>OW026361.1:115633947-118033947 GCA_932273835.1 Sarcophaga variegata
TAAAGTAGCTCGTTGTTTGGGATTTTAAGTTATGTTTCACTGCCAAAACGGAGAGAAATCCAAATACTACGGAAGTAAAGTGGATTATGAACAGCAATAATGTCCGCAAAAGATAATGGATGAAACAATATAAAGCTTCGCAGACGATGGCAAAGCTGGTATTGATACCAAGAAAGGTAACGTTGAGTGTATAATGGGATTGGAAGGGAATTGTTTATTTGAAGCTATTACAGCCTGGTCAAACAATTGATTACTATGTGTAATGTCAACAATTAATGAACTAAATAGTAAAAACGAAGCGGTATGTTCCCAAGAAGGTTAATAAAAAAAGATGCTAAGCAAACACAAACTGTTGTTAACATGAAGTGAAGACAAATTATAGTTTCCACTTTAAATATATTACAGCTCTTCAAGCAATTCATATAGACTAACTCTTTTCTGTTTTACTTTCCGTCTCTTATCAAATTTGATGATATCAGTCTCTCCAGAGGGCTGTAATGTCATGTATTTTATAAGCGATATTACTCAGGAATTGTATAATTCAATAGAACCACTACGATCAGCAATAAGTAGCTCACACGACGGTACGACGTTGTGTACACGAAGTCTTCGAAATAAAATAAGTATTATTAGTAGAAGAAATAGGATCCCTTCTTTATCCATGATGAACAAGAGAGTGTTTGACAAACTTATAATATTCTTTATACTTCTAAGACATACCGTCTTTTATCTAGACTTGGCTTTTCAAATATTTTATACATCTAAGTGCAAATTTAATACATATGTATGTACATATATAATTAGTCATTACAACCATTCAGTCAGGATTACAACCCCAGCTTCTCACACCGCATATATTGTGTGTGATTTTTTACATGAGTGGCGGGACCTACAACTTAAAGTCGACTCCGAACGACAGATTTTTGAGAAACTTTTTCTTGGCAATTTTATTTAGGAAGTCGTCGAAGTAATATATTTCATATTTCGTTTTGTTGGATTTGTCTGACATGGGGCTAGAACAATGGCCACACTTCTAATAAGTCAACACACTGCCTACTACGCCATTAACTAATTTAGTGAACTTAACCACCAGTTTTGGAGATTCAGTTGTTTTCGAACAATAGTATCGCCTCCACACCGGAAGGTATCGGGTGAGGAATTCTCCTTCTCCACAAGACGGTTGAATTTTCTAAAAGCAGCTTAGTATTCGAGAAACTTTTCACGGCAATTGTATTTGCTTTTAGAGTTTTTACCAGAAATCTACTGAGAGGAAGTCGCCGAGGAAATATATTCTCATATTTCGTTTTGATATCTGAGCTGGAGTTAGAATCGTGGCCTCACGTTTAATAAGACAACACACTACCAGCTAGACTATGGTGACTTTTAGAGTCAATGCTTATGATAAAATTATAGAGAGCCGTGATAATCAAGCTGCTAATATAGATACCCGTGACTTAATTACCGACATAAACATATGTCTGGAAGTCTCACTGACTCAAAAATTTCATAAATCACTAGAGGGAACACTTTAACGTGTTTACTTACCTTATGCTGTGTTACATTAGGAAAATGTTTAAATATCTGACACCACAACATTATACTCGCTGAAACGGTTTATGAAGAAGCTAAGGATTTATATACGTTGTAATTTACATGTTCAACCTCTCCAAATTGTTTGGTTAAGTAAGGCGGCGGTCGCCCTTAAAGCAAGAGGTCCCACTTAGCCCAGCATTTAAGTAATCTAATAATCTAGTAGGTAGTGTGTTGGTTTATTAGACGTAAAGCCAGGGTTCGAGCCACAGGCCCGACATCAAAACAAAATACAAAAAGTATTTCTTTCTCTCAGCATATTTCTGGCAAAAACTCAAAAATCTGTTGTTCGGAGTCGACTTTAGACTGTAGGTCCCACCACTTATGTTTAAATTAAACACACAACATAAGTGGTGTGAGAAACTAAGTCGTATTCCTGACTGAAGGGTTGTAATGACCAGTTATGTATGTAAGGTTGCTTTAAGGGCGTCCGCCACCTTAGTAAGAGGTCCCACTTAGCCCTGCATTTATGTCCATTGTAATACTACGATCAAGCCAACACGGGGATGAAAGATTCCCTAGAGGAAACTGAACCGAAACCAAAATAAATCTTATTATTGCAATAATATTTAAATTAGAGAGCTCGGTTAAAGGTGTTAGAAAAATCTCCGTTTCGTTATGACAAGAGCAGGGCACTGACACAGGCGGTGGAATACAGACAACTCCTGTAGAAGTCGTTTTGCTGAACGTATTAAATTTAACTTTACTAGCGTTTTTGATTTTTTTTTTTACTTTGATACCTTGCATGTAGCCCCACATACGACTACTTTAATAACAAGTAGAAGAAGGCCACATCGTTACGTAAGCTGTTACCAAAAATGTGTTTCAAATGCTGAAGATTGTAATCCAATCATGACGATATTTTGAAAATTTTTCTTTCCTTCTAGCTTTTCTAAATTTCTTGTACTTATTTTGTAATAAAAATTTACTTCAACTTTTTTTCCTTAAAAATTTATTTTTCCACATGAGCTGCTTAATTTCAGTTTAAATGTCTTGACGTTTTTCGGTTTTTCGAAAGCCAAGCCATCTAAAGAAGGAAGAAAAAGAAAGTCTTGAAGTCCACTATAAAGTAATTACGAAATACTTTTAATTTTTGTTTTTTTTTTTCCAAACGCTGTTTTTCATAATTAATTTTTTTTTTTATTTTATTTTTTTTTGTTTTTGTTTTAATTATAACAAGCTGGGTTGGTTGTATTGTATTTCCATTTTTTTCTAATTTTCTTTTTTTTCGCTTTAGAAAATCTACTAAAAAGAAAACTTTTTTTCTCCCCAAAGCCTGAAGTGGCCACATAAAGTAGACTTTTTCATAAAAATGTTTTTCTTTTTCGTAAACGCCTTTCTTTTACTTCCAGACTTATTTTTGTTTTTTATTTTATATTTTCATTTCCATTTTGTCCATTCGAAACCATTTGAGAAAAGAAGAGAGAAACGAGTCTCTTTTTGTTTTAGCAAACCCGGTATAATTTAGTGCTTAACTTTTAATGCCACAATAACGTCAAGGAGCCTGAAAAAATTCTCAAAAACAGCAAAAGAAACTTGAGTGTAAGAGTTGAAAATTAAATTATGGAAAGCAAAAGTTAAATGCTAAAAGGAATGAAAAGGAAAAACGTAACAAAAAAATGGTTTTGCACTTCCGGTTTATTTCTCATTTCGTGTTATTCTTTCTTTCCTTTTCCGTTTTTCTTTTATATTTCTACCATTTTGCAAACATAATTTCTAAACAATGCTCTGAGGGCTCTGAGCCTGTATCTAGACTTATAGGAAAATAATTTTAATTTGCAAGCAAAGTTTCATTTTATAAAGGAGATTATTTGTTTTATGAGCTATCCTGTCGTATCTATTACCATTGAAAATTTTTAAAAATTTCAATAAAAAGTTATTTGTTTCACCTCCTGTGGCACATACTTTTTGCTTAAGAATATTCATTACAACAGGCTTAAGCCTATTGTGAGAATGGCGAAGATCATGTTAGCAGATGCCTTCAGAAGAACTTCATCTAAAGCAATTTCTACGATTCTTAACTGGCTACTACCACAAATGTCAACGAATTAAGCTTCGTAGCTGTAACAAATTGACCAAGAAGTCCTGGTTCTTCTGCAGAATATATACCATAGCTTGGGATCTCGCTGTTACATTAATATGAGTTTCATGACACATAACGTGGAAGTCGCCGTAGACTAGTAGTTATTGCGTTGGCTTTTTAGACGTAAGGCCACGATTCAAACCCCAGGTCAGGCATCAAAACGAAATTTGAAAACATATTTCTTCGGCGACTTCCTCTCAGCAGATTTCCGGCAACAACTTTGAAAGTAAATAAAATTGCCACGAAAAGTTTCCTAAAAATCTGTCGTTCGGAGTCGACTTTAAACTGTAGGTCCCGCCACTCATGTATAAAATTAACACACACAACATGAGTGGTGTGAGAAGCTAGGCCGTAATCCTGACTGACGGGTTGTAATGGCTAATTATGTATATAACATGGAGGGGAACGACATAGCTCACTTTGTTTCGAATCGACCTACAATGCATCATATGGCTGCCTTCCAAAATATATTAATACAAAGTTTGTATGCAGTTCTACTACGGTATAGAAACTATGTAGGTATGGAAAGTAACCAGACAATGCATCAACTATAAATCCGATGCTTGATTGTTTTTTGACTGCGTTAAAAATACGCGCTGACGACGTTTTGAAATAGAGTACATTGTATATATTTTGTACAGCGGCATTATGAAACACGATACTTTGTTTAAATATAAAGCAACTAACATTTTGGAAGGCAGCCTATCTGTTAAACAAAGAAAAATAAGAGACCATTGAACAGTTTCCCTTTCATTGCGCGGCCCTCGGGGGTCCAGAGTAGAAGATTTTTGACCATCCAGAATTCTTTTAGCCAATGGAGGAATATTGTTTAGGATTATCCAAAATACTTGCAATATTTTAACAACATTTATACATAACGCCAGAAGAGTGAAGCGCCTTGATTTTTACCTAAAGAAAGATTGCTTAAGCTTCATCCACAAACTGTTAAAAGACTTCAGGGATGATTCAGATTTTCTCAAACGAGGCATCTTCATAGCTAAATTTTCAATTGCTGCAAAGGCATGATATCAGAAGAGTCAAGATCGAAAAGAACCGCCCAAATCGTTAAAATGCCGAACTTCCTACAGAATTGGTGAAATGCGTGATAAAATTTATTTTTCTTTCTGCTTGGTCGAGAGTTTTTTATGCATCTTTAAGTCGTCTTTTATTTACTTACATTACAAACCCTTAATTAGGATTAGGACCTAACCTCCGTGAGATATATTTTTTTAATATTTTTTGACCACACCACCTAGTAGACCACGGCTGTTATTTACCGTTTTCTTTCATTCCATTCTTACTCGCATCTTCTCCTAACTTTGTACTTTCTATCAACAGCTGTACCATATACGTGAGAATACTTTGTTGGCTGACATATTGTATTCGATTGCTTATACGTAAAAATGTGTTCCAGTCCCTAAAACTTATCAGCAATCTCGCATACTAGACCGACAAATTTAACAAAGGATTTTTCTCTCTCGAGTACAGCAAGCTTTAGCAAAGGGATTGAAGGATCTACTACATTCCGAACTAGCTTCTGTGGCAAAAACTACAGTTTAAAGTCGATTATGAAATCCGGTAGTGCGAAAATTTTTAAACCTTTCTCCACTATCTTTCACGCAACTCCATGTATTTTTAAAGACATTTTGAAAGTTAAATACATCCATAGCAGCATAGTGTCATAAATTTGCTTTAAATGCATAAAAAAAGAGTTTATAGGTATCGGCTTGAAATTCTGAATTCTTTTTGATTATTTTTCTGTAAAAGATTGATCTTTTTTTTACTCACACAACACGGGATCTCAAATTTACAAATATTATGGACATCATGGCCTTAGAGAATACTACGATAGTTGATTCTTCCTTTTTTTCGAAAAGGCAAGTTATACTAACACATATTAGGTCTGCATTCCAGATTTTACGTAACAGTCGGTGGCAAGCGATGGCAAAACTTTTGTTAGCTGCTTGTTTTTTTTTAGACTCTCCGGACTGCAGTCTGAACTTTTCTTAGAGATAGAGTTTGAATAGTTATTCTGCTGCTCCCTTACGAAGCTCTATTAAAACAATTCTTACAACGATCAAGAAACGTTTTTATTATTGCAGGCTGCTGTAGTAGTCCTTTGTGCCTCTATAATCACATTCTCGGGTGCGTTTGAACACACTTTAGCTGAAAAGGACGATTTGAAACGCAAAGAATATGAAGAGGGTACCAAATGCAAATCTCAACTCGATAAAATTATTGTTACCGGCTACAAAGCTTTGCAGTTGGAATACTTCTTTCCGGCTGGCGCTGATGAAGTTAAGGCCTGGACCATACAAAATGTTACTCAGTAATTTCCAAATATTTAAAGATTTTCGATTTCTTGCTTTTCAAGTCATACAATTTAATTTGTTTGTATGAACATTTGAAGTCTTGTTCGTTTTCTTTTTATAGACTTCTTCTCTCTGATTGTACAATAAGATGGTAAAAAAATTGTCTCCACAGTGACCTTTGAAGATTGTGATGTTTAACAGCAGATTTCATGCAAAGAATTGTTGGTCAATGACAGGTTATCTATGGTCGATGTCATTGCCTTGACTGTTTTTTTTTTATTTTTCCTTGAAATTTTGATCATTGACTTATGCCTTCTCTGTAGTCCTGGTCGAAGTCATAGCCTTGACTGTTTTTTTTTATTCCTCCCTGAAATTTTGATCATTGACTTATGCCGTCTCTGTAGTCTCTGTCAATTTCCAAAAGGAATTTCAATTTAATAACCAACACAGGAACGCTGTTGAAATGTTAGTGAACTCTTTGGAATCCGTGTAAAATTCTTAAAATTTTTCAAAAAGATAAAGAATTTAATTCGAAACTTGTTGTTGTTAAAAGAAAAGGTCACAAGAATTAATTTTCTTTAATACTCAAACATCCACTCATACATGCAGAAACACTTCCACACACTTATCGTTAGCTAAAGTGTGGAATTTTAAAAATTGCAAAAAAATAAAGAAACAAAACAAAACCGGAAATATAAGAGAGTGCAACAGCATGAAAGAAATGTAACACTACCTACAGAGTAGAAGTGGGCGGTTGGGTGTTAATTTTTCATATTAAAACATGTAAAGAAATTTACAGAAAAAAATTTCACAGCGTAAATTAAAACGTTAAACATAAAACTTTATTTTATTTGAGCCGTTAAGAAAAACATGAGGAAAAGCTAAAAAAGAAAGGAAAAAACGAACGTAGATTCACACGTAAAATACAAAGTAATTTGAGACAAATTAAGTTCTTAAATTTTCGTAATTATAAACTTTTTCGCCTTTTTTCTTTCTGCTACTTCTTATGCTCCTTTTTGAAGTTAATGTTGTTGCTGCATCTTTATGGTAAAAGAAAAAAAACGAACTGCTGTTGCTCTTTTTTTGTCTTAAATTTCTTTTTATAGTAGAGTTTATGGATAATTTTTATACCCTACACTGTTTACAGCAACATACGTACATTGCGACTGAATTTTAATCTCAAATCTCTGATTCTATTGAAAGCATTAATAACAATGATTTCTAATTCTACTTGATAGGCTATAGAATGGTTGATAAGGCATTTTCTGAGAAAGACTTAACGTGGCAGAGACACATAAACAAACTAAAACAGATTATGACAAGGTTGTTCAAACGGAGATTTTCACGATAAAAAAATATCAAAAAATTTACTCAGAACCAGGTGGTAGCCTAAAAGACAGTGTGTTGGCTTATTAGACAAGAAGCCACGGTACAAACCCCAGGTCGGATATATCCAACAGACTGAAATATGGAAAATTTATTATTTATTTACATATTTAGCTTATAATTAAAATTATAAGATAAAGAATACTAAGAGCAATAGCATCTGAAGCCTTCAGCTGCACAGACTTAAATATACCTTATAACTACAATTAAGATTGTACATAATAGAGTAGCAAGTATTTAGTAAGGTAATTAATATTTATATATCGTAAAACAATTTTGTAATTTTGAGGAATTTTATTAATTTAGCTGTGTTTTCTGTTGTAGGATTAGATAGGGAGGTTAGGGGATTAGTATTATGATAGATGGAAAGTCTTATGTTCGTCAATAGAGGGCAATCACATAAAATATGATTAAGTGTCGGTGGAGTCGTGTTAGAACAATCGCAAAAAGGGGTAAAATTAGCATTAAACAGAAATCCATGAGAAATCTTAGTATGACCCACTCTGAGCCGTAGCAGTTTAATGCTCTCAAACCTGTAAAATTTACTAGTATATTCATCCAAATATTCGTAAATAGAAATCCTCTGTGTTCACCGCTTTATACCAAAAAAAAAAGTAGAATTAAACGTTTCATCCCTATCAATTATCATGTAGTGCCCATCAATTTGCCTTGCCAAATCTATCCAGTTTAAATTATCCGTATAAAATAAAGCCTGTCTTATTGCATTCCTTGCCGAATGATCTGCAAATTCATTTCCTGTAATCCCACAATGACCAAGAACCCAAATTAGTTTAAGATTAGAAAATTTCTCAATCAAGATCGTTCTGATTGAAGATGGATAAAACCCAGTATTAGATACATTAAGAACCTACCTTAGTGTCGAAAGCGAGTCAGTACAAATAGCAAATCTACTACTTAGCCCTCTCACCAATATACATGCCTCATATATTGCAAAAATCTCCGTTGAGAAGTTTGAGCCATACTCATCAAGTTTTCCTATTTTCAAGACACTAATATCCGTCGTGATGCGGAATGCAACAGAGTTATTCAATTTCGAACCATCGGTGAATATAAACATTTGGCCAGAAAGTCTTTCCCTTATATCTGGAAACATCTTCCTGTATTAAGTTGGGGAAGTATCAGTTTTCGGGTATTTCTGAAGAGTAGAATCAATAGATGAGGGATTCAGTGACCATGGTGGAAGTTCAGAAATTTGTGTGGGAATATTCTTAGGTAGATTAAGATCGTCGCTATTCCGTATCACTCGATAAAGAATGGTACTCTCGGAAATATGAAAATAATTTCTTCGATGACTTCCTCTAAGAAGATTTCTGGCAAAAACTATGAGGAGTAAATAAAGTAATAAAATAAAATAATAATAAAATAAAATTGCCATAAAAAGTTTCACAAAAATCTGTTATTCATAATCGACTTTAAACTGTAGTTCCCGCCACTCATATACTTATAAAAATTAAAACACACAACATGATGTGTCTAGGATGACTCTATTTCCTATGACTAGCTGATTCAGTTCTGATATGTTCCGATTTACTTAGTTCCTACACATACATACACACTAGGTCATTATAACCCTTTAGTCAGGATTACGACCTCGCTTCTTGCACCATTTACATTGTATGTATTAATTTACGAGACCCACAGTATGACGTCAACTCCGAAGACAGATTTATGAGCAACTTTTCATAGCAATTTCATTTAATCTCTGAGTTCTTGCTAGAAATCTGCAGAGAGGAAATCGACAAAGAAATAATTTTTCGTATTTAGTTTTTTTTGGAGATGTATGACATGGGGCTTAAATCGTGAGCTCAAGTCTAACAAGCCAACACAGTACCTACTAGACCACGGCGCCTACATAGCTACAACGTAGCTAAAAGCCTAATGAGTTAGTCAGAAAAAGATTAGTCAGTGCTTTGACAGCTTTCACGGCATAAGCAACAACATTGCTCTTCCAGAAACTGTGAAGAGGCCAAGAGTGAAGAATTGGAGTGTCTAGGGTGATTCCACTTCCTTCGCCTAGCTGATTCACTTCTGCTATGTCCCATTTCCCTTAGTTCCCATCCAAGTTAAATTAAGTAAATCTTTTGATGACTAAAACTTCCGCTTGGAAGATATACCACGAGCTTCCCATTGAGTGCTTCATAGTTCATAGTGCCTCAGTGAAGTTAAGAAATTTATTTTTTAAGTAAAGCTTTGTTGGTCTCTGTAAACCTAGTAAGAAGTCAAAAGGTTTACTTTAAGACTTGATCAGTAAAATAGCGATAATTGTAAGATAACGACATGACGTGACACTATGCCTCTTAACCTTTGCTCTGCATTCCATTACAGATACTGAAAAATCAAAAATTTTAAAAAAATTTTTGTAATTTTAATGTTACGAATCGAATTTGAAACACAATAAGCCTCTCCTTCCATAATAGTATTTTATTCCATTGAAAAAAGCTCACATATATTCAATTCTTTCTTTTTTAATTACAAAAACAAAAAGTTAAAACAACTACGGAAATTACTTTACTCGGGCTATGGTGTTGATGTTGATGTTGGCCATGATGATGGAGGAATATGTGTTGAAGTTGCTGTTACTGTTGGCTTTACTGTTGCTATTGTTTCATGCAATATTAACGTGGAATAAAAGAAAACGAACTCGAATAGTATCCTTACGAAAGGACCTGATTACTTCATTCTTTTCGTCGTTTTTTTTTTTTCTTATTTTCTCTTTCTTATTTATTCCTTTGTTACCACTTTTTTGAATTTCTTTTTCTTTCCTTTTTTCGTTAATTTCATTTGTATTCATGGTTTAGTAAATTATAATGAAGAACAACACAGCAGAGAAAATATGAAAAGAGAAGAAACTGAAACAGCAACAGAAAATTATTTATGAGCTGCTTATTATCGCATATTGTAGTCCACCTTTAATGTATTTTTTGTACGTTTTTTTTAATAATTGAGTGAGTTTTTATTACAATAAATGTAGGTTTTAATGTCGACTGGAATAATAGAGGCAATTAATATTTTAATTGAAATTAAAGCCAAATAATTTTTTTTTTATTATTTTTTTATGTATTTAAATTGGTTCTTAAAATTTTAATAGACAATCCATTAGCAAAATAACTTAATCGGTATGTTTTATTATTCATAATATATCCAAAGTATGAAAAAGATTGTTAAAGATAGCCAAACATAACTATTCCAATCATGCGCTGGCTCGGCCATGTCGTTCGAGTGGAGGAGAATGCTCCGGCGAGACGGGTATTTGATGCGGGGATCTGCGGAAGTCTGCGAAGACGACGACCTTGTATCCGCTGGAAGGACCAAATTGAGGAAGCCCTGTCATCGATTGGTGTGACCAACTGTCGTAGGCGCGCAAGAAGCAGAGGCGCCTGGAAGAATGTGTTGCGGCAGGCCGAAATCCGTTAATCGGGTTGTTATGACCAATAAAGTAAGTAAGTAAGTATTTTATGTCTGGCAACTTCACGTTCTGTGGAACTATCGTTGTTTGGTTTTTGGTCTTTATTTTATTCCCTACTCATAAATTCTTACGTAATTGGTTGTAGTACCGTACTATGTGTGTATTTTGTTGTTCTCTGTTTGTCCTGTTTGCATATTTTCCTTTTGTTTGTTTTAATCTTTATAACGGGTTATTATTGAAACTGCTGTTATTACCTTATTTTTCCAAACAATGCACAAATATTTGAAAAAGCATTTGAAAACCAACATTCGTTAGTATCGCCTAGATAATTGAGTGTCATGAGCAGTTATTTTCGGGCATTTTAAAATGAGTGCCATTATCACAAATGCGATGCCAAGTGGGGTCCTTTAGGTTCATGCGCGTGTATTCTTTAAAACTTCGCTCTACAGGAGCAATATTCTCTTATGTATGCATACTTCTTTGTTTTCTTAATGGTTTCTAACCTTAAAGTAGAAAATTAGTGCGAAAACAAACAATTGCTTGCTCACTTGATCAACTGGTCAACATAATCGAAGTTGACGTCACTGTAATTTAGTAGATAGTGTATAAGCTTACAAGACAAGATCCAGTATTTCAAATCTCAGCTTAGACATTTCGGACAAGCATTTTCCTTTTAAAATGGGAGCAAATAAAGTGCTATCCATTTCGTGGTTTCAAAAGTATGGGACTGGAATTCGACATCTGTCAAACTAAGTTGTGAAACCAATTTTTTTCTTTTCAGTTGAAAGTCTCACATTAACGAAAATGGATGGCTTAACTATCACACAACGCATAGAAATTATCAAAACCTACTACAAAAATGGTGATTCTGCAGCCACGCATCGTGCTTTAAGAGGAGATTATGGTTTACATAATTTCACACTCGGTGGGTATGTTAATAAACAAAATTGTCGTATTTGGGGATCTGAGAAACTTCAAGTAATTGAAGAGAGGCCATTACATTCAGAAAAAGTTACTGTTTGGTTCGAAGGTATCATTGGACCTTACTTCTTCGAAAACGACGATGAAAAGACTGTCACCGTCAATTCGGAGCGTTATGGTCATATGATAACCGACTTTTTTTGCCTGCTATTGAAGAATACGACTTGGAGAATATGTGATTTCAACAAGACGGTGCCATATGCCACACAACTCGAGAGAATATGGCTTTATTGCAAGAGACATTTCCACCAAGATCATGCGATTTCACACCATTAGACTTTTTTGGGGGGCCTACGCGAAAGACCGTGTTTATGCAGTTAAACCTTCAACTCTTGAGCACTTAAAAACCAACATTCGTCAAGTTATGGCTGAGATACCGCCCAGTATGTGTCAAAAAGTGGTCGAAAATTACCTCAAAAGAATCAATGCTTGCAACACTTCGAGTGAAGGTCATTTGATGTGATGATGTAGTGTTTCACACATAATGTCAATGTTCAAACTTTACAATAAAAAAGAAATATCATGAAAAAAATATTTTATATGTGTTGTATTTACGTTTACTTTGAAACCACGAAATGGATAACGCTATATAATTACATTGAAAAGTCTCAAGTCTGTCATTAGAAGTAGACTTTAAACTGTAGGTCCTGCCACCCATGTATAATATTAACACAAATAACATGGGTGGTGTGAGAAGCTAGGTCTTAATCCTGACTGAAATGTTATAATGATCAATAAAGTAAGCAAGTGAATAAAGTTGAAAAAATTCTCCACGAAATTCGCAGATTTCCTTCACTTTAAGTCAATTTCAACAATTTGTAAACGTTGTTCTGGCGTTATTCCGTTAGTAGTCTAGTAGGTAGTAACCACGGTTCAAACCCCTGGTCAGACATTTTGAACAAAATGAAATTTGAAAAAATATTCCTTCGGCGACTTCCTCTCAGCAGATTTCTGGCAAAAACTCTGAGAGTACATAAAATTGAAAATTTACTCAAAAATCCGTCGTTCAGTGTCGACTTTAAACTGTAGGTTCCAATATAAGTTATGGGAGAAGCTAGGTCTTAATCCAGACTGAAGTGATTCAAGATGAGTTTCCAAACATTACTGAACAGAAATGTCAATACAATTACCTAACTGTAATTATTGTTACCGATAATTCTCCTGAAATTTCTTAAACGATTTTGTAATGCTCTATACTATCATAGATTTTTGATGATCGATTTTAATTTTTTTTTTTTTTTGTGATAGATAGGCAGTAGCAGCGATGAACTACTGCCGTTACTGTTGCCATGACTATTGTTACTGTTAGGGCAACATTTATGGTAGGAAAACATTGAATATTTATATCTCCTTCGTGGCATTTCTGTTATTCGTCTTTAATTACAATGGCCCACTAGGAAAACCTTTTTTGTCAGGGAGACTATTTGCCTAATCCAACACCAACTTAAAAGAAGTAAAGCTTTAATAATAAAATAATATAAAAATCTGCAAACTTTACTGAATTCCATTTTCATTTTTTTTTTACTAAAAAAAAATTGCGAATACAGCAGCAATTAATACTCATACGTTACGTAGGCCTCCATATATAAATCTTCTTAGTAGAGGAAAATCAAATAAAAATAATATTTTTGTTGTTGTTTTTGTTTTTTGTTTTTTTTTAATAATAATTCTTCTTAATGCCACTTGATTTTATTATTGCAGTTGTTGCTTATTTAAGCTGGTGCTTATTTTTCTGCATTTTATTACTTTCAAAATGCGTTGCCATCTTTCGTTATTTTTTTTTTTTTTTGTTGTTCCCCAGTTCTGCTTACTCAATTGCTTTTTCAATATTTCCAATAAGCATAAGAAAATAATAATAAGAAATGAAAACAAAAAACAAATGAAAACAGTTGTGAACACAAAGAGAACGAATAAGTATTCATGTAGCTGCTACAAAATGTTGCAAGTATATGGTAAAGTAAACAACAACAGGCTTTCAACTTTTAAGTCTTAATAGTTCTTAGTTCTTTTTCATAAGTCCCCTTCTATTTCAATTTTGTTTTTGTTGCTTTTTTAAGTTCAATTGAATATTATTGTGCTGCAGTTTGTTTCTTTTAAAGATTTTTCCTCATTTCTTGTTTCTTTTTATTTTTTAATTTTCGTTTTGCTAGTTTTGCACTGCTGTTGCCATTGCTGTTGCTACGGCTGTTGTTACTGTTTCTATATGATTTATGGCAACACTTAGTGGGTAGCAGTGTTAACACCCCATTAATCATTTAACCTCTAAGCCCCAAAGTAAACAAAATACTCTGCAGCCGTTTTTCTTTTTCTCTCTCTCTCTCTCTCTCTCTCTCTTGCTATGGTTTATGGTAATATTTCTCATTTTATTTTTATTTTTCTCTTCTTTTTTTATTTTTCTTTTTTTAATATGTTTCTCCCCAATTGGTTTTGTTCTTTAGTTTGTGATTTGTTTTTGTTGTTGCTGTTGTTGTTGTTCTTTTTCTTCTTTCGCTTAGTTGCATAAAGAAAAAATGCTGTGGCAGAAAAAAATTAAAAAATAATAAACGATTAAATTATGCATGCAAGAGTAGAAAAAAGTATTTGAAAAAACAAGAAATTCAAGGAAATTAAAAGAAAAATGTGAAGGCAAGCTATTAAGCTCCATTCGACTTGCGAACCTACATATATTGTAAGAGGAGAGATTGTAAATTCCGAAATCTGTAATGAAGTTTGTAATACGCAGAGATTCATTCGTTTAGTTTTAACGGGACTAATAATATACAATAAATGCATGTCTGGAGAACACGTAAGGTTTAGTCTCCTTCGCATTCTACAATATGGCGTAGATAATAAATTTTCCAACAGAACA
Source organism: Sarcophaga variegata (assembly GCA_932273835.1). NCBI lineage: Eukaryota > Metazoa > Arthropoda > Insecta > Diptera > Sarcophagidae > Sarcophaga > Sarcophaga variegata. The sequence goes on from OW026361.1 coordinate 115,648,575, forward strand.
TTACACCTTGACCGCATGAATCCATATGTCGGACAGTAGCAATATTTTTTTTCTGCATGACTGACTGTAAAAACGTTGTGAATCTAATGGCCTAACTTGCTAAGTCTGTGCTAGGTTTTCAGAAAGAGAGATTTTCTTCATTGGTATTACCTAGTGATATGACTTTATTTCCCCCCTATCTTAGATCTATTTTTACCTTCTTGCTTTCTCTAAGTGGCATTTCCTATTCTCTTCCCACTTTTTCTGTCCTTTTTAGTATTTGATCAGCTACTGCTCCTGGCCTCCTGAGTGGACGAGTTGTAAAAGAGCATTTGACTGGAATAATGCATGCCTGATGAAGAAGAACTCACAAGTAGCCACTTATCGATCTTAACGAACTGCTTATGGTCATCATAATGAACTTACTGTACAGGGAATTAGAAAGTTTAAAAAGGAAGTTGACGAGACTGAAAGCGTTGCAGTTGTGATCAAGCCTAGTTAACACTTCTTAGAGAAATTGTGGCGTATAATTGGAATTTAGTGATTCCGTGAAGTTTCCGATACTCAGATTCCGTCTATCTTACGCCTGTTTATGGCATCCTTTGCATTCGGATTTACACCTCCAGTCATATAAAGATCAAGTTCAACCGCAATAAAAGCAGCTGATTATTCACAACGCCATAGATATGTTTGTTAGATGGTAGGGTAACTGGTTTTCAATGTTTATTTTTCGAGCAAGATTTTCGTTAGGGTTAAAACTCATTTTTTAATTAGTGATTACGTCACCAGAAGTGTTTGTGCAAAAACCATCGCATTCGGAAAAAGTGAATCCTTGGTGCGCATTGCAGCATGGAGGTGTCAAAAGCACGCATTTTTTCGAAAATGATTTTAAAGGAATTAATTCATAGCACAGTGGTTGCAGCATAATCGACTTTTTGGCTTGCAATTAAAGATTGTGAACTGAACGGTATTTGGTTTTATTAAGACAATAACACGAGCCACACAGCGCGATTGATTTTGTCGTATTTACATGAAAAGTTTTAGAATTTAATTTCATGTTTTAGCAATGTCAATAGACCAAAGAGATTTGGCATTTTGACGTCATTAGACTTTATATGGGACTACATTGTATTATAGTTCTGTCTGAGTCCTAGTAGGAACCGAAAGGATATTATCTCCTTTTAATTTGGATCCTTGACCCAGTTTTGCCTTCTATTCTTACCGCCTGCTGTTTGAGTGGAACATTGTTCCCCTCTTTGATTCTGTGGCCTTTGGCCATATTTTTAGCTTCTTTTGGTACCTAGGACCTCAAGGTACCATCTGCAGCCTGCTTCACTGAGTACTTTGCACAAAAAAATGTCTAATGCGTAAAGGATATTGTAATTTCTTCAGTTGCACTGCTACGGTCTTTATGCCAAGTCTATGCAGCAGTGCTGCGAAGATGTATGGCCCATTATTCAGTTCTACTTAATGTTTTACTTGTTCTTATCAGGTAGTCTAGTAGGTAGTGTGTTGGCTTATTAGACGTAAAGCCAGGGTTCGAGCCCCAGGCCAGACATCAAAACAAAATACAAAAAATATTTCTTCGGCGACTTCCTCTCTGCAGATTTCTGGCAAAAACTCTGAGAGTAAATAAATTGCCATGAAAAAGTTTCTCAAAAATCTGTCGTTCGGGTCCGACTTTAAACTGTATGTCCCACCATTCATGTATTAAATTAACACACACAACATAAGTGGTGTGAGAAACTAGGTCGTAATCCTGACTGAAGGTTTGTAATGACCAATTATGTATGTATGTATGCATATATGTATGTATCAGCTATTTTGGTTGATGATTATTTTACTAGATTATCCTTATAAATGTCATCCTCTCTCTATCATTTTGCATTGCCATTCCTTGGCACAGCTCTCTTCTCTAATTATTTTTTTAGGTGTCTTCCCTTCTCTTTCAGTTGGCATTGCCAATTCTTTTGCTTCTTTTATTACAAGCAGAACCTATTGGAATTTCGTCACAGAGCTCATGATCCAGTCTGTTCTTAGGTTTAAATTTATTTCAAATTTTGAAACGCATTATAACACATTTTCCTGTAGATATTTTAAAATGTTTTCTGTTTATCTCAAAGGGTTTTTCTTATAAAATTCCATTCAATTATTAAAACTATTTAATGAGTATTTTTTCTTAAAAACGCTTTTAATTTTTACCAATACATTGTAATTTTGCTTACGTTTGAATTTTTTAAGAAGTTAACTGAGAAATAAGAAAAGGAGTGTATTTCATTATTTTTTTTTTTTGCAGGAAAACTTTTTACATATGAAAACACGAAAATACGTTTCACAAGTTTATGGCTGAAGTTAAAGGAAACAGGATACCAAACAGAAGCAAAAAAAAAACAAAACCAAACAAACAGAAGAGAAATAAAATCTACAACACGAGGCAGCTATTTTTAGTTAAAAAATAGAAGAAAAGAAACACGGTAAAGAAAAGTTTCTTTGTGATAATTTACTAACGCATGCACACACACACACTCACACATTTGTTGTATTAAAAGCAATAAAAATGCGTTGTAGTTGTCTTTGGCATAAACATGCCAAAAAGATACTTTTGTTTACAGGTTATTTGGTTTGGTATGATATGTTTGGTTTCTGTTTTCTTACCTTTAAACAAAACGTTGTTCGAAAAACAAAATAAAAAACAAACAAAAGAGAGAGAGAGAGAGAGAAAAGAAAAGGATAAACTAATGAAAAACCAAGAAACAGCAAAAAGGTGGAAACTTCAATATAAAATGCCATGCCAGCTACATTTTCTAGCAAACAAATTACCTCCGCTGATACGTACGTATTTCTACACCTACACAGACAGATTGTTGTATCCTTATCCTTAATCCTTATCCTTATCCTTGTATCCTTAAAATATAAAATGCTGATGCAGATATTTATGGAGGTATAAATGGAAATAAAACTTGTAATAAAAATATAATCAGTCTGAACGATTAAGTGATACGCTAAACAACCTCTAAAGTGTCATGTTAAAGTGTTTGAAGTGCTTGACTACAAATCCAAGCAACTCAAATACGAAGGGTACTGAACGGCGAAAAATTTTTCATGGTTTTTCAAATTTTAAAAAAAATTCCACTAAACCGTCCAGATGCCACTTGACCCCAGAAATAGGATAATGTCAACAAATAACGCCTTCCGAAACACAAAAAGGACCACAATGTTCCACACCATAAACCAATACATTTGCTCGATTTGGTATTGGTCCTAAACAAATGACAAATGGCAACACTAGTTTTCTAGAACTTGCTGTAGTAGACCATTTTGATAAATCCCAAATAACCAGATTTACCCAGCAGGTTTTCATAATTGAAACAAATTAAACTGAAAAAAAAGGCAACTGAAAGAACAAAAATAAAGAAAGGCCTTGTGACAGACTTATGCTGCTTACAAAAATTATGGGAATAATAACAATAGCGACAACTTTATATCTGTTGTATAGCAAAAAACAATAGCCAGTAGGAAATTTGAAAATTCATTCACAATATGACCTTTCCGCAAAAATTTTTTAGGCGATTTCTCTTAGATACGTTATTTCAGTCATGATTCCGGTAGTCTTAATGGAACTATTGTACAAGGAATTGTTTAGATTATAAAGAAATCTAATGAGACTGGAAGTGCTAAGAACAGACCTATGCTTCTAAAGGGTCCGCCAATTAACTTTTTTTTTGAAAATACTTTAAAAAACCTACTGAATATTTTCTCAAATTTCTTTTTTTTTTTTGAAAGTACAATCCTTCCTGTTAATAATGGAAAATAATTTCATTAAAATGGCTGCCTCGGCTGGCCATGCAGTAGCCTACACGATCGGTCCAATTTTTAAGCACATTATCGATTGTGTGCAGCTGTATTTCACCAATGGCTTCACGAATTTCGTGTCCTTTAAAGCGTCAATTGTCTCTGGCTTGTCGGCGTAACACTTATCTTTGACGGCACCCCACAAATAATAGTCCAACGGTGTCAAATCACAGCTCCGAGGTGGCCAAACGACACCAGCTCTGCGGCTGATAATGCGATCTTCAAAAACAGGGCACAAAACATCAAGTGCAGCTTCGGCTGTGTGGCACGTAGCGCCGTCCCGTTGAAACCAAATGTTGCCAATATCCTCCAAAAATTCGTTCAACATGGCCCGATAACGATCGCCATTGACTGTAATGGCCACTCCTTGCTCATTTTCGAAGAAAAATGGTCCAATTATGTCTCTGGACAAAAGTCTGCACCAAACAGTGACTCGTTTTGGGTGCGTCGGCTTTTCAATGTATGCGTGCGGGATTTCTGTGCCCCAAATGCGACAATTTTGCTTGTTTACATACCCGCCAAGATCAAAATGAGCTTCATCTGAAGAGATGATTTTTTTGCCAAAATCTGCATCTTCTGTAAGTCGATCGCAGGCCCACTTAGCGAAGCGAAAACGCATTGGATGGTCAATCGACTTCAACTCCTGAACCAATTGGACTTTGTATGGCGTCATACCAAGGTCTTTATGCAAAATTCGTCTCAATGATGTCTCCGAAATGTTCAATTGTTGAGAACGACGGTGAATTGATGTTGATGGCGCTTCACGCACACTTTCTGCCACAGCAGCAATATTCTCGAGTGTACGCATTGTTTTTGGCTTTTCACGCTTTGGTTTATCGATGAGGATACCAGTTTCTTTCACTTTTTTCACAAGATAACGAACATACGGAGCTGACGGTGCTTCTATTCTTCCAAAATCCGTACGCAATTTTCGCACACATTCTGCAACATTACAATGATTTTCAAAGTAATGTCGCAATATTTCCCAGCGTTGTTCAAGCGTATACACAACCATATTCGTTCAGCGGAAGGATAAAACCAATTATCTGGCAAATCAGACATGAGCTAAGTATTACCATTCACGAAATAAGCACTAGTTGAAAAAAAAACGTTAGAAGGCGGACCCGATACTTAATGTACGAATTGACGAATTTATATTGCTTGTGGGAGAAGCTAGGTTGTAATCCTGACTACAAGGTAGTAAGGGCAATTTAGCTATTATATTAGTTTATTAGACCTGAGGCCACGATTCAAACCCCAGGTCAGACATTTTGAACAAAATGAAATATAAAAACATATTACTTCGGCGCAATCTTCTCAGCAGCTTTCTGTCAAAAATTCTGACAGTAAAATAAAATTGCCTCGAAAACTTTCTCAAAATTCTGTTGTTCCGAATGGACTTTAAACAATAGGTCCTGCCACTTACGGATAAAATTAACATGCACAACATAAGTGGTGTGGGAAGCTAGGTTGTAATGCTGACTGAAGGGTTGTAATGACCAATTACGAAAGTATGGAAGAGAATTAAATACGAATCAACTTATGATATATGATATCGTGCTATACCTTGAATTCAAGACTGAAAATTGTTAATGATGCCTCAGCTTTGAATGTTCCACAAGAGATAATCGTAAGAAACCATCTTTCATTTCCAGCCTTCCCTTAAAATTCTTCAAATTTCCCAATTTTGTTACAATTCAGCAGTTTTGCGTTTCTCTTTTAAGTTAAGTATTATTAAGAAGAGTTACTAAAGCACTACGTAAAGGTGATCTATTGTATTACCTTCTATGCAGGATATCCATACTATTAGAGGAAGTGTGTAGGATAATACGAATTTTGTAGATTCCTTGGACTTCTTAATAATTGGAACGATCCATCCAACGAACTCACGCAACAAAACTGCCAGCCAAGTCATCATTCAATGCACAGATTTTCAGAGAAGATTTTTCAAACAAAATTGTGTTTAACAATTAAGCCCATTTCCCATTTGGTAGTTATATTCACAAGCAAAATTATTGAGCAAGGAAAAGTCGCCGTGGTCTAGTAGGAAGTGTGATGGCTTATTAGACGTAAAGCCACGGTTCAAACTCCAGTTCAGACATCAAAACGAAAATATGAAAGAATATTTCTTCGGCGACTTCCTCTCAGCAGATTTCTGGCAAAAACTCTGAGTGTAAATAAAATTCCAATAAAAAGTTTCTCAAAAATATGTCGTTCGGAGTCGACGTTGTACGGTAAAGAGCGTTTTCCTTACCGGCAGCAATATAGAGCAACTTGGTAATTTAAAGTTGTTATCTATAAGCTGCTAAACTTATATTTTTAGGCACTACAAAAAAAACTAAGTTACTGTAATAAAATTTGCGACCGTGTAAAATAAAAACACCCGATTTGTTTCACTTCAAGATTAACAATGCTTCATTAATTTTAAAAGTATTCTTTTCTACTTAAAATAACATTACTTATGTATTTGAGCAAATTTATACATATTCTTTACCAAAGGGCCACTGTTGTTGGTTTTCATTTAATTTATTTACATTGGTTCATTTTCTTACAAAAACAAATACATTTAGATAAATTTGAAATATTTTAAATTTTTTAAAAACAACAACAAAACAATATGATTTGAAGAAATAAGCAAAAATATAATATATGATTACCAACGGGATATGCAACAAGAATATGAACAGTGGGCCACTTTGTAATAAAATGTGATGAAAATACAGTGGTACAAAATAAGAAAAATATAATGAAATTGAATTAAAAAAAATAAAGAAAAATTAAGTAAATAAAAAAATAAGTGAATTAAATAATATTTATACGTTGACCCAACATGCCGGCCCCATTGAAAGGACACTTTCAAGATGAAATTAATAGAGCCAGTTTGTGGATAGGGCGACGTATAACTCCTTTAGCTGTTTTGATGTCTACCACTCTTACACGTTCATCTCTGCCATGTACCACATTGATGATCTTGCCCATGAGCCATTTTTGTGGAGGTAAGTTATCTTCATGAATGAGAACCAGCGCACCAGTAGTGATGTTTTTATTGGAGACTGTCCACTTATTTCGGGTCTGGAGCTCATTTATATAGTCATGGGACCACTTCTTCCAAAATCGTTGCTTGATGGCACTTATTCGAGCCCAATGCTCTAAATGGTCGATTGGCTTTGATGAAACATCTCGTTCTGGCAATGCACGAAGAGCTGACCCAATGAGGAAATGGCCTGGTGTGAGAGCCTCAAAGTCACTTGGATCGGATGATACCGGTGAAATGGGCCTCGAGTTCAGGATAGCTTCAATGCCAACCATTGCTGTTGCGAGCTCTTCGTAAGTGAGCCGTGTGTTGGCCAGTGTTTTCGAGAGATGACCTTTTGCCGATTTAACAGCTGCCTCCCACAATCCGCCAAAATGAGGAGCTCTGGGGGGAATAAAACGAAAATTAATAAATTCATTACAACAAAACTTTATAATGGCATTTGAGTTGATGGGATTAAATAAAAACGATTTTAATTCTGCCAACTTCGAGTTTGCGCCGACAAAATTTGTTGCGTTGTCGCAGAAAATATCTGTGGGCAGACCTCTTCGACCAATTAGCCTTTTCAGAGCAGCAATAAAGGCATCTGTTGACAGATCCGAAACCACTTCAATGTGTACCGCCTTGGTTGCAAGACAAACAAAAACGGCAATGTAGGTTTTATACGGAATCTTCCCTCGTATACGATAATATGTGTTGACTGGACCACAAAAATCTACGGCACATCGGGCGAATGGTCTACCAGGGTTGAGCCGTTCTACTGGTAAGTTTCCCATCATTTGTTGGAGCAATTTTGGCCTATAACGAATGCATTGGACGCATGAGTTGACAATTTGACGACAAAGGTTTCGGGAATTGACGATCCAAAATTGTTGACGAATAAGCGACATTAGAGCCTTTGGTCCAGCGTGATAGTTACTAATATGGATATGACGTATATAGCAATTGACGAAATGATTTTTGGCGGGCAGTATGATAGGGTGTTTCTGACCTTCAGAAATTGCAGCATACTCTAATCGACCACCGACCTTGAGCAAATTAAAGCCACTTGAAGCATCTACAAAGGGGTTGAGACACTTGAGAGCACCTTGCGGATCTTTTTTCTTTACGGCTCGTGTTATGTCATCTTGAAAATAGAGCTTCTGTATGTTGAAAACTATGCGAAGTAAGGCATCTTGGAGTTCTTGGGGTTGTAAAGAGTCAGTATTTAAAAGATTAGTTTTGTATTTTTGTGAAAAACGAAGCATCCACGCAACAACACGAATAATTTTCAAATATGAGCTGTATTTTTCAATTGATTTCAAGATGTAATTAGATTTAACCTCTAGACAAAGCGCCGTTTTACGTTTCTCTTTATTTATTTCGTCTTGAGCTTCTTTTGAAACTTCAGGAAACTTATTAGCTGGCCATTGAGACGAATTCGAAGAGAGAAACGAAGGGCCATTGAACCAGATAGATGAAGCAAGTTCTTGTAATGTTGAGCCGCGAGAAACGATATCTGCTGGATTACAATGCGTCGGTACATGTCGCCAAATACATCCATTCGTTAGATCTTGAATTTCAGATACTCTGTTGCCGACAAAAACGGATAAAGTTGATGAGTGCTGCTTGAGCCAATGGAGAACAATTTGCGAATCTGTCCAGAGGATTACCACGGGAATTTTGAAAACGAACAGTCTTTTAATTTTTGAATACAGCTTCGCAAGAAGTTGAGCTCCACACAATTCTAATTTGGGCAAAGATTTTCGTCTTGTAGGAGCAACTCTAGATTTTGCGGTGAGAAGGCGAACAGAAATATTTCCAAAAGAATCGGTGACACGAAGGTAAAAACAACAACCATAAGCGCGAATTGATGAGTCGCAAAAACCATGAAGTTGAATAGATTGAGCAGAGGCAGCAAGGCAATAGCGAGGAATTTTAAGTGAAGACAACAGTTGAAGATCTGAGACAAAATTTTTCCAAGCTGTATGTATTTCTTGAGGAATAGACTCATCCCAACCAATTTTTAAAATCCACAATTCCTGCATAATTATTTTTGCTTTGATAATGAGCGGAGCCAAGAGTCCAAGCGGATCAAAGAGTGATGATGAAAGCGAAAGAATTGATCGTTTTGTGATTTTGTCATTCAACTGAGACTTAGGTGAAAACGAAAAGAGAAAAACATCCTTATTTTGATCCCAAGTGATACCAAGAGCATTCGTTATGGATGATTCATCAATATTTAAATCTTTAACAGTTGAGTCATTTCGAAAATCTTGATGGTTTGAGTGCCACTTATCAAGCTGGAAACAACCTCGAGATAACACTTCAGTAACTTCATTTTTCATCTGAGTGAGTTCTTTCAAAGTATCTGCGCCACCCAAAAAATCATCTACATAAAACGATGATTTGATGGTTTTAGAGCCAAGTTCAAATTCTTCTGAATATTGATCTGCGAGGTAATGAAGACTTTTAATGGCGAGATAAGGTGCAGCTGACATTCCATAAGTAACAGTATTGAGTTGGTATACTTGAACTTCCTCTTCTTCAGAATTTCTCCACAAAATATATTGAAACTTTCTGTCACATGGAGCGATAAGAACCTGACGGTACATTTTAACAATATCAGCCGTGATTGCGAAACGATAGAGACGAAAACGAAGCAGTATGTTGTACAACTCATCCTGTATTGTTGGGCCAATCATTAAAATATCATTAAGCGATTTATGGGAAGATGTTGCACATGAAGCGTCAAAGACCACTCTTAACTTTGTTGAAGTGCTATTGAGCTTGAAGACACAGTGGTGAGGGATGAAATAATGGGGCTCATGTAACCGAGGGTTGCGAACTAAACTCATGTGACCACATTTTTCATACTCTTCCATGAAAGCCACGTATTGCTTCTTTAAATCTTTGTCGCGAGCAAATCTTCTTTCTTGAGAAGCAAATCTTTTAAGAGCCATATTTTTCGATAGACCTAAAGAGTCGGGAGAATCTTTAAAGGGCAGCTTAACAACAATCCTACCAGTGGATTCACGGTACACGGTATCATCGAAAAACGTTTCACACTCGGATTGTTCTTGTGTTAGAACATTTGAGCCATTATCAACTTCTTCAATTTCCCACAAACGCTGTAGTTTAACATCAATTTCTTCTTCTAGTGACAGCATGCAGGAGCCGAACGTCTTGGGTTGATTCGAGTTGTATCTACCAGCAACAATCCATCCAAATAATGTTTTCTGTAATCTAGGTAAGTTAGGGCCAAGTTTAATTTGACCTACCGACAATATATCAAAAAAGGTTTCTGTACCAATGAGCAAATCAATCCGTTTGGATTTAAAGAACTCTTCATCTGCGAGCTGGGTGTTCGGTGGCAAATTCCAGGATGAGATATCAAGTTCGGGATCGGGTTGGTACGAAATGTGAGGAGTAATGCAAAACGAGAGCGAGACGTCAAATTCAGTGCAACGAGATTTTACATTTGTGGACGACTTGTATTTGGTTTTAGTGAAACTGTTTCCTATACCAGCGACTTCAGTAGTTTGTTTGGTACGAGGCAGATGCAATTTCTGAGAAAATTCATCAGTAATGAAATTCAATTGGGAGCAAGAATCCAACAAAGCGCGTCCCAATTGATAACGACCAGTAGAATCGCGAACTAAAACCATGGCAGTAGCAAGCAATACCTGTTCAGGTGAGGATTTTTCCATATGGCTGTGGACCGAGGCAGAAATTTCGTTCACGGCAGAGCGAGAAGTACTAGGAGTTGGTTCAGCGGCAGGAGACGAGGGCCTTGGCGGCTGAGGGCGGTGAAGTAAACTATGATGAGACCGAGAACAAATTTTGCATTTAAATGAGGATGAACAGCTATTAACTTGATGCCCTTTCGACAAGCAATTTATACAAAGACCAAGTCGTTTAATATTTTCGAACCGAGAAGCTACATCCATATCTTTGAAGCGAGAACAACGATTAATGGTATGATCGGGTTTTGAGCAAAGTGGACAAAAGTGTTTTGAGACCGAAAAAGTGTATCCAGGTTTAGAATTTTTAGATTTAGGCTTACCAGCTTGAACATCATTCTTACGAGCTTCTGAATGGGTGTGGCTGCTATCAATCGACTCCAAAAATTGACAACGCCTTTCCAGGACCTTGGAGCAATCGTCCCATGAGGGTAGCTTAGTGAAATCCAAAGAATCTTTCCATTTTCTACGGGTATCCTCATCCACCTTCTCCATTACAATGTGGATAAGCATGGAGTTAGCGATGTCACTTGATGAGCCCAAAGATTGCAGGGAACTATACAAAGCGGAAACGTTATCAACAAGACTACGTAATTGAGCACAATTGTATTTGGACATGGCAGGAAGTTCGAAAAGAGTTGTGATATTTTCCATAAAAATTAATGAACTATTATCATAGCGCGCCTTAAGTCGTCCCAGGGCCTTTGGGTAGTTTTCGTTTGTAATTTGGAACGCTTTGACCGTTTCGAGAGCTTGGCCGTTATAAAATTTTTGTACTCACTGTACTTACCACTAAATGTGGGCAATTTAAGTTGGGGCAATTTATGGTTGGAAACAGGGAAACAAATTGTGGAATCTGACATTGTTGTATTTTGAACATCTTCACCAAGCTGTGCCTGAATACTCAATTTAGCTGCTATATACAAATCCTCAATTTCGGGCCGACCGTTGTCTTCTGGATCATATTTCTCTATCTGGGTTTGAAAAGTTAAAATCTGCTTAAAGTAGAACTCCAAAATTCCCATGCGACATTTGAGTTCAGCAGGAGATAGCGTTCGTCCTTCACCACTACCGTTGGCCTCAATTTGATTTTTTATGCGGCTAATACTCTTCTTTGTATTAGCCCGTTGTTGTTTAACTTCCTCCAAAGACATTACGAATTTAGGGGTTTAATGGAACCAATAAAATTTGTATAAAATTTGTTGTATCACAAAGAGCGCACAAAAACTGTCTTAATTTAATTTTTAATATTTGTTTCCCGAACAGAAAAATATTGTTTCTATTATTATATTATTGCGTCACAATTGAGTCACTTATCGTTTTCTTTTATTTTTAATTTTATTTAGTCTTGTCGAACTAAATTTATTCCTTTTTTTTTCCACGAATATTTAGCGTTTATTTGTCCACTTGTTGTTTTTTTTTTTATTATTACGGACCGCACAACGAAAGATCAACGAACAATTAGGAAAGTGCCCCACGTTGGGCGCCAAAATGTACGGTAAAGAGCGTTTTCCTTACCGGCAGCAATATAGAGCAACTTGGTAATTTAAAGTTGTTATCTATAAGCTGCTAAACTTATATTTTTAGGCACTACAAAAAAAACTAAGTTACTGTAATAAAATTTGCGACCGTGTAAAATAAAAACACCCGATTTGTTTCACTTCAAGATTAACAATGCTTCATTAATTTTAAAAGTATTCTTTTCTACTTAAAATAACATTACTTATGTATTTGAGCAAATTTATACATATTCTTTACCAAAGGGCCACTGTTGTTGGTTTTCATTTAATTTATTTACATTGGTTCATTTTCTTACAAAAACAAATACATTTAGATAAATTTGAAATATTTTAAATTTTTTAAAAACAACAACAAAACAATATGATTTGAAGAAATAAGCAAAAATATAATATATGATTACCAACGGGATATGCAACAAGAATATGAACAGTGGGCCACTTTGTAATAAAATGTGATGAAAATACAGTGGTACAAAATAAGAAAAATATAATGAAATTGAATTAAAAAAAATAAAGAAAAATTAAGTAAATAAAAAAATAAGTGAATTAAATAATATTTATACGTTGACCCAACAGACGTTAAACTGTAAGTTCCGCCACTCACGTATAAAATTAAATCACACAACATCAGTGGTGTGAGAAACTAGGCCGTAATCCAGACTGAAGGGTTGTAATGGCCTATTATGTAGGTATGGAGATTGGAAATCTGAGAAATGATTGCGGAAAAATCATTGCATTCGGAAAAAGTGACAGATTGATACGCATTACAGACTGGGCCTAATTTTCAAAACAATTACCGTCAATTCACAGAGCTTTTGCATGAAAAACAACTTTTTTGATCTACAATTGAAAATTTTCATTTGGAAGGTATTTGGTTTTAGCAAGACAATATTTCAAGCCACACTATATGATCGATTTTGACTCTGGTGCATGAAAAGTTCCCCAAAAAGAATAATTACACATTTTGTCGATGTCAATTGGCCACCATGATCAAGCCGAGGTATTGAAACTTTGGATGTCATCTACTTTACTACAATACACTTTTAAATGTAAAGTTACGCTATTATAAGACCACCTTTTTTTAGTTTTGTCCGTAACATAATAAAGAAAATTATTATTAAACTTGAATTATAACTCCATCTATTTGCACACCCTTTAAATATTGTATTTATCTTTCCCGTATATTTCCCTGTATATCATTTTGAGAAGAGACAATAACAAGAATTGGGATGGTTTTTGCTGATTATCTTAAATGATGTCGACAATCGTTTAACATACAATATTATGAGGGGGCGTTTATAATTTTTATTGTTTCGTTAACTGAAATGAAAGACAGATTAACTCTGTTACTGTGTTACTCAGGTATTCGTTTAATTTCTTTGTTTTTTATTTTTTTTTTCATGTTTAAGAAATAAAATGTTTGATAAGCACAACAAAAAGGACATTTTAAGAATTTTTCAACACCGTTAAGGAGTTAATGTGTCAGTTAAGTTCTCTTCACTGTGATAGTGTCATTAAAAATGGAAATTGTATTTGAAGAAAAAATACAATACAACACAATTTAGGTTTTAAATATGTCTACATGAGTATGAGTAAAGAAATTATACAAAGCCAAGTTGATTAAATTAATACCTCATATGTAATACGGCATTACCAGCAATGCCTTGCAGTCCAACTGAATTTAAGTATGTAGTGAAACTGTTTAATGTTCAACCATCGAAAGGAAATTTTTTAATGTTAAGAGATGTTGATTAACGACTGTGCAGACACATGCAGATGCAGATGTTTAGGATTCAACCAGAAGCTCAATTCAATGTTCTAAAGATCAGCATTGAAGCTTTACTGTCCTAGCACCCAATCAGCATACACATATGCAGCGTTATGAAAGATTAGCCTGCTTTAATTGTTGCATAAGTTGGGTTTTAATCGATGGAGGTTCATAGCCATTTGTTGAGAAATTCAGATGAGCAGCTACATTTTTTTTAACAGTTCACAGGGCATTCACTGCGCTAATGCACTGGCCCAAACACATATGTATCAGTTGGCAGTTTCTTTAGATTTCCATGTACATACATACATACATAATTGGTCATTACAACCCTTCAGTCAGGATTACGACCTAGTTTCTCACACCACTTATGTTGTGTGTGTTAATTTTATACATGAGTGGTGGGACCTACAGTTTAAAGTCGGTTCTGAACGACAGATTTTTGAGAAACTTTTCATGGCAATTTTATTTCACTCTCACTCTCTCTACATAAGTTGGGCTTTAATCAATGAAGGTTCATAGCCAATTGTTAAGAACAGTGTGAAATCCACAACTTCAGATTAGAAGCCACACTTTCTCTACAGGGCATACATTGCTATGATGCACAGGCCCAACCACATTTGTATTAGTTTTCAGCTTCTTTAGATTTCTATATAATCTTGCCAAATCATTGCGCATTAGGCCGATTATGGCGACCATAATTATGAAAGATCCACATTGGTATTTGGAATACCAAAAAATTTTTCTTCAGATGAAAAAGTTTTGACAGCAGTTTTGAAGTGCACTAAGCGTGCCTACCCATATATATTCCTACCTAGAGCAAGACAATAATAAAGAAGGCTATTCTTGTCCTCAACAGCGCATTTTTGCTCATTTGCAGGTACACATGGAAAAATATACGAACAGACATATTTTCTGTTATATAAGAAGTATAAACCCCTTGACTACTACATTTGAAGAAAAAATCATCTCCAGGTATTTGGATTTGTTGTTTGCAACCAAATGCCAATGGACAATAAAAACTTCCATTCAAAGATATTTCTTTTAATTGACACAAAGTCCCTTACAAAAAAAGGAACGAAACAACAACTTTACATAACTCCAAAGGCTCTTTGTAAATACAATACCAGATTGTCCAACATACGTTCGAAAGAAAATGAAAATCTCTGTTGTTTTATGGCACGTACGTTGTGTTTGTAAAGAAGAAAAATTAAAAATATTTCAAGCAAAGAGACAATTTTACAGAATTATTCACACTTGTTTTGAATGGAGTATGAAATCTTACTTTTGTTTGTATGAAATTAAACCCAGCAAACATTTATGCCATGTTAATCATAGACTACAGCATTGAAATGAAAAGTGCACTTCTTAGGTCTTATGCTGGATGGAATATTGTGTTGGAAACTGAATATACTCAACAGAGTAAAAAAGGCCATCATTGCCTTCTATTCTTATACCTGAAATAAATTATTGGCTCTGTAAAGCAGTGGAATTCGTAGAATGAACAACTAGTTTCAATCTGATGCAGCACATACAAAGATCTGTCTGCATCGTTATTTCTAGGGCCTTGCGTACTAGACCTACGTTGCCACAGGAGACAACTTGACACATTTTTCCGCTAGACTTAGCAGTTGCCGTAGTCTAGTAGATTGTGTCTTGGCTTACTAAACACGAACCCGAGGTTCAAACCCCTGCTTAAACATCTGGAAATTAAATAAAAAAAATATTTCTTGGGCGTCTTCCTCTCAGCATTTTTCTGGCAAAAAAAAAACTCAGAGAGTTAAATAAAATCATCATGAAAAATTTCTCAAAAATTTGTCGTTCGGAGTTGACTTTAAATTGTAATTCCTGCCATTCATGAAAAAAATGAAACACACAAAACATGGGAAGGATTGTAATGACCCACAAGCTAGTACAACTAACACTAGTCAGGGTCTCTGGACGTCTGGAGAATGGCAAAAACTCATGGCGCTCACTCGAGGATTCTAAGAGGAACGAAGTTCAGAACATCCATTCCGGAAAGAATGGTTTGGGGAAAAATTTCAAATGAATGTGCTGGCATTTTGACAATATTTTGACTCCATAAGGGTTTCGCATCACTGCAGCCTCTCCCAGTCGTCTATCAGAGTACTAGTTTCTAACTAAGACGGTGTGTGTTGTTTTTCACAAATCTCCCAACGAAAGAGCAAAGCGGTACGAAATTTATATCTAACGGATACAGAAAACTACAGAGAAGGTGAAGTGGTCTGATGTAGTCTAACCATCGAACTCTCCGGTAATTTCTCTTCATTTGGGACCCCTTAGAAGGCTAATGAGCTTATAAATGACAATGCACATGTGGAGTCTGTTAACGCCGCAAATCAACTTGAACAGAATCTCTGTAATACCTGTGTAAGTATGGTCATGACGTAGACGAGGCATGCCCAGAATGCCGAAATGAAAGGGAGACGGCGGAGCATGTTTTCTTTACTTGACCGCGATATGTTGTTCAACGAAATTGCCTGGAGAGGATAATAGGATTCCAGGTAACGCCCGATAATATAGTTAACCTGATGTTAACCTCATGTGACAATTGGAACGCAGTATGTGTGTTCGCAAGGAAGGTATTGATGTAGCAAAGATTGGCTGAGAGAGCAAGGAACAAGAAGTAATATTTGATTGTGGTATCGGGGGGTCAAATGGTTGAAAGTGTGACGAACTAGGTTGGGTTTAGTACGTTTAGCAAGTCGAGAGTAAGTCTTGCGGCGAATCGTGCACATTGGTAGGCCGGGCTACCAATGTCGTTCCCAACATTTAGCTCGTAAAGCTATATATAAAGACTCTCTGTAATATCATTCACAGAGGTCTTGAGATTGTAAGCCGTTGGTGCATAATAGTAGGCCTAACGCTAAACCTGGGCAAGAAAAAAACTTGCTAAATGGATGAATGTTCGACTATTGGGTAAGACAATATTACAGAAAATTGAGGTAAAATATATATCGATAAAATATTAACACGAAGAGCGCATATTGAGAGTATCTTAGAAAAGACCAGATACGGCATAATGTTATGCAGAAGGTTTTCAATACTAGGCATGCAACCTAGGAAAAATGTACTGAGCAGACAGTACAAATTTGAAAACAACTCCATTGAAGTTGGACAAGATACAGACACTAGCGTGTGTTTTTATAACAGAGACAATGCGAACCTATTCTGCAACGACACTGGAAGCTCTGTTAGATTTAAGGAAACTTTATAGGGCACCGAAAGATTGCTTAAACTTCAGCAGAGAATGCTCAATGTGACAAACGACTTCTGCAGGCATTATAGAGGAGCAACGGAAATTAATATCACAATAATATCGAAATATCGGTAACGTCCATTAGGAATTTAAGTACCTTCATCAAAAGCTCTGGATGGTGGGATAAAAGGAAGGCTGTTGTATCTGTTTCAACTTATTGGGCTCTATCTACTTACTTACATACATAATTGATCATTACAACCCTTTAGTCAGGATTACGACCTAGCTTCTCACGCCACTGATGTTGTGTGTGTTAATTTAATACATGGAGGGGCGGCACCTACTGTTAAAGTGGACTCCGAAAGACAGATTTTTTTTGAGAAACTTTTCATGGCAATTTTATTTACTCTCAGACTTTTTGCCAGAAATCTGCTGAGAGGAAGTCGCCGAAGAAATATTTTTTCATATTTCGTTTTGATGTCTGATCTGTGATTTGAACCGAGGCCTCACGAGCCAACACACTACCTACTAGACTACGACGACCTACTTATCTAACTAAATCCAAACTACTACTACTGTTTTTACAATTTCTTTGAAAATATTTGAAGAGATTAAAACCATTTTGGTTAGGTTCAATGGGCATAAACCTATCGTCCTGCAAATATTGCTTTACTGTTCACTGGGCTCTCTGTCACCTCAAATAAATGTCTTTTTTTACTCCCACATTCATAACTATACATGCGTGTCTGGGAAAAAAGTAAGCCAAAGAAATGATTCATGCAGTATTATTCCTTAATTGCAGTTTATTTGCTTTTATTGTAGAGAGAGAGAGTGAGACCACAAAAGGACTAATAGCAGAAGGACCTCTTAAACAATACTTGTTGCAATTTAGAAGGTATTCTCTAAGCATGTATGCAAAAACAAACAAACATTTTGAAACAAAATTGGCCATAAACAAAATGTTATTTTCTAAACCGAATATACAATGTAACTTGGATTTGAATAGTTATTGCCATGGCTGGTAATTTAAACAGGATAATTAAAAAAAAACATTTTCTTTTTCTTTTTCATTGTATTGGTTTTCTTAAAGAAAAATCTTTCTGTTAAGTTCTCTGTTACAATGTTAATGGCCAATGGCATTACATTCTATATGGTCATTATGCCATTGCAATTCCCTTGTTTAAGGACAAGGCATGACGATTAACAAGGACATGTTTATGCATAAATTCATTAATGGATCACAAGTGTCCTATGGCATGTTATTTTACTTGTTCTGCACGCACGTCTTGGTATTAAACTCGTCACCTTTTTGCCGCAATCTATAAGGGAATATCATTAACAAGAAAAAAGCCACTGGATATGTGGCGTGTACATAAAGACACTCTGTGTTGTAAAAGAATATTTAAAAGGAATTTGAATAAAAAATTACTTGGGATGGCAGAAATCACGTAAGCAAGCTCATGTTTTTTATAGGCTGTCTCATACACGATAATGCTTCATGGGAAAGAAATTTTAAAAACAAACGTTTGCAACACATGTAGACCCCTGATAGTGTATGAAAGATCGAACTCCACAAATACATTTACATATGAAATACATTTCTAAGTACATGTGCCACACTATACAAGCTTAAGAATTACAAAATCACTATCGCCATACTATCCTTCACTATCACTTCTCTTAACCAACCAACAATAACAACAAAAAGCAACGTTCATATGCATTTTGATACGCTAGACACGGTGTGTGTCAAATACAATGTTTCCTTCTCGGTTAACGGCCGAGTGATACAAAGTATCGATGAAAGGAAGCAAGCAAGTTAATGAAAATCATCCGAATTGCCAACATCATGTGTCAGAGCTCGTTAAGCTTTGCATGTTAATGTGTATGTTAAGGATTTCTTAGTTTCTTCTTTGGTTGTTGTTGTTCTTGTCGACAGAATGCTGTTCATGGCGTAAAGCAATTGCGTTATGCCTGCTAATTCCTAGTATTACAACTGCACCTCGTAAAAGTGGGTGTGCATGTTACTTTGTCATATATTTAGTGATGCAATAAACATTATAACACCGTCACATTAATTTATTATAATTAAATACGGCAACATGCAAATTTTTTAATACATAATTATACACTAAAACGGAAGCAATGAAAAAAAATTTAAGTTATAGGTTAGGGCATGTTAGCAGAGGTTAGAAAGGTGGTACATATGACGTATAAACCCCCCACCAAGAGGCCAGAAACTTTCAAGAGCGACAGAAACAAATAATACGAGTATGAAATCAAAGCAGGAACTGTAAGCAAAAGAAAGAGAAAGAAAGAAAAATAAAAGAACAAAAATAAATAAAAGAAAGAAACAACAAAGAAAGAAATGATAAGGAAAAAAGTGAACGCATATTTTATTTAAAATAGTCGCCGTAGTCTAGTAGGTAGTGTGTTGGCATATTAGACGTAAAGCCAGGGTCCGAGCCCCAGGCCAGACATCAAAATAAAATACAAAAAATATTTCGTCGGCGACTTCCTCTCTGCAGATTTCTGGCAAAACGCTCAGAGTAAATAAAATTGCCATGAAAAGTTTTTCAAAAATCTGTCATTCGGAAACGACTTTAAACTGTAGGTCCCAACACTCATGATAAAATTAACACACACACAACATAAGTGGTGTGAGAAACTAGGTCGTAATCCTGACTGAAGGGTTGTAATGACCAATTATGTATGTATGTATGTAAAGATGAAAAACAAGTCACAAAAAGTCGCAACGAAGAGACGAATAACATATAAGAACATATAATTTCTCTAACTCAAACTTTTGAACGTTATTAGAATGAAAAAAATATTGAAATTACATGGTAAGGTTAGGTTAGGTCAGCGAGGTAGCCTTGATGCCAAAAGTTCACTTCAGCACGCGTAGAGGCTCGTTGTGACGCCACAGGTGAACGCATTCCCTATACTGACCAAGTTCTCCAAATCAAGGGAGAAGAAATTGGTCAGGGCAAGGCCTGCACATTCTAAAGCACGACTACCCTACGCTGGAAAACCATCCTGAAGATTTGATAAACGAAGCTATATCCTTGACATCAATGGACGATAGCTCCGTAAAGCTGATAAGAATTGGGGAGCCAAAGAATTGACAAAGAAAGTAGACAACAGTCTCCTCTTCCTCATCGGATCTGCACCCACGGCAGAAGTTGTTAAATGGGGAGCTGTATTTTGCATTTTTACATGGTAAACATATCTTTAAATCTATTAATTGTTCAGCAAAACGTCTATAAGGTGGATTATTTAAAAGTTTAAATTTAAAAATTTTAAAAAATTTTAAAACGGTTTGAAATTATGCCAAATTAATTTTATTTTTTTGGTTGTGAACTACAATTTTTCCGGTTAGAAATTAAATATTATTTCATTCATATGGCTGCTGCGGCTGCTCTCACAGTATCTCATTCGTTCCGATCAATTTTCGTGAACTTTTTAGATTATATGGAGTCGTATCTCTGCAATGGCATCACGAATGTTGGCCTTTAATTGCTTATTTGTCTCTGGTTTGTCGGCATAACATTTGTCTTTAACGGCGCCCCACTGAAAATACACCAACGGTGTAAAATTGCAGCTTCTTGGCGGTCAATTGACATCACCATTTCGGATAAATAAACGGCCATCATACGTTTGACGCCTTATCGTTTGTGGCATGAGATGTGTGGGGCAAGTTGCACCATCCTGTTGAAACCAAACATGCTTTACACGAATACCATGAAGAGCGGGTACAAAAAAATTGGTTATCATGGTGCGATAGGTGTCTCCATTGACTATAATGTTTGCACTGTCCTCATTTTCAAAGAAATATGGGCAAATGATGCCTCCGTAATGGGTGCATTGGCTTCAGTAAGGGCACATGTGAAAAGAGGTAAAATATGTAGGAGTAATATTCTTAACAAGAAGAGCTCATATTGAGAGAATGTCAGAAAAAGCCAGACACGTCGTAATGATATGCAGACGCTATACAGGGAAATACTGGGAATTCAGCCTATGAATTATGCACTAGGACGACAGTATAAATTTCAAAACAGTTCAATTGGAGTTGGACACTATACAGACACAAGGGGCCAATTATGGAGTTTTCACGATACTTCTCAAACCTAAACTTATTAAACAGAGTGCATTTGGCTGGTAAGAGATAAATGTATCTTCTGAAGAACAGACTGCTGCCGATACCCATAGGTAAGGTTAGGTTAGAGGACGTGTACTTGTCAATTAAGACAAGTACAGTACCCGGAGGTCGAATTGATCCATTGTACAACGTCCTAGTTTCTCACACCACTTATGTTGTGTGTGTTAATTTTATACATGAGTGGTGGAACCTACAGTTTAAAGTCGACTCCGAACGACAGATTTT
Source organism: Sarcophaga variegata (assembly GCA_932273835.1). Lineage (NCBI taxonomy): Eukaryota > Metazoa > Arthropoda > Insecta > Diptera > Sarcophagidae > Sarcophaga > Sarcophaga variegata. The sequence goes on from OW026361.1 coordinate 115,670,057, forward strand.
TGAGAAACTTTTTCATGGCAATTTTATTTACTCTCAGAGCTTTTTTGCCAGAAATCTGTTGAGAGGAAGTCGCCGAAGAAATACTTTTTGTATTTTGTCTTGATGCATGGCCTGGGGCTGGAACCCTGGTTGTACGTCTAATAAGCCAATACACTACCTACTAGACTACAGCGACTTCTATGCCGATACCCTTAGAAGTATAGATTTTCTTTCCTATGTAGAGAATATGGTCTGACTGACGTCGCTATTATGTCGATATTATCCTCTCTGAAGGTATCAGATTATATGGAGGTAATTAATGACTTAATTTTGGTTTCTTTAATTCTCTTAAATCGATTTAGATAAACTGGTAACTACTATGGCCAAGAACATAATCAGAATATGCTGCATAAATATGTATATAACGAAAGCATTTATATTTTCCAATAACTAAATAACTTAAATATTTAATATTATTGGAAATAAGTTCTAAATTGCATTTTGCCTTTGAACAGCTTCAGAATGTAACATTTTCTAACGAAACCCTTCTTTGCATCCACAGCTTTAGCCACTCATTTGCTGCTTTGTTTATTGCATGCAACACTATTATGTTAACAGCTTCAGAAAGCCTTTCTAAACAAGGTTTTTCTTATTTATTTATTTCCCTTATTCGTAAGCATCTGGCCTTTTAGAATATTTAACCGACATGCTAAGCAGTATTCCCTAGTTTTATGGTACATACTCACTGAATACTTGAATACTCATACACTCATACACTCATACAATACAAAGAGGACGTGCAACAATATTTTACAATTTTTTAATGGTTTTTAAGTGAATTTCTATCTCTTTCTCTTCTTTTCTTTGTTTTCTATATGCGAGTAAATTGTTTTCTTTTTTGTGGCCATTCATGCACCACATCCCCCAACACCTGGCGTTGCCGGTAAGAGGGGAAATGTTGGAGAAAATTATAACGAAACGAAAACAAATTTTAAAACAAAAAATACTTCACGTTATAATATATTTTTGCCTACGGGAAACCGTTGTTATATATTTTCCTTGGCAGCCCTTGTTGTTGTTATTGCGGTGGCTGTGGAAAAAGTGTGAAAAAATCAACATTTTTTTTCTTTATTTTCTTTTTATTAAACAGCGACAGCAGCAAAAGTAAACACCGACACATTATTTTTTTGTTTTTAATATTATGTGCCATACACTTATGTATACTTCTCCTCTTTCGCCAGCTTAACCCATCATGCAGCGTAAAGAAAACACTTCGAATGCAAGATGTGCAGGCATACCCACAGTTCAATTTTTCGCTTTGATTCTGCTCTTACATTCTCTCTCTCTCTCTCTCACTCAGACACACACTTACACTATTTCTTTGTCTCTTCCTATATTTATTTTTCACCTGTATATGCAATGTTAACCGCATGAGAAAATTTATGCAGCAGCACAACACATTTTGCTACTCATAATGGCAATGAACCGTTAAAAAATACAAATCAGTTTCAGGAAAAAAAAACAAGATCCTACAATACAATAACAAAAAATTTATTGTACAATCTATAAAAGTGTATGTATGTATGTGTGGTGCTTAGGTGTGTATGTGTATGTTACTAAGTATGTGTATGAAAATGTTTAAAAATTTAATAAAATTATGGGTGTTTCCACGCATGTTGAAACTTACACATTTACTCGCCACTCAAACGCATAATATCTTCAGGACCCGATAACCTACTACTTTTTACTTAATTAATTAGCCTTTAGAACTTTTTAGACAGGATTACGACCTAAGGTCCTCACAACCTAATGTTGTATGTGTGCATTTTATACATGAGTAGCGGGATCTACAATTTAAAGTCGACTGTGACTGACAGTTTTTTTTTGAGAAACTTTGCATAGCAATTTTATTTAGTCTCAGGGTTTTTGCCAGAAGACTGCTGAGAGGAAGTGTCACCGAAGTGATATTTTTTCCTTATTTCGTTTGATTCGAGATGGCTGAGTCAGGAGTTAAACCACGGCCTCATGTTTAATAAGCTAAAATACTAACTAAATAACTATAGTGACTACAGGCCCGATAACATTCCATTCTGAAACCAAAGTTATTAGAACAAAATTCTGCTCAGCTGCTTTTACCAATTATCAAGAAATTCTATCAAAAAGAAATCTGTCCTGGTAATAAGTAAATGTGAACACAGCAATGAGGTTAAGCACGACAAGTACATGCCTAGTTCTCTGGTATACTTTCTTCCTGTGAAGCATACCCCAAGAAGGTATTCTGGTGATTCATTCTCATCGTCATAGACAGAACATAAACAAGTGCACTTTAAGTCTACAGTATCCCATCAAAAGACCATTTATTAGCCTCGGGTTATTTCTTGGTAGTCTGATGCATGAATCGAATCTCCTCTTATTGTGATTTCACAACAAAAGTTTTAATTGCCTTAAACCCACTCAGTTTTATCTTACCTTTCATTCCTTTCTAAACTAAAAACCTGCTGCCATTCTATAGAAGGTTGCTAGCCCCATCAATGGCATAAAAGCTTGTCTCCTTTTATTGAGCATTTCTTTGCAAACATTTGCTCCAACTCTATATAAGCGTTTTGACCCCATCAATAGCGTAAAAGCTCGCCTTCTCGCAATACTGTCTGCTTGTATTTGAGTTTTCGAATGGCGGTCTGACTGTCAGACAATATGGCTAAGTCCTGGCTTTCGACTGCACAGACTATCGCATAGAAGATGTCCGCGAATTTTTCCATGTGCACGAAATATTTAATTTTTTTAAGAGAGTATGCAGCTTCTGATTTTTCAAAATCATAGAGTCTGCTAGGTTCCGTCCAGGGGATAGTTAAGGAGGGAGCCAATCGATTCTATATCATGAATGAATTCCATATTACCCTTGTCCTTCATCAATCTAACCATTGTCTCTAAGGCTTTGGTCTTCACTGCTATGTGCAGCGGATTTAAATCTTCCAAAGCAGCTGTATTGAAGTCGCCGTGGTCTAGTAGGTAGTGTGTTGGTTTATTAAACGAAAAGCCAGGGTTCGAGCTCCAGGCCAGACATTAAAACAAAATATAAAAAGTATTTCTTCGGCGTCTTCCTCTCAGCAGAATTCTGGCAAAAATTCTGAGGATAAATAAAATTGCCGTGAAACTTTAAACTGTAGGTCCCGCCACTCATGTATAAAAATCAACACACACAACATAAGTGGTGTGAGAAACTTGGACGTTGTACAATGGGTCAATTCGACCTCCGGGTACTGTACTTGTCTTAATTGACAAGTACACGTCCTCTAACCTAACCTAACCTTCCAAAGCAGCTATATGACACACTCTAGTCTTTATATCTTGTCCAACTCCAATTGAGCGGTTTTCAGATTCGTTCTGTCTGCCCAGACAACTATTGATTACTATTGGTCTGGCCAGCATGGTATCTATACAGTCCACAATGGGGTTGTATTTATGATATGTTTGGCCTTTCCTGAAATGCTCTCGATATGAGCCTTTCGTGGTAATTTACTAACCCGAGTAATTTTCAGATATTTAATTTTCACATGAATCGAATATTCTTGCATTTAGGAAAAATTCTTCTTCTTGTAAATTGTACTAAAAATAATGCAAACCCCTATACAATTAAACAACTTTTTTTACTGGTGGCTGGCATCACAGCAACATCTCATGAAATATGGTGGCGGATGAAACGATATGTGTGAGAGAGTGTCTACATGTGTCTATTTACACACTAGCACACACACAGCAACAAACACACATAAATTAATATTTTTTTTGTTTTTTTTTTGTTGATTCCTGGCTATAAACAGAAAATGCCCTCTGGGTTACTTGCAAAAATATTAAACGGAAGTGCACAGTTGCGTTTTCCGTATAATGGTAACACTTAAACACACAAGCGCTTACCCACATGTGTTAATGCTCTTGTTGGATGGGTGTGTATGTGTAAAAAGTAAGTAAAAATGAAGTGTATAGCAACGCTGAGTGTGTTCCTATGTAGTATGTGGGTTGCATGTACATACATATGTGTGTATTGTGAGAATAAACACAAATAGGTCCAGCTAACTGTATACAAACAAAAGCAATTTGAAAGCGCTACTAACAGTAACAGCAATAGCAACAACGACAACAACAACTACTACAACTCCTAGCAGCCATAAAAATAACAGTAACATTTACAACAACAGCAATAGTAAGTGTTTATTTGCCAATACAATACATTAAGAGTGCAATTGTGTGTAACTGACTATAACAATCTACACTCATGCACGGCAGGCAGCTTAACAAATGAACGAATTTTCCCCTGCCAATGAGTGTGTGTGCACATATTTTCGTGGGTAATTCTATAGGAGTCCTTTGTTTTTGCCTGTAGGCTAAGCACATGCATCGTTTTTTTTTTGGTTTTCCTTAATAACTTAAATTTTATTTTTGGTAACAACATATTTTTTTTTAATTAAAAAAAAATGTTTTTAATTTCTATTTAAAATTATTCTTATTAACTTGTTGTCGTTGTTGTTGTTGTTCTCATAATTTCTCATTTTTAATATAATTTGTTTGGTTTTTAATTTTTCGTTTATAAACACAGCAGTGCCTGGACATGCGGTTAGCAACACTTTAACAATTTCATTTATTCCAGTAAATTGATTCATAAGCTGGACAGGCAAATTGGTAGTACGGTTAGATTTAAAATGAAGGCATAAGGTATGAATTACAATGCTTGTATGTTATATAACACTCATGGTGATCTCAACAGCAGTTGTTCTCTAGTTACCACCAGATATGATTAGGAAACGCCAAAAACGCTAGTCCCATTGATACAAAGGCCTGTGAAGCATTCCGGTGGGGATCAATATTTTAAAGATGGAACAGAAGACTTCAGTTTTATTCTATCAGGGAATGGTATCACGGATATCATATTGATAATAAGTATACGTAAATCGCTTTAGAATGATTCGCACATTGATTCGAAATATTCCAACATGAAATAGATGCCAAACTGAACCAGTAGTCTTAAGTGAATCAATTCTCCAAGGATCCCTGTGGGCGCAGCGAAGTTATTGAAGTGCTAGCCTTTCGCGTGTGCTTAAGAAATACTCCTAAAAATTCCAACGTTTTAGGAGAGTGGAAATTTGCCCAGTGAACTGGTTGACGTTAAAGATCTGTCAAATCTACCGCGGTTTTACTCTGCTCAGTGAGATTAACTGATCATCTTTGCAAGGATATCGAAAAGCTTTGAGGCAGAAACAAATTGGAATCTATTCCCAAAAGTCCATCATAGACTACATAAACCGTTTGCATGTTATTGAGAACAGCCTTTGTAAAGGCGTACACCACTGTATCTATATTTCACAGATTTTGCGAAAACCTTCAATCAACGGTGTCATCTGGAGTGCACCGTTATGTAAGAAAGTCTCTAATAAACTCGTGTGCCTTTTTGAGAGATAATATCGCAAAGCAGAGTGCAAAACTAAGCATGTTGATTGATACGATTAGCAAATGATCTTACTGAGAGGGAAAATAAATCCATTTGAAGACAAATTTGACCTTTTTTGGATATACGAAAGGCACATTTTGTATACTTCGGAGTGTAAAAAGGCGGCTTCTGTTAATCGTAGTGCCACACTCAACACAGCACCTCAGTTTGTATTTGCGAAAATCTGTTGTAGGAGGTAGATAACACATGTTCACAACGCTCTGCTTTAATAGGATATAAGACGGCATAAAGGATAGGTTAGGTTAGGTCGGAGTGGTAGCTCTGTTATCACAAAGCTCACTTGAGCACGCATAGCGGCCCGTTGTGATGCCACGGGTGAATGCAGGGAAAAGGAAGAAGTTGGCCAGCGCAAGCGCTACACGGCATAAAGGATAGTATCAAGTGCTTTTATATCCGAGAAAATGATAAAAGATCCCCGTTTACAGAAACAGTACTCAAAAGAGCGCTCATGATCAATTAGAAAATGTTAGCAAAGATGAAAGACGCATAAATGCGATAGGTGGATAGATGTATGCCTTTATACATGGCAACATCGATTTTAGCTGGTTGGTACTGTGTCAATGAACTCGAAATAGTTGAACACGTAGCTTTTGCGTGTTACAAACTAGACACTGCAGGATGCTGCAGCAACTAGAACTACAACTACACGCTACTGGTCAGGCCTCCATTTCAGGAAAATGACAATCATACAGAGGCAACTAAATTGTAATGAACATGATGTTGGGAAACGAAAAAGCGGACGAACTGGCACAGAATGGATCGAAGGTCCTCTACAAGAATACATACATACATAATTGGTCATTACAACCCCTTAGTAAGGATTACGACCTAGTTTCTCGCACCACTTATGTTGTGTGCCTTGATTTTTATACATGAGTGGTGAGACCTACAGTTTAAAGTCGACCCCGAACGAAAGATGTTTGAGAAACTTTTCCTGGCAATTTTAGTTAGTTTTTTGCCAAAAATCTGCTGATAGGAAGTCGCCAAAGAAATATTTTTTTTCATATTCCGTTTAGTTGGAGATGCCTGACCTGGGATTTGAACCGAGGTCTCACGCCTAATAAGCCAACACACTACCTGCTAGACCACGGTGACTTCAAGAATACTTTTTCAAATTAGAGAAAGCAGTATGGAATTCCACAAACTGTGGGTGGTGCAGCATACCTGGTTGCCGAATTTTCAAACTGCTGTATCCAGCAGTAAACAGCGAAAGAACCGAGGAACTGCTGGAGTTCGACAAGACAACACTTTTCGATTTCTTACAGAAATTCTAATGGAACACTGCGCTATTCGTAATTTCGCTGACAAGCACTATAAACCCCTCCAGAATTACTGCAAAATCGATCATAATGTGGAGGATACGGGATCGGCACTATACCCTTTATGCGAGTGCCCTGCAGTTCGGATCAGATGTCATCGGTTTTTTGGTGACAGAACGTTTGAAGATCTAGCCATTGCGGAGAGCATGCCACTATAGGAACTAACCGGATTCAGCCGGAGCTCGGTGTGGTTCTACAACACTAACAGATCATGACAAGGAGGTTTACCTCACACTGGCTGACACAACAGGCCATTACCTGTGTACGTTAATTGCCCCACATATTATCCTCAGAGCTGAAAGATGATTCTGGAAATTCCTACGATATTCTGTTATAAATTACTAACCCAGTCTCCAATAACAATTCTTTTAGCAACTTTTTTACTCAGATACTCCAAAAAGTTAAACATTTTGATCAACATTATTATTTGACGTTGGACGTGGAATTTTTAAAGCAAACATGCTTCAAATTAAAACTAAAAATTTTCAAAATAACCCAAGTAGACGAATACAGACTCAATTTGGGGCCGATGTGTTTCCTCTGAAGATGCCATAGTCTAGTGCGTTTGTTTATTAGACGAGAGGCCACAGTTCAAACCCTAGTTCAGACATCTGTAACAAAACGAAATATGAAAATATATTTCTTTGTTGACTTCCCCTCAGTAGATTTCTACCAAAAACTCCTGAGAGTTAACAAATTTGCCATAAGTTTCGACTTGAAGTCGCCGTAGTCTAGTAGGTAGTGTGTTGGCTTATTAGACGTAAACTCAGGGTTCTAACCCCAGGCCAGATATCAGAACAAAATGCAAAAAGTATTTCTTCGGCGACTTCCTCTCAGCAGATTTCTGGCAAAAACTCTGAGAGTAAATAAAAATTGCCATGAAAAGTTTCTCAAAAATATGTCGTTCAGACTCGACTTTAAACTGTAGGTCCCGCCACTCATGTATAAAATTAACACGCACAACATACGTAGTGTGAGAAACTAGATCGTAATCCTGACTGAAGGGTTGTAATAACCAATTATGTATGTATGTACGTATACCCTGAGCACTGAAATAAATAAATAAATTTCATTAAGATGTAGGGTATTGTGCAGTCATGTTAAACCTACCATATCATCTTTACATATTTCCAAATCAAATCTCCTAAATAAACAAAAACTTTCTAAGTCTAATTAATTTTTGAATTACAATTTTATTTCATATTTACCACACAATGTTTCTTGTTTTTCTATTATTTTGGATTCCAGCATGGATATTAAAAAATACTCCACAAAGTGATTACAGCGTACATTTAAGAAAAGATACCTTTGGGAAATTAAAACCAAGTTTGCTGTTTAGCCACAGACAACTAACTTTTCCTAAACAATGGAATTGAAAGGAATTAAAATTTTTTCAAAATAAAAAAAAGAAAACAAAGATTTTATTTTCATTTAATTCCTAAAAACTTTTCAAAATTTTTTTTTTAGATTTTTTTTAATCAAAAAAGAAAGAAAACTTATGCTTGACACCAAATTAAATAGAATTTTATTTATAATTTGAATTATTTTTTTCTTTAAATTTTTTATTGTTCTTTTCTAAACAGCATTTTTTGTAATTAAGCCAGTAATAGTGATAGCCAGTCTATTTTCTCAGTCTTGTGTATTATTTTCTTATTCTTTTTTTTATTTAAAATCCATTTGATTGTCACTTTGTTTTGTTACCATTTCCTTCGTGCATTGTGGATGACTATATAAGTAAGTGTTGGCAATGACTTGAATGATAATTTTCCACTTGAATTACAATTTTATGAAGTCCCAAAACACCACAATAAAAAATATTTTTATTTTTTTTTTGTTTTCTTTTTTTCACTCTCTATTAATTTGCCTTTCTTTAGAAAAATACAAGAAAAATAAACCACAACAGTGATGACGAAGATGACAATGTTTGCAATGATTATGTTTACTGATGGCTTTCCTAAGCAACAACTTCTACAATTGTCTTAATGCCACTCTATACCACTCCAATGTAGAGGCGCTTTAGTCTTTTACAATCGTTGTTATAATCAACTTAATCAAATGGTCGCTGTGAGGTGTCATTAAATTTATTATTTTTTCTTTTTATTCTTTTCATAACGAAAATAAAAATTTTATTTGTGAGTTGCAGGCTACAATCTGAAATTAATAAAATGCAACCCAGCTGCATATCTGCTATCATCATGAACAAAGCATTTCTCAAGTCGTTTGATGTTTAAATGAGATTACAATCCTGTACGGCAGAAAAGTTAAACACACTACCTTAAGTAATAACATAATAAATGCTTTAATGTCGTGATGTTCACGGAAATTTTCGTAGACAGCATTCGTACATAAAAGGGTGAGGATGTTTATACACTTTCCGACATCCTGCCATTTACCACGGGCCAACAGATCGATAATGGCCTCGTGGGCATAATCGGCAAGTCAATGATCAATCAGCGGACCCCAAAACGTTTTCGAAATTTTTGTTTCATCTTCGGTAACAAAGAACTGGCGGCCCAAGTGAACAAATTATTTAAGAGAGTCCTGACCGTCACCATTAACATCTATCACAGCAAATGAAATAACAGCATCTTCATCGGACAGGTCCAAACAGCGGAAGAAGAATTTGTATTGATCCAAATCTAAATGGCCAGTATGATCGTAATCAACAGCCTTAAACAAATAGGGCAGGAAGCGACCACCACTTTTAAACATTTTCTCATCATTTAAACGATGATGAATATCAACCAAGAACTGTTCAGCAGTTACCAGATTATGGGGAGTAATCTCGCCAAACTGTTCTTTCCAGGTTTGTTTCAAAACATTTAAGAACTCCTCAGATAGTTCGGGTGACAAATGACCCAAATCGGAGAATCTTTTATGCAATAAAGTAAAGTCATCAAATGAGATCACACCATCACGATTAACATCCAAAATGTAAAGTACGCATCTTGCGGCGCCAAGCATAGGCGTGACGTGGTATAGGTTGAGGTACTTCACTATAAACGTAAGCAATCCCGATACGAATCTAGGTAAAATCGAAAAAGTTTTCAGAATGGCTTACAAATTTGAATCCTAATTCATAATTATCATCCAAGTGTCCACCCCTTTGACTCCTCAAACACGATAACGCAGTAATGTGCAAAAGAAAAAAAGAGAGACTTCGAAGTTATATAAACAGATAAAAAGTCTATTTGAAAAAAAGTCCAAGACTTTGCTTTGAATACTGTGTGTTGCTGGAAAGTTAGTAGAATCGCATCTGAAAAATTGTCCATCATTAGAGGTTTTGTATAAGAAGGCACATTGTCATTCAAGTTTTTTAAAAACCTTCTGATGATGGAGTCAAAAAGATTAATATTACCTTTAATAAAACGAGTCATGTACTTGTCTACAAGGATGATGTGATGATTTCATATACACCGCAATGCATTTTAGTACGTCAGATACTTACAGCCCCAAAACTCAGCGAAACAGATCAAACTATCTCACTATGAATCCATATATTATCAAAATGGTTAAAAACTTCATTTACTTGGGGTCCAAATTATACTGGCCAGTAGGTGTTTAGAAAGCCTCCTTCCGCGCAAATGTAATTGGCAGGAGGTAATGCAAAAAAATGATACAAAACCGAGACGCCTGTAGAAAATTTGAGATATCAGTAGGGAGTCTACATATAGGTTCAGCACAGCAAGTAGAAAATAGAAGTCTTCGTAATTTATTCGCTCTATTTTATGACCTCTGAATGCCTCTTTCTGCAATGAAATCTTGTAGTCACTATATGGCTATATATATAACTATATAACACCTCTCGACCTTTTTATTAATTCTTATTTATTTCTCTAACAATTTTCTTTATTTGTTTTAAATATCAATGACAAGTTGTTGGAAATATTGAAATAGTGGTTGCAAGTCTGATTTAAGTCTTGTATAAAAAAGAAATGTGCTACGACTAGATCGTGACTCTGTGGAATGCATAGAATAATTGCATAGTCGCTGACTATGTTGCAAGATGCACTTCTCCCTTTACAATATCTTAATAACCTGGATATATACACATGAGACCCAACTAATCTATCTCAAACAGAAATACAAAATCCGAAAGGTTAAACGATCATGAGAATATATCTATGAATTCCAAACTTTATATGCGAAAAACTGAACATAATTTTGGTGTAAAAACTATATGAAAGTGAAATATAAAGAGAGATGATCAGAGATGTGCAATCGTAATGGGTTTATACAGACTAATCTGAACACAGCATACTCTTCTCGGGCATCAAATAAGATTTTGTATGGCATACCACAAATTATATTCATTCTGTGCTGTCTTAAGGTGTAAGATAACTGAGTTATTTTTGTGGTTTAGATGTGATAGGATTGTTGATTCTGGTCTGTAGTCGATTTCTAGTAACAATACTGTTCTAATAAGCTTTGTATGTATTTTCTTTGGGAGGTAAAGGTGACTATCTATATAAGGAGATTAGAACGATATATTTAAGCCACATGTGCCTAATGTGATACCATAGTCCTGCGTTATCACTTAGTCCCAAAAAGACTCGGAGCTCCTGATGAAGTAACTTAGACTGTCGGCGATTTAGAAAGCTCCAAGATGCGTTTTGTCAACAAATATTGCTGAGCATATACTCGTATCCAGTAGGTAACGAACAGTCTCCACTTCTTCCTCATCTCTGCAGTTTTTGCTTAAATTATTAGCAACCTGACCAATGTGCCTGGCATGCTCATAGTGCAATGCTCCATATGACTCCAACAACCATACTGAGCGTGCTTCTTTGAGGCTTAAGCTTTGTGGTGCGCCCTCTATCCAGTTTTATCCAGATATTCTGCGCAGTCCTGCGCATGTCCGTACTTACCTAAGTCCTGTTGAAAAATGGAAAGAGCGTCCCGGTCTAGTACGTAGTACGTTGGCTTTTTAGACGTGAGGCCACGGTTCAAACCCCAGGTCAGTCATCAAAAGTTAATATGAAAAAATATTTCTTCGGCGACCTCCTCTCAGCAGATGTCTGGCAAAAACTCTGAGAAACTTGCCATGAAAACTTTCGAAAAAACCTGTCGCTCGGAGCCGACTTTAAATTGAAGGTCCCACCACTCATGTATAAACTTAAAAAACACAATATAAGTGGTGTAAGAAGCTAGGTCGTAATCCCGACTGAAGGGTTGTAATGACCAATTATGTATGGTATGTACAGGGTGTTTTTTACAGAGGTATAGAACTTTAAGTTGGCATTACTTTTCAAGATGGCGACCGATTTAAGAGCTGTCAAGTGATTTATTCTCAGTTTGGTTTGGCAATTTATCATGAATAGACTCACGCCTGAACAACGCTTGCAAATAGTGCAATTTTATTTCGAAAATAATGGTTCTGTACGGAAAACGTATCGCGCACTACGTCCATTTTATCGTCAACAAAATCGTCCATCAGAGCAGTTAATTCGATTAACCATGGAACGTTTTCGCACCACGTTTACGTGCGTACAGAAGAAGCTATTGCTGCTGTAGAGCGTAGCATTGAGGAAGACCCGAATGAATCCATCCGCCATCGAGCACAGGAATTGGATCTGTGTCCATCCACTTTATGGAATATTTTGCGGAAGGATCTTGGTTTGCGGACTTACAAAATCCAACTCGTGCAAGATTTGAAACCAAACGATCATCAAGTAAGGCGTAGATTCGTCGAATGGGCCCAAAACGAGATTACCGTTGTTCCCGATTTTCATAAGCGAAATTTGTTTAGCGATGAAGCTCACTTCTGGTTGAATGGCTACGTCAACAAACAAAACTGCCGCATTTGGAGTGAAGGTAATCCTCAAGTGTATGTGGAAACGCCGTTACATCCAGAAAAACTGACTGTTTGGTGCGCTTTATGGGCTGGTGTAAACATTGGTCCGTACTTTTTCAAAAACGATGGTGGCCAGAACGTTACGGTCAATGGTGATCGGTATAGAGCCATGATTACAAACTTTTTCATTCCTGAATTGAATAACCATGATGTCTAGGAGATGTGGTTTCAACAAGACGGCGCAACATGTCACACAGCTCGTGCCACAATAGATTTATTGAAAGACACGTTTGGTGACCGCCTAATTTCACGTTTTGACCTGTGAATTGGCCTCCAAGATCTTGTGATTTAACACCGCTAGACTACTTGCTGTGGGGCTATGTAAAGTCATTTGTCTATGCGGTAAAGCCGCAAACGCCTGACCATTTGGAAGACAACATTCGCCGTATTATTGCCGATATATGGCCACAAGTGTTGGAAAAAGTCATCGAAAATTGGACGTCCAGATTGGACTACATCCGCGCCAGCCGTGGCGGTCATATGCCAGAAATCATATTTAAAATGTAATGCCATAAGATTATCTTTCGGATAAATAAAATTCATGTCAATCGCAACAAGTTGTTTTATTGCAACTTAAAGTTCTATACCTCTATAAAAAAAACACCCTTTATGTATGTGTCTTAGCAGATAACAATTAATACCTGAACCAACATAAAACAGCCAGTATCCTCGACATCTCATTTAGTTATCATATGCCTGGTACTATCAAAATCTGCGTATTTTTATATATAGAACAAAAATCGAAATAGTTATTTTTATTTTCATTTTAATAAAGAAAACAAAAAATAATTGGAAATAAAGATAATGATGGTCATCACGATTTACACGATAGTGGCTGTCAGTAGACGACGTTTTGAGCTCTTCAAAACCAACAATGCCAACCACTATAACCAAAAACAAACACTGAGAAAGGAAAAAAACCAACAATAAAAATAAAAGAAAGAAAATAAAATACAATGAACATATAAAAATAACTGTTTAAGCAACAGTGTCAGTAATAACAACTGAATAACAATAAAATGTGTGAGGTTTTCCCTTCATTCAGTCAGTCAGTCATTCATTCAAGCGAACAACAAACAAAAGCAACAAAAAAAAACAAGAAATTACATTCTATTGTCAATGAAACAAAAAGAAAGCGTGTATGTATGTATGTGTACAAATGTACAGATGCTGAGATAGTTGAAAAGACGGAGAGAGTAAATCAAAAAAATACACACAACTTAAATAAATAAACACCACCACCTCCACCACCACTACTAACACAGCGACACACTAAACACAAATCTCTGTTAAACAGAAAAAAAGAAAACCAAGAATAGTTTAGTGACCACTTGGCCCCCTAATTTTGCAGCATAATTTTCCATTTGTTTAGTTGATTGAGTTCAGTTTTAACGGAAGTAGACAAATTAAGATGTACTCCCATCCATAGATTATTGTTAAAGCAAGGCACTACACTTCATCTGCTTTATTCTGTTCTGTGCTGTTCTGTTCTTTTCTGATGATAATAAATCTGATGATTTTGTTTTTATTTTTTTTTTTGTTTTCATTGTTGTTCAAATATGATAAGAATTACTTACGTAAGGAAACATTTTTTGTTTTTTTATGGACTCTGTGTACAGCAATTATGTGGCATTAAAGAAAAATGGGATCAAAATAAAAAGCAATCGTGGTTCAATTGCTAATCGGAAAATAGGAAAAGTAAGGAAGTTTTTGAAAAAAAGTACCTGTAGTTAAGGGAAATAAATGAATTAACAAGTATTACAAAAAATGAAAGACTGATGTTCTACACCCTCCAATGTAATATGTTTGTTACACCGTTTTTCTCATTTTGTAATTTTCTTGCTCTTCAAGATCTACCAAGTTTTGGAAATGAAAAGAAGTGTGCCACATCCTATTACTTTAGCGACTAAGAATTGTGGCATCTTTTATTTTCACAAAAAATTAATCAATAATGGCATAAATAAGCGTTGGTATACAGTGAGAAGTAGAAGTTGCCGTAGTCTAGTAGGTAGGGTGTAGGCTTCTTAGACGTAAAGCCCGGATTCGCATCCCCGGATCAGACATCAAAACGAAATAAGAAAAATATTTCTTCGGTGACTTCCTTTCAGCAGATTTCTGGCAAAAACTCTGAGAGTAAATAAACCATGAAAAAGTTTCTCAAAAATCTGTCGTTCGGAGTCGACGTTAAACTGTAGGTTCCGCCACTCGTGTGTAAAAATTAACGCACGCAACATAAGTGGTGTGAGAAGCTAGGCCGTAATCCTGACTGAAGGGTTGTAATGACCAATTATGTCTGTATGACAAATAATTCGATTTGTTATCCCATATTTCGTATTTATATTTGTACCTCCATCTAGGTAAAGTCCAACGCACGTAACAATTAAAGCCGGCTGGCCGAAGAAAACCCCTGCACATGTGCTGATTGGAAAAAAAAACTTTTCCGTAGCAATGAAGCTCGTTTCTCAATCAGTGATTTCGTTAACAAGCACAAAATATATATAACATAGGACTCCGATAATCTTGAACTAATTGCGGAAGAGTAATTCATAAAAGTTACTATTTTACACACGCACTCTATCGGGTTTCGTGAATAACTATAGGATCGTTAGGGAATGTCGCCGCTGTCTCCCCGGGTACAGTAACATTCCGGAAAACTGTAGGGCCGACGAGCTCGCCAAAGCTGGCGCGCTCCTTCCGGAATCCTCTTCAATTGAATGGGGTATGCCATTTGCCTCGGTCAAGTTGGACATTGCGCGGAAATTCTTTCGGGACGCCAACCTATCCTGGGTCAATGAGAAGTCCTGCTCCACCGCTAGACTTACCTGGCCTACCAACCAATTACTTGGTCTTGGTCGTGACGTCATCTCAACCACAGTGGCCGTGCTTACAGGTCATTGCGTTATGGGTAGAAACGCGGAGAGAATGAGGCTCCCATTTAACGACTTCTGCCGAGGATGCAGATCCGCTGAGGAAGAGGAGACTGTTATCCACTTTCTTTGTCAGTGCCCGTCTCTTGCTAGGTGTAGATATAGGTTAACTGGCTCTCCATTTCTTGTCAGCTTGACGGAGCTATCAACTATTGATATCAAGGCTATAACTTCGTTCATCAAACTTTCTGGCTGGTTTTCCAGTATAGGGTAGTCGTGCTTTTGATGTGCAGCCCTTGCGCTGACCAACGTCTTCCTCTTCCCTGATTTTGGTGGAACTTGGTCAGTACCGGGACTGCGTTCACCCGTGGCATCACAACGGGCCGCTATGCGTGCTTAATTGTGCTTTGTGATATCAGAGCTACCACTCCGACCTTACCTAACTAACACACGCCCTATTGCCTATAATATATAATGACTCTAACAGATTCATTGCCATCAATTCAGACGGCTGTGAATAATTGTTACACCAAAACAAACGACAAAAAAACAAGGCAAATAGATAACAACAAAATACACACATCCCAGGGTAAAAAGAAAATACACAAACAAATCCATAGGAATTTACGAGATGGAAAACAAAACAGAGATCAAACATCCAATAACAATAATTTCAAAAAAGATAGTAAAGCTATCTGATATAAAAATTAAGGCTTATAAATAGAGCGAGATTCATAGGAATACAATGCAAGGGTTTCCTGACTAATGAAAATTTTTTTAATTTCTGAAATTGGCCTTGGTTTCCTACGACGATTATTTATGAAATGCTTATAGGACTGAGGATGGAGCATAATTCTCACATATGAGCTGGTGTCTCAAAGACTATTTTTTGGCTTCTCTACTACAAACAGGAAAAAAAACTGGAAATAGCCTGCTGGACAGATAATTTCCTATTAATGTTGTTGATATTTATAGCTGCTCTATTATATTGCTTTCAATCATTCATTCACCAATTTATTTCAACATTCCAAACACTCCCTGTGCATAGTCCTTCAGTTATTTTTCTTCTTTTTTTTTTAAGAAATGTATTATGCTTGTATGTATGTATCAGTGTATTGATATCGTAAGAATGAATGTATACATGCATACATATGTATGTGTGTTAAAACGTATATGTATGTGGTTTTTCCTATTGATATTGTTATTCATGTTGTAATTGTTGTAGTTGCTGATGTTGTTTTGGTTGGTATTTGTTATCTGGCTGGTTGGTTTGTTTGGTTAATGTTTTCATCTGCTTCTGTATGAGTGTATATGTATGTGTATGTATGTGTGCAAGCATAAGTTTCATTTATAAACGTTTGTATGTATTTGTGTGTATGTAAACATTTTGGTTATTATATGCTTGTTCTTATTTTTGTTTTTCCTGTTTTTATTCTTGTCATTCTATATTGCTATTGTAGTCTATCTGGTCGGTCGGTTAGTTGTGGTATAAGTATGTGTGTGAGAGTGTAAGTGTTTTTTACAGTTTATTTAAAAAAGGAAATATAATACCAAAAACAATGACAATGACAACAACAACAACAGCAACAACAACAACAATAGAATGGAAACAAACAAAAAAAATATTGTAGTTTAATGAAGTAAAATAATGGCTCCCCTGTTGTGCATTTTAAAATGAAATGCCGCCAAATAAAGTACCACCAGTAGCTGTAACTGGTAGCTCGTGGCTGGTAACAGTAGCTGTAGCAATGTCAAACCAACCAACCAAACAACCAACCATTATTCTGGCTTAATATTATTTAATATATTGACTTAATTAAGTTTGTTTCCTTAAAATATGCTATAATATAATTATATTCGTTTCGGTGTGCTTGTGTATTTGTAAAACTATAATAGAGAGTGAGAGGGAGAGTGTGTGAATTTTATTTGGTTATAAATTAACTTTCTCCCATTTTGATATTTAAATAAAAAGACAACAAGATTTATTTCTGTTTTTCGTGTTCTTTTCTCTTTCTCTCTCTCTCTTACTGAAATTCCCGAAGTCGGTTTCAATTTTAACGTATAAATTTTATTTGATACTGAAACAGCAGCAGCAGTGACATTAAATAGAGTTGGGCAAGAGAATTTAAAATTTTAAACAATCACCATTACTTACTAGAAAAATTGAGCTAAACTTTAGGGCAACCAAATTTATTGCAGTATTATACAGCCACTAAAATATTGTATTTCGATCGAAAAAACTTAGTAAGGGGTGTACTAAGAAGGTAAAGAGTGAGTTTTAAGAATTCACGATGAACCTAAAGACAATATTTATATTTATACCTCAGTGGAAGAGATTCAAATGCTTCCGGGCCAATGAGGGCCGCCGTAATCTAGTTGGTAGTGTGTTGGCTTATTAGACGTGAGGCCTCTTTTCAAACCCCAGGTCAGACATTTCCAACAAAACCATGCTTATATTTCGTTTTACAATTATTCTCTCTAACTATACTTCATCTATTTTTAGTCTGTCAACTTCTAGAACGTTAATGTAGATTTGTCATTGTTAGATGGCTTCTCACACCACTTAGGTTGTCTGTGTTAATTTTACACACGAGTGACGGGAGCTGCGGTTTAAAGTTGATTCCGAACGATAGATTTTTAAAAAACTTTTCAAGGAGATTTCATTTACTCTTAAAAGTTTTTGCCAGCAATCTGCTGAGAGGATTTCGCGAAGAAATATTTTTTAAAAATCTTCTTTTGAAGATGTCCGTGGCCTGAAGTTTGAAGCGCGGCCTCACGTCTAATAAGTCAACATACTCTATCGCGTATTGTCTTACAGAAAATCATACGAAATATATATCACATAAGAAAATAATTTTAAAAAGACCACAATAAAAACAGCAATTTGACTGTAAGATTACCTAACAGATGTGGTATAGTCTGGGGATCCCCGAATAATTTAGAGAAAAACTTGATCGCGTAGTGGGATATTAATGGCCCTTTTTACTGGTCATATGCAGCCCTCTTCCAATCTGTATTGCAACCAATCTCACTACTTTGTCATGGAGCCTAAAATTGCAATTTTTATTGAAGACAGTCCAGAAGAAGAAAAATCCATGAAAAAGAGTGGGTCAATAGCCATTGAATAAATGCAGCGAAATATAACACGACAAACTTATGTTGTGTGTGTTAATTTTACACGAGACTGGCAGAACTTAAAGTTTAAAGTCGACTCCGGACGACAATTCCTTTTTTTTTGATAAACTTTTTCATGGCAATTTTAATTTCTCTCAAATTTTTTGCCAGAAATCTGCCGAGATGAAGTAACCATAGAAATATTTTTTCAAATTTTGTTTTGTTGAACATGCCTGACCTGGGGTTTGAACTTAAAGTATACTTTATAATCTTCCTGTATACCAGAGTAGAAGTGTAAAACAGTCTGTAATAAAATTCCAATGGTTGCGTATGATTGATATTTATTTATGAAAATCATATGCAATATAACTCATACGCCGCGTAATCAAACAAATCAAAGCATTTCTCTCACCACATACATATTTCGCTCTTTTGAAGAGCAAACAATAAAGTGTGTGTGAAATGAAGTGACATTTAACACCACGAGAAAAACTATAATAAAGTGGGAAACCACTCATAACAAACTAAAGGAGACACACAGACGACAACAAAAGAACAACATAGTCATTCAAGCACGCACACTACTAAGCACTGTAATGCCATTCATTCATTAAAGCATAAAAACAAACTCTCACTTCAGTGTTTTGTTGTTAAAAAGCAAAAAAAAAAACAAAAACAAATGAAAAAACAAGTTTTCTCCTTGTCTTCGTACATAAAAATAGAGAAAGAGCGAAAGAGAGAGAGGGGAGAAAATCAGTATCAAATGCTTGTTATTGTTCTAGAAATAACACAATAATAAATAACAATGACCCATAAAATATGCTACAAAATACTGGAATTTAATTTCAAAAAGAAAAAAGAGAGCGAGAGCGAGAGAGAAAAAACAAAGCATAACACAACAATAACAAATACCATATAAAATATGTTATATAATGAATGGAAAATATTATGTTAACCTAACCATAGCATAGAGTGATAAAAAACATATTTTTTCTGTAGAATAATATTAAATTCTATGTTAAAATGTTTTAAAAATTGAAAGAAATAAAGACTCATGTTTTTTAAAAATTTAAAAATACTTTTTGTCTGCTTCTAATATATGTTTTTGTTCTAATTTTAGTTTTGATTGAAATTTATGATTTTCTAATTTCTTTTCAATTTAAAATTGCAATTTCTTGGAAAACAAAGAGCCATATAAAGCAAACAAACAAAAAACCCCATTATCATTAGAATAATTTGTTTTCACATCTCCCTTTTTTTTCGTTGCTCACCTTTGTAATATAAAAAAAAAATCAACAACAACAACAACAAAAAATATGAAAAATGCATCATTAATATTCGTTAGTTTATAATTTATAGACACGTTTTATGTCTGTACATGTGTAACAAAGAGTTTTCGAAAATGTAAATGAACCCGGTGAAAAGTTATCTACGCTACTTTCTTTAAAGGAATTCGAACAAGTTTTTAAAACAGAAAAAGCTAAAAAAAATTAAATTTATTCCTTCTTCATAGCTACCATTTCGCGATTTTAAAAGTTAATAAAAAATCAATTATCCATTTAAAGATTTAAAACCGTTGATATGGTAAGGCTGTCACCTATAAAATATCTGCCATCTGAAGTGTCTTTTATGCAGTGAAAGGTTTGCAATTTTCGAATCTTTTATTTACGAAAAATAGTTAATGTTTATAATAAAAGTAGTGGCCTTTTTTTTAATATTGTATTCAACATCGATTATTGTAGTCAGCTTCGTGCTATTACTGCGCAAAAAATTGCTAAAATTAGAAAAAATTTTGGGAGACTGAAACTGTTACAGAAGTGATCAGGCTTAGACGACATTGAGATATACGTGCTGCCGCAAAATATTACTTTTGTTAAAGATGTCAATATGTGTCGATTCTCAGCAATTGGGCTTACCTACATATATGGCATATTTTATATTTCAATTTGCATCACCATCCATATAAAGTCCAACTTACACCATTACACAATTCAAATAGCTGTGTTCTTAAGAGCCCGGTGTATTGCTTTTTTGGTTTCAATAAGATCGCGTCATTTTTATCGTTGTCAAGAAGTTTTGAAAAATGATCTTTACAAACCCCAAGCATTAACTGTATGTCAGTTACATCATACCTACTCTCATCTTTGCACCACAAGAATGTAATGACCTCCCCACTCTATCACATGCTTTTGTGTTTTTCTTCTGAATATGACTGTCGTTTCTGTCCCTTTTTCCTTGTTTTCTTTAAAGGTATTTTGTTGGCCTTTTATGAAGTATTCACGCAAGTAACATAGAAAGGGCTATGTGTTGCTTCTGAGCGCTAAGGCGACCACCATATTTCGTGTCTAATTTTAATTTTTTAGTGTTTTTTAGTGTTTTCTACAACACTTTCTCTACCTTGTTTAGTGTGAATCACTTACAACATTTTAACATCGTGGTTGGGGTAGATTCCTTAAGTTTTACATTTATTTCTCCTCTAAGAGGCATGGGTACATATCAGTGTGATGTTGATGAGCTGACAGTTGAGCAACAGTCATGATGACTCAGTTTTTCTTTCTTTTCCTATTAATACTCCCAATTAGATAGAGAAAGTTGAATCATTACATTTCCAGTAAATATGCTCAAATCGTCGTGTTTATATCGTCTGCGTAAGTTGTTATCTTGAGAGGTATTTCTATCAATCAAGTTTCTTTAAATATGTTTCGGTTAAACTGTTTCAAAAATGGTGGGATACATACATACATATATACATAATTGGCCATTACAACCCTTCAGTCAGGATAACGGCCTAGTTTCTCACACTACTCATGCTGTGTGTGTTAATTTTATGTACATGGGTCGCGGGATCTTCAAGTTAAAGTCGACTTCGAACAACAGATTTTTTAAGAAACTTTTCATGGCAATTTTTATTTACCCTCAGAGAAATCTGCTGAGAGCAAGTCGCCGAAGAATTATTTTTTCTTATTTTCGTTTTGATGTCTGACCTGGAGTTTGCCTTACGTCTAATAAGCCAACACACTACCTACTAGACTTCGACGACAGAAGATAACTTATAGAATTTCTGTCTACAGTCTTTTACTCTATCATTTTTGACGACAAAATGTATTATCGTTTGATAATAATAAAAAAAAAATAAATAGGATCTGATCGAATCACGATTACAGCCATTATACTACATGAATGAAGCGTTCGCCCTAAAATCAAATCAAAGTCAATCAAATAGAACAGAAAAAGTATTTTTGATCAGGGCAAGACCGACACCTATATTTCCCAATGCCTTATAATATTGTGAGAAACCTATTCGTCTAAAAAGTGGCTATTGAAAATCGTTTGTCACAGTTTTTGGCAATAAACTGAAGAGCTTCTTTAAAAAAGAGATAAGGAAATTACCTTCAAAAGGCAACAAAAAAACAAACACTTAAAATTATTAATTTATTGCCATAAATATGTCCACTTCCTTCCTTTACATTTAATTCCTTTAAATATCTTGTTTGCTTTTTATTTCTTTTGAATCTTACAATATTATTTTCTTTTTTTTTAATGTACATAAGAAATGAAAATAAAAATTTTAAAATAAACAGAACAGCCTTCATCTTAAAAATCGTGTTGAAAACATTAAAAGAAGGATGCGTTTTCATCTGAACGTCAACACCATTTTTTTTTTGCTTCAACGATGTCTGCTACTCAACGGTTGAAAAAGTAACTTTTACACTTCACGGTAGTGATTTTACAAACATGAAATACTACTCAACGCATCAAAAATCTTTCTCTCTCTCTCTCTGATATACAAACACTCACACACACGTATACAAGTAGGTTCTTTAAACCAATACTAGTAAAACTGTAGCAGTATTATACGTCTTTAAAGGTGAATAATTTTTCTTTCTCTTGCCTCTTTCTTTTACAATACCCTACATGAAACAGGTTTCAGCAATAAGCCGACACAGAATTTCTGTTCTTTTAATAAATTAGAATTCATTTACAATTTTAGAATCTTAGAAAAAACTCCTGAAGATTGCTAAAAATTGAATCATATTGTATTGAATTCTATTAAATTTCGTCCATCATGCGCAGTCCATAGTGTTAGGACCATTAAACACTGCTTAAAACTTGAATTAGCTTTACGAGAACTGCTTTGTCACCCTACCGGAAGGCACTAAAATGTAAAGATATTCCAATGAACTCAACATATCTTTTAGAGACCGTATCCTACATCATATTACACGATCTCTCTATTGAAAATTGGCAAGCAAAGTTGTATTCTATCGCCTCTATTTACTATAAAGATGGATCTCTATGAACCAGTCTATTCCGGTGACATTTGTTTACTTAAGCAACATCTAACGTATTCCCTTACCGTACATAATTGCTCAGTACAACTCTTTAGTAGGTATTATGACCTAGCTTCTCACATCACCGTTATGTGTTAATTGTAAAGATGGCGGGACCTACAATTTAAACTCGTCTCCAAATGACAGATTTTTAAATAAATTTGCATGGCAATTTTCTTTTACTCCCAGAGTTTTTTTGCCAGAAAATCTTTTACATTACTGTGTTGAATTATAAGAGCCGTAGTTTACAAGTAAACTTGGTAGAGATTGTAAAATATTTAGCAATTATCTTCATTGTAGTTTCTACATATAGAAACATAAGAGATAACAACGTATCTGACACACTTGCTGCAGCTTATGACACTTCTAATTGGAATGAATTCATATATCATATCATCTCTAGAGGAGCAAAAAATGTTTTCACATTCACTCTTTCATTTAAATGAACCCACTTGTATGGACACTAGACAAACCTGGTATTTAATAGCTTTGCATCTCAAGGCTAAAAATATTTTATAACGTCATCCTGAGAAGTTGTAGTGACGAAGAAGAAGTGAATATCAATGAATCTCTTCTGTGTGATTGACTGGTTCATGGGTAAAATACTTGTAAGTCTCAGTTAATATGTGACTTCCATCAACTAACATCACCCCAGTGTCCGACAGCAAAACCACTACTTAAGTATAACGTCAGGAGAGCTTCCAAAGCGCTATGTTGAAATGTCATGTTTGTTACAGTTCAGTTGTCCTAGATCTGTGTATCGTTATCCCAGAACGTCTTCTTTCGGGTCATGGTTATTTCCGACAATATCTACACCGCATGGGCAAGGTGAATGATCCTGGATGCATTTATTGCGAGGAAATGAGTGACGACGCTGAACACACATTCTACCATTGCATCAAATGGCAAGACGAGAAGAATGTGTTGATGGAACAGATTGGCGAATTCACACCCGACAACATTGTTGACGCAATGCTCGAAAGCGAGACGAAGTGGAGCGCTTTGAGAAGATACGTGGAATGTATACTCCGCAGGAAGAAGGTCGACCTTGATCCAGTGTGACAGAATAATACATGAGAAGACGAGACAATAGCATGAAGCTGGCTTCAAATATGGCGTACCCAGACGTGGGAGAGTAGACAACTTTACAGGACATCGTTCTGGATCCTTCCCGAAGTAATGCAGATAGCCGTCCCGGGAATCCATCCATCCAATCCAGGCCGACATTACACATGATAGGCGCATCTCCGTAATTAACCCTTTTAGTGCTGTGGTATTTTTCACATATTTTGTTTAAAATTTCTGTTGTTGGTTTGCAGCCTGGATTTCCTTCTGCACGACGCTTTTCATTTAATCTGTTACCCTCAAAAGTTAAGTGTTTCCAGTTCATATGGAAAATTTCCGTTCGCCATACTATCTGCCGGAAGCATGAACCTGTAATGATCATCGGCTGGCTGAGGTGAATTAGGTAAAATCACGATATAAACAGATTCGAATATAATAGGCATAAGCACTATTTGCTCTTTCCTTGTTCCCATATCGAATTTATCAATTTCCAACACACCCTACAGCATGAGAGGTGCACATATCATGAGTATTGGTCGTTTAGAAAATCAGAATAAGTTTCTTCAGCTTATTATACGGTTTCCGGTTTTATCCCTTGCTCTCTGTGAGTTTCGTAAGCAAGAATTATTTTCTCTTAAGTTCTAGCTTGATAGGGTTGCCAACTGTCGTAGAATAGAAACGATGCCTTCTGAGGAATGTATTGAATTGCGATGTTGGGCGTAGAAGAGAGATAGTCACTGGTGCGATGGCACTGATTAACCTGTCTTTTATTGTATTTAAGCCCCGAAGGTTTTGGGGTTTGGTTTTGCTATTAATGCGATCCACTGTTTTTCTCTAACAAGTGAAGTTTTAAAGATAATAAGAGAGGGGAATATTAGACCACTGTCTACTTGCTTATGTATGTACCTGCTTATTTTACATAAATATTAATCAGATGGGATAACATTACCGTTAGTCAGTCTGTTTTGTTAACAATTTAATGGCAACTTTGTCTGTGTACTCGTACAATATTTTTCAAAACAATAAGTAATATTACTGGAACTTTTATTCTCTCTTTTCCTCTCCCTTACTAATGCTGACGATGATTTATAATAATATTATGCGAATGAGAGCCCTTTACATGCTCATTCATTTGATTTATAATGCACTTTAAAGAAGACTATAGTAGAGTAGAGTATAAGAAACAAAGAAAAACGGTTTTCATAAAATAGAATATGAATGAACTAATGAATGAATGATTTTAAAATCATTTTCAAATCAATCATTTAACAGAGTATACATATATTTAGTAAAACTGCAACAATTTCCTTAATGGAGGGTTATATAGCATTCGTTATAATGATTTTATATTTATCTCAAGTACTAATAGAGTAATAGAGCAATCAGACAAGCTACTGCTTTAGAAAGTAATGGGGCCATGAAGTAATTCATGAGAAAGGTGAGAAAGATTTTTAATGTTTATAATTCAAAATTAAATTGTTTATGCTTCCTTTGGAAGTTTAACGTAATGGCGGAATGTTTATAAAACATTCAGTAATTGCTTGCAACAGATTGCAAAAGATAATGAACGTAATTTTGTTGCGATAAGTATTATTAGCTTGAATAAAAAAGAAAATAAATCAGACTTGAGTACCTGATTTTTTTAATCAATCTGGTTCGTGTTTGCTTTTGTTACAACTCGTCCACAAATGGTTTTGAAATGATTTAAAATTTATTTTTACTTGAGATAAGCTATGCGTAGCCCTCCACCATATTATGCGTGGTGTTAAGGTAGTTAGTTAAAGTGGTCGTATACTTGTGAAAGACAAATACTTTTTTATTGTAAAAATTTAGAATTTTAAGGGGAATTTAGAAGATTAAGGAGTTTCAGTATTGTTACGTTTTTATCCTTTAAAAACGTTTGAAATATGAGCTCGTAGATTGCAAAAAAAAATGAATTTATTTTCAATTTTAATTAAATTCTTTATTGTTCACACAATTCTGTGTGCCACTGTTCACAACTCGATGTAAACAACAACAATTTGCTTTGTTTGCTATTCTTCCTTACGCTCTGCTGCGCAAACACTAACAAATGTTCGACAGATCTTTATAACGGAGATCATCAAACCACGATTATTCTCTTCTCACGCAACGTGTATTCACACAAGACTGACTGACTGACTCCGTTGCCTGCTTTGCCTTGGCTTTTATATGGTGACATAAACAATCTGATGAATGATCTTGAGGTTGAAAGTTCTTGGTTTCGCCTTCTCGAGATCTCCATAAATGTAAACATCGTTGTTTCATTGTTGTTTGTGTATTTTGTTTACATTTATTCTGGTAATGTTTGTTGTTGCTTTTTGTTTACTTGTTTATCCCTTTTTTAAACTGATGTTGTTGCTATATTTTTTGTTTATTTGTTGATCACGTAAACAAGTCCATTGTTTTTGTATTTGTAGCTTTTGTTTATTATTTTAAGGTTAAACGATGTAACACCATTTCCATTTTCGTAACAGTATTCATTCTAATTATCTACTCAGAAGCCTCTTGAACAAAAAGAGTAATATCAACAACGAGTGTCGTAGAAACGTCAAGTTCGCTAAAGCAAAACTACAGCTCTATTTATTTCCACAGTTGGCGGTGTTTCTAGGACATGCTGCAGAAAATCAGTCACCTGTTTAGCTGGGAACACTTCATTAATAAAACCACAGCAAAGCAAAGAAATAATAAAAACATGGGAGAGATGCTTTATGAGGCGTCAATGTTTTTTAAAAATGCAAAAAAAATTAAAAAGTTTTTCATCAAGCACTTCCTACTTTTAAAATGTGTGAGAGATATCAGCGAAATCTTTCATTTGCCTGTGAGACCTATTGATGTCATTATGTGTGGAATATAACTTCTTTTAAATGTCCGCCATGTCTTCTCTGGGTGGTAAGCATCCGATATATCCAATTTTCTTTGACTCAGGGACAAAACTCAGGCTGCGTTCGACCGATGGCATAAGATATTTTTGCTTTGAGGACCTCTGTAGTTCGTAGCTTATTGCTGTCTTGGCGGTCACTCCACATCACCTCTATATGAGATGACTATGAATTACTAGAAAAGGAAAAGAGTATGTAGTGAGCTATAAATGGGTGTTAAATTGTTATTATTGTTGCACCTTATTCATGCCTACAAACCTTATAGATTAGACTTTCAAAGAAGTCCAGAGTTTCTGCTGAAAATCGGCCAACCACCCCGAACTTTACAGGTTAGCCTTCTACCGCATAGACTATCGGAATAAACAACTATTTCTGCTTTCATTCAAAGCTAAAAAAAAATTCTTTAAAAAAATAGACAAAAATTTGTTTCATTTTATTTATTAAACTAATGGAGGAAGTGAGGAAGAGAGGAAGAGAGTGTAACATTGACAAGAACAACATTGTTATTCCATTTCCAATTATTTCTGCTCCATTAAATTTGTTTGTCTTGTCAATGTAAAGGGTGTATAATTGTGGTTGTTATTATTGTTGTAACATATCATAATGACAATGTTTATTCGTTTCCTTTCGTTTCGTTTACTTGTTTGTTATTGTTACATGATATGTTATCATCAGACAAACAGAATTCCAAAAAAAAAATTTAAGAAATAATAACAGCAATATAACAGCAAAAATAAATACATTTGTACATACTTACATATACTTTGATTGATAACTTTTTTTGCAGTAGAAAAAATGATGATGAAAACAGCAACATCATGTAATTTTTGAACATTCGTATGACTTGTATTATTTCAAAAGGATTTTTTGAAGACATGTTAACATCCAGCAAACATTTGGCAAATCGTTCAATACCCTTGTGTCTCATTGCACAGTAAACAAACGGCTGAGAATATCAGGGTATATACACTTCTCAGATTTCTAATCTTTCTCATCTTACAACTTCCACAGAATGTTATTCAATTGATCTTGATATTGACTTCCTACTTGTTATTTCTCTTAAAAAAGTTAAAAGATTGTTTTTGAACTATTTAAGGAATACAAAGAAAGAATATTCTCATCTATTAGTGAAATAGGAAATTAAAACGAAATCAAGACCATCAGATCATCAGACGTTATGTCATAGAAATAACTGCAATCAAAAATGTTCACTTGATTGGAATTTTCTTTATATTTTCCCTTTGTAAGTATATGGGAATAACATAATACGAAACATCATACGAGGGCAAATTTGGCAAACATTTTTTCATTGCTCTAAAAAAATTGCTTTAAAAATTAGACAACATTGGACATAGAACGGACTCAACATACACATGTAACCCATGTTAGTAGGTGAGACTGTTTACTTTTCTTAGACACGATCTCGCAATACAGACTTCTGTTTTCATTGATCCTTTGTCTGAGTTGTAAAGTGATGGACTTATTCCATTGATAAGAATCGGCTCCCTATATACTAATATTTACGACATTGTGAGCAAACCACCTTGTTCGCAGCTTTCTCCTGTCAAAATTTATGGTTAATTTAAGAAACATGTTAGGATTACGGCCTAATTTCCTATATCACCCATGATGTGTGTGTTAATTCTTTTTTACACATGAGTGACAGCACCTACTGTACACTCCGAATGATGGGTTTTTAAGAAACTTTTCATAGCAATTTTATGTACTCTACAGAGTTTTTTTTCAGAAGATTGCTGGGGTGAAGTTGCTTTTTCATTGCAATTTTTTATTGCCAGAGAACTGGTTTTTAACTATGGACTCTCGTCTAATAATCCAACACAATAGCTACTAGAAGCATTTCAGCGGGCGCATGGATGCCTTCAACCAATGATCAACGAATACCTTTTTGTGCAGTGCCTTCCGCATCTTGCGTGAATATTTCAATTAGATGACCCGCTTTGATCTCTTTCACTCAATATTTTAAAGTTATAAACCTGAGGGGCAGAATCCTTCATCCAAAGTAAAGTTTCGCTTGGCTTCAAAGAAGGTTAGAAGGAGATATTTTCAATGCAATGAAAGCAGTAAATAATGGTGAGCATATTACGTTGCAATTTAAAAAAAATACGTTTTATAATGTCACAAATTTTTTAAATTTTTAAATCCACCCTCGTACAATGTTTTTCTTGTTTGTACTTTAAACAGTAAAATTTTTTGGTAATTGGCTTTATAACCCAAAACAAAACTGTGACGTTTAGCAAATTATTTTTATTGAATTCAACATCAAACAATTTTTCTTTTCCTTTGAAATCAAAGTCAATTATGAATTGAATCTACATTCAGTTATTTAGTACGGTTAAATAAAACTTTGCATAAGGAAGAGTTTAACAAGGACGTTATGTGTAAGAAATTGAAAAACAAAAATTACAAAGAATTTATTAGGTTAATTTAATTTATTGGCAGACCCTCTCGAAGAAGAAGTCCCACTTAGTCCAGCATTTAGCCCCATTGTGACAATACACAATACATTCTACGAGGGGTCAACCAATTTTTATATCAGAAAGTTCCATCAAAGATGTCGAAAAATTAGAGGCCAGAAGCCCTCGTCTCTTCATGGCAAGAACAGGGCACTGATACATAAGGTGAAAGACGGGCTCTTCCTTCTCCTCAAACCCACAGTTCCTGCAGAAATAATTAGTCGAAATGCCGAGTTTTTCGACATACCTACAGAAACGATAATAGCCTGTAAGAATCGCCATTGTGCGATAGATGGACATGCGATTTAAGGGCAGAACTGAGTCAGTCGCTTTCTTTTCCATACGTGTACCCTCCTCCCGCCAACGATAATGAGACGCCCCGTTAAACGTGCGAACAATATCCAAAATAAACTTGGAATACCTATGCCCAGTAATATGTCTGAGATTGCATTGCTCATCGGCAATGCATTTACAACGATATCCTTGTTTCCCCGAACCCATATAAGAGCTACTTATGAATGAACAAGGCTGGACGTTTAAACTACGTTCGTTAGGGACTTAATTGAAGTCTGGCAATACGAGTAAATCAGGAGATTTTTAGGGAAAATTCCGCCACTCAACAAGCATTGCGTCGCCTTTAAAATTGTCATTCTGTTTGGAGAACACTGCAGCAGTCAGCCACTCTAAAAGAAAGTTTCATATAAGGACAATGCGAATAACCAAACTTTTTAAGAAGCTGGGCGAAACAAAATACTACTGAACAAACCTACAGATGGGTACAGATTCTTCAGAAATTCATTTGAAAAGAATAAACAGAGCGCTGCTCTTTTCATACATATTTCTTAAGCATTATTCGCCACAGCATTTATATTTTCGGCAATTCATACATTGCGCTGATGCCTTTGGCCTGACCACAGCTGTCACTTCCGGTCTCCTCAAATTTCTTTATAATATTTCCAATGCCTTGCTGCACTCCCTAATTTTGACCGAAAAGTGTTATTAATCAAAGTGCAATTAATCACCAGTCTTCAACACTTTTCGCATTCTGCGGTTGTTAAACGATAAGTATTCGTAAATGGCAACCCTTTCACTTGATAAATGACACTTCAGATGACAGATATTTGACAGCTGACGGCCTTATCAGATTAGTGGTTCTGAAATCACTAAATCACTAGTATTTTAAACACTGTAACAATTATTTTCTTCAATACATATAATACTGATGTCCTCTCCACCAATATTACATTTCATTTATTCTTTAATGTCTTATTTAGAGTTAGAGAAGACATCCTCATTGTATGTATCCTATCCACATTTTATATTATCCTTCGTATAACATTTGTCTCCTTGCCTTAGTGTGTGAGTGTAACAATAAAAGGCGTTACTCATTTTCTAATGTTATTGTCTTGTAATTTGTTTTGTTTGCTAAACAAACAAACATAAGAACAAAATCAAATTGATTTTATGAAAATATTTATGTGGCAACATTATCCGAAGGTCGTAAATGACCAATAAATTTCTATTTCTTTCTCTCGCTCTCTCTCTCAATCTTAGTATCATACTTGGTTTTGGTTTCTCTCTCATGTCGTATGCGATTTCATTTACGTTTTAATGTTCAATAGAAACGTAAGGTTTAATATGAGTTATTGTCGCAAGGCAAAAAGACAAATTTGAAATAAAAATAAAGGAAATAAATATTATCATGATGTAGTAAGAGTGGTTATGACTATGTGTGAAAGACAGAAGACGAGAAATTATTGGGTTCTCGAAAAAACTTCCGTTACACTTCGATAAGGTGGAATATCTCTGGCAGTTTTAATTGCATTAGACATCACCTTGCTTAAAAGATATATAGTCGGCGTAATATAAGAATGAGCCTCCTTTCTTCTACTCATAGCAATAATAACATCTCTCCGAGACTATTGTAGCAATAAATGGGCATGAAACAATGGCTTTCCTGACATACGCTAAATGCGTTGTTTAATACTTAAACTTCTATCTGAAGTTCATAGTAAAATAAACGATTACGATTCAATATCGAGTGAATACGACCTTCAGGTCAAATCGGATAAAACCAAACCGCAAAGTCCATATACCACTTAATCCATATGACTAAAACATAGAAAAAATATTTTTTCGGCAACTTCCTTTCAGCAGTCTTCTGGCAAAAACTCTGCAAGTAAAATAAAATTACCATGAAACATTTTTCAAACATCTCTCGGCCGAAGTCGACTTTCAACTGTAGATCCTGCCACTCATGCATACTCAACGTAAGGGCTAGTTCGTAATCCTGGCTGAAGAGTTATAACGACCAATTATGTAAGTAAGTAGACTGTTATGAAATCCTCATACAACAGAGCTCTGGGTAGGTGAAGAAAATTCTAAATAAATCAGATAAAGTCTTTAGGTTAGGTTAGGAGATGGTACATGATCAGGCTCCACTTAGGTCCAAATTTAAACCCTTTCTGGTACGACAATTAAGAACAAACCTGATCTTACATTTCCTATAGGAAACCAATCTGACTCCAAAGTAAATCCTAATTTAACCCTTATTTTGAAGAGTTCCGTAAACGAAAATAAGAAATCAAAATCTTCCGCCTATAAAAGGAAGTTTTCTTTAAGAGCTTTACCAACAGCTCCTGCAAAAGATATTTGACGGACTGCAAAGTCTTTTGCCATGCCTTACATTAGGTAGATCACTGTCCTAATCGCAATT
The DNA here is from genome assembly GCA_932273835.1 of Sarcophaga variegata. NCBI lineage: Eukaryota > Metazoa > Arthropoda > Insecta > Diptera > Sarcophagidae > Sarcophaga > Sarcophaga variegata. Next base: position 115,702,179 of record OW026361.1, read on the forward strand.
GTGCTATGGATGATCATGAGATTTAATGAGGAAAGACAACAAGTCCTCTTCTTATCATTATCAGTGCAGCAGAGTTTATAAATATTGCTACCAACGAAGTTGAACCTCTCTGTACGACGAGCACACAATAGCTAGTTTAACCGAAGCAAACGGAATACCAACAACGCCTTGCAACATATCGGAAATCGTAAGCGCCGTAATGACACGAGTCAGTTCATTACCGATGTAATGTACGGCAATATCCCTATATCTTGTAACCCATACATACATACATAATTGGTCCATTACAACCCTTCAGTCAGGATTACGACCTAGTTTCTCACACCACTTATGTTGCGTGTGTTAATTTTATACATGAGTGGCGAGACCTACAGTTTAAAGTCGACTCCGAACGACAGATTTTTGAGAAACTTTTCATGGCAATTTTATTTACTCCCAGAGTTTTTTCCAGAAATCTGCTGAGAGGAAGTCGCCGAAGAAATACTTTTTGTATTTTATTTTGATGTCTGGCCTGGGGCTCGAACCCTGGCTTTTCGTCTAATAAGCCAACACACTACCTACTGGACCACGGCGACTTCTCTTGTAACCCATATCTTTGGCATTCACAGAAAAGAATGAACGTAAAGGTGACGTCCGTTAGGGACTTAATCACAGCGTAGCTATCCGAGAGATTTCCATAGGAAATCTCATTACCCAACTAGCATTGCGTGGTTTCCAGAATTATAAGAGAAAACTTCACTACGCAATTAGCATTGAGTGGCTTTCAGAATTACATTCATACATACATAATTGGTCATTAGAACCCATCAGTCAGAATTACGACCCAGCTTCTCATACCACTTCTCTTGTGTGTATTACTTTAATACATGACTGGCGGGATCTACAGTTTAAAGTCGATTCCGAACGGCAGATTTTCGAGAATCTTTTTCATGGCAATTTTATTTTACTCTCAAAGATTTTGCCAGAAATCTGCTGAGCGAAAGTAGCCAAGGAAATATTTTTTCTTATTTCATTTTGTTGAAAATGTCTGACCAGGGCTTTGAAATGTAGCCTCACGTCTAATAAGCCAACATTCTATCTACTAGACTACGGCGACTTTAAAAATTCCACCGATGATCTCGTTGTCCAACAAGTGTTGCGTGGTTTTCAAAATTGCCAGGCGACCTAACCGAAGTTTGATATTTGAACGTTTTATATAAATACCACAGCTTCTATGACCAGCATTTTGACATTATCGATACAAACTTCAAAGGCCCATCCGGGAAATTCCGGATCTTCAGACCAGAAGTCTCTAGATAGAACTTTAAAATCAAAAGTCCTCTCTAGCGAGTTATAAGAAACCATATACTCGAAGCAGATTTATAAAGGGTGTTTTTTATAGAGGTATAGAACTTTAAGTTGGCATTACTTTTCAAGATGGCGACCGATTTAACAGCTGTCAAGTGATTTATTCTCAGTTTGGTTGGGCAATTCATCATGAATAGACTCACGCCTGAACAACGCTTGCAAATAGTGCAATTTTATTTCGAAAATAATGGTTCTGTGCGGAAAACGTATCGCGCACTACGTCCATTTTATCGTCGACAAAATCGTCCATCGTTCGATTAACCATGGAACGTTTTCGCACCACGTTTACTCTTATTGATAACTCGCATCCCCAGAGACGCTGTACGGTGCGTAGAGTGCTGCTGTAGAGCGTAGCATTGAGGAAGACCCGAATGAGTCCATCCGCCATCGAGCACAGGAATTGGATCTGTGTCCATCCACTTTATGGAAGATTTTGCGGAAGGATCTTGGTTTGCGTGCTTACAAAATCCAACTCGTGCAAGATTTGAAGCCAAACGATCATCAAGTAAGGCGTAGATTCGTCGAATGGGCCCAAAACGAGATTACCGTTGTTCCCGATTTTCATAAGCGAAATTTGTTTAGCGATGAAGCGCACTTCTGGTTGAATGGCTACGTCAACAAACAAAACTGCCGCATTTGGAGTGAAGGTAATCCTCAAGTGTATGTGGAAACACCGTTACATCCAGAAAAACTGACTGTTTGGTGCGCTTTATGGGCTGGTGGAATCATTGGTCCGTACTTTTTCAAAAACGATGGTGGCCAGAACGTTACGGTCAATGGTGATCGGTATAAAGCCATGATTACTAACTTTTTCATTCCTGAATTGAATAACCATGATGTCCAGGAGATGTGGTTTCAACAAGACGGCGCAACATGTCACACAGCTCGTGCCACAATAGATTTATTGAAAGACACGTTTGGTGACAGCCTAATTTCACGTTTTGGACCTGTGAATTGGCCTCCAAGATCTTGTGATTTAACACCGCTAGACTACTTTCTGTGGGGCTATGTAAAGTCATTGGTCTATGCGGTAAAGCCACAAACGCTTGACCATTTGGAAGACAACATTCGCCGTATTATTGCCGATATACGGCCACAAATGTTGGAAAAAGTCATCGAAAATTGGACGTCCAGATTGGACTACATCCGCGCCAGCCGTGGCGGTCATATGTCAGAAATCATATTTAAAATGTAATGCCACAAGATTATCTTTCGGATAAATAAAATTCATGTCAATCGAATAATCCGTCGTTGTTTTATTGCAACTTAAAGTTCTATACCTCTATAAAAAACACCCTTTATAAGTTTTCACAGAAGTGCTTAAGTACTTGCTTAATTGGACCTTACAAGCCTTTAGTCAGGATTACGACATAGTTTCTTCTACCACCAATGGTTTGTGTGTTAATTTTATTCTTGAGTGTCGGAACCTACAATATAAAGTCGATTCCGAATGGCAAAAGTACAGCATAGCCAGGTTAGGCCAGGATTTAACTTTCAATAGAAGATCAGAGAGGAGCCAATTAAATAAAGCAAATAATGCCTTAGTTAGAGTGAAACAGAGTGCACTGGTGATCAAGATGGCTTGCTGTTTGTGTAGTTTGCAGTTTGTTACACGGTTCTTTGGGTGGAAGGCATCTAAAACGTTCAATTTTCCTTGACTTTGACATATAAATCGGCTTGAATTTAACCGATGGCTTGGACTATGTTGTCTGTGAGGATCGCTGTGGTTTGTGGATTACAGGATTCACTGATTTGCTCTTTTGCTAGAATACATATGCATTTTATTTTAATTGTATGAAGTTTTAAAATAAATCCTATTTGTTGATATTCCAATACACTAGCATTTACTATTTAATGGACCTTGTTAAACCTCATTGTGAAGTAAGATTATGACATTTTATTTAAGCAGTGAAAGGTTAAATAAAATCTTATTAACTTTTAATCTCTTGCAAAATCTGCATACTTAACTTGTCCACCATATACATTCATTTACCAGCTACTCTTTCCCCTGCCACTACCTCTTACAATGTTTTTTTTTCTTCTTCTCTCTTCTTTTGCAAAGCTTTTCATTTAAAGAAAAATTAAATCAACATTTTATCTAAAAACCTACAATTAGTTTTTAACCTCTATTAACATTCTTTTATTATCTTTTCTCTTCTTTGTTTTTTTATTTTTTGCTTTCTTCCTTTCTTCTGACTAATTTTTGATTTTATTTTTATTTTTTGCGGAATTTTTTCATACTTTCCCTACTTAATAATCCCCGTCATAAACATTGAATTCTGTGTGTGCTATAGCCATGGCTGTAGTTGCTGTGCCAGTTAAAAGCTGTGGTTGATATTCAGTTTTGCTTCTGTTGTTAGTCTGAAGCGTTGTTGCTCTATAGACGAGAGAACCCTTTCTAGCTGTTATCATTATAGCTCTTTTTTATTTTTTTAAATATTCCTTTTTCTACTGTAACTCTTGTTGTTGTTCTTGTAGTTTTGCACTCTTTTTTTTCTTGGTGTATGGCAAATTATATATTCATAGTCTTTTAGTATTAGTTTCTCTTTTCTCTTTATTCGCCAGTTATTCAGCTAAACAAATTGTTCCATAGTCTCCTTTAGTGCGTAAATAAATGGGGGGAAAAATAGGAGACTCATCTTCGTCGCCTTTACTGTAAAAAAACATCAACAAAAAGTAAAGTAAAGACAGAAATTAAGATCTTTCGTGTAAAAAAAAGAAACGAAGAACTCATGACAAGAAAATATAACACACTTGAATTAGAGTAACAGAAAAGACAGAGAGGCAAAGGAGTGAAATCATTTAAACTAAACTTCTTCTATACTTCTTATACCACTTTTTGAAACACAGGAAGATCCTGCCTACCCTGCCCAGCTGATTTAGAGTATTCAGGAATGTCCCATACTATTCTAGAATCTCGATTGTCAAATAGTATCGCCCTGTACTGCCCTTCTGTACTTTCGATCCGAGTTGAGTTAAGCACTTCTTTCAATGACGTAGACTTCCGTTTGGACATGCCTCCAAGTTTCTCCAAGGTATTTTGAACATTTCACACCTGATGCTATACCGTAACATATATCCTTGACGCCACAATATCAATATCAATATCAGCAAACGAATTCTTATACAGCTTAAAGTTTGAAATTCTGAGGGTTGGCTGCAAAACGCTTAACAGAGTAAACTATGGGATATACAGTAAGAGTTGTAATTTTCAAATATGCTGCCAAGGGCACTGCAGTAGTTTCCAAGCTGAGGTCATGCCATATTGAAAGCAACACATGTTAGATGATAGGATTTTTTCTAAAAATGTCTTAATTTAGTTTAGGACATGCAGACTACGATCAGGTCCCTCACGAACCTCGCTTCGACATCTTTTCTCGTGCATGAATGCCAGTGATTTCTCAGTGAAACATTAGATCATTCAAAGACAACTCCTACTGGGGTTTCCAGGACATAAGGATGTTATCGGAATTTGCGTTTATGATGAACAAGGCAGCGATAGTACAGAACTCACAATCTCCGACATGTTACAGAACATATATATGTAGGTGTTCTGATCGTCACAGTTAAACAGGGTCATTTTACTGGGGGCCTTAAGTTCTGTGTTAGGGTAAGATATCACGTGCAATATTGCTAGGCTCTGATGGACTGATAGTTTGTGTGCGACTTCAGAATAGCATGGCCATACATCACGCTATTAAAGTTACTACAGGCCACTCCAATTCATTTCCAGACATGCTGATATAATTGGCATTGACTCCTGCAGAAGCTGTGGATCTTAGGAGGCGGAAGTGATTGTCTTTCCCTTCATGTGTCAGTTCTTACTAAAGAGAGGCGGAGGTTCTTGTCTTATCATTTTCTGTAATCGTTGGCTAAAAGTGTCTGAAATATCATAATCTGTGGTACCATAATGAGCCTAATTCTGTCCTAGGTGGAGCTTTCCCCTTCACGGAGGATACCTCGCATAGTCTAATGAAATTGCATTCAGCAGCATCTTGGCAATGTTTAATGATTTTTTCTTACGTTTTCAAAAGGTTGAGCGTTACAAGGTTTTTTGTAAATCTTGATATAAACTTAACTATTTCCAAGAAATCGCCGTAGTTTAGTAGGCAGTGTGTTGGCTTAATAGACGTAAGGCCTCGGTTCAAACCCCAGGTCAGACATCAAAACGAAATATGAGAAAATATTTCTTCGGCAACTTCCTCTCAGCAGATTTCTGGCAAAAACTCGGAGAGTAAATATAACTGCCATGGAAAATTTCTCAAAAAAATCTGTCGTTCGGAGTTGACTTTAAACTGTAGGTCCCGCCACTCATGTATTAAATTAACACACACAACGTGAGTAGTGTGAGAAACTAGGTCCATAATCCTAACTGAAAGGTTGTAATGGCCAATTATGTGTGTTTGTATGTTTTTCCAAGAACGTCTGCTAACAGGAAGGTCTTTCGAGTAAAAGAAATTTAAAGTAATTGAAGATAACATTCCTTTAATTCCCTGCATATTAATATTATTAGAAAATATCAGAGGAAAAAACTAAAATCTGTATAAATTTTATAATTTTTTTTCTTTAAAATATCTTCTTGCCAACATGAAAGAAGAAAACTACAAAAAAATTGTTGTTTTTTGTGAAAAGAAGTAGTGTGTAGAAGAAATAATTAAAAACGCAACCTTGATGAAAAGAAAATGAAATGCTTGCGAAGCATTAAGAAATTACAAAAGACCCTTGTTAAGAGAGCAATTTCAGTACGAAAGAAAGAAAAAACGATGAAAAAAATATGACAACAACGACAACAATTGGACGGACAGCATATTTAGGAGATATGAAAACAAAATGAGTTTGACTATGACGATGACGACGACTACTACTACTACTATTACTATTACGACGACTTGATGATGATGATGATGGTGATGTTGAAAAGATGTTGAGTTGAGTTGCAAAAACAAACATTTTTTTGTGAACGAAAAAGAGTAGAAAAAGAGTATAGAATAGCAAAAAAAACAACAAAAAAACACTTTTTTTGCATAGATAAATAAATGAGTTCACGTTTAGCAAACTACACCATCATCTAGAAAAGCAGTCAAGTTTTTTTTTGTTTTTTGTTTGCTCTGTTACTATTCCGGCATTTGTTTGTTCGCGTAAATTAATAAGAAAAGAAATTCAAAACGCTTGACTTCATTTAAGCCTTGCGTTAAAAATCAAATAAAAAAGATTTTAAGTTAAAAAATTAATGAAAGGAAAAAATTATTTTCTCGCAATAAAACCTACACCAGTTTGAAGTTTGAAAAGAGTAAATTGCTATCACACCATTAGCTTGGAGTAATAATAGATGGTTAAAGATATATATTTAGGCTACTGTATGCACGCTCGAAACAATAATCTTAACATAAACAATAATGGTACCTAACTCAATATAATCAAGCTTATGGATTCCCAAGGCAATGCGTAGAGTGTTTCATATTGAATACAAGTATTACCGTCCTTTACACCAGGGCTAAGTTTTGGCTTTCTAGCAAAAAAAAAGACGAAATAAACTTCTTAAGTCAAGTGTTTGTTTATATCACGTGTTTGTTTATCACATTTTACTGCCATTTTCAATCCGATTTTTGAATTTTAAAACTGTAGAAGCTTTAATATGCCTCACCTACAAGTACTCCTTGTAGGAAAGCATTTGCAGAATAGAGAGCATGACACCCGCAATATCACAGAAGGTTTTGGCACCTCTTAGCAAAGGATTAGATTACTACTACACCGAATAGAAAAATCCATTCGATTTCAATGCGGGTATTATTGCAAATACACAAAAGGTGGCAACTTCAGTATCATAGTACAGGCTACAGTAGAGAAATCAAAGGTCCGATGAACGTAGCTTCAATAAAGTGAAAGAAGAAAAGAAAACCGTGATGCTTCGTGGAAGCCATATCCTCGTCCCTTATAGTAAAACTAACAGAACTAATATAAAATAATTCAGTGTAAAGGCTACTTTTTTCATGGCATTCAAGTATTATTTCGGATATTTAAAATTAGCCTCTTTCAATGTCTACTAGGGATGCCAATCGGGAAATCCCGGAACACAAAATCCCGGGATTTTCGGGATTCCCAAATCCCGAATCCCGGGATTTCTTAAAACTTTTCCCGGGATTTTTCGGGATTATAAATTTATACATATATACTTATAAAGTAAGAAAAAATTGAGTCTACGGCATTGTTTTTTATTTAATATTACATTAAATAACACTCATGTAGTTATTCAAGTGTATCATGCAACATTAAGTGAATGTTCTATATCACTCAACATCGAATTGAATAGGAACCCAACTTCCATTGTTAAAAAGTTAAATGTTGCCCTCGAAGTCCAATAAAATCTGTTAATACAGCTGATGGTTTAGACAATCAACTTTGAAATTGATTGAATCACGAGGTGTTGGAGGTGAATAGTTATATCCTGCATATAGCTATCTTGAAACCATTTCGCCCACAAGTGTAGATTGCGAAAAATGTTTTTCAGAGAAAGATGTTTTTGTTCACATCAAAATTAAGGCTCTTCGATGAAATATTAGAGTCTTTGATCTTTCTAAAAAATTACTTAAAACAATGAATATTATTAATATGTATATATTTTTTAACACTAAATAGTGTTCTTTAAAGGGTAGGTATTTGTTTGTTCACTAATACATATATATCTTTGTAAACATAGATGAATTATTTTTATTTTTGTTAATTTACGCTTTTTTTATCACTTTTTGTTCTGTTTTTTTATTTTATAACATGTGTTTTGTGATAAAGATCAAAAATTAATGAAATTTTTAATAAAACAATTATTTATTTATTTATTAACAAAAATTGACTACAATTAAAATAAACAGCCAATTTACAAATAGAGGAGCAATAGCTACAAGGGCTTTCAGCTCGCTTAAATTTAAATATTTGTTTTAAATTAAATATAATACTTAAATATAATTTTAATAATTAAATATAGTTATAAATATTATTGATTTTTAGAAAAGTTATTATAGTATTTATATTGTCCAAGGTTGGGTTTGAAATTAAATCCAATGGATTTCTATTATTAAATATGTGTAGCCTGTTGTTATGGAATTGGGGACAGTAACAAAGAAAGTGTTCTGGAGTAGTGGGGTTGTTAATATTACAGTTATATGTGGGGATATTGTGTAGGTTAAGAAGAGTTCCATGGGTGAGACGAGTATGTCCAAGACGGATCCTTAAAAACTTTGTGGTGTCAACTCTATTCGGTTGTAATTTCAAATATCGGAATAGATTAATTCTGTTAGTGTTCACACTCCTGTACCAGACAGATGTCCTCGAAAAGGTGTCATCTCGTTCCAAGTAGAAATTTTTAATGTATCTGTCTATATCTCTAGGGTTGAAGTTGTCCGTGTTGATCAATGGTGCCCTAAGTGCGTACTTGGCAATTGAATCCGCATATTCGTTCCCTCTGATGTTACAGTGGCCAGGAGTCCATATAAGTACAATACGGTTCCGTTCTTGTATAAGAATATTTCTTATGTATACTACATAAGGATTACGATTATTTATATTCCTGATCATTTTCAGCGCCGCCAAAGAGTCGGAGCAAATAGCGTATTTTCTCTTTTTCTTATCTAGATGCTTAACAGCTCTATATATAGCAATTAGTTCGGCTGATAGAACAGAACTGTAAGATGGTAAAGTAGAGACCGTGATTATATTTGACTAAGTTGTAACGCTAAAGCTTACAATATTATCCATCTTAGAACCATCAGTATACACAAAATTGTATTCGCACATATTCTCTCGTAGGCCTTGAAAAAGGGTACGGAAATGCGAGGGGTCATGCTGGTTCTTACCTAGCCAGTGAAGACTTGTGTTAACGCTTTCCGTATTGAGTTCCCATGGTGGATAGACAACAGATTCAAGTTTAAAGGCGTTTGTTCTGAGTTGTAGAATATCGCTTACTTCTTTTATCTTGGCAATGACTGACTGAATCTTTGGAATTCTTCTTGACCTTTTAATTTTTTCCATAATTGATTCCAATAACTTGTTAGGATTGACGCTAAAGGAGCGAATCGAGCTATATTATGTTGGGTTTGAAGTGATGGTATATTTGACTCAAACAGCATATTGTTAACAGGAGTTGATCGAAAGGCTCCAAGTGCGCTCCTTGTAGCAGTATTTAGTATGGTTTGGATAGTTCTCAGTCTGGATTTTGGGGCATGACCATAAAAGGGTATCGAATATCTTATTTTTGATATTATAAGTGCGTTAATAACCGTGATTAGATTCAGTGTACTGCAGTTAAATTTGATACTTGACAAGCATTTTAATACGTTTAGGGATTTGGTTAAAGATTTTGCAATTTCACTAATATGTCTATTCCAAGTATATCTCCTGTTTATATAAAGTCCAAGCACTTTAAGTTCTTCAACTTCTGTCAGTTGAGAGATTGCGGCTGAAACAGTACATCTGCATTGTTTTTTCCGACATATATGTATGAATTTACATTTTGAAGTGCAGAGCGATGCTCCCGAGAAGTTACACCATTGGTTTATGCTATTAAACAGCTGATCCAAATTTATATGGGGATTTTTGGATTTGTCGGAATTAATTATCAAGTTAAAGTCGTCGGCGTAAGCTGTGAAATTGATTTCTTTGTGAAGTTCGATAATGGAACAAAGTTTGTTGTATGCCAGCAGAAATAAAATTACAGAGAGAGGCGATCCTTGCGGGATGCCGTTATCAATCTGGTATAAAGGGGATAGTCTATTGCAAATTCTTACCGAAAATGTACGATTCTTCATGAAGTTGATTATATAATTTGTTATGCGTGGTCCTATATTCCATTCAGCAAGTTGGTTGACTATTGTATGTATGCCAATTTTGTCGAAAGCCTTTTCGAAATCCAGAGACAATATTGTTGTGTGTTTTCTTTTTGATAGACTACTTGTGATATGGTAGTCTATAAAGAGTAGGCTGTCTATTGTAGATTTTCCACGGATGAATCCAAATTGGTGTCTGTTGAGAAGTTTATATTTTGATATGAACCACCAAAGACGATTTGCAATCATTTTATCCAATGTTTTAGCAAGGCAGGAATTTAGAGATATCGGCCTGTATGAGTCGAGGGATGTTTTGACTTTTCCTGATTTATAAATAGGAACAACAATGCTGTGTTTGAAGTATTGAGGTATATAATTTTGGAAGATGCTATTGTAAAGTGTGAGCAAACGTTGTTTCATTTTGAATGGCAGTTGCCTTAGCATTGGGTATGATATTCGGTCACCGCCAGGAGTTTTCCCTTTTGCACTTCCCAAAGCTGAATTTAGTTCCAAGAGGTTAAAATTTTTCTCGATATTTTGGGCTTCTGGACTTGACCGGGGGATCAAGAGACTGTTCAGCGTTTTAGTTTTATTATTGCGAAAGTTTGCTGGAAAATTTTGGTCTGATGAGTTTGTGGACCAGAAGTTTGCAAATTCTTTTGCAATATCTGCGTTGTTTGTAAGAATGTTGTCTGGGCAGCTTAACAATTCAATACAATGTATGTTTGGCTTAGCTTTATATCCTGTGAAGTTTTTTATGTTGGACCATATTTTCTCTGTACTGGTGGAGGGGTTTATTGTCGAAGTAAAATTAAAAATTGATTCTCTTTTGGTTAATCTTATTTTACGTCTTAAAATGGCATTGGCTCTCTTGTAATTGACTAAATTTTCCGTAGTCATATTTCGTTTAAAAGCGTTCCAGAATTTATTTTTTCCTTTTTAAGGTTGTTTAGTTCAGAACTCCACCAAGGGACCTTGTAGTTGTTAAAGAAATGTGCTTGAGGGATAGCAATGTTAGCAGATTCTAATATTATCTTTCTGATATTTGCTGCTTCCTTATTGATATTTGGACTTATTCCCCTTTTATTTTCGAAATGTGTACAAAGGGCCTGGTAAGTTGGCCAGTTTGCCTTTTCCAATTTGAACTTGTGTTTGAAAGTGAGGCACTCTATATCTCTTGTTTGGTCGAAAAGTGATAATATTATCGGAAAATGGTCACTTCCGTTTAGCGTGCTTTCTATATTCCATTCGATATGTGGAGCCAAAGAAGGGGAACAGAAAGTTAAATCTATATGTGAAAAGGTGGAATGGGTATTGAAGTGAGTAGGAGAGTTGTCATTCAGTAGAACAAAATTAAATTTATTAATAAAATCAGCTAGTACTCTTCCTCTGTTATTTATTGATGTTGATCCCCAAAAGGTGTGCCTGCTGTTAAAGTCTTCAGTAACTAACCTTGGTATATTGAGACTGGATAAGATATTTTCCAAACTGTTCAGAGTGAAGTTTTTATCTGGGGGTATGTAGGTGGAACCTATTTCAAATTTTATTTTAGATTGAATCTCACAGGAAATTGCGTCAAAAGTATTTGCTAATGTTATGGCTCTGTGTTGTACAGAATTGTGGACTAACACAGCAACTCCTCCGTAACGAGTCGTTGAGGTGTTGGTAGAATACATAGAGTAATTTATAGGGATGGGAAATCTTGAGTTGGAGTGTAAATGTGTTTCCTGTAGCGTGATGACCTTAGGTCTGTATTTTTTTATTAATATAGTCAGTTCGTTGTAATTGTTCCGGTAGCCGTTAATATTCCATTGGATTATCTTGAAAGACATGTTAGTTATATAGTGAATTTAATGAGTAAATGGTATAGCGTAATATAATACAAAATGGAAGGTAAGAGTTAATTATTTTTTGTTCGTTTGGAGGTTTTATTTGCCTCCGCTTGCTTCTTTATTAGATTGCGTTGCCTTTTCGACGTATTCCGGGGTAGGATATTTATTTTATTTCCACTGGTAAGAGTTTGAGTTTCACTGGATTGAGAAGAAAGACTTGTTGTATCATCCTCAGAGATATCTGTAATTTTCATAATATCATTGTAGTCTTTAATGTTTCTGGTGAGAAAAGAGGTTGTTGGTGGCGGCATAGAGTTTTTGATATTGTTGTCTGTTGTTTGCTTAGTGGTTTTGATTGTTGTTGATGGAGATAGATTGTTTTCGGATCTTTTAATAACAGAGGCAAAATTTTGTGTGGTTGATGTATTTCTTTCATAATATTTTTTAACAGCTGTTCTTTTGTTTACTTTTTCAAGTGTTATTATTGCTTGAATTTCTTTTTCTCTTAAAAAGATAGGACAGACTTTACTATTGGGAGAGTGATTTGTATTCTCTTTGTTATTTTCAATACAGTTAATGCAAGATGCAGGTTGAGAACAGCTCTCATCATTTTCTAACACAATGTGGAGATCATTTGAGCATACATTACAGAGTTTTTTATTTATACAGCTATTAAAATGATGACCATAGCGTAGGCAGTACTTGCATTTTAAGGGGAGTGGAATGTAGGGCCTTATTCTAACTTTTTCATACCCAATTTGCAGATCTAATGGTAAGTTTGTAGAAGCAAAAGTCACTATAATAAGTCCGGTCTCTATTAAGGTGTTGTCATTTCTTTTCATAATTTTGTTTACTTTGTACACTTTTTGATTCTTTAGTTCGGAGAGAATCTCTTCTTCTGAGATTCCGCGTAGATCATTTGAGTAAATTACACCACGAACAAAGTTAAGAGAATTATGTTCTGTAACTTCAATTTTAATGTTGTGATTTAAAGAGCATAACTGTATTAGTTTATTTGCCTGAGTAAAATTGTTTGTTTTTATTAATATTGTACCATTTCTGAGTTTCTTGCAGACTTCAACTTCTCCCCCGCAAGTAAAATCAATGACCTTCTTTATTAGAAAAGGTGAAACATTAACAAGCGTGTTTTCTTTTCTGTTTTCTGCGTTGTTTGCTGCATCATTGTTGTTGTTGCTATCAACTCGTTTTATGATTAAATATTTTGGACCATCAGAAAGAATTGTTAATTTTTTTGTTTTGTCGTAAATTATGGGGGGATCGGCCCCGGTATCTGGCGGATCCTTCATTTCAATCCCTATAGACCAATTGATTGTTTTGTATCACCAAAGAAAAGATATAAATACTGTTGGTTTGATAATAACAAACTGTAATCACTAGTGTGCGCTGTATTACGGGATTTCGGGATCGGGATTTCAAAATCCCGAATCCCGGGATTTTTAAAAATCAGTCCCGTTTGGCATCCCTAATGTCTACCGACTATGCTTGGGTACCCAATTCTTGTATCTTCCCGTTTGCAATTTAAAATTGTTTAAGTACCAGGCAATGTTTGAATAAGTTTTTCTTGACTTTAACAACATTTTTTAGAAATGAATCAATTTAATCATCTTGTTTTTAGCTAATCTAGACTTTCCTTGTCTTTCGTGCCTCTTCTGAATGTCATGGTGATGCTGAAATGATGCTTTGTGGACACAAATTTAACATTCTCATATCTTCCATAGTGAGCAATGTTATATAGTATACTTACAATTTCTCCTTGCTTATAACTCGCTTTCGTTTGGGATGTCGACAATCATGCTTGTCAAAATTTGCTGGATTAGTGAATACAGTTGAACACTTGAATGTTGATTTGATAATAGCAGGGTCGTGGTCAAAATAATCAAGCCAGTTCCTACTTATTTCATTCGTATGGCTTTTTGTAAGTCTACAAAGAAAGATGATTGTTTCTTGCCTCTCGTTTAGCCACGTCGTTTGTCACCTCTTTATGCTCACAGGCCCTATGTCCAATAACTTATCTCAAAGAAATGGTATCAATGCATTGTAACTTGCCGAGGAGGTCTTACTTGCAATATTTGAGATGATCGTGGTTTATTTATGAACTTTAAAAGTTGTTTGACTATCCATTAGTATAGAGACGGAGATTCTCTTGTTCTCTTGTTCTAAATTTGCATTAGCTTAGTGCCCTGTTCTACTATTTTCTAACTTGAATACAAGGGAGGCACCTCGAGGTGGTACGTTGGAGCTCAGTTTGAAGCTGTAAGGGTTGTCATAAACAATTATCTAGTAGTTTCTGAAGAGACCGATATCCATTCTTCCATAACCAATTTTTACTAAAAACTAAATGCAATGAATAGGAGAAGTAAAAATCGCCTACTAAATAAAAAACTTACTCTCTTCCTTACTTCAATTATTCAGTTTTTAAGTACAAGCAATACAAAATGTTGATTTATTGTCAAATTAATAAATTTATAGTTGAAAAACAAACTTTTTTCGTTTTTCTTTTTACAACCTTGAAAATTTGTTAAGAATTTGAATGAAATGAAAATTGAAATATTCCATTCCTAATGGAATAATAAAAACAAAAGTAATAAATATTGAAATGAAGTTCGAAATTGTTGAAGGAAAAAAAAAACAAAAATAAATAAATAAATTGAGTCAACAGAATAACTTTTTATTTTCGGTAAGACATTCAACGAGGGCAGCTACAGTCAGATGTTTAAGGAAATTTTATTTATTTATTTATTTTTATTTATTAATTTTGTGTAACTTCAAAACAAAACTTTGAATATTTTTACAACGAAAGCTAGCCAGATAATTTTTAATTCGCCTCAATGCTTCTCCCTATTGCAAATTTCAAAATTGTTCACATATCTTCAATTACATTTAGATTGAGAGTTACATACATACATACATAATTGGCCATTACAACACTTCAGTCAGCATTGCGGCCTAGCTTCTCATACCACTCATGTTGTGTGCGTTGATTTTATACATGAGTGGCGGAACCTATAGTTTAACGTCAACACCGAATGAAAGATTTTTGACAAACTTTTCATGGCAATTTTATTTACCCGAAATTTGCCAGAAATCTGCTGAGAGGAGGTCGCCGAAGAAATATTTTTTCATATTTCGTCAGACATCAAGACCTGGATTTGAACCATGGCCTTACGTCTAATAAGCCTACGGCGATTGAGAGTTTAAAGTATAATTGGACAATAACCAATTTGCGTTTAGGATCATATTTCTTTTATTATTTAAACGGAAATAAAAAAAACTGCAATAAATGGTGTTCTTTTAGAACTTTTTCATTTTCAAGTGTCCATAAATACGCAGGAGTAACTAAGAGTACGTCTGATTCGACAGCACTATTTATATGATTTCGAGGAGAATATCTTCAGTTCTTTGCATGTAAGCCCGAAAAATCTTGATGGCCAGTCGACGAATCTGCTCAGATCTAATAAAATATAAAGACTAGTACGCGTTGGCATAACTGGTGCCCTAGAATAGAATAATAGGATACAGATTTATCACGCTATTTCTTAGAGATATTTTCACCTCATTGATCCTTAACTATTTTCTGGACAGAATAGCAAAGTTTATAATTTTGTAAAGAGCTTTGCGTACTCTATTCAATCAGAGATCATCCATTAAAATACGGCTGCAAAAAACACAAATAGTAGGATGAGAGCAGGAGAGTTCGATCCCTCAGTGAAATTTTCGGAATACATGGGGAAACTCTCGATTGCCTCCAAAACGGAAGTTTATGCCATTAATGTTGTGGTGTATTCAACTTGGACAGATAGTACAGGACATATTGATAATATTTGAATATCAAGTCGCTACTCTAATAGATCCTGTAAGGTTAACAAAGGCTTAGTACGTAATTGTCTGAGTATGCTAAATACGCTAGGCAGTGGAGAGTGGGAAGAAGAGTTTGAAAACATATACACTGCAAAAAGAGAGATCGGTAAAGGCACGATTTCTTCTCCAGCCAGACGGTTTAGATACAATCTAAGCTTGAGAATAGGAAATGCTGTTTCAAAACAATTGCATGCGAGAGATACGAATTGCCAGAACAAATATTTGGAACCGTTGCTCATCAAATTTCATGTAAGGACATCGAATGGCATTCTGGAGTACGACTGGATAATAGGATAGGGAATGAAATTATAAGGGAAAAATATATATGTTGTGAGCAGTACAATAGATCATCTGGCCGCAGTACTTTAGTACATTTACGCGATAATACAATTGGCATGTATTTGCACACAAACTTTATAAATCGCTCGAAAATATATTTCTTGATTTTTGTAAAAGGAGGCCAAGTTTTTCAAATTATTTTATGATACACGCTTTCTAATATATTTTTGAACGTCACTGTTAGTTTTCTTTCTTCCCAGATTGAAAAATATTTGGTTTTACACTACATATACGAGATAAGATGTGAGCCCCTAATAAACACTTCCTAAAATCTTTATAAACTTTAGCGACTTCTTCGAATTTAATAGCTTTCTTCAAAAAAAATTTTCTATTTCAATAATGACCATCGTATTTCTTCTCCTGCTAGATGACATTAAAAAAATACCGAAATGAAATGAAAACCAACAAGAAAATACGCACACGTGTGACTTTTTCAATACATTGTCTCCACAAAAAGCGCTAAAAAGAATAATAAAATTATATTTATACAGGCATCAACGAGACTAATAAATAAGTTAACAGATATTAAACGAAAAAAACGAAATACATGTGCACTTATAAAAACCCAACTAGCAAATTCTTAAACATATTTTAACACAAGAAAATCTTATTGTGGAATAGAGTACAACACTAGGTAAGAGTGAAAATATCCACCGAAAAAAACTGAAAAAGAAAACAAAGAAATCCTCTCGACGTAAACCATATGCTTTACATTTCATATTCTATTCATATTTTTATTGTTGTTCATAACGTTATTGTTTTTACTTTTGCTGTTGTTTCACTCACTCTCTCTTACACTCTACTTTTGTCCATTTATACTCTTATCAAGTATGCTATACTCAATGTGTTTTAAGTTGTATTTTAACTTCATAATTCATTTTAAAGCCTATAATGACAGCTTTGTTCTCTTATGCACACAAAAGGTACAACAACAAAAATAAGTGAAAAAAACCAAAACAAGAGAAAGAAAATAGTGAAAAAAACAAAGTGTTGAAATGTGTTATTAAAAAGGTATAAAAACTTTCCCTTTTACACACTCTTAATAAAAGAAGAGTGTGTGAGTTTATATTCTTTACTCTTCAAATTACTGTTGAGAGGGAGATTTCAATTGAAAGAGTTTTAATTGATTTAGTTTTTCTCTCTCTCTCCCAATATTGCTGGGTTCTTTGCTAACAAATTGAGGAAGACATTCATATGGGTCACACATTTGTTAGCGTATGAGTAATATATTGAATAAAAATTTATTGAAGGAAATTATTACGTATACGCTTATGTGGATTATAATTCAATGTATTGAAAACACTCAGTGTAACTTATCGTTAATTCGATACAATGTTTTTTTATAAGATGATTTTAATTTAAAAACTTTGTACAAATACTTATACATATACAATATGCCATAATGTCGACGCATAAAATTAGTAACACGTTTTGTAAATACATTCTTGGAAACAGCTCATGAAGAACCAGATAATTGCTTGTCTTAGCATAACCGTCGCCATGGGCTTTTCGCTTATTGGACGTGTTGTCTTATTAGACGTGAAGCCACAGTTCAAACGCCAGGTAAGACATCGTGAACGAAACAAAATATAAAACAATATATGCTCAACGACTTCCTCTCACAAATTTCTGGAAAAAACGGGGTGGGCTGTGATATATTTATTAAGTGGTCTGCTATTAAACTTTCTTATAGGCTCCCTAATCGCCGTAGTCTAGTAGGTAGTGTGTTGGCTTATTAGAAGTAGGGCCAAGGTTGAATCCCCTTGATGAATCCTGAGATATTTCGAACAAAGAGAAATTATGAAACAAATATTTCTTCGGCAAGTTCCTCTCAACAGTCTTTTGGCAAAAACTCTGAGAGTAAATGAAATTGTCATAAAAAGTCTGAATTGTCCAAAAAATCTGTCGTTCGGAGTCAATTTTAAACTGTTGAAATGTGTTATTAAAAAGGTATAAAAACTTTCCCTTTTACACACTCTTAATAAAAGAAGAGTGTGTGAGTTTATATTCTTTACTCTTCAAATTACTGTTGAGAGGGAGATTTCAATTGAAAGAGTTTTAATTGATTTAGTTTTTCTCTCTCTCTCCCAATATTGCTGGGTTCTTTGCTAACAAATTGAGGAAGACATTCATATGGGTCACACATTTGTTAGCGTATGAGTAATATATTGAATAAAAATTTATTGAAGGAAATTATTACGTATACGCTTATGTGGATTATAATTCAATGTATTGAAAACACTCAGTGTAACTTATCGTTAATTCGATACAATGTTTTTTTATAAGATGATTTTAATTTAAAAACTTTGTACAAATACTTATACATATACAATATGCCATAATGTCGACGCATAAAATTAGTAACACGTTTTGTAAATACATTCTTGGAAACAGCTCATGAAGAACCAGATAATTGCTTGTCTTAGCATAACCGTCGCCATGGGCTTTTCGCTTATTGGACGTGTTGTCTTATTAGACGTGAAGCCACAGTTCAAACGCCAGGTAAGACATCGTGAACGAAACAAAATATAAAACAATATATGCTCAACGACTTCCTCTCACAAATTTCTGGAAAAAACGGGGTGGGCTGTGATATATTTATTAAGTGGTCTGCTATTAAACTTTCTTATAGGCTCCCTAATCGCCGTAGTCTAGTAGGTAGTGTGTTGGCTTATTAGAAGTAGGGCCAAGGTTGAATCCCCTTGATGAATCCTGAGATATTTCGAACAAAGAGAAATTATGAAACAAATATTTCTTCGGCAAGTTCCTCTCAACAGTCTTTTGGCAAAAACTCTGAGAGTAAATAAAATTGTCATAAAAAGTCTGAATTGTCCAAAAAATCTGTCGTTCGGAGTCAATTTTAAACTGTAAGTCCCGTCACTTATGTATAAAATTAATACACATCACATAAGTGGTATGAGAAGTTGGGTCATAATCCTGACTGAAGGATTTTAATGACCAACTATGTATGTGTATGTATGTATGTATATGGCAGTGAAGATTATAATCTTAAAGACTTTCGTTAAGTTAATTGAAAAGTATAAGGAGAAACTTATCAGGGATCATCATGACCTGCCATATCGAATGGATGACAGTATGATTTTGAAATAGGCTTCACAACGAAATTAGTAATAATAGTGAAAGAAATAATTTGGTTGATACATACTGTTTTAAGATACTGCTCTTTCTGTGGCGCACAGAGGTGTCAGTAACATATAGGACGATACAAGCACTTGGTACTTGGTACTTGGTTTCTTCCAAACGATAGATATGCCTATTAAACTTAAACATATACTAACGATAAAGGGACAAAACAATAGTGTCTGACAGTCACAGCAATCAGCTACTATGAGGCTGAATCGAGTTCAGAATGATAAGCTAAATCAGCAAGGCACATCTGAAACCTAGATCATGTGGTAATTTGTGGCAAACCAAATTGCAGCTGATAATGCCATATGAAATTACTCTTTCTGGAAATCAAAATCGGTAGTATTATCTGGCTCATCACAATATCGTTTTGAAAACATATACCCTTCAATGCATAATTTTTAATTACAAGTTACAACAATTTCGATTATTGTAGCACTCTGAATTGGCGATAATAGTTCATCGATGGTCTTTTTAGAAAAAGTACTTTCCAATGATGAACACACACTATAACGCTCCACTTCTTCAGATGCAAAGGCTTTTCAAGAATCACATCTGGATTCTTCGAGCTCCATTTTCAACAATTTAACTCGTTGACATAGTCAGCGAATGGCAAATGAGGTTCATCTGTGAAAAAATTTAAATTTCAACATTAAACATCTGTTGTTCTTGCACTCAAACAACATATCTATGGCATTATGAATGGTCAGCCGCATTTAATTGTGGAGTGAATTGGTCTTTCTTTAGCAATTCTTTGGACAGTAGATCGATTATGGCGACCACAAGCATCTCATCAAGCTCGAGAATAGGCTACTTTCTACTTTTAATACGTTCTTTGATTGTTAACCTTGCATTAAAAGGGAACACTTCAGATTAACGATGTTTTGGCGGTTTTGGACCCATGAAATGGACTGCAAAAAAATTGAAAATCTATTGTAAACCCGGCTACTTTTAAAACTGCTATTATTATTAGAAGTCGCCGTAGTCTAGTAGGTAGTGTGTTGGCTTATTAGACGACATCAAAACGAAATATAAAATAAAAAATATTTCTTCGGCGACTTCCTCTCAGCAGATTTCTGGCAAAAACTCTAAGAGTAAATAAAATTGCCATGAAAAAGTTTCTCAAAAATCTGTCGTTCGGAGTCGACTTTAAACTGTAGGTTCCACCACTCATGTATAAAATTAACACACACAACATAAGTGGTGTGAGAAACTAGGTCGTAATCCTGACTGAAGGGTTGCAATAGCCAATTATATATGTATGTATGTATGTATAGTTATTAAAGAAAATAAAAGAATTTTAGTTTTTATAAAAAGAAAGTATAAACCGATAAATAAATTAATAAATAAATATGTATTAATAAATAAATATACTGTAAACATACACCTGTACACACACACACCCTTAAACACTTACAATGATTTATGCATTGCAAATGCAGCATAATTTTTTGCTTTCAACAAAAAAAACCCACAAAAGGAATTCGTAGTAATAAATATTTGAGTTGGAAACATTATGTGTATGTATGTATATGCATGTGTGTAAAAGAGTATGTATATATTTTTAATAAAAAATTAAATTAATTTTTCAAAGTATGTAAACTGATCGAAAATAAAGCAGAAGAAAAAAAAAGAAAGAAATTAAAAGGAAAAACTATGACAAAAAAGGGAACAGAAGGAAAGAAATGATATTGAAACAATGCTGTAAATAAAATACTAAAACAACAGCAATGGCAACACACGCACACACATATAAGTCATTCAATGAGAGTGATATGAGGTAGTTGTGACAAAAAAAAATAAATAAAACAAGAAGAGAAAATAATCTACTGGTACATACACACATACACATACACATGTGTTTGCATGTATATGTTAACAATGTGAGCAACATAATCTGCTGCGTCATGTTGCCTTTTTAAAAAGATGTCAAAGTTCGGTCATATATCACATGAAAGAGAGACAAAACAAAAAAAAATACGAAAAACAAGTACAAAAGTATAAACATGAACTCTCCTCTACACATGCACACTTACTGCAATACATAAAAAAGAGCATACTTTCTCGTTTTTTTTTTGTATAAACATGAGAGTGAACCTTTTTTTCATGGGAGAGTATGTCAGTGTATGTGTTCACATGCGTCAATATATGAGTATTTATTTTGTTGTTCCTACAATAACTTGTAACCTAGACTAGCCTTTTTATGCTCTTGTACACTTATACTCACACAAACACAAACACTCTGTCATACACATTGAAAACAAAAACTTGATGTCCTTTGTTTGAATGCATGCAACACAATAACACCAACAACAGCAACAGCAAAACAATACAAAAAAAAACAGAGAAAAAAATGAAAGGAATGATGAAGAAGAGATTCGTTAACTGATACACAATCAATTGTTGTATAAAGAGTGCGATAGCAGCACATAATGGATGCTGTTTAGAGGGGTTTTCAATTCCACAGACTTTAAATTCATTTTCGCATTCATGTAGTTTTAAGTGGGGTTTAAAAGTATTGAAAATTTTTTAAAAAAATTCCACAGATTTTTTTATTGACGCCCCTGTTTATTAACGAACATGTTGTTGTTGTTGTTCACGATTTACAATTATGATCAGATTTCCAATAAATCGTCTCGCCTCTAATTTCTTACTCATCTACCATCCATACCATATGTCCTTATGACGAGAGTTGTATACAAAAGAGAGAAACTTGGTAGCAAAGATTACAGCTTAAAGGTAAGGGAACAAGTAGTGAACTTTTTTCAGGTATTGGATGATAAAAAAAAGTTTCTACGAGCATCTAAGAGGTTGACTAGAGATCGAATAAAATGGAAAGTTGAATCAGCTAGGCAGACCTGTATACGAGGTCATACGTAAATATTCAGATACGATCACGTGGCGGGTAATTTCTATGCCGCTGATGAGGCTAGAGCTTTTCAGCGATGTAGGAGGAGAGGATTGACGGGCAACGCGGTAAAAAGAAAGATGAAAAGAGGTGCACACTGTTTTCAAGTCAATCGGGTTTGGGACAACTAAACTTTTGTGGGATAATTACAATGAGGAATGATCTGAGTTATGAAAGAGGATATCGTGCATGTTGCATGCGTATAGAATGCGGCATTTGACCGGTCATTGTTGACTCAAAGTACACTTGTATTAGAATAAGGATCGATTCAAAACCTATAGGTGGACGCCATGAAGTTTTATACATGAGTTGTGGGACCTACAGTTTCATATCGACTTCGAACGACAGATTTTTAAGAAATTGTTCATGGCAATTTTATTTACTCTCAGAGTTTTTGCCAGAAATCTGCAGAGAGTAAGACACCGAAGAAATATTTTTTCATATTTTCGTTTTGACGTCTGACCTGGGGTTTGAATCGCGGCCTTACGCCTAATAAGCCAACACACTCTCTACTAGGTTACGGCGACTTCCATGTAGCAAACATCTGGATATTTATCAAGCAATAGGCAGGTAGCTATCTTCACATACGTCGAACAGCATCCTGAGAAGGCAACAGGATTGTGGGAGACATTACGGAGATACCCAAAAGTTATTAAAATATCGTCTTCAAACAACTATCACGTTGGATGATATATGGAGAGGCTATGTTTTATCCTAACTTCACCGGGGCTTCCCAATCTTCACTCCCATGAATGATGTAAAAGAGTCTTATTAAAATCTTTACCCCTTTCCGATAAATGTAACATCCATCCAACATCCATATTTTAATAAAAAAAAATTTTATTTCTTAAACAGAAAATAGAACTCCATAACTCCAGTTTTTTTTTTCTTCGTACAAACATACCCATACTGTCATACATACCCATACATTAAATACAGTCACAGTATTGGCATCGGCGGCGAGCTTGGTTTACGTATCATTTTCTTTAACAAAATGACATTTTCGATTTTCCCCTCCAAAGCTACATTACGTATGTATGTATGCGTATGCCATTACTTAAAGCAATACATAGTGTTGGAAGAAATAATAGCAACAATTTCTTTTGTAAGGAATATGAAATAAAATTTGATATACAAGTCGCTGTAGGTAGTAGGTAGTGTGTTGGCTTATGAGGCGTGAGGCCACGGTTCAAACCCCAGGTCATACATGTCGAACAAAATGAAACATGTAAAAATATTTCTTTCTCATGTATAAAATCAACACAGACAACATAAGTGGTGGGAGAAACTAGGTTGTAATCCTGTTGGAAGAGATGTTATGACCAATTATGTTTATACATAAGTATGTATACATATTCATATAAAATATATAAAAATGAATGTTTGTTTGTATGTAATTAATAGAATCGTGCATTTAATCATGTTATGATCTTTAACAAAGTTGATGCGCATGAGCCGACGAAGGTTTCTAAGTTGGTATGACCAATATCCGACAGGTGGCGCCACTGAAAATTACTAAAAATTATTTAAATCGTAAACTGTGTATGTAACCATGTTATGATTTTTAGCAAAGTAGTTGCGCATGAGCCGACGAAGTTTTATAAGTAGGCATGACCAATTTAGGATAGGTGGCGCCACTGAAAATTACTCAAAATGAATTAAATCGTAAACTGTGCATTTGATCACGATATGCACTTTAACGAAGTTGTTGCGCATAAGTCGACGGAGGTTTCTAAGTTACTGCGATTAATTTCCAGTAGATAGCGCTACTGAAAATTATTCAAAATGAATTGAATCGTAAACTATGCATTTGATCATGTGTTGATCGAACAAACATCAGACATTTTAGGATTCATCATTTATGATTTAATTAGCATTTAGTATAACTTCTTCCCGTAAAATGCCAATCACAATTTGAAAATTTTTTAAAACTGCTGTTGGGTTCAATTGGATTGGGTACATTGTGAGATTCTAATAAATTTAAACGCATTTTTCATGTCGTTCTCGTGCAATCATGCCTCCAAAGCGACAAGCAATTGGTCGCCCTACACCTCAAGAAGCATAGAGACTGGAAAATCTTCGAGTACAAGCCACTGAGACCCGATCGAATGCGTACTACTCAGGCCCGTTTGTCTGAATCATCTGGACAACGGAAAACAAAATCCATAAAATGATTGAAAACTAATTGGATATTTGGGTAATGTCTTTCCTTCAAATTCATTTTTGTTGTTGCGCAGTAACACGCGCAGGGTACAGCTAGTATTCATATAAAATTTTTATTTCCTTTTTAAACCCTGTTAGGAGCATAAGGTTGCAACAAAGTAATACAAATGAAGTCCACTTTATTTCACTTCAACTTCTTGCCATCTTTGCAGCTTTCACTAACGTTTTATAAGAATTTAAAGGCCTACTCTTTCTGAAAATCCCCTGAAGGTTCCAGTCCACTTTATTTCACTTCAACTTCTTGCCATCTTTGCAGCTTTCACTAACGTTTTATAAGAATTTGAAGGCCTACTCTTTCTGAAAATCCCCTGAAGGTTCCAGTCCAGTGCTTTCTTGGCTTTCTTATGGTTTGATCTATTCATTGCCTCCTTTTCTTTCTTATTTCTTGGCCTGCTTGTTTTTATTTAATTATTCTCAATAATACTTCATTTAATATTACATTAGTCCAGCACATCCTCCTAATCTTTAGCAAAAACCTGTTAGGAACACCAACAGTGTTATTTACTCCCTCAAAGCTATGTTCCATACCTCACAGCCTTAAATAATGACTTGCTGACATATTATCAAGCACTGGTGCTTTATTCTTTCGCAAAGTTTTGTTTGCCTCTACAATTTCGTTTCTTTTTTAGCTACATGGTCGTTCCAGTCACACAGCTGCTGGAAAGAAGTCGTCATATCTGATAGTATTCAGAACAATAGTCGGTCCTACCTTTGAAGACTTCAGAGACTAGAGAGCCAACATCAAAGATTCATCTTTTTCCATGACCGCATAACCTCAAAAATTAACAAAAGCGCTGTCCTTACCAAAGTTCGCATTAACAAAAGCCTAAAGAAAGCCAGACTTATGTTTCGGAGTCTCTTCTAATAAATAAATAAAAAAGATTGGAGATTTTTGCCAAGCAACTACAGATCATAACAATGGGAACAACGAGATACCATTAATGAATTCTGATCATTTAATAACAAAAGAACACGTGAAAATAGTTAAAATCTACTGAGAAAGTGGTGATTGAAACATTTCCAGTTTTCGAACATTATAGGGTGATTAGGATCACAACATTCAACCTATTGTGCAAAGAGTTGCCAATTGAATCCGCCTTTGTTGTTAGAAAATGTTTTCGATTTCACAAAGCTATCTGCAATTGGGCCTGCCTTATGCCTCATTACGCCGTTTTTTGTCTTTGGGTTTACACTTTTAATCATAGAAAGTCCAACACACACAACAATCAAAGCCAGCTGACCATTCACAACGCTGTAAATATGCTGATTGTTGAATATGGTCTCACAGAATCTAGAAAGATTGTGGAAAATCCATTGCTAATCGGAAAAAGTGATTCTTTCGGTGGCCGCTTTGATCTGGAAATGTCATTGGGCCATAGTTTTTCGAAAATAAACTGTTATCGTCTATTCACAGCCATTATGGCCATATGGTATGCAATTGAAGATTTTGAACTGAACGATATAAGTTGCCACGAGTTTCAAAACATAACTGAGTCTGATAACTTGAGCTTCCTGAAACTAAAATTACATTTTCCATCACTGTATGCCAGTTAACAGCATGTAACTGTTTGAGTAACTGTATTTAGTTAGCAAAGCATTTCACTTTTTTTAATTTTTCTCATTTTCCCCCTTTTTTTGTTTTCCTTTCAGTTGCTTTGTCTTGGTAAATCAATGGATACGTGTTGGCGAATAGTGTTACACACATATTGAGCACAACACAATACGTGTATGAAACGAATACTGTTACTTAAGCTCTCTCTTATTGTCTTACGCTCATGTACTAATACTGTTGCGAACACACGTACATTTCTCAGTATGCAAATGCGTGAAGAGCCATCATACGTTTCATGTTTTGTTTGGAATTTTAACTCGAATAAAAAAGAGAGGAGCAAAGAAAATATCCCTGATAATTGTTATTACTGCCGCAAGCTGCTTGATCAAACACATTTTTGATGCTGCTGTTGTCTGTTGTTTTTTAGGTTTTTTTCTATTTTTTCAGATTTTTTGAAGGCACAATGACTTTCATCATCGATATCAATGACCGTATGAAGTTGAAGGATATCTTTTATTTACTTATCTTGCAGTGAAATTTCTTGGAACCATTTCTTGTTTGATTGGGCATCTTTTAGGGGAAGTTTTTTTATATTTTAAATGCATGCGCTTTCAGCTAGAAGATGCCAGCAACGTTATCTTATTATACAGTCGGAACAAATATTTATCCCATCTGTAGGTTTCTAAATGCAAGTATAAATGACTAGTCGTTAGGCATGGTTGTTAACACGGATCTTAACACTAAAGGTTCTAAATTCCAAATGAAAACATATCAATCACTGGTTTCAATCATACACGTCTGCGAACTGAAAATACTTCATAACATTGAACGTCTTCCATGTCATTATATGGAGACCTAGGAGACCTCAGACGAAAGATCTTTAGGCACTCAGCACACGAAGCATAATGGATGGTACTATAAAGAGACCTTTGATAGAACAAAAATGAATTATTTTAGATTGGAGATCTGAGACGAAAGATATCCATACCTTTGAAAGAACAAAAATAAATTATTTTAATGACTGTTGCCAGTCTGATCTACTTTTTACTCCCCTTGAGCCGATGTATAAGACAACAGGCATTGCGCTGACTTAAATACGGCCATGGACCTATGTATGCCTGAAAAACAATGCAGTGCTCTGGTATCTTAAAATTCTTAAAAATGTAAAAAACATTTCTCCCTTTCCAGCATCGGCAGGCTTTGCTGAGGAGTCTATACTCAAATCTCTTATCGAGAAACTTATAAGGAAGTAATGTAATTGAAACATACATATCTGTCTACGGTCTCACAAATGTTGTAGTAGTTCAGATTGAGTTAGAAGTTTACTGCATTGAGCCATACTGCAACTAGTTCAGGCCTCTGTTCCAATAGGAGGTCAGAATGGGTGGCAGTTGAGTAAAACAAATAATTCCTTAAGCGAAGTGGAATAGAGTATGCAGGAATTTCATTATCAGAGTATTGTGATGAGCACCAGCTTTCAATGCCACTGGTATTTGCGTTTACTAATCGCGAGTGCATGATAGTACTTCACAAGAATTCAGCTTTTTCGGCAATTCACTCTCTCCTGCAAAAGCTCTGAGAATAAACTAAAACTAATTGCTTCGGATTCGACATTTAAATGTATGTTCTGACAATCCGAAGTCTTGACTAAAGGGTTATAATTGGCCAATAATATATTCATGATGTTTTCATTTACTCCCAGAGTTTTTGCCAGAAATCTGCTGATGTTTTGATGTCTGGCCTGAGGTTTTAGCCCTGACTTTACGTCTAATAAGCCAACACACTACCTACTAGACTACGCTAACATATCTTCACTAATTATCCTCACATCATCACAGCATCTCTAAGCTTTTCCCCTCTTCATAACTAACTTTAGCTATTAATGTTATTGGTAAGCAAATAATGTTTTACAGTCGCCGTAGCATAGTGGGTAGTGTGATTGCTTATTAGACGAGAGCACGTACTTTAAACCCCAACTCAAACAAAATGATTTCTTTTGGCGACATCCTCTCAGTAGTCCTAAAAACTGTAAGAGTAAATAAAATATAAAAGGTTTCTCAAATCTATTGCTTGGAAACTGTAGGTCCCGCCACACATGGATAAAATTAACACACGCAACATGAGTGGTGAGAGAAACAAGACTGTAATCCTGCCTAAAGGATTGCAAGGATCAATTAAATAAATATGTCAGTAGAAACCACCGTAATCTAGTAGTGCGTTGACTTATTAGACGTGAGGCCACGGTTCAAAAACCAGGTCAGACATCTCCAACAAAATGATATCTGAAAAAATATTTCTTAGGCGCTTTCCTTTCAGCAGATTTCAGGCAAAAACTCTGACAATAAATACAATGGAAAGTTTCTCAGAAAAAATCTGTTGTTCGAAATGGACTTTAAAGTGTAGGTCTTGCCACTCATGTATAAAATTCACACTCACACAACTAGGATGGCGTGAGCAGCTAGGTTGTAATCCTGACTGAAGGGTTGTAATGGCCAATTATGTATGTATGTATATGTATGTATGAAGTCAGTAAGTATATTTCACATATTTGACTTGCTTTGTAGACCAGCATTCAGTAAAGAAGATTTGCTAAGCTTCTTATTTATTTTCAAATAATCAAAGCCTAATATACTCCTATTATTTAGAGAAGGAGAAAATTAAAATACGAACAGCAAATAATCAGGAAGTTTGCAGATTTGTGCAAGTTTTTGTTAGTTTTTAATATAAGAAGTAATGAATGAACAATTTTTGTTATTTGTTTTAATTTTTATTATTTTTCGCTCTCTTCCTCTCTCTTGATACTTCTTGTTCATTTTGTTAATTTTCCACTGATATTTTGAATGCTACGCATCACAGATTTTTAAGGATGCAACAACAATAAAACAACAAATTACAAAAAAAGGAATAAAGAATTCTAATTTATAAAATGAATGGATTCGTTTTAGTTGTCTTTTCTCTTCTCTTTTTATTTCTTTCTTTCTTTTTTTCTATGATTTTAATATTTTTCGTTTATTACTCGCAAAACAAGACAAGTAATCAGTACTTGCTGCTGTTGTTGTTGTTATTTTTTCTAACTTCTATTACTCATTTTCTCATTTACAATTTAAATGCCCTTTTGAACAATAAATTGAGGCCAATGAGTACGTACTATTCTTGAAAGTAATTTCAATATAAGAGTACATAGTGAAAGAGCACCACTTAGACGTATGAGTAATTTCTTTGTTTAATCAGTAGTTGTTATTACTTATACTACACACGTTTACACTTACACATATATTGTAGACAGACATTTTGAAATCTTTGAATATTTTATTGAAAAACTCAGGATTCATATAAGATAGCATATCTTTGACATATGATTTGAGTCATTAATAACTTACTAGAGCATTAGTAAATGAGTTATGAACGACGGCAGAAGTTAAAAAAAAACATTCCAATTAAACAGTCACAAAACTATTCAGTATTAGTGGCATCATGAACAACTTTCCATAAAATGTTTGAGTATGTTTCAACGCAGTAAAATCGAGTTTTTGCATGGATTACACGCATGGTTACATGATTTTAGTTCAAATATACCCTATAGGAAGACCCCGTGGTATAGTAGATAGTGTATTGGTTTATTAGACATTAGGCCTCGGTTCAAACCCCGGGTCAGGCATCTCCGACCAAACAAAATATGAAAAAATATTTCTTCGTCGACTTCCTTTCAGCAGATTTCTGGCAAAAACTCTAAGAATAAATAAAAATTACCATGAAAAGTTTCTAAAAAATCTGACGTTCAATTGACCTTAAACTGTAAGCCCCGCCACTCATGTATAAAATTTAACGCACACAACATAAGTGGTGTAGGAAACTAGGTTGTAATCCTAACTAAAGGTTTGTAATGACCAATTATGTTTGTATGTATGTATACTCTACAGGAAGCCTTCCTAAATCTCTCTATTACAGTTATTTTTAGTTTAAAGAGTTCAGTCAAAGATAACAGAAATGAGAATGCTAAGGCCTTCGTGAAAGATAACCTTGACAACATACCAAAATCTTAGGTTACCTTAGATTGATCCCCAATCTCCCTAAAAAGTCCCCGCCTTTTATAGATGAAGATGGCGATCTTAGTGGAAAGTTCAATTCTCCCTCAATTGAGATAAAATCGCTCGTGCAGGATAACTAATGAGATGTGTCGTATGTAGTGCTGTCCTATTGAAACCATATATCATTGGTGTACAGATCTTCCAATTCAGGTCAAAAGATGTTCGTAATCATTGACCTACAGCGCTTGCCGTTAACAGAGATGCCTTAGCCAACGTCGTTCTCAAAGAAATATTGACCAATGCTGCCGTCAACGCAAAATCCACCTCAAACAGTGAATTTCTCGTGGTGCATTGATTGCTCTTGGATCTCCTGTGGATAGATATCCTCCTAATTCCGACAATTTAGATTGTTTACGAAACCATTTAATCAGAAATAAGCCTTACGGTTGAAGAAGATGAAGAAGCGCGGTACATTGAGTGAAGAGAACTCCAAGTTTGGTAAAACATACATACATAAATTCATATATAATTGGTCACTACAACACTTTCGTCAAGATTACGACCTAGCTTCTCACACCACTTATGTTTTGTGCGTGTTAATTTTATACACGCGTGGCAGAACCTACAAATTAATGTCGACTCCGAAAGACAGATTTTTTGATAAACTTTTCATGGCAATTTTATTTACTCTCAGAGTTTTGCCAGAAATCTGCTGATGGGAAGACGTCGAAGAAATATTTTTTTCGTATTTCGTTTTCTTTTGTAGATGTCTGGGTCAGGGACTACGGCGCCTTCGGTAAAACGAATTTCATTCTTTGCATGTGTTGTTAAATGCTATATCCGTCCATGGTAATAAAACAGACTGGATAAATGACAACTAATTTGACAGCTGTAGCTTCAACAAAATGGCCGTTATCCCTGTTGGATCACAGATTACATGTACATGTATAACTACATTAAAGTTTTTCAATCAATTAATACAATTATTTTGTTTATTTTTCAATTTATTTTATTCGATTTATTATTTATTTATGTATGAGTTTTTTTTTTTTTTTTGTATAGTAAATGATTTTGAATATTTTAATATAATTATTATTGTTATTATTATTATTATTACTATTTAAATATTGTTTACATGTTCACATGCGTATGTGTTGTATATAAACTTATTTACGTTTTTTTTTTTTTTTGTTATTTTTTATCTACTCATGATCTCATAGAGAGCAGTGGATACATTTATATCCATAATCAATTATTAATTATTATCCATTTAAATTCATGACAACAACAATAATACTCTCACGCATAATACCCTTCAATTTCAAATACAAACTATTTACACGTCCAAATGGCACATAATTAAACAAATTACTATTGATTCATAATAATTTAATATTGAATATAATACCACACATATGTATGTACATGCATATGTACATATGTATTCTACAACAACAATATATTATACTTATATTGCATGTATTAGTGTAGTGAATAGCCAAAATATTTGCTATGTTTGTGGCTGTAAATTGCTTTGCATTAAAAATCATTGCCGTCATCATCATATTGTATGTGAAATTGTGACTTTATTTAAAAATATCACACTCACACACACATACAGCCAGTAATTTAAATAAATTAAAATAAATATTTAGTCAAAGGAAAAATATTTGACTGGAGAGTAGGTGTTGTAATAATGTGGGTGTAAATAGGGATTGCAAAAAAATTTGTTGAGAAAATTAGAATTTGATTAGAAGTCTATTTATTTTAAGTAGGCCTAAATGAAACTGCGATGTTAAAATTATTTTTGGCAATTCTAACGCCAAACGACCGGAAGGTAGGAAACCTACGGTCCAGCAATTGACAGATTCAATCTCAATAATGAGCCGATCAATGCGATTATGTATTGAAACTGATATACTTCCGCATGGGTGGCAATATTTTCTGGTAATGCACGAGCAAAATATTACATTCTTGTGGACGTCCGTGGGCTGAATGTGCACTCAATACGAGGTGCGACCATGGACTGGAATCGTAAGCTTATCACTGCTATAGTTCTCATTCAGTTCGATTATATGGTTTCTTATAACAAAATAGGACATTCCAACTAGGGACTTCAGTTCTGAAAATACAAAGGTTGCCAGAGGCTTGTTGAGGTGGACTGTCATATACATATGTATGTACATATATATTAAGTGTTCTAATATTAAACTTTCGTAAAGGCTGCCTGATCAGTGCAGTGTTTTCCAGACGATGGTCGTAGACATTTTAAAAGCAGCACAAAGTTTGTTATTCAATGATATTTTTCTGTATATCTCTTAATTTACCCGGAGAACCATAATGCGGTTAGATCTCTAACGAACATAACTTCGACGTCCCTCCTCGACCTTGAATGCCTAAGATTGCATTCATTCCGAAAGAAATTTCCGATCTTTTGAAGGTAAGACATCCAAACGAAATATGAAAAATATTTCTTCGGCGACTTCCTCACAGCAGATTTCTGGCAAAAACTCTGAGAGTTAATAAAATTGCCGTGAAAAGTTTGTCAAAAATCTGTTGTTCGGAATCGTCTTTAAACTGTAGGTCCCGCCACTCGTGTATAATATTAAAACACACTATATGAGTGGTGTGAGAATCTAGGCCGTAATCCTGACTGAAGGGTTGTAACGGCCAATTATGTATGTACATATGTTGAAGGTAACTCTTATATGAACTTCAAAACATAGATATATTGTCTGAAATTACATTACATTGAGGTGGTACGGAGTTGACCATCTGCGGCATGTTACATGGCATGAATATTCCAATTACCTCCGTTAGACTAAATATTCTTCTCTCGCTTTACGAGGAGGCTAAGCTTCGTTGGCAGCACAATGGTACATGTAATGTTGACAGACTTCGCTGCTCTAATATGGATAAAAAGAAGACAATCAGTCTGTCTTCTATCTTTAAATTCAATGACCATTCATCCTAAATTGGATTCACCATGATCCACTGTTTTATTGGAAGGTATGATTTGGCATGCTCTCTAATGACATCTACAGGAGCAGTGAATCTGAGAGGAGGAAAAGACAATATTTCACCTCATGTGTTAGAGCCTGGCTCTTGCCATGAAGAGACGGAGATTTTTCGCCTCTCATTTTATGTCTTCTTTGACTGAACTCTGCAATATAAAGAATGCTTCAATATCAAGATATCTGCCGGATGCAGATTGGTTTTATTTTTGGAAATATTTGAACCTCCTGACAGATAATAACAGCGATATCACAATGGTACCCTTTTCCTTCCAGATGTGTTCTACGCCCAACCTAACAGTTTGAATATGGCAAGAAGTGCCTAAAGCGCTTGTCAAAGGAAACTGGATGAAATAAGTGTCCTCGAATTCTACAAGAAAGCTCTCCTTATACCAAAAATATCTGCGTATAATAACAACGAATTGTACGTTCCTTGGAAAATGCTGTATATGGCTTAAAATTTCAATTGTATATTTTTCATAGTTCGAGATGCCAGAGCAGTGATCTAGCACCATGGGACCGCGTTTAATAAACCAACAAACTTCCTATTAGACTACGAGGAGTCCTATTCTTACATACACATTGTTTTATTTGAATCTTCAGATTACTTAATAAAAGATGTATTCCAAGAGGTTCATTTCCATTACATTCCTTCAATGGTCATTCGCATAGTTGCAGGCAGAGGAGAGCTGTCTTTAACTTAGTCTGTGGATAAACTGAATCGCTTCACATGGGATAGAAATACTGGATTTCTTGGCCATTCATCATAAACTTTTTTGCCTGAGTTAAGATCAACAAATCTCAGTGATGTAGTATGATTATCATTCCTAAGCTTTTCTTTTTTTTGAGACCAACACTCTGGAGATGACCCCTATTCATGCAGTGCATTGTGGCATTGTGTTGGAATACAAGAAACATAGTTTTTAGGAGAAAGGAAAGAGAGGGTAATGTGCAACATTTTTGTAATGACCAGTGGTGGGTATGTAAACCATTGCCTCGTGGCACCCACTAATACTCAACAACACCTATAACCATATGAAATTTCTATTCTAAAGGTTAGGGGGTCACCTTTTCGAATACGTAAAACAGGATCCTATTTCTGACCTCTGCAATAATGCTATGATGTATGTGCTCTCAGTCTAGTGAAAATTATTGTTTTTAATAATTATTACACTTTAGCTCTGGTATTCTCCCGACCACTTTGCCATACATACGAGTATGTGTAATAGCTGCTTAATAGATAGGTTAGGTTAGGTCGGAGTGGTAGCTTTGATATCAAAAGCCCACTTGAACACGCATAGTGGCCCGTTGTGACACCACAGGTGAACGCACTCCCTGTACAGACCAAGTTCTACCAAACCAGAGAAGAAAAAGAAGTTGGTTAGCGCAAGGGCTTCACACCAAAGGGAAGATTACCCTACGCTCGAAAACCAGCCCGAAAGTTTGATAAACGAGACTATAGGTTAGGTTAGACGACGTGTACTTGTCAAACAAGACAAGTACAGTACACGGAGGTCGAATTGACCCATTGTACAACGTCCTTAAAGATGGAAGGATAATAGAGGGATAAAAAGGAGAGGATGTAGGAAAGGGGAGAATGGGAAATGGAGGAATTACACAGATGAGATACGACAAAAAAAGGGGGAGAACGCGGCTACACTGATGAAGCCATAGCGCCTCTCAACCAGCCTAAACCACTAATGAATCTGTTGTTGTTGTAACAGTTCGGCTGTTGTATGCGGAAGCTTTTCCCTTGGGAAAAAACTTTCGGTTGATACAGCTTTCGCTGGGTTGACAATCCTTGGCCGATGTTGAGTCGGGTCGTTCCGGAGCGTAGATCCGATTGTCGTGGGAACGACTAATGAATCTGTGGAGAGCCTTGATGTCGGCTCTCGACACAGAATTCAAACTCTCAAAGAAGGCCCTGCCAAGGGTCTTCAACCTCAACCTACCAAGGGCTGGGCAGTTACAGAGGAGGTGTTCGATAGTCTCTAACTCCTCCTCATCCCAACATGCCCTGCAATAGTCCGGATCCAGATCCCCGTCAGCGACCTAATCTCGCAGTACTCCGTGATAAAACCTGCAATCAACCTTAAGCTGGCCTTATCCAAGCCCAGCAGCCAACCTGTTCTCCTATTGTCCACAGCAGGCCATAGACATCTAGAAACAAAACAAACGAGACTATATCCTTGACATCAATAGATGATAGCTCCGTCAAGCTGAAAAGCAATGGAGAGTCAAATAACCTATATCTGCATATCGCAAGAGAGGGGCACTGACAAAGAAAGTGGATAACAGTGTCCTCTTCCTCAGTGGATCTCTACCCACGGCAGAGCTGCTTAATAGAGCTTTGTAACGGGTTTCTGAAGTCTGGCAAATAGGTTTGCTTAGCTCTCCCAGCACGTGTGCAGATAAATATATTGACTTTATTTTATTGTATACAAATTTGGTGTATGCTATTACGTCATTAGTTTAACATTACTTATAGTATTTAATTTAAATAAAAACAATAAAAAAGATTTGAATTTTAAATATTTTATTTATTTTAAATATTTCCCATAATAATCATAACTTTCGATAATTTTTTTTTTTGTTTTCTTTTCTTAACTTCATGTATGTATGTATATATTGATATTTATTTTTTAAAATTAATATAATTTTAGAGATACATAAATAAAGAATAATTATTATATATGTATGTATGTAAGTATACTTTAAATGTGTACCACCTTAACACTTAAATGAATAATAATAATGATAATAAGGGTAACAAACAAATGGAAAGAAACAATGAAAGGAAAGCCCATTAATTAAAATTAAAAGAGAATATACTTTAAATATGTTTTTTTTTTGGTTTATAAAATTTTCACTAATTATTATTATTATAAAAAATTTAGCATAGAATTTAAATATTTATTTTAAATATAATTTTTCTACTAATACTTTGAGTATTTTTCCGTTTTTGTTTTTGTTTTCTTTTTTTTTTTTTTCTTTAGAATTATTAGCAAAGTAGAAAAGATTTTTTAATTAACTTCGTTTTTCTTTTTGTTTTTTTTATAAAATTCCCTTTAAAAAAAAGAAAAGTTGGAAAGAGAATTAAAAGAGAGAGAGATAAGTTATTTAAAAGAGAGAGAATATATATATTGCCATAAGAATAATTATTATATGTATATTATATATTTATAAATGTATACGTATATGTATGTATGTATGCATGTATGTATGATGGTAAGTTGGTTCATATTAAATAATTGCCACTACTTTATATAGGTATAAATAAATGTATATTAACGTTACTAATTTTAAGCTGTAAATAGTTGTTGTTGTTTGTAATTAAAAATTTATTATTATTAATTTCAATTTTTTGTTTTCTTTAAATTTAATTCGAATTCTTATTGGGTTTTATTGACGGTTCCTGTTTATTCTCACGTATAATGCTTAATAGCTGCAGCATCATTAATGCTTGAACCTTATCTAAAGGATCCATAAAACCTCTTTGCAACCATTTCGGTATAGTAGTACGGGCATGACTAAAGCCCAATTTGTTAAGTATATAATCGATGCCATATGGTTCTATGGATTTGCCAGCCCAATAGAGAATTCTTACTGTGGGTTCTAAATGCCAAGTTTGACATTCAAAATGCCTCCAATCTCTGAAGAAAGATTCCAAATTATCATCATCCGCCGGCGTGGCATTAGATGAACTTGCTGTGTTTGCTTTATTCGAAGTGGCAGGTTTCGTATCGTTACCGTTGCTGTTTGCATTAGTAGATGATGATGTAATGTTTGTGCTACTGCTTGTCTGTGCATTAATGTTCATGTTGGATGAAGTTTTCGAGGAAGAGTCTTTGGTATCGTTGTTAAGGTTATGATTACTGTTGGCTAAATGCGTTGATGATGTTGTCATGGCTGTTGATTGTTGATTAACATTCAAATTTTGTGAACTGGCATGTTTCGATGAGAGAGTATTTGAAGCAGATGAAGTAGTTGAAGATTGTTGCTGTTGTTGTGTTGGCGTTTGTTCTTTCATAATGTCTTCGGTGACATAGGGTTTCAATTGATGTCGAATATTTTGTGATAAATTGGGTGATGCCGCTCTAACTGACTGGACCCCAACCTAAGTAGGAAGAAAATTAATTTAAAAAGAAATTATTAAACAATTATAGAACACAAAAAAATCGCATATAACAAGCTAGAAAGACCAGATAATCAATAAAAGTTTACTATACTGATTCACGCTCAACTCCAAAGCTAATCTGTTCGCTTTCCAGCCTCAGAAGCTTTCTTCTAGGCGGCTCCCTAGGCATATAATTCGAATTAATCTACCAGACTTACCACTTTTTCTTTTTCCTTAACATATGAGGTTATCAAGTCATGTAAAAAGAAGAATGCATCCGCATCGACTGTCACAAAAATGTGGTCATCAAATTCTGTAGTAAAACTGCAGATAACTTCAGGTTTATTATCTGAAAAAGATGAAATCAATTCGTTAATAAATTGCCTCTCAAACACAAAATAGTTCATTTACCTGTTTGTTGGGGAGTTGTAGGCCCTTGTTTGTGTTCAGTTTTAAAATGTAAATGTAAACTTGGTAAAGCGAATATAACTTCACGATCTTGTGATTTACTAGAGCTGCTCGAACTAGCCGCTCTAGCACGTTCTATGGAATTGGAAGCAATTTCTCGATCACATTCCAATATAGGAAAACGATCAACCGCTAAAAGAAAATGATTTCACCGATTAGAATATGAACGCAGTAAAAATAAATATTCTGTGTAACTTACCATCAATTTCACTATTGGCAAAGGCATAGTGGAACCATTCGTTTAGGGTTTTAAATTGTGGTGGAAATACAATATTACGCGTTATACGACTTACAATGGCCATAGAATGATTCTGCTGTTGCACTTCGGACGTTTGACCCAAACAGGAAGTTAAAGTCTGCGTTACGAATACTTCACGAGTATTCGAGTCCTGATGGGCTTCCGTGGTAAAGTTAATGAATGGTGATTTCAAACTGAATAAAGCCCAGGATTTCGATTTGAAATTAATGCCATGGAAACAGGCCAAAGAGATATTATTGCCATGCAATTCTACCGAACCGCCCAAGACATTGCCATTACGTGGCAGGCGTGTTACCAATGTTGGTACTACCAGGCCAGCTACCATTTCCAAAGGTTTCTGCCAATGTCGATGATGACGTGCATCTGTATTGCTCATATCAATGCCAGTTTGATCTGGAGCGCCATTAAAAGATTTTTTATGTTCTTGACGACGTTGTCGCCGTTTCATGCTGGCATTACGTTCATGTAAACGTGGTTCCAGGCTTGAAAAGACACGCTTAGATGATTTGAATTGTTGGGTGAAAAATTCCTCCAGTTTATAATACATTTTGAGTAGATCGGCAGTGGTCGATTTTGAAATCATTATTTGCAGCTGAAACGAGACACAAATAAAGCCAAGAACAATAAATAAAAACTTCCTGGTTTTATGAAAATCATAACATACCTGATCCCACGATAAATCTCCATGTATCAGGATAATAGCTTTCGGAGCGGTATTATCATGAGGCGGCGTATTGTCACCTTGTAACTGTTGCAATGATGTTTTCCACTCGTCTTTCATGGCGGCTGAGAACGAACTTATACGTGTCATAAGCACAGACGTACCCATATAGTCCAATCTCAATTCCAAGGCCATGAAACTTAGTCCCATTGTATGATAAGGTTCTACACCTGATTCTTCTTTAATATGGAATCTTGTATTGATTTTATTCACCTCAAAACTGCCACCAACAATGCCTCCTTTGGCATCCAAAGAAGAACCACCCAAATAGATGCCAATGTACATATTTTTATAACCCGTACTGCCAATCGACAGACGGCCATCGGATTGAAAATCTTTAGTAAGCCACACTACATTGCCCATGACGTTGCCCATATTCATTTGGACATTGAGTTTGGTGAAGTTGACAGCAAACAAAACCAAAGTTTCCCAAGCCGTTATTTGGTTTTTCTCTGAGGGCGGTGTGCTAGAGGACTCGTTGCTTGAGGATTTACCCAAAGACTTTAGTTTACGTGTAGCTCCGGTAGTAGAAGATGTGGTAGTAGTAGTTTGATTATTGCCTTCAAAGTTTAGTTTCAATTTATCGCGAGCATAAAATGCATCAGCTGGCGATTTGGTGGTTTCTGGTGTTTTAGTTCTTGTATTATCCTGAGGAGTGTTTAGTGTAGAGTCATGCTCGTTACTTGTTTGCTGTTGTACACTTAAATCGCCCAAGAATAAACGTCTTACAATTCGTCTGCGATACCAGGCTTTAGGGAATGCTAAGATTTCAGTTAATCTGCGCATATCGTATTTAAACGAAGCACTACCAATATCCACAATAGTTGAAAATCTCACCACAGCCTTTGATTGATCCACGGGCCTCTTTGAACCTAATGAAGACGTAGGTTCTATATAAACCTTACGACATCTTGTTATATGGAATTTAACAAATTCCACATTGATCGACAAAGAATCCTTGCGCTCAGAGTCCGTTAAGGGTGAAAATTGGGCTTCTTTGATGTTTGTTTTCTTGCCACCATAAGGATGGAATATATAAACATTGAAATCGGCCAAACAACCCGTTACACTTAGGCCGCCTTGGGGTGTCTTATCCTTATCTTTTTCATTCGACGAAGTACTAGTATTAGCGGCATTGTTTGCATCTAAAGGATTTTGATTGTCTTCCTCTGAAGACCTTTTCGAAGAGAACACAATATCCAGACTGGGTAGCTGCAACATACACTCTACCCTAGAGACAGGTAAGCAGGAAAATCTAAATGTAGACGGCTGCATATGGAAATAGACTATAACGTCCACAGGAAACGAAGCATAGGTGACGTAATTTGCTGGCAATATATCCAAATTAACTGGATTGTTAGAGGGTGTTTGAGAGCCACTGCTTTGTTCAGCTTTTGTGGGTATGGGTTCTAAAGTTTGTTCTAAAAACTCTAAAATATGCGGAGATATAATAGTCTCTTCTGGTATGGACTGCAAAGTCATCCAAGCAAATAGAGAAGCCCGTTTTGAACTTAATCTTCTATTTGAGCCGCCAGAGAAATTTGAAAAATGGCTGTCAGCGCTAATGGTACGATTAATCTCAACCACATTTTCCACTGTTTTCGACTGATAGTGCAGTTTAACATCTAAACCGGGTATATGGAAGATGGTCAAATCTGACAGCATGGCAGCATTAGAGGGATTATAACGCAATTTACTTTTGTCTCTTTGCCTTCTGGAGGGTGTAGGACTGCCCCAATCATAACCAATGCTACGTTCACGCTTGTGAGTCTTGACGGTGGTAGGGCCGCTAACAAACAATTTATCATCCGTAGTTTCCTTAGTGTGTAGTACGCATTTACCCGAATTAACCAACACTTTAATATCCAATTCAAAGTCTATATTAGGTTCCTGCTGTTTCTGTTGATACTGATGCTTGCGTCGCATTTCAACAGACGTGCCATCAATATCTATTTCACTAGGTGGTGTATCAGTGGGCACTTCTTGAGAATTAGTACTTTGTGGCTCATCATCACTGTCGGCATTGTTAG
This sequence comes from Sarcophaga variegata, assembly GCA_932273835.1. Classification (NCBI taxonomy): domain Eukaryota; kingdom Metazoa; phylum Arthropoda; class Insecta; order Diptera; family Sarcophagidae; genus Sarcophaga; species Sarcophaga variegata. Next base: position 115,742,859 of record OW026361.1, read on the forward strand.
GCAGAGACGTCTGTCTCATAGTCTCCGAAAAAGTTACCCTATTTGCTGGATTAGCTTTCAAAGAAGCACTTCTAGAGTGACCCGAAATTGGTGTAGACTGCAGACTAGAAATTTCATCATTGGAAGCTATGGGATCTAAACGTCTGCCTGAATATGTGGCTATGCCATCATCAATGTGCTCGCGATGTGAACCTATAAATGAAATGGATCTTTGTGAAGTTCTCATGCTGCGTCTCATGGAGGGTCGTTTCCATTTCTGTATCATATCACGTCTAAAATATTTATAACAAATCGCTTGCAGCTCTTGTAATCTTCTTTCCTCGTGTGCAATGGTACCATGAGTGGCCCCCAAAGTTCTTAAATCGTTAATAATTTTCAATTGTTCGGCCATTTCTTTTTCCATCATAAATGAACGCTTCTTTGAATCTATGGTAGGATCAAATACAAAGGCAGGCAAGTTTTCAAACTCTCTTCTACGACCCAAGTTATCACGTGGCGCCTGTTCGCCTTCATCGCTATCGGGTGATTCTAAATTTGTTTCCTCTTCTTCAAAACCAGTTAGCATGGTGAGCGTGTGGCCCAATGAAGACAAATGCTTGCCAATATTTATATCAAGATGTATATCAACACCTTCCATTTGCCATTTAACATTAAGTAACCATTTGGCGTTTTCCATTTTCTTGGCCGCTGTGGTACGTGAACAAACCTCATAAGTGCCTTCCGACACAACACACACATTCATAATCGGCTCATTATGATTGGGTTTCCAATCATCGAGAGTGGTCTCAAAATCATCAGCAAAGCGCAGGCATAAGCCTTGAAATTTGCCTTTGGAAACCAAAGAACCGGAGTTGCAAGCTGATATTATGGTATTCTCTAAAGTTATAACAACAGCACCTTTTGGCTCAAAGTCTTGATATGAACGGGAACCCCAGGACTGTTAAGAAACAATTGCATTCAATACTTAAACTTTAACAGCAATTGCAACAACAAAAAATTACTTACATTGGCCACTTGATTTAAAGGCAAACAAATGCCCATATCCTCGACAGTCAATTGTAAAAACAATGTCGATAGATTGGAACCCGCTATATTACTAAATTGTCCAAAAGCGACTCTATCGAATACCTGGAAAAGAATTAAAAGAAAGTGTAAAATATTCTAATGCGGGCGATTAAAATAATATTTTACCAACCTGCTGTTGTGATTGTTGGGCATTTTCATAGCTAAGATTGGCCCTTTTCTCGGCCCAATATTCGTAAGCATTTTTATAGTTCAACCACACTAATATGGCCTTATCAACAGCTATCGGTTGAATGTATACCAAAGGACGTTTTAACGTTAACAATATCAATTCTTTATCTTCGTTAAGTAATTCATCTTGGAATGCATTACGTAAACCGATAGTTGTGTGAAAAAACGCATATTGTTGGAACTCTGGTTCGGCCTCATCGAATATAACATTGCGTATTAGCTGACCCAGTGATAGATTAAAGTCTATATGAGCCTTGCCAAACATTTTGCGATCATTGCCTTCGCCTAAATTCTTAACACGATTCGAAAGATGCAATTCCAAAGTGCCTGTCTCAAAGCGTACTGCTGAGTTGCACGGTGTTGTAGCGGTTAGTTGTATACGTTTCATGGAAATGTTTAACGAAAAGAGTATACGTTTTAAACTTGACTCTTGGACACTACCGCTATCACTGTCTTCAGACCATAAAGGCACAGGTTTCTCACCGCCATAGACTTTTTGTAAAACTTCATTTATTTCACGCATAAAGACTTTTTGCACAAATACCAAATGATTGAGTAAATCGGTTGTCAAACAACGTTCAAACTCGCCTATTTCAGCAGAGGCATTAACATAACCACCCTGCCGAAGTATTACACCCTCTACACGATCGTTTTCTTCTTGCCGATGTTCGGGTATATATTCGGCACTAACATGTACGGGCGGCAAAGCAATACAAGCTTCCGAAGGCAAATTCATTTCATTCTGCAAAAGAAATTTGATTTTAATTCCATTTTTCGTTTTAAAGGATTATAAAGAGATCAATTCGTATCTAAGGCTTCAGATAAAAATTAATTCATCCTTGCCATCCCTGCTATTTAAGTTCGTATTTATCTGGGATTTTTGGTTAGAATAACTCACCCTCACCTGAATTTTAGTATTAAAACTCAGTGTATGTGTTGGTAAATCGATGACAAATTTGGCTCTATTCCCTGAAACACCCGTAGAACTAACATGATTCATACGATATTGGGCTTGTAAAGAGGGCAGCAGTGCAGCATTAATGGATAGGGACTGCAGTAGTACATTGAATTGCATGACCAAGGGTTGCAAAAGACCATTCTGTTGTGATTGTGTCTTGGTTTGGGTATTAAATTTACGATTTTGTTGTTGAGGCTTCTCTTTGGTATCCATATTGGAACCTGAATTACGAGAATGAAACGGTGACTCAGGCTCATCTAGATTATGAGAACGCGATGCCGTACGTCCTGAATTACGTCCCACACGCAATTCTTGTAATGTCGATGATAATTGTTTAGAGGAACGTGTCATCATGCCATGCAAAGCTACTGGATGTTGCGGTATATCAATATTAACTGGTCCTATAGAAAGAAGACCACTATTCTTATCACGTCCACGTTTTGTTAAACTGGAATAGAGAGTTTGACTTTTGCCAATGGTGACTTTGACAACGGTTCTAAAATGAGAACGAAAATGAAAATAATTGTTTTAAAATCGCTTTTAATTAAACTTACTGTTGATTGGGCGCTACACCTTCTAACAGCACAATCATAGCTCTGCCTACTTGACCGGTGAGCGAGCATTCTAACGATACTGGCCGGGCTTTTTTACGCCAAGTAGCTGAACCATTAAGGGTGGTAATTTCAGCCTCCAATTTCAAACCACTTAAGGTGGCCAATAAACGTGTTTTGTGTATTTTAGCAACACCAAACACTATCAAACGTGTTCTCTCTTGTGATATACTGTCAAATAATTCCTTATGCTGAGGCAAAGGTGTGGGTGCACTGGCCAAATCATCATCATCATTACGTGTATCCTGACGATTGTAACCAAATGATTTCTTTTCATTGGTTAAAGATATTCTTTGTTGTACTGTTTTTGTTTCTGGCATTGTACCATACAATTCTAGCAGATGATAAATGGTTTTCCAACAATTTGGTGTTTCCAATAGCGGTGGTAGCATATTGTTAAAACCATTTTTGGTTATGGTATTATAATCACCACTAACACTGGTAGCACAGGCGCCGTTTAAGGATTGTTTGGATTCCAAAGACATTTTAAACATTGGATGCTCGGATACAGAAGTTGTGGGACTATCTCGTAAGGGTGAAGAACTTGATTCGTTGAGATTAGTATAGCCTAGCTTGCCTTTAACCGATTTGCCAGTGGAACGTAGTTTTTGAGCAAACGATTGAGGGCGATTTTTGGCACTAGGCGAAGGTGTCAACTGTATTAGAGGGCCCAAGCCTGAAGAACGCGTTTTGCTATACAAATAAAAACGAGTTATTTTGGAAATCGTATAAAAGAATTCAAAATTAAGAAATATTTACCTGCCAGCATTATGATTCATGGTCATAACTTCATTGAATTTATCATAACGTTCATCGGCTGAATTTTCATGATGGGCAAAACGATCTGATACTGAACCAAAAGGCATTATATCATTGGGTTCAGAGGCTACAGGAAATAGAAAACCAATCATATGATTTTATTTCAGATAATGTATGTAAGAAAACCTACCCAAACTGTATTCATCCTTTGCATTTGATTTCTTACTTATATCGGGTTGATCATGGAACTCTTGTTGAGCATCCTTAACATTTTGATACATATTGGTGATCTGATGAAGCAAACGCAACAAAGGCATATTGACCTACAATAAAAATATAAATTCCTCATAAGAATTTAAAGCCAAAAAATTTCAATTCAATTCAGAAATACCTGCTGTGATATGAAACGTATATTTATGGAGAAATTTATAACAGTGCTGGTATGTTTCTTGAGCTGGCGCCGCGACATGTAAATAACATTTTGTCTAGCCTGATCTACCATGCCATCAGACATTTTCAAAACCTCCAATTCTATGCCTACACGTTCACATAAAAACAATGGAGTATCCATCATAATAGATGCCCTACCATTCGACTTTTTATTGGGCAGTTTTGTGGGTTTATTTTTATTTTTATCGCCCGCTTCCGAAACCACAATATCAACACGTATCGAATCAAAGGTGCCAATAAGAGATAAATTTGTGCCAAAGTTCTCCAAAGATGAAATGTCTTGAAATAAAGATTTTTTTCATTTAAGAATTGACATAAAAATTGTTGTTTTTTTAAAATAATTACCAGCATTTTGAAATTTATTAACCATTTGTTGAGGCATTACACCCAAACACGTTAGCAATGGCTCAAAAATCAAATGAGCATCCAAAAGTTTAATCGAATCTTGCATAATGCCTTGACGCGTTTGTGTATGACCAGGCAACTTATTGACAGGTGTGGGTCGTAGAATTTCCTCTTTAGCAAAATTATCCTTTTTCTTGTTATCCTGTTGTTTAGCCATCCAAAAGTATAAATCCTCTTTTTGATTATCGCTACCCAGCCAGAATTTATTTACCGAATTCGTAGAACTCAATGAGCCCTCCTGAAGAGCACCGTATTCTGAAGGAAATAACAATAAAATTTAAATTCAATTCCAACTTAAATTATAAATTAAAACTTACCAATTTCAGGCATTTGTTTATCAACTAGACCAGATATAATTGGCAGCATTTGTATGCTAGAACGGGAAGAATTACCATGAGAATACTGGGAACCTTTGCTAACACATTTTCTATATTCATTCGATGGAAACAAAAAAAAAACAAAAACAAAAAATATCCAAAACCAGAAATAGTTGAAACGTTTTTACATTATAAAATACAAAGACAATAAACAATTATTATGTATTAAACAAACAAGCAAACAAATGATTCAAGACTCATTTATTTAAATTAAAATACAAACTCAACTTACCCTTTCCTTGTTAAATGTATGTTAGGCGATGTTGATGTTGACCTCTGAGCTCCATGTAAAACGTCATCTGCATTAAAACCCAAACCAAATTGTGTGGAGTCTATATTAAAATGAATTTTTTATATTCAAAATAAAAGAGATTTTTTTTTTAACTAATTTCTTGAAAGAAGAAAAGTTTTTGATTGTTTGGTGCCATAAATATTGTGTTGCAAATTCCCGAAAATTTAATTTTTTTTTTAAATACGTTTTTGCCGAAATTTTTGGATTTTTACTTGGGAATTTGTATCATTTTTTTTAATTCGTTGATATAAACAAAGTGCATTTTTCTTATACGATAAAAAAAAGTAAAACATGGGCGTAAAAGTGTAATTGTATTGTATTTGCTGGTATTTGTGTTCATATTTATAACAACAAACCATAACCAAAAAAAAAAAATATATAAATTCGAATACCTTACCGTCGTTTAGTAATAACACTAAGCAACAAAATGAAAAGGCACTTTTGTTTTTGACCAGAAAGATTTTCGATAAAAAAAACCTATCAACGTATCTAATTATTAAGGGGGTATTCGAGATTAAACAAATAAATAAATATTCTTCGTATCCTTAAGTGCAGAATTTCGAGAATTTCCTATCTCAAATTTGTAAAGCCTATACCTTGAAGCATAAAGAAATTGTTAAACAGATTTCGAATATATTTTTTAGCAAACGGGCTAATGGCATTATTTTTAAAACCGTAAGGAAGATGCAGATTCATACGTAATGTTCATTGACCATCTGGTTGCCCTAAGTCCGTCTAATGTAAGTCACGGATAATATGTGATTGTAAGAAGTCCTTGAATAGGATCTGTCACTTTTGTGTCCCGAAGCATACTGGTATGCATTACAACTAGATGTCAGATTCTTTTGCTAAATTGCGATATCATTCTGTGGAATTACTAAGTGGTTGTTCCTAGTCTTCCAAACTGCTACTTATTTGCATGTGGGCAGAAAGAACAGAAATTCTGGTTGAACAGGCAGAGTTGTTGCTTGTTGAGAGGCTTTTGGCCGTCTATTTAAGATGGTGAAACTGCCTGGGCCTGGTTTATCTAACGAGGCACTGGTGACTAGATATGTGAAGGTGTATTGCAGCATTAGGACTCTGACAAGGAGCTAGGATGGATCTCAGCCGGGCTATTGCATTGTATGTTGTGTTGATGAACATTTGAAGACTATAGATTAAATACTATGTAACTGTACTATGTAACTTTGGCAGGAGAAGGTTGAATACTTTGGTTAAGGAGTTCTTCAAGGGCTTGAACTGTCTGTCGAAAGCCAATATTCGGGCTCTCCTAAGGTTTTTAATGTGATTGGGCTGGCTGAAGGCTGCACATTCATAATTGCGTATCTGATTCGTTGTCTGTTATTGTTTCAGTTTTATGTGGGATTATTATTTCCACTATTCTATATCATTTTGTTCTCCTCTCCAGCAGGACGATCACAATGGGCCTAATTGGAAGGAGCCGTTGGAATTGGTATCTATTTGAAATCAATCGGAATATCCAAGTCTATAAGGCTACCAGATCACTGCAGCGCCTTTCAGGCGGAAGTGTCGGCAAATCAGGCTGCGGTGAAAATTATTGTGGACAAAAATGTTCACAGGTGAAAAATCACCATACTTTCCGATAGCCAAGCGGCCATCAAAGCATTGGATTCTAATGTAATAAACTACGACGGTGTGCGACGGTGTACGACTGTCGCAGAAGTCTCAATGAGATGGCGAACCGATATAATGTTTGCATCACATGGGTACCGGGACATAGATATATTCCCGGCAACTGCAGAGCGGATAATTTGGCCAGAAGGGGCACGATCATCGAACTCTCTGATGAATTCTCTACATTGGGGATCGCTTTGGATACTTGCAGGCTTATAATTGACAATGCAATCGTGGACCTTGTCAACAGTAGGTGGGCGGCTTCGGATAAGATCAGAACGGCGCAAAAAATCTGACCAAGGCTGGATAGGAGGCGCACGGCCACTCTGCTTAAACTCCAAAGAAGCAGGCTCAGCGCTGTTATCGGGGTTATTACGGGGCATTGTATTATAGGAACGCATGCGAGGCGCATTGGTATTGGACACCTCGCGATTGATTTCTGAAGAAGCTGTGGAGATGAGGAAGAGGATGAAACTATTCTTCACCTACTGTGCACATGCCCGGCACTTGGTCAGAGGAGAAAGAGACACCTGGGTGCCTATTACATGGAGGACCTAAATGAACTGTCATGCATGGATATTGGCAGTTTGAGTCGCTTCATCGGAAGCTCCGAGTGGTTCCTGGAATAGGGGAGAATGTGGAACTGTGGTATCACAATGGGCCCTGTGTGCGACCTAAGTGTGTCCGCTCATGACTCCATTGAGGGGACAGCCACTTCTACCTACCAACTATGGGCGTAATAATCTCAAAGTGTAATTATAATAGCCGTCGTTACATTATAATGTTTACAATTATGCCAAGAACGAAACGCTTTGCAACGTAAAAGCCCGAATAATTCTTAAAAATAAAAAGAGTGGCTAATTAAAATCGTATCCTAGTGAAATATTGCCTAAAGCTACGCCTTATGAACCAGAAAACCCCCTTAACCATCGGTCATAGCGTATGTTATTGTCTTTCTTTTTCATTTTATTGCTTGAGTGTTATAAGAAGACTGGCAAAAAAATATTGTTTAAGTTGCAATATTTTAAAAAAGATTTTTTTTTTGTTTTTTTAATAAATAAGAAGAGTAAATTGGCACATCAGCTTAAGGCTTTTAACTTTAAATTCTCCCTAAAGTACACAAAAAAACATTTAATATAGTATATACACACATATTAGCAAATAATATTATATATACAGAAAACATATAACATAACATATATAGAGATTCATAACAGATCTTAAATGATATTTATCGTGAGCACATAAATATATTGCAACATACATACAAAAAAGAAAAACTTGACACAAAAACACAAATTTAAGGCCAAAATCAAACTAAAAAAGCAAGTGCAACATAAAGGTATGGCGGTATAAAAGAAAAACCTTAAGCTGAGTATGCGCGAGCATTAAGCATTTTATAAAAAAAGGAATTTTGATCAAATAAAAAAACTAAAAAAAAATTTTAAAAAAAACCAAACGAGGTAAAATAAACAAAAAAATAAAAAAAAACCAAATCAAAAATCATAAAAAAAAGAATTTCTGGTTAAAACAAGGGATAATTTTTGAACAAAAACCAATTTTCTTTTTCTCTGTTCAACAGGCAACGTAATACTTATTTTTTTGCTTTAAAAAAAAACAGCCAAACATAGTCATAAACAGTTAACAGAATAGGAGAGAAGTAGTATATGAAAGAAAGAAAATTTGTTCTGTTCAAAAAACGAAGCGTTAATCAAAAGAATACCAATATGAGTTCGATGATGCTGTGTTTGCCCAAGTAATAAAGCATTCTCACTCTCTTCTGGATTATCTCCAACACCGGCATAGGGTCCCATATCATTATCAGCCTCACATTCACCATCATCAGCCTCCTCTTCCGTTTGAGGAAAGGAAAATGTTACATTAATCGGTCGTATTAATTTGTTTTTATACTGATGTTCGAACAATATAGGATTATAAAGTGTATTCTTCCATTGGCGACTCAAAACGATAATGCCCTGTAAAATGCGAGAATAAGAATTATTCCAAAAACTTGTAAATTTAAAGTAAAATAATCAAACCTGTCTTAAAGTATTCAAATGGGGTATGTCTCCTTGTTTAAAGATACGTTCGACCTTTTGAACGCCATCATCCAGCACTAGTTTTTGCATGATAAAACATAATTGACAACTGGGATCCTCTTGCAATGTTTTCGATAATAAAGTATAATTATTCGCATAACGACTCTTTACGAATAAAATAAAGAACAGAAGTTTCAGAATTATTTAAACAAAATCAAATCATTATAGCGAAACTAAATAAAACCAAAATTTAAGGCCTTCTTTTATATTTTTCACTTTACTTACACTTACCTTTTTAATTTTTGGATTTCTTTGTATCTTTTCGTTTTCCAAAGCATCAGACATTAGACAAGCAGCCACCGCAGTTTGCCTTGAATGTAAGGCTTTTAGCAAAGATACAATTTTAATAGCCAACCGATTGCTTGGATTCATCCAAGCGGTTATAGCCGGTGAGGCGGTACTAAGTAGATTCCAATCTAAACGTGTCAAATCGATTTTCCTCGTAATTGGCACACAGGGTGGTGCGGCAAAATTCAGCCACACAGATTTCAATTCAATAACACACGATGAAGTCCTATCGTTTTCCTTATTGGCGGCCACTTTATCAAAAGTATCTGGTTTTTTCTGACCACCCGCAAATTTGCCCTTTTCAATATCTTCATCTAGCAATGGTTTAGGTGTTGATTTACGATTTTCAATAGTAATATCAGGACGTTCGGTAACAATTATATTTTCCAAAGCTGTTTGGAATTTTTCTTTGGGTGTTTTAGGCGTAGGCGGTTTTTTCGTTAATAAACGCCAGGCTGCTTCGGCTCGTGAAGTAGCAGAAACATCGATTTGTGGATTATTTGTGGCAGTTGTTGTAGCTGTCTCCACTAATTCATTTAGACCTTCCTCAGCCATTTCGGCTAGTTCCTCTTTGGAATTTTCTGATTTTTCAAAGTGTGAACGTTTTACGATTTTCACACCAACACCCTCCAAACCACATTCGAACATTATATAACCAATGCTATCAACACCAGTATTATCGGTCATTTTCAAACACTCAAATAATACCTTACTTTTGGGTTCTGGTATGGCGGTAACCATAATTGGAGACTCTTGTCCTGTGGTGCTTTCGGTTTTCATATGCCTCAGTTGGGCATGAGCCCGTCCCACGTCCAAAGTGATTACTAGTTCCTCCAGTTGTTTCTCTGAAGTTTCAATCAATATGGGTTCGCCTTGTACATTATCCGGCCTTGATTGTGATGATAAATGTGCCAGCAAAGCTCTTGTGCCTTTCATTATGCCGCCTTTTTTAGTACTATTGCCTGACTGAACTGTTTGTTGTATGTAGACATTATGCATGGAGGCTCTAGTAGTTTTGCCCAAATGGAATTTCGTGGAAACTCCCTCAATGTAAAATGTAAGCAGGGATACACAGCTGAGATCCTAAACAGATTTTGAAGAAAATTACAGAATGTAGGCATAAAAGTATTTTACAGTAAATACCTGCACATTATCCAAAGCTGCCACTGATATTACCTCCTCGATAATGGATGACTGTAGCATGGTAATGCTAACTTTGGGTAAAACAATCAAACCCTGAGTTTTAGTTGAAATACTTTCTTCGTAAACATCACTTAGGAAAGAATCGCCCGGACCCAATAAATTACGTTCTGTTGTTGAACGCTTGGAATTCGAGTGAACTTGAGACCAATAACTTAACGATTGATCACGTTTCAAAATGTTATCATTTTTAACCTTGGCAATACAGGACGAATGTATATAATTCACCACAGTCAGCAAATGCATATTCGAAAATGTCGGTATGGCAGCTTCAACCATTCTAAAAACAAATCGAATCAAATCAAAATAAAATAAAAAGAAATTTTGAAATTTTTATCAAAATAATATTTAAAGTAACCGAAAAATATGATCAAGAATAAATTACAACAAATTTTCTTTATTGTATTAATGGTTTCAAGTGTGCACATTAAAGTTGCTAATGTCCACTATACTAAGGTAAGAAAATCTTTAAACCCGCAGTATTTGAAGTGGCAAAACATCTAATCTAACATCTACTCTAACATACTAGCAAACGAAACCGCAAGCGTTAAAGGATATTACCAAAGACTTTACAGATATGGAACTTGAAGCAGCATTAAGTGATTTATCACTTAAGGATTTAAATACTTTACAAAGCTTTATAGATTCGGCAGATTATAAAGACTTTAATTACGATGAAAATAAGTAATAAGCGCAATACAGGGTGTTTTCAGTTTGAATTTCTGTTTTCAATGTAAACCAAACACAGACATAGAAAATGATTTACAACTTGTGAATGATAGCTAAGGTGACCATCTAAATTTGCAGATTCGTGATGAGGCTACATATCGACGCCTTCGTTCTATAACATTCTAAGTCGAAAAAGTGTATTTTAAGTTATGGGTATTCTAAGAAGATTTTTCCCTATAACTTCGGAACGGATCGGCGCATCTTAACCAAATTTTGACAGTATTTAAGTTAGAGAATGTAGAATTTAAAAATGCAAGAACGTACTTAGAACGTTATAGAATGGAGGGGTCGATATGCCAGAATGTTGTCTATGAAGGCTTCAAAAGTATCATCAATAATTGGTAAAGACCCAATGACAACCAACAAGCCAACTGTAAAGTATGAGAAATGAAAAGCTACGTTATGGGGTGAAGTTAGAAGTCGCCGTAGTCTAGTAAAGTGTGTTGGCTTATTTGACGTAAAGCCAGGGTTCGTGACCCAGGCCAGACATCAAGACAAAATACAATAAGTATTTCTTCGACGACTTCCTCTCAGCAGATTTCTGGCAAAAACTCTGAGAAGTAAATAAAATTGCCATGAAAAAGTTTCTCAAAAATCTGTCGTTCGGAGTCAACTTTAAACTGTAGGTCCCACCACTCATGTATAAAATTAACACACACAACATAAGTGGTGTGAGAAACTAGGACGTTGTACAATGGGTCAATTCGACCTCCGGGTACTGTACTTGACTTAATTGACAAGTACACGTCTTCTAACCTAACCTAACCTATGGGGTGAAGTTTCCAATGCTCAAATATGTCCGTCAATTAAATTATTTTATTTTCGTCTTCGCTATTGACCATTTAAATTCAATTTTAATTCCGACTGAATCTGGAATCTGAATTAGGAATCAAATCCGAACGTAATATCTGCCATATGGTAGTTGAAGACAATTCTAAACGCAGCGAACTCCGCTAAATTGACAAATTTTGGTCTTCAATGTTCTGTTTTACAGCAAACATAGATGACAACATGATTACAAGCAAATACAAGCAATAATGCTTAGATTTAAATAGAGTAAGTTGAAGACGCACTACAAGTTCATTGGAAAAGCTTTGTTGTAATCCTACGTACCCAAGTGGAATAATAAGGGTCCTAATATTTTAGGAAATATGGTTTACATACCCCATTAGTTTTATTGTGGATTTCAGTAACTTTTTACGATAAACTTTTAAAGTTAAATTGAACACTTTTTTCTGCGAAAAGAAATTAAACACTGTATACAAGAAATTCAAACTTAAAAGACCATGTATAGTGTAATATATAAAGAAATATTTCTTATCTTAATAGATTATCTGTTTTTAGTTTAATGGATAAAAATTCGGAAAAGTTTATGAACACCTATGATAATCAAAATATATTTCATAACATGGATTACGAAACGGAAGATGAAATAAATAACCAGCCTTTGAATACTTTCAACAATTTGGAATACAGTCGAGAACAAAGAGGAGTTTTAAAAAATCATAATGAAAATCCAAGAACTAAAAGACAAGATAACATGGTATGGTAATAGCAAAACTACATAAACACTCTTATGCCAAGTAAAATATTCCGATGACTTAATTTGGTTGTGTCACGAAAAGTTTCTTTTCTAGCCTTACAAGCAAAAGGCTATAGGACAACAGAATACCTCCTAATAAGTTATTTACTGACAATTTCTTTAATTTCCTACTTATAGATGAAACTAAATGAAGACTATATTAAGCAATTGGATTATTCGTTCCCACAAAATCTGCAACAAAACGATGTTGAAACTGAGCTGAAGAAAGATCATATTCGAGTTAAAAGACATTAACTACATACACATGCATACATATATTTTTTTTATAATTGAATTAAAAAACTTACCTTTGTAAACCTTCCAATAGTAGAGGCGTTAAAAATACATTCACTTGTCCCTTTAGTCTTGCAACCACCGAAGTACATGCAGCACCCTCTGCTTGTAAACTCATAAATTCACCATCATCAAAACCATTAGTGCTCTTATCATTCTCTTCCTCTTTTAACAAAACACTAGGATCCCAAGGATGAGATTTCGGCCCACCCATAAACGTTGCCGAACTATTGCTGCCCGTTTGATTTTCATAACGCGGTACAACTTTAATTTCACGCCACGATGAGTACAAATCAAAATGTGGTATCATTTTGCTGCCAATATATGTTAAGCCGCCATCTTCATTTTCACTAAAGAGTGGCGTAGAAAATACATCCAAACCCGAGGGAAAGGAGCATGAAGTCCAATTGAAGCATTTAACTTGTGATAAATGATTTAAATAGCTGGCCATTAAGAGGGGAGAATCAATGATAGGTCTATTCACTTGCTGATGTAGATTGACCAAAGCAACGTCTTCTTGTGAAGACATGGCTGAGATGAATGAATTGGACGAAAGCGATGGCGTGCCAGATGATGAGCCTCTTGAGTCAACCTTTTTGGAGGGAAAGAAAAATGAATATAAATTTATTAATATTTGTTAAGAATGTAATTAAAAACTAAAACTAAATAGATGCACAGACAGACATTGTCAAGTAACGCATTCGGATCTAGTTTGTATTATTTTGTTTTAAAAAGTGTTTAATATTCAATAACCAAAGACTTTAGCTGCCTTACAGCAATTAGTAATTAATCCTAAATAACACACATCATATAACTTTTTTAAGCTAAACTTGCATTCTTTTTCTTTGACATCTACAATATTAAGGAAGCAATTTAATTTGGAATAACAAATTTCCGGGTAATAAGACATTAAAATTTTGTCTCCCACAATAAAAGATGGTGGAGACAATACCTTTAATATGATGGACCATTAAAAAATTGGATTAAACGTAATGTTCACAGCTTTATCCCATACAGAAATTCTCAATAATTCATAAACAGCATGTGGAAAGCGTGGTAATACTCAATAGCAAACTAATGACACATTTTTATTATAGAATCCTATCCGGCCATTCCATAGAACTCAAAGAAAATAAAACCAAAATGATTTTCGGCTGACGGCTTTGATTTCTAAATAAAGCACCTGATTTGGACCATGGAATGTCAGAACACATCTAGAAAATCAACTTCCTCTTATTGTACGTAACCAGCAAGCATCCTGAGAAGGACTCATTTCGAATAGAATTATTTCTAGTCTCTTTGATCATAAAATTCCTGAATTTCTTTTGTTTATTTTTTAAAAAATGTAACTTTATTGGTGACTACAACTATTTCCGGCCTTTCTGAAATACCATTACGGAAAAGGCTCTTTTAAGATTATGCACAATTCAGGCTATTTCTTGTCTACGCGAGAAAAGAACTGTCTACCAGTTGAACCATGTGTCATTGGCACGTCATATTGCTCGGACAGAGCAATACTTAGGGAATAAGACGGATAGGATAGAGCTTTACATTTAAGCGTTTCCATAAAGTAGAATTAATTGTTTGTACTTTTGCTCGTATTGTTTTCAGTTGATCCTCATAAGTTTTAAAAAGCCAAAAACCTCCCTTTAAGTTGATGTTGGTTAACAACGAAATCATTCTATTTAAAGCGACGTTACCAATCACGATCGCTTTTGCAGCTGTTTTCTTCAAATGTGATAAGAAATTATATTCAATAATAAAGAGGGCCCTTCTCAATCTTCTGGAAATGAAAACAAAAACATAAAATTTGTTATACGATCTCATGAAATCTATGCAAAGAACGATTTTATTATCTACGCCACTCTACGTAATTTCAAATAGACAACATTGCGTTAGACTGGAAATGCTATAAATTATTACTGGATATACGGAACATGAATACAGCATATGGAGTTTCTAATTACCATTTGATGGTATGTTACGAAAGGTTCGAAAGAAAATAGACGAGGTCCATTGAAAGTAAGTAAAACTAAACACAAATACTAGAAGAGATGGAAACACAGAATAGTTATCCAATCTTAGCAAAGACAATATGATAGGCATGGTGAATCACCACTTGCTGGTAGAGAGTCTATTATTGAGAAAATTCGCAATCTAATTACAAAAAACAGACTCTGTCAAGACGATATATAAAAGCTTAGGTTAGGTTAGGTTAGGTTAGAGGACGTGTACTTGTCAAATAAGACAAGTACAGTACCCGGAGGTCGAATAGACCCAACGTCCTAGTTTCTCACACCACTTATGTTGTGTGTGTTAATTTTATACATGAGTGATGTGACCTACAGTTTAAAGTCGATTCCGAACGACAGATTTTTTGAGAAACTTTTCATGGCAATTTTTTTTACTCTCAGAGTTTTTGCCAAAAATCTGCTAAGAGAAAGTCTGGCCTGGGGCTCGAACCCTGGCTTTACGTCTAATAAGCCAACACACTACCTACTAGACTACGGCGACCTACTTATCTACCTAAATCCAAACTACTACTACTAATTCATAGGTGCATTTGTATTTGGGGTTTTACAATTTCTTTGAAAATAATTGAAGAGATTCAAAACCATTTTGGGTAGATTCAATGGTCATGAGACCAGAGAGACTATTAGTGAGAAAATTCACAATCTAATTACAAAAAACAGACATTGTCAAGACGATATATAAAAGCTTAAGTCTGCACGTATGTACGCCCTCAAGCTAATTTGATTCTGTAAACACTAGTTTTGAAGGTTATCGAAAACTGATACCATGTAAAAATTATATCAACTTAGATTGCCTGTCTGCAAAGGGACAGACGTGTTTAGATCCAAAATATATGTACTTTCGTTAAAAGAATAGAGATTTGTACGAAAAAGATTTGATACAGTAAAAAGCCTAGTCTTAATGCAAATATATAAATATATGTATATATACAGTAATGTTAGTTAGGTTAGGTTTAATATTTATTTTAATTTTAGTAATAAAACAAAAACGTCTTTTTTTACTTTCACAAATACAACACATGCAGAATAAAAACATAGCCTCGAAATATGTACATATTCCATTAAGAATGTTTTAAATCATTAGCAACAAAAATTTATAAAAAAAACTTGTATTAATTGAAAAAAAACATTTAAATTCTACAAGACTAATATAAGAAGTTAGCCAATGGTTTTAATAAATTCCAACTACAGTTTCAAATATTATTATTCAACAGAAAGAAAGTGAAAAGACAGTGTTTAGTAAAAACAAATACTAGACAGAAAGAATGGAAAAAAATCTAAAAAGGATTTCAGTTTTTTTTTAATTTTGAATTGAAAAACACTAAAATCTACTCACATCATGAATAAAATGTCGATACTCAGGTCTTGATGAGATATTTATTAGTTTTCTGATTGGTGTAGCAAGACCATGAATACGTCTGAAGTCTTCGTTCTATGAAATTGATGGGATTTATTTTTTGTTTTTTGTTTTGATAATTTCTCAATTGTTTTTAATGTTTAATGAGTAACATTAATAATCATGCAAAAATAAAATATAATTCAAAAAGGAATATTAGTTGGAAGTTCTATACTTTAGAAATTTTTTAGAAATTAATTGTTTAAAAAGTAGAAAAAGCTAATTTTGAAAGCTAGCTTTACTTAGATTTTATATGGAAAACAGAGTTTATGTTAATATAAATACTGTACTTTAAGTTATTTAAAGGCTAAGATATGTTAACTTTAAATAATAAGAAAAAAATATATGTGAAGTATGGCGTTATGAAAACATTTAACTGAGCCAAGAAAGTATTATATTCGAAAAGATTAAGAAAACTTACCAGTTCTGTGGTACTTTGAGGTCTTTTCGCAAGAGGCTTTGCATTAGACTCGGGAGCATGAATTTCCAAATCACTGCGATAGGTATTTAACGATGACAAGGTGGCATTTTCATTTTGATTGCCAATACTGAAATATAATACAAACAACATGGAAGAAATTTTGAAAAACCTAAAATCATTTGCATTACCTTAGATCCGATGAAAAACGTTTTTTGCCTGAAAATATTATGGAGCCATTGTGATTTTTAATTGAACCCCGTTGAGACATCATATTAGAAATGTCTTCTTCGGCAGAGAAAAACATTTCAGATGGATTTTCCGATGTTAATGAAATTGTTCGTTGGACTTCTCGTGTTAAGTGATCACCATTACTTAAATCAATTGGTATTTGATTTTGTATTGTTATATCAGCAATTTCAAATTCTAAAGGATGTGAATGGGGTGCCGAATGTGACATTTCATCGGGTATCTAAAAACAAATAAATTTAGTAGATCTCATGGCATTAAATGCTTCTTGCTAATACCTCTAATTCATCTTCGACATTAACTTCTCCAGTTAGGCGGGAATCGGAAATGCTCGTTTTTGGCGGTGAAACTCTTAAGGTATTATTTTGTGATTTATTGGAATCCGAGCCACGACGATATACAACACCTTGAGATTCAGTAGAATCCTGTCGTAAGACTTTCTTCGAAGGACTATCCAAAAGACGAGCATAAGGCACCTCTACTGATGTTTGCCGTGTAGTAGAATAACGTTTAGGACGTCTATCTAAAGTATTGGGAGAGCCAATACTTTCCCTCGACTTACGACCATTCATATCCTTTTCTAAAGTAGAAGCACCACTCAGTTTTATTTTCGAATTTAAATCTTTTGTTGCAATTTCGGATTTCTTTAGACTGCCATTAACAGCTACAGCTGGACGATATAGTTTGCCCTGAAGTTATTTAACGTTTTATATTAAAAATCTGTTATAAACACTGCAAATAGAATATTTTCAATTTTATCTTACCTTTCCTGTAAAGTCAGCCGAATCATGTAGATGCACTGAATGTAAACTGTAGGGTGGTGTATGAAATACTAATTGAGCTTGATGTAGAATACTTTCGCCAAAACCATAATCCTTGTTATTATTGATAATGCTGTTTCAAGTATTAAAAAAAAATCCATTAAAATAACAAATTTCAATTAAAATATGCCAGAATAATACTTACAAATATCGTGCTATATTATAGTTATCTACTGCATCCTGGGCAGATGGTTTAAAAAACTTTAAACCATTACGATTGCTACCAAAAAAGGCACAGCCACCAATACAACCACAACGAGATATGTCTACAACACCACCAACATTATTGGCATTAAAAGTATTTGACCATAGAAACCATAAACGTTTATATTTCGCATCATGTTCACGCAAAAAGCTTTAAAAAGAAAAACATTTAATAAACGCGAACTCTTTCTAAGAACACCCCAAAAATCTTACTTGTGCTGCACTAAATGCAATTTATGATCGGGTATAGGCAAAGCTGAAGCGCCTTCTAATAAAATGGGACCCAATGAGGTACAGCCCACTTCTACCCAATTCTCAAAGAACTCACTCTCATAGACTGTAGGGCGGCGACATTCAGAAAAGCTATCGCGTAATTTGCGTGAGCCTTCTTCACGCGAATCCCTTCTTTGTGAAAAAGAATTTGAACTACGTTTTGTTTTGCCTTGATGAGGAGGCTGATGTGTATTGTGATAAATTTCCGATTTAATAGATTCCTGATCTGTTCGCCGTATTTTGCCAGATCTATTGCTACCTGTGGTATTTGTATTATAGGAGTTTGTCATATTTGAAGTACAACCAGAGTTTAACATAAACAGTCTTATTAGAATTGAAGGTAATAAACCCGATATACCGGATTTGACACGTTGGCCATGTAAATTGCAATTAGCCAAACGTATGGGAGAGATCTGTAAGGGAATTTACTTTTATTTCCGAAGTGCTTTTAATTTAAATTGCAAACCTTACCCAAGCATGTAAAGCTGTGCCACTTTCTATCAGATAAACATCGACTGCATCTATGGAAACACGCGTCATTTTGTACTTTATATCCTCAGCCGAAGGGCATTTATATTTATTTTCTTCTTTCGTATGCGGACATTGATTACTCGGTACACCATGATGACAATTGCGTACAGTTTTAGGTGACTTTAGACAATTTTCTGGATCAACAGCCAAAAGTGCTAAAGTCTCTAAGCCCACGGCTACATTAAATAGCTGCGGCAATGTAAGTTTACCAGATAGTTTGCCAAGTTGCACTTCCACTAGCCAGGAGTATTCTAAAGTGTCTTCGTCTAAAGCACAACCTTCATTACTAAACATAGCATGGCCTCGAACCTATCAAATGAACAAAGTAATGAAAAAAAAAAATTTATTTTCGAAATCAAAAACATTCGCTTACCTGCACTGCAGATAACATTAAATGTCCTTGATTTATATGTTTATCACGATTTTGTCTCACCACTGTATCGGACGTTATTAAATATGAGGGGCTAACTAACACTTGCAAAGTGGTCTCATGGTAACGTTTATTCATTTCAAAGCCTAAACGTTCAATTAATACCACCGGACAGGGTGGATCGTTTTCATTGCAATTCTTCATTAAGTGAGCCTGTATATCATGTATTATTACCGAAACAATGACCTCCAGAGGCCTATACAAACGAGGATCAAAAGGTTTTTGTTTTTCTTCCGGCACTGTTACTTCAGATATTGATTTTGTGGCCAAATCTTTATCCTTAACCAGCAGTTGATCTTTTGGATTGACTGCAGCTGTGGTGGTGGTGGTTGCTTCTTTAGTTTTTATATTCGATTGTTCCATATCGGTAAAGTTTTGATCTTCACCGAATATATTCTCCTTTAGATTAATGAAATTCCTTAAGACATTGCCATAGCACATGAGTACAGAAGAACCAATTTCCAATTCCACCGTAACATGATCGGCAGGCAAGGTGGCTGGATCAAATTTGTATTGTTCCGGCTTTTGCCAGTTTTGATTGGGAGATTTTCGTGTTTGCGGTATACGCATAGGGCTGAGCAAAATTTCTTCTTTTTCAGGTGTTGTTATATCGGCTTGAGGATCTGGTCCCAGTGGTGGTACTGGATGGTATACATATTGTATGGAGAGAGCAACTATAGGCACCTTCCAGCAATCTATCCATCCTGAAGTTCTCTGACATATTTTACGCCATTTCTTTGTATACAATTCAGGTCTGACTTTCACTTTACCTCCTCTGGTAAGTAGGCGAGCATTTTCGTCAATAGCCAATACTATAGGTTTACTGGATGAAACCTCTGGTACATATAAACTTAAGTCCAGATCTTCACCATGAATCCAAAACTTTAAGGTTACCGTCTTGGGTAAAAAGTCATCGAAGGGTAATGCAAAACTCATATCGAATACATCACCACAAAAAGCCAAATGATTGTTTTCCTGATTGGCACTGGAGCAATCGATCCAGTTGTATTCATTGCACAGCGTTAAGATCTCAAATTCATTTAAAAGTATATTAAATTTACAAGTGTATGGCACAAAAGTTAGAATGTCCGGTCTAGCTTTGCTAGCCCAGTCTTCGATGAGATCTTGAAAGAAACATTTATGTTTGTAAACAATAAAAGCGGTAGCCTTGCAACCGGTCAAAGAAATACTCCAATCTTGTGGAGCATTCCATTTTGTGGGATAGTGTATGCGTATTTTATATTCCAATGATTCAAATTCTGCCAAACTGCGATACTGCAACGAAGTAGTGGCTTCCACATGGAATAGTTGACCTTGTATTTTTGATGTATAACCATCGGATAATGTTATCCATGGTATTGTTACCTCTACATAAGAGGCAGGTCCCACTGTTATATGCATGGCATTTGTTTCTTTCTCCTTGGAGAACAATATATCTATGGTGGCCTCATTTAAAACACATAAGGTTACATCAAACGACTGATAACTACGTAATTCACCCGGTTTAGGGGTGGGCGTCACTTGCATTTCTTTCCAATCGGGCGGATAGAAGAAATTAAACAAATGATCTCTTTGCCTATCAGCCCAGGGACCATAGCTGAAGTCAGTGCCTTTAAGACACTTAATATTTATGCCCAGTACTGGTGGTGAAGGTTCAACCTTATCGCCATTGGCCAAAGTTATGTGAACAGGTTCGTCGGGCACTACACCAGGTTCATCCATATAAAAATATAAATCCATTTGATTTGACATCATCACCACAAAGCCTTCGCCCATATAACGCGGCGGCTCATCAACTAGGCCCGTATATTTGGGGCTGGGTGCAAACATAACTTTGGCATTCTCAACGTTTGCCTTAACGAAATGCATAAAATGATCTAAACTGCATACGGCTGGCTTTGTGCTGTACGTACAGTGAGCCTCTTCCATCGATATCGAGAGTGTGGTTGGTGTTAGACGATTGCCAAAGACAAAACGTCCTGAGCAAATATCTATTTTAATCACAGGTATGAGATCACGCCATGTAGTAGCCTTCATAGCTTCGGAATGTTTAACACTCTGATGTTTGCTATGTCGAGCATTTTCCATATTCATCGTGTGTTCTTTGAGTTTGGAACGTTCTTCGGTTGAAACGGAATCGGTCTGGAAAATGGTATAAGATTGTTAATAACTAAAAGCAATACGTTGTTTTAAGCTTCTTACCGGTATTAGTAGAGATGGTTTTAAACCAAATGTTCTTTCCAATTCATCATATAAATCAGAACGATTATAAATATGCAATTCAGAGCCATTAAGTTGCACAGATAAACGTGTGTCCGAGTGAGATAAATCTAAAATTTAAGAGAAAATATATACCAAACATAATTGAGAATAGTTGGAGCAGTCTACTTACCTTCCGATACATCTTTCGGCACATATGAACGCCACCAGCGAAATATAAAATAACCATCTTGTATACGCGCCGAGTAATCATATGTGATGTATACAAAATCACGAAACATTATTTTTCCAGCCAAAGGATTTAAGGCCACGGAACCTAGAGATAAAAGGTTAGAAATCACATACGCTATAATTGTGTATATGAAAAGGTTGCTGGAGTACTTACCTATTTTGAAATAAGCTCCTTTAATAAACCAACGATTAGCTATTTTTGTAATTAACATTCCAATTAAACGTGAATTGTAGAATGTTATGTAGGTGACCCATGTTATTGACGTTAAGAGGGAACATAACAGCCATATCTGCAAAGAAATTAAATTGTATGGATTCAGTAACACAATATAAATTAAATTTTAATTTAAACAAAATTAATCGTTCATCACGAACGTAGTAAAAATATGGTAAGAAGTCAACTATTTTTCAATTCATTAAAGGTTTTACTAGAGGACTACCAATCAAGCCAAATATACTAGGTTTTGTTCGATAGTTTGATACTATTTTCAAGACCATTCCATTGTCCTCCTCTCGTAGAAATTTTAATTTCAAAATTCAGAATTATACACCGCCACAGACACGAAATAGTGATAATCACTATTTCGTACCAAATACGAACCATAAAGTAATGCACAGCAACCTCCCATCCTACCTTTCGGAGCTTCAGCCGATCGCTATCGATGTAGTATATGACCTGTTATTCCGCTAACGGAAAACAATTCACTTGTATTTACAAAAATTAGTCAAGTGTATAGGTTTGTTTCTTTCAAACGTTCCAATTGTAGAATTTAGAATGAGATCAGCCTGAGAAGTCCTGTTTAATTTTATTACATGCAAAGCTTAGCTTTCGTAATCGTCAATCTTGACTTGGCCACCGTTTGCGCTGGCTTAACACCTTTCGATAATGACTGATTGGCTTAATATTGTTGTAAGAGACCCGTTCTTAATTCCTAAATAAGTAGCACTTTAGAAATAATTTGAATATTTGGCGATTTAGCAGCTATTCGGAGATAAAAATTTGATCCAAATAGGAGTTCGAGTTACCTCAGCAATTTATTCAACTTCATTTCGTATTCAGCCTTATTTTAAAGATTTCAAAGCAAGTTTTGCTAAGGAACCGCTTCGGACTCAACGAAGTTCCTTATTTACCCTGTAATGTTTGACCTTACAATGCATGATGCAGATCAAATATTGTTGCAACGAAGTATACACAATTATGAATTGAAATAGAGAATAATACTAGGATGACTATTCATATCTTCAGCCGCCTAGCTTTCGTTATTTTTTCCCCTTATCAAAGGAAAACTTTAAAATATGACGTACTTGCTCTTCACTAATGACCATTTTTGATATGCCCAGCAAAAGTAAACATAAGTAATCACTGTATCGTCGCCAATATAAAATCTTATGTTTCTCAAATTTCAGTATCACAACTTTAACTTTAACACAACGTAGCCTACTGCTTGCTACTAAATGCTTAAGAATATCAGAGAAATATTAAATGACGTTCGTGAATCATTTGTGGGGAAAAAAATTGTTTAAATAAAAAAAGAAAGAAATTCATTAAAGACTTTGGTTAAATTTAAAATGAAACGTATGAAAAAAAAGAACAAACCATAGCGTATTACATTTCAGAAATTATACATAAAAATTGTGTGTAAATCGGTTGGTCAAGGAATTTTTGTGTGATTTATAATTCTTATTATGGAAACTAAATTTAGATCGATTGGTTGAAACATTTCTTATATATTTATTCAAATTCTTCATAATGGCTATTATATCGGGTTATCCATTTCGAGTTTGCAAATTCTCTGGTTTTGCAATACTGTCTTCTGAAGTGTCATTTATTTAGATAAAGGCCTGGTTCGTTCAACAACCAAAAAAACGCTTAAAAGTAATTACAACTTATCACAGTTTATAGTCCCCATAACACACATGCACTACAAGGGATTGGCATGATTATAAAGAATTTCGAAAATATCGCATCGGTCAGAGAAAGAGTCGCGGGTAATTCCAATTTGACGATTCTATAGCGTTCTCAGTAATTGTGCTTCTCTTACGGCTCATGATGACATATTTTATATTTAGATTTGTCGATTCTATGGAGTTCTGAGTAATTGTGGCTATCTTTCGGCTTATGATGACATATTTTGTATTAAGATTGGCAAATATGGGTGAATGAGTGCTAAAGCAACAACTCAATTTTTTTTTCAGCGATAAAACTCATTTGTTAACCGCCTGACGAACAGTTACCGTTAGTTCAGAGAGCTGTATGGCCGTATGTCAACAGACATTTTTTAGTCTGCAATTGAATAATATAAAGTGGACGGTATTTGCAGATGTGTCACACACAGCATAACATATTTTGGCTTTATTCCATGGCATAAGTTTTGCGAAAGAAAAATTTTACGTTTCGACATGCGATTTGACGGTGTTAGCCTTTTTTTTGGGGAGTTACATCAAAGACCATTTCTATGCAGACAATACCTCAACATTGGATCATTTAAAAACAGCATTCGTTACAAACTAAACCAAAATAAATCCAAAGCTGTCACCAATCAATAGGCAAGATGAAAGAAAAAGTTCCATTGCAATCGTGGTTTTATATGCATTTTATTTAACATTACTTTTGATTACGAAAAATGGATAACCCTTTAAAAGTATATAGGTAATGTATGAGTAATATTAGCGGTTTTCCTCTTTGAATCAAAAGAAAAACGATTTTTTCTTTTTCATCTTTCGCAAGCATCTGTTGTTCAAATCTGCAAATTATAATTCTTAAAATCTTGTATGTATATAAGTATACACATCTATTATTATAAGGTTAACAAGTTCTATAAGAGGACTTTAGACTTTATTACTACTATAAAGAGTATAGAAAACCGCAATTATTTATAAATACTTATACCAACAACAACAAATATAAAGAAATCATTTTTATTTCATTATATTATGCAACTCGTCAGATTGTTGGTACATTATATTAATAATCACGTGTGTGACAATTACAAAAATCAATGCAACACAAGCCGGAATGGACATACTGAATAATTTATTCAGTTTCGGTTAGGAGGTGAAGTGGTAGAAAAATACTTTCTAACCAGAGAGCAGAACGATCCATAAAGTCGACCACTCAGAGTCGCAGAATAATGAAATTGAAAACAAAATAAAAAACGGAACAAAAACATTTTAATGTTAGGGGTGATAATAAACAGACAGATAACAGAGCCGTCCGTAAATATGGTACCACTCGTCATTCTTTCTTATTTGGAAATACCACTGAAGGTAACTTATTGATCTCACGTTCCCTGGCCAAATATTCCACTAAACATGGATACAAGGTCCAGTGTTTGTCATCACCCACTTCATCAAATCATTTATGGAAATTAACTTTAGAATAATCTCTAATGATGAGATTGGCTGAGGAATACTCTTAGAGATGCCTGACAAAGCCCATATCTTTGCAACCCACCCAACATCTACCTCCGACCTCAAGGATTTCATCATTAAACTCAGTAAGCAAAAGTTCTATCACCGTCGATAGATGACGAAAGCCTGCTAACTACGTAGCATCACGAACGCCTTTGCCCCATTTGCCGGATCTATCTATTGACGAGCTAGTGGCTGTACCAGAAAACATAGCATCAATTGAGTGAAAATCGAATATCGCAAATGCTTCAGCCATCTCCTTTCCAGAAATACCATAATACCCCAAAACCCAACAGAGACTGTCTTGTTCCGACACAAAAGTCACGAACCACTAGTTGCTTACAAAAGACTCATGCTACAGTTCACAATATCAACAAAAATCATGTAAGTATCCACATTAGCAAAAACTAAGTCAGTCACGTCTTTAAAAGCCTTCAGTTGTTATAAAGTTTTCTTCAAAACACAAAAAAAGCTCGTTTTCCACCAGTGGAAGAAAGACCGTGTCAGATCTCTCAAACACTTTACACTACGCTCCTAATAATGCTTGAAACATAGGATAAGCGGAGCCAGACATAAAATAATGCCCAGAGCAGACGAGACTGCTGCTAATGAAACTGTAATGAAGCAATCAAGTTAATAAGAAGAGAGGGAGACACTTTCTGACTGGCTTCCTTATAAGAACAATAAGGAATAAAAATTATGGAACAAAAATTAAAGCCTGATAGTATTTTTTAATTTAATATAGTATGTCATACCCTCAATCATTTCAACATCTGATTTATTTCATTGAGTAAGTGTTTATAAATAAATAATTAATTAATCGTTAAATAAAAATCAATAGTAATGAACACAAGGTTGATTGTGATTATTCATTAATAAAATAACCAATTTACTCATCACTTTTATTTTCAAATCCAAGACAATAACAACAAAATAAAACAAACGCGCTTAAAAAATAACCGCAAAGGGAAAGTTCTTTACCGGCTTTTAAGTTCATTCAACCATGGGAAAAGCAAAACAATTTTCATTCAACAAGTTGTTGTTTTACTCCCCCAATACAAATGGCCATTGAACTTAATTTCTTTGTTTACTTTTGTTTTCGGATAAACAAAAACAATTTGAAAAAAATAATTGTTTGTTTACAAACAAATCAACAACAGGTTGCAATTGGAGAAAGCATGTTCTCCCTAACACGGTTGTCAAAAACATATGATGAGCAGCAAATTTTGCTGTTAATGAACACAACCTTCCAAAAACCTTAAAGGGGCGAAGGGCAAAGTGCATGCTGATTGAAATAAATAAACAAAAAAAAAACACAAAACATATATAACTTATACAACATGGAGGCCGTTGATAAATGTAAAGAGGAATTGAAAAACAAAGAAACAGGATTTTAATTTAATTATTTAAAAAGATTAACAAAAGCAAAAAAGAAAAACTAACAATACTTGGCATGTTTATCTACAAATAAAGGAAGTTCAAAAAACTAACAGCCAATAATGTAGACCAATTAAAAACTTATCAATATATGGTCTTCTTTATTTGTTTGTACATATGTATGTACATACATATTGTGCTGATAAGAGCTATAATTTAATAATTATTAAGAACTGAAACGGAATTAGTTGTGCATTTTTTGCAGATAAGACGCATTATTACAATAATTATGATTCACTCAATTAAGTAGGCATTGTATTTACCATGGGTGCATCGATTTTCATATCTTCCAAGGGTATATGACCACCCGTCGCATTCCAGGTGCCTTCGGGAAAACCAATACTGTCCCCGAAGTCATTGCTCTCCTCCGCCTCCATTTCGAAATTGATTATATTTTTATTTTATTTAGTTTTTCATTAGTTATTGCACTCTTAAACACTAATTTTTATGAAATAATTTTATTTTTCCTTTGACTTTTGTGTAGTTGCCTGTTTTCTTTGTTGTGACTTCGATTTTTACCACTTTTAGGTTTTAGGGCTGGGTCATGTAATCAACCATTTGCTAAAATTAACTTTTCTTGCACTATTATATAGATATTTTATTAACTTAGAGATATTTATAGACTAATTTCACTTTTAAATACATTTTTAATGCTTTTTCTTTCGATTATAAACAATAAAATTCACACAAATAATCTCTACATCTTACGCGTTCGTATAATTTTCTTCACTTGACACACACTAAAGATTTTAATGGGATAGACATTTTTCATTACGGTGGTGTTCATTAACCACGAAATGTCAAAGCAATAATTACAGCTGTGTTGAATAAGCAGATGCGATCAGTTTCCTTTACCTACGCTCATATATGCTAAAAATTATTGAAGCAATTGTTTACAACATAAAAACTAATATTAATAATTATAAAAAACAAACGTTTTATAAGCTTAATCAATAAATAATATTAATCAAAAGTGGTATAAACAAACGAAATTATTTATTATTCCTTTAAGCTGGCTACTCACTCACGTGCATATAATAATTTTAAATATAACGGCAAATGAAATGATCACTTATGTAGCAGCGTTGCAAAATTGAAATTTTGAAATAGTACTGAACTATAACTGAAAGAGTACCTTTTTGCATCTAATGGTAGATTTATAAAAATATATTTATTTATACTTACGTATGGAATGGAATGGAATAAAAAAAACTAACAACATGTTTCTCATATACAAAACAAAATCAGTTCTTTGGAAACGTAAGGTTTAGTCAAAAATGTCGTGGACGCAACGGTTCATTCAGCATTGCTTTTCGTAATCTAAAAGCGGACATACATACGTTAGCCCCTGGGTTTAGTACAATGGGTAAATTCGACCTCCGGTTACTGTACTTGTCTGAATTGACAAGTACACGTAATCTAAGCTAACATAATAGAATGACACAATGGCAACATTGTTTTAATGCAGTAACCAGACATATCGGTAAATGCCTCCACTAACAGATGTGAAAATTACTTATTCTAGACACGCACCATGCAAATCACTACATACAGTACATGTATATATGATAATACAGTACACATTTTGAATAACTGTACTTTGTTGAATATTGATTTTATTCACCACACCGGAAAAATTCACCACAGTAGAAACTCATCATACTTCGATTTTATTCACCACACCAGATAGAAACTCACTACAAATACAAAATTCACCACACTTAAAAAAAATTAAAATTTTTTTGCATTTCTTTCCAACCAGCAGCGAGCAAGCAAACACAACAACATTCCACACGACATCCCATTATGTTTTTGGTTGAACCGGACCTCTTTTTGGTGAGCGAACTAACCACCTTTTTTCCTACTTTTCTACCTACAACATTCACACGTATTACGCCGTTATTCTTCTACTAGCAGAAATGCAACCACAGTCTAGATGCTCTATCGTCTGTAACATATCCTCACCTTCGCATCTCAAATCAGCTGACACAACTATGTCGATTATGCAGGAAACCCGGTAACTAGTCTCCCATTGGGTTTATTGAGTTGCAGCAGCTAGTCAGTACTACCCACCGTTGTTAGATTGCTAAAGGTTCCCAGCTACGTAACAATCTATCCTCACAGAGTCTCTATTATTCCTTTGCCCAAACCCATAAGAGTAATAAATTAAAGGATTGAGACCAACAGTCAATTCATTAACCGAAAAAGAACACCTGGGTGATCAGTATTCTCATTTTCAAGAATTTTACCCTTCCTTGAACACAGTAGGAACTAATCCTTATGTGGAATCTTCGCGATGTACACCAGACCAATCCTCTCGCACTTCCCAGGTTAGCCACGGCTTCAAGCGTTTACCCTAGTCTTATATGAGCTTATTTTGTAAAATACCCATATCTGCATCCAGTCCTTTTAAAAGCAATACATACACAAATATTTTACTTCTCATTTCACAGATGTCTTTAATTTTGATGGAAATTCATATTATCTAGTGAAGATCAATTTATATTTTGAGCTACCACCATTGCGAGATAATAAAGTGCGAGTGAGACTGATAGAAAATTTAACATCATCGCACAATTAATAAATTTCCTTTAAAGTACTATAATGTGGTGAATAAACTCCAGAAATAAGGGTGTTGGACTAGAAAAAATAACATTTTCTAACACATGCTGATCTGATCAACTTTTGAATGGAAATTTTATTCAATATCAAACCCACGAGTTATTCTCAAATGACACAAACGCTTTACTTTTCTTGACGAATTTCATCGTAATATTTATTATAGATTAATTCCTTAGTTTAAAAAATATTTTTTAAAATTGTTCCATTAACGCTTTTCCTATTTTAAGTTCTTTTTGTTTTTTTTTTTCAATATTTTGTTACGACGACGACCGCTTAGTATAAAATTTGTCATACGGAGCTCAGCATTTTTTAATTGCTTGATAATTTACATTATTGTAGGCCAGAGAAAGAAGAAAAAAAAAGCCATTTTTCATTTGTTTTTGTTTGTACAAAAAGAAAAATTAAACATTTAATTTAATTTATAAAATATAATCGTAAATGTGAAATTAAATAGTAAGTAGTACACATATGTAGTTACAGTTTTAATTATAAAAAACACGATGTTTCAAAACAGCTGCTAATTTCCGTTGTCCAGAGCAGCAATAATTCCACAATATCCTTCCTCTTTATATTTCTATTCTTTCTGTTTTCAAAGCACTTTTTTAACGCCAGTGCCTTTGAAGATGACGACAAATTGTCGGTAGCGACGAGTGTGTTCTAAATGTAGTGTGTGTGTGTGTTTGTTTGTTTTTTTTTTTTAATAACTAATGGAGTTTAAAGTATAAAGTACTATTCAATAAGACAATATAGCCTATTCTGTGGCCGCCATAGCTCTAGCTTGGGCGCGAACACGTTTCTCGTATTCTAAACGATTCTGACAGTAGATTGTATAGGCTTCTGCCTGGGCAGGATCCTTAATATTGGGCTCATTCAATAGGTCTTGAATACCCAATAGAATCTGTTTGATGGTAATGGCGGGACGCCAATCTTTCTCCTCATCCAGCAAAGACAGACAAACGGTGCCCGAAGGATAAACATTGGGATGGAATAGTGGTGGTTCAAATTTACATTTGGGTGGCGATGTTGGATAGTCATCTTTGAAAATCATACGCAATTTGTATAAACCACCTTCCCAGGGTGTGCTTTTCTTGCCGGGAATGGCACATTCCCAGATCATGAGATTCAAAGTGCCATCGGGATTTTTGGCAGGACGCGCAACAAAACCAAAGGGATGATCCTTACGCCATGCTTTACGTTCTTCGCCTAAACGAGTTATAGCAATACCAGACATATTCCTCTGCAATCAATTCACAATTTCACTCACTTTGACGAATATTTTTCTTTTCTCAAGGCTGACGAAACTCTTTTGTACGTTTTTGTTGTAATAATTCTTTTTTGGCTGGGGCACGCGTCTCCTCTCTTAATTCTTAAAACATTAATTAGAAAATAGAACACCAATAAAATTCACTTCAAACACTTGAAAACTCACACAATTATACTCACATTCTTAATGTAATAATGTTTTGAATTTCTAATAGAATTGTTTTATTGTAATTCACAATTTATTTCTTCTTTTATTTCGCAAAATTGCACGCAAGAAAAAAAATGCGTTCCCCTTCGTTAATGTTCGGCTAATGGCTTGTGAATGCATAAGTATGTGTGTGCTGCAAAGTGACAAATGCATGGTTGATAAGTTTTGGCCACCGCGTCATAGTGTTGTAATCGTAAAACAGAGTTATTCAGCAGTAATACGGTTGGTAACGCGAAAGTTTAAAATATAGTTAGTTTTTTTTCTTCAATTTATGTTAACAAGTGTGTAAATGAATTAAGTTAATAAATTTTAATTATTAGTGTTTTCCGGGCCATAATAATTTAAAAAACAGTCTGACCAACGGTGGAAGTATATTTGAAAAGATAATTAAGTTTTGTGGAGAGAAAATATCTTCTCTTTTTTTACCAATTCTTTTAAGAAAAAAATAACGTTGATTTGCAAAATAATTGGTCAGAGACTCCATTTTCTTTTTCTTGGCTTTCGGCATTTTCTAGAGTTTTTTAGAAGCATCTTTGCCATTATATTGCAAAAATTCAAGCTTATCGGAGAGTATTGTGTTAAGGAAATGGTCTTCAATTGGAACTGTGTCAATAGTTTATATTTGGCCAATTAGAGTTACTGGATGTCAACATGATCGTATTAGAAAACGTTACAGTAATAAAAGCGAACATTGAGTAACAGCAAAATCGTTTGATAAGATTTGGAAAGTGGATAATCTTCAATGTCTTCCTTGAAAATACTATAATTTCGGTTTTTTTTTGTCGTGGATGAATAAACTATTCGGGTGTAAATCTTTGAACTTTTAAATAAGTGTCGAATTCGTGTAATAAGCTCGCCATCTCTTACGGGGAACGGTTTTTTATTTTTTCTTCAAACTGGCCACTATACTTTCCATTCCGATTCTTTTAAACTTTTCTGTGGTCCGCTTAGGTGACCAACGTAGCATGGACCATTTAACGTGTTAATAGTTGCGTTTCCATGAAAATAGCTAATCGGGCGGTCTTAATGCTATCATTAGTAATGGAGAATCATAGACATTTTTTCTTAAAATTTGAAAAGTAGTCAAATGGCGAAGTGCAACTTCGTTTTCGCCGGAGATCCCAAAATTACCAACGGAAATGTAAGTACATGTGCATATATTTGTATAAACATAATTCTAATAAAATGCTTAAATTTTTATTTAAATTTATTTAATTTTGTCATGTTTGAAAGTGTAAAAACATTTTCATTTCGATTTTTACGATGCCGAATAGTTAGGTTAGGTTATCCCACGGTCTCGCGCCTAATAAGTCAACAACAATCTGCTAGACTAAACGTAACGTATAACAAAAAAAAGAGTAAATGATGGAAACAAAAAGTTATATAAAAGCGAAGAATAAAGGGAGAGAGGAGTCTTGATTTTTCGCCTCTGTACGTTGGGACCGAGGCATAACATGCTTTTGCATTCCGGCACCTTCATACTACCACAAATTCTGCACAATGATGAAGTTCTACCATCATATATACCAGTTCAGGGCCATATTCATTAGAAAACGTATCAAGATGTTGGGTAATACCCTCTAAGAATTTCTTAACTTTAGACCAACAGACCTATGCATGCTTGGTGCTCGATTAGGACTTAATCTCAAATTGATTTTAAATACTAAAGTTTTAACTTTGTTTCAATGGCTGCATCAATAAACAGATTTGTGGTCTTTATTGAAAGGGTAATTCCTAAGTCTACTTAGGAAACGTATTGTAAAGCCATTGTAAATTGCCTTTATCCAAAGGCGTATTACTGGTTTACATATATGTTTTCAAATTATGAAAAATAGACAGTGTGGACATGCGCTTATACAAAATCCAACTTCACACTACCATCGTATTTAAATTTTAAAAAGCCAACGAAAAAAACATTTTAACGATTCAATGTTAACTTTAACAGAGCGCTGTTAAGTATTTAACGGAAAATGGTCATTCAAATATAACTAAACGACCGTGAAAAGGGAATCCATAACCCACACGTTCTTGCTATTCACTGGTGCCCTTCAAATGATTTTGGGGATTGCTGGACAGAGTGGTTGATATTGCGAAAAATTGGGATGTGATGGAGACATCACACTACATAGGAATTGTAGTTCAAGGAGCCCCTAGTAAAACACAATTAGTAGTATAACCCAGTTTAACAGAAACAAATCGAAAACATCCATAGATTTAGGCAATAATTGTAGGATATATACTAAGTCCAGGAGAGCTATTCCACCTCAAAACAAAAGCTCCAAGGTCTGTTAATATCAGAAAGAAATAAGAAGAGGGAAAAAGGGAATAAAGAAATGGAAAGAAGGAGAGAGATAGAAGTTAGAGAAAGGACATCGTAAAGAAAACCACCATAAGATCTAGCACCTCTTACCAGCTTAATCCCGTCAGAAATCTCGGGAGAACCCTAAATTTATAACAATAGCTGCGTGAAACATTTGATGCTGACTGTAGTTTGCTAACTTATTTTACTTTTTATGACCATTTTTCACTACTAGATAGCCTTGATTAGCCCAACCATGAGATAGATTATTGGCTGAGCATAACTGCGGATTACTTACCTATTTTACTTTGATGATCATTTTTCAATACTCGATTGCCCTGGCTATTGATCGAGCATTGCATAGAGTTCCATGTGCTTCGGTCCTCTCCAATTTTATACGCCAAGAGGCATATGCATCGAGAGTTTCTTCTCAACTTGATTATTTCATCGGAGTTTTACAGCTTTGACTGTAGATTACTGATTATTTTATACGTACGAATACGTATGTGGAAGCTAATTGCTGAAGTATCAGCCGCTTGAAAGGTATTGTATAGGATTGGAACATTTGATTTCAAATGGTTACCCGAATATTTTCCGTATAAAATACAAAGTTTTGTAAGACGTTTTTGTTTTAAGTTTTTAATTTTATTATTTGAGTTTTTCTTATAATTTGTTTGTTTGTTTTTTGTTTTTGTTTATACGATTGCTAAACTAATTATACAATTCTATTATTATTTTAAATATAATTGTTGTTTTGTTTTCGATTTATTTTAAATTTTCTTTTTGGAATAAATTATTATTGTCACATACTTAGAGTAATACATACATACAGATTATATTGTATTGTTTGAAAATTGAATTTCTTTTATATAAAAAAATTACATTTTTGTTTAAAAGAAATAAAAGCAAAATAGTGTTAAAAGAAACGAAAATGGAAGGCAAAAAATGCCCTATAAAACAATGAACACAATTCTAAAAAATAATATAATAATTAATTTTTGTTTAATTTATAAAAGTAGTTAACAGAAAATAACAAGATTTTGTTTTTATTTTTTATAATTATTACCATTAGCAAATATTATAAACGTATATGAGATAATAAAAAACATGTAAAAAATTAAAAAAAAAATATGGTTACTTAATGTTATATTAAAATTTACAGTTATACATATTTTTAGTAATAATAATATAAAATTAAAAGTAGTGTTTTCGCTTTAGACTTAATGAACAATTTTTTTAAATTAATGTTACAATAATTCTATTATGATTTCCATTTTTTTTATTGGTTTTTATTTTCATGTTTATAATTCTTCTGTGTTAAAAGGCTTAAAGGTTTACGAATTTTATTACACGTTTTATTTGTTGCTTAATTGATTTTTTTAAAAGGTTAATTAGTTTTTATTTTATAAATATTCATATATTTTTAAACTTACGATTTAAAACTTTGGCATGCATTTTATGTCATGTATTAGATCA
The DNA here is from genome assembly GCA_932273835.1 of Sarcophaga variegata. Lineage (NCBI taxonomy): Eukaryota > Metazoa > Arthropoda > Insecta > Diptera > Sarcophagidae > Sarcophaga > Sarcophaga variegata. The sequence goes on from OW026361.1 coordinate 115,777,314, forward strand.
ATTCATTTTTTTTTTCTTTTAATTTAAATTTTAATAGATTTCTTTTTCCTTTTTTAAGTTTTAACAAATGCATAGCAGTTGGATTATATTTAAAATTATTATTTATTTTATAATTGTTTTCTTTTTTATTTACAGAGATTCTCATTCAATACTGTTTGTTTCGCTTTTATTTTGTTTTCAATTTATATTTATATTTCGATTTTCATTTTCTTTTTTTTTTATGTTTATTTATTACATTTTGTTTTAAAAATCCACCATGCATTTGTCTGTCTGTCTTGTTGGAATTTTTAAAATAATTTCTTTTTCTATTATGATATGCGCTGTCCTTGCTGGCTTGTTAATTGTTTTTTTCATCATCTTGTTTAGAAACACTTGTAATACCATTCCCATGATTTGGAATAGGCATTTTGGTATTGATTCTATCATCAAATGGCCGCTTCTTGTAGATTTTCCTTATTTTTTTGCATCATCAAGGTATTGGGTGAGGGTACATTTGTTAACATATGGCCAGCATTAGGACTGGGACTATCTGCAGCATCAGGTCGTCGCAATTTATTTTTACAATAGAATTGTTTATGTGCCAAAAATGTTTTCATATAGTTAAAGGAAATGTCACAGGTTTGGCAATATTTTTGATTAATATTCTCCTCGGTAGCACTGTTTAGTAACGGTGGTGGTCCTATATTCGCTGGTGATCTTAGATTGGCTGCTGGTGGTGTGGCTTGTTGTTGTGGTATATGCAAAACTGATGATTCAATTGAAATTTCCATAGGTTCAGATTTTATGTGATGCATTAAATCATTTGGATTACTACTAAGTGCCATACTTGGTATGGGTGAATTGTTATTGTCATGTGGATTTAATAATATCGCTGGACTGGCGTTGGCATGATGATCCATGGGTTCAGACTTAATAGTGAAGCTAAGCAATAGAAAAAGGGGTTATATAACATCAGGTTCTTTAAATATTTTACTGCAAATGCTTTACTTACTTATTTAAACCATTATCGCCATTATGGCTGCTAGTTAACGATGCTGTTTCATGTGCTTCCAATTCGCCTACTTCCGGTGATATCGAAGGCGAATTAGTAACAATGTGTGGATGCACCAATTTCATATGCCGCAACTAAAAAAAAATGAAAATAGAAAGTGGTGTTCAACTATACTCAGAGTAAGCTTGAAGAGTAAAAAGCGTTTTGCAATCGAGCCGCAGTTTTTAGGGTATTTGACTATCTTTTATTAGGATTTTTGGGGCCTACAGTTCTGAACATCGATCGGAAACAAGAAATTTGAAAAGCTTTTTCTTGATAATTACATATTTACCCTTTATCAGGAGAATGCTGAGAGGAGTTTGCCGAAAGAAATAAATTTTTTCCTGTTACTTTTTTTGTAGAGATTTCAGAGTTGAGATTTGAACTCGCGAGCTTTCGTTTATTAAGCCAATACACCACTTACGCGACTACAACATATTCAATATTTGGTCAGTCAAGTCTTAGATGAACGTTCAGTGTTTAAAATGGCAACCTCTTCTTCCGCTTTTGAACTCTTAAGTGTTAAAAATATACGATAACATTGAACTTTAGCGGGACACAGTTAAATAGCTCTTGGCACTCATGAAAGTGGAAAATTAAATGAGAATCAAGAGCAACGAGCCCTATTATAGGCTTTAAAAAGCTTTAAATTTTATTATTAACGCTTAAACCAAATGTTCTCTCCATGTATGCTAATATGCTTTTCAATAATCTCTTAAAAATTATTTGATTTGAAAGCCATAGAAAGCCTATAAGGAATTATTTTTATTTCCTACACTGGAGAGGCCTATTTGTTTCGTAACGATGTATGTATTAAAAAAAGAAAACTTCTATTTGATGCCCGATATGGAAGCTTATCTTTGAAAACAATTGTAGCCTGCAGTACACTTGGGTGTGGCCTAATTTAAATGAATCAGTTTCTGGCATCAATTTCATAACGAGTTTTTTTTTGCTGTGGTATAGCAGATAAAAATCTTTTTAACGTTTTTAACACTGGCAAGTATTTAAATTGTGGCATTTATTTATTGTAGATATTTCAAGCATTTTTACAGACACATGACCACTAGAAAGAAAGGTCATTGCTGCCATATAAAATTCAAAAAAATGCCAACAACAATAAAAACAAAAAAAAAAACCTTGATAAACTTACCACATTGCCTTTATATGTCGACGAATAATTACAAATATCACAATTGAACACCTGCTGTTGCTGCTGTTGTTGTTGTTGTTGTGATTGTTGCTGAAGGCCAGCAGCTACCACAGCTGCTGCAGCTACCAATTGTTTTTGCTGTTGCTGCTGCTGCTGCTGTTGTTGTTGTTGTTGTTGTTGCTGTTGGGCAGCGGCCAACTGTTGCGCCAAATGCTCTTGATTTAACGAAGCAGCACTGGGTATTTCAATGCTTTCATCCTCCAATATACAGGCCATATAATGTTCCTCATTAATATCGGAAGTTTTCTTATCGAAATGCATACGTATATGAGTGCGCATACCCCTAAAACAAGAAGAAGAAACAAAAAATTGTAACAAAAACATTTTGCTGTTGAGTAGCTTTTGCGGAATATACCTTAAAGTATTGCCTTTATAGCGGCAAATGGTGCATCTGAATGCTTTAACTGTTCCATGGGTTTCCATATGTTTTCGACTTTCACTGGCTGTTAAACTGACAGCATCACATAGTGGACATTTATAAACATTTTGATTACTGCTTGATGATACCGAAACCGACCCGGAAGAAGAGGATGACGAGCTTGTTGTAGGTGTTGTTTGTTGGTGTTGTTGATTGGATGTTGCTAAAGTTTGATGTTGTGATGCTGTTGTTTGCTGTACAGCTGGAGGCGGTGGGCAGGGTAATGTCGGTTCATGTAAAGTTTTACATTTCGAGCATTTTTCTTTCTTTGCAACCGAATGAGTTGAATCTGTTGTAGCAGTTACAGAAGCAGCAGCTGCTGCTGCTGCTGCAGCGGCGGCAGCTGCCACACCACCACCACCTTTGGGACAGTAATAGTTTTGATGAGCTCGTAAATTATCCAAAGAGGTGTATTTAATACCACAGGCAGCACAAATCAATTGCTGATAGGCTACGGGTGTTGTTTCTGCAGGAGAAGCACCTGCAGCCAAAGGTGGCGTAGGCGATACTTTACTTCCATCACCTTCGGCGGTCTCTTGGTTACGGGCCGAGCAGTAATGTTGTTTGTGGGCCAAATAATTTTCATATTTGCAGAAGACAATGTTGCACTCTTTGCATTTCGATACACCGTGCTTAACATAGATTTGTGGTTGATTTGGCGCGCCAGCTGTTTGAACCTGTACAGCAGCAGCAGGTGATGATGGAGGTAATACGGGCAAACCCAATAGTGATCCTCTGCCAGTTGCAGCTGCAACAGCTGCAGCCAAATCCGCTGGCGTGGAGCCCGTGGATGGTACACCACTTGCTGAAGAGCTAACCGCCGCAGCCGCTGCTGCTGAAATCTTCAAAGCCAACTCCATATTCTGTTTCGCCAGGAGGGGATTCAAAAGTTCAGCTGGCAGCATAGAACGCAATGATAAATTGTCTAAAATATTAGCAGGATTTGTAGCGGCACTTAAAGCATTTGGTGGCATTGTAGCTGGTGGTGACATTGACGAGGTACTACCTGCTCCCGAACTTCTAGGACTTATAGCCCTTCGGCGTGGCGATGGACTCATAGAGGGACTATTCGGTAGGGAAGGAGCACAAACAATTTGTTCCGGTGTTATACTGCCCGTTTCATCCAAAGCCAAATTTTCTTTACCCGCTTCCAACAAGGATTCCATATCTAAACGTTGCTGTTCATTATCCAAAAATGTAGAGGCTGTATGAAAACGTTGCCTCTGCAATATGGCAGCAATAGGCGAACGTCTCAAAGATAAATCCAATGGAGCTGATTCCCTGTAACGAATCCGTTTTAAGGTTAGAAATTTTAAAAGGAAATGAAAATTTAACAAAGAGACTTACCTGACACCTTCACCTTTGCGTTTCGAGTTACTCTCAGAAGATGATTCGTCTACATTACGTTTAACATTCTTCTCTGTTAGTAGAGTTTCTGAGTTATTGCTTTGCCGTGTTGATTCCACTACGTTTAGTTGAGAGCCAGAAGTTGTAGCCGCTGCTGCGGCTGCTGCAGCTGCTGCTATATTATTGGCAGCCGTTGAAGCAGCATTGAGAGCATTTATATTCAAGGCCGTAGCTAAAGGTTTTAAGTTACCATTGTCCAACGTAAAGCAGGTGGTATCCGGATTTTGAACCGATGGAGAGGGTGATGTGCTGAAAAATAATTTCCACGAAAAAAATCTCAGATTGTTTTACATTTCAGAATCTAAAAAAAAGACTTACAGTGGCCCTGCTATCAGGCTAGCGGAACGTATTAACGCATACGGTATTATTAAGATGGGATTTGTGGGTAAAGCCAAAAAAGGCGTGGCTGGAGGCTGCTGTTGCAAGGCAGCCGCAGCTGCAGCTGCTGCAGCAGCTACCATAGCAGATGTGGGTGTTTTCGTACGCGTTTGAGGACTTATGGCACCACTAACCACGGACGGAACTTTTGGTGTAGTTGAGGTGGTAGAAACTTCCAATTTGGGTGTCAATTGCCTGTCAATTAAATGAGAAAAAGGTATACAGGAGAATTTTTTAGAAGTTTATAGTATAACTCACCCTTCAGTTCTTCTAGAACTGCAGTAATGTTGCTTATGGGCCCGATAAGTTTTGATATTATTGAAACGTATATCGCAATCGCTGCAATAGCGGTCTACTTGCTGTCGGAAAAGGTTAAGAAAATAAAGTTTATAAAGCGTTTTAATAGGAAGCGTAAGCTATGGGTGGCAAATGTATTCAATATTTAGTTCAACCAACATCAACTCACTTGACTAGAATTTTCATCCATTATGGCACTGCCATTATTGGAGGCATTTGAGCTGGGCGCTGGAGAGGTCTGATGCATGCGCATATGACGATTGAGTGATACCTTTTTATCTGCACTGTAGGAACATTGAGTACAGGCATACTGTTTGCCAGTTTTCACAGCTTTGACTGCAGGCTCTGTTGGGCCCAAAGAAATATTAGCAGCTGGATTGCTTGCTTGAGTGGGCGATGATGAGGTCTTTTCAGCTATGGCTGCCGACAGAGAACTATCCTCATCGGCTTCTTTGTGTCTGTGGGAACAATAGTAGGCTTGGTGGGCTTCTAAAGTGGAGGGAGAACTGAAACCTATGCCGCATGGTATACACATAAACACCTTCATGCGTGGAGGTGGCGCTTCTACGGGAGGAACCAAAGGTTTTTTAACCGTTTCTGGCAATGTTGCTGGTAGTGAAGGAATGTGTTCTATTTCAACATTTTCTATATCCTCTGTTTGCATTTGCTGTTGCAAATGCTGTTCTAGACGGGCTATCCTTTGTTGAGTCTGGCTTTCCTCGTGCACCACCTTTAAATCTTTGGCATCTGGCATTAAGGCAGGATCTGAAGCCAATAACGCATTGAGTCTTAGTTTGGGTATCTGGCCGGATGAGGGTGAACATAAACTATCCTGTGCCACTTCTTCTAATTTGCCAGGGCTTATGGAGGGTGTTAAAGATCTTTCGCTAGGACTTAAGGATCTACGATCTTTAGAATTCGATTCATCATTTTGATGTTGTTGTTGTTGTTGTTGTAGATCATCACATTTATGAGAATCGTTTGAATGTTCCGCATTCCTCATGGGAGGAGATGATGCTGATAATACGCTTGGGGTATTTCTTTTATACTCTTCGTCCAGCTCCATTTTTGGCCTTTTCTGTTGAGGGGGCTGAGAGTCGAAATCTTCTTCCTGGTTTTGTATATCTAAACTTGCTTCACTTTGACTTTCTGTCATTATCATTGAATCAGTCTCTTTAGTTTGTTGTTGTTGTTGTTGTTGTTGGTTAAAGTTGTGATGATTTGTTAGAGGCGTTCTTCTATCTTCAGCTGTATGATCTTCCATTATGTTTGAGCTATTGTTGGGATTGAAATCTTTGGAATCTACAAAGAAAACACAGAGAGAAAAACACAAAATTACAGGAAATTTAATACAAGTTTCTGAGAGATTGAATTAAAAAGATTATATATTTAAAAACAAAAGAATTTTATATAATAAAAGATTAAAATCTTCTTTTTTTTTTCAAAAAAAAAAATACAACAACGTATTATAAAGGAAATGAAGAAAAAGCAAAAAAAAAATCTCGTACAATTTTTAAAAAATATTTCCAACCATTTACCCCCAAACGAACCTACTCAAATAGTATAGTGAAAACATTAAATCTCTAGAGTTTATCTCATTTAAATCTTTATATTCTTAACAAAATTCTTACGAAAAACTTAAAACCCATATCAAAAGTTTAACAACAACAAGAAAAATCAGAAAAGAATCAAAACAAACAATCTTAACCAAAAAACAAAAACAACAAAAAAAAGTACATTTTCTTAAGAAATTCTCACTATGGTTACACACTCAAAACAACAATCCATTCGTGCTGGTTGCTACATTTTGCCAGGCGATCACCATCACCATCATTGCCATCATCAACGAGGTCCACACAACAATAACCACCACATTGTCATCTTGTGTGGAATATGTGTCAAATTGACCAAAAGGTTAACAATTATTATCGAACAAATTGTCAAGGCATTCACCAAAAACGCATAAAGTGTTTTAGTTTTTCTTTATTTTCTTCCTTTTTTTTGCTTTAACTGTAATCCAGTCACTTAAAGTAATCAATTCTTTGCTTAGTTTACAAGGATATAAAGAGAGATATGCGTTAAGTTTTCAAGGAAGGGTTTTACTACCTGATTTGAAACGCAAAAATTTGAAAGTAATTTAATTCCAATTCATCTGATTTGAGGTTTACCTTAATCAATATACGATATCCCTAAGATGTCGTACAAGAATCATTCGGCAAATGTACTTAGAAGATGATTTATAAATACTAGAAAGCCTTAAAGTCGCCGTAGTCTAGTAGGTAGTATGTTGGCTTATTAGACGTAAAGCCAGGGTTCAAACCCCAGGCCAGACATCAAGACAAAATACAAAAAGTATTTCTTCGGCAACTTCCTCTCAGCAGATTTCTGGCAAAAGCTCTGAGAAGCAAATAAAATCGCCATGAGAAGTTCCTGAAAAATCTGTCGTTCGGAGTCGACTTTAAACTGTATGACCCACCACTCATGTATAAAATTAGCACACACAACATAAGTGGTGTGAGAAACTAGCGTTGTAATGACCAGTTATGTATGTAGAAAGCCGTAAAGGAAGTAAACGAGTCCTACATCACAACAACTAAAATTATCAAAAAACTGCAGTGCATTTTGTCGGTCTTGATCTCCTCTCGCCTAGTGCTGATCAGTACAACCGCCAGTCTAAACACATCCCTTCAACAGTGCCGTATGAGTGACCAAATGCGCCTGATATCATAGCCGGGCAAATAAAGTATCGATATCCTACATGTTCTAATAGCCTTCCATCTGCAACTTGTCAAGTAATGGACCAGAATACCTCTTTAAAGCGATTCGTAATGCCCTCTTGATTGAATAGAGTTCACATAAGTTAGAATTTCCATTGAAATGTCGACTTGGAAGAGAGGGTGAAGCCACCAAAAGTGGTACTTGAACTGATGGTCAAGTAAATCAGTCCATAGCGATTCTGGGTTATTTTCAAGATAAAACAAAATATATACAGCAAGGAAGTTGTAAGAATCTGCTCAAGAAAACTCATATTTTTGCATGAAATTTTGGATTTCATTTCCATAATTATACACCATTTAAGGCGATAAAATCATGCCATTTGGAAGGTGCCTCCCTAGGTTAGGTTAGGTTAGAGGACGTGTACTTGTCAATTAAGACAAGTACAGTACCCGGAGGTCGAATTAACCCATTGTACAACGTCCTAGTTTCTCACATCACTTATGTTGTATGTGTTAATTTTTATACATGAGTGGTGGGACCTACAGTTTAAAGTCGACTCCGAACGACAGATTTTTGTGAAACTTTTTCATGGCAATTTTATTTACTCTCAGAGTTTTTTTTGCCAGAAATCTGCTGAGAGGAATTCGCCGAAGAAATACTTTTTGTATTTTGTCTTGATGTCTGGCCTGGGGCTCGAACCCTGGCTTTACGTCTAATAAGCCAACACACTACCTACTAGGCTACGGCGACTTCAAGGTGACTCCCTAACTATTAGTAAAAAAAAACGTAGAACAATTCATTTTTACCACCACTGGGTTTATAAAGGCGTGCAATACTAGATTTCAAGATCCGGTTATTTTTTAAAAATACTGGAGACAAAAGTAGCATCCTTGACTTAGAAGGCAAATAAGCGACTATGAGGATGATGAAATTAACTTCAGGTTAATCTTTCATTTAGGATCCTATCCTTGATCACGCCAATTATTGAACAAGCAAAAAGTATTTCAGGCAAAGCGTTAAGCAATTGGAACATTGTTAGATGGTTCAACAGATAACTTTAACCACTTTACAATGATAATACTTGTACTCCAGATTTATTTCGTAAAATTCTTCTATGAGCAGTACAAAAATCCGGTCTCTGTTCAAAGTTTCTGGCCGATATGGCAACTCGCTCGATAACTTGGCATGAATAGTAGGAACACTTGTTGTTATCACATCACAATGTTAATACTCACACACTAGGTTTGCATAGGATCCCAATAATAAGCAACCATCAGAACTCATTGGAAGACTCTTTCGGGAACTTATAATTGTTCATTCTAAATCCAATAAACACTTCCTTCTTTTATTGCACTGAACTTTTTCGAAAACATTCGCTTTTTTTGTTTGAAAATGGACTTGTACGAGTAATAAGTATGAACATACTTACCATACGTACGTACTTTTAGAGAGTGTGTGTCTCTTTTTTGCCTTCTCTTGCAGTGTTTTTTTTGCGTTCAATTCAAAAAATTATAATAACGAAACCGAAAAAATACAGAAGAAAAAAAGAAAGAGTAGCAGACAGACAAACAGACATTCAGCGATTTAGACAGACAATAAACTTTAAGCGTCCGCTTGTCTGGCTAAACACAATAACCATTTGCTTCGTTCTTTTTCTTCGTTTTGTTTTTATTTTGCTTTTCTGACCACTTTTTTCATTGCATGTTGAACTACGAATACGAAGACGACAACGACAACAACGATTACGACGACTACGAAACATAGAAACAACAATCCAATCTTTGGAAAAACGAAACGAAACGTGTTGAGACGCTTAAGTTTTTTATCCATGTGTAAAATCTGAAAATGTAGAAGAAGAAGACGAAGAATAAACATAATAAAATGCACGTTCAGTTTAAACATTTCTTAGATTTGCACTTCATTTTCATATGGAAAATACCACAATGGCTTTAGCTAAAGATATGAATTTCTATCTCAAATATTGAATAGAAAACGAATATTTTTCTAGTACATATTATGGCATTAAGTGCCTACAATTCGATAAGTATTTGAACGAACTGAACTGAACTGTGAACACAAATTATCGAAGTATTTTAAATACTTGTATTTTGTGTAATGCATGTATAGTTATGATTACTATAATCCAAGTTCCAAAGTGGAACAAAGGGCCATAACTAACTTCTTCCAAGCACTACTCTATAGTGTGAAAAATTTCACTTATGTATATGTGCTCTCCTTAGTTCGTTGTGAGTTTACCCTCTCCGTATTTAGCCGGAATAGTCATTACGTCGTTCCGTCGTTCTGAGGTCGCTGTAGTCTAGTAGGTATTGTGTTGGCTTATTAGACGTAAAGCCAGGGTTCGAGCCCCAGGCCAGACATCAAAACAAAATACAAAAAGTATTTCTTCGGCGATTTCTGCCAAAAACTCTGATAGTAAATAAAATTGCCATGAAAAGTTTATCAAAAAAAAATCTGTCGTTCGGAGTCGACTTTAAACTGTAGGTCCTACCACTCATGTATAAAATTAACACACACAAAATAAGTGGTGTGAGAAACTAGGCTACACTGTGGGTTTACTTTCTGTGGCCCACCAAAAAACTGCTGGAGACGTACGATACTTCAAGAACTAGAACAGTGTAATATTACATGGAAAGCCAGGAAAACAAAAATTATCACAAACCGTTTAAGATGATAAGGGATAATAGGAATTTGGAATCTATTATCGGATAGAAATCCAATAAGTGTGGTGAGATAACCACCTCAATTCTGTAATGTTTAGTGTACAATTCATGCATTAAATGTGCAGGTAGTATGTCGGCATACTAAATGAGAGTTCTCCCCTAACTCTGATATCCGACATTTTCATTCCAAGACCTTTCAGAAAATTTACTTGTTAAAGCTGTTCACGATGTTCACAAGAAATTGAAGGGATTTAAAGATTTACGGATGTGGTAGGCTTGTGCATCATTACTGCCAAAAATATCGCTTCTGTTAGTAAAGGTATAATGGGTAATCCAAATTTGTTGGAGACTTTAGCAACATTATATGACTCATACAGAGTCAAATTCGCATGACAATTAAAGCAGGCTGACGGATGGGTGGTAGAACAACAGACAGGATTACATCCCAAAAAAAATTTCAGGCTTCCGCATTCGAAAAAAGTACTCTTTGTTCCATATTTTGACTTAGATGTGTCATTGGCTGATATTTTTTTTTTTTTAATTTACCCCGGAATAAACATTACAATTCAGATCAGGATGGTATGTCGTTTCAAACGTTGAACCATGAAGTATAAGATCTTGTTAAAGCTACAACTGTCAAATTTGTTCTCATTTGTTCAGTCTGTTGAAGTCGCCGTAGTCTAGTAGGTAGTGTGTTGGCTTATTCGACGTAAAGCCAGGGTTCGAGCCCCAGGCCAGACATCAAGACAAAATACAAAAAGTATTTCTTCGGCGACTTCATCTCAGCAGATTTCTGGCTGAGAGTAAATAGAATTGTCATGAAAAAGTTTCTCAAAAATCTGTCATTCGGAGTCGATTTTAAACTGTAGGTCCCACCACTCATGTATAAAAATTAACACACACACAACATAAGTGGTATGAGAAACTAGGACGTTGTACAATGGGTTAATTCGACCTCCGGGTACTGTACTTGCCTTAATTGACAAGTACACGTCCTCTAAACTAACCTAACCTAACCTATTCAGTCTGTTTTAACAAATCACCTTGACGACCATAGACAACGGCGTGTGTTCGTTGCTGACCCTAATTTTCATACAAAAATTATCTTCAGAGATGAGACCCATTACTGGATCAATGGGTACGTGAAAGAATGTTGCCGACACCAATCCACCAAGACCGTCCAATGCATCACAAAAGAGCATTGTTTGGTGGTGGTATCATTGGTCGACATTTCATTAAGAGAAGTGCTGGCCAGGCCATTGCTTTCAATAATTAAAAACTTTTTCTGGCCTGCATAGATTGAAATGGAAGTGGCACATGGTTTTAATAGGACGGCACATGATTCATGTCACATTGGATATACTGCACCAGCGATTTAAGAGCATAGTCTTCTTACATGAAAGTTACGTAAACTGGCCACCAAGATTGTGCGATTTAGCCCTGACAGAAATTTTCTTGTGGTGTTTCCTTAAATCTCAGGTGAATGCGAATAAGCCACAAACCACAGTGGATCTCTAAGCTAACATCACACATGCCATCGGTGAAATTCAGTGTGACTTAAGCGCCAGATTCATTGAAAATTTGATATTTGGAAAGCACTGGACCTAGAAAAGCCATGGCGAACAATATTATATGCCACACATAATGGTATTAAGAGGGCTTTCAAACGAATAAACAATTTCAATGATGTCTCATACACACTCTGTCTTATTTAAAATTAAAGATAGCAAGCGCTTAATAAAAAACTCTATACATTAAAGAACCATGTTCTCCCAGTATATATGTAAGAGGCCTTAAATTGTAATTCTTATACGTTTGCTGATTATTTCGGTAACCGACCGCTCGTATAGAAGACATTTTTATGGATTTGCTTATTAATAACACAAATTTCATTACGTAGACTGATGACAAACAAATCTTTTCAAATTGACTGGAAAATATTTATAACAGCAGCAGCAGCCATAACGAATGTAAGAAAAAAAGAAAAATACGAAAAACTAGGCCTCAACTTGCAACCAAAACTAACTGAGATGTTTGACGAGATAATGCAACAGAAAGCAAACACAGCAAACAGCAGTCAGACAGACAGACATACAGACGGACAGATATAAAATGCATATGCATGATTGTATACGAATGTATGCATGTAGATATGTATGTATGTAAGTACGTAGAAATACAACATAGTATGAATATGTAGATTGATTTGACAGCTTAGATAGGAATTTCAAGAAATAAGATGAAGAAGAAAATAAAGCAACTTAAAATAAGCGCTCCAGCCAAGAACAGAGACAATTTTCTTCCATACCTCTGCCACAGATGTACATATAGTTGGTATGGTCTGAAATTTCTTCTTTTTTTTAATTTTATTTCGTTCAGGCAGATCAAAAAAAACAAAACAAAAAAGACTTCAGCCAGTAAGAGAGTAATTGAAAAATAAGTGGTAGTGGTGAGTGAAGAGGCTGGCCTCCTGTACTGGGTAACAGGCCATACATACCAGGCCTAACATTACCAGCATTTTAATATTCTAAGAAATTTTCATTTTTACTCCTTTTTTTGGTGGTAAACTTTAGTAGGGTTTTTTTCTTTTTGTTTGTTTGTTTGTTTTTTTTCTTTATTTTCATGAAATCTTTAATAAAAAATCTGTTTAAAGATGTGGCATCATTGTGGTTTTGTTGGTGGGTATTCGCTTGTTATAAGCGTTGACCTGTCAATTTGTTTGTATTGAAATGTCATCTGTATTTCAGTTTAGCATTTTAACAGTTTTTTATTGCTTTACATGGCTTTGATGGACACAGTGTCTCTCTCTGTGGCCCCGTATACATGTTGTCCTCTGACTTTTTGCTTAGGCTATTATTATTGTTTCTGTTTTTGTTTTCTTTTTTTATATTAAGGTTGCGTTACCATTTATGGCAAAGTGCTTATAAAAAACAAATCAACCGCCTTGTAAGACCATATACGTTGACATTTACATCACACATACATAAATAGCAGTCAAACCAAGAGAAATAACTTAGAAAATCTGCCATAAAATGTTAATGCGGAACCAACTAAGTGGATATTAAATTAGGTCTGGAAAGCATTTAGAATATGATCTTTATTTAGAGGAAAGGAAAAGAAATTTTAGACAATTAATGGATTTTAGGGTGGCAACAAATTTGTTAATACAGATTTTACAGTAGGACGTTAAACGACAGATGTTCTTTATTTTATTATACGTCATAAGGTAGTTATCCAGATTCCGCAATTCTGAATGCCAACCTTGTTCTAAAACTACAGTGCCTTATCGCTTCTTCGCATTACCATTCCATCTATTGCTTTTAAAACTCAACTTCTAGCCATATGTGAATAAAGATTGACCAGCTTAATTAATACCCACGAGAAAGGTCCCGCCACTCATGTATAAAATTAACACACATACACACAAGTGGTGTAAGAAACTACGTCGTAATCCCGACTAAAGGGTCAAGGTTGTAATCACCAATTAGGTAGGTGTTCAAAATTGCTCCCGGAACCTGTAAACTTAATATTCTTAAAACAGAATTAGTTTCAGTGTCCGATCCTCCTTGAAAGGTGAGTTCCCACCTAGGCCCTTTGTTATACCACAAGCAACAATATCCAACTAGATTATTAAACAATCTCCATAGGAAACCACCCTGACTCCAAAATAAATCTTGGAGTCTTTTTATTTTGGAATGTTGAATCAAAGATAACAGAAAATTAGATTCCATGGAGTAACGTATTTCTATGGCAAGACATGGGCACTGACACATGAGGTGAAAGATAATCTACTCCTTTTTCTTAGATCCCCCTCCTGCAGAAGTCATGCGAAGAAGTACCTTCCTAATGGAAAGTGGCATGTGAGAACCGCAATAGTGTGATGAATGATTCAAATATTTATTCAAATTGATTCCACACTTAGCTTAGCAGGGCACGTGCCCCCTAATGCTGCCAATAAAGTTAGGCTCCCAGGTACAGCGATCATTCGAAACTCTATGACTCACCTATTCAACAGAATGCAGATCTTTACATAGCTAATATCTCTGTTCACAGGCGAAAAGTCACCATACTTTCCGATAGCCAGGCGGCCATCAAAGCATTGGATTCTAGTGTAATAAACTCCAAGATGGTGTACGACTGTCGCAGATGTCTCAATGAGATGGCGAACCGATATGATGTCTGTATCACATGGGTACCGGGACATAGAGATATTCCCGACAACTGCAGAGCGGATGATTTGGCCAGAAGGGGCACGACCATCGAACTCTCTGATGAATTCTCTGCATTGGGGATACCTTTGGATACCTGCAGGCTTATAAATGCAATCGTGGACCTTGTCAACAGTAGGTGGACGGCTTCGGATAAGGGCAGAATGGCGCAAAAAATCTGCCCAATGCTGGATAGGAGGCGCACGGCGATTCTGCTTAAACTCCAAAGAAGTAGGCTCAGCGCTGTTATCGGCATTATTACGGGGCATTGTATTATAGGAACGCATGCGAGGCGTATTGGTCTTGGACACCTCGCGAATGATTTCTGCAGAAGCTGTGGAGATGAGGAAGAGGATGAAACTATTCTTCACCTACTGTGCACATGCCCGGCACTTGATCAGAAGAGAAATATACACCTGGGTGCCTACTACATGAAGGACCTAGATGAACTGTCATGCATGGATATTGGCAGACTGAGGCGCCTCATCGGAAGCTCCGCGTGGTTCCTGGAATAGAAGAGAATGTGGAACTGTGATATCACAATGGGCCCTGTGTGTGGCCTAAGTGTGTCTGCTCATGACTTCTTCGAGGGGACAGCCACTTCTACCTACCTACCTACCTAATATCTCTGTTCGGCTCATTCAATATCTTCGATTTTATATGGCAGATTGTAGATTGAATGTATTTCCCCAGTTAGTAGACTTGTAGAGCGTTATATCGCTGAAATGTTTGTTAGAAAGATGCAATTTATGTTGAGCTGTTAAGGATGGCTTTTGCAGCCATTATGATTAACAAATTATTTCGTTAAACGATTATGGTTTCTTAAGCTCAAGACTCTTTCCTTTTAAAACACTTTCGTAGAAATTAATTTTGGAGGGATAAAGGAAAAGTAGTAGTGTACAAGGCAATAATTTTTGTGTTATCCTTACCTTATCCACTTTCCACTTTAAATTTGGTGTCCCTTGCTGAAGCTAAAGAGGACCTATTGACGAACAGAGACAATACAACTTTCTGTTTTGCCAGCCTGATAATCTGTTAACAGCGTTGTAAGCTGATAATCTCAAAATTTAATGATTAACGAAACCTTTTAGGAGGCCCTATGCTCCTTATACGAAAGAAGGGGACGCATATATTGATAAATTTAGTATTCAGCTGGTCACATTAAACTCCAACTTCCGTAAAAGCCTTATTTAACAAATTTAAAAATCATTTTAAAGTGCATGGCGCGGCTTGTACACACGCACAAACTCTGAAGAAAAATGCAAAGAGTAGCACTAGGCTTATGCGCATGCGTAACATTAACCAGACTATTAAAAAAAGAATCTACAAATCCGAAGGCATGAAGTTACTCAAGTAAATCAGCGCATAAACAGCGTAACGTTACAACGTTATAGGAAATATATGTCCGTAATATGTATAAGATATACACATACTGCACGTACATATGTGTATGAATGTGCGTGCCTGTGCATGTGTGTGGCTTTATTGCCGTTAATGCAGTTTTTTTGTCTTGAATTTTTTTTATTCTTCATGCGACAAGTGTTTAAAGACTAGTCGTCTTATTATGTTTTTTAAGCGTTTTTTGTTGTTGTTGTTTGTTGTTTGTTTTGTTTATAGGAGAAGCGGTATTTTGTAAGAAAATCAACCATCACTCCATTGCACAGACATAAATACATACAATAGAAGCTACAAATTGATTTCTCGCTATGATAAATTTAATTACACAATTTTCATTGTGGAGTTTTTGTAGTTGCAGTTGCAGTAGTGGCAGTTGCGGTTGTAATTGTGTTTGTTTTTGTTTTCTTTTACAGTCAGGCTTTTTTTCTTCTTCCATAAAAAATCATTTTCATCGTCATATAGATTCCAAGTAAATGTTTATATCAAGATTATATTTAAAACCTTTAGCTTTGTCTCTCTTTCTCTCTCTCTCTGCCTATCTGTCTGCAGCTACGTCTGTCTATCTTTCCGTCTGTAAAGAAAAGTTGAAAAAAGGAAAAAAGTTGCGTATTTAAGACATACCTTTTCGGAAATGTAATCTCTCTCTAGTTTTACGTTAAAATATTTAAAATATCCTGTTGCT
The DNA here is from genome assembly GCA_932273835.1 of Sarcophaga variegata. Lineage (NCBI taxonomy): Eukaryota > Metazoa > Arthropoda > Insecta > Diptera > Sarcophagidae > Sarcophaga > Sarcophaga variegata. Next base: position 115,793,741 of record OW026361.1, read on the forward strand.
GTTATATGTATGTGAATCGGTTCTGGTTGAAAAACAAATAATAAATCGAACTCTTTTTAAGGAAAAAATAATAAAACTTAAAGGCATTTAAGCAATAATAGGCGTGAAAAATAAATTCTTCAATTCAGTTCACATTCTTCACAGCTTTTCTAGATAAAAATGTAATAAATGGAAGACTTTTATGGAAGAAAACAAAAGAAATTCCTTTAAGAACGGAATTCAAGCGATAAGAAGCGTGAAAATATAATTCCTCAAAAGAATTTTTGAAATAACACTTCATTTTCTTTTTAATATTGGCAATGGAAGCAACACTGAGGCTGTTACTGCCGCCTCCATTCTAGTCTTTGGAAAAAGCTAAAGAGCTGAACAATAAAAATCAAGATAAAAAGCTGTGGGGTTTGGACATGGCAATACCGGCAATTATTGTTTGAAATTATGCCCGTGCCATATAAATACAAAAATATTTCATATCTATGTCTCTTTTTTTTCTATAAGGAGTATATAATCGTTGGATTGGCTGTTAATTGGCATCAATCTGAAGCTAGGGCTGCTAGCCGCTGATTGTCCACTACTGCCTATAATAGCTACATAATATTTATGATGTGTGTCGCTTTCGACAACGTGTGACTTGACCGTTATCGTTGAGCTTTGCTTCTCCTACCTCCTTTCAGATACTAGGAACACATTCTAAGGGAAAATTAATTTGCGGCAAAGAAATTATTTTACTTTGTTATCGTTTTTACCTCCATACAATAATTCAAACGAAAGACAATGCTCTAAAGAAATAACCGGATATACATATAAACGACGAAACTAATTGTTTTTTTCTAAGAGCAAAAAAATTGCTTCAAACAAAAAATTCATGTCATCCACCAAAAATGCATGTCATCATCCAAAAAATGAAGGTCATCGACCAAAAAAAATGCAAGTCATAGACCACAAAATAATCGGCAGAAAAATGCTAATCACCGAACAAAACATGCGAGTCATCGACTAAAATATGCAAGTCAGCGACAAGAAAATGCAAGTCATCGACCAAAAATGCATGTCTCAGTCAAAAATGCATGTCCCGGTCAAAAATGCAAGTCATCGACCAAAAAACGTAGGTCATCGACCAAAAAATTCAGGTCATCGACCAAAAAATTCAGGTTATAGACCAAAAACACGCGAGTCATCGACCAAAAAAGTAGTACTTATGTGCATCACACAATTAGATCCCCTGTCCCAAGGATTACCCGACCGTAACGAAATTCTTTTTAGAATCCTTAATCTAATACCTGTCCAACCCACTAGGTCCGAAAACCGAACCTTTTTAATTTTTATCGAAACCTGATTTATGGAGGGCACTTTTATGCTCTTATAAAATAGTTTGCTTCGTCGGATAGATCAAAATATAAATGGAATCTTTTATTTGCGGATGGTACTACGTTCTCAGCAATTCAACAAAACGAGTATCTTGTTTAAACGAGATACATTAACAACCGGTTTTAAGGTTGAAGTTTTGGCGACATTCAAGCCTGATTTTTTATTTGATAAAAATAAAAAATAAAAATTTATTACTTGTACTGATAGCCTAGCCTTGTTTCTATACAAGCCATTCGCAAGTCTTACTATAATTTCTAGTTAATAAACGAGATCAGAAACTGATTCACAAAAACTTCAAGCAGAATCAATCTTATGGATCCAAACTTGCAGATGTGGGAGCTTCAGATACAAAAAACAGAACCTTTTTTTAAAAATTCCACATGGAGACAGACTATTTTCAGAAAAGCAAAGCATCCTACGATACTCATATTTTTTTTTTTGCTTTGTTTCAATATCCGTCAAGTTTAGCGAACTAAGCAGGCGATTGGTCTATTACGGCAGCATCTGTAACAATAGATGACGTAAACATTTGGGACTTTGAACCTTTAATAGTCCGGGAAAAAAATTTCATACGCTGGAATCGAATTCAATTCTTACCCATTAATTTCTCAAGACGGCGCAGGAACTACTTTATTCCATCTGATCCTGCTATTAACGCCCAGGATTACATATTTTTACGAATATAATCGTTCGTTATCGATTGGCTAGTACGTAGAACAATATTTTTAATTTGTATTGATTTGTTGTACGTTGGTACTAACGTAGTTAACTTGTTGTTATAATTTGTTAGTCTCTGGTTTAAGTTGAACTTCAAGATATATCTTTTGTACTTGGATTTCTATCTAAAGTCTTAAATTTAATGGAAATGTTTCCACTTCTAGCTTCAGCTCCTTTTACAATTATTTCACTTCCTGAAGTTCCCCGAACAGTTCTCACAAATTGATTTTTTTTTAGTTTTCTGAAGGCTTGCCTAGGTCAGTACGTAGAACAATATTTTAAATTTTTTTTTTATTTTTTATTTTTTTTTTATTTTTTATTTTTTAGTACCAACGTAGTTAACTTGTGCATACCAACTGTGGTTATGAATTTATTAGTCTCTGGATTAAGTTGAATACATATCAAGATATAACTTTTGTACTTTTCTATCTAAAGTCTTAAATTTAATGGAATTTAACTTCGACTCCTTTTGCGATTATTTCACTTCCTGAAAGTTGCCCCAACAGTTCTCACAAATTGTTTTTTTTTTTTTCAGTTTTCTGAAGGCTTGCCTAAGTAATATGCTGTTTATTTCTTTTAAGTTGACCATTACAAACCTCCTGTTTTTAATTAGCTTAAGACCACACACAAATTCTAATTCTAATAAAAAAAAATTCTCTTTATTAATCGCTCAAATGCTTCTATTTCATGTTTTTTTTTCTCTCTTTTTTAGCGAAAACATTTTTTGAAAGAAAATAAAAAAATTCGATGACAAGCTAAGCTGTAAATGAAACAAAACGAAACTTTTAATCACGAAATAAATGTTTTTAAGAAATTTAACATAAATTCACAATCATGTCATGCCTTCAATCATGTTCAAATAAGATTTGGCCGCCAAATAAGCTGCTGTATCACCACTCACTAATGTACCACCGGCTAAACGTAAGTATTTTAATTTCTTCTATAAACCCTTTAAAGTCAATTTTTGTAATTGAGTTTCTATTCATTAATAAGTATTGGTTGCTATAATTAAGTCAAAAATGGAAGAAAAGTTTTAGTTTATGTGGCAGTCATTGTGAAAAACTTCTCTCTCATGGATTATTATCTTAACCCCCATCATGTTCAATAAAAATTGTGTAAAAGTTTTTTAAACATACAAAACGTTAAATCGAAGTGTCTTGTTAAATATTGTTCATAAATATAATGACAACAACAACAACAACACAAACCAAACCAAAAAAAATTCGTAAATGATAGAGAAATCATTGCATGTGTGAATATGCAAATGCGTATGAAACGAAGCATGTTTTTGAGTTTTTAACATCTTTTTTCTGTCTTTCTATCTTTCTTTCTTTCTACACTTTACTTTATTTTTTTATATTTCTATTCAATCTCAGCCATTTAGCTAACTTAAGCAAATAAATAATAGTTTATAACTTCTGTTTAAACGCAATAAAATAAAACGAAACGAAACGAAATGAAAGAAAGAAAAAAAAATAGAAATTGAATTTGAATCGAACAACAAACAGCCAACCAAACCAAGCAACCAGCCAGCCCAGCTAGCAAGACCAGGCTCTATCAACTGAAGGCAACCAGTTATAGCCGATGTTCGTAATGCCAACCAATAGCTGTTAGCAAGTGCAAAATGGTCAATTTGATTTTAGATTATTGAGTCATTTATAACAAACAGCCTGCCTACACAAAATAATGACAATTTAGATTGTATTTATATACATATGTACATATGTCTGTATGTATGAATGTATCTCTCTTACGTTTTCTACAACAACAACAACCTTTTTCTTCTATTCATTTATTTATTCATTAAAAAATCGTAATATTTTTTTTCTTTTTGTTGCTATTCAGCTTCTTTTTTTTCGTCTCTCAAATTTAATAGCATGTTAATGGTTTTCGACAAATATATTCGATAATATTCCTCTTAATGTGGAAAAATAAATAAAATTAAAATTAATTTCTCATAGGCGTTAATGTTTCATTAGCACTAATGAGTTAGTAGGCGTGGCTAATAAACATTCAACGTATAATGGCTTTGATTTCAGAAGTATTTTCCTCTAAGTACGGAGTACACCCAATCACTTATACTGTCCAATGGAGACTGTAAAAAGCGGATATAGTCTCCCACCCCTAACCAAGAGGGAAGTCTTGTCCAAATGCAAGTCTTCGAATTGGTACTCACGTATGGTGATGCAATCAGTGATATGCTTATGCATGCCATGTGGTTGCATCACTGTGCGTGGAGGTGCTGGTAGACGCATTGCTTCCACCCGTGTTTTGAGCACCGTGGGGTGTGCCGTCATTGCGAAACTCACTTAAAACCCTGGCCTGCTTTTATATAAAGGGTGTTTTTTATAGAGGTATAGAACTTTAAGTTGCAATAAAACAACGATGGATTATTCGATTGACATGAATTTTATTTATCCGAAAGATAATCTTGTGGCATTACATTTTAAATATGATTTCTGGCATATGACCGCCACGGCTGGCACGGATGTAGTCCAATCTGGACGTCCAATTTTCGATCACTTTTTCCAACATTTGTGGCCGTATATCGGCAATAATACGGCGAATGTTGTCTTCCAAATGGTCAAGCGTTTGTGGCTTTACCGCATAGACCAATGACTTTACATAGCCCCACAGAAAGTAGTCTAGCGGTGTTAAATCACAAGATCTTGGAGCCAATTCACAGGTCCAAAACGAGAAATTAGGCGGTCACCAAACGTGTCTTTCAATAAATCTATTGTAGCACGAGCTGTGGGACATGTTGCGCCGTCTTGTTGAAACCACATCTGCTGGACATCATGGTTATTCAATTCAGGAATGAAAAAGTTAGTAATCATAGCTCTATACCGATCACCATTGACTGTAACGTTCTGGCCACCATCGTTTTTGAAAAAGTACGGACCAATGATTCCACCAGCCCATAAAGCGCACCAAACAGTCAGTTTTTCTGGATGTAACGGTGTTTCCACATACACTTGAGGATTACCTTCACTCCAAATGCGGCAGTTTTGTTTGTTGACGTAGCCATTCAACCAGAAGTGCGCTTCATCGCTAAACAAAATTCGCTTATGAAAGTCGGGAACAACGGCAATCTCGTTTTGGGCCCATTCGACGAATCTATGCCTTACTTGATGATCGTTTGGCTTCAAATCTTGCACGAGTTGGATTTTGTAAGCACGCAAACCAAGATCCTTCCGCAAAATCTTCCATAAAGTGGATGGACACAGATCCAATTCCTGTGCTCGATGGCGGATGGACTCATTCGGGTCTTCCTCAATGCTACGTTCTACAGCAGCAATAGCTTCTTCTGTACGCACCGTACAGCGTCTCTGGGGATGCGAGTTATCAATAAGAGTAAACGTGGTGCGAAAACGTTCCATGGTTAATCGAATTAACTGCTCTGATGGACGATTTTGTCGACGATAAAATGGACGTAGTGCGCGATACGTTTTCCGCACAGAACCATTATTTTCGAAATAAAATTGCACTATTTGCAAGCGTTGTTCAGGCGTGAGTCTATTCATGATGAATTGCCAAACCAAATTGAGAATAAATCACTTGACAGCTGTTAAATCGGTCGCCATCTTGAAAAGTAATGCCAACTTAAAGTGTTCTATACCTCTATAAAAAACACCCTTTATAATGGCTTTCATAAAGACAACAGACTAGGTTCTGACATTTGGTTTCTCAACAAAAAAGAAAATAAAAAGGCATGGCGTGCATATGGAATACTTAAACAAGTTTTAAAGCGCGTACTAACTCTCCTCCACTGGAACTAATTAATCAATCAGAATCAATAACAACGTTCAATCCATACTGCTACATGAAAGTAATGCAACGAATGCCATAAGGTAACGGATCGAATGATGCTCAATCGAGTATCCTGATGGAATTGAGAACCTTGGGATTACATGACATCATACTGTGTCTTTCAGACTAAATTCCGCACGTCCCCTTCTAATAAAGGGAAGGTTTGTTATAAATCTTCACGGCACCGAATGCAATGCACGGCAACTGAATGAAGCTGTGGATGGAAGCATATTTTAAGAGACGGTAGATATATTACATTCGATAAAGCCTCGTCTTTCAGTCGGTAGTGCCGCCTATACGGTCTGCAGGGATAATTTTTAAAGATAATAGCATCTTTGGGAATATTATTTATCACTCTAACTGCTAGCCAAGCGGTTCTGATAATGACCTATAAGACGGTCTACAGCTGCCGCCAGTCTGTTGGTGAGATGTCATTCCGATGCAATTTTCATCATCATCATAAGGGTAGAGGGACTACCTCTGTGTCCATAATACTACAGAGCAGATGAATTTGCCAGATACAGAACAAGCATCGAACATTTTAATGAGTTACCATTGAGAACCTCCATACTTAGGATTGACTATGCAGCAATAGAGTCCGTTTTTGCCACATGCTCAGCTTTGGATACGGAGAAGATAACGCAACAAGTCTGGACAAGGCTTGAAAAGAGGCACAAGGCAAGTATTTTCACTCTGCAAAGGAGCACGGTCAACGTAGTTCCCCAAGTAATTATTGGACACTACATTGTGAGAACATATTTGAGTTAGCTGTACAACCAATGACGTCAGCAGAAGATGCAGACATAAGGAAGAGCCGGAAACTGTACTTTCCCTATTGGGTACATGTGTAGCATTATGTCGTAGAGGTATGGAAAATCTAGACTTGGACTATGCAGCTATGGAAGGCTTAAGGGCTTTAATAGAAGTTCCGGATGATTCAGAGACCAGGGGAAATGATAGAATGTGTTCTACCAATGTACCATACGTGGTTTTAATTTGTCTATCCTTTTTTGCGCATTCTATCAAGGGCAGTTGATACGGTAAATTCGTTGTTTTCGACCAATTTAGTAAGTCCTGAATTTGCAACGAGACGCTATAAATTGCTACCTATCAAACTCCTTTGAGATCATATGTGGTTAGCACATAGCAACGATCAGTGTTGAAAAATTCAGTACTTTGGTACTTTTTTCAGTACTTTTTCATTTCAAAAATACCGCAGTACCCCCTCGGCGTTTTCAGTACTTTTTTATTATTACATATTTTATGTCTTGCGCTTTTCAACTATTAATGCATTAGCAACATGTTCAACGCAATGCTAAAGGTAGAATCAGCCTTTAGCCCCGGTTTGTTAAACGTTCACGGAACATACCTTCGTTTTTAGAATACGAAACGCAATTAAAACGCTTGCAGAACCGTATTGTTATATCGGTAAGCATTTACATTGCTCTTCATATGCTAAAACGAACGTTCCAACGATATTTGACTAAACGGGGCTTTTACGTTTTGTTACGTTCCGAATCAGATGTTTTTGTGTGCTGGCTTACTAGACATGAACCCACGGTGAATCATCTATTAGAGACTTAATGCGATACATTCGTTCTTTCACTCTGAGAGTGAATATAAACAGTCGTTCATAATCGACGTTAAATTGTTAAGCTACTCTTGCATAAACTTTATACATACATACATAATTGGCCATTACAACCCTTCAGTCAGGATTACGGCCTAGCTTCTCACACCACTCATGTTGTGTGCGTTAATTTTATACGTGAGTGGCGGGACCTACAGTTTAACGTCGACTCCGAACGACAGAATTTTGAGAAACTTTTTCATGGCAGTTTATTTTACTCTCAGAGTTTTTGCCAGAAATCTGCTGAGAGGAAGTCGTCGAAGAAATATTTTTTTTTCATATTTCATTTTTGATGTCTGACCTGGGATACGAACCCGGGCTTTACGAATAGTAAGCCAACACACTACCTACTACACCACGGCGACTTCACTCTGAGAGTGAATATAAACAGTCGTTCATAATCGACGTTAAATTGTTAAGCTACTCTTGCATAAACTTTATAATCCTGATTAAAAGCTTGTAATGATTAGACATCTCGGCGACTTGCTTTCAAAAGTCTTCGTGAAAAAAACCTGAGAGTAAATAAGATTGTCAAGGAAAATTTCTCAAAAAAATCTGTCGTTTGCAGTCAACTTTAAACTGTAGTTTCCACCACTTATGGATAAAAATTGCCGCACACAACGTGGGTGGTATGAGAAGCTTGGTCGTAATACAGGCTAAAGAAGCACGTTCAACGTCTTTGTTGAAGGCATTCTTATACACTGCGTTCTGTATAAGCAAGGGAGCGCGCAAATGCCAATCCTCATCGATTCAAATACAGCAGTATACAAACAACTAACACACAACATAAGTGGTGGTAGAAGCTAGGGCGTAATCCTAACTGAAAGGTTGTAATGACCTATTAGGTATGTATGTATGTAGAACCAATCTATTTGTCATGAGTTTCACACTTTTCAATTTTAAGAAATAAAAAAGTTAAGTGGCTTACTCCACAGAAAACTTTTGATCTTCCATATAGGATAACATCAACAAAGAACATCATCAGAAGATCTAGCAGGGCCAATAAGTAAATTCACCACAGTCTAGTAGGTAGTGTGTTGGCTTATTAGACGTTTCCAACAAAACGAAAATATTTCTTCGGCGTCTTCCTCTCAGCGGATTTCTGGCAAAAACTCTGAGGGTAACTAAAATTGCCATGAAAAGTTTCTCAAAAATCCTTCGTTCGGAGTCGACCTTAAACAGTAGGTTCCGAACTTCATATATAAAGTTAACACACACAAAATAAGTGGCATGAGAATTTAGGATATAATCCTGATTAAAGAGTTATAATTAGAATTATTTTTTACAAAAGTACCATTTGATGCAAAAAAGTACTCTTTCAGTTATAGTTCAGTACCATTTCAAAATTCCAATTTTGCAACACTGGCAACGATACTATCAGGAAATAGAATATTCGAAAGGAAAAATTCGTTTTTCTTCTGCTGTATGCGAACTTACGATGTAAGATCAGTAGGGTCAATAAATTTAGAAAAATACACATTACAAGATATGATGTTATATTTATACCCGGGAATTATTCAGACCAATTCTGAATTAATATAGACAGGAGATGCTTGTGAAATTGCACTTTCAGCGACTTTAATATGTTATAAGCAGACCTTGGACTCCTTTTGCCTTGAAAAGAGAAAAACCACTAGAAGCTATTCCACTATTTCATTCAAACGACGCACAGGCTCCAGATGTCTTCGTAAAATACGCAGATGAATGTCCAGCGTAGTTATAGCAGTCTTTACTGGACAGAGCATTTTGACTATACATACGAAATGCATTTGCCTTGGCTATATGGGACCAATGATAGCACCTTTTGATAGCTTCACCCTCTCTTCCAAGTCGACATTTCGATGGAAATTCTAACTTATTTGAACTCTATTCATCGATCGCTTAAAAGAGGTATTCTGGACTATTGCTTGACAAGTTGCAGATGGAAGGCTATTAGATCCTGTATGATATCGGGACTTTATTTGCCCGGCTATGACATCAGGTAGAAGGGATTTGTTTAGACTGGTGGTTGTACTTATCAGCACTAGGCAAGAGGAAATTAAGACCGACAAAATGCACTGCAGTTTTTTTCGATAATTTTAGTTGTTATGATGAAGGACTCGTTCACTTCCTTTACGGCTTTCTACATACATAATTGGTCATTACAACCTTACAGTCAGGATTACGACGTAGTTTCTCACGCCACTTATGTTGTGTGTGTTAAATTTTATACATGCGTGGCGGGACCTACAGTTTAAAGTCGACTCCGAACGATAGATTTTTGAGAAACTTTCCATGGCATTTTTTATTTACTCTCAGAGTTTTTGCCAGAAATCTGCTGATAGGATGTCACCGAAGAAATACTTTTTTATTTTATTTTTTTTTATATTTTGTCTGGCCTGGGGCTCGAACCCTGGCTTTACGTCTAATAAGTCAACACACTACCTACTAGACTACGGCGACTTCACGCCCCAGGACATCTAATTCTATAAAAACTATTAAAAACGAAGCTATATCCTGTTTACACATTTTGTTTAATAATTGATTAGTACCCCTAGTCTTTTCTCTGGGGTACTTGATTAAGATTAAGCTGCCACTAGGGGCACTTAATTAACAATATTGAACGTTGGTTTATTGTAGATGGGAAACATCATTTCAGTTTTTAGGCCAGAGAACTAATTTTGTTATATATTATGACAATAATATCTACTCCTGTATGGCAACTGCATGAGAAAACTAAAACAACTAATTTGCTCCCACAAAATAATACAAAAATCTCCAAAAAAAAAAAAAGAAAAAAATATTGACAATAGCAACAACTGCAATATGTTTATCTAGATAAGTTTATATGTGGCATAGTATACCATACTATAGTTTTTTTTTCTTTCTTATTTTTGTGGAACAATATTTAGTTTGTGGCAAAACTAAAAATGTGAAACGAGTTCAAAAACTTTAATTTCGTATATTTTTGTTTAATTTAATTTTTTTTTTGCGGGTTACTATAGGTTCTTCTGCAAGTCGATATCTCAAATCTAACAAACAACAGCAAACAGAAATAACAACAACAAATGCAACAACTAAAACAGAAAAAAACAAAAAAAAATAAAATCAACAAAACATGGTAAATGCAAAAATTGTACAACTTCCCAAACTATAGTTTGAAATTATTTTCAACTACAGGAGTAGAGAAGGTTGTGGAAAATAAAAACACAGCAAAAAAAAAAACAACAACAAAACATACAACAACAACAAAAAAGTTTTTAACTTTTGCTTTAAATCAGTTTTGAACTATCGAAATTCTAGGAAATCTTTTAAGTCAAACTCTAAACTCTTTTTGATGTCTTAATTAAATGGAATACAGAATCAACACTCGCAAAACTGCAGCAATAAGTTATTTAGGGTCTTCACTTCACTGCTTCTTCTGTTTCTGTTACTCTCCGTTTTTTTTGGCTACAATATAAGCAACAACAATATAAAACAACTACTGTTGTTACTACATGCTATGATATGAGTTCAGAGCATTTATACTACTTTGTCGACAATGTAAATGTAGATGTAAAGTGTACGTATGTACATATGCCATAAAGGTATGTGTGAACTTCATGACAACAAACACATGTATAGTTTACAACAACAGCACATATTGCAACAACCTGGAAAACAAACTAGAGGACATTGCAGTTCAATATTTAAGATTTGTTTTTTCACTGTCTGTCCATTCGTTCGTTCGTTCATATGTTTGAGCAGCAGCAGCAGCAGCAGCAATTGATTGAACTGATGATGAGGCGGCTTTTGTATGTTTTTTTTTCTTCGATTTTGTTTTCTTTTTGTTGTTTGTATTGTTGCTAAGGTTGTTACCAGTATTGCAACACAGGCTTGTTGCATTATTATCCAAGTTGTTGCAGTTGTTGTTAATGTTGTTTGTTTGTATGTGTGTATTTATTTTGTTGCTTAACAGATAACCAAAGTCAAGCATGTGCTTTACCAAAACCTATAGGGGAACAACAATAACAACAACAAAACGAACTTCAATACACATAATGTTCACAAACAAAAAAACGAAAAAAAACGACAAAAAACCCAAGATTTGAAAATTTGACAAAACTAGTGAAGAAGACAAACAAACAAAACAAAAACAACAAGAAAAAATCTCAGAAAGAACTTCGTTAAATTGAATTTCGTGTGTGCTGTATGGAAAAGTATTGGCAAATGCATCAGCAGAGATTAAAAACAATCGAAAATATAAGCAGCACAGTTCAAGAACACTCTATGCATTGCTTTAATTTCATAGGAAAGCTTTTAACAGAAATATTAATTTAGGCCTTTCAATAATGGCCAATTGCTTCTAGTACGTTACGATTAGCCAGCAGAATTTGTATACGAATGCATGCAATGATTAGATGATCCGAAAGCAATGGAAAACGTTGAATGTTTTTTCTATACAGGATGGATGGAATTTAATTGTCACCATTTGATAGATAGGCTTAAAAGCTTTTGATAAAAATATTAAAAAATTTTAAAAACTACTGCAAAGCTTACAACAACACTCTTCACTCTTTTTCTTCTTATGGTATGAAAAGATATTTGAAATGGTTTGGAATAGACTGAGATGGAGATATTTAATGAAATTTGAAGTTATATTTAAGCAATTATTATCATCCAATGGGTTCATTATTTCTTAAAGTAAGGGATAATAGCACAAGTTATGTGGTAAGGAACAAGTAATTGCAAGAAGCAAGAATTGTATACTTTGTTGCCTAACAATGCGTCTCAAAACATTGCCATTGCATTCAATATCAAGTCAAGTATAGATTCAAAGCCTTTTATCATCTTTTTTACTTCAGTGATAATTTAGCGTTTTAGGGAAATACCGACAAAGAGATGTATACTAAGGCAAAGACAAAAATTAACTTCTTTGTGTTATTTAAATGGACATCAAATACAATCCGTTTAATCAATGGGGATAAGTTAATAAATCCTTGTTTTGAGTTTTTGAGCTCAACACATTGCCCAATGTATCCTTTCCAAAAAAAAAAATTTGTTGAATTCATCAAAATAGATATAGGTTTTCTACTCCAAACCATTTCTTTCGGGTTGTATGAGTGGCAAAGTCTGGCTTAATTCAAAGATTTTTGTTATTGAAACTACACGAGTTAGCAGAACTTTTTCGTTCAAAACCCTATTAAGGCGAATTAATAAGTTTATCGTAGCATTTCAGAAGATAGTCAATGTATATTATACCACACACATACATTCATAATTGTTCAATACAACCTTTCAGCTAGGACTGTGACCTAACTACTCACACCATTTATGTTATGTGTTTTAATTTTATATCGGGTCCGTCATCTAACGTTTTTTTTTCAACTAGTGCTTATTTCGTGAATGGTAACACTTAGCTTATGTCTGATTTCACAGATAATTGGTTTTATTCTTCCGCTGAACGAATATGGAGCATCCAATGCGTTTTCGCTTCGCTAAGTGGGCCTGCGATCGACTTACAGAAGATGCCGATTTTGGCAAAAAAAAATCATCTTTTCAGATGAAGCTCATTTTGATCTTGGCGGGTATGTAAACAAACAAAATTGTCGCATTTGGGGCACACAAAACCCTCACGCATACATTGAAAAGCCGACGCACCCAAAACGAGTCACTGTTTGGTGCGGATTTTGGTCCAAAGGCATAATTGGGCCATTTTTCTTCGAAAATGAGCAAAGAGTGGCCGTTACAGTCAATGGCGATCGTTATCGGGCCATGTTGAACGAATTTTTGTTCACAAAAATTGAAGAGGAGGATATTGGCAACATTTGGTTTCAACAGGACGGCGCTACGTGCCGCAGCCGAAGCTACACTCGATGTTTTGCGCCCTGTTTTTGAAGATCGCATTATCAGCCGCAGAGCTGATGTCGCTTGGCCACCTCGGAGCTGCGATTTGACACCGTTGGACTATTATTTGTGGGGTGCCGTCGAAGATAAGTGTTACGCCGGCCAAGCCAGAGACAATTGACGCTTTAAAGGACAATATTCGTGAAGCCATTGGTGAAATGCAGCTGCACACAATCGATAATGTGCTTAAAAATTGGACCAATCGTGTAGGCTACTGCATGGCCAGCTGAGGCAGCGATTTGAATGAAATTATTTTCCATTATTAACCGGAAGGATTGAACTTCCAAATAAAAAAAGAAATTTGAGAAAATATTCAGTAGTTTTTTTAAAGCTTTTTTAAAAAAAAGTTATTTGGCGGACCCTTTACAAGAGTGGCGAGACTTATATATTTTTTTATTTTATGTGTTTATGGGTTTTCATGACTCCAATATTCTCTGACATCTTGAAAAACGAACAGTTTACTCTCTATTCTGTTGTGGTACTTTTACGAGTACGAAACGGTGCAAAAACTCGTCCATATTGCGATTAAACAACGCCAAACAATTCCGCGGAATTGTCATACGATTGCTTTTTTGGTTGATCGTGAACAAACGAGGCAAACATCTTACAGAATTATCACTTAGTAATGCATTCAATATTGAAATCATAGAGCCATGCGGGATTTAATTTTCAAAATCTCCGATTGGCCAACAGCCTGTCGTAAATTTTCTCAACTATTTCGGATGTAGAAACCTTAAATGGATGTTTAGATTGATCGGTATCTTTTTTTGCCATTGAAATTGATGCTGCAGAGTTCATCACATAATATTTACCACGCCTGCCTTTGGTGCAGTAAAATGGTAAATGAAGTGGGAGCAAAAAGTAATGCTTAAGCACACCAAATTCGTTTCCTAACGTTTTCACTTAAAATCAAGCATGACTCTCTTATACGGTGTTCAGATATGCACCTTTATTGCGTAAATCGCAATAAACGCCATTATTGAGCTCAATATTTCATATAAAGTTTCAATTAATTATTGCGCAATAAATACGCAAATTGATATAATATTGAGTAAAACTTAAAATGCACCACTGTGAGCATACTACAATTAACCGAACACTTTTATTTGAGTTGTCTAATATCAACAACGACAAACAAAAAAAAAAGCAAAAAAAAAACAATGTTGAAACAAGCAGTTGTTTTGTTTACCAGCTGTCAAAGGAATACTGAATAAGCAGTGAAATGCGTATGTTATTATGTCTGAACACTTAAAAGATTGTACTCAATAAACCGAATATTGACCCAATAAAAGTGCATATCTGAACATAGCATTATTCTTTAAAAGTAGAACAAACGATTTTCAAACTTTTTCTTGAAACTAAATTTTTACAAACATTATCACTCACCATAGGCAGGAATTGATGGCAACCTATTGGGACCAGGTTCATATCGTCATATTTTGATGCATAAAAATGTTCTCAACCCTCGAAATTTCAAAAAATTTACTATCATTGGCTGCTCAATGTCCTAATTGGAGATAATTTCGCGCCTTTAAAACAAAGCGGATCTATTGTGGTCTCCTTTTTTCAAACAGGCATTATCGTTGGTCGTTTAGGTAAGAATATGATCATAGGAGAGTAGTTCATATCAATCAATCATCAATTTTGACTTGAGTACATGAAGTCATGGACTTTTCGACAACAGCCACTGTCCGATTCAGACATATATATGTATGTATGTTAGATCACTCCTATCCAGCGGAGGGTTTGGCTATGTAATATAGGATGGCAGAGTTTAAAGGACGAAAATCCATAAAACGGTATTGGATAGTAGTCGGTTTCTGTTTTGTGAACCAGCTGCAATTGGAGACTTTTAAAAAAGTTCTATAATTCGCATATTAACCCATTCGCTGCCAAGCCTAAATTATATGAAGTCATTCCCATTGCCATTTATATTTAGTGTGTTATTGTTTACCAAAATCCTATTATTTCTTGCTAAGAGCAAGAGTAAGAACTTTGTTTAGTTGCTATAAAATTTTGTTATAAATACACGATGAAGTTGATTTTTGCGTGAAAGATCATTATTCTCTATAAGAAATAAAGTATTATTTTTGTAAAAAAAAAATTTATTTGTAGCATTTTTCAAGTTTTTTACATATTTATATTATGTATATGTATGTATATGTAATGTTCGCTAATTCAAAAGCCTGCATGTTATAATATATTTAAAGTAGGACGAGTATACTCGTCTTGGCAATACGGGATACCCTGTCAAAGACGAGTATACTCGTCCTTGGCAGCGCATGGATTAACTGAAAATTAGAGATGAGAAGGATGTCGTGTTTTTCCATAATAGAATGTCACAAAAACAGTGTGGTGAAGAGGTTTCAATGGAGTGTTTTGCGATGTTCGACAGTAATAAAGCCGTCTAAAGACCAAGAGTCGTCTACTTTAGATTTGAGTCAAAAGGACAGTGAACAAGAGAAGAAAAGTCGTCTCCAAACTAGACGATGACGATTATTTTTATTAATTATTTCAACGAAGGAAATATAATGTTTTTAAGTGACAAAATTTGAGAAAAATATCGCCTTTAGCTAAGCTGCATTAAATTATTTTATAGTTCCAAACCAGAGGTCAGCAATGAGTATTCAAAACGATGAGTAGATTCAAATCATACTTATAATTTCTGCTACTTGTACGCATTCATACTTATTTTAATGTCATACTCATACTACTCATATTCAAAGTTTGAAATACTCATGGCACTCATACTTAACAATACGCATGATGTTATTGATTTCGACTCTCCTTTTTCTTTTTTGTTTATGTAGCTTTCTTCTTTCTTTGCAACAACAACTAAGTCTGTAAATTTTGACGAATGATTCCAATCACTCGAATGTTTTGAATTTGATATCAACGTTGTACCCTTACTCATTGTAACTTGTACTTATAAATCAATGTTGCACTGAGTACGAATGAATCAGGGTAGTTGAATTTCAGTACTGTTGACTCACTCATACTCAAAATTTCATTTCATATCTGACCCAAACCAGGAAAGATCGCTTGTGGTAACAGATTTTCCAATGATACTGGTTTATAAGTATTTTAAGGAAGAGAGTCTGTTCTGACTATCAACAGCTTATCAAACCTATTGAATATCGCTGAGAAAAGTATAAACACACATAGATAGTAGAATATTAAATTAAGAAATTGTTCTCCTTTGTTTATTACCTTTTTTATGTCGGCTATTTTTGCATCATTTTCGTAGCCTTATGTATGTCTTACTACATCAAATGCTAGATATTATATACAGCTATTATGCTGTGCAATACTAGTTAACCTATAACCCTGCCATAAGCGCTAAACAAGATAATGCAATTTAATTCATAAATTTTGTTTTTTTTGTTCATTTTCGTTTGCATATCTTTCAAATTTAAAACAAATCAAAAACATGCTGTTATAAAAGTTAAATATTTTATTAAAAAAATTGGAAAACAAATCGTGACAATCGAAGATTTATGAGACTTAAGTTAGCAAAAAAAAAAAAAAAAACAGAAAAAAATACTCCCAGCATACAAAGAGCAACAAATTAATAACAATAATAACAATAATCATCAGGCACAGCAAGTGTTGGTAATTATGAGCTGTAGACGGCAACACATTGACTGCAAAGTGGAACAGCAACAGCAATTGCCGGCAAAAAACGAAGAAAAAACAAAAGAAAAATCCCAACCTCAAAACACTTGCAACTTGTTCTTCTTAAGAAGCATATAAGAACAATAAAAACAAAAACAAAGAACGACTTTTTAAAGTCTTTGAAGAGAAAAAAAATGTAATTTTTAAATGGTTTTTTAAATTGCTAACAAGACGCACGTTCCACACACAGAGACAGACAGACAGACAGCGCAGACAGACAGACAAACAAACAACTTTTTTAAACACGATGAAAACACTAATAAAACATTTAAACAGCACAAGCAGGCAGGCAGGCAGGCAGGCAGACAGACAGTATCCCAACGACGAACCAAAACAACTTCTCACACACTCCCTTTAAATTGCTGGCATAATATTCTTTTCCAGCGTTGCCAATTTAGCTCTTTTCGCGCTAGATTTAGCGCCTTTTAACAACCCAAAAGTCGCATTTTTTCTTCTTAGCGCTTTTTTGAAAAAGGGGCTAAATTAGCGCGTTTTGTTTCTACTTTTTTTGTAACTAATAAGAAATGCGCTTAATATCAACTCGTTGATGAGAGATGATTTTTTACTTTGTTTTTTATTTAGAGTTTGACAGATATATCATACTAAAGATCATTAAAAAAAAAAAACTGTGGCCAACTGCGATCTTGCGTACACTTGTGTATACATTTTTTGTACACATTTTTGGTTGCAACTGTATATTTAAAAATTTCTAACGAACTTTTAAATTTTTTGTCGTATTGTGTTTCTTATAAATTATTTGCAACAAAAGCAACTATTTTTTTCAATTACAATTAATATTTTTGGCATTTTTGATTTTACTGTGTTTCTAATAAATTATTTGCTTTAAATTGAATTATTTACTACAATTACACAACCTTAAAATAAATATTTGCGGCTTAAAAATTAAGGAATTTTTAATTATATTTACATCTCGTCAAAATTAAATGGTAATTATTTTTTAATTGTTCTTAGAAATGTATTAATTAAAAAGAATTATTTAGGCTGAGCGTTATGTGCAGAAATACAGAAAAGTGTGGGAGTCTGATCCACTTTTTAAAAAATGGGTGAAGCCCAGCCGATACACGGGTCAAATATATTTATTGTAAATGCCAGATAAATGCAAAACGATCCGATCTGGCGAGACGCATGAATACTGCAGAGCACCAAAAAACTATTAAACCATTTAATGAAACGGAATTAAGACAACCCGAGCTTTCATTTATAACAAATGCCACAGAAAAACAAAATAGTCAGGCCATGCTTGCTCTTTATATTGCCGTTCACAGCCCCTTTTGATCAGCAAATCACCTAGGTGCTTTATGCAATTCTGCTTTTAAAGATAGTAAAGCCGCATATTTTAATTTACATCGTACAAAGTGTACTAGCATTATAACAAATATTTTGGCACCACATTTTGTGGAAAACCTAGACCAGTAAGTTAATTCATATAGTATAAAATATGGCCTCAAAATGAAAAATTCATGTTGTGAAGACTATTTGATACCATCAAATGTTTCACCAAAAATTAATTCAAATATTACATATAAAAAATCAAAATATATATATTATGGCCAGAAGTTGAATATAATGATGAGGACGAAGATATTTTTTTCTGGAAAAAGAACAAGTAATGTTTTGATCATCAATAGTAATGTTAGTCTTCTCTGATTTCAAACCATTTTTTTATTTTAAAATAATATTTGACATTAATTTGTAAAGCATTTGTACCTGAATTTAAAAATTACTACGTAAATGTAAGTAGTAAAGCTTAAACAAAATTTAATGGATAATCTACTATTTGTACCTGGATTGTTATACCAAATATGTAGTAATGTTTAATAAAAAATGTTTTATATTTGAGTTTTTGTATTTGAATATAATTTTTAGCGCTTTTTAGCGCGTTTTGATGTGATGGACGGCGCTTTTTGATTATAAATAGTTGACAACGCTGTTGTTTTCGCTTTGCTTAGCAAAAAAGAAAAAAAAAGAGAAAAAATTGAGAAGAAGGTTTACATTATACGTTAATGTCGGCTTAAATGAAAACGTAAAGCAAGGGTAAGGCAGCGCAGGCAGGCGAGTGTATAGAAACACATCATTACCTACCAATTAGGAGGCTGTTGAATAAAAACTTGCCAACTTTCAATACTTAGGCTTGAAGTTTTTTTTACTCCGTTTTTTTTTTCTTTCTAAAGTTTCAACGCTTTTGGTGGCACAATAAGCCATGACAACAAATGTGTACCACCAACAAAGCTAAGTGATGGGGCGCAAACAGAGCAAACTAAAGCACAATGAAAACGACAGCAAGAACGACGGGCATGTTTAATAATTTTTACTAAGAAAAATTGTACACGGAGAAAAATTCAAATAATTGTCAGTTGCTTACTTTTTATTTAAAAAAAATTAATTTACGATTTTTTAAAGCTTAAAGTAGGAGTCATAGGATGCTTTATAAAAGCTTCAAGGTATTCAAAGCCGATTATATTATTTATTTCAGAATCTCGTCAAATATGAAAAGGCTTTGTGAGGTAAGATGGTATTTATCTTTCAAAAAGTCGACATCCAAGTGTCCGCATTACTTGGTGGATGCACTGCAAGTGCTTTGTACGGTTTTCCGATATAAACTCCAGGGTAATTTGTAGCACGTAAGTCTGTATTTGGAGATATTTCTTGAAACTAAACCGAGTAGTTCTTTATAAAATATTTGAACAAGATGGGTGCCCTGGTAGTCTAGTGGGTTTTGTTTTCCTCGCCGAGGAGTGGTAAATGTATCTAACCGCACCATAGAGGAAGTCGTCACATCCTCCGTGTGTGGCGCCCACACCCACTAAATCCCCCCCCCTCGTCTAGTGGACTTGTTGTGCGTACTCCGGAACTACGGTAGTATTACTTCGGAGTGGAGTCCTTTTGGCCCTTTGGCCCCTGCGTGCTCATATCCGCGTCCGGATTCCGTGTCGAAAGTTGAGCAGACATCTAAGTGTCTCCACTATTCCTTTCGTCCAGGTCATACATACATACATAATTAGTCATAATTACAATCCTTCAGTCAGGATTACGACCTAGTTTCTCACGCCACTTATGTTTATGACCTACAGTTTAAAATCGACTCTGAACGACAGATTTTTTTGAGAAACTTTTCATGGCAATTTTATTTACTCAGAAATCTGCTGAGAGGAAGTCGCCGAAGAAATACTTTTTTGTATTTTGTTTTGATGTCTTGCCTGGGGCTCGAACCCTGGCTTTACGGCTAATAAGCCAACACACTACCTACTAGACTGCGGTGACTTCGTCCAGGTCCCTGTTTCGAATTTCGTTTGACAAGTGTGCCAGTATTATCTATGCCGGCGTGCCTACATTTTTTGCAGCCTCAAGATCCCTCTTCTTCAGTCTTAGAATGCGCTTCAAGTAATTCGCCTGTGAGGCACAATTTTCTCTACTCGCAATCATAACCCTGACAATGTTAGCGGCAGTGATCGTTCCAATTATTGACGTCAGTACAGAGCGATAGCTCTGCCAGCGTACACATTCGAAAACAATGTGCTCTGCATCATCAATTGATTCCCCTTCCTCGTAAAGACACGTAGTTTAGTGGGTAGTGTTCTAGACTATTAGCGTGAGTGTCGTGGGTTCGATTCCCACCAGAGACTCTGGTCTGTGACACTATCGGGCAAATGTTTGTTGTGTTCTATGAACCGCCTAAGGCAAGATATGCAAAGACTTCTCAAACCAAGCGGGTTTGGGGGCAATCAAAATTTTTGTTAGGAAATTACAATAAAACGAGCTCTGAGTCATGTATCAGACTATCCAGGAATAAACTGAGGATGGTAACCGGTTTTTTGTCGTGATACTGTAGACTCAAAGTACACTTCTAGCCCAACATGTAGATTTTGTGACGATGAGAATGGATAGGTTAGGTTAGGTTAGAGGACGTTTACTTGTCAATTAAGACAAGTACAGTACCCGGTGGTGGAATTGACCCATTGTACAACGTCCTAGTTTCTCACACCACTTATGTTGTGTGTGTTAATTTTATACATGAGTGGTGGGACCTACAGTTTAAAGTCGACTCCGAACGACAGATTTTTGAGAAACTTTTTCATGGCAATTCTATTTACTCTCAGAGTTTTTGCCAGAAATCTGCTGAGAGGAAGTCGTCGAAGAAATACTTTTTTTGTATTTTGTTTTGATGTCTGGCCTGGGGCTCGTATCCTGGCTTTACGTCTAATAAGCCAACACACTACCTAATAGACTACGGCGACTTCAGAATGGATCATCGGAACAGATTCTTGTGGGGCATTAATGTAGGATAGTAGGGGGCATATCAAGTGCTAGACAGAAATTGTCATTGTTGATGCCGAGCTATATCCCCAATTTGTCTGGGCAATAGGCTTGGAGGAAACATTATGAGGTTACCTTATAAAGTTTGAGGGGAGTCACTATCTTGTGATTATTTTTTTTTATTAAATAAGACGGCTCCGCGTGTGTAATGGAAATCAAACTTATAACTCTTCCCGTTGCAGATTAGCACACGATCCACTATGCTATTGAGTTGTGCTTTATAAAGTGTCCGCCAAATAACTTTTTTTTTTGAAAATACTTTAAAAAAACCTACTGAATATTTTCTCAAATTTCTTTTTTTATTTGAAAGTACAATCCTTCCGGTTAATAATGGAAAATAATTTCATTCAAATGGCTGCCTCGGCTGGCCATGCAGTAGCCTACACCAGCAGATGCCGCTTTTGGCAAAAAAAAATCATCTTTTCAGATGAAGCTCATTTTGATCTTGGCTGGTATGTAAACAAGCAAAATTGCCGCATTTGGGGCACAGAAAACCCGCACGCATACATTGAAAAGCCGACGCACCCAAAACGAGTCACTGTTTGGTGCGCAGTTTGGTCCAGAGGCATAATTGGGCCATTTTTCTTCGAAAATGAGCAAGGAGTGGCCGTTACAGTCAATGGCGACCGTTATCGGGCCATGTTGAACGAATTTTTGTTCACAAAAATTGAAGAGGACGATATTGGCAACATTTGATTTCAACAGGAGGGCGCTACTTGCCACACAGCCGAAGCTACACTCGATGTTTTGCGCCCTATTTTTGAAGATCGCATTA
Source organism: Sarcophaga variegata (assembly GCA_932273835.1). Lineage (NCBI taxonomy): Eukaryota > Metazoa > Arthropoda > Insecta > Diptera > Sarcophagidae > Sarcophaga > Sarcophaga variegata. Next base: position 115,815,913 of record OW026361.1, read on the forward strand.
TCAGCCGCAGAGCTGATGTTGTTTGGCCACCTCTGAGCTGGGATTTGACACCGTTGGACTATTATTTGTGGGGTGCCGTCAATGATAAGTGTTACACCGACAAGCCAGAGACAATCGACGCTTTAAAGGACAATATTCGTCAAGCCATTGGTGAAATACAGCTGCACACAATCGATAATGTGCTTAAAAATTGGACCGATCGTGTAGAATACTGTATGGCCAGCCGAGGCAGCCATTTGAATGAAATTATTTTCCATTATTAACCGGAAGGATTGTACTTTCAAATAAAAAAAGAAATTTGAGAAAATATTCAGTAGTTTTTTTTAAGCATTTTCAAAAAAAAAAAGTTATTTGGCGGACCCTTTAAATAATTTAAATTGCTTTGAAAGAATTTTGCTTATAATATATTTCTTCAAGTGCAATTATAAGACGATCCAGAACGAATATAGAATTTGAAAGGAAAAAAAAAACGACAGAAACTTTAAAGGTAGAGGTTACGCCTAAGTAGGCTTGTTGGCGCTTACATTTAAGGTTGGTTGTTCCATTTGTCTTATGTCTCGTTTTTAAAAAGTATCGACAATAACCGAAACCGACATATTAAAAGGTTTTAAGCCGAAAAAATTACCTGCTTGACAAGAAAATAACAATAATATTGAATTGGTGTGGAGAAGCTGCTGTTGACGCTGTCTCTACTACTACTACTCGTACTTCATGCTGTACGACGAAAAAATAAAAGAAAACGTTTCACATATAATTTAGCGAAACTAAAAATGGGTAGGGAATGGGAAGCTGGCAAAGAAAATAATGCAACTTCTTGCCCCCTTTCGAGTTGGTTGGGATGTTGGGATGTTGCGATGTTAATGCCACACTAAATACACTAATAAAGGTTTTGTATTTTTTTTTTTTTTTTTGGCGAGCAACAACGAAAAAACTTTAGTTTGTGTAATGTTGCACAGTCAATTGTTGCCTGTCTCTACGCCTGGTGGTAGAGTAGAGTTTTGCAGGCAGTGTAAATGTGTGTGTGTATGGGTGTGTGTTTGCTTTGGTGTTGATGAAGTGAAAAAACTGTTGGTTGTTGAACATCATGTTCGTAATAATGTTTAAGTGATTTTTATGCAAAATTGCCTGTTGACTGCCTGCCTGCCTGCCTGCTTGCCTGTTGGCCTGTGTATGAATGCCTGAATAATTCCTGACTGTCAAACATATACAAGCCAACCAAGTCAAGCCAAGCCAAAGCAGCCTGTTGCTCTTGATGTTGATGTTTTAATGAAGTGATGTTGTACTGTTTGTATATTGATGTCGTTGATTGTTTAGCATGAGTGCTGACGACGATGAGGACGACATCAGCATCATGCTGATGATGATGACGATGACGATGCCGATGCCGATGACAACGACAATGAGTATGAGAGTCTGTTTGTTGTTGGTAGATGATGACGCGTTACTAATGCCATTTTGCCAATAACTGCCAGCGTGTATTGGTTTTTTCCATAAGCATGAATTGAATGTTTGCTTAACATTAACAACAAACGAGAGAAAAAAGTAAAGGCAATGCAGTTGTGTGTGTGTTTTTTTTTCATTTTCATTCAGAATAACTTGATCATTATTCGTGCATCAATTAGTTACTCTTGCTGCATTGTTGCATTGATATGCATTCTTATAATAATAACTCTGGTATTTGTAAAATTTATTGGGTATTAAAATGCTCATAAAATATGACTGGAGGCTGTCTGCATAAAGCTCTGTTATACTGGCTGGTTGACTGACTGACAGACTGTTTTGGTCATGGTAATTACCTTCTTTCGTTTCGTTTTACGTTTTTTCTTTCTTTCTTTCTTTCTTTCTGTCGATAACCATACAATTATCACCTTTAATAAGGATGTTTAACAGAAAATGTTAATGGAATAACAAATGAGATTGCCAGCCAAGTGATTGTACGTAGAAATTGTTGAATAACGTTTCTTTAATTTAATCAGCTGCATTTATAAAGAGGAAATTGCTTAACAAAGTTGCCAAGACTTAATTAAAATGGAAAGAAATTATAAAGAAATGCCTAATTAGACCGACTTTCGAAGTTGTTTACTTAAAGTAGAGAGTTAATATTGTAAGAGACATAACATGAAATTGTTTTTTATTTTAGAGATCCAGTGGTAGTTAATATTGCTTATGGAATATGACAACGTATGTAACTGTATCCATGAGAAAAATAACACACACTAAGAGTTTTATTATATGGAAGTAGTAGACCGTAGACTGCAACAAAACAACAAAATAAAGTTGTTTCTAATTGAAATCAGAGTTTTTTGAGACATGCGAATGTTTAATATATTTGATCTTGATTAACGGAACTAAAAACAGTAGCTACTTTCTTACTTAATTGGTCATTATAACTCTTTAGCCAGGATTACGATCTAGCTTCTCACATGTTGCATATCAAATTATTATCCATGAGTGGAGGGAACCTACAGTTCAAAGGCGACTCTGAAAGAAGGATTTTTGAGAAATTCTTCATGGCAATTTTATTTATTCTTAGAGCTTTTGGCAAAAGGCTGTTGAGAGAAAGGCGTCTGTTCCTGTCATTTTGCGGCTTCCGCGGCATTGTTGTGTCATCTCAAATCTTTATAATTATCTGACAACTTTCCTCGATTTTAAGACAAATTTCTGAACCAATGTAAAAAGACCGTCTTAAAATCGAGGAAAGATGTCAGACAATTATAAAGATTTTCAACGAAAACGGATTGGTTAAAAAATTTCAGAAATTTGTTAACCAATTTGTTAACCTGTTCCTGTGCAGGCCCACAAAAGTTAACAAATTTCAATAATTTTTTAACCAATCCGTTTTCGTTGAAAATCTTTATAATTGTCTGACATCTTTCCTCGATTTTAAGACGGTCTTTTGCTTTGGTTCAGAATTTTGTGAAATTTGTTAATCGAACGTATACTTTTGTGACCCTGAACAGGCCTGCACAGGCCACAAAAGTTAACAAATTTCAGACATTTTTTAACCAATGCAAAAGACCTTAAAATCGAGGAAAGTTGTCAGACAATTATAAAGATTTTCAACGAAAACGGATTGGAAACATTTCAGAAATTTTTTAACCGTATGTATACTTTAGTAACTGTGTGTAGATCACAGGGACCTTCCCGGTATTTATGTAGTTGATGAAGTTGTTACGTAAGCTGCATTCCTACCGAATACACATCTACACTTGAAAATAAGTATGAATCTCACCTCACCGTTAGACTGTCCCTTAAGTAAATGTCTATTTTAGCCACTGATACTGATCCTAAGCTGAGTAAGATTTATACTACATTCTTAAATTTCTCTGGTCTAAATTAAATAGGAAGCATACCAATCAACTCTTTAAATTGGATCCTAAGGACATCTCCGCCATTACACCTATTCTCATGACCCATTGCCTGATGGGTAGAAACATAGATGGATGGATAGTATGGGTAGAAACTTTCCTTCTAAAGAATTATGTGGAGGTTGTAAATCGTTTGTGGAGAAAGATATGTAGTATTATTTACTATACAGACAAAGAAAAAAGTCTACATACACCAATTTTATCAAATTGAAAGAGATATTATAGAGTTGATTAGGCCATCTACAGCGAAGAGTGTTTGAAAAACAACACGAATATGAAAAAATATAACATAGAAATTATTAGAGAAAAAATATAAACTACCGGTATGTAGACTTTTTCCTTTTAGTGTATTTGCTAGTGTCCATCTTATTTAGGTCACCCAATCAAATCTGGTTTTCAACTTGATTCCATGGTATTTATGCTTTAAAACGAAACCCGAATACTGTTTGTCAAGTGCTTATCTGATGCATGGCTTCATAGGGGTATTACAGGGTCCTCTATGAGTGCTGAAGTCAACTTCGATTTTAACAAAATTGCCACTCACTCCCTCTTATCATATGTCGTCTAGTATAGCGTATAGTATATACACATATGGTCAAAAAAATATGTGTGAACTACATAGCAAACTATATCCGTATACTTTCGGTTTTACTTATACGTCATAGTTTAGTCAATTATTTTTATTAAATTAAAAGTTAAAGGGAAGGGAAAATAACAGTAAATTATGTTTAAAATAAGGTGAATTCAAAAAAGACCAGCTTTTGATGTGGACACCAATCTTTGTGAGCCAAAGCAACATTTTTTTCTTCTTTAAATTGTTTGTTCTAAGCAGAGGAACTTTGCGAGCTATCCTCCCTTGTAGGACTGCCTTCTGTAAACGTCTTCGCACAGTTCGTGATGACACTGTATTTTCAATTTCTCTAGCAATCGCCTTAGATGACTTAATAGGGTCCCGTTTGGACAGTGTGACTATGCGTTTGTCTGTAGTTAATGAAGTTTTTCTATGTCTACCTCGTGTTTCAACGTTATTTTTTCTTTTAAAGCGTTGGTTACAAAATTCTCAGACCGATTTAAAGCATATGCAATAAATTTGTAGGTTTCACCTTGCTCGCGAAGTTTAAGAATGAGGAGTCTTTCGTCATTACTGCAATGGAGCCCACGAGCCATCTTAAAAATTAATTATGTCTGATATAATGTTTAATTTATTTTTAATTAATATTATTTCACTTACTTTCTTCCTTTATTTTTCTAATTTTTTGACAATAAATCAAATTTTAACTAAATTACAAATCACACCTATTATTTTGTCCAAGTAAAATTCGCACTTAAAGGAAAAATGCCACACTATTTATCTGAGACAAGCTTATTTTTAGTAGAATTCCGGTTTCGTTCTTTCTGCAACATTAATACCAGACTATTATTGTATTATATATTTAGTAATTTTAGCATGGTTGTAATTTTTTGCATTTTTTAATAAGTTGAAAGAATAAAAATTTTTTACACCTATTTTTTTTGGCCATGAGTGTATTAATGTTATTAGAGGCAAGAAGGCATCGCCGCCAGTGGAGATCTATTTATTAAAGCTTTAACATATATTCGTGCCTCGATGTTCTACAATTTTTGTTTTACTAAGCAACTTATTTAAAATGTCCTCTTCCTTTTCCTTAGCATATTGTATATATATATTATATATATTGGCTTTTTGTAAGTCCGCAGAGTAATTTGTGGTCAATTAAAAGCAAATTTTGGAGAAAGGCCATTCTAAAAGTATCACCTCCATTTTCTTATTCCATTTTGGTTTCTTTCAAGTTGTAGCAGCGCGAAGTCAGTGACTGGTTTACGGTATCTAGGATCATCTGTCTTTAACACACCTTGTGAAAATGTATTGAGTTGTTGTATTGAGTGCAATGATGGCGAAGATTGACCATTACGGCTTATCCCCTCCTAACGGATGGAACTGTCCTTAAAACACTCTGTGATGTATTTTAGTGACAATGTTGCCTTCACTTAGGAGGCAAAGCGATACTGATATGATGCTGGATTGGAATACTTGCGTTTGCAGTTAGACACTTTAAACGATAAACAACATCACCACCGATTCGAGATATTGAGTTGGACTTGACATAAAAAAAATGTGTGACAGAATGAAAATATCAGTGGAGTTATTTACTGTCGTCGTAGTCTAGTAGGTAATGTGTTGGCCTATTTTGGACGTGAGGCCACAGTTCAAACCCCAGGTTAGGTGTCTTCAACAAAATGAAAAAAAAAAAGTTTTTTTCCTTTGACGACTTCCTCTCAGCAGATTTCTGGCTAAAAACTCTGAGAGTAAATTAAATTGCCATGAAAAGTTTCTTAAAAACCTGTTGTTCATGGTGTGAAAAGCTAGGTCGTAATCCTTACAACGGAAGGGTTGTAATGACCAACAAGGGGTAAGACCATATGCTCGGAGTCTTTAATAGAAATCGAACCTATGAACCTCACATTAATACCACTTCCTTTCTGTTTTTCAAAATTTATAAAAAAAATGGTTTAAAAGTCGTCGTGGTCTAGTAGGTAGTGTGTTGGCTTATTAGACGAAAAGCCAGGGTTCGAGCCCCAGGCCAGACATCAAAACAATAATACAAAAAGTATTTCTTCGGCGACTTCCTCTCAGCAGATATCTGGCAATAACTCTGGGAGTAAATAAAATCTGCCGTTCGGAGTCGACTTTAAACTGTAGGTCCCGCCACTCATGTATAAAAATTAACGCACACATCATAAGTGGTGTGAGAAACTGGGTCGCAATCCTGACTGAAGGGTTGTAATGACCAATTATGTATGTAATGGTTTAAAAACTTAGAGGATTTCAAAATTGATTTAATGAACTTTGACCTTTCGGAGTATTTTTTTTTTTTTGCATCAAACATTGTCAATTTAAAGTGGCCTGTCATAGGTTCCTTTCACAAAAGCCCATAATATTTAAAAGAACAGTTTTTTGTCCTCTTTTGTAGCTACAAATTGACAACTTTTGACCAAAAATGTTATAACAAATGAAGCCAAATGACTAGAAGAATAAAAACAGAAATAAAATAAAACGAAGAAGAAGAAGATGAAGAAAAAAAGCCAACAAATTTCATTTTATCAGTCGTGACCTCAACTCTCTTTAAAGCCTTAAAAAATTATATCCTGCTCGCCTTAACAACACTCAAACTCGTAATATGCGATTACAAACGAAAATGTATAGTAAAAATAACTGTCTGTCTAAATATGTCTGTCTGTCTGACTGTCTGTCTGTCTGTCTGATTTCGTAGTATATGAACTTGGCGAATGTGTGTGATTTGTTGTGCGATTTCACACAAATTTGTTGCATTATTGTTTTCGCGCAACCTTTAGTTTTTTTTTCTGGATTGTTTTTTCGGGATTTTTTTTTGAGGTGGTTTAACGTAAAATTGAAGCTGATTATTGTTTGGAAATTGGAGGATCGACAACACAGAGCAAAAAAAAAACAGAAAAACTCTAAAACAAAAAGATACGAGAGGGAAAACTGAGGGGGATGTATTTAGGCATGAGCATATTGTAAAGGGTGTTTTTTATAGAGGTATAGAACTTTAATTTGGCATTACTTTTCAAGATGGCGACCGATTTAACAGCTGTCAAGTGATTTATTCTCAGTTTGGTTTGGCAATTCATCATGAATAGACTCACGCCTGAACAACGCGTGCAAATCGTGCAATTTTATTTCGAAAATAATGGTTCTGTGCGGAAAACGTATCGCGCACTACGTCCATTTTATCGTCGACAAAATCGTCCATCAGAGCAGTTAATTCGATTAACCATGGAACGTTTTCGCATCACGTTTACTCTTATTCATAACTCGCATCCCCAGAGACGCTGTACGGTGCGTAGGATTGAGGAAGACCCGAATAAGTCCATCCGCCATCGAGCACAGGAATTGGATCTGTGTCCATCCACTTTATGGAAGATTTTGCGGAAGGATCTTGGTTTGCGTGCTTACAAAATCCAACTCGTGCAAGATTTGAAGCCAAACGATCATCAAGTAAGGCGTAGATTCGTCGAATGGGCCCAAAACGAGATTACCGTTGTTCCCGATTTTCATAAGCGAATTTTGTTTAGCGATGAAGCGCACTTCTGGTTGAATGGCTACGTCAACAAACAAAACTGCCGCATTTGGAGTGAAGGTAATCCTCAAGTGTTTGTGGAAACACCGTTACATCCAGAAAAACTGACTGTTTGGTGCGCTTTATGGGCTGGTGGAATCATTGGTCCGTACTTTTTCAAAAACGATGGTGGCCAGAACGTTACAGTCAATGGTGATCGGTATAGAGCCATGATTACTAACTTTTTCATTCCTGAATTGAATAACCATGATGTCCAGGAGATGTGGTTTCAACAAGACGGCGCAACATGTCACACAGCTCGTGCCACAATAGATTTATTGAAAGACACGTTTGGTGACCGCCTAATTTCACGTTTTGGACCTGTGAATTGGCCTCCAAGATCTTGTGATTTAACACCGCTAGACTACTTTCTGTGGGGCTATGTAAAGTCATTGGTCTATGCGGTAAAGCCACAAACGCTTGACCATTTGGAAGACAACATTCGCCGTATTATTGCCGATATACGGCCACAAATGTTGGAAAAAGTAATCGAAAATTGGACGTCCAGATTGGACTACATCCGCGCCAGCCGTGGCGGTCATATGCCAGAAATCATATTTAAAATGTAATGCCACAAGATTATCTTTCGGATAAATAAAATTCATGTCAATCGAATAATCCATCGTTGTTTTATTGCAACTTAAAGTTCTATACCTCTATAAAAAACACCCTATATATGGTTTACATACATACATATGTACAATGGTAAGTAAGTAAGTATGGCTTATACTACGGAGAGACGTTGTTGAGACGACAACGGCGCGATGGGGTCGATTTTGCATTCCAACACATTTCGCTTATTTGTAAGATATTTATTGCCTTCGATTGTTTAGCGATAAAATACAACACATACTTTTCTTTCTGTAAGCAGCATATTTACGTTGATTTTTTTTCTCCATTTTTTTTTTGCTTTGCTTTGCCTTTTCTTTTTCGTTATTCTCTTATTATATTGTATATTCTTTATGTTTTTTTTTCTTTGCAATTTTTGGGTTTTGTAAAGCTTGATTTCTGTCTTCTTTTGCTGTTTATTTCAAACAATAAGCAACAGAAACTAAAATCTTTTCAGTTGGGATAAGTAGGTTTGAGTTTGTTGGTTGCGTTGTTTTTAACATTAAAATCAGCTGAAGGAAATCTTTGTGTGAAAGATTTTTTAGGGTTGATATCAATGAAATGCAGGGTTTGTTAAATGGACTTATATAGAGTTGAAGAAAAAAAAAATAAAACAGCCTAAAATTGCTGTTTTCAACTACTCCAACGTCTTTCAACTTCATCTTTAACTCGTTTGTAGCTACGGTGTGGTTGCAAAACAGCTGCATTATTGGTTAGTACCACTGGTAACACTCTGATAATCAATATGCGTGCTGTTTAACACATTCGCTAAAGGACGGTGGTCCTATCGCCTTTGAAATGATGTAAAAAAAAATTTCATTGCTTCTGCTGAAGGTTTTCAGCAATGAAGACAGTCTTATAAAGTAATGAATTCTTAAGAGGAAAAATTTGGAAATCATAAATGAAAGCAAAACAGATTTATGAAAACTTTTTCATGTAAATTTTATTTACTCTCAGATTTTTTCCAGAATACTGCCGAAGTAATATTTTTTTTTTTCATAATTCGTTTAGTATGAGATGTCTGAGGCAGGATTTGAATCACGGGCTCTTGTCTAATAAGTCTTAACAATATTTAAACTACGGTAAAGATCCCATTCAGGTCAAATTTGAACGATTTTGTTCGTTAATTTATTGTAGAGCTTTACGTTCTCATATGCAAAAACTTTTCCACTCATACATACATACATAATTGGTCATTACAACCCTTCAGTCAGGATTACGGCCTAGTTTCTCACGCCGCTTATGTTGTGTGTGTTAATTTTATACATGAGTGGTGGGACCTACAGTTTTAAGTCGACTCCGAACGACAGATTTTTGAGAAACTTTTCATGGCAATTTTTATTTACTCTCAGAGTTTTTGCCAGAAATCTACTGAGAGGAAGTCGCCGAAAAAATACTTTTTGTATTTTGTCTTTGATGCCTGGCCTGGGGCTCGAACCCAGGCTTTTGCGTTTAATAAGCCAACACACTACCTACTAGACTACGGCGACTTCATAATTTTATTTACTCTCAGATTTTTTTCAGAATACTGCCGAAGTAATATTTTTTTTCATAATTCGTTTAGTATGAGATGTCTGAGGCGGGGTTTGAATCACGGGCTCCTGTGTAATAGTTCTCATTCAAGTCAAATTTGCACAGTTTTGTTCGATAATTTATTGTAGAGCTTTACGTTCTCATATGCAAAAAACTTTCCCACTTGCTCTTCATAAATTATTTGACCCAGACAGCAATAAAAATCAAGTCCAGACTACAAGATAGATTCTTAATACAGTTTTATACTAACTTCCACGAATTTAAACGAATCTCTATCGACGTTTATGTGCAGGCTTTGTCGAATTGTTGACAGTATAGCATAAAATTAAGAAAGAGCCGAGTTCAGAGTATACGACTTCATATCACATACATATTTATGCTGGCTTATTCACGAATCTCTTCCTTTGAGATTATCGTAAGTAATCCACATTTTATTTCCAGTCTCCATTTACTTACGAAATTGTCTAATTTTCTTGCGTTTAAGTCGTTTGGAGTTTCTCTTTTAAGTTGTTTTTGTTGTATACTAGATTACGGCGACCACACAATCTATTGTACTGTCCTTAGACTATAAAGGGTGCCCCTATATTCAAACTCGTTGCCACTGACAAACTTAAGAACTCTGTTTGCTGTTAGTAAAGAAAACTCCTCGGATAATACTTGTTCAAAGTATGTGTTTTGACGATTTGTTTTCCTCATTTCAGAATCTACTACATATTGGGCTTAAAATGATCCATATTCTAAGCAACTATTCTTCAAGCCTATAATACATAGTCAGAAGGCAAGTTACTTTCCTCAAACAACCTTTAAATAGTTTAATGTATGATTCAAAGCTTTTCCGCTTGTAATTCCCTAGCAAAAGTTTGTAGATTGTCTCAAACACAGGTTTGTCCATTTCTCTTTTAACGAGTATACCCTTCCAAACTCCTCTTATTACTCTGCAGAAAGGTTCTGGCCCTATTGGGGCTTCGATCATTTAGGGAGTGAATTCTCGGATAGGGGCTTAACTGTCAAATTCTCGTAAAGGGGCTTGACGGTCAAATACTATTTCTTCTGTTCTTACTGTCCAAGTTCTGTTGATAATATCTTCCACTTGAAAGATATCCGCGAGATTCTACATGGGTTCTAAATATTTGACTCTGGGCAGCCACTTCGGTCTTACTATCCGTGTTCGATCCATCTGTATGTGCCCGAATGTTCTCTTTATGTTTCTGTCCAGGACACATTTAAGAGGAGATCTGTTAACCACTGGGTTTCTTGAGTCATGATGATCCTTAATAAATCTCGTGTTAAATCGGTCAACCATTATCCTCGCCATAGTCTGATCCTGGCCCTTACTACCTTAAGCAACTGGCTTAAATCCAACAGATCTCTTTAACATTAACTTACACATACTTTTTTTGAAGTCGCCGTAGTCTAGTAGGTAGTGTGTTGGCTTATTAGACGTAAAGCCAGGGTTCGAGCTCTACGCCAGACATCAAAATAAAATACAAAAAGTATTTCTTCGGCGACTTCCTCTCAGCAGATTTCTGACAAAAACTCTGAGAGTAAATAAAATTGCCAAGCAATCTGTCGTTCGGAGTCGACTTTAAACAGTAGGTCCCACCACTCATGTATAAAATTAACACACACAACATAAGTGGTGTGAGAAACTACGACGTTGTACAATGGGTCAATTCGACCTCCGGGTACTGTACTTGTCTTAATTGACAAGTACACGTCCTCTAACCTAACCTAACCTAACTTACACATTTATTGTATAATTGTTAGCTTTCGGAGTGTTCTAGTTCTGACATCAAATTAATGTAATCAACGAATCTAAAACTCTCACGTCAAGCGGTGACATTAAAATTTTTTTATTTGACAATCTCTCGTTAGAAGAAATTTTTGCCCACTAATGTTTAAGTTTTCACTCTTTAACTTTACTGTCCTGCCATTTATTCATATTTAACAATTACAATGAATTTCATGCCAAGCTTTGTTTTTGTTTTTTTCCTCCATTTTCGTTTAATTTCAGCTGCAATTGCTTTTGATGCCTTTAGTTTATTTGTTTCTTGTTATTATTATTGTTGTTGTTATTGTTGTTTTCTTATTTTTTTGTTAAACAACAACATTTTGAAATCGGCAACAATCGTTGCCTGAAGACTCACTGATTGTGACTGATAAGGAATAAAAATGTTACTGCATGATTTTCTTCCTCTTCTTTTTTCTTTCTGTGCATTTTAAAATTTTATTTTTATTCTTTTTGTTTTTGTAATAAAATTTGCTTTTTGTTTTGTTTTTAATCTCGTAAAACTAATCGAAATTAAAATTTAAAATAACTGAGAATTGTTTTCTTACAATGTGCTGCTTAAGTTATAAAGGAAAACTTATGAAAAGATTTTTTTCATTAAATGACGCTCTAAAGGATTCAAATGCAGTTAGAGATGCCCTGCATATTTGTTTTTGACGATCAAAAATTAAAATTCGTTTTTAAACTGTAATATGTACCTATGATAGGATTATTACAACCGAATTGTTGATTGTCTCATTGATTGTAGATGAGCTTCTTTTGCGAAATTAACTTTTTTCTGTGCGTGTAACCTTTGTAATCATCATAATGCAGCTTAAGTACCCAGTTGCAATGGAAATTAGTAACTTCTGTTCTAAGCTGCTTGTAAAAAGCCAAGCCTTTCTTGTAATCTCTAAGTCAACTCTTTGGCCCCAGCCTCCTTAACAAAATTCGCGGTCATATTGCTTTAAAACAAGAGAAAAATTCCCTAGAAGTTCGGGCGATTGGAAATGGGGTCCAAGTGGAAATGAGGTCATTAGGTCAACAATAAAATCGAGGGAATTGTGGTATTATCCGAGATAGACTGATTCACAGTATTAACATCCTTTATAACAGTTAACGAAACACTGCTTTATGTTGAAGGAATCCGCAAGACACTGACGGTAACACAGTGAAAGATGGCTTCCGTAAGGAAGTTTCACGCAACGAGCGTGTTAGCAATATGAAGGAATCAGAGGTCAGCAATGAGTATTCAAAACGATGAGTAGATTCGAATCATACTTATAATTTCTGATACTTATACGCATTCATACTTATTTTAACGTCATACTCATACTACTCATATTCAAAGTTTGAAATACTCATGGTACTCATAATTAGCAATACGCACGATGTTATTGATTTCGGCTCTCCATGACTCATCGTATACACGAATCACAAAATAAGTATGATTCGCGTACGAACACTACAATACTCACAAGAAGGTTGTGTGTTTGCTCTGCTTGCTGTCTTTGTCTTTTTCTTTCTTCTTTCTTTGTAAATGCAACAACAACTTAGACTGTAAATTTTGATGAGTGATTCGTATGAATCAAACATATTTCGAATGTTATGAGTTTGATGTCAACGTTGTACTCATACTCATTGCAACTTGTACTTATAAATCAATGTTGTACTGAGTATGAATGAAACAGAGTAGTTGGATTTCAATGCTGTTGACTCACTCATACATAAAATTGCATTAGTATGCCACTATCAGGTATGTTATGTAACATGGCATAGGTATTCCGATTGGCTCAATTAAATTGAGTGTTCTCCGGTCGTTTTACAGGAAGTCACACCAATTTCGTTGGGAGCTGGAGAGGACATGTGCAATGTGTTGTGAACAAGAAATTTTTGCGGTTCCTACGAGCCACTGCCCAGTTGTAAGGCGTTCCGATGGACATGAGATTCCCTCATATCAGTTTTTGCGGCTGCTAGAGATCTGAGGAGGATTAAGAGACTATAATTTATATCTACCTCATGTGTCAGTGCCCGGATCTTGCCATAAAGAGGAGGAGGTTCTTGACGCCAGACATACATAATTGGTCATTACAACCCTTCAGTCAGGATTACGACCTAGTTTCTCACACTACTTATGTTGTGTGTGTTAATTTTATACATGAGTGGCGGGACCTACAGTTTAGAGTCGATTCCGAACGACAGATTATTGAAAAACTGTTCATGGCAATTTTTATTTAGTTTTTGCCAGAAATCTGCTGAGAGGAAGTCGCCGAAGAAAAACTTTTTTTGTATTTTGTTTTGATGTCTGGCCTGGGGCTCGTATCCTGGCTATTCGTCTAATAAGCCAACACACTACCTACTAGACTACGGTTCTTGACTCCAAGTTTTCATTATTTTGGAGTGGAATTCATTTTCTATGGAGACTGTAGGAAAGTCCTTATAGTTCAAGATGGGTGTGCTCCATTTCCGTCATAGCATACCATGTAATATGTAAACCAAATAGAAAAAATATCTTCCTCTTCTTCTTTTGTAAACGACTCTGATCGTGAAGGTGCTAATATGCTTGTTAAAGTCAAATAGATTGTGATATACAAACAGTGAACGTCAAAAGAAACTGCACTATGGGTAGAATTTAACCAAACTCAACTTTTATGACTTAAGAAGAGTGCCCGAAAAAAATTTGACAATATTTTGAAATATTTTGTAATTTTTGTCTGGCTGCCTTCCAAAATGTATCAATACAAAGTTTGTATGCAGTTCTACAACGGTATATAAACTATGTAGATATGCAAAGTAACCAAACAATGCATCAACTATAAATCCGATGCCTGATTGCTTTTTGACTGCGTTAAATACACACATTGACGACGTTTTGAAATAGAATACATTGTATATATTTTGTACAGCGGCATTATGAAACACTATACTTTGTTCACACACAAAGCAACTAACATTTTTGTACGCAGCCTCTTCTGTGTCAATTTTAAAAACTGGCAATTAAACAATTTTAAATTAAAAATAACGGTAATTTATTAATGTATACATATTTTTTTTAATGTGCAGTTTCTTTTGACGCTCACTGTAAATGATGCATCAAAAAACCAGCATAGTGATCTTCAGCATCGCGCTGTACGGTGGAACAATGCGGACCACAAAGCAAGCCGATGAGTTGACGCTAACAGTGGTTCGTGTGTTCCTATACTCGTTAATTATAGTTTTCGAATTAGGATAAGCCATGAGTCCGTTACCGACATATTAAAAAATAACGAGCGATTTTTAGCTATTATCTTTTTGGCAACACTGGTTTAAACAGCTCAAGCACGTTTCGTGTTTTGTTTCACTGTCAAACATCTTCAGTTTGGTCTATAATTTAACCATGAATCATCGTACAAACGAACAACGCTTGCAAATCATTGAATTTTATTATCAAAATGCGTGCTCTGTTAAGAAAGTTCATCGCGCGCTTCTTCCATTTCATGGTCAGTTTAATCGACCCACTGAAGCGGCTCTTCGTGGTATTGTGGAGTGAAGGTCAGCCAGAAGCATTGCAAAAGCTACCAATGCATCCAGAAAAAGTCACAGTTTGGTGCGGTTTATGGGCTGGTGGCATCATTGGACCGTACTTCTTCAAAGATGCTGCGAATCGTAACGTAACTGTGAATGGTGAGCGCTACCGTGAGATGATATCCAACTTTTTTTTGCTCAAAATGCAAGAGCTTGACTTGCGTGACATGTGGTTTCAACAAAACGGTGCCACATGCCACACAGCACACGTAACAATGGAGTTATTGAGAGGCGAGTTCGGTGAACATTTTATTTCACGTTCGGGGCCGGTCAATTGGCCGCCTAGATCGTGCGATTTAACGCCTTTAGACTATTTTTTGTGGGGCTATGTTGAAGCTCATGTCTATACAGACAAGCCCGCTTCAATTGACGCATTGGAAGACAACATTGAAGCATTTATTCGTGAGACCGAAATGTTGGAAATAGTATGCCAAAATTGGACTAAGCGGATGGACCATTTCAGGTGCAGTCGCGGTCGACATTTGCATGAAATAAGCTTCAAACATTAAATTATATGGACCGTATCGATTCAAATAAAGATTTCATGCATTTTTCTGAATTTTATGTGTTTTTTTTTGAAAAATTTTCCTATAGCTCTTAAAAAATTACCCATTATTAAAATTGATTTTGCATTAGGTTGTACTTGTTTGACGAATGGAAAATGATGCTCCATGATTGGCATAAAAAGCATAAAAGAGCGACCAAAGTACAATTCCAATGACAAGGTGGGGAAAAAGTCTGAAAACACATGTGGTCACCTAATGGCGCCAGCTTGCGGCAAGCAGGAATACCTAGTGTTTTATTACAATATAAGATGAAATTGGCCATTTGCTGTAATCACCAATTCAAAACCGACTTACCAGTCTTTTTTTATGATTCATAATAACATGCCAGCGGGGTTTTTGATGAAAAATATGATATCAGACGTTTGATTGTAATCTAAGATGTTTTGTTTTGCTAAATAAACAATTAATTCGTTAATTTAATATACTTTTAATAACATTTAATGGCTGCTAAGGCAAATTGATCTTTGAAACCTAAGATACATGTTAAGAATTTTATGATTTTGTTTTTTTTTTCTTATAAATACCCAAGATTAAAAAGCAGAAACTGAAGTTTTATTTTTTTTTGTTTTCACGTAGAGGCATACTAATAATAAATTAATAATTTAATATGTTGATGTCTCAGCAAGTTTTCCAGTATTAAAGTTCTCAAGTTAAATTATAACTCCGGCATGGAATTTCATTTTCTTGCTGCAGACACACAGAGAGCATTAAAAATGTGTATAAAATTGATCATAAATTATACTTATGATGCTTGTGTGGTGGGGCTTAACTCTTCTTCTAGTGAATGGTAAATATTTTTACAAATAATATTAGTTGAACGATAAAATAGACCGGATATGAGCTTATAAACATAAAGATATCGTTTTGCCTTCGACAAACCAAACCAAACCAAGCCAAATGGTTTAAATGTCCCCACTTTATCTTATTTTCACACACACACACATATATGCACATACATACATACATCAAACATCAGGGAGGGAGAAAAGTAAAAATAAATATTAAAAGTTAATCCTTTTACTGCTTACCACTCATAAATGTTTACTCACACACAATACTTATGCTTACATAAAGCCTGAGTGAGAGAAGAGTGGGCTAAATCAACCCACTCACATGCTGTACGAAAGATATCCTTTTTTCGCCAATTTTTTCTTCTCCTTTTTTTTTGTTATCAAATGCTGGGAATCATTTATAACCCACCAGAAAATGAAAAAAGAAGGAAAATGTTTGGAAGACAGGGGAAAAAAAAGATGTGTGTACGATACTGATGATGATAATGCTGACGACGATGACGATGGCGATGGCGATGGTTTACAATCTTTGTTTGTTTGTTTGCTGTGTTGGCTTATTTGCTGTTATTTTTGTAATGCCTGCTGTTTGGAAAACTTGGTCTTAACGAGACCAACAACAACTAACTGCAGCAGCAAATGAAAAGAAAATAAAAATAAGTTTCGTTAACTCACCACTTCTTATAAAGGGTGTTTTTCATACAGGTATAGAACTTTAAGTTGCAATAAAACAACGATGGATTATTCGATTGACATGAATTTTATTTATCCGAAAGATAATCTTGTGGCATTACATTTTAAATATGATTTCTGGCATATGACCGCCACGGCTGCCGCGGATGTTGTCCAATCTGGACGTCCAATTTTCGATGACTTTTTCCAACATTTGTGGCCGTATATCGGCAATAATACGGCGAATGTTGTCTTCCAAATGGTCAAGCGTTTGTGGCTTTACCGCATAGACCAATGACTTTACATAGCCCCACAGAAAGTAGTCTAGCGGTGTTAAATCACAAGATCTTGGAGGCCAATTCACAGGTCCAAAACGTGCAATTAGGCGGTCACCAAACGTCTCTTTCTATAAATCTATTGTGGCACGAGCTGTGTGACATGTTGCGCCGTCTTGTTGAAACCACATCTCCTGGACATCGTGGTTATTCAATTCAGGAATGAAAAAGTTAGTAATCATGGCTCTATACCGATCACCATTGACTGTAACGTTCTGGCCACCATCGTTTTTGAAAAAGTACGGACCAATGATTCCACCAGCCCATAAAGCGCACCAAACAGTCAGTTTTTCTGGATGTAACGGTGTTTCCACATACACTTGAGGATTACCTTCACTCCAAATGCGGCAGTTTTGTTTGTTGACGTAGCCATGCAACCAGAAGTGCGCTTCATCGCTAAACAAAATTCGCTTATGAAAATCGGTAACAACGGTAATCTCGTTTTGGGCCCATTCGACGAATCTACGCCTTACTTGATGATCGTTTGGCTTCAAATCTTGCACGAGTTGGATTTTGTAAGCACGCAAACCAAGATCCTTCCGCAAAATCTTCCATAAAGTGGATGGACACAAATCCAATTCCTGTGTTCGATGGCGGATGGACTCATTCGGGTCTTCCTCAATGCTACGCTCTACAGCAGCAATAGCTTCTTCTGTACGCACCGTACAGCGTCTCTGGGGATGCGAGTTATCAATAAGAGTAAACGTGGTGCGAAAACGTTCCATGGTTAATCGAATTAACTGCTCTGATGGACGATTTTGTCGACGATAAAATGGACGTAGTGCGCGATACGTTTGCCGCACAGAACCATTATTTTCGAAATAAAATTGCACTATTTGCAAGCGTTGTTCAGGCGTGAGTCTATTCATGATGAATTGCCAAACCAAACTGAGAATAAATCACTTGACAGCTGTTAAATCGGTCGCCATCTTGAAAAGTAATGCCAACTTAATGTTCTATACCTCTATAAAAAACACCCTTTACTTTACAGCAACAACAACAACACCACCACCAACAACAATAACATCATTGTTAACAATGTCATCATTCGCATCATCATCATCATCACCGTCACCGTCATCGTCGTTGGTATCATAAAAATGAGAAACACTGTGCGGCAACCACCACATATCCTGTGCTGCCACTGCTGCTGGCTGGATACCATCATTACAATGGCTGGTTAGCTGGTTTTAGTACCCACCTATAGTTAGTTGTTAGTTGTTTGGTGGCATTAGCCAACCATCCAACCAACCAGCCAGCCAGCCAAGTTATGAATTTAAAATCTCACAATATATTGTGTTTTATACCAACACATACCCTGGCACAGAGACACACAGAGCCAGAGAGAGAGAGAGAGAGAGCGAGAGAGCGAGTGCAAGTGAAAGAGTTTCAGAGTTTGAGTATTTACGGGTAATATAAACCATTGGATAAAAATTTTTCTTATCTTTGACGACCAGACGATATTATAATGCAATTTTATGTTCTTAAAATCCATATTTTATAGAATTTCTCAATTTTTTTTTTCTTTTCTTCTTTTTTCTTCCTTTACACTCGCAGCAAATAAAACATGTTGGCTGTTATGTTAGTTACGTTAGTTATGTATGTGTGAGTACAGAAGATTGTAAGGAAAAATATTTTCAAAAAAAATCTGTTTTTCTGTTGTTGTTGTTGTTCTGGTAAAAAAGGAATTTATGATTTGGAAATAAAAATCCTAAATGTATTGACTCAATTTATGATATTTATTAGAAGGATAATCCTTTTCTCTGTGCGCTGTTACGTAAAGATTTTTACGTTTTAATACTTTACCTAGTTGGTGGTTAGCAGGGAGTGTGAGATAAAATGGTCATTAGAAATAAATTTTGGGATTTTTATTTAAGCCATCATTTGTAAGAGCAGCAGATTTAATAAATAAAACAAAAATTCTAAATGTTATCATTAAAATATTAGACATTTTAAAAATAAAAAAAGAACTTTCTTCCGATTTACGTACGTAAGGTCATTAAAATCCTTTAGTCAGGATTACGACCTAGCTTCTCACACCACTGATGTTGTGTGCGTTAATTTTATACATGAGTGGCGGGACCTACAGTTTAAAGTCGATTCCGAACTACAGATTTTTGAGGAACTTTTCATGGCAATTTTATTTACTCATAGCTTTTGCCAGAAATCTGCTGAGAGGAAGTCGCCGGAGAAATATTTTTTCATATTTTCATTTTGATGTTTGACCTGGGATTTGAGTCGAGACCTCACGTCTAATAAGCCAACACACTACCTACTAGACTACGGCGACTTCCTGTTTATGTTATTTAAATATGATAGATTCATGACCAATGCCGGACCTATTTTAAAATAATTTATACGAAATTTTGAAAGGGTAAAGATCTGTCAATTAATCTCACTTAGTCACGATCAACACTTGAGTGAACGTATGATCACGAAGAAATGTACTCTACTAGAAAGACGAACTTCAGGAAGAATTCCTTTCACTTTACTAGGGCACAGTACGCTAAAATGCGAGCGCCTATTGTCCAAAACTGGTCAGATCCATAAAATGGCAGTGTATCGAAAACCCAGTCCGATGATCAATTCACAAGCAAAACATAATCGCTTGAAAGTTACAGAATAGACGAAGGGAAGGGCAGATCCAGCTACTTGTGAAAGTGGCAACTTGACATTTAAAAAGCAAAGCTGCGAGTGTAAGTGGCAGATAAACAGTGATGATACGCGGTCAATGTTGAGGTCGTATGTTTTTCGTAGGAACCAGCAGATTGTTCTTAAATATAACGGTTTTTTGTATAAAAAAAAATATTCGTGACATGTGACAATGCTCAAATTACTTGTGAATAAATCAAAGTATAAACAATGCCTGCAGATTCTTGGATTTTATTATTTCATGATTGTCGAAAAATTATCTTGGCTTAATGGATATGTCAATGGGAGTCAGAGCTAGCCCATGACTTGCCAGTAGATCCTAGGTTAGGTTAGGTTAGCGTGGTAGCTTTAATTTGCCAAAAAGCTCACTTGGGCACGCATAGCGGCCCGTTGTGATGCCACAGGTGAACGCAGCCTCTGTACTGACCAAGTTCCTCCGATCCAAGGAGGGGGAAGTTGCTCAGCGCAAGGGCTGCACATTTTCAAAAACCACGACTACCCTACGCTGGAAAACCAGCCAGAAAGTTTGATAAACGAGACTATGATATCAATGGACGATAGCTTCGTCAAGCTGACAAGGGTTGGAGAGCCAAATAACCTATATCTGCACCCCGCAGGGGATGGGCATTGGCAGAGGAAGTGGGTGACAGTCTCGTCCTCCTCGGCGGATCTGCATCCACGGCAGAAGTCGTTAAATGGGAGTCGCATTCTTTCCGCGTGTCTACCCATAACACAGTGGCCTGTAAGCATGGCCACTGTGATCGAGATTATATTACGGCCAAGTCCAAGTAGCTGGTTGGTACGCCTTCTATCCATTGTCGGCCAAGTGAGTCTAGCGATGGAGCAGTAGATCCTAAAAAAGTTACTATTTGGTGCGGTTTGTTTGACGGCGTTATCGTTGTACCGTACTTCTTGAAGAACGATGAAAATTTCAACATTGCTGGCAATGAAGCACCGAACCATGCTGCAATTACTGACTTTTATTATCTAAAATGGATATACTGGACTTGATGGACATGTGCTGCATTCCACTTGTTACGCGGTTTTATGAATGTATTAAAAGGCGAGTTTGATGAGCAAATAAATTCGTGTTCTGCGGTAGTCTATTGGTCGACAACATTATGCGATTTGGCTTCACTCCACTGTTCAAAACGAATTAATGTCAATGCCAACCAGCTGAATATGGCAAGCTGATCATATGTGACCTGTACCGAACACAATTGATTTACTTGAAGCCCAGCATTGCCCTACAACCTCTCGGATTATGCGATAAGATTTGAAGATTTCATCATGATAATGTGGACATATGTTGAAAATTGTTTAAAAAATAGTATTTGGCTTCACCCACAAAAGAAAAGGCGAAAAATATTCGTCATGGTTTTCATACTTCAGACATTTTGGGGCTCTAATCATCCAATTAATAATCCGGCAATTAAGCTCCCAGGGCGTACACGGAGGATAACATTTGCAACGAACATTAAAGAAGGTTCGAAAACGCCACTTCTAGAGAAAGAATTGAACCCTATCAAAGGAGTAAATCACCTCTAAAACCAATACAAGAACCCAATTCATTCTCATCAAACCCGTCGTTTGGAGTCGACATTAAACTATAGGTTCCACTATTCACGGATAAAATTAACACACACAACATGGGTGGTGTAAGAAGCTAGGTTGTAATGGTCACTAGTATCAAGTATACTTTAAGGTTTAACATGTTTATCATTAAAATTGCTATTGTATCATATTTGATCACAGAGAATCCCAATCTGAACTACCCCACTGAGTTTGTCAATTTCAATACAAACTTTTCTTATCCAATCTCTATCACTCCAGTCATTAAAAATCCTCTCCCACGAGTTAACTGGCTGGTTGGTTGGTTAAAGATAAGCAAAATTTTCGGTTTATTTGTTTTATTTGAAAAGTAAATAATGCAGCAGGATATAATCATTTGGTTCCCATGGCTTGCTAATGTTTCAAAGAATATCAGCACAACAGCCATTAAAAATTCTACTCTTTATCTGTGATAAAATAAATTAAAAATTAAGCAAAGAAAAGTCACCCCTTGAAAGTATACTTGTGAACACACACAATACTTGAAACAGTAGTAGTAAGTCGTCGTCCTCAACAACAAACGCAGTATTTCCTTCCGTTTAATCGAACGCCGCAGCTTGAAAAGGATTTACTGTTATAAACTAATACGCTTTTGCTATCCATAGTTCATCATTATCATTCCCTCTCTCTGTCTCTGTCGCTGTCTCTCTATCTCTCTCTCTCTGTATCTTTGTTTTGATTTTATTCTCATCATTAATTTTGAAAGTCATTTGACTTTTTCCACATCGTTTTACAAATCTTTTCAAACTGGCACGCTGATGAGAAAGATTACGAATACACAGTATACGAGTGTTTTTTTCTGTATTTTTATCACAGCTAAAGTGGGCGTCTAAACATTTGTGTAAAATATAATGGAATTAAAAATGACAAAAAGAAAAATAAAAAGAAAAAAAGAATGTGAAATATTAAGTGAATATGAATATTAAGTGGGTTTTCCCCCTCAAAACTGAAAAGTGGTGGTTATTGTCATCATTGGATAACATCCCTTTTCCTCTTTTAATTTTTGTCCTTCGAAATTAAATTATGGTAGTGAGTATATGAATGAATGATGCACGTTTGATATAATATTTGCATGGCCTTGATTTATTATCATTAGCATGCATTGATCCACATTTATAATGAAAGCTGCAGGCGATAATGCGATACAATTAAGTTTCACTCATTTAAGCTTAAATTTCCTTAAACTGTTTTTATAACGGGTGATTTTTTAGCTATTAGCAACATTGGTTTAAACAGCTCACGCACGTTTCGTGTTTTGTTTCACTGTCAAACATCTTCAGTTTGGTCTATAATTTAATCATGAATCATCGTACAAACGAACAACGCTTGCAAATCATTGAATTTTATTATCAAAATGCGTGCTCTGTTAAGAAAGTTCATCGCGCGCTTCTTCCATTTTATGGTCAGTTTAATCGACCCACTGAAGCGGCTATTCGGGCGCTACCCTGAGATGATATCCAACTTTTTTTTGCCCAAAATGCACGAGCTTGACTGGCATGGCATGTGGTTTCAACAAGACGGTGCCACATGCCACACAGCACTCGTAACAATGGACTTATTGAGAGGCGAGTTCGGTGAACATTTTATTTCACGTTCGGGACCGGTCAATTGGCCGCCTATATCGTGCGATTTAACGCCTTTAGACTATTTTTTGTGGGGCTATGTTAAAGCTCATGTCTATACAGACAAGCCCGCATCAATTGACGCATTGGAAGACAACATTGAAGCATTTATTCGTGAGATACCGGCTGAAATGTTGGAGAGAGTATGCCAAAATTGGGCTAAGCGGATGGACCATTTGAGGCGCAGTCGCGGTCAACATTTGCATGAAATAATCTTCAAACATTAAATTATATGGACCGTACTATCGATTCAAATAAAGATTTCATACATTTTTCTGAATTTTGTGTTTTTTTTTTGAAAAATTTTCCTATAGCTCTTAAAAAATCACCCATTATTAAAATTAATTTTGTAATGTATTGAATATCCTTGTAAAGCAAGTCAGAATGAACAATAGCTAGGTGCGTCATTTTATCATTTTGAAACTATTCAAGCTGATTTTTTATTTGATTTGTACTAGGGCCTTATACCTATTATTCTTAATGTATACAGGTCCTTAAATATTATGCCAAAATATCTTAGCATGATTTTATTAAGAATGTATCGCTTGGAAGTCTGTGTAATATTAATCAATCTTTCTGAAACTTTGAGGAAAATCTCACCCATCGACATGACAACATGCAGATGCGTTAACATTTCGAGATTTGCTGACTATGTGGCATTTTTAAGCGCCAATAAACCCCTACATAAGGTTGCTTTGCGTTCGCAGAATTATATAACACAGCCGGACTCATGTTTGAAAGTGTACATATGTACATTCACACTACTTAGGGACATCATTACAACTTCCGTTAAAGTTGGGTTTAGTTAAAGGTGACTTTAACTTTAACTAAAGGTTAAAGGTGACTTTAACTTTAACTAAAGGTTAAAGGTGACTTTAACTTTAACTAAAGTTACCTTTAACTAAACCCAACTTTAACGGGAAGTTGGAAGTAATGATGGCCCTAAGTAGTGTGAATGTACTATATGTACGCTTTCAGACATGAGTCCATGAGACATGAACAAAAATGTACAATGTTGCCTATAGGCAACATCGGGCATGAAAGGGTTAACTGTATTGACTTTAACTAAAGTTGCCTTTAACTTCTTTGCGTTATTACAAACTACAGATAAAATAAAGTTAACATTTTCAAAAATATGGCAGTGCCGGAGCAAATTCGTAGGAAATTCAGATGTCATTAAGATCAATTTTCTTTCGATTTGTTTGGAACTCTCTCTTCTTTTTCTGCAAATTAATTTGTAGCTCCACAGCTTATCTGTATGACATCTGCTCTTCATTTTCAAGATTTTATAGTACATTGATGGTTGTAGAACTATACCATGAGCAACTACGGCCGTAACTATGCATATATTACTAGCATTTCCCAATAAGTCAATTTAACTGCATACAGGATGATTTTCGGTCAAGATGTTTGCTCAATTATTTCCATATCTCCACAGTATAAACCCACTACAGTACCATTATTACAACTTGCCATTAACTAAAGGGAGGATTTTAACGGGCAGATAAATTGTTTTTCATTAGTATATGTAAGTGGACAATATGGAAGAAGTAAGCGTTAAGCTAAATGATGGATCATCCTATCGGTAACTTTTAAAGTTAACTTTATGTTTGAACTTGCCATATAATATATTATTTTCATAATGGCAACTTCAAATACAAACAAAATGAGCATAAACAACAAAAAAAAAGCCCGTCATTGCCACTGCGTTTAAAAAAAAACTTGTTTAATTTAGCAGTGCTATCGACATTGCTCCGGCACTGGCATATTTTTGAAAATGTCAACTTTATTTTGCCATTAGGTTGTACAGTGCGGGCTCGATTTGCGCAACTACCTATTATTGCAACTGACCGATTTGCGCAACAGCCTAATTTATAACATTACAGTCTTGACAACAGCAACTTTTTTCAAAAAATAGTTCGCGATAAGTGCAACTTTATTTTTTATTTTGCAAATGTTATATTATTTGGCAGTTATTCTGTTACAATTTCTTTTTATTCTCATAGTTTTTCAATCAGTAGCGTAATTTAAAATTATTAGGAACCTAAAAAATCCTTTCACGACGACACTGGCCTCACAAAAAATTTTGACTTTATTTACAGTTATTTTGTTGTTTTGTCTCTGTTTCTTTGATTATATTTAAGATTTATTTCAGTATAGTGAACATCATTTTATAAGTTAAATATGGGAGTAGTGAAAAAATTGTTAAATTGACAATAAAACAGAAGTTAGAAATTTTAAACAAATTAAAACACGGTGAAACTGTAAGGAAAATTTGTATTGATTACAAAGTTAATAAATCTACAGTTAGTAGGATTTAAAAAAAATGAAGTTTCTATTCAAAAATGTGTGAGAAACACTGAATCTGGACCAGGAAATCGATCAACCCTCAAGTCTGCAGAATATCAAAAAATGGAAAAAGCGTTGTTTTAAATGGTTTTTAAATCAAAAAAATCAATTTCTGAGGAGGTTTTAAAATCGAAGGCCCAGTACTTTCATAATAAAATAAAGGAAAAGCCTGGACATTTTAATACTAGTAATGGATAAATGAAAAACGACGGCATGGTATACGCAGGCTAAAAATGTGTGGGGAAAGGCTTTCAAATAAACCAGAAAGTGTTGATCCATTCGTAGATCACTTTAAAAATAAAATCAATGAACTGCAATTAATGGCCGACCTTTTATTATAACTTTTTTTGTTTAATGAATGAATTAATTATATTATGTTAATTAAATTGCTTGTTTTTGTTAAAAAATTAATTAAAAAATTGCACTGCATTTAGTGGTTGGTTATTGCAACATTTCGAAAATTGCAACAACCCAGATTTCCTATCGGTTGCGCAAATCGAGCCCATACTGTAATAACGAAAAGAAATTAAAGCTAACTTTAGAGTCCACTTTAGCTAAAGTTACCTTTAACTAAACCCAACTTTAACGGGAAGTTGTAATAATAGCCCTAAGTGTGTTTAACCAGAATTTTTTTTTTTTCTTTTTTTTTTTTTTTTTAAATTTTATTAAAATTTTATTAAAAATATCAAAACAGTTTGTATCTTTTTTGTGGGCTTAGTATGTTCAGTTAGTTTACTATCTCATAAAGAAAAAAGTTGACATTTGTCAGATATGTATGTATGTGTTCTTCTAGATATTCTTATTAGTTTTATATTCTTATTGGGTGGTTTCTTTTGCATTATTGCAGTTGGTATCTGTTAAATAAGAATTTGTTATGAAATGTTTTTCATTACAAGTGTAACTCATGCAAACTGGAGATATGAATTTATTTTTATTTATTTATTTATAATTCTTTGCTGCTGTTTTATTTTTTCTTTTTCTTTTTCTGTTTCATTCTTTTGTGAATATCTTTGAAATGATGATGGTTGAGTTTGAGTTGGATGATGATTATGATGATGGCAATGGTGGTTGGTTGGTAGAATGGTTGCATGATTTGATTGTTGATTTTTATATGTGGGGTGGGATGTTGTTTTTAGACAATATCACCATCAACAACATCATCATCGTCATCAGTATCATCATCATCATTGTTATTGTATCAGTTACTCTATTTACGTTTGTATATTTTGTATGTCTTCCCATATCTGTCTATTTGTATCTCTCTCTTACTATATAACATCGATCTATGTATGTACATATGCATGTTAGCATGCCCTAGGAGTGTATATAAAGGGTGTTTTTTATAGAGGTATAGAACTTTAAGTTGGTATTACTTTTCAAGATGGCGACCGATTTAACAGCTGTCAAGTGATTTATTCTCAATTTGGTTTGGCAATTCATCATGAATAGACTCACGCCTGAACAACGCTTGCAAATAGTGCAATTTTATTTCGAAAATAATGGTTCTGTGCGGAAAACGTATCACGCACTACGTCCATTTTATCGTCGACAAAATCGTCCATCAGAGCAGTTAATTCGATTAACCATGGAACGTTTTCGCACCACGTTTACTCTTATTGATAACTCGCATCCCGAGAGACGCTGTACGGTGCGTACAGTAGAGCGTAGCATTGAGGAAGACCCGAATGAGTCCATCCGCCATCGAGCACAGGAATTGGATCTGTGTCCATCCACTTTATGGAAGATTTTGCGGAAGGATCTTGGTTTGCGTGCAAGATTTGAAGCCAAACGATCATCAAGTAAGGCGTAGATTCGTCGAATGGGCCCAAAACGAGATTACCGTTGTTCCCGATTTTCATAAGCGAATTTTGTTTAGCGATGAACCGCACTTCTGGTTGAATGGCTACGTCGACAAACAAAACTGCCGCATTTGGAGTGAAGGTAATCCTCAAGTGTATGTGGAAACACCGTTATATCCAGAAAAACTGACTGTTTGGTGCGCTTTATGGGTTGGTGGAATCATTGGTCCGTACTTTTTCAAAAACGATGGTGGCCAGAACGTTACAGTCAATGGTGATCGGTATAGAGCCATGATTACTAACTTTTTCATTCCTGAATTGAATAACCATGATGTCCAGGAGATGTGGTTTCAACAAGACGGCGCAACATGTCACACAGCTTGTGCCACAATAGATTTATTGAAAGACACGTTTGGTGACCGCCTAATTTCACGCTTTGGACCTGTGAATTGGCCTCCAAGATCTTGTGATTTAACACCGCTAGATTACTTTCTGTGGGGCTATGTAAAGTCATTGGTCTATGCGGTAAAGCCACAAACGCTTGACCATTTGGAAGGCAACATTCACCGTATTATTGCCGATATACGGCCACAAATGTTGGAAAAAGTCATCGAAAATTGGACGTCCAGATTGGACTACATCCGCGCCAGCCGTGGCGGTCATATGCCAGAAATCATATTTAAAATGTAATGCCACACGATTATCTTTCGGATAAATAAAATTCATGTCAATCGAATAATCCATCGTTGTTTTATTGCAACTTAAAGTTCTATACCTCTATAAAAAACACCCTTTATATGTATGTATATAGGTTTGTGTGATTATTTTATATTTTTGAACATTGCTCTTGTTGTGTGATACTACTCTCTGGCTGTGTGTATAATAACAACAATAACGTAAACGTTATCTTTAAAATTCATGAATGCTTTTGCTTATCTATTAAAAACTGCATTACTTGCAGATGCTTCTGTTGTGTTGTACTGTGTTGTATTCTGTTCTGTTCTGTTCTGTTTTTTCCTACTCTTCTTGCTGTGTTAATAAAACTACAATACCAAAAAAAAATATTGTATATATTTTGATATTTACTCTTCTTTTTTTTTGGTTTCTTCCATTAGCTTTCTCTCTCTCGCTTTCTCGGTACGTGAAGACTCTTCCTGTCTCATTCCTGCTATCTATTGTAGCTGTGTTGTAATTTCATTGCTGATGCCGTTGCCGGTGCTGTTGGTGCTGATGATAATGTTGTAGTTGCTCTTATTGTGATTGCTGTTTATATTGACTAGATTGTTAATGCTATTGCTGGTTAGTATTGTTGCAACAAACGACTACTGCTTCTAAAAATGTTGGGTTGGCGTTAGTGTTCTACGTAAGTATGTAATTTATATGGTTTTTTTTTATACATACATATCCATAGAGAGAGAGAGATGTGATGATGATGTCTGTCTGGCATGGTATTTTTATCATGGTCTATAAGTTTGGTAACAACACAGAAAACAAACTGTATCAGTGAAGAAGAAAAAAAAAACACAACACAACAACAGAAACAAAAAAAAAAGTTTAATAGTTATCTCTTATTTTTCCCTACACTTGCCTCCTTATGTTGCAACTACATACTACAATACCAACAGCTGTATATACATACATACATACATACATATGTATGTATGGTATAAGTTTTCCTATCAATACATCAGGGACGTAGGCAGATATGACTTTAGACGTTAAAGTATTAATCGAAATTGAAAATCTCTTTTAAAATGAAATTTGAATCATTTATTAAAAGCCATTGGCTTTCTAAAAAAAACAAATCCAATATTTCTAAAGATAAACTAAAAGATTAATCCGCATAGATTAAGTTGTTATATTCTGTATTACATCGCAGTCTATAAATTTCATTAAAAAAAATTTTTTTGTATAAAGCCCTAGTAAATCTAGTTCGAAATTGAATATCAATTCCAAGTGATATTTGATGATGTATACGTTCGTTGATTAATTGCCGTTTTAATTAAAGCTATTATTTTGTTTTATTTTATAGTAACAGGGCTTTAAAATAATAAAATTAATTAAAACATTCTTCTTCTTCTTTAAATATTAATTTATTCCAATAATACGAAAATAAATTAATTCGATAAATATGGTTAAAGGCCATATAGAAACTAAATGTGAATGTTTTAAAATGTCTCTGGACTGCGTGGGTTTATAATAGTGTGGTTATTCTCGTATATCTGAATTTATTACGCATTTGACAATCTAAAACAATCAGCAAAATCATAAAGAAAGCTGACAGTAGTGTAAATATTCCAAGAGCTTTTCAAATTTTCACAAGGCTAGGTTAGGTTAGAGGACGTGTACTTGTCAAATTAAGACAAGTACAGTACCCGGAGGTCGAATTGACCCATTGTACAACGTCATAGTTTCTCACACCACCTATGTTGTGTGTGTTAATTTTATGCAAGAGTGGTGGGACCTACAGATTAAAAGTCGACTCCGAACGACAGATTTTTATTTATTGAGAAACTTTTCATGGAAATTCATTTCATTTACTCTCAGAGTTTTTGCCAGAAATCTACTGAGAGGAAGTCGCCGAAAAATCCTTTTTGTATTTTGTCTTTGATGCCTGGCCTGGGGCTCGAACCCAGGCTTTTGCGTCTAATAAGCCAACACACTACCTACTAGACTACGGCGACTTCTAAAAAATGTTCACAAAGATGATTAGGATTTAAATTTTCAAACCCTTTGGTTTCTCAAATTGAGGACTGCCTTCACGAATATGTCGCCTGTTATTGAGTTACCTCCACTACCTAATACGGTGTATATCGGCATAAATCGTAATAAACGCCATATGAAGTTCCAATTAATAATTGCGCAATAAATACGCAAATTGTTATAATATTGAGTAAAACTTAAAATGCAGCACTGTAATAAGTGTGTTTTGTCAGCATATTACAATTAACAAACAAAAAATGGCGACCAAAATAAAAGCAATGTTGTTGAAACAACCAGCTTTTTTGTTTGAATATTGAATAAGCTGAACTGCGTATATTATTATGCCTGAACACTTAAAATATTGCACTCAATAAACCGAATATTGACTTAATAAATGTGCATATTTGAACATAGTATAAAAGAACCAGAAAGCCATTGCCAGGCTCAATACAGAGAAATCATCTGGTTCAGCTTAAATCAGTAACATGATGTTTATAGTCCTGGCTGCCAAAGCAATTAGGATCATTCTTTTCATTTTTTATAGCATTTTGACACTGAATAGTACGCTCAATAGTGGAGGATTGTACTATGAAAAGTTGTAGCGAAGCTAGTCAAGTATCACAAGAATGAGAGTGGTCTTTAAATGGTCACTACATCCCTTTTAGTCTGGATTACCGCTAATGTAGTGTGTGTTGATTTTATTCTTAAGTGAATAAAACCCCGTAGTCTTGCAGGTAGTGTGTTGGCTTATTAGACGTAAAGCCAGGGTTCGAGCCCCAGGCCAGACATCAAAACAGAATACAAAAAAGTATTTCTTCGGCGACTTTCTCTCAGCAGATTTCTGGCAAAAACTCTGAGGGTAAATAAAAAATTGTCATGAAAAGTTTGTCAAAAATCTATCATTCGGAGTCGACTTCAAATTTTAGGTCCCTCCACTCATGTATAAAATTAACACACACAACATAAGTGGTGTGAGAAACTAGGTCGTAATTCTGACTGAAGGGTTGTAATGACCAATTATATATGTATGTGAATAAAACCCCATAACAATATACCTAACATGGGTCAACAACTAAACCGTGTAGTGTTTCTCTATTCACTTCCCTTGGCATATAAACCTCCCCAGTTGAGGCCGAAATGACCCTGCTGGTTAAAAGTTCCACAACGGAGTCAGTAACAACGCACCTACCGAGAATCCCGATAATAGCCCTTGAATGGAATGTTGAAAGTGCTTTGCACATCTACGAAGGTTGTTAAGGAGCTGAGCTATGCTATGCTGTAACATCTTCCAGGCAGAAGTGCCGGTTTATTAAAGATGAAAATATCTCTTTACATAGTCAAGACAGCCAGGCAGCTACAGAGCATTGTGTTTGAACTTATCGACTCTAATAACATTTCATGGCTGTCGCGTAGCTCTCAAGAAGATAGCGGATACGACGCTCATATCATATGGGTTTTATTAATATTGCGAATCTCTCAAATGAGATGGTAGAGCGCTACGACATACATATCATATAGGTAACGGGACATAGTGGTATTCCAGGAGACCACAGAGCAAATGTCTAGGCATGGCACAACCATTAATCTGTCCGGTAAATTTTCAACATTGAGAACTCCCTTTAAGATCTGTAATTAACAAAGCAGTAATGGATTAACAGAAGTTGCCGTGGTCTAGTAGGTAGTGTGTTTGCTTATTAGACGTAAACCCAGGGTTCGAGCCCCAGCCCAGACATCAAAACAAAATACAAAAAGCATTTCTTCGGCGACTTCCTCTCAGCAGATTTCTGGCAAAACTCTGAGAGTAAAAAAATTGTCTTGAAAAGTTTCACAAAAATCTGTCGTTCGGTGTCGACTTTAACCTGTAGGTCCCACCACTCATGTATAAAAATAACACACACAATATAAGTGGTGTGAGAAACTAGGTCGTAATCCTGACTCAAGGGTTGTAATGACCAATTATGTATGTTATGTATGTAATGGATTCTGCCAATGTCAAGATAGCGCAGCTGGTATCTGGTGAAGGCTTGAAATAGAACATACGGAAAGTCTGCTCAAACTCAGCTCAGCATAACGGTTGGAGTTGTTACTGGGCATTGCATTATGGGCATGTATGTGAAAGACATAACATAGGTCTTGGACAGATGGCAAACAACTTCTTCTGCAGAAGCTGTAGAATTGAGGAAGATAAGACACTTGTTCGTCATCTATAGCGCACATAGGTTCGCAGCACTATGTTGGTGTCTACTATGCAAACGACCTAGATGACCAGTTAGGCATGGACAATAATGATTAAATTGGCTGCATCGGAAGCTCAGTGACACTGGCTTCATTACATCTTCTTGAATTGACAGTCACCTTTATCTGTCTACCTTTGAATCACATCTTCGAATCGAAATGATAGCAGTAAACGCAATAAAATACATTAAAAAAAATTAAAACCATTCTAATGGCGCATGGCGACGCATCAAATTTAACTGATCAGGTTTGCCTATGTGCTTAGCACAGCAACACTATCAAAATTGAACCTTCAAACTGCATTGTATTGTTGTTGTGAAGAAGAAAAGAACATATGATTTATGCAACGCAGTTAGCGAAAATCAGAAGTATTTTAATATTCTTCAAACTCTTCTCAGTCTAAATGTGTGAGTATAGTTTTACCAACACATTAACAAAAAAAGGCGAGTTTGATTCATTATTTGATGCGTGGCCGACTTCTGCAAAATTTAGAAGTTAAACAATATTTTCTTGACAAGAATTGAAATAAAAAGTGAAATAATTTGAGCATTAGGTTAGCTTTTCAAAAAAGTGCATTTCAAAATTTTTTCATGCGCACTCCTTTCCTCAATAAAATTTTATCCACGCCTTTAAAAAAAGCAAAACATTATCATTTATTGCCCGTCTTTGTTTTTCCATCCTCTTCTCTTTCTACAAGTCAATTAAAAAATTATTTTTCCGTTTTTATTTTTTATTTTCGTTGGCTTTCGAATGATGATAAAATTATAAATTTTACTTACAACAGATAAATTAAATACGTTTTGTTTTTGTTTTTGTTTTCTAATAATGAATACAAGTACGTACTATCATTGTATAACGTATTCAACATACTACGTACATAAGTGTATACGTTTGTACGGCTATAGATTCTTATTGTCTAATGCTTTCCAAAACTGCTTTCCAAGATATGAAGTGGAAATGGAAGAGTGTTGGTATCTTTCTTTCTAGTTATTTTTTTTGTATTTTTCTTCAAAATGTATTTAAAAGTTTATCTATCACTGGTACTCGGTGTTGGGTTTGTTATTTGGTTGGTTATAAATTTTTATCGCTTGCTATTTTTGTTTCTCATTTGTTTTTGTTATTATTGTTGTTTTTAATGACATTCTAACATTCTAACTCTTCTCATATTATGGACATTTAAAGCTATTGTTATTGTTTCATACAATATTTTTTGCTTTTGTTTTTGTTTTCTATTTTTATTTCTATTTTTTTTCTTTTTCTATGATGGCTTATAGAGAACCGAACGTATAGAATATAGAAATTATATACGATATTATATGTATGTACTGCTGATACATATACCAACACTATTATACTCGCATATGTAAAGGGTGTTTTTTATAGAGGTATAGAACTTTAAGTTGGCATTACTTTTCAAGATGGCGACCGATTTAACAGCTGTCAAGTGATTTATTCTCAGTTTGGTTTGGCAATTCATCATGAATAGACTCACGCCTGAACAACGCTTGCAAATAGTGCAATTTTATTTCGAAAATAATGGTTCTGTGCGGAAAACGTATCGCGCACTACGTCCATTTTATCGTCGACAAAATCGTCCATCAGAGCAGTTAATTCGATTAACCATGGAAAGTTTTCGTGAAGGTAATCCTCAACTGTATGTGGAAACACTGTTACATCCAGAAAAACTGACTGTTTGGTGCGCTTTATGGGCTGGTGGAATCATTGGTCCGTACTTTTTCAAAAACGATGGTGGCCAGAACGTTACAGTCAATGGTGATCGGTATAGAGCCATGATTACTAACTTTTTCATTCCTGAATTGAATAACCATGATGTCCAGGAGATGTGGTTTCAACAAGACGGCGCAACATGTCACACAGCTTGTGCCACAATAGATTTATTGAAAGACACGTTTGGTGACCGCCTAATTTCACGTTTTGGACGTGTGAATTGGCCTCCAAGATCTTATGATTTAACACCGCTAGACTACTTTCTGTGGGGCTATGTAAAGTCATTGGTCTATGCGGTAAAGCCACAAACGCTGGACCATTTGGAAGACAACATTCGCCGTATTATTGCCGATATACGGCCACAAATGTTGGAAAAAGTCATCGAAAATTGGACGTCCAGATTGGACTACATCCGCGCCAGCCGTGGCGGTCATATGCCAGAAATCATATTTAAAATGTAATGTCACAAGATTATCTTTCGGATAAATAAAATTCATGTCAATCGAATAATCCATCGTTGTTTTATTGCAACTTAAAGTTCTATACCTCTATAAAAAACACCCTTTACTTGCATGTACTTGTCTGATTGCATTTGGTTACATAATTAATCATTTGATATCTTTTTAGATTTTTTTTAATTTTCTCCGTACGGGATGTATGGAAACATCATTTATTTTGAATTGTTTTTGAAGAGATAAGAAGCAAATGCTTTAATAGAGATTTAAATTACGTTTGGAAAAACGAAATTAAAAAGAAATATTTTGAAAATCTTAAATTAAAAGAATTTATTGGAATTGAAGGCGGCGGTAGTAGTAGTAGTAGCTGAAGTGCTTTATTACAAATCTAATCGTGCCATGCAACCCATGGCTGTTTTGAATTTTAAAAATTATGAAAATTCACATCAATTAGCTTATCAAGAGCCACCTGACCCTCAAAAAGGGTTAACTTATCAATTAACATTATAGGAAAATCAGGGATCTCTTGGGATAGAGTATGAGGACAGATGTTAACCATATTATGTTAGAATCTGCTGTAAAAATTAGATTGATAAAACAAAAACCAGGAAGAAACTAAAGGAATAGTAATAAACCCTAAACATATTGTTACGTTTTTACCTTTTCAAAAACCTTTAAATACGAGTTCGTTAATTGCAAACCAAGTAAAAACCAATATGTGTTTATTTTCTCTTAAACTCTCTATTCTTTACACTACTTTTGTGTTTCACCGTATACAACTTAACGATACAACAATAATAATCTGTTTATTCACTTCACTAATTCACACAAGTATTCACTGGATCTTTACAACCACGACTTATTTTGATCATACACAACTTCACACAAGGCTGACTGAATTCTTACTCACTGACTGCTGATCTTGTTGCCCTTTTATATACGCATGCACGTAATCAGTATGATGTGCGTTCTCGATGTGGAAGGTTCTTGCTCTCGCCTTCTCGAGAATTCTATTGCTAGTACATTGTTGTTTGTGTACTTTGCTTACGTTGTCCATCCCTTTTTGTCACATACATGTTGTTGTTGGTAGCAGGCGCAACCAGGTTAGTTGTACATATGTGTGTGCAGCTTTAGATAATCAACACGTTCCTTGTATTCTTAGTGTTAGTCCGTATTTGTATCGTGTGGCTTTTGTTTATTGTTTTTGTTGTTAAACGATATTAGGTCGTTTCGATTTGCGTAACAATATTATAAAATTGCTTCCTATATTGCAAGAAAGACTTGAAGTTATTCCTCTCTCTTGACTATTACACAAGGCACTCTAAACTTAAGTCCTTAGGATTTGGGAGAAAGTGAATTTACTAACGATCATCGTCACGCCAAACGGTTTTAATAAGTAACAGTAGACTAGACTATAGTCTTTTAATGTTTGCAAGCTATTTAATTTTTGCAAGCTATTGTAATCTGGTCTCTATAAATTGAAATTTCTTGTATGCGGAAATGTAGAATATCCGCTTTTGACTTTGGAACAAGATGTGCTTAAAAAATAGAAAATAAAACAGAGAAACGATCAAATTTCAGTTCGTATAGGAGCTCATATGTCTCGTACAAGCGAAATATGAAAAAAAAAATGTTCATATAGCCACAGAAAAAAGTCTACATATACCGTTGAACGCAGATTTTCTTCTCGCAAATTTTTTTTGTTTTTTTTTCTTCTAATAATTTTTAGGTTGTATTTTTTTTATTTGAAGTCGCCGTATTCTAGTAGGCAGTGTGCTGGCTTATTAGACGTAAGGCCACGGTTCAAACCCCAGGTCAGATATCGTCTGAGAGTAAATAAAATTGCCATGAAAAGTTTCTCAAAAATCTGTCGTTCGGAGTCGACCTACAGTTTAAGGTACCGCCACTCGTGTATAAAATTAATGCACACAACATAAGTGCATACATATGTATGTATGTATGTATGTATTTTTTTATATTCGATCTTGTCTTCAAACATTCTTAATTATGACTGCCTTAAACAACGCAATAACACCTCTTTAAATTTGAAAAAAATCACCGGGAACTTTTTTTCTACAAGCAGCGGTGTATGTAGACTTTTTTCCTTGATTGTATTTCTTTCGGCCACTTCCTCTCAGCAGTCTTCTGGCCAAAACTCTTAGAGTAAATAAAATTGCCATGAAAGTCTGTCTTTCAAGACGTTATTAAAATTCAAAGACGCAGATGAGCTGCTGCATGATACGTACGAAATGCCGGCTATATTGGCAGATTTAAATGGGACAAATCGCGAGATAATCCATTCAATGCATATCTGAATTCTAGAATTGAAAGGATTGCAAAGAATGCCATGAGGAATAATGTTGTTTCAAGTTTTTAAGGGTACAATGAAAATGGACTTCAAAGTGACTGCTGGCTGGTACATGCTGTTAAGCTCTGAGGATTTCTAATCTTGTTTTTTTTTCTCCAAACGAAAATCCATGCCTAAAATGGGACAGATATACGGTCAAAGCAAAAAGTCTACGTACACCAGTGCAATTTTTATTTTTTGCCGAATAATTTCTGTTATATTTTTCATATTTATTTTGTTCTTTAAAACTTATTGATTGTAAATGCCTTTTTAATTTGATAAAAAGCAGCGGGAGAAGAGTCTACATACACCGGTGTATGCAGACTTTTTTCTTTGACTGTACATTGAAGGCTAAGTAGATTGATGTCTTGCATTTAGAAACATTGACTTTTATCTTCCATTTCAGCATCCAATTTTCCAAATCACTAACATGAGATTGAAGTCTTTGTGACGCAACTGTAGAATCTCTATGAATACTTAAAAACGCCGTATAATCCGCAAAAGTAGACGTGTGAGTCACTAAACTTGTAGGCATATCTGCAGTGAACAATAAGTAAAGGAACGGCCCTAGAATACTTCCTTGTGGTACGCCAGCTGATATCTTTCTGCGGGAAGAGGTAACATCTTTTGATTTTATTTGGAAATATCTATCTTAGCACAGTGTTTTCTAAAGATTATGGTAAAGTGCCAATAGAACTGCATTCAGTTACTTAAGAGACTAGCTGGTTGTAAAATAATGCCAACAAGGAAGCCAGAATTTTTGGAAATGAAACGTCTAGAAATGGATCGGTTCTGGATATAATGAACGTAGAGACTATGATTTTATGTCGCCACGAGAATATGTTGAGCATAATCGTGATGAAATCTACTTCAGTGTGTACAGAACGATTAAATTGAAATTTTGTTTTTCTGCACAAAATTTCAACAATCCACCAAATTCACTGCATTGAGAATAGCAAACATTTTTGTTTGAAGAATACTTTGGTATTTTAAATGTGTTAAGAAAAATATTGAAAAAAATTTTTTAAATAAATTTTGAATTTATGATAACAGAAACAGCTTTGGTAATCATGTTTTAGGAACCTGATGCCAGGTGTGTGAAGAAGCTTATTTCGTTACAAGAGTCTTTTCTCTGTTGACTTCTAAATTGATTGCGTACCCATGAATAGTTTATTATTCCCATTTCCCATCTGATGGCATTCTCATACACAAATCTCAAACTGAAACCCTATTTTCCTTGGTGGACCATGAGTTATGGTATATGGCATGCGTTTTCTAAAATGTTTCTTATGGCTTTTGTTGTTTAAAAAAAGGTACTCTTTGAGGCACACCATTTCTACAATACAATATTTGACACGTGTATACGTGTGTGTGTGCGTGTATGTGTGTAAATGTTGCTTTCGAGTAGCTTAGCCATATCATTTCTAATTCTGTTACGGTTGTTGTTCCTTTTTTTCGTTTTGTTTTGTTTCTTTTAATCTTGACTTGCTGATATCCACCACGATACATTTTCAAACATTTGAATTTTATTGATGGCAGCAACCTTAAGATCTGTCACTTCTACGGTGAATAGAAAACACAAAAAAAAATAAAAAAACGAAAAAGATTGTCAAAATGTCAATTAGTTTCAATGGCTGTTATGGCAACAACAGCAACAACAACAACAGCAGCAGCAACAACAATAACAAACTAAAACAACCACGACAATAACAAATAAGACAAAATGACAATAACCAATTATACTCCGTATTTGTATGAGCATGTATGGTCACGCAGTAAAACCAATAACAGCAACAACAACAACAACAAGAACAACAATGATAATATATTTTATAATAATAAAATATAAATGACAATAACATACATACGTACATATATTTTATATGCTTAGAATGAATATATTGCTGAAGAGATGAATCAGTGGCATACAATATTTGAAACTGGAAAAAAGAGGAGGGAAAGCAGCAACAACAACAACTAAAGCTACAACTATTAAGCAGATATTCATCTTGATAGAAAACCACGACAAAATTAAATACAAACACAATAACAAAAACAAAACAAAACAAAAAAACCATAAACAAATATGGCCAAATATGGCAAAACAAATTAACAAATTATTTGACGAAGTTGTCTTAACCGTTTTAAAATTATTTCCAATTGTCAGTACAAACGAATCAAAAAACAAAAAAACGTAGAAAATATTTGTAAATTATCAACGATAAATTAGCAAACATAAGAGCACTAGTCCCACAGAGTTATGGTTTAAATAGAATTAAATTCAAGGGAAAAACCGTGTGAAATTGCTGTACTGAATCAAAATCAAAGGTCCAAGTTAAGATTCAATTGAAAGTAGAAAAAAATCGATTTTTTAGTCCCTAAAAAAAGAAAAAAAAATTCATAAGTATGGACCTACCTCTCATATACAGTGTTGGAAAAAATAATAGAAACGATTACTAGTTCATCATTAAAATGTTGTATACGTTTTCGTTATAAACTTGTATAGTTGGAAATTACTGTCAAATTCTTGCTAATGTAACGGGATTTTATTCTTTGCTTTCTTTATTGCTTTCTTCTTTTAATTTATTAGTTTTCAGGAAAAAGTAAGAAAATACGTAAGTTAGCTGGAAAAATTAATAGAAACGTTTTTCTAAAACCGTGTTTAAATTTAAAATAAACTTTCTACATGAAATATTTAGAAGTGGTAAAAATTGAATTAAAATAACTTTTTTTTGGACCATTTGCAAAATTTTCGTGTTGAGTGTATGTTTTAATCCTTCAAAAAATGGTTCGAGGTGTTCATACCACTAATGCTGAAAGTAATATTATCCTTAAGTTACAACCTGATGGCTTCTCACTTGGAAAAATAGCCCACATAATGAAGTGTTCTAAGCATAAAGTATTTAAGTGATTCACTATACAAAAAATATCGAAACTAGAGGAAGAAAGAGGAAAACGTCCTCGATTTTTGATCAAATTTTAGTACGTCATTAAAAAAAAATTTTTTTTGAGTCATCTAATAGGCTTAAAAATATACTAGATGCTCCAGTAACAAGCAGTACTATAAGAAATAGGCTCGAAGTCCAAATTCAGTACCTCTTTTAAGTAAAACAAAAATATATAAAAAAGGTTACAATTTGCCAGATAACACCAAAGTCGGAAAAATTGGAACAAAGTGTTCCATCAGACGGAAAATGTTTTGTACATCGCCCTGCCAATAAAGAGTTTGATCCAAAATGCACAAAAAAGACAGTCAAACAGGGTTGCGGGTCCCTAATGATATGGGAATGTTTTCAACCTTTCTTGATGCGTTTCTATTATTTTTTCCAACACTGTACGTTTAGAAGAATTTTACCATAATTATCCACAAAATGACTTTGAAATCAGAGATCATTCAAAAAGACGAGTAGAATCGAATCATACTCATAATTTCTGATACTTATACGCATTCATACTCATTTTAATATCATGGAACCTCTACTCACATTCAAAGTTTGAAGTACTCATCATATTCATACTTAACAACATGTATGATGTTGATTTTGACTCTCCATAACTCAACATATACACGATTCACAAAATAAGTATGATTCGCGTACGAACACTTAAATACTCACTAAATGGTTGTGTTTGCTCTGCTTGCTGCTCTGCTTTTTCATTTTTTGTGTAAATGCAATAACAACTAAGACTAAATTTTGATGAATGATGCGAGAATAAAGTCGCCGTAGCCTAGTAGGTAGAGTGTTGGCTTATTAGACGTAAAGCCCGGGTTCCTATCCCAGGTCAGACAACAAAAAGAAATATGAAAAGAAAAATATTTCTTCGGCGACTTCCTCTCAGCAGATTTCTGGCAAAAACTCTTAGAGTAAATAAACCTGCCATGAAAAAGTTTCTCAAAAATCTATCGTTCGGAGTCGACGTTAACCTGTAGGTCTCGCCACTCACGTATAAAATTAACGCACACAACATGAGTGGTGTGAGAAGCTAGGTCGTAATCCTGACTGAAGGGTTGTAATGGCCAATTATGTATGTATTGTTACGTTTTTACCTTTTTAAAAACATTTAAATTGAGTTCGTTAATTTCAAACAAAGTAAAAACAAATTTAATTTCAGTTAAACTCTTTATTCTTTACACTACTTTTGTGTGCCACCGTATACAACTTAACGATACAACAATAATAATCTGTTTATTCACTTTACTAGTTCACACAAGTATTCACTGGATCTTTACAACCACGACTTATTTTGTTCACACGCAACTTCACACAAGGCTGACTGAATTATAACTGACTGCTGCCTGCTTTGTCCAGCCCTTTTATAGTCTGACACAACCAGTCTAACGAACATTCTTGAAGTGGAAGGTTCGTGATCTCGCCTTCTCGAGAGCTCTATTGCTAATACATTGTTGTTTGTGTACTTTGCTTATGTTGCCGTTGGTAGTAGGCGCAACCAGGTTCGTCGTACATATGTGTGTGTGCAGCTTTAGATAATCAACACGTTCATTGTATTGTTAGTGTTAGTGTGTATTTGTATCGTGTGGCTTTTGTTTATCGTTTTTGTTGTTAAACGATATTAGGTCGTTTCGATTTGCGTAACAGTATGTATGTGTGATTCTAGTCACTTGAATCAGTTATAAGTATATATAAGTATTTTTTCTAAAGTAATGAATCCCTGAATGAGTAGGCTTATGAATCAAACATATTTCGAATGGTATGAGTTTGATGCCAACATTGTACTCATACTCATTGCAACCTGTGCTTATAAATCAACGTTGTAGTTAGTACGAATGAATAAGAATATTTGAATTTCAATATTTTTGACTCCTCAGTTATATTCAAAATTTCATGAGTGCCTATGAGTAGCGAAAAACGATTCATTGCGGATCTGTGTTTAAAATGCCTTAAGAAAGATCACAATGAATGTTGACAATTCGATTACGTAATAAATAAAATATAAAACAAACTTTACGTCATTTACTTAAAACGTAACTTACTATTCTTTCGTAAACTGCAATCCTTTAAGGAAAGAAAAGCAATAAAAAAATATTTTTTATTTCAAATTATTATTTAACTAATTTCACTCCTTTTCCTTTATTTCATTACGTCATTTCGTAATTGTTCACGTTTTTAAGTAATTTCTTTCTGTCCATTATAAAATGAATTTAATTTACATTGCCACGGTATTTATAATACGCCCTAAAGTAATTTACATACTATTTTAAGTAATTTAGTTTCTTTTTATTACTTAAATTATCCTACGTTATTACGTTATTTATTTTGACCTCACCACAATGCAAAAAACCTGCAAACATTTAATACTTCTTCATGCCTAAGTACTCATAAAGGGAAAAACTAATATTTACGGCACCTTGTTTTATTACTACTGTTGCAATTTTGTGAAAAACAACGTGAAAAATTTTAAAATATATTCACCAATGTCGCGTAGACTAGTTAAGGGTGTATGTATTGATCACTTAACAGTGGGTCCTTGTTCCATTTTACATATGTTTTCAGAATACTTGATGGAAATCTTGTAAATTAAAATTTTTCTGGTTGCGCCGGTATATTTGTCGCTAGTGTGGCTAGCCTATTTGTGTGAGGATTACTCAGTTCGTATTAACTATAATATAGGTTGTAATTATATTTTAATTGATAAAAAAAATAAAATATTAAAATTTTTCGTCAGTGTTCAAGTCAGTGTAAGTAAGGAAAGCCCACAAAAAAATTTGGTCGTTCACTTTTTTTTTATAAAAACTAAGCTCTGTGTTAATTCTTCTTTAATTCTTTATTTAAGTTAAAGAAAATATTATTTGAGATTTAATGCATAAAAAACTATTCAGCTTTTAATAGGTTC
The DNA here is from genome assembly GCA_932273835.1 of Sarcophaga variegata. Classification (NCBI taxonomy): domain Eukaryota; kingdom Metazoa; phylum Arthropoda; class Insecta; order Diptera; family Sarcophagidae; genus Sarcophaga; species Sarcophaga variegata. Next base: position 115,858,627 of record OW026361.1, read on the forward strand.
TAGGTCCATCCATAGGTTTTCACTTTTAATTAAAATATTTTTAATTTTTCATTGGATTTTTGTGGCTTTCAAATGTGTTTTGATTTGCTTGCCTGGGTACATTTAGGCAGAGGTTATGACCATTTCGGGTATTATCCGCTCGTTTTACAGTGAATTTTTAAAAATTTTCAGCCAGTAAAAATCGATCATTAAACAGCATTTATAGCTTTTAAAAAATTCTTTAGTAAGACAAATAGGTAGAGGAGGTTGTCAATTCAAGACTCCATTGCAATATTTGCAATACAATTCCTCCAGTCCTGGAACCACTCGTTCGCTTCCGATAAAGTGTTTTAGATTGCTAGATTGTTTACATAGTAGACAACAGGTGCCTCCTATTCCTCGTCTCTGCAGCTCCAGCAGAAATCATCGTATCTCGTATAAGTGCCCATATTGCAATGAGCAGTAATAACTCCTACAGAACTTAGCAATACTATCTGACAAACATTCCGCCATACGAACACTCGGCTCTTGTGAGGTTAGGTTAGAAGACGTGTACTTGTCAATTAAGACAAGTACAGTACCCGGAGGTCGAATTGACTCATTGTACAACGTCGTAGTTTCTCACACCACTTATGCTGTGTGGGTGTTAATTTTATTTATACATGAGTGGTGGACCTACAGTTTAAAGTCGACTCCGAACGACAGATTGTTTGGCAATTTTATTTACTCTCAGAGTTTTTGTCAGAAATCTGCTGAAAGGAAGTCGCCGAAGAAATACTTTTTGTATTTTATTTTGATGTCTGGCCTGGGGCTCGAACCCTGGCTTTACGTCTAATAAGCCAACACACTACCTACTAGACTACGGCGACGTCAACAGTTTGTGAGGTTAAATCGAATATAGTATGGAACTCTCTAGAGAAGCTGAATGGACTAGGCATTGGAAATTAGGTTACCCTCTACTTTCCTACTTGCTTGGGCAGCTTCCGCGTCGTTGAAGGCAACCAGTACCCTTCTGTAGAGAGGGAGGTGATGTTTCGAATGGTATGCTCAGTGAAAAGGAAGATAAAGAGAGGCAAAGGCTCCGCTCAAATTAAATGGGTTTGAGGCAATAGAAAACTTTTGTTGGTAAATTACAATAATTGGAGACCTGAGTCATGCATCAGACTATCCAGGTAAAATGTTGGGTTGGTAACTGGTATTTTAACGGGGCCCTGTAGGCTTATCGCTTACTTATTCAAAATGGGCGCTGTCTCTAGCCCAATATGTCGAATGAATCTTTGGAACATATTCTTGCGACCTGTGGGGCATTAATATCTGCCAGAAAGTAACATCTTGGTGCATATGAAGTGCTAGGAAACGAACTGGCATTGTTGACACCGAACAGCATCCTGAATATTGCCAGAGCAATAGGCTTGGAGGCATCTCTTAGTGACGTTGCTAAAATTATGATGCCGACAACCACACTGATTGTAATCTTTCGGAGTTTGATTCTCTAAACTTTTATAAACTGCTCACTTCCAAATTTTTTCGGCCTTTAACCCGGAGATTTCTCTTTTTGATTCACTTTTCTTCCAAGTATTTTAGGGTGTCTTTTTTTATTAAATTTTACTTGCTTTGTTGTGGTCCGAAAATCGGCTTTATTTCTTTCACTCCCACACGTTTTCCTTCAATACTCAAAAGCTGTTTTTTTACGGAGGATTTTTCTTAAATTTTTTTTTGTCAATTCTTGTTCGATGCAAAACTAATTTTGCAATCAAAATGAAACTTTACACGTGTTTTCTGAGACAACACTTTACTCTAATTATTTTTTCCATTCACAGTAAAAGATTTAGCGCTACAAAAATGGCAAATTTTTACGTGCGCACTCCTTAATTAAACTCTACTTGGTCGAATTATTTTTTTTTTTTTTTTTTTTTTTTTTTTTTTTTTTTTTTTTGTAGAATCTAAATTTAATAACACGAAATTACCACTACCAACGTCCTCTTGTTAACATACATATATAGTGATACTCTAGAATCCTTTGCAACCTTATTCTTATCTATACAACTCATAATTCTCTTCCTTCTTTCCATATTTTCTTTCTTTCTTTTTTTGTCGCTTTCTAAGTGTCATTTTATGAAAATTTTTCATTATGAAGACGACTTAATTATGGGCGTTTTTTAATTCTGAAATCCCTCTTTTGCCCAATTTTTTTGTCTCCGTTTCATTTATTCGATTATTTTACAAATCATCTCTCGTATCTTTTTAATCATCACGGAAATGAGTCTTAGCTGAGATGGCACATAAAAACAGTAAGAAGAAAGCAGCAGCAGCAGCAGCAGAATTAAAGCCAAAAAGAAGAAAAAAGGGGTGACATAAAACCCTTGTCACTTAATAAAAGAATTAAAACACAAAATTGACACCATAAGTGAGTGAGTGAGTGAGTGAGTGAGTGAGTAAGTGGCACACACAAATTTTACGAGTGTTGTTGAAAACTTCTCGGCAGTATGTTGCAGACAAAACCAGTCACTTTGGTGACACTCAGAGGGTGGTCGGTCAAACATTAATGGCATTTAAAAGATAAAATTTTATTTTTCATTCACATTTTTTATTTTTCAAACATTTTTTTGAAAGTGTTACTAAAATAGAGGGAGGAGAGAGAGAGAGAGAGCAAAGGAAATGACAACAATAACTGCAACTAAACATAAGAAATACGAGGAGTGATAATCACATAAAAACACACACAGAAAATAAATAAAAAACAAAAATGTTTCAACAAATCAGCAGGCAACCAAAAAGAAGAAAAAAAAACGATCAAAAACTCTGTGTGTAACACAAACAGTAAATGAATGAATGAAGGAGGAAGGCAAAGAATGCATGAATGAATGAGGAAATGAATAAATGGTTGGCTTAAGATTAACAAAATTTTATTGACATTTGGAAGCTGAGAAAAAAAGGAGGAGAACAAATGAGACACTTTCCTATACTCTCCGGCTATCTACACAACATGCTCTTCATTTCTATCTTATTTACACACACACACACGCACACACCGTCATTATTACATACTCGTAATATTAACTTTTGAAAATTTATGAGCCCATGACCAGCAAGAACATCTAATAGCAGAGAGTGAGACAGAACGGAAGTAAAAAAGGATTCACAAATGGGTTGTCTGGCTGTGCTTAAAATAAACTGAAGTATGGTTTTCAAGGAGTTCAAATGATAAAATGAAACTTTTTTCTTTTTAAATGTGGTTTTGTGCTCTTATCTCTCCTCAAACATTATAACACCAAACATAAACTGCCGCCTCATGCATTAATTTTTTGTAGAGATTATAATGCCCCAATATGACTCATAAAACTGCTCATAATAAATTCAATAAACGTTTTCCTATTAAAGGATTATAAAGGGTGTTTTTTATAGAGGTATAGAACTTTAAGTTGGCATTACTTTTCAAGATGGCGACCGATTTAACAGCTGTCAAGTGATTTATTCTCAGTTTGGTTTGGCAATTCATCATGAATCATCATCATGATCATCAAGTAAGGCGTAGATTCGTCGAATGGGCCCAAAACGAGATTACCGTTGTTCCCGATTTTCATAAGCGAATTTTGTTTAGCGATGAAGCGCACTTCTGGTTGAATGGCTACGTCAACAAACAAAACTGCCGCATTTGGAGTGAAGGTAATCCTCAAGTGTTTGTGGAAACACCGTTACATCCAGAAAAACTGACTGTTTGGTGCGCTTTATGGGCTGGTGGAATCATTGGTCCGTACTTTTTCAAAAACGATGGTGGCCAGAACGTTACAGTCAATGGTGATCGGTATAGAGCTATGATTACAAACTTTTTCATTCCTGAATTGAATAACCATGATGTCCAGGAGATGTGGTTTCAACAAGACGGCGCAACATGTCACACAGCTCGTGCCACAATAGATTTATTGAAAGACACATTTGGTGACCGCCTAATTTCACGTTTTGGACCTGTGAATTGGCCTCCAAGATCTTGTGATTTAACACCGCTAGATTACTTTCTGTGGGGCTATGTAAAGTCATTGGTCTATGCGGTAAAGCCACAAACGCTTGACCATTTGGAAGACAACATTCGCCGTATTATTGCCGATATACGGCTACAAATGTTGGAAAAAGTCATCGAAAATTGGACGTCCAGATTGGACTACATCCGCGCCAGCCGTGGCGGTCATATGCCAGGAATCATATTTAAAATGTAATGCCACAGGAGGATTATCTCTCGGATAAATAAAATTCATGTCAATCGAATAATCCATCGTTGTTTTATTGCAACTTAAAGTTCTATACCTCTATAAAAAACACCCTTTATAATCATAAGCAGGACAAAAGGGAGTTGGCTGGCTGGCTAGTAACAGAAGTACATAATTTATCCCTTTTAATACAAATTCAATTTCGTGGTATTTTTCTTATACTCCTTATTTATTATTGATTAATATTTACTCTTCTGTAAATTGTATAGCAATTCTTTGTTAATAACTTACCACGGCTATCTACGGTCATGTCTTCTATAGAATCTGAACAATCACCTGCAATAGGGAAAGAGAGAAATAAAAATTAAATTAATTATATTCACTTAATTTATAAGAGTATAAATAAATGAAAATACGGATTTCTTTACTTTATTTTAAAATGAACATTTTGAAGCCTTTTAACACGTTGACTGCCGCGGTAATTTTCAGAAAACTGGCAACGCAAGCCAACGTTGACTTTTTGTTCTTTTCCCAGAAGCCATTTATCGATACTAGCACTGATATAATACGATTTTATTCGTAGCTACACAAAAATGGCAGGTTTAGTGAGTACGAGATAACTCGTAGTTGGCTCCCTAGAAGGGAACGTAATCTACGAGTTATCTCGTAGTCGGCAGTGAACGTGTTAAAGAAAGAACGAAGTCTTAGTATTCTGAAGTATTCTAAATTATAATGGCTCTTCAATATAACCAATTCCTTCAATTCATACGACATCTTTTTTCAATCAATGTTTTGCTGCATTAAAAATATTTAAATTTTTGTTTTGGAGGCGTATTTATTATTAATATTTTCGGTCCATTAAGCAGAATAAAACTGTCTGTCACAAAGCATTTCCTACATTTTCCTACTCAGTTTCACTTTTTCTTTCCAATTAAGCCAGTCATTTATAAACTGCTGCCGGTTTTAAGATGATGTATGTTATCATCGTCGTTGCTTAGAAACTACATCCTTATTTACTTCTAAAAATAAATTATTTGCATAAAATAATATCGAAGCACGCCCATCAGCTAATCATCATATCGTGCCGGTATTTTCCCATTGGGCTGGAAGGCTGCCAATTCCCAAAAATAGCAATATGTTCCGCACTTTCCATAGTTATAAAACGCATGATAAACCAACATCTTGTGAAATATCTAGAGTCCAACAATCAGATCAGCAACAGACAATACGGTTCTGATAAGGCCTGTTATATAGGCAGGGTGGCCAGTGTAAATTTATTAAAGGTTCTGCTGGTAAATTTTCTTATAGGCTGCCTGACAACCGCATATTTTTGTACCTAGAGGTCATAGTTACATATTTTTAAAGTGACGCAATGCTTGTTTGGTGGCGGGAATTTCGCTAGAAATCTCTTCAATTAACGGACAGCCAGTCTGCAATATCCTGAGTCCAGTACAATGGGTCAATTCGACCTCCGGGTACTGTACTTGTCTTTATTGACAAGTACACGTCCTCTAACTTAGAGTCAAACAACCTGATCAGTGACAGCCAATACATCCTTAAAGGCTGCTTTATAAGCAGGATGGGCTGTGGTATATTTATTAAGCGGTCTGCTATTAAAATTTTGCAGTGTCTTCCTGGCAGATGTCATGGCAATTTTGAAAATGGCGCAATGCTCTTTGGATGGGGGGTTTTCGCTGAAAATCTCTTGATTTACTCGGACAGCCAGGTTGCAAACATAGTTTCAACATCCGTCTTTGTCTATGAATGCTGAGGGTTTCTCAAGGAATTTCGCAATGGTAACACTTGCATGGGTTGCGGAACATAGGCCTTTCGTTGTGAGCAATGTAATTTCCAACGCTCGCCAGAACCGATATGGAGCTTGCAATCTCCGACATGTAGTAGTCGCCGTAGTCTAGTAGGTCGGCTTATTCGACGTAAGGCCACGGTTCAAGTCCCAGGTCAGACAACAAAACGAAAATATGAAAAATTTTTCTTCGACTGCCTCTCAGCAGATTTCTGGCAAAAACTCTGAGAATAAATAAGATAAACTATAGGTCCCGCCACTCATGTATAAAATTAACACACACACAACATAAGTGGTGTGAGAAGCTAGGTCGTAATCCTGACTGAAGGGTTGTAATGACTAATTATGTATGTATGTATGTATGTATGTAATCTCCGACATATTATAGGGCATAGGTATTCCGATTACATAACATAATTACGACCTAGCTTATCACACCACTTATGTTGTATGCGTTAATTTTATACATGAGTGGCGGCACTTACAGTTTAACGTCGACTCCGAACGACAGGCTTTATAGAAACTTTTCATGGGAATTTTAATTACTCTCAGAGTTTTTGCCAGAAATCTGGAAATCGAGGAAGAAATATTTTTTTTAAATTAGGCTTTGATGTCTGACCTGGCGTTTGACCCCTGGCCCCACGTCCAATTCGTGAATTCTTAATGCCCCATTTAAATTGAACAGCAGCAGCAAAGGCAACAGCAGAAAGGTACGTGCAGTATTCCTAGACTCTGCTGGACAAGTATAAATAAGAAGATGATCGACTTACTTCTGTTCTTAAGCCGCAGGGCCACTATTCGTGTTGTAGACATGCCGAATATCTCTGCATTCTGGCAAATAACTTCTTAAGTAGCTATAGGTCTGAGGAGGAGGAACATACTGTTTTTCATCTCATGTATCAGGACACTGCTTTTGTCATAAAGAGACGGAGATTCCTGACTTCGCACTTTCTGGCATCCTTCACCGAGCTCTACAATATAAAGACCGTTGCAATAGCAAGATTTATTTCGGACTCGCTTTTGTTTTCTCTTGGAACTGTCTGATCTGCGGGTTAAATTGATTGAGGTATCACAATGAGTGGAACATTTTACTTTTGAGGGAAGCCCGCCACCTTACCTAACTTCTACCTTACCGCTCTAAAGGTAACTTGTTAACGTTAGTTTCAAATAGATTGAACCAGAGTATCTGACAATTTGATGTGCTGTAACTACAGTCAACCCTCCTATAACGCGGTGAGTGTGTACCGCGTTGTATGGAAACCGCGCTATAAGAAATACGGATTTAACCGTACAAACCAGGCTAATTCGTAGCGCGTTCTATGGAAAACATCTACCGCGTTGTATGGAAACCGCGCTATAAGAAACTCGGAATTAATACAAATCACATCATTCGTACAGCGTTATATGAAGACCAAGACAAGATAAATTATAAATTATTTTTATTGAATTAAAGAGTTCATATATTGATAAAAAAAAATTAAACAAAAACTGAACTTAAAGATTGTTTTCCAACAAAAATGAGAAAGACTTTTGTAAAATTACGTAATTTTTCAACATTCATCCTCACTGTCAGATCTGAGTTGCAGAAAAATTTTTGGAAAGACTTGGTCACCAACAAGTACAATGGGTCAAATCGACCTCTGGGTACTGTACTTGTCTCAGGTGACATGTACGCGTCCTCTAACCTAACCTAACCTGATCACCAACAAAACGTTTGAACTGTGAAAGAGCTCTGAGATCACTGAAATCGATGTCGTAGATGGCTATGAGATAAGCTGGCATATTTATATGAGCATGTTGTTTATATATCTCGACTATGCTTTTGCGTCGAAAATAAAACTGATACAAAACCCTCTTACAATATCTGGCTACTAGTGTCATCCATAGGCTGTGCGGAAAGAACTTATGGGATGTTGTTGAACGGAAAAAGTGCTGTAAGAGTACAGCGTTATAGGAGGGCTGTCGCAATTTTAGCTCCGCGTTATGTGGAAAGCGTGTTATATGGAAACCGCGTTCTGAAAATAGCGCGTTATAGGAGGGCTGTCGCAATTTCAGCTCCGCGTTATATGGAAACCGCGTTCTGACAGTACCGCGTTATAGGAGGGTTGACTGTATTTCGAAGCTTTCGACAGGGTATAGCACGCTGCATTGCTAATGAATTTTATTGCTTTTTGTGTTAGTAGTTACTTTTAGTGATTTCTGTCGAGCTATCTTTCTCATTATACGGATATGAAGAAAGTAAAGAAAGCAAATGTATTTCTTTCATATTTAAGAATTATAAAGGTTAACTACACCTTATCAACTATTCGGGGACTGGGACTGTTAGGCGCTGAATGAAGTTGAATAGGTAATATACTTGGGATTACAAAATTTCACACCACTACCCTGACAAGACAAAATAGCAAACAACACAACACTTTTTGTGAAGAGATAACTGCGATAACACTGTTGCAAATGAGTCCCTAGAATCAGTTGCTACGGAAGTTGTAACTGATACCACTATAGTCATACATTTATTGTATTTTCTTTCTTAGTTTGTCTAATTCTGTGACCTCCCTCGTATCAGCTTTCATGTTTTTTTTTTTCAATTCTTATCATCACAGTCTAACAAAAATAATTAAATTTAAATGAAATTCTGTTTAGTTTAACATGGTTGTAGATTTACCTTCAGTTTTATCTAATTACCAAAAAAACAAGAAACAAAAAACAACAACAATAATTAAATATTTTAACAAAACAACAAGAACAACTACAAAACGAAAATAAAGGATACTGGAAAATACGCAAAAACTAAATTAAAATAAACGTTGGCTGGAAAATGAAATGAATGGCCTGTGTTGGCATTTTTAGTCCACAAGTACCTGCATATTTTTTAATGACTGGTGACGGCGACGACGAAACGACGAGTGGTAACAGAATTATGAACCCAAATGGAAATTTTAAGCCAAGAATATAGAGACACACACACACACATACATACACTCTTGCTTAAATGAATGCAATTCTAAACCATCAGGTTTATTTGTTTATCTATTGTACGGTAATCAGCGAAAATAAAAAAAGAACAACGAAAAAAAATTAAAAATTATTCACTTCAAAAATACACACGTTTATATTCATTAACAAGAACAACCAACAGCTGGAAAAAAAATAAAGAAGAGAGATACACTACCAGTTATATGAATAAGGAAGTCTAGAGAATAATTTTTGTTTTTTTTTTTTCTTGTATTCACTTGCGATAATTAATGTTTTAATTTAAATAAATTTTTTGATTAATTGTTTAACTACTTACTACTGCTCGCATTAATCTAGAGCACAGTGTAACGACTTCCTACGTTTTAAAGTGTTTGTTCGTTTTTTTTCTCTTGCTTTTCATAATACATTGTTTCAAGTGCTTTGCGTTTTTTGGTGAAGTTTCAATCGTATGATAAAAAAAAATGTTTAAATTTTAAAAGTAAGACTTTAAACAAAAAAATATTCTTATCACTGTATTATCTATTTTGGATACATTCATTTATAAAAATAAACAACCAAGCAACCGACACAGATATACTCCCATACACATACACATACACGTGCACGCATACTGCAAGTCTGCAATAACTACTCCATACAATCAGTTGTGCTAAAAGCAGATGCTTTAAAAGACTGTAATCTTCAGTTTATTAGACGTGAGGCCTACCCAAACCCCAAAGCAAGACGTCTCCAACAAAACGAGCCCTGGTTCGTATTCCAGGTTAGACATCAAAACGAAATATGAAAAGAAAAAATATTTCTTCGGTGACTTCCTCTCAGCAGATTTCTGGAATAAAATAAAATTGCCATGAAATGTTTCTCACAAATCTGTCGTTCGGAGACGACTTTAAACTGTAGATTCTGACACTCTTGTATAAAATTAACACACACAACAGAAGTGGTGTGAGAAAATAGGTTGTAATCCTGACTAAAGGGTTGTAATGACCAATTGTGTACGTAATCTTCAGTTGACTCTGTGTTATATTACAAAATAAATTTTATTTCATTTACTGGAATACGTTAGAATAATGGAATATACGCTCGACACGCGTGATTCATGTATACGCGTACTATGCCTAGAGGTGAACTGGATCTAAAAACACCAGAGAATGCTGAATACGTTTGACCGAAAGATTCTGGGAGGTGATTTGTGCCCAACTATGCTTTGAAGGGGAATGATGAAATGCTATATCATCTGTATAAATATGCGCGTTTGGCTGGGATGTGTCACCCTGGAGCATAGCGAGATTGTACAACCTAGAAAGAAGAAACCATAATAATATGTTGCATTGTAAGGATGCCCTCATAAATAACTATGACATGTCAACACCGTTGTAAAGGGTCCGCCAAATAACTTTTTTTTTTGAAAATGCTTTATAAAAAACTACTGAATATTTTCTCAAATTTCTTTTTTTTTATTTGAAAGTACAATCCTTCCGGTTAATAATGGAAAAGAATTTCTTTCAAATGGCTGCCTCGGCTGGCCATGCAGTAGCCTACACGATCGGTCCAATTTTTAAGCACATTATCGATTGTGTGCAGCTGTATTGCACCAATGGCTTCACGAATATTGTCCTTTAAAGCGTCAATTGTCTGTGGCTTGTCGGCGTAACATTTATCTTTGACGACACCCCACAAATAATAGTCCAACGGTGTCAAATCGCAGCTCCGAGGCGGCCAAACGACATCAGCTCTGCGGCAGATAATGCGATCTTCAAAAACAGGGCGCAAAACATCGAGTGTAGCTTAGGCTGTGTGGCACGTAGCGCCGTCCTGTTGAAATCAAATGTTGCCAATATTCTCCTCTGCAATTTTTGTGAATAAAAATTCGTTCAACATGGCCCGATAACGATCGTCATTGACTGTAACGGCTACTCCTTGCTCATTTTCGAAGAAAAATTGCCCAATTATGCCTCTGGACCAAAATCCGCACCAAACAGTGACTCGTTTTGGGTGCGTCGGCTTTTCAATGTATGCGTGCGGGTTTTCTGTGCCCCAAATGCGACAATTTTGCTTGTTTATATACCCGCCAAGATCAAAGTGAGCTTCATCTGAAAAGATGATTTTTTTTTGCCAAAATCGGCATCTTCTGGTGTAGGCTACTGCATGGCCAGCCGAGGCAGCCATTTGAATGAAATTATTTTCCATTATTAACCGGAAGGTTTGTACTTTCAAATAAAAAAAAAGAAATTTGAGAAAATATTCGGCATTTTTTTTAATCATTTTCAAAAAAAAAGTTATTTGGCGGACCCTTTACAACCTCAGAAGAAGAGCTCAAAACAAGTTGCGCTGTAAGCATGCCCTCATAAATAACTATGGCTAGCTTGAAATAAGTTTAGCAAGGATGTACGCTGCTATGGGTAAACTAATTAACGTAGTAAAGTTAGTAGCATCTATGAGTTTGCCGTTTGAGAACATGATTTTGATTTCTTTTGGCAATAGTTGTGGCTTTTTTCTTGTTTAAATGATCATTTTATGTTTCACTAGAAAGAATAATTCCCTTTCAGTTCCACTAAAAGCTCAGTCTAACCTTATTTTATACAGGCATTGAAGTGTTTTGAAGAAAATGTAAATACCAGTGCTTAGGGCTCACTGTATTAAGGTCTGTCGTTGAATCGTATGGCCATCCATGGCACAATGGCGATCCTTACGGGCTCGGCATTCCAAATAATGACTTCTACAGGAGTTATGAAACTGAGGAGGAGGAACAGACTGTCTTGCGCCTCATGTGTCAGTGCTTGCTCTTGTTATGAAAACACGGAGATATCTGGTCTCTCAATTTCTGACATCGTTAACCGAGCTCTCTATTATTAAGATTGCTCCTATAGCAAGATTTATTTTGTATTCAATATGGTTTTCTCTAAGGGATGTTTGACCCCCACGTACATTTAATTGTAGTATTATACAGGACCTAAATGCTAGCCTAAGAGGAACCTCCTATTTCGTGGAGGTCCGCCATCTAACCTTAATAAGGTCTTGGAACATCACATCACAACAATTGCCAGACATTGAAAGTTGAAAGGTAACCAAATAAGCGGACATTCACCACGATTGAGTACTTAAGTTAGGTACTTCGTTTATTATGTTCCAGAAATCTGTGTTTCAGAGCCAGCATGTGCTACATATGATTCTGAGATATATACTGCTGACAATCGGTATTTTTTGCTTGATTTTATCTTATACTAGCAGAGCGTAACTGCATCATAAAAGAATAGACCTTACTCTTTCGCCTTAGTCTGGAAAATAGACGTAAGGCCGTGGTTCAAACCTCAACCCAGATATTGCGAACTAATGGAGATAAAAAAACCTTTCGGCGACTTCCTTCGGCAGTTTTCTAGCAAAAAATCTGAGAGTAAAAAAAATTGCCATGAAAATTTTCTCAAAATTCAGTCGTTTGGAGTTAATTTTAAACTCTAGATCCCTCCACACAACATAAGTGGTGAGAGAAACTAGGTTGAAATCCCAACCGAAGCGCTATAATGAACAATTAAGAAAGTTAGTCGTTCGTTAGATATTCTAAGCATAGTTTGTATGGATGTTTGCGATTGCTATGGTTTGAATGGCGTTCTTTCCTTGCCACGTCTTTTGCTATCTAGATAAAATGTTATGAAATTTAACTAAATACCCATTCAACTCAATATCATTTTGTTTTATTTGATGTAGAAATTTCTCCTTTTCAATTTCTCTAAAAAAAAAAAAAAAAAAAAAAAAAAAAAAAAAAAAAAAAACTCGCCCTTCAATAATTAAAATTTAATGAATTCACTCCTTTAGAACACTGCTTTCAACTGCTACCATTAATATTTTTTTGTGCACACAAGTGTAAATGTAGTGGATGTTCGTAATTGTATGTGCATTTGTGTATGTAAGTATGTATGTGTGTGTGTTTAAATGTAAAAGGCCATCATAATATTCGTACGTTTTAGTGTGTTTTACTGTTGCTGATTATTATTGTTGTTTTTATTAGTGGAGTTATTATTGTTGTTGCTTTTTTGTTGCTGTTATGATATCTAAAATCTAAAAACAAACCGAGAAAAATATAATAAAAGGAATTCTGCGGATTGTTGTTATTATTGTTATTATAATTCCTTGAAGTGGTCATATCAGTAAAATATAATCATCAACGCAAAAACAAAAAAAAAAAAACAAAATACACAGAGTGAGAGAAAAAATAAAACAACAAAACAAATAAATATACACACACTTGTGTACATATACGCTAACACTCAGTTACTTATAGTGACGAAGAATTGAGAGACAGACAAACGATTAAATGGTCAGCAGGAATGGTCTGTCCGATGGTATTTTTTTGTACTCACTCAACTCACTCCCCATTTATTTTTATTTCTTTTGTTGTTTTGTTTAGTTTTCATGTTTCTCAACACAATCACACATTAAAATAAATACTTTGCTCTCTAGTACACAGCCGCACATGTACACTCATACAAGCACACCCTTTTTCTTGTGGGTATTTAAAGGAACTAACTCACGAGAGTGATGGATGGAGCTAGAGTGAGTGAGAGAGCGAGAATTTAAAAATAAAATTTAAATGCAATCAAAAATGCAATCAGATGGTATTGTTGTTGCAACAATTGAAATAAAAATATTTCTTTTTAAAGTTAAAATTACAACAACAACAACAACAACGACAAAATAGCAAGAAGAAAACTTAAAAAATGTCTGAAAATCTTGTAAAGGAATGAAAAAATTAAAACGTCTGGTCTTGTAATGATGACGACGAATGATGTTGTCGCTGATGATTGTTGATCGCATTCAAGAGATTTTTCTTATTTTTTTGGGGGGGTTTTTGTTGTTTGTTTGTGTAGAGCGATAATCTTTTTTCTTTCTTATGAGTTTTTGTTGTAACTTTAGTGTACTTGAATATCAATAGCTTTAAGGCATTTGACAAGATTTTTTTTTCTAAAAAGAAGATCAGATTGTTAAACGAAATTGTGAAATTTTTCATTTCATTATCAGAATTTAGTTTTTGGTGAATTGAAATATTTGTTTAGTGATTATGAAATTCATGCACATGGCGTCTCTTTTTAATAATAATATGGGAGCAGATCAATAGGTCCTTACAACAGGAATTTGTCAGTTGACTACCATGTTATTTGAGAAGTTGGTGTAAAATTGGAAAAAAATCTATGAATTAGGGTATGAATTGCTGTATGAATCTGCCGTATTCTTCTGACTTAGCCACCAGAGGCTACTCTTTTTTACTAAAGATGAAGATCTGATTCAATTAAAAAAAATCAATTTCTACGAGATGAATTCATCTCCTAAATAAATCCATGTTCATAACCTCAATTAATCTTAGTTTTTTTTGTAGAAACCAGAATGGCTACGAAATAGATCGGATTGTTTATCGGTTATCCTGAATATGTTTAATCGATTTACAGCCAGTTTGTAAGTCCCAGAAGTGGCGTGTCAAGGACTGCCCAAGTCTGCGAAAAGGTTCAAAAATAATGAATTTGTGGAATTGCTTGATGAAAATTATTTTCTTCAAATTCAAGAAGAATTTGTAATCAGAAGATAATTTCGAAACTTTTGCAAACAGCGTAGTTCTTGCACAAGTAAGGTGATCAGGTATCCTTCGAATTTCAAGACGATTTTTTTTGTTTAATTTTGGGCCTGATCGTACAATGGGTCAATTCAACCTCCGGGTACTTCTTGCCTTTATTGACAAGTATACGTCCTCTAACCTTGGTCCGAAATGCTGCTCGGATGTATTAAAAACATAATTTTTACATCAAATTATTATCATACATAACATAAATGGTCATTACAACCCTTTAGTGAGGATTACGACCTAGTTCCCCACACCACTTATGTTGAGTACGTTAATAAAAGAAAATTTCAAATTATTACCGGCAATGGAAAATGAAGAACAACTAATTTTATGTGAAGCCCTTCTAAACAGCTGAGAAGGATTCAGACCAGAAGGATTCTATTTATTACTAGCCGCTAAAATCAGTTCAGTTGATTACAGGGGTCCGCCTGATATATCAAGGACAGACATAAGACTGTCTGTCTTTGATCAATATTAACTGGTCACACGCTAGATTCTGATCGGTGGTGTCAACAACTTATGAGATTGAACCAAGTAATCTAATCAAAACCGACTAGAATTGATAAACAGAAAAAATGGTGTGTGGAATCAGGTTAATGTGAGACCACACACAGTTTTGTTGACCTGACAAAAACTTTACTTGAGGTTTGCTGTGAACATTTTGATCTTTCACCTACGAATAAAAATAAAAATCATACTTGAAGAAGAATAAATTAAAAAAAAAACCAAAGCTAGCCAATTTAGAAAATAATTCACTTTTTTATAAAAATATTACGATTTTTATGCGTCAAATCAAAGTAAACAGAAATCTTATAGTCAAACTTAATTAATTTAATTTAAGATTATGTTTGTCATCCTTTTGATTTTATTATGGCTTCTAGTCTCCTAGGCATTGTACCCATATGTTTTAGTGTGAATTCTATGGAGATTTTATTTCATTTTCTCTTATGCTAGGTCATCCTTGTTCGAAATTTTTATTTTATTTATTTCTTTCTTCCCATAGGCGCTTAATTGGGTTCCAATCTGGCTATTGTGCCGGATAGTGGAATGGTTTTCAGGTAATACACATAAAACAACCACTCCCTCACAATTTTGGACAGAGCTAAGAATCTTTGTTCTGTTTAAGCAGCATTTTCTCCACTCTAGAAGTTAAATTTTGTTTGAGAATATCCAGAAAGTTGTTCTTTAGAATCGTTGAATCATACTACCATGCACCACCGATTTACGATTTCATAATATACAGTCACACAGATAATTATACGTACCCCCTAAAAACATTTTTTTTTTAATGATATGGACAAGTCAACTGATTTTTGCGGCAAATTTTTTGTTTTCCGTCACAGCCGAACAAATTATATTTGTTCTCATCACTAAATATTACATTCGCCCAAAAATCAGTTGACTTGTCCATATATTATTGGACAAATTCCAATCGTTGCTTTTTTCTCGGCACTCGGCTGCGGAAACAGTTCTTCGAACTGTTTCGAAATGCGCAATAACACTGTGATCACTTTCCGAGGTATTTCGTATTTCTACGGCTGTAGTCTTAGGATTTTTATCCACAATACCTTTTATATACCGGACTACCCTTGGAGAAATTTTATACGAAATATACGTCGTACGTATAATTTTCTGTGGTGCCATATTGGTTTTAAGCAAACTGCAGTCACAAATTCATAGATTTTGGGAATCTTTTTTCTTTATTTAAGTAAATGTGTCGTTACAGACGCTAATGTAAAGAAATTTTAGATTAGAAGTTCATAACTTTTTAAAAAAATGATTTTTAGGGGGGTACGTATAATAATCTGTGTGACTGTATGTATCGTTGCAGACTTTGTCTACACTTTGCTATGGATTTTGGGATTTTTTGGCTCCAAACATTTCATTTTTACTTTCCTAAGTTTATTAAATATTCCTCCAAAACAATAGCTGCTCGTTCCTAGAATTTTTGTGTAATTCATACGCTTACTCTGGTTTGTTTTTGAAGTAAAAACGTTTTTCGTGGTACTCTTCCATGTATTACCTGGCTTTATGGATCAGTGCAAGATACCCTCGGCTATTTTTACTGCTTAAGTCGCCGTGGTGTAGTAGGTAGTGTGTTGGCTTACTATTCGTAAAGCCCGGGTTCGTATCCCAGGTCAGACATCAAAAATTAAATATGAAAAAAAAAAATATTTCTTCGGCGACTTCCTCTCAGCAGATTTCTGGCAAAAACTCTGAGAGTAAAATAAACTGCCATGAAAAAGTTTCTCAAAATTCTGTCGTTCGGAGTCGACGTTAAACTGTAGGTCCCGCCACTCACGTATAAAATTAACGCACACAACATGAGTGGTGTGAGAAGCTAGGCCGTAATCCTGACTGAAGGGTTGTAATGGCCAATTATGTATGTATGTATGTATGTATGTATGTATTTTTACTGCTTTGGATGATCTATAGGCCTTTACTTCTCTCACAATAACTCTTATCTCCGAGTCTGTAAGATGCTTTGATTGCCTTGAGCGCGGAAAATTGTTCAATGTTTTATACTTTATGTACTTGAGTACGATTCTTTCTACAGTGCAATGATTCCTGCTTACAATCTTGCATATTTTCTACAAAAATATTCCTTGCTTATGCAAATCTTTGGTTGTTTGCCGAGCTTCAATTGAAGTTTGTTTCCTGTGTATTTGTTTTTAACAAATCCGTGGAACAATTAAGGATTTTTGCCTATAAAATTTATAACTGATCATTGTATTAAACGGTATTTTGCCGTTATATTTAATTATAAATAAATTATATTAAAGAAGTAACTTCTTAGCAACACTAGCATGCTTGTCTTGAAAATACTATGATTTGACGGGTAAAATGGGATTTTTAAAGAAAAAAACGTGAATCATTTTCTCAGTGGTTTGATTTTAGTTCAGTGATTCTAATGAAATCAATTTGACTTTGAATTACAATGTAATGTTTCATTGTTTTTATGTAAATAATCCAAACGTGAAACCGCCGTAGTCTAGTAGGTAGTGGATTGGCTTTTTAGACGAAAAGACAGGGTTCAAATACCAGGCCAAACATCAAAACAAAATACAAAAAAAAAGTATTTCTTCGGCGTCTTCCTCTCAGTAGATTTCTGGCAAAAACTCTGAGAGTAAATAAAATTGCCTTGAAAAGTTTCTCAAAAATCTGTCGTTCGGAATGGACTTTGCTGTAGATCCGGTTTCCATGAATAAAATTAACACATACACAATATAAGTGGTGTGAGAAACTAGTTCGTAATCCTGACTAAAGGGTTGTAATGACCAATTATGTATGTTTGTAGTTTACTTTCATTTGACGCTTACGGCATATGGCAAATTAGTTTAATCCCCTAATCGGTTAAAGCCGCACCTTACAAAAAAGTCGCCATTATCAAGTATTAAAAATTTTCAAACGATAATGTAATAGGAAAATCTAGGTTTTATTAAAATCCAGTGTTCCAATTTTGGTTAAATTTGTACCGCACTTTTTTTTAAACATCAAACAACCATAATTGGTCGGCCATAACCCTAAATTTTTTTCATTTTTTTTTTAAATTTAATTTTTAATCTCTTATTCTGAAATTTTTTTGAAAATCTCAATTACTTTCAAACATTAAAAAAAAACTCTTTTTTTAAAATTATAATTTCGTTATTAAAACACAATTTTTTTTAAATCTTTTTTTGTTAATAATCCAACAATTCAAAATCCATTTAATTTTCTAGTAAAAAAAGAAAACAATTCAATTACCAAACATGTTTTTGTTGTTGTTAAGCGGCTATATTTTGAAAGGATTATGCCCACAGTTTGTAAGGATAAGTGTTACCAAACAGTGGGCAAATTCGTTGTTTCATGGAAAATTATTTTTAAAATTTATTTTTAATTTTATTTTATTTTTTATTTTTTGCTAAACACTCAATATTATTTTCACTTTTTTAAATTTTTTATTTTGTTTTTAAATATTTTTTTTAAACAATATTTGTTATTGCTGATGCTATTTTTAAACCATTATTAATAAATATTTCATATTCTTGTTGTTGTTGTTATTATTATTATTATTACATTGTAATCTGTATTTTTTTTTAAATACTTAAAAATAAAACCGCGTTTTATTTTCAAATTCACATTTTTTGTGGTTGATTTCAAATCACTGCGATAATTTTATTAAATCCACACATATTTTTTCTTGTTTTCTTTGGTTTATTAATTTCTCATTGTTGCTGCTGTTGTTGTTGTTGCCATTTGTATTGTTATTGTTAAAATAATGGTAAATTAAAAACATTTTTTTTATTAAAAAAAAATTAAAAAATTTTATGCGTTTTTTTTTTGTGTCGATTTTTAATAACGAAACTCATACAGAGCGGCGAGCACTAACTACTACTAGTGGAGACACTGAGGAAAACAACGTAAGCAAGCAACGTCCCGTTTGTGTTGCCAGTTTCGCGTTCTGTTTTCAACTAAAATCCGAATGAGCGTCAAGTAATGAAACATTTTTTTTTTTGTTTTTGTTTTTGTTGTTTTACTACTACCAGATACAAAGATACGAACGAAACGAAGCGCATGTTGATTTTTATTTCTCTTCTTGTTCTTGTTATTGTTATATTGTACATACGATATGTTGTTGTAGTTGTTGTTGGTTTACTTTTAATACCAAACAGCTGATATTTGTGTGATAATATAAGTGAGTGAGTGAGTGAGTGAATGAGTGTATAAAAATCGAAATCTTTATCTCTCAATACATGTTGACGTTTGCGATGGCTGGAAACACTGTGACAGTGATGTCAACGTTAATGGAATTCGAGTGCTTGTAAATTTTTGTTTTCGTAAATTAAAAAAGATATGAAATATTGAAAGGTAGTAAAAGGTTTGATTGACTTACAATATGTTTTCAATAGAGGGATTTACTTAGGAGATTAGCCCTGCGTAGGAAAATAAAGTGGAATGTTTGGTACTTTTTTTTGATGACTTTTTTTAACACGTTGACTGCCGCGGCAATTTTCAGAAAACTGGCCACGCAAACCAGCATTGACCTTTTTTTTTTCCAAGAAGCGATTTATCGATACTAACACTGATATAATTCGATTTTATTCCTAGCTACACAAAAATGGCAGATTTAGTGAGTACGAGATATCTTGTAGTTGGCTTCCTATAAGGGAACATAATCTACGAGTTATCTCCCTAGTTGGCTCCCTAGAAGGGAATGTAATCTACGAGTTATCTCGTAGTCGGCAGTCAACATGTTAAAGTGCATACACCATTCTGCCCTTGATCAATACTAGAGACGGTTTTGTGTCAATCTAATATTTATCCCTGGTCACAGGAACAATACCACCCAATACCAACAGCCACATGGATACCTTTTATTATCCAATACGTAGAGGTATTTAAAGAGCGCTCATACCTTTTCGCTGATGAAAAATCATGCTTCATTACCAGTCTCTTACATACATTTGTACATAATTGGCCATTACAACCCTTCAGTCAGGATTACGGCCTAGCTTCTCACGCCAATTATGTGGTGCGTGTTAATTTTATATATGAGTGGCGGCACCTACAGTTTAAAGTCGACTCCGAACGACAGATTTTTGAGAAACTTTTCATGGCAATTTTTATTTACTCTCAGAGTTTTTGCCAGAAATCTGCTGAGAGGAAGTCGCCGAAGAAATATTTTTTCATATTTCGTTTAGTTGGAGATGTCTGAGTCTCACCAATGGACATCGCATAGCAGTAGCTATTCTCACGGGTCATTGCGTAATGGATAGGCAAACGGTGATACCTTCTTTACCTTAAAATGATTTCCATACGATGTTGTTAATCGGCTGAAGAGAAACCTCTTCCACATGAATATTCCAATGTCCACCTTTTTATCTCCTATGTCGATAGTGTAAAGCTATCTAAGAAGCCAGCTGCCGAATTAATAGAGGGTGTACAGCATTCACTCACTTAAGAACAAAAACCTATTGAATGTACAGAACGACATAGATAAGCTGGCTGGATACTAAAGCAACAATGGCTGCCTTCCAAAATGTTAGTTGCTTTGTGTGTGAACAAAGTATAGTGTTTCATAATGCCGCTGTACAAAATATATACAATGTATTATATTTCAAAACGTCGTCAGCGCGTATTTTTAACGCAGTCAAAAAGCAATCAGGCATCGGATTTATAGTTGATGCATTGTTTGGTTACTCTTCATATCTACATAGTTTATATACAGTAGTAGAACAGCATACAAACTCTGTATTGGTACATTTTGAAAGTCAGCCAATGTTTTAACACTGGATCATCGAAAAAAAAACTGTTTTCAGCGATGATGTTCGTTTTTCACTCAGCGGTTACGTAAACTAACAAAATTATAACATATGAGTCTTGGCGAACCCAGAAGTGATTGGGAGAAGTTCTTGTATCCAAAAAAAAGTAACTTTTTGCTGCGGATTATGATCTGGTGGTGCCGTATTTTTTCGAACATTATCTTAAAAGAACAGTTACCGTCAATGGAGAACGCTTTGGTCATATAATATCAATTTTTTTTGTCTTACAATTGATGATTTTCAACTGAATCGTACATGGTTTCCACAAGACGGTGTCGTAGGTCTTCCAACCGATTTTGGTTTTATTGCCAAAGTAGTTTTACTTTTTAACGCACCTAATTGGCCACGAAAATTATGTGAATTGTTATCGTTAGGGTTTTATTAGTGGAGCTACATCAAAAACCGTGGCTTAGAGAATAATCCCCAGGCGTTGGGTCATTTGAAATCCAATAATCGCTGTTATCGCGGATATGCCGCACGAAACATGTGAAAAGGTGGCAGAAAAACGCTTTTTTAAATTTATGTTCGCTTTTATGCATGTTTGACATCATTGTCACACTTGACTGGCTCGAATGGTGGTTTCAAATAATATTTTTAACTGTTTGCTGGCAGAGTGGTATATCAGTTTAGGAAACCCTGAGCAGCAGTGGAGTGCTGGCAATATCTTTGAATAATTTTTTTTTAAGTTTTTTTTTACGTTCCAATGCTGTGTTTACGCTGATAAGCGCAAATTTTAGCGAACAATATGAGTTAAAATATCAAAAAAATACCAACAACAAAAAAAAAGAGTAAAACAAACGTTTTATAAAAATTACATTTTCTTTTGCTGAATGCGAATTGTGAGGGTGTGTGCGTGTGTGTGTGTGTGTGAATGTTTGTGTTTGCTGTATACAATAGGAGAATAACAAATAATGCAGGATATCATGATGGCATGACTACGACGAAGGAGTTGGAAATGATATCACATTTCCTTAACGACCAGCCAACCAACGTCTGTCAGACAGTTATTCAGTCACACACAGTTAAGAAGCTCTTCCTTCACTCATTATGAAAATTTCCTTTTTTTTTTTGCTAAATAACTGTTCGTCCGTACCCGTGCAAATTCAAAAATTCTGTTCCCATACACCACAACAATCTTTACATTCTCGTTCACATTCGTTTGGGTAGCAAAACAACAAAAACAACATCAAAAGAAAAAAATTTAAATAAAAGGAGAGAGAGCGAGAGACAAAAATACGAAAAACTGATAAAGGCACTGATAAGAAAAAAAAGCAGCCCAAGTGTTAGATAACATCAAACCAACCATACACACAAACACGCACTCACACATTCAAACATGTATACGAGTACTCAGCACACCTCTGCCAACGTAAAAGCATTGAACCACAACGAACGAAACCAACAACAGTACATAGTATATCCGTCCTTCGAACACGTTGGTTGGTTGTTAGGTTGTATTGGCGTTAACAACAAACATCAAACCCGTAAGAAAAAACGGATATAAATTTATTAACTCACTCATACACACACACAATTACTCTACTCTGCTCCTTGTTAATGACATTTAACTCTCATAACTCGTAGCAAGTCTAGGCGATGAATTTTTCATTTTTTTCTCCTCGTTTTTTCTTCTCATTTCCACAAATATTTTCTTCGTTTGTCATAATAATGCAAGATTTTGAAATGTTTTTTAAGTTTTTTAAAATTTTTGAATCGTTCTCTACAGCTTACAATACCAACAACAACCACAACAAATAGTGTCTACCAAAATAATACGAATGTATACTCTCAGATATATCGCAAGGCAAATACATACATACATACATGCACTCACATTTGCATTTAGTGTGCGGGAGCGCGATTTTATATTGTGATAAGAGAATTTACTCTAAGCATTATGGGTGTTTCCATATAGATTAAGGCATTGATAACATGATGAAAATGCCTTTGGGCTTCTATTTTATTTCAGATAAATTAAGAAGATTTCAGTTCTGGTCTTTCGTTAAGTACTCCCTATCTTTAAATTTAAATAAATGTCGCCGTAGTCTAGTAGGTAGTGTGTTGGGTTATTAGACGTAAAGCCAGGGTTCGAGCCCCATGCCAGACATCAAAACAAAATACAAAAAATTTTTCTTCGGCGACTTCCTCTCAGCAGATTTCTGGCAAAAACTCTGAGAGTAAATAAACTTGCCGTGAAAAGTTTCCCTAAAATTAGTCGTTCGTAGTCGACTTTAAACTGCAGGTCCCACCACTCATGTAATTTTATACGCACACAACATAAGTGGTGTGAGAAACTGGGTCGTAATCCTGACTGAAGGGTTGTAATGACCAATTATGTATGTAGGTATGTGTGTGACATATTATCGACATTTTTTATTGTTTTGAAAGATGCCAATGTCGTGTAAAAAATGCCCGCCATGTCTTCTCAGGGTGCAGAGCATCTGAAATGTCCAATTTCACTTGAGTCTGACTCATAAATCACGCTGAGTTTGACCGCATAATATGGGTTAGGCTGGTTTTAAATGTTGGTGTTAAGTTGGTTTATGAGCAAGACAAAAAAAAAGTCTAACGGGATCAAATCGCACAATCTTTGTAAAAATCAAATCAAATCGCTTCCATGTGAGGAAGCCATGTCCTCAAATCACTCGTTTAGGATATCCAGCACATGCTGGTGCTACATGAGCTGTGTGGGATGTAGCGTCATCCTGTCATTGGTGTCCGCATCATACAATTCAAGTCGAAAGAAGTTGGTAATCAGCGGCCTATAGTGCTCGCTGGTGCAAATGCGTGATTGTTTCCAAAAGTACACTAGGATAGTCAAGAAACACAAGAGTAATCTATGACTGTATCAAAGTAAGTTATGCTTCAGGCGATTGCAAAGTATTCTGGCCTAATTTCGGGGCATAAGTATTGCGATTGCGATTGCCTCAGTAAAATCAATCTCAAGGCACGATCTCGTTGGCAGCAAAAGGGTAAGGGTACCTGCAATATTACTAGCCTCTGCTGGACACGTATTTATAAAAAGGGGACAGACTCACTTCTATCCTTAAATCACATGGCCGTCCATAGTAAAGGGTGTTTTTTATAGAGGTATAGAACTTTAAGTTGCAATAAAACAACGATGGATTATTCGATTGACATGAATTTTATTTATTCGAAAGATAATCTTGTGGCATTACATTTTAAATATGATTTCTGGCATATGACCGCCACGGCTGGCGCGGATGTAGTCCATTCTGGACGTCAAATTTTCGATGACTTTTTCCAACATTTGTGGCCGTATATCGGCAATAATACGGCGAATGTTGTCTTCCAAATGGTCAAGCGTTTGTGGCTTTACCGCATAGACCAATGACTTTACATAGCCCCACAGAAAGTAGTCTAGCGGTGTTAAATCACAAGATCTTGGAGGCCAATTCACAGGTCCAAAACGTGAAATTAGGCGGTCACCAAACCTGTCTTTCAATAAATCTATTGTGACACGAGCTGTGTGACATGTTGCGCCGTCTTGTTGAAACCACATTTCCTGGACATCATGGTTATTCAATTCAAGAATGAAAAACTTAGTAATCATGGCTCTGTACCGATCACCATTGACTGTAACGTTCTGGCCACCATCGTTTTTGAAAAAGTACGGACCAATGATTCCACCAGCCCATAAAGCGCACCAAGCAGTCAGTTTTTCTGGATGTAACGGTGTTTCCACATACACTTGAGGATTACCTTCACTCCAAATGCGGCAGTTTTGTTTGTTGACGTAGCCATGCAACCAGAAGTGCGCTTCATCGCTAAACAAAATTCGCTTATGAAAATCGGAAACAACGGTAATCTCGTTTTGGGCCCATTCGACGAATCTACGCCTTACTTGATGATCGTTTGGCTTCAAATCTTGCACGGGTTGGATTTTGTAAGCACGCAAACCAAGATCCTTCCGCAAAATCTTCCATAAAGTGGATGGACACAGATCCACAGATCCTGTGCTCGATGGCGGATGGACTCATTCGGGTCTTCCTCAATGCTACGCTCTACAGCAGCAATAGCTTCTTCTGTACGCACCGTACAGCGTCTCTGGGGATGCGAGTTATCAATAAGAGTAAACGTGGTGCGAAAACGTTCCATGGTTAATCGAATTAACTGCTCTGATGGACGATTTTGTCGACGATAAAATGGACGTAGTGCGCGATACGTTTTCCGCACAGAACCATTATTTTCGAAATAAAATTGCACTATTTGCAAGCGTTGTTCAGGCGTGAGTCTATTCATGATGAATTGCCAAACCAAACTGAGAATAAATCACTTGACAGCTGTTAAATCAGTCGCCATCTTGAAAAGTAATGCCAACTTAAAGTTCTATACCTCTATAAAAAACACTCTTTACAATATTGTGTTATGGGCCATTGGCGTTTTGGTAGTTATGCCAAAAGATTTGGCATTCCGGCATATGACTTCTATGGGAAGTGCATGAAGTGCAAGACAACCTCTTCCTCTTTCTCCAATCTTTACTTCTCTTATGAAGAGACAGAGGTTTTGACCTTTCACTTTCTGACATCGGCTGCCTTCCAAAATGTATCAATACAAAGTTTGTATGCAGTTCTACAACGCTATATAAACAAGGTAGATATGCGAAGTAACCAAACAATGCAACAACTATAAATCCGATGCCTGATTGCTTTTTGACTGCTCTAAAAATACACATTGACGACGTTTTGAAATGGAATACATTGTAAATATTTTGTACAGCGGCATTATGAAACACGATACTTTGTTCAAACACAAAGCAACTAATATTTTGGAAGGCAGCCATCCTTAAATGAGCGCTTTAAAATAAAGGTTGTTGCAATAACAAAATTTTTTTGGACTCGGTTTGGTTTCCTATGGAAAATGATTGATCCCCGGGTTGAATATTGATTGTGGTGTCAGAATGGCACTTAATGCTGGCGTAAATGGTACCTCCTTTTTCAAGGGGGGGTACGCCACTTTACTTAACCTAACCTACCTAACCTAGCCTAATTTCATTTAACCTCAAAATATCCTCAAATGATTATATGCAGGCATATGTTTGTCAAAACAACACAGGAAAACAAGTTAAAGTGTACGTAGAATTTTACTTCTACGCTTTTTGTTTTAAAACACAGTCAATCAGTCATCACTTTATTTTTTTTTTTCGTTGGATTCGTTTGCTTATCTTGTATTTTAATATCGCACACAAAAGCGAGCACATTATTTTATGCAATCACCCATATTATCCATGATGGATACGATACGACAGACGAGTATATCCAAACATTGCCAGCTAATGGAATTCTGATTATTGCGTTGTGATAACACAGTTCTGTTTAATTGTATCTCTATCTGCTCTCTCTCTAAACGTATATAATACAAACAAACAGACACAATGTATGTATGTATGTATGTACAGACATAAACCGAGAGATGTAGAGATATTTTATGCTGACTAACAAACAATTTTTGTTTTTGTGGCTGTGTGTGAATTACGTACACAATACTAATACAGTTACAAAACTTAACATTCATATAGATTGAAAGATATCGCCCCACACACCAAAAATAACCAAAAAAAAACAAGACAAAATAGAAACACAACAACAACAACATTGAAATATTGTAGTATTTTGACTAGAGACTAGAAAGAGAAGAGATGGTTTCTCCCTCTCTTTTTTTTTTGAAATTTAATCATCATTCTTTGATCAAAAAGTTTGTGTTTTTATTTCATACAATATAAATTGTTATTATTTTTGTTGTTGTTGTTGTTGTTGTTTTTTTAAGCTGATAGTAAAGAGAATATGACGGACCCAACTTACCGATTGTTTGGTTGGATTGCAAGCCTGTATGACTGAATGAGTAACTGAACGAAACTAAACTAAACACAACAGAAATGTGAGAATGTGTGAGTGAGTGACTGAGTGAGTGAGTGAATAGAGTAAATGGGTGACTGAATGTGTGCTGCGTCAGTCTGTGTGTGAGTTGGTTGGAAGTCTGAACAAAATTTCTTATCAGTAATTCGGTTTTTATTTTTTTTTTTCGCTTTTTTTTTTTTGCTTCAGTTTTACATTTCCACCATAGACTGTGTTTGTTGATATTGCCTATTGTTGTTGTTGTTGTTGTTGATTTTCGTTATAATGTGTGCCTTTAAGTAAGAAAAATAAGTTGGACTTCAATATCTTGACTTGAAATCTTTAGAGCGTTTTTTTTCCATTGCTTTCGTTTTTTATCTTAATCTCTTGGTTTTTTTTTGTTTTTTTTTTTTTTTGTTTCGTTTTTTCCATTTGTTGTATGAATATTATATTTATGGGTCCTACAGTGGAACAAAGATTGCAACATAAGAGACAATAATGAGTCACATCTTTTTTTTTAAATGCACAGACAGTACGCTACAGAAGTTGCCAGTTAACTGGGCAAAACTGTGAGAGTAAATAAAAAATTTCTATGAAAAGTTTCTCAAAAATCTGTTGTTCGGAGTCGACTTTAAACTGTAGCTCCCGCCACTCATGTATAAAATTAACACACACAACATAAGTGGTGTGAAAAACTAGGTCGTAATCCTGACTGAAGTGTTGTAATGACCAATTATGTATGTATGTATGTATGTTCTTTCAAGTATATGTTTCTGCTTACGTTCAGTATATGTGCCAATATATCCGCCAAAGCTCTTTATCCGCAAAAGCTCCAAACAATGGAAATGGCTTGTTGTCAGCTGGCTTCGTACTTGGCTTGATGCCTAGGCTAACAACATCCATGTTTATGTTGACGTTAACACCGTTTTGCAGCGTCAGGAAAGAGACACTATTCAACAAACTCATGAGAATTTGGAAGCAATACCTCAACTTACACAATTTTGAATAAAAGTGGTCTAATATAGTCAGAGCTCTGGGGTGAAATATTTAGTTAAATTGGTATGAAAATCTAGCTTAAAGATATACAGTCACACAGATAATTATACGTACCCCCCTAAAAATCAATTTTTAAAAATGATAATATATGGACATGTCAACTGATTTTTGCGCCAAATTTTTTGCTTTCCGTCACAGCCGAACAAATTATATTTGTTCTCATCACTAAATATTACATTCGCCCAAAAATCAGTTGACTTGTCCATATATTATTGGGCAAATTCCAATCGTGGCTTTTTTCTCGGCACTCGGCTGTGGAAATCGTTCTTTCTCAAAACACTTCGAACTGTTTCGGAATGCACAATAACACTGTGATCACTTTCCGTGGTATTTCGTATTTCTACGGCTGTAGTCTTAGGATTTTTATCCACAATACCTTTTATATACCGGGCCAGCCTTGGAGAAATTGTATACGATATATACGTCGTACGTATAATTTTCTGTGGAGCCATATTGGTTTTAAGCAAACTGCAGTCACAAATTCATAGATTTTGGGAATCTTTTTTCTTTATTTAAGTAAATGTGTCGTTACAGACGCTAATGTAACGAAAATTTAGATTAGCAGTTCATTACTTTAAAAAAAAAGAATGATTTTTAGGGGGGGGGGGGGGGTGTACGTATAATTATCTGTGTGACTGTATGTATAACAGCTCGAGCTACCTAATGCTGTCGTACGGCAATTGCTTTACTTTATCGCGAGCCTAATCTTCTGTTTGGAGGTGTCTTCTGGTAAACTTTGCGTCAATAAAACTTCTTTATAAAGTAGGAATACCTGTTGTGACACGTGACGTCACAAACTACCGTTACAAAAATGGTCTGTCACGCTGGTACGATATTATTATTGTGCCCTCTGGGTATATCTCTATTCATGTCTTTGAAAACGACAGGCCAGGCATAATTGTTAACGGTGAGCACTATAGACTGTTGATTAGCAACTTCTTTCGGCTTGAATTGTATTATGTGGACAACAACGTTGATCCCTTCAGGCCATTCAACTATTCTGTCTGAGGATTCCCCGGGTTTAGAGAGTAATTCTACCTTCTTTAAATCTACTTTTGGTAGGAGGTTTCATATTAGAATTCCAAACAGGGAATACCGATCCTCTGACACATGGTTAGCTTCTGATATTCTGTGAAAATCTACGCAGACGGTTCTAAACTTGAAAATACGATAGACTGTGAAATTTTCTCTAAAGGATTTGATTTTTAGTAATCTCTCCATCTCCACCTCCACCTTACGTTTGTATTGTGTTTCAAATTGAGATACATAACATTGCTGGTCATTACAACTCTTAAGTCAGGATTACGACCTAGTTTCTCACATCACTTATGGTGTTTGTGTTAATTTTATACATGAGTGGCGGGACCTACAGTTTAAAGTCGACTCCAAACGACAGATTTTTGAGAAACTTTTCATGGAAATTTTATTTACTTTACGAAGTTTTTGCCAGGAAGTCGCCGAAGAAATATTTTTTGTATTTTGTTTTGATGTCTGGCCTGGAGCTCGAACCCTGGCTTTACGTCTAATAAGCCAAGACACTACCAACTAGACTACGGCGAATTCAAATTGAGATAATTGCCCATAAATAGCACTGTGGAACTGGTTCAGAGCACTAATTCTATGCTCTCTAATGGACAAACGGCAATCAAACCTCTTTAGGATACAACTTTCAGGTCTAAACTACTCTGGTGCCAGTTTTGTGTCAATCTTATAAGGATTCCTAGTCACAGATAATTGTGTGGCTAATCAAATTAGGGATACACCTGCCTAATACTAATCTATAATCCAAATAGACAGTCCAGTCATGGGCATTTATTTGTTGCTGACAAACCCCCTTCAAAGAAGGAATAGGGAGCGTGCCAACTAAATATTTAAATTGGGCTGTGGTGACATCTTTTTCATTCCGTAATCGACAGACAAGCAGAGGTATTTGGTCTATTTGGAAATGACTTCCTCAATATTTGTAAAGCGATCGGTTTCATAAACAAACTTCTCTAGGTAATCAACTGATTGATCTAATGTAGCAGATTCTACGATGACAGGGTTGTATTTTCCTAGAAACAAAAAATTAAGCTGCCTGAACTTTTAGGCGTTATTGAAGAGGTCTTCTATTGGAGGCAATTTTTAAGATTCATTTCGAAATTATTTTTGTTTTTTTTTTTTTTCTTTAAAATTACTTTTTTTCTCTTTAAACTAGATTCTACCCACTGTGTTGTGCTAAAAGTGGGTAGTAAATGAGAAAAAGACAGTGAGAGAGAGAGAGAGAGTTTTATTTCCAAAGAGAGTGCTCTCAAGAGCTTCGATAAAAGTTCGTAAAGTTCGTTGTTGTTGCAATTTCCCACATTGTTTTTTTTTATTGGATTAAGATACCCGACAGCTGTGCCGCCATGCTGTTGTTGTGTGCATCGTTGTGTTGCGCCTGCGTTTTAAATTGGCATTTCCGTTTTTCCACCTCTAATTACATCAACTGAATCGAAATGAATTTTCCAGAGCAGGGAAAAGCATGAAATTATCTTAAGTTGCGTAAATACTTTTTTCTTTTAAAATGTTGTGGCATTTCATAAATTGTGTTGTTGTTGTTTTCGATTTCTTTTTTCAAGCTGATAATTTTCTTTTTTTTTTAGTTGTCTGGTGGCATGTCATATTATGAGAGATAAAGATATCGCATTAGATATTTATGATTTCCAATGCAAGAAAAAAGAGATTTAGTGTCGGGGTTTTTTCTACCATAAATTTGGAAAATGTTAAGAAATCGCTGCAAAGTGTTATGATTGTTTGGTTTTTTTTTTAATTTCCTTTATTTAAGCAATCTTACTTGGCTGTAGTAGAAGTAATGACAAGTTTATGTTTAATAATGAGTTTCGATTATTCAGATAAGTAGTTAGTGAGATAAGGAGTGCGCAAGAAAAAATTTGCACATACACTCGTGGACACGCAATTAAGTCACTTTGCAGCATTTTTCATTTTTATAATAATTAAAAAGATTTAAGAAAAATGGAAACAAAAACGACTAATATTTATTAATTTCATATCCTTAATAATTAATTAACAACAAAAACTTCAATAGTTTTTCATTGTAAAAAAAAAGTTTTGGTACGGAGTTGATATCAGACTTAAAATTTAAGTGGACACATAATTAAGTCATCTGAAAAAAAAATATTAAAAATTTAATTTAATTGCTTTATTTTTCACCCAAACTATTTTGAACCTTTAATATTTTGTGGGGCACCCTTTTTGGCGTATTATTTCAGTACATCTTTGTGGCAGTGAGTTGATTAAATTGTAACACTGCTCAGGACTAATTCCATTCTGCCTGGATAAGCTGCCAAAGTGCTTTTTGCTGCCAGTTTTTTTTGGCTGCAACTGCTCGTTTTACGATCCCCCAAAGATTTTCAATAGGGTTCAGAACGGGACTTTGAACAGGCCAATCAAGAACGCTTATTTTTTTCCTCAGCAAACCAAGCTTTAACTACCCGAGATGTATCTTCGGGTCGTTATCATGCTGAAATATCCACGCTAGTGGTAATTCGTCCTCATAATCTTTAGTCAAATTGTTCTGTAGGATGTTTTAATACATTTTCGCAGTCATTTTCCCATCGATTCTTACCCGTGCACCAACCCCGAATGAGGTAAAACAACCCCAAACCGTTACTGACTCCATGCTTTACGGTTTTTTTTGGTGTACTTTGGGTCTAATTGTGTATTGACAGGACATCTTACCTAGGGTCTGTCATCGTTTCCAAAGATATTAAACTTGGACTCATCACACCATACGACTAATTTCCAAAATTTTGTCGTCTTTATGGAGGTGGGTTTTGGCAAACCGCATGCAGGAATGACTTAATGGTATGTCCACAAGTGTACATTTTGTTTATAAAAACTAATTTTAATGGTAACGCATTACAGGCTTTCTTTCATTACAGGCTGCTTATTTTTAAATTTAAATTGAACAAAGCATGAGACATTATTGAAATTTTTTTATTCGTTTGAAGAACCTATTCATACCATTACTTGTAGAATATAAGATCATTCAAATACACGCCACGGCTTCTCTGGCTGAAGCATATTCGAAATATCAAACTTTCCACTACGACGGTGCATACATACATAATTGGTCATTACAACCCTTCAGTCAGGATTACGTCCTTGTTTCTCACACCACTTATGTTGTGTGCGTTAATTTTATTCGTGAGTGGCGGGACCTACAGTTTAAAGTCGACTTCGAACGTCAGATTTTTGAGAAAATTTTCATGGCAAGTTTATTTACTATCAGAGTTTTTGGCAGAAATCTGCTGAGAGGAAGTCGCCGACAAAATACTTTTTTATGTATTTTATTTTGATGTCTGGCCTGGGGCTCGAACCCTGGCTTTTCGTCTAATAAGCCAACACACTACCTAGTAAACTACGGCGACCACGATAAAGGCATAAAGGCAAAATTTGTCATATGACAGGTGTTACGATGGCTTTGAGAACCACTGTGGTTTGTGGCTTACACGCACCTTCAGAAAATCTCACAAGAAAAGGTTTAACAGGATCACGATCTTAATGGTCAGTTCAAAGCATTCGTGCAAAATATTCAATGTGGCATAAACTTGTGAGACACGGAGCACCGAAACCGTTAAGGTCCAGATCGTCCAATTCAGACCAAAAAAAAGTTGGTACTCATCGACCTATAACGTTCGCCTTTAATAGCGATGGCCTGGTTAACGTTGTCCCAAACCACATACTGGCTTATTCAGGATACTTTGAATGCTCTTGTGTCTCATGTTAGTTGTTATCGTCCCAAGTTCGTCAAAAAAGGGCCTCAGTGCTGAAGATGATTTTTCGTTGACAATTGAGGTCAGTTGCCAACTGCACCAGAGTATATACAGCGAACTCACATCGTTGTTTATGGTCGTCCTCGGCAATTTTTACAACCAAACTGCAAAAATCACAACTAATTTGTGAGATTAAAAAAATGAAGTCACTGTTGGAAGATTCTAAAGCGTGTGGGCTTATTAGATGTGAGCCCGTGGTTCAAGTCCCCTGTCAGACATTTCGAGCAAAACATCATATATCTTTCGGCGACTTCGTCTCATTAGACTTTTGGTAAAACACTCTGAGAGTGAAATAAAATTTCTATGAACAGTTTCTCAAATCTGTCTTCCACTCGTGGATAAAATTAACACACGCAACATGCGAAGTGTGGAAAGTTAGGTTGTAATCTTTACTAAACTGTTGTAATAACCAAATAAGTAGCCAAATTACAGCAGCTTAGACCATGTTTTGAAATATTTAAAGAGTTTGGAGGTAATATTTGCAAAACTCATTTTGTCTTTTAGAAATAAAAAACTGTCCCTATTATTCCTTTTGTCGAAGATTTTAATTATCGGCTAAAAAGTAGTACAGTCAAAGCCCGGTATAACAAATACTCACTTTAACGAATTCGGGATATAACGTATGAGCAAATTTCTTACATTGACTACCTTATATAACGAATATTTTATAATTTTCAAGCTCAGTATTACGAATGATTTAAAAAATGGTAAAAATAAAAAGAATGTAACAAAAGAGAACACAAAAAATGTTCGTTAAAGTACCGTCGGTCACACTGCTTTTGAACAAGTGGTGATAAAAATTTGCCAAAGAAGGCTTTGCTGATACTAGACAATGCTCCAAGTCATCCTCCTGCAGAGGAACTTGTAAAAAATACAGAAGTTGAGAGAATTTGGGCAATGTACATGCCACCAAACGTGACTCCTCTTATCCAGCCAATGGACCAAAACGCCATTCGATTACTCAAATTACACTACAGAAATAGCCTCCTTTCAAAAGTAGTGGCATCTGAAACAGGTGACATTATAAATTTTTTTAAAAAGTCTTTCTCTTTATGATGCGTCCTGTATGATTGGTCTCGCCTGGAACAATGTTAAGGAGGACGCATTATCTAAATGTTGGAAAAAAAATTCTCTTTTTGGAAAATTTTGAGTTTGATGATAAGGACGATATCTCCCTTTCTGGACCTTTTCAAGGGGATGAAGTACAGTGTATAAGACGTGGAGTCAGACTACTAAGTACAATTTTTCCAAATGTAAGCAAATTTAAGTCTTGCCTTAATATTTTGCAGCAATGGAGAGTTGAATGATCTTACTTTGGATGGAGATGACGAAAATGAGGATAATATTGAAATTGTTGACCAATTTTCTAATAATGAAACGAAAATAAAGAATACTGAAGTAATAAAATGTTTTGCTAAATGTATACTACAATGGGGTTCCCAAAATAATATTAATATTTCAAAACAATTAGTACTTCGAGAAATACAGGAAGAAGCTCTTCAAATGAGTCTTCAAGTTACTTGTAAACTATAATAATGATTCTATATGATCTATAAATGATTTTTTTCCACCAACTTAAATAATTTTTAACACTTTTACTCACTTATTGATAATCAATAAGTTATTTTAAGGACATTTCTATATATTTTTAATAAAATGAGTTGAATGTACGTATCTTTTTTTAATAAAATTTTGATAAAAAAAAAAACTTTGCGATATAACGAATTTTTCACTATAACGAAAGGGCCTGACAATATATCGTTCGTTATACCGAGCTTTGACTGTATATTATTTTTTATATAATGTCTTAAGCAGCTAATTATCTATGTAATGCTATACAAACATTTATGAAATTGTGAATGCGTTTAGAGTGTCCCTATTATTTTTTCAACACTTTGGTTTCTTAAAAACATTTCTTGAAAAACTTCTGCATACAGCGACAAAATTTAAAAGGCGACATCGCACGTAAATAATTTAAAAATAACAAATTTTCAAAGATTTTTCACTTCAAAAATAAATATTAAATCGGAAATTTAAAAATATTTAATTTTCTTCTACGACGAGTTACTAAATTTTCAATCAAATATAACTGGCAGTTCATAGAACTTTTTTGTTCAGCACTCAAGACTCTTGACCTCTATAGGTTACTGCTTAACAAACTGCCATAAGAAAAAATTTCCTTTTTGAATAAATAAAAGCAATAAAAATGACTACACAAGTAAATTAGAAGAACAACCCTTTCGTTAATTTCCTTTTCCTTTTCCTTTCGTTTTTTGGTAGTCATTTAAACTGAAATTAAATACGAAACGGTTTGTCGTTCAAAAGTCATTAACATTTAATGTGATGGACAGAATAAATCCATAATTTAACAAGGGCAACACTAACTACACTATACTCTAACATCCAAGCAAGCACGTAAACATTAAAAAAAAAAACACTAGGCAAGTAGAATAAAACAACAACAAAAACAAACAAGACTAAATTAATAAACAAAAGAGGGGAGAGAAAAAAAGAACAACAAAAAAAATATAAAAGAAAACAACACAAAACAAAACAAATTTACATAGACGCGCCGTTAACCCAGTAATAATGACGAAGACGGCGGCAAACGCTTGATTTTTCTTGACTTTCTTTTGCTGCTATTCATGGTGTCTGCAAACGTCATTGCAACACAGTTAATGATGTTGTTGTTGTTGTTGTTACATTTTAGAGTATATAATTTACACTTAAACAATAACTACCGGTGTTTTAAAATGTTGTGTTTAACACACAACAAAAGTAACCACCATTAACGTTATGATGGAAAAAAAGAAGAAAAAAAAAGACGAAAAGAAACAAAAACCAGGAGGCAAATATTCCATTAATAAACACCTTAAGTCTACAAAACATTTCACATTTATTTACTCTCACAACCACCACCTTCAAGGAATATTAAATAACTCGGAAGAAAAGAAAAACCCAGCAGGTTAAACAGTAAACACAACTAGGCATGCGTGTGTGTATGTGTTTGTGGGTCTTTATTAAAACAAAATATCACAACTGCATGTAAGAAAAACAGCCTGAGTTTGAAGGAGTCTGAAAGCGAGAGAGTGCGACAGTGTGTTAGTAAATATTTGCTTATGCTACTCATGTAAAAAGAGTTCCAAGAGAAAGAGAGAAAATTCAATTTAAAAAGAGTATAAAATAATATAATAAACAAACAACAACAATAGCTTTGTTATTGAAATCAAAACAAAAAAGGAACAACAATGCCCGGCATACAATACATTTACATTTTAATTTCGTTTTCACTCGGTTGTTCAGTTGCTGTTTTTTTTAGTTTTACTGCACTTGTTTATTTCTGTTTTTTTGTTTTTATTATTTTAATCAGGTGGCGTATTATTATGTTGCTGTTTAGTTGTTTTGTTTTTTTTATTTATTTATTTACATTAAACTCTCTAATCTAGCAATCAATCAAAATTATTTAAATTTTATTCATTCATCTCTCTCTCTCTCTCTCACACACTGCATGTTTTTTTATTGCTTTTGTTTTTTTTTTATTTCTGTCCATCTCTGTTTGGAATATGAATGTTTTGAGTATGACGATAATGATGAATTTTAATGCTCTCCATAATAAAGTTATACTTTAACACAGTTTGGTGTAAAATTAAAGCATAATGAAGTCCTTATTGCACTACTAACTTACTTACTTAATTGGTAATTACAACCCTTTAGTCTGGATTACAACCTAGTTGCTTACGCCACCCATGTTGCGTGTGTTGTAATTTTATTCGTGAGTGCTTCATGGCAATTTTATTTACTCTCAGCATTTCTGCTAGAAGACTGCTGGGAGGAAATTGCCAAAAGAGATATTTTTTGTCATAAATATCGTTTTATTCAAGATATCAGAGATCTTTATTTGAGATGTTGTCAGATGGGTCAAGAACGGATCTTGAAGAAGGAGTTTTTAGTCCCAAATTGATTTAATTGGAACCCATAAAGGAAACTCTTGGGTATCTTCCAAGCGTATGTTTATGCCATCGATTGATGTGCTCAATTCAACTTGAATAGAAGGTAAAACAAATAAAATACAAACAATTTTAAGTAAGGCCTTCATTCCAGCACTCGGCTCTTAGGATGTTAAATCAAAAACAGTTTGGGTTTGTCTGGAAAAGCTGGGTCGACTTGGTAGGCAAAAGGGTCCCAGGTCATATACAAATTCTCGCCAATGAATAAGCATAAGAGCTTGCGAGGAGCTGATGGAAGAAAACCCCTTCTGTGGAGAAGTGCGAATATTTGGAAAGGAATGTTCAAAGGGAGTATAAAGAAATTTTTGGAAAATTACAATACAACAGGTCATGGATTCAATCGATCTTTCGACAGGGTACACTTGATGAGAATGGTGGTGGTTTCGAGGCCAACATGTAGATTTTGTGAAGAGAAGAATGAGTCATCGGAATACACTCTATGAATCTGTGAGGCTTTAATGCATCATAGGAGGAAATAAACGCTAGGTAGGGGATTCTGAAATTTGTTAAGGCAATAATCTTGTAGGGATACCCTATAAAATTGGTGGAGCGTAAAATAGATTACATGGGCACAACAATAATGAAAACCACTCGATTAGCATAAAAATTGATATTTCTTCCGATCGTTAATTACATTTACCGACAGGTTGTTAAGTCGCCAAAGCCTAGTAAGTAGGGTGTTGACTTGTTAGACATGAGGCCACGGTTCAAACTCCAGGTCAGACCTCTCGAATGAAACGGAATACAAAAAACAATTTCATTCGGTAACTACCTCTTATGATGTGCATTTTATGTGCAGCCCTTGTGCTGACTAACTTCTTTCTCTTCCCTGATTTTGGTGGAACTTGGTCAGTACCGGGACTGCGTTCACCCGTGGCATCACAACGTGCCGCTATGCGTGCTCAATTGAGCTTTGTGAAATCAGAGTTACCACTCGGACCTAACCTAACCTACCTCTTATGTTATCTTCTGGCAAAAAAGCTCAAAGAGTAAAATAAAATCGCCTTGAAAAGTTTCTTAACTCTTGCCAATCGGAGTCGACCTTAAACAGTAGGCGCCACCACTCATGGGTAAAATTAACATGGACAATATTGGTGGTGTGAGAAGCAAGGTTGTAATCCTGAATAAAGGGTTGTTGTAATCAATTATGTAAGTTGTTATGTCCAAAGATGGTTGTACTATTCAAGATATAACGATGCCCAGAATCTGTGATAACCCTGACTAGCATACATTTTAGTGATAAATTTTGTTGGTAATTATTATTCACAGAAGATGTAATAAAAGAACATCCCGTGACCGCAGAAATCCAAACTTACCAACTCTATTTAGACAACTAAATTACGTGAAATTTATACAATGTCCACTGCTATTCTTTTGCCCTCTAGTGTAAGTGCAAGCAGTTAGTAGGTGATTAATTTGTCTTTGTTTTTTTGTTTTGTCTTCTCTTCTACACTGTATATCTGGTATTATGATGCTCCACTGAATCTCGCTTTCATTAAAAATTTTCGATGTGTTCGAGCGATAAGAATTTTTTAGTGTGTAATTATCGCCTATGAAAATGTGAATTCGTTCGCTTTGCCTCGTACGTTTGTTTTTTTTTTATAACGAATTATTCGTTTGTTTCTTTGTATTTTTATTTTAGTTTTTTTATTACATTTTTTTTTGTTTTTTTGTAAATGAATTAAAATTGGTGGCGGCGGCAGTTATTTAATATGGAAGTTAAAACCGAAAAATAAATTAAAAAATAAATAAAACGTTAATCGTTATAAAATGTAAAAAAAAAACTACTACTAACAGCTCAAGAGGGGAGGGGAATTTAAAATGATAAACAGTTTAGATACAGTGAAGCTAATAAGTGGCCAGTCATATGCGAAGATAAGCACGGAAGGAAGGTGTATGAATATTAAGAAGGGTTATTTACACACTCACTAAACAAAACTGAGTTCACACTGGTTATGAGCCAATAACAGTGAGACACTAAAATTGTTCGTTCGTCTGTAAAACGTTTTTTTCATTCAGTGTTTTTATTTGTCTCTTCCTCCTAATGATGAACGGATTGATTGACTGACAGTGTCTTCGATTTTTTGTTTTTTTTTTGCAAAAATCATTTAAAAGCCAGCACCTTTAAAAAAAAAAGAAAGAAAGGACTTAACAAGGACCAGCAGGCAATAATATATTGTATAACAACAACAACAACATAACGATAAAAATACACAACAATTACGTGACATAAAGACTGACAGACAATCAATGAAACCATTGGGAATGATGATGACGATGATGATGATGATGATGATGATGATGATATTGATGACGGCGATGACGATGATTTTTCAATGACTTGTAAAGTGGATGAATAAGTGGTATTGTCGGCATCACTCTTTACTGCTACCTTACTGATGATGACAATAATGTTGCTGTGCAGAGACATTCAAGATCAAAAGACACAAGACGGATTCACATCATAAACGTTGAAATATCGTTGTTTGTTTCTTCCATTGTTGTTTGAACAATTTTTTATTGCAGAAATGCTGGACTGAATTTAACACATTATAGCTGCTGAAGTCCTTTAAAGGAATCATTTTTGTATGCAAATGCGCGGCATCCATTTTCATTAAAAAATTGAACCATCAAGCCATGTGTTATGCTTGTCGCTTCCGCAATTGCACTCTCAATCTCTCATTATCCAGTACCACTCAACGATTTTCTTTAAATTGTTTTTAGAAGTTGAGGGTCTCAAGTTCTTCTAACGTTTTTTCATTAAAAGCTTCCTATCTTTGTTTTTAAATAAAACAAAGCATGTGTAAGATATCATCGGAATTTTCTATTCGTTGGCAAGGCCTTTTGATGCCATTGTGTGAGGCATATAACGTCATTCAAATGTCCCCCATGGCTGTTCTAACTAGAACGCGTTCGAAATATCTTATTTTCCAAGACTCTGGCGTATAAATTTGACCGATGGCAAGAGGTTTGTTGCCATTGCGGGGCGCTATGGTTTGTGGCTTGTACGCACACCTGTTTGAAGTCACCGTAGTCTAGTAGGTAGTGTGTTGGCTTATTAGACGTAAAGCCAGGGTTCGAGCCCCCGGCCAGACAACAAAATAAAAAGTATTTCTTCGGCGACTTCCTCTCAGCCGATTTCTGGCAAAAACTCTGAGAGTAAATAAAATTGCCATGATAAAGTTTCTCAAAAATCTGCCCTTCGAAGTCGACTTTAAACTGTAGGTCCCGCCACTCATGTATAAAATTAACACACACAACATAGGTGGTGTGAGAAACTAGGGCATAATCCTGACTGAAGGGTTGTAATGACCAATTATGTACGTTATGTGTATGCACACCTCGGCTTAAGGAAGCCATGCAAGAAAAATTCATACGGCGTCAAATTTCACGATTTCGTTGGCCAATTTATATTACCTCTAAGTGAGAAGGCAATGCTGTCAAATCGCTTGTAGACAATATCCAATGTGGCATGTGGCGTTGTACTTTTGAAACCACTTGCCATTGGTGTCCACACCATCCAATTCAGGTCAAAAGAAGTAGGTAATCAGATAGTGTTTGCTGTTGGCAGTGAATGAAGTATGGACCGATGATGCCACCAGCCAAAAATCCACACCAACATGGACTGTCTATGGAAAGAACCTTTCTGTGAAGAGATATGCTCAAAAAAACGTGCTCAAAGGTAGGGAATATAAAGAGAGAGGCCAAGACCAGAGACTTTTTTAAACCAAAAGGGTTTAAGGTTATAAAAACTTTGCTGGATAATAACAAAAAAAAAAAAAGGTTTTAGTCAAGCATCAGGGACAATTTGACGTTGGCAACCGGTCTTTTTTTAAAAGGCATTGTAGACTTAGTTTAGAACTGACAACGTCTCCAACCCAGCCATGTGATAATGAGAAACATCAGAATACATTCCTAGAACCTGAGAGGCATTAATGGATCCCAGGGAAATACACCTGGGTTCATATCAAGTGGTAGGCGGGAAATTGTCATGCTGAAATTTATTAGAACAAAAGATTTGGAAGAGGCATTTTAGGGATAGCCTATACAGATTGAGTGGAATACAATATATGGTCCCAACACTATGATAAATCTCTACGACTATTATCAAAATTTCTTTTTCAGTGCACAACTTGTTGAAATATTGACTGTGGCTAACAGACAATTGAACCATCTGCTACGCTATTGAAACCTACATGAAACCCATTTGCTACAAGCTAGGTTGATTTTAACAACTTTTAATAGAGATCAGCAATTAGTATTCAAAAAATGAGTAGAATCAAATCATACTCTTAATTTCTGATACTTATACGCATTCATACTTATTTTAATACATGCATACATAATTGGTCATTACAACCAGGATTACGACCTAGTTTCTCACACCACTTATGTTGGGTGC
The DNA here is from genome assembly GCA_932273835.1 of Sarcophaga variegata. NCBI lineage: Eukaryota > Metazoa > Arthropoda > Insecta > Diptera > Sarcophagidae > Sarcophaga > Sarcophaga variegata. The sequence continues at coordinate 115,899,638 of OW026361.1, forward strand.
GTTAATTTTATACGTGAGTGCCGGCACCTACAGTTTAAAGTCGACTCCGAACGACAAATTTTTTAAAAAACTTTTCATGGCAATTTTATTTACTCAGAGTTTTTGCCATAAATCTGCTGAGAGGAAGTCGCCGAAGAAATACTTTTTGTATTTTGTTTTGATGTCTGGCCTGGGGCTCGAACCCTGGCTTTACGTCTAATAAGCCGACACACTAACTACTAGACTATGGCGACTTCAGTGCACAACTTGTTGAAATATTGACAGGTGCCAATAGACAGTTGCACCGTCTGCTAAACTATTGAAACCATGAAACCCATTCGCTAAAAGCTAGGTTGATTTAAACAACTGTAACAGAGATCAGCAATGAGTATTCAAAAAGATGAGTAGAATTGAATCATACTTATATTTTCTGATACTCATACGCATTCATACTTATTTTAATATCATGGAACCTCTACTCATATTCAAAGTTTGGAGTACTCATCATATTCATACGTATATTCAACACGTGGGATCTTGTGGATTCCGACTCTCTATGACTCAACATTTACAAGAATCACAATCCTTCCTATTTTCCTAAACCTGCACAATGCACTGCATGAGTAGGGACCATACCCTGAATGCTGGTTTTACAAAAAAAAAAAAAAAAAAAAAAAAATACGATTCGCTTAAGAACACTAAAATACTCATTAAAGGGTTGTGTGGTTGCTCTGCAACAACAACAAAGACTGTAAATTCGAGTCACTGGAATCATTTATATGTAGGTATTATAAGTATTTTTCTAAAGTTATGAATCTGAATGAGTAGACTTATGAATCAAACATATTTCCAATGGTATGAGTTTGATGCCAACGTTGTACGCATACTCATTGCAACCTGTTGTTATAAATCAACGTTGTAGTGAGTACGAATGAATCAGAGTACATAGTTGAATTTCAATACTGTTGACTCATTTATACGCAAAATTTCATGAGTACTTATGAGCAGCGAAAAAACGATTCATTGCTGATCTCTGAACTGCAGTATGAATGCAAATGGAGTTTTGAGTCCCTAGGCTTTTTAACAAAAATTGTTTCTCATAAGTAGGGATTTGAACCCGTATTTAGAAGTATGCTTTATGCTACAAGGATTTGAAAGCCTCGTTTGTTGTGTAATACCAAAAACATCACTCCTTTAAGTAGCTGTAGTAGCTGCTTAAGTTTCTAAAAATATTAATAATGTTTTCATGATGATGACGATGATGATGATGATTATGATGACAACGATGACGTTGACAACAATAATGTCGTTTAGGTGACATACAAAAATCATAAGTGAGCAATTTTTGTCTTATTCGTTGTCATTCATTGTTGTTGTTGTTGCTCTCGATTTCTTTTATACACAAGTTTAGTAGTTGAGTGTCATTTTGTTTTTCTTTTTTTCTTTTTCTCTTTTGCTTTCATTCTTATTGATCAAACGGATAAGAATTGTTCTTTTTTTTCTTCTCTTATTCATACTGTAAATGCCACAAATTGTCACACACTGTGTGTGTGTGCAGTGTTGCAAAGTGTATCATATGACTGTATTTTGTCTTGTTTTTCTAGTCTTTTTTAAAGTGTTCGATATGTTTCAATGATTTCTTTCTGTCTTTACTTATTGAACGAACACTTTTTTTGTTTGCTTTTCATTCATTGAAATACTGTTTTTTTTCTGTTACACTCTTACACTCTCTTGCTCTCTCTCTCTCTCTCTCTCTGGCAGTTGTTTCTTATCTTAACCGGAAAAAGACTTCCCATAAAAAAATGAGAAAATTAAGAGAAGGAAGGTGCAATAAAAATTCATTTTACTTTTTCTATCACAGCATATTTTTTGCTTGTTGTTGTTGTTGTTGCCAGTTACCTTCTTTTTTTTGTTGTTTTTTGCTGCTCCCTGAACATATCGATTCAATGGGTATTTGTGTTCTTAACGTTGTCGGTGATGGTGACGGTGACTGTGTTGTTGATGGTGATGTTGTGTTGCATCTATAACTACCGCTACTCTACGTATTTTTTGCTTTCATGCCACCAGGAAGCATTAATGTGTGTTGATAAGTTTCCTTTCTTTCTTTTTCTCTCTCTCTCCGTCTCTCTGTCTCTCTGTTGTTGTATTTTTACGATACGATACTTTTTTTTTCATATTCATTTTCAAGACGCGACAATTGAGTCACTCAATTACTTGCACTTGATATCAGAAAAAAAGGAGGCAAAAACAAGAGCAAAAAACAACAAAAAGTGGCATAAAGTGAAATGATATCATTTCGTTTTTCATTATAAAGATTTCTGTTGGATTCCTTTCTGTTCGGTTCGGTTCTGTTACCAGCATTTTAAGTGGTTTTTCGAAAAGCAAAAGAAAAACAGAAAAAAATGTCTTCATAAGAGGCTGGTTGGTTAGTAGTGTACATACGTATGAATGATTCTGTTTTTTTGTAAATGAACTTAAAAAAGGTAAATGATCGGTATGCTGATAAAACAGTTTGAAAAATCTTTATTATTTCATAAAAAAAATTATCTTAATGGGCGTGAGTTTTTAAAAGTAAAGAAAAAGAAAAAGACAGAAATTCTTATATTCTCTACGTATCATAAGTGTAGAGTTCATGCATCCGGTCTAAGGGTTAAATGAAAACTAAATCATGCCATCACCAATTTTGATTAAAATTATGCGAATCCGTGTCATACAGAGAACACGATGTGCAATAAAACTGGTAAGAGTTCATTTAATGAATCTTAGAGAGGTCATAATGGGTCCTTTAAACGTTGAAAATATCCTTCAATCACACTTCTGCAAAAGTCGTATTTAATTATTCACAGAACTTGCTTAGCTAGTGGTAATTGTTTAGTATCTGCTCCACCTTAATAAAACTGTAAGAATAGCTAAGATACCCACAATAACGCAAAAGTTGTCATTCGATCTTTTCTGACTGTAATTGACTGGAGATTGTGAATGCCTTAAGCGTAGATTTTACATGCTTCGCGCTCCTTTTGTAAGGGAAGTGTTCAAGTTCAAGTGTTTCAAGTGTTTTATTAGAGTTCTTTGCAAATTAATGCCTGCATGCGATGCAAACGCAGACGCGATATATTCATCACATCGGTTGCTTCCGGGCCCACCGAGGCGTGACAGCATATTAAGTTGTGAAATACATTTTCTAAGCCATCAACTAAAAAAGGTAGTGTTTGTCCAGTTAATTTCAGATGACCAGGAAATTTACATCTAAATTTATACCGCGCCAATACCACATGTTTTACTGACGTTTATTTTGCATTTGTTTACTTTGCTAATGTGTGGGAAGCTGATTGTAGGACCTAAGTGAACTATGCTTAACCCATTAATGCCCGAATTTTTTCTAATGGTTACCGTTTTATTTTTTACACTTAATTTCCTCTCAGAGCATAAAAACTAAGGCAGCCTCTGCTGGCAACTTAAGTTGCCACTGGGCACTAATGGGTTAAGTAGTTGCCAATTTTCCTACAGATATGAACGGGCAATTACAGTAACAGCTGAAGTGAGCACGAGCACTGTTCATCGTTTCCTTCAATCACCGTAGTGTAGGTACCCGGTTACTCCAGATTTAAATCCCAGCTCTGTTATCTCGCACATAATGAAATATGAAAAAATATTGCTTCGGCGATTTCCTGTCAACAGTTTTCGAGCAAAAATTCTGAGCGTAAAGTTTCTCAAAAGTCTATCGTTCGAAGTCGACTTTAAACTGTAGATTCTGTCAGTCATGAATAAAATTAGCACACACACCATCTGTGGTGTGAGAAAATAGGCAATAAACCGGACTAAAGGGTTGTAAAGAAAAAAATGAAAGTTCTTTCAGTTTTTAATGACATAATGTGTGTAATTCTTTAGTGGATGGAGTGTCCAGTGCTAAAATCTTGTTGTCTATTTTACTCCATAGTAAATATTATACGGAAGGAAGGGAGGCTTAAATTCAACCATGAAAAGTGTCTTAAAATATTCACGTGGAGTATGCCTATAAGGATCTGCTGTTACTTTTAGTTTTCACCTTTTGGTGGACCTGCTAGACAGATGGAGTTACTGCAGTGTACCATTGTTGTGTGATTAATGCAGTTTTTCCAACTCAGTAACTGACTAGTTGACTGTGGCAACAAAATATTGCCATTCGAGAGACTTTTGTTGTATTGAATGTATGGGTAAGGAACTTTGGCTATGGAGTACTACTAAATATGACTCTAGAGAAGGCTTTGCCTCTCCTTATTCGTTGTGAGGGCTTACTGGTTGCATTATTAGAATGGAGATTGAAGACTTTAAACACCACATCACGCCACCATCTAAACTATTATCGTGGCTGGTGCGATATATTAATTGATGTATAACAACACATGAAATTTAGTTTGTGAGACAAGACTTGTTGTAAATTTCTTTTTATTTTGCTGGTTTTCTCACACTTACCTGTTAAATGGCTCAATCTTAATAGACATACAATTGACTCACCTGTAAAGAAATAAAAAAGAAGGAAATTAGCAAACTAGATTCACTAGAGCCAATAAAAATGTGATTTCGAACCTAGTTTAATATATCCTATTTTAATAACGACTTTAATTTGCCAGGGAACAAGGATTCACTGACATGTGATATGAGAAAGCAAGGCAGATTGTAATATTTTTCCGGATGATTTGAATTCAAAATGAACTAATGCTCGCAAAAATAGCTACGGAATAAATATTAAAGCAGACATAATATCCCTTGAAAGTACTCATTAAAGAAGGGACAACACATTGAACATTGTCCTTCTGCTCTGGCTTTTGTTTTTGTTAGATGTACTAAAGCAACCTCACATCTCTAGTACAAAACGTCAGGAATGTCAGACAGTTTCACATTGAGGTGTGGTTAGCCGCCTACTTGATCTTATACTAGCCAGTCGTTTCCTCATGAATGACCGTAATGAATTTCAAGATCCCCTACCACTGCTGTTCGCAGTGTTTTGCTGACTGATTTAATGAAGTCTTCATTCAATGTTTGAAAAATGTTGGACTTTTGAACACAACATATTTCACGGTTTCATCTTCATTTAGCCGTTGAAGACATCTTGGTAAGAACTTGTGCTCGAAGCGCTATAGAAACTGTGAATAGCTGGGTTAGGTTGTAGTTAGCCTCTCCTCTCTTTTCCTCTCTCTCTCTCTCACTGAGATTAGCTTGTAGGTCCGCCGACTGTACCCTCGCTAATTCAACAGAGATCTTGAATCTTATTTCAAGTATACATATGTATATTTCGTATATTTCCATGTGAGTAGCTGGGTTAGGTTGTAGTTCGCCTCTCCTACCTTTCCCTCTCTCTCTCACTGAGATTAGCTTGTAGATCCGCCGGATGTGAGGACAATTTCCCTAACACCCTCGCTAATGCCACAGAGATCTTCAATCTCCTTCCAAGTGTATGTATATGTCGTCTAAAACATGGCATAACCGGTCATAACGAGACAGAATACCATGCAATAAGTTCTGCAGAATATCGAGGTAAAAGATTAGACTGACTCTTCTAAATATACAAATGTTGGTCACTGGACACTACACGTGTCTGTAATAATATTTTAAAATAATTTTTAAATTTTAAACAAAACAAAACAGAGCACATCATGGCTTGTAACTTGAGATAACCAGATAAGTGGATTGTGGCTCTTATCCAAAACAGACAACAACAACAGAAAACATTATTAAGAAAAGCGAAACTCATTCAATTTAATTTGAATTTTTTGTAAAGTGGGTGTATCAGTATTTTCATATGAAAAAGAAACGAAAAAGAAATAAGATTCAGAGAACAGAAAAACCAAGAAAAACTTTAAAACTGCACGTATCGCATCAGATGGCATAGAATACAACCCAAAAATCTTAAAGCGTTGGACAGAAATAGTGAGTGATAATAAAATCAATTCATAAGCATTACATTGCTATCATTGTAGCACTTTTTCTGTTTTATTTTCATGTTTTTTTTTTGATCAACGCTGATAAGCAATTGAAATGGTTTTTTCGAAATTAAATTTTAATTTTTTTTTCCACTCTTCATTCGACGACCATTCGCATGATGATAATGTTGATTTCCGGCTTTGATTTGAATATGAGATAATAAATATTTTAAAAATTTTCTCATTATTTATTATCAGCATCAATTTTATTAATTCACTTTAAATAAGAAGAAACTGAAATTGCGGACTTTGAAATGAACAATAAACACTACTGGGTTAAAAAATTAAAATCTTAAACGTTCTCGAAAGTTCTACATTAAAACAAATCATTAACAACTTCCCACATTATGAACACACTACCTACTAAAGGGTCCGCCAAATAACTTTTTTTTTTAAATACTTTAAAAAAAAACTACTGAATATTTTCTCAAATTTCTTTTTTTATTTGAAAGTACAATCCTTCCGGTTAATAATGGAAAATAATTTTATTCAAATGGCTGCCTCGACTGGCCATGCAGTGGCCTACACGATCGGTTCAATTTTTAAGCACATTATCGATTGTGTGCAGCTGTATTTCACCAAATGGCTTCACGAATATTGTCCTTTAAAGCGTCAATTGTCTCTGGCTTATCGGCGTAACACTTATCTTTAACGGCACCCCACAAATAATAGTCCAACGGTGTCAAATCGCAGCTCCGAGGTGGCCAAACGACATCAGCTCTGCGGCTGATAATGCGATCTTCAAAAACAGGGCGCAAAACATCCAGTGTAGCTTCGGCTGTGTGCCACGTAGCGCCGTCCTGTTGAAACCAAATGTTGCCAATATCCTCCTCTTCAATTTTTGTGAACAAAAATTCGTTCAACATGGCCCGATAACGATCGCCATTGACTGTAACGGCTACTCCTGGCTCATTGTCGAAGAAAAATGGCCTAATTATGCCTCTGGGCCAAAATCCGCACCAAACAGTGACTCGTTTTGGGTGCCCCAAATGCGACAATTTTGCTTGTTTACATACCAGCCAAGATCAAAATGAGCTTTATCTGAAAAGACGATTTTTTTTTTTTGCCAAAATCGGCTTCTGTAAGTCGATCGCAGGCCCACTTAGCGAAGCGAAAACGCATTGGATGGTCCATATTCGTTCAGCGGAAGGATAAAACTAATTATCTGTCAAATCAGACATGAGCTAAGTGTTACCATTCACGAAATAAGCACTAGTTGAAAAAAAACGTTAGATGGCGGACCCGATATATTATGGCGACTTCTATTGATTCCTTTAGTTCCTTAAAAAGTTTCAGAGGTTTTGCAAATCATGTTTAACTTTCTTGGTATCCATTTTTCTTGGCTAGAATTCGTTAATTACGTTTTTCCTCTCCTGCTAGAAAGGTGATTGATATATTATAACATGTCCTAGAATGATGGTTTTGTAATAAGTATGACGTCATTTGTCCTTTGTTAAAATGAAATTGCTGTATTAGGTGGAGTGTTGAGGATGGTGTGTTGCTTTGATGTTTTCTAAGGGGATAATATCTCTGTATTTCAGCTTCTGGATGTATTATTTGGACAGCGAATAGGTATTCTTTTAAAATAAAAAAAAATTCCACAAAATCAAACCCCAAAATGGCCTTTGAACCAGATGTGTTTAATTTGTAGCCAAAAACATGTGCCTAGGATAGATGTCATTAAGGGATATGACATATATAGAGCATAAGATAAAATGTATTATCTGATGGCATTGTTGCCAATCTCATTTTAAGTTTTGAAATTAGAAATATTCACTGTGTAGTGAGTCCCATCATAATTGTTCCTTTAACCCTTTGACGGACACCAAAATTTTAAGAGGCCTTCCCGTGGGACACTTGCTGTATCTCCGTTATTTGGAAGGAAACAATTTATGACGTGTATACACGTCATATCCCCCCAGAAACCCTTGTTATGACGTCTATAGCCGTCAGTGTCCGTCAAAGGGTTAAGTAGGACTGGTCTGTCACAAAACATTTCTATATTCTCCTTTGCTTTCTATTTTATGTTTTTCTTTAGCTTTGTTTGCGTTTCATTAATCAAATTTATCAAAGAAAGCAGTTGATTTGACTACTAAAGCAGTTTCTGGAATTATAGGGTTGCCACCTGTCGTTGCTTTCGAATACGGTTAAACGTAGTGGGTTGTAGGATTGATTGCAGAGATAAGAAATCAATTCTATTCTAAAGCATGGCACTTGTTAATGTTATTTCTTCCGGCTGGTCAGACGTCCGGGAACTTCGAAAAGGGTTTTTAAGCTTCTGAAAAATTTATTTTTTTCTGCTGCATTTGACGCTGTGATGCTTTGGTTTCTAGTCGAGAACTTTAACCACACCATGACAATTCATTTTGTTGTAGTTTTTTGTAACAAATATCAATCAAAAGCAACGATAAGCCACAGATACATACTTATATCACAAATACATACTTATATCACAAATAAAGGCCGTTTTTTTATAGAGGTATAGAACTTTAAGTTGGCATTACTTTTCAAGATGGCGACCGATTTAACAGCTGTCAAGTGATTTATTCTCAGTTTGGTTTGGCAATTCATCATGAATAGACTCACGCCTGAACAACGCTTGCAAATAGTGCAATTTTATTTCGAAAATAATGGTTCTGTGCGGAAAACGTATCGCGCACTACGTCCATTTTATCGTCGACAAAATCGTCCATCAGAGCAGTTAATTCGATTAACCATGGAACGTTTTCGCACCACGCTTACTCTTATTGATAACTCGCATCCCCAGAGACGCTGTACGGTGCGTACAGAAGAAGCTATTGCTGCTGTAGAGCGTAGCATTGAGGAAGACCCGAATGAGTCCATCCGCCATCGAGCACAGGAATTGGATCTGTGTCCATCCACTTTATGGAAGATTTTGCGGAAGGATCTTGGTTTGCGTGCTTACAAAATCCAACTCGTGTAAGATTTGAAGCCAAACGATCATCAAGTAAGGCGTAGAATCGTCGAATGGGCCCAAAACGAGATTACCGTTGTTCCCGATTTTCATAAGCGAATTTTGTTTAGCGATGAAGCGCACTTCTGGTTGAATGGCTACGTCAACAAACAAAACTGCCGCATTTGGAGTGAAGGTAATCCTCAAGTGTATGTGGAAACACCGTTACATCCAGAAAAACTGACTGTTTGGTGCGCTTTATGGGCTGGTGGAATCATTGGTCCGTACTTTTTCAAAAACGATGGTGGCCAGAACGTTACAGTCAATGGTGATCGGTATAGAGCCATGATTACTAACTTTTTCATTCCTGAATTGAATAACCATGATGTCCAGGAGATGTGGTTTCAACAAGACGGCGCAACATGTCACACAGCTCGTGCCACAATAGATTTATTGAAAGACACGTTTGGTGACCGCCTAATTTCACGTTTTGGACCTGTGAATTAGCCTCCAAGATCTTGTGATTTAACACCGCTAGACTACTTTCTGTGGGGCTATGTAAAGTCATTGGTCTATGCGGTAAAGCCACAAACACTTGACCATTTGGAAGACAACATTCGCCGTATTATTGCCGATATACGGCCACAAATGTTGGAAAAAGTCATCGAAAATTGGACGTCCAGATTGGACTACATCCGCGCCAGTCGTGGCGGTCATATGTCAGAAATCATATTTAAAATGTAATGCCACAAGATTATCTTTCGGATAAATAAAATGCATGTCAATCGAATAATCCATCGTTGTTTTATTGCAACTTAAAGTTCTATACCTCTATAAAAAACACCCTTTACATACTTATATCACAAATACATACATATTTATATGAGATGCAGTTCACCAGTGATGGCTTATTGTTTATATTTTCATTTTATGAAAACACTCCTTAATGACTCTGCTTTTGTATTTAATTTTTTTTTTTTTTTCATTACTTTGTAATACGAAACAACACCAGTGTTAAGCAACAATATTAAGCGCGTCTACAGATTGTTGAGTTCGATTAGATGCTGCCTCATGATTAAGCGCGCATTCGCCCAAAAAAAGCGAAAAAACGAAAGAATTCCAACTTCACTGTAAAAATTTCGTTGATATTCGTACGTATTGCGGTATTTTAAGCAAAGTTTTTATCACAATAATTCGCTTTTTTATCTCTTTTTTCTCTCTGTACATTTCTGTAGGGATTTTTAATCTTTTTTTTTTTTGTATTCGTTTTCGTGTATATTTTTGTTTAAATTGCATTTATTTTGTTCGTTTACATTTTGTTGTTGTTGTTTTTTTTTTTTTTTGCAGATTTTTTTAAGTTTCATTGCTGATATCATTTGGTAGAGATTTTTGCACTGTGATAAATGAAAACATTCGACGAAAACTGCCAAATACTACGTATACGTATACGAGAGTATAGAAATGTTGATTTTTTTGTTTTTTAAGAAATACAATCAAAAGAGGAAAAAAAAAGAAAAATTTTGAAGAAAATTAAAAATGTGAATATGAATCTGGTATTCATATTAAATTTATCGCTTTAAAAGATCTCAAAAAAAAAAAAAAAAAATTAATTGAATCGTTAAATAAATTAAAAAAAAAATTAAAAAAAAATTAATTGAAGTGGGAGATTGATTTTCAGTTTGCTCAAGTTTTTATATGTAAATCGTATAAAAATATTCTCTCAATAACTCTTTAAATCCAACTTGATAATTCTAATATCCTCCCCTTTTTTTTCTATATTGCAGGTTAATAATTCAGTGACTCCTTAATAACACCGTCCATCTCTTAATTGAAAGGCCAGTCTTGTTACTGTCAAAAAACCTGTGCCAGTTAACTGCAAATGTGACATTTAATTTGTGTTGTACTGCATTTGACAGCCGTGATTTGGAGTGAGAATTGAAGAGTTTCAATAATAAAAAGTGCATTTCATTGTGCCCATAAAAACACGGAATATACTGAATGATTGGAAGCACCATGGCTTAGAGTTCTCAATTTTGAATGCATTCTGGTGTATGAGGGAGATTATTTGCTTATATATTCGCATGCAGATGTATTACTCAATGGCAACATAGACGGAACAAAACATGGATCCTCTCCAAAAATAAAATATCCAAGGTAAGTCTGTCAACAAAATTCGTAATGGCCAGTATTTTTTAAGATGCACGTGGTATAATCCACATAGTAATAGCTGTGCCCCAAAAGTGTTTCAATCTGTTTTCTGATCAATTTTAGAATGACCTCTGTGCCCTCTTATCCTGGCATCCATGTAAAATTAAATTGATTCTAAGTGGCCAGGTTGTTGAGAGCTCTTTGAAACTGCACTAATGCCCTGGTAATAAATGTGTAATCCCTTAGGACAGATTGACGGATCAAGAGTATTTTTATCCTTACTGTCCTATATAAAGGGTCCGCCAAATAAATTTATTTTTTTGAAAATGCTTTAAAAAAACTACTGAATATTTTCTCAAATTTCTTTTTTTTATTTGAAAGTACAATCCTTCCGGTTAATAATGGAAAATAATTTCATTCAAATGGCTGCCTCGGCTGGCCATGCAGTAGCCTACATGATCGGTCCAATTTTTAAGCACATTATCGATTGTGTGCAGCTGTCTATCACCAATGGCTTCACGAATATTGTCCTTTAAAGCGTCAATTGTCTCTGGCTTGTCGGCGTAACACTTATCTTTGACGGCACAAATAATAGTCCAACGGTTTCAAATCGCAGCTCCGAGGTGGCCAAACAACATCAGCTCTGCGGCTGATAATGCGATCTTCAAAAACAGGGCGCAAAACATCGAGTGTAGCTTCGGCTGTGTGGCACGTAGCGCCGTCTTGTTGAAACCAAATGTTGCCAATATCCTCCTCTTCAAATTTTGTGAACAAAAATTCGTTCAACATGGCCCGATAACGATCGCCATTGACTGTAACGGCCACTCCTTGCTCATTTTCGAAGAAAAATGGCCCAATTATGCCTCTGGACCAAAATCCGCGCCAAACAGTGACTCGTTTTGGGTGCGTCGGCTTTTCAATGTATGCGTGCGGGTTTTTTGTGCCCCAAAGGCGACAATTTTGTTTGTTTACATACCCGTCAAGATCAAAATGTGCTTCATCTGAAAAGATGATTTTTTTTTGTCAAAATCGGCATCTTCTGGTGTAGGCTACTGCATGGCCAGCCGAAGCAGCCATTTGAATGAAATTATTTTCCATTATTAATCGGAAGGATTGTACTTTCAAATAAAAAAAGAAATTTGAGAAAATATTCAGTCGTTTTTTTTAAAGCATTTTCAAAAAAAAAAAAATAAAAATCATTTGGGGGACCCTTTATTCAATTTCGAATTTGATTACTAGCGTTCGCAATGAAAAATTATGGTCTCCTCGTATTCTGGGCCCCACTTCTGATCCCATTTAAGGGATTACTTTGTATTCATCTTTGTACCACTTTTGTGACACATCACGTCGTCATATTTGGCCATATATCTCCCATTGAATCTTAGCACAGGGTCTATATGATCGTAAAGAATGCAGAGTCACTTAGAGAATGTCATCGATTGCAACCAAAATTTTGACCAATATGGTTTCCAGCCTTAGGTTCGCCCTTTCCATGAATGAAGATGGATTGTATAAAAAGCCTCCTCTCATATTGCCACGTTAGCCGTTAGGTTAGACTCAGAAGAGCCTTAAAATATGTTGTTGGTATCGTCTTTACTGCTTCTGTGATGAATTCATATGCAAGCTTTTTTACTCTGCGAAATCTTCAAATAGCCATTGTCTTCTAAGTCTTCTCCCACCATACTTCCAACTTGATAGGCGTGTTCATGTGAGTGTGTAACTATTTACGATCTAGAACTTAACACACAATTATTTTGTAGTCTAGGCACTCCTTACAGCTTTTCTTAACACTGACATGAGATGCGGCTACCAAATTCAGGATGTGTGACCAGATATTCGATCTCTGTGCCTGAAGAAACCTTTGCATCGTTATCTCTTGAAAAGTGATATCTCTCTCTCTGTCAAGCTCTTTCGGGTAAAATTTAGAATATTTGTCTTTGGAGGATTGATTGTCAACCTTTCTCTCAAGCAGCATTTCCATTGTCGAGGGCAGGATGTGCTAAATCAGTTCCCCAATTGTACTGCTCCTATCATATTTTTTTTCTTGTGGAAAGGTCTAAACGTAGTTGGTATATCATTGAGTTCCTCACACAAATATTTCAGTGATATTTGCTTAGACCTCCTCAGCTCTTTCCTGTAAGTGGTTTGAGTCTCTACTAGGCCTCGATAAATTTCAGTCTTGTTTTTTTTATACAGTTTTTCACGATTTTTATTCTGCCAATCTGTCGACTTCACACAGGATTTTTTCCGATTAAATCTAAAATGAAGTGAGAACGAATGAATTTTACGAACGTAATCTTCTTAATGATGGAATACAAGTAAAATATGTAATATGAACACGACACTCTTCTAACACATAATCATTCACCCTTATTCTGGTTGTCGTCGTCGACGCAAGACGACGTCGACAATTTAAAATTGGTATTCTCTTTGTCGTTATTGACAGTTATCGATGACTGTCGATACACATTTGGTATTCTGTAAGTCAATACTAAGTCGATATTGTGTTGTGTCGACTCTGATTTTGTCGACGTCATTTTTGGTAACGACAAGTATTAAAAAATTAACTCTTGTGGTGAATTTTTATTGCCTTACGTTTTTCTTCCTTAGCACAATAGCGACATGGATCCCCTTGATATCCACGTTACACGTTGTCAAATGATTTCTAACAAAACATTCGGCATTCTGCCAGGACATGGGCCTTTACATTTCTCATTAACACATGTCCTGTTCAACGGGCAGTCGGAATCAAACATTCCGGTCGACATCCTTCATAAGGATTGCCAAATTAATAAGGTAAACATTGACAAGATGCAACGCCATTTTGTTGACGGCATTGAGCATAGGGTCCACAAGGCGATGGATTGCAAGTGTCGACAACTTCAGGTGGATTTTGTTGTATCGGAGAGCATAGGACAAATGGATTACCAGTATAGCCAGACTCACAATAACACATTGGAGTGTGGTTATTAACACGACAAACTGCACTTTGGCCACAAAGTCCTGAGCAGGGAACCTTACATTTCTGATTAATATAAGTTTGTTGCGAGGGACATTCAGAGTTTGTAACGCACTCAGGGCGGCAATTAGGTGGTTGTTCTGTATACTCTGGTAAGCAAGTACATGAAGGTGTTGTTCCTATACTATGAAGGTTAAGGATTCGAAGCAACAACATCCTTTTGAGATTCAACTACAGACATTAAAAATCGCATTAATAGCTAAGTTTTCGCCGCAATTGTAATCCTATCAAACTTATTCATTCTTTGGCACTGAACAAATGGATTTCCTGTATAGTCTTGCATACAAGTATAGAACGGACTGTGGTTTACAACATCGCAAAGCGCAAAACGGCCACGTATTCCTGGACATGGATCAATACATCGCTGATATTGGCAGGCCTGATGATAAAAAAAATTTTTTTTTTTTTCTAAATAAACCATAAAATGAATCGACTGACTTAAATATTAGAGATGTGTGTTTTGTGTTATTACAATTTTCGACAAACAGTCGACGTCGACACAGTAGTGTTACAGACGATAGAAAACGATGTCGACTCAAAAAAGACGACGACGACAACCAGAATAAGTGTGATTGAAAATTTCAGCAAACATAATAACTCAATAGGCAATGTCACCCTGTATCAGTGCATCCCTGATCTCATAACTTCAGTTAAAAGTTCATGCCATTGAGAATTAAAGGCTACTGACGTATACCAGCTCATGTAAAACATGTAAGCTGTTACGTTTTATGGAACGATCGACCATATTCCGTTGCATAAACACTTCCAATGCCATCACGTTGCTCATTTTATGGCCTATTAAGCCGTAAACAGTAAGAAAATTTCAAATAAATAACAACGTCTGGTCCGTTTGGCTCGCAAAAGCATCATTCCACAATATCGGCCACCATAAATATTTTTTTGTGTTAATTATTCAAAAAAAAAAAATCCTAATAAGCAGGACAAAAAATTAAAAAAGAAAAGGAAACAAAAACTTAATACGTATACCACCGCCAGGTTTACACACACATCGTTTAGATATATGTACGTATGTACGCTCACAGTATTTTTTACGCCAATTAGTGGACAATAAAACAATGAAATCAAGCCATTAAGGTAAAGACACCAGGGCCTATCGAAATAAAAGCCAAATAAGCAGGCTGTTCTTGCAGAGGCAAATAATAGAGAAGACAGACCAAACCAACAACAATTAGAAGATGAATCTTTAGCGCCACAGAACATAATTTAGTGAACGAAGAAAAAAAAAGTTTAGAACCAGGATCACTGTTGTTTAATTGTTTATTACCTACGAGTAATAAAACAATTTCAAAGATTTAAAAAAATATGCAAAAAACAACATTCGTATGTTACATGGCAACACTCACTTAAATTTTTTTTTAAAAAGAAGCCAGAGGTGTCGTGAACACACTCAACCGGAACACCATTTTTTAAAAAATTTGGTGCATGTGGTCGCAAACATATTCTAGATAGGTTTAGAGGTTTAAAGAAGACCGCTTTGTTTGTCATTGTGTCGAAAGACAAATCTGGGAACGAGAAAATTCTCCATATTTTTCTTAAGTAAAGGCCAATACAAATGTCGTTGCTGTAGATCGTTTGTTCATTTCAAATTGAGTCTCTTAGCTGTTAGCCCACAGTCCAAAGCGTAATCAACAGAGTAGCTATCGTAGCTATCTAAATCTGAATAGGCTTATACTTCTATTAATCGGCGGCAGTCGCTTTGGGAACAGAAATAATGTGTATCCTACTGACGTTGTATTGTCTACAGCTTGGTGTGCAACCTATCAGTAGCTACGCTATTGTCGGAATTGCCTCAGGTCCTCAGCAGGTAGTTAGCACTTAAACATGGAAGTTGCTAAGGACGGGCCGGGCCTTGCAGAAGACGCAGACAAAGGCCCATTGCCTTGAAAATCAGACTGCAAAAATGCCGATAGATTCAATGGGTATCTCTGTCCCATGCCTTAATGGCCTTAAACATACTGGCAGTCTCTTGTATGTGCACTAATAAGACATACCAACCCCTTAGAATTCATAGGAAATCCGTATCTTCTGCCATTTTCATCCATTTTTCCATCTCTTAGATGAGTAAGGTTTGAAGTCGCCGTAGTCTAGTAGGTACTGTGCTGGCTTATTAGACGTAAAGCCAGGTTTCGAACACCAGGCCAGACATCTAGACAACATATAGTAAAGTATTTCTTCGTCGACTTTCTCTCAGCAGATTTCTGGCAAAAACTCTGGGAGTAAATAAAAAAAATGCCATGAAAAAGTTTCTCAAAAATCTGTCGTTCGGAGTCGACTTTAAACTGTAGGTTCCACCACTCATGTATAAAATTAACACACACAACATAAGTGGTATGAGCAACTAGGACGTTGTACAATGGGTCAATTCAACCTCCGGGTACTGTACTTGTCTTAATTGACAAGTACACGTCCTCTAATCTAACCTAAGGTCTGTGAAAATGCCATCCATTTGAATAGTAGTAAATGTAGGAAATTTTATGCGGCATTATGTGTTACGTAACCAGCGCGAAAGCAATTATAATATTGTAATATCAAATATACCGAACGACTAGATCGATGCCATTTAAATACCGGGTCCCTGCGAGTTATAGCAATGCCATTACGTGCTAAATTTCAATCTGTGAACTTATTTACGCAATCAATTTTTGTCAGTTATAACTACTAATGAAAGAAAAATTTCTGTTAAGTTAGCAGTAACAGGTTCTAGAAAAATAAGGTTGCCACCTTTGGTGGGTTGCTGCACTGAGTGTAAAATCTGTCGTTGGGAGACGACTTCAAACTGCAGGTCTTGGCATTCGTGCATAAAATTATTACACACAACAAGGGTGGCATGAGAAACTGGCTTGTAATCATGACTTAAGGGTTGTAATGACCAATTACATACATACATACATACATACATACATACATACATACATACATACATATGTAATTAGCCATTACAACCCTTCAGTCAGGATTACGGCCTAGCTTCTTAGACCACTCATATTGTGTGTGTTAATTTTATACATGAATGGCGGGACCTACAGTTTAAAGTCGATTCCGAACGACAGATTTTTGGGTAACTTTTCATGGCAATTTTATTTACGCTCAGAGTTTTTACCAGAAATCTGCTGCTGAGAGGAAGTCGTCGTAGAAATATTTTTTTTTCATATTTCGTTTTGATGCCTCGCCTGGGGTTAAGTGCATGATTTAATATAATAAGTCGCCGTGGTCTAGTAGGTAGTATGTTGGCTTATTAGACGTGAGGCCTCGGTTCAAACCCCAGCTCGGTCAGACATCAAAATGACAATATAAAAAAAATATTTCTTCGGCGACTTCCTCTCAGTAAATAAAATTATGATGAAAAATTTCTTAAAAATCTGCCGTTCGGAATCGTCATTAAACTGTAGGTCCTGCCACTCAAGTATAAAATTAACACACACAATATCAGTGATGTGAGAAGCTGGGTTGTAATCCTGACTAATAACCAATTATGTATGT
Organism: Sarcophaga variegata; assembly: GCA_932273835.1. NCBI lineage: Eukaryota > Metazoa > Arthropoda > Insecta > Diptera > Sarcophagidae > Sarcophaga > Sarcophaga variegata. Next base: position 115,917,159 of record OW026361.1, read on the forward strand.
ATGTATGTAAGTATGCAATTTAACATCCAACATTCTTTTTTGTAACCACACATGTTCCTGGCCCTTTACCTTTTAAAGTAGCAATGTATTGAACTTAAAATGGTTTCATTTGTTTTTATTAAAAACTTCCCAGTAATTCCTAATCGATTCATTATATGATGCCTTTTGACCAGTTGGTGGCCATATTTTCGGTGACAGTTGATGATGATTTTTATCGCTTCAATAAAATCACTTTGCCTAACGCATAAGAAAAATATTTCGTTAAAAGGAAATGCCGTCACTGTGTGGATACAAAGATTTCATAAAAAGCAATAAAAAATACTGCTTCACACACGCACACGCATACGCACAATGAAAATAAAATCTTTCTCTTCTAAAACAAAAAAAAAAGAGGAAAAAAAAGAGAAAGAAAACGACCAAAATTAGTGTTGAATGTCGGCAATAACAATTGTTTTGAACAACTTACAAATTGGTTTAAAGTGTTATTTTGGCCCATAAACGTAATGCTTAAATGGACTCAAGAACAAAACAAATACGAAAAAAAATAAAGAAAAACCAAAAAAAAAAGGTAACCCAAACCCAAACCGAACTGAATAAAATAAAAAATAATACGTTAAGGATTAAAGTCTTTCGGTTTCAGTTTGTTTTCTTTTTTTTAACATTCGTTTTTATTTCGATTTTTTGTTTTTGTTCTTTATATTCTGTTGTGGTCACAGCACTTTATGGAATAAAAAAAAAATGTTAAAAAAAAATGTATGAATGAATGACAAAAAAAAGGAGAGAAAGAGGAAAAAAAATGAGAAAAGGTTGCACAAATTTTGTTATCAGGAAACCACCATACGAGAGAGAGCAACAATATCACAACAACAGTTACTCTCACATATAAATACAAACACAAATACTCTGGTTTTTTCTGTAGGTATTAACACAAAAGGATAAAAGTGAACAGAGAATGAGAGAGAGAGAGAGAGAGAGAGAGAATGATTGTTTATAAAAAAGGCATAAATTCTTATCATATTTTATGCATGCCTATGATAAATGAGTGAAAACAACATATACATACGCAAACATGCACACACATTCAGTTGTAGGAATACGACAGAGAAAAGAGAGTTTTCTGTTGTGAAAACTGTTAGAGGTTACCAGATTAAAAGCATGAATATTTTTATGAAAACTTGATTATGTAAACATGCATACATACATAATTGGTTATTACAACACTTCAGTCAGGACTACGACCTAGTTTCTCACACCACTTATGTTGTGTGCGTTTATACACGAGTGGTGGGACCTACAGTTTAAAGTCGACTCCGAACGACAGATTTTTGAGAAACTTTTCATGGCAATTTTATTTACTTTCAGAGTTTTTGACAGAAATCTGCTGAGAGGAAGTCGCCGAAGAAATACTTTTTGTATTTTATTTTGATCTCTGGCCTGGGGCTCGAACCCTGGCTTTACATCTAATAAGCCAACACACTACCTACTAGACTACAGCGACTTATTTACTGACTACGTAAACGCGTCCTTTAAATTAGAATCAAAATAGATGATTACGTTGTCGTTGTTGCCATTAGAAGACAATCGCAATTCACCCTGGAAAGTTTTGTAATTGGAAAAGCCTGCCGACTACGAGATGACTCGTAGATTGCGTTCCCTTCTAGGGCGCCAAACGACGAGTTATTTAGTACTCATTAATGTGAAAAAATCAAATTGTCGTTTTTTGGCAAGTTTTCTGAAAATAACCGCGGCAGTCCACGTGTTAAATAAAATGGAATAAGAAAATATTGGATCTTTTGTTAAACGTTTTCTATCTATGACATCGAAACTTTTTATTCGTTTGCAAAACCTATTGATGCCATTATGTGTGCAATATAACATCGTTCATCCGAAACGTCCAAGTTTCCATTTCTCTGATGAATAATTCAGGTTGACTTCGACCGATGGCAGGAGTTGTGTTGACCTAGAAGACCACTGTGATTTGCGACTCATTCAGATGTACTTGCGACTTAAGAAAACCTCTTAAGAAAAAGTATACCGGTAGCACGATCTCAGTAGCCACCTCCACATGAGATAACCCTCTGTACTGAAATGAGAATATCCAATGTAGCATGATTTCTAAGGCACGTGGAGCCATCACATTATAATCACATGTCGCTGTTGTCCAGATCATCATATTGCGCCCAAAAAGCTGGTAATCATGAAGATATATTGCTCGCCATTGACAGTAATGGCCTTGCCAACATCATTCTCATAGCAATATGGATCGATGATGCCGTCAATTCCAAATCCACACTAAACAGTGACTTTTTCGAAATGCATTGTATGCTCTTGGGCCTCATATGTATTAATTGCGCCGCAAAGTCGACAATTTTGTTTGTTCACGCACCCTTTCACGCAGAAATGGGTCTCAGGGCTGAAAATGATTTCTTGAAGAAAATTAGGATCAATTGTCAACTGCTCTAGAGCTCATTCAATAAACACATGTCGTTGCCTAAGATCTTTTTTGGTGATTTGGCTGACTACTCAGTCAATGGAAACTAATTTGACAAGTGCAGCATTAATACGATGGATGTTGTCAATTGACAGAGTTGGGAAATCTGTTTTGAAAGGCCCGACTTGTGTACTTGCGCGTTATATTCAAGAGCAGATAGGTCTTTCTCTTTAACCTCAAATAAATGAGCAGAAAAGATTATGGAGCTTACACGTTAATCTTTTAAAAACTAGCATTTTCTGTGTATGCGAGTATTGCAATACGATATAAATGTTATTGATTACTTTTATCTCTATTTACTACTTTGCTTAAATAAATTCTTTGTTTATATCGCTTATTTATTTAAATTTTACAAATACAATAACAGTCTGACAACTTCCAGAAACCTACTGCTGATTTGTTATTGTTTAACAAATTTAAAGCATTAACTTTAGTTGGCAGCACTGCACTATTTATTTGATTCATCAAATAGAAACATCAAACTACATAATTTTAAAACTTCAGAGAGTGTAATTAGTGCAGTATACTACTACTACAACGTTAGCTATTTTACTTCGCTCATTCTTTGTGTGTCAACTTCTAGAACCAAGCTGTTGATGTGTTATTGTTATTTTGTTTCTATAAATATACAAACAATCTGGCAACTTTATGAATTAATAACGTGTTCATGCTGCAAATTGTTTTCAATTTCATTAAAAAAAAAAAAAGAAAAACTTTTTTAAAAATATCCTGAAAATAACGCCATAAAAAATCATTACTTTTCTACCAAATTCTCCCCACACCTTACCGCAAATAATCCCATCCACAAATAAATAAAATACTCATGACAACAAATACAAAAAAAACAAAAACAAAAAAAAGAATTTTTAAATCCTTTACTGAGTTTAACTCTATCATTTAACGTCAACGTCATTATCACAAACAAACACACACAAACAAACCTGCATGCCATCTATTAAAAGTAAACGAAGAAGAGGTAAGAAGTTAGAGCAGAAGAACGAACAACAAACAGAAGAGAAGAAGAAGAAGACGAAAAAAGGACATTCATTCCTTCAGTGTGGTGTTTGCTTGCTGTGCTTATACACAACTTTTGATATCATTTTTTCGTATACAAATATTTCATTCATTCGTTCATTCATATTCATTCCTCTTATCACCAACTCCACACTCATTGCACTATCAAACACACACCCACATACACACAAATTCATATAAAAAAAAAAGAAAACACCCACACTTACACACAATATTATCTACATTTAAGTGTAGTGTTGTTTGCATTTGCAGGCACACATTTGTATATGTGGGTGCGTTGTATATGTGTACGATAGGAGAGAAAGGGAGAGATAGAGAGAGAAAGAGAAAAAACGAAATGAAATCAACACGACAGCCTTACAGATAAGAGTCTCGCGCTAATGGGACCAAAACAATGGGACTAAAAGTAAAGTCTGTTGCTGCCTGAAAAGCAAAAACAAAAAAAAAACAAAACAAAACCAATAACAACAATGGCACGAGAAGCAGCAATTGCAGCAACACCAGCGGTAGCAACAACAACAACAACAAGAAAAATACTATTAAATGTGACAATAAACGTTAAAGCCAAGCAAACGGAAAAGAAGTATTCGAATACCTTGTGCTCTACTACCATAAATGTAGGGACTCGTTATACTACAAGGGCTGCTACTCTCTCACTATCACTGCTACTACTAACACTACTTTTAGTATGATTTTGAAAAGATTTAAAGGAAAACACCAAATAACAGAGGCGGATATCTACCATCCATGGTGAGAATTGGGAAAAACAATGGAAATTTTACTTGAAGCTGTATAGAATTTAGATTCCATTTCCATGACTTTCCATAGAAGAAAACGCTGGAAATGGATTTCCATGTCTCGAATAAATTAGAATTTTCATTATAAATTAAGTTTGCCTGCGTACCTCTCTTTATAGCAACCAAAGGCAGAAGCAGACTAGATAGACGACACGAAGGGACTGATAAGGTTAGGTTTACGGAGAGTTTTTCTCGATCGGAATTTTTAAATGGCAGTCACCAGACTGTCTTTCATATGGAAACGCAGTCATTCATTTCTTTCTTTCTTTCTCGACAGATCAGTGCTTCCCTCTTCTACAGCACAAGGCTAGGCATGTACACAATAGGTGGAGAACAATTGTCTTCATTTAACTGTCTTGGCCATATGGTTAAGGCCGTTGCTTCTCGCATGTATGCCCAGAATTTGATGTCCAGAATAAGGACAAAAAACTTCCCTGGCATCCTTAACTAACTTTGTCCGAATTTGTTGCGGTATCTGGCATGTATGCGAATCCGATTACGAGGTGTTTATGGTTCCTGAAATTGTCAGTCCTAAGCTTGCAGGTTGTTACATAATTGGTGACTACAGCCCTTCAGTCAGGATTACGACCTAGTTTCTCACACCACTTATGTTGTGTGTGTTAATTTTATACTTAAGTGGCGGGACCTACAGTTTAAAGTCGACTCCGAACGACGGATTTTTGACAAACTTTTCATGACAATTTTTTATTTACCCTCAGAGTTTTTGCCAGAAATTTGCTGAGAGAAAGTCGCCGAAGAAATACTTTTTGTATTTTATTTTGATGTCTGGCCTGGGGTTTGAACCCTGGCTTTACGTCTAATAAGCCAACAGCCTACCTACCAGACTACGGCGACTTCTCTCAGGTTTTTAGTCCCCATAAAAAAAATTCTCCCGAAAGTTGGCGAAATCATTCTTCCTTTGCGTTATGCAGAATCACTGTGTCCTGGTATCCCTAAAATGAGAATGTCACCTCGTCAGAGAGATTCATTGCAGCTGAAGCACATTTTGGTCATTACAACCCTTTATTCAGGATTACGACCTAGTTTCTCACACCACTTATGTTGGGTGTGTTAATTTTATACATGAGTGGCGGGACCTACGGTTTAAAGTCGACCCCGAATGCCAGATTTTTTGGAAAACTTTTCTATGGCAATTTTTATTTACTCTCATAGTTTTTGCCACAAATCGTGTCTCGTATTTCATTTATTTGGGGTTTGAACCGAGGCCTCACGTCTAATAAGCCAACATACAGCGACTTGAAAACCGACATAAAACTCGTTCTGTTAAAAATAGTGCCTTGACAGCTGCCTGGCTATCAGGAAGTACGGTAATATCTGTTCAGAGATATTGTCGTTAATAACTATCATCGCAGTCTGCACTTCGCAGTCCGTACTTCCAGCTGCAAGACGCTGCAATGGATGCCAATGCTTAGCCCGGTGTCCCAGTTCTTCTCGAACACTAGCAGCTCTGTAAGTATTTTTTTCCGCCGTTAGAATATCACCGAGAATTGAACGTAATTCCATTCCGTATGCTCTGAATTTTAAATGTTTGAAAATACAGCGTTTGTTTGTTTTATTTGAATTAGGAATGAAGTTTAGGGCTCCTAATCAACTGTCGTACCAAAAACACTGCTGGTAACAACCGCTAATGAAGTCGCCGTAGTCTAGTAGGTAGTGTGTTGGCTTATTAGACGCAAAAGCCTGGGTTCGAGCCCCAGGCCATACATCAAAAACAAAATACAAAAAGTATTTTTACGGCGACTTCCTCTCAGTAGATTCCTGGCAAAAACTCTGAGAGTATATAAAATTTGCCATGAAAAGTTTCTCAATAAATAAAAATCTGTCGCTCGGAGTCGACTTTAAACTGTAGGTCCCACCACTCATGTATAAAATAAGTGGTGTGAGAAACTAGGACGTTGTACAATGGGTCAATTCAACCTCCGGGTACTCTACTTGTCTTAATTGACAAGTACACGTCCTCTAACCTAACCTAACCTAACCTAACAACCGCTGATAACCTTCATGTCGTGTTAGAAATTAGCTTAATTAGCTCTCACCCTGTATTAAGGATTTAAGCATACATCTTTAGGAAAAATGTTCTCACAGACCTAGTTTACCTTGGATGATATGACATTGAATTTTGGAAACAACTGGGCTGAATGTTCGCCTTTCTGCTATGCTCCGTTTTCAGTGACTCGTTAATCCTAACGTTTCCCTAGAGCCCTGTGTGATATTTTCTATAAGGTTTCACGATTTTTAAAATTTTTATGTTCACCTAAATTCCAATACAATAACGGATAAATAATAACGACTTTCCACGTCCTTGGCAACTATACGACAACACAATGAAGAATGATTTTATTTGGCTTTAAATGGTGTAAATGGCGAGTAGAACTAAATTTTATTCTATACAACGCATACAACTGCACACATACACAACTACACACAAATACATTTGTTCTCTTTTTCTCTCTCTCTCTCTCTCTCTCTCTCTCCTCTATGGCATGATACAAAGAAAGCGATATGAGCTGCTAGCGGTACTAACTGCACAATCGAAATGATTGTGTAGCACTACTACACACCCACACACACACAGTTGTGTAAGAGAGAGAGTTTGTAAGCTTTTTGAGTTTTATCTGCGGCCATCAATCAGGCACTAGTGCGATAAGCAAAAAAGATTGCAAATACAGTTGAAGAGAGGAGTGTATTTTGTTACCACCAACACTACTATCACCATCATCACCACCACCACCACCATCACCATTATTACCACTACCGTCAGTCAAATCGTAATCATGATAAATAAATGAATGGTGAACTGGTATATAAACGAAGAAGCAGAGAAAGAATAGGAAAACAAACGCCATAAAATATAACAATACGAACAGTGGCACCAAAGAAGGGAGCAATTTAATGATGGACGGAGCATTTTTAGTGAAGAAAAAGAAGCGCTTAATAAACGAGGTGTGGTTTCCAACACTAATTCGAATTTCTTAATATAGGCGTGTTTGAAGAGGCACAGTTTCGGTGAATACTCGATTCTGTTCAAGAAATTTTATATAATCGATGCACTTCTGGACTAGCTCAGGCAGGCCTAAAGCTGGAGGTCCACACCACGCGTTCTACGCGTTTTCGCATTCTACGCGGCTGTCAAAAAAGTATAATTAATGTATATATTTGGTGCAAGTTACACGCACTAAAGCGTAGGATGCCATGACGCATAGAACGCGAAAAGTAAATCTACTTTCTACTTTTGTAAGCATCACAAGCGGCGTGCGAACGAAACAGCTGATTTTGACAGGTTGTTCTGTTTCAATTTGTTTAAATCAAAACAAACATTGGCGCGTAAAAAGCGTTGCATGTAACTTGAAGCGTAGAATGCGAAGAAGGTATGAAATGCACGCAACGCTTTGACGTGAAAACGCGTGGTGTGGACCTCCAGCTTAAGCCGTCAACCACGAGTATTGCGTTAAAACCGTTTTTTCTCACTATTAACGTGTTACGTACGTTGGCGGAATGTAGCTGGGACAAAGTGCAATGCGTTCCTAAATGAGACAAATCTGGCCACTATTCGATCAGTTGAGGTTGGCAAATGGCGCTTGGGATGATTAATGATCACAATTTCTGAGGTACTCATGCATTAGAAAGTGAGACTATCATCCAAGTCCTTTATCATTGTCCAACGTTGTCTATAAGCACAGAATTAGTTAGAGTTTCAAAGCAGAACAATTTGTTTAAGAGTTTTACCTGTTCGCATCCTATAATTAAAGGTTAATGACCATACAGCTGGTACTTTTCTTTATCCACATTAAATTTCAATTGCATATGCTTTCGAGGAAGTTTTCAACAAAATTTTCACACATTTCGGGCATTGTCTCTGCAGTAGTTTTTTTAAAATCAGCCGTGTTGTGTGGCTCATGGCATCGTCTTATTGAAAGCACTTACCGTCAAGTTCATAATCTTCAATTACAGGCCGAAAAGAGTCGTTTAACATACGTCTATAAAGCTCTGAATTGACGCTTCCCCAATGTCTGCACGCACAATAGTCAGTTTTTGCGCATAGAAATAGTTCCAGAATCATTTGTGGGGTCTCTGAGCCCCATATGCGACAACTTCATCGCTGAAGAAAATTTTGTTGGCAAAAATTCGCGTTGATGGCACGCCACCAGTTGCTGTAGCAGCAGGCTGTATATTCATATGAACCAATAACACAGCCCTGCATGGTGTTTGCAAATAAGATTGCTCCAGGAGTTTCCGAAGGCATTGTGTGCGGTCAAGTAAATCTGATTAGTTTTTATAAACCTCGACCGCCGTATTGGATCCGCCATTTTGAATTTTTTAAATCTGTCAATTTCTGACAATAGCGATGGTTCTAGCACGTCAGTGTTTAGATCTACAACGTTTCAAAAATGGCCAAAAACGCTATTTTTAGGGGTTTCAACCCCCTTTTTCTCGAAAACCTGACGTGATGGAAAGTTTATGAAACCAGATTCGTGTTCAGCGCGCAAAATGTCTTCGAAAACACCTGAAGCCATCTTATTTGCACAAAAAAAGTCCAAATTTGATGGGCTGTGTAATTTATCATATCGATAAATTAAGAATCGATGATTCTCTTTCACACTTTGACTAACAGAAACGATATTTTCGGCTGTGGGGACATTGCGATGATGCACAGGCCTGACCACATTACATACATACGTACATACATAATTGATCACTACAGCCTTTCAGTCAGGATTACGACCTAGCTTCTCACACCACTTGTGCTGCGTGCGTTAATTTTTATACATGAGTGGCGGGACCTAAAGTTTAAAATTTGTGAAAATAATGGTGAGAGGTCAGTGTAAATTCGTAATGCTCGTTCATTTGAACGAACCCATTCTGAAAAAGTGATTAGAATTGGTTTACAGGAAAACTGATGACCCACCCGAAAATTGTCTACACTTGGCTGAGTAGTTTTTTGATGTTCCACCTAATCTTGTACGAGTTATACAGTTCGGCTGACTTCCAAAATGTTAGTTGCTTTGTGTTTGAACAAAGTATCGTGTTTCATAATGCCGCTGTACAAAATATATACAATGTATTCTATTTCAAAACGTCGTCAATGTGTATTTTCAACGCAGTCCAAAAGCAATCAGGCATCGGAGTTATAGTTGATGCATTGTTTGGTTACTTTGCATATCTACATTGTTTATATACCGTTGTAGAACTGCATACAAACTTTGTATTGATACATTTTGGAAGGCAGCATTCTTCACCAATAAATCAATGAAGTTCTAATGGAATGGAGTAGCGAAGCTATACGTAAAATGATAAAAGATTGTGCACAACCAACGTAAAGAATAATACGTGGATACTTTTGGTAGGACTCAAGAAACTAAAATTACAAATAAAAAGGAAAAGTTTAAATTCATTTTTAAATTGTACATGGTGCGTATATACAGTCACAGAAAAAAGTCTACATATTCCTGATAATTTTTTGTTTTTTTTACTAATACTTTCTAGGTTTAGGTTATATTTTTTTGTATATTCGGTTTTGTTTTCAAACATTCTTAATTATTGCCTTAAACAACGCTATAACACCTTTTTTAATTTGAAAAAAAAATCACATATTACACTTTTATCCTTGACTGTACAGGCATAAGTAAAGGGTGTTTTTTATAGAGGTATATAACTTTAAGTTGGCATTACTTTTCAAGATGGCGACCGATTTAACAGCTGTCAAGTGATTTATTCTCAGTTTGGTTTGGCAATTAATCATGAATAGACTCACGCCTGAACAACGCTTGCAAATAGTGCAATTTTATTTCGAAAATAATGGTTCTGTGCGGAAAACGTATCGCGCACTACGTCCATTTTATCGTCGACAAAATCGTCCATCAGAGCAGTTAATTCGATTAACCACGGAACGTTTTCGCACCACGTTTACTCTTATTGATAACTCGCATCCCCAGAGACGCTGTACGGTGCGTACAGAAGAAGCTATTGCTGCTGTAGAGCGTAGCATTGAGGAAGACCCAAATGAGTCCATCCGCCATCGAGCACAGGATCTGTGGATCTGTGTCCATCCACTTTATGGAAGATTTTGCGGAAGGATCTTGGTTTGCGGACTTACAAAATACAACTCCTGCAAGATTTGAAGCCGAACGATCATCAAGTAAGGCGTAGATTCGTCGAATGGGCCCAAAACGAGATTACCGTTGTTCCCGATTTTCATAAGCGAATTTTGTTTAGCGATGAAGCGCACTTCTGGTTGAATGGCTACGTCAACAAACAAAACTGCCGCATTTGGAGTGAAGGTAATCCTCAAGTGTAAGTGGAAACACCATTACATCCAGAAAAACTGACTGTTTGGTGCGCTTTATGGGCTGGTGGAATCATTGGTCCGTACTTTTTCAAAAACGATGGTGGCCAGAACGTTACAGTCAATGGTGATCGGTATAGAGCCATGATTACTAACTTTTTCATTCCTGAATTGAATAACCATGATGTCCAGGAGATGCGGTTTCAACAAGACGGCGCAACATGTCACACAGCTCGTGCCACAATAGATTTATTGAAAGACACGTTTGGTGACCGCCTAATTTCACGTTTTGGACCTGTGAATTGGCCTCCAAGATCTTGTGATTTAACACCGCTAGACTACTTTCTGTGGGGCTATGTAAAGTCATTGGTCTATGCGGTAAAGCCACAAACGCTTGACCATTTGGAAGACAACATTCGCCGTATTATTGCCCATATACGGCCACAAATGTTGGAAAAAGTCATCGAAAATTTGACGTCCAGATTGGACTACATCCGCGCCAGCCGTGGCGGTCATATGCCAGAAATCATATTTAAAATGTAATCCCACAAGATTATCTTTCGGATAAATAAAATTCATGTCAATCGAATAATCCATCGTTGTTTTATTGCAACTTAAAGTTCTATACCTCTATAAAAAAACACCCTTTACAATGGCTATTAAAGAGTTGTTGTTCTTAATCATTATTTTATAAGAGTTTAAATGACCTAAAACTGAATTTAAGGTGACCATGTAAAAGTCACATTTTACTTATAGGGTTAAGGATAATTGCATAAGTGTGTGTGTGGGTGGGTGTATGTGTGTGTTGAACTGTATATAACTGTTTAATATTTATTGTAGTTTTTCTTTAAAACTTTTCTTGCTGGTATCTTTCTTTCTCTTCTCTCCACTGCTCTGAGTAAGTGCTAGTGAGAGCGCGGGTGTGTGTGTGTGTGTGTGTATGTATTTAAACAAATTTATTATCCTTAATGTGTCCTTTTATAAACAGAGATATTTATACAACAAAACAGAATTTATTTATTTATAACGACAATTTCTACTACTTTTGCAAAATATTTACGTATCTTATGAAGCAACAACAACAGCAGAAACAAATTTTCGACTATATGCATGTATATATGTATGTAGAGTAGCAAAAGTTAAGTTTGATATCGTTGTTGTTGTTGGTTGTGTTGGTTGGTTGCTGCTGGCTGGCTGGCTGCCTGTGTGCCTGCGTGCCTGTTTGCTTATCTTGTGTTACCTTGGCTATGAATAAATGTGTTGGTTGGTTGGTTGGCAGTGTGTGTGTGTGTAAATAGTTGTGTAGTTGTTGTTGGTACACATTTCATTTTGTTATCGAATTACAACAATGCAAAAAAAAGAAATGAGAGAAAAAAGATTCTCTCTTAACAAAAACGGATTCATCTTCTTCGAAAATGCTTAAACTCTCGTTTATACATGCACATGGGCATACACTGACACAGTTCGGCATGCAACTTCAATGCAGGCTCTCACCCACACTCATACCAAAACAAATACGATAAAAAACAAGGCTAGCAGAAGGTGTAACACTTTCTCTTACTATTCTGCTATCAGGTTTGCTGTTGTGATGATGATAAGTGTGCCTGTTTAAATAGCTGGGGTGGGTACTGCTCTGTTTTAATGTTTGATAAAGTTTTTCTAAATTTTTTTAAAGCAAAATTGAGATTAAAAAGATTTTGAAAATAATTATTATTACAGCCAAAAATATCCCAAAACGATTTTTATTTCAAGTGATACTGGTTGATTGTAAGAGGAGTATTATAATGAATCAGCAGAGCATCGAGGGAGTAGTGTTTATGGCAGTTTGATATAAATTTTTCTGATACGTTAGTAATAGAGAATACATATTTTGAAAGAAGATTGCTTGTTAAATATCCGTTTCATAACAAATCGTTCTATGAAATGCGAGAACTAGTTACACAATGTTATATAGGGTGGGCCATTTACAAGTTTAAATTTAAAAGTGCAAAAAACAAAAACGATTTGAAATGTATTTTTTTTTGTTGTGAAGTATAATTGTTCCGGTTAGAAATGGAATATTTGGGCAATTCACACGATATTGTATCGTGTATGTTGTATTGAATACATTTGCTTGTTTGTAAACGCTTAATTCTATCTTGTATTGCGTATCTCGTGGCATTCAAACAATTTGATAGCCCGAAACCAACACAACTTTTTAAAAACATATGAAAACATACACATTTTTTTCATTCACACAATTTGATAGCACGAAACCAATACAACTTCTAAAAGCATATGAAAAAAATGTGTATAAGTGTATCGGATTTTTATATGAAAAATATCAACAACAATCATACACTGTTGTATGTTCTTCCGACAATACAATGAATACAACGATACAACGGCTTGTGTGAATTGACCAATTATTTCATTCATATGACTGAGGCGGCTAGCCTCACAGTAGCCCATTCGATTGGACCAATTTTTGTGCACTTTTTCGAGTGTATGGGGTCGTATCTCGGCAATGGCATCACGCCAGTTGGTCATCAAACACTCAATTGTCTCTGGTTTGTCGGAATAACATTTTTCTTTAACGGCGCCACACGGAAAATAGTGCAATGGTGTCAAATCGCAGCTTCTTCGCGGTTACCATTACGGCTACCATTAGCCATTACGGCTAATTAAACGGTCATCATGCGTTTGACGAAATAAATTGATCGGCATGAAGCCAAACATCGTTCACCTTAATACCATGAAGAGCGGACACAAAAAAACGATTATCATGGAGCGATAGGTGTCTGCTAATGGTAGCGCCGTCCTTATTTTCAAAGAAATATGGGCCAATGATGCCTCCGCTCCACAAGCCGCACCAAACAGTCACGCGTAATGGGTGCATTGGCTTCTGTAAGACCACGTGTTGGTTTTCTGAGCCCCAAATACGGGGCCTGGGGCTCGAACCCTGGCTTTACGTCTAATAAGCCAAAATATTACCTACTAGGCTACGGCAATTTTGCTTATTAACGGGGTTTTCTGAGCCCCAAATACGGGGCCTGGGGCTCGAACCCTGGCTTTACGTCTAATAAGCCAACATACTACCTACTAGGCTACGGCGACTTCCCTAATACGGCAATTTTGCTTCTTAACGTACCCATCAAGATGAAAACAAGCTTCATCTGAAGAGATTATTTTTTTTCCTTGCCAATATCGGCATCAATAAATCCCTTTGGCCTAATAAATCCCAACGTTGCTCAAGCGTAAATCGATTTATTACGTTCAGTGGAGATAAGAGACTGAATTTTGAGGCAGAGTAGAATGGCATAAGCATTGCCAGATTCGAAATAGCCGATGGTTCAGATTTAAACCGATAGATGGCCCATCCTATACAATTCAATGTTCGAGAGCCGCAGTGTAGTGTATAGACAATAAGTTAGAGGACGTATACTAGTCAATTAGGATAAGTACAGTACCCGGAGGTCGAATTGACCCATTGTACAGTGTATAGACAATACTGAAGACTCCATCGGAATAGTCTGTGGCTCTAATACAACGGAGATTAAATAAAATAATCATACGGAGATCTGCGGTATTCAGAGAGAAGCTTAACTTGATTGTAGCGGAAATTGAAGTGCCTAAGACGATTCATGCATTCAAACAAATTAGGCTTAGGTGCTAAGATTACTGAAGAGACTAGTATAGAGGGAGTTTAGTGACAAACCTTAGTTAAACTGAAGCATCTTTATAACGGCGAACACCTAAAATCCCATCTTAAACTGACATTTTGTTCTGTTTTAATGGTTTCTTCATCCTCGAAAATACTTTTCTCCGTAGAAAATTTAAATCAATTTTCCATTTCATTCAATCGTTTTGGATTTCAGTCAGAAGCAGCAGGATTTAATCCATTATTGCATGTCATTCATGCAGCAGCATTTCTTGACTCCCACTACAAATGACGACAGATACGACGACTGTAGATTTACAACGGCAGAGCGGCAGAGACAGAAAGCACAAGATAGGCATGCCACACGCACATACAATCATAGTTTTGTGGACTTTTATTGCGTGAATATTGTATGTGAATATGAGTGATAAACCCTTTACACCTAAACCTACCCCCCAAGCATTCTTCTTCTCCCACTCTCTATATCGTCGTTTACCCACAACACAATATTTTTTCTTTCGCATTGCTTTTGGAATTTCTCTTTTATGCGAGTTTTTGGTTCCTGGTCGTTCGGTCATTTCTTATCATTTTGGCCATATCACATGGATATGAATGGCATGCCATGCTGTTCTACAAATGATAAGAGTAATGTTTTCTGTTTCGATTTTTTCTTTCCGTTCTCTCTCTCCCTCTCCCTTTACACCCTGTCTCCCCCCCTATGCCTGCACAGGGGAGTTATTGTCTCCTGTAAAAAAAAGAAAAAATCAACATCAGCAGTCGTTAAACTATTTTTACAAATACTGTCGCTCTGGTGTGGTGTGGTGTGGTGTGGTGTGGTGTGGTGTGGCAATGAAGGGGTTATTTTGGTTTTCTTTGGCGTATTGGGGTTTAGCTGTGTAGGTGGTGAAATATGTATTGTTGTCATTACAACAACAACAACAATCACAACTACAACAATGTTTTTTTTTTCTTTTTTTATCAACAACATTTCATTCATTATCTTCCTTTTAACGTTTTTTTTTTTTTTTTTTTTTTTTGTTTATCATTCGTTTTGCTATTGTTTTTGTTACTGCAAATAGACACTTTTTTCCAGGACATATTTTTATCACATACAAACAGCCGGAGAAAAAAGGTGTGCTTTTGTGTTGCATGCCTTACAAGCTACTACACCACCAGTAGTAACAACAACTCTTTGGGGACTTTGAATACAAATCTTTAAAGGTTTCCCATATTTGGGGCAAATTTTGCGTGACAAAAAAATTACAAACCAATACCAACCAAAAACTAATTCCAGCTACAATTTCATTTCATTTATTCCTTCATTCATTTAGTCATTCATTCATTAAAATGTTGCACCTACAGGGCTCTTAAAACAATTGTATTCTGTTCTGTTGCCTGTTGTGTTGTGTTGTATTTACGAATTTCAAAAGTTTTCGGCAAAAAAAAAAAAAAAAAAAACAAAATTTCTATTCGCATTGCGTTCTCATGGCCGAACTTATAATTTTAATGAAATATTTGTGTGTCCGCAATGAGATCTGGCCGGAGATAGTAAAAGATTTGATATTTCCATTAGGCTGGCCAAAGGTACACACAGTTACTAAAGTATACATACGGTTAACAAATTTCCGAAATTTTTTTAACCAATCCGTTTTCGTTTAAAATCTTTATAATTGTCCGACAACTTTCCTCGATTTTAAGACGGTCTTGGTTAAAAAATTTCTGAAATTTGTGTATACTTTAGTAACTGTGTGTAATTACATTACGGTTTAGATTTTAAAGGAAATGAAAAATTAAAATTAAATTTAAAAAAATTTGTTAAGAGCATGTCATTTTAAGTTTGAATTCGGATCGATGGAGAATTAATTTTCATTCAAATGATCAGTCCTTGAAATTCCCGGACCCACAGAACGTCAAGCAGCAGCACCAACTCTTGTGAAAGTGCATGACGTACTGAATATTTATTGCTACACTCAATACAACACATTTTCATAGAGAAAACTGCTTTTAGGTAATGACAGATGGCAACCCTATCATCCTAGAATGTGCTGTAGTAGACCGACCAATCACCTGCTCAATAATATTATTCTGATTATGAATCCGTGAAATTGCCTTCACAGATTGGATGACAGTCCTTTACTATTTTCATAAAATTGTACATGGCAACCCTATCATCCGAGAATAAGCAACAGTAAAGCAATCACCTGCTTAATAATATTATTCTGATTAAGTATCCAAGAAATTGCCTTCACAGTTTGGATGACAGGCCTTTACTCTTTTCATAAAACTATCCGTGGCAACCCTATCACCCCAGAATGTGCAACGGTAAAGCAATCACCTGCTTAATAATGTTGTTACAATTAAGCATCCGTAAAATTGCCTCCACAGCTCGAATGACGGGCCAATTACTCTTTTCATAAAATTTGAAATGAATTTTTCTAAAGGATTGTGACTGCATCCTACCGATAAAGCATGGAATCTTGCATTCGATCTTGGAAAATGTTTATGACTTATTCTTATAAATTTGCCATTTCACAAAGCTTCAAAGAAAAAAGGACTCACAGCGTTAAATCGCATGATCCTGATGGCCAGTTGGCAGAATTTCTGGTGGATTCGTTCTGCAATAAATCGATAATAAATCGGATAACAGGTGGCACTGTTTTGCTGAAACCACATCTAGCAATAGCAATAGATAGTAAATTTACATGAAGGACTCGTATAGAGAACATAATGATAAACAAAATACTTGCAGGATAATTCTGGTGATGCCACCCAGAAATTATGCACTGAATATATGCTATAATGGCCAGACCAATAGCGACCACCTATGGAGCAATTGTCTGGGGAGATAGAACTAATTTGAAAACAGTTCTAGTTGATTTGGACATGTTGGCATAACAGGAGCAATGAGTACATTTACTACAGCGGCGTTCCAGGCCCTGTTTATGTGCGCTGTACATGGTAGTAGAGGCCAAAACTTTGGAGTCTATGGTTATTGCAATTATATTATTGTTATTATATTATTGATCCTTCCATTAGGTGATATGTATATCAGGATCGAAGGAATCGACAGCTCCTTCCTTAACTCTCGCCTAGACAAAACCAGTCAAATTGATACCCAAAGAGTCTTAGTAACAAAAATGAATGGAATAATCTGGAAGCATACGCACTCTTCCCAAAGACCGACTATTTTGTGGTATACATATGGATGGATCAAGCTGGAACGGGTATATTTGGCCTCACAATGAAAGATTCAGAGCCCATATGGAAATTCGGAGGTATCTTTTAAGCGGAAGTTTATACTATCGAAAGATGTGCTCAATTTAACTTGGTTATGAGGTAAAGATAACAGGGGTGGTATACAGATGAATGAATCGAGAACTGATCTTGCAGCTGGAACGGGTACTTTTTGTCTCAGAATGAAAGATTCAGAGCCCGTACAAATTCGTAGGTATCTTTTGAGCGGAAGTTTATACCATCAAAAGGTGTGCTTGATTATGAGGCACAGAAAACCGAGGTGGTATACAGATGGATGGATCAAGAACTGATCTTGCAGCTGGATCGGGTATTTTTGGTTTCAGAATGAAAGATTCAAAGCCCATGGGGAAATTCGTGGGTATGTTTTAAGTGGAAGTTTATACCATCGAAAGATGTGCTCAATTTAACTTTGTTATGAGGTACAGCACTCGGCTCTTATGTAGTTAAATCGAAGACAATATAGGACCATCTGGGAAAGCTGAACTGACTAGTTAAGCAAAAATAAGTTGCCTTTCATAGGCTTCCAGGTCATATGGGAATTCTCGGCAATGAGCACAAGCAAACGAGCTTGAGAGGGAGAAACTTTCGGGCCGTTAATGAGGCCAGGACATTTCTGTAGATGATTGAAATTAAATGTACTCAATGAAAGCAAAGATATAGAATAGCAAAGGCTCTTGACTTATTCTCACATTCATACATACATATGCATGCTTACAGACACATACACTCACGTACCTACATGCACACATACATACACTTGGATTGATAGTAAGAGAGAAGGAGAGCCCAATGTTATGGTAAAAAGTTTTAGAGAAAAAGCGAGTTGTGTTGGCTCTAAAATATCCAGCAGTGGACGGACTTATAAAATGCCAATTTACTTGCTAAAGGGTGTTTTTTATAGAGGTATAGAACTTTAAGTTGGCATTACTTTTCAAGATGGCGACCGATTTAACAGCTGTCAAGTGATTTATTCTCAATTTGGTTTGGCAATTCATCATGAATAGACTCACGCCTGAACAACGCTTGCAAATAGTGCAATTTTAATTCGAAAATAATGGTTCTTATCTTATGGTTATCGTCGACAAAATCGTCCATCAGAGTAGTTAATTCGATTAACCATGGAACGTTTTCGCACCACGTTTACTCTTATGGATAACTCGCATCCCCAGAGACGCTATACGGTGCGTACAGAAGAAGCTATTGCTGCTGTAGAGCGTAGCATTGAGGAAGACCCGAATGAGTCCATCCGCCATCGAGCACGAATGGGCCCAAAACGAGATTACCGTTGTTCCCGATTTTCATAAGCGAATTTTGTTTAGCGATGAAGCACACTTCTGGTTGAATGGCTACGTCAACAAACAAAACTGCCGCAATCCTCAAGTGTATGTGGAAACACCGTTACATCCAGAAAAACTGACTGTTTGGTGCGCTTTATGGGCCAGAACGTTACAGTAAATGGTGATCGGTATAGAGCCATGATTACAAACTTTTTCATTCCTGAATTGAATAACCATGATGTCCAGGAGATGTGGTTTCAACAAGACGGCGCAACATGTCACACAGCTCGTGCCACAATAGATTTATTGAAAGACACGTTTGGTGACCGCCTAATTTCACGTTTTGGACCTGTGAATTGGCCTCCAAGATCTTGTGATTTAACACCGCTAGACTACTTTCTGTGGGGCTATGTAAAGTCATTGGTCTATGCGGTAAAGCCACAAACGCTTGACCATTTGGAAGACAACATTCGCCGTATTATTGCCGATATACGGCCACAAATGTCTGGCAACATATTTAAAATGTAATGCCACAAGATTATCTTTCGGATAAATAAAATTCATGTCAATCGAATAATCCATCGTTGTTTTATTGCAACTTAAAGTTCTATACCTCTATAAAAAACACCCTTTACATACATAATTAGTTATTACAACCTATCAGTCAGCATTACAACCTAGGTCCTACCGCCACTTATGAGTAGCGAGACCTTCAGTTTAAAGGCGACAGATTTTTGAGATAAACTTTTCTTGGCAATTTTTTTTTACTCTCAGAGTTTTTGCCATAAAACTGCAGAGAGGAAGAGGAACAGAAAGCAAGATGTTTGGCATTCTGTTAAGAAACGTTCTCTATAAAATTACTTCTTAAAGTGTGTGTGTGTGTATTGAACTATGTATTCAGCAATTGTACTCTATTTCATAACAAAACATTGTCATGCTCTTTTAATTCTTTAATATAATTTTCCCCATACAATATACTCTCATGCTCACTCTCACTCTCATTTAATAAGAGTTTTAACAAAAACAAAATTTTATACTCTCACTATGGGAGCATATAATACCGGAATGGATTTGTTTTTATTCTCACCAAGTAACAGGATAACAGGTTATAGAAACGTAATGGATTTTTGCTCAGCAGCACACACAGGTAATGATGAATCGTATGAAACACAGTTATAAGGGGAGAGGGAGATACAGAGATAGAAGCGAAATGAAAAGAGCAAATGGAATGAATGGTAACTCTCATAGAATTTCTTTTTATTAGAGCAACAATGTTGTTTACATATGTATGAGTGATGAAGGTGAAATGCTTGGTATATGAAAAACAATGTCTTGAGCATTGTTAGGAGAATATTTTATTAAAAAAAAACTGATTCATTACATGGAATTTAATTATTTATTGAGTTTTTTTCTTTGCTTTTAATAGAAAATATTTCAAGTATTTTATAATTTTTTTGTTTTTTTTTTATGAAAGTGAGAGGAGAAGTTAGAGAGAGAGAGAGGAAGAGAGGGAGAGAGTGTGACTGAGTACTAAAAGAGAGTAGACACGTGGTTACTTGTAAAACATTTTAAAGCACGTGCCACTATCATACATAATACAGAAGCAAAAAAAAACCTGTAATAAAAGAGCCAAATGCATGCCATGCCATGCTACATAGAGAAAAAGCTATGTGAACAACAAATTGGCTTTAAAAAACAATTAAAAACCGAAAACCAATTCAGAATAATTTGTTGTTTTTTTTCGTTTTTCGTTTTCTAATCTCAATACTCTGCATAAAAACAAAACTTTTTACATGGCAAACGTATGTATGCCATGTTTACCAACTCTTTTTTCTTTTTTATTTTAATTTATTTTAATTTTAATCTTAATGATTAAAAAATAAAAGTAAAATAAAAAGTAAATTGTTTTTTATTGTATAATTTGTTATAAATTATGGCCACAAGAAGTTTTGTATTTGTTTTTTAGAAAGTCAAATTTGCCGCATCTAAATAAAAACAAAAAAAACTGAAATTAGAAAAAATCAGATGTACGTGTAACATTTCAAACAGAAAAAACAAAAAACAATTTCAAAAAGTATTAAAAATAAATACAAATTTTTAAGATTTCAGGATAAACATTCAAAAGAAGACAAATTTTTTTATAACTTTGAACAAAAAAAAGAAAAAATAAAAAACACACGAAAGATAGAAAAGTAAAACAAGTGTTTATAGAATTATCAGCTAAATGGACCGATTTTTTGTTTTATTTTTCTTTTAATTGCTTAGCTCCATCTCTAAATCTCTACAGAGTTTGAAATTTTAAACATTTGCTGCTTGTTGCTGTCGTTGTTTTTGTTATTTTCTTTACATAGCAATTAAGAGATGATTTAGAATATTAGCGATAAGCGTACAGAGAAACAAGACACACAATTTATAGAAATTTTTTTGAAAAAAAATTTAGAGATTTTAAAACAATTGATAATGACGTGATGCGTGTCATATTTGTTTTTAATACAAATTTTAAAAACAAATACATTTTGTATTAACCCAAAATAAGTGGAAATTATTTTGCTAAAAATACTACTTATGGTCCACTTTAAAACAGAAGCACTTAAAAATTCCACTGAATCATTAAAACAAAAATTTCAATTTAAAATTCTCTGAAGGCAAGAACATTGCAAAATAGCAAACCAACAAACTAATCGATTAAAGAGGTCGATTTTAAGGAACACTGACAACTACAAAAGCAAAAACCTTAAAATCTTGTTTTTTTTATACTTTTGGGAAGCCTTTGGACCTCTTAAAGAGTCTCCAATTTATTAATTTTGTTGCTGGTATTTTTGGGCCACACGCACAGCTGCCAGATGAATGAGGCCCCAAATCGTCAAATATTTGAGAAAAAATCGTCAAAATCGTCAAAGACGTTTATTAAAATCGTCAAAAAATCGTCAAAATATCGTAAGAAAAAATAAATAAATAAATTAAAAGTTTTTAAAAACCAAAATTATTCCTATTGTAGTACAACATATAAGGTCAATATATCGACATCTCCATTCTATAACGTTCTAAGTGCACTTAGAACGTTTTTAATGTTCTTGCATTTTTAAATTATACGTTCTCTAACTAAAATACTGTCTAAATTTGGTTAAGATGCGCCGATCCGTTCCGAAGTTATAGGGAAAAATCTACTTAGAATACCCATATACTCGTATGTCGCGCGAGAACTTTGAGAGCTCATAACTTAAAACACACTTTTTCGACTTAGAATGTTATAGATAGGAGGCGTCGATATGTACATATCTGAGTTCAACAATATAACATTTAAAAAAAAATTTTATAAATTAAAAGCTGGCGTCCCTCATCATCATTTTTTAATTTTTTTTTTTCCAAAAACGGAGAAATTTTATATCATTTTCAGGAAAAAATTGTTTAAGGATTAAACAATGTATCCCTGTGTTGTTTATTGACACATAAACGCAGCAATAGTATTGCATCATCTTAATCTATGGATGGTGTAAATATTAAGGAGTCATAAGCTCTTGACATTCTGAGCATGAAAATTCAGTGTGGTGCTGGCTTCAACCGACACATTTTTCAATTCCTTCATCAGTACCTCTTTAAGATCTTATGATCTTACTATTCATACCATTTGTAGCCGACCGAGACTGGAATACAAAACTCATGTATGAGTCGGTGCCTTAACGTCTATTTTGAGGTTTCTCGATCGTGTACAGCAGAGGCCGTAGTAGCTCGTTAATGACGGTAGTGTATCCAACTCCATTGAATCATTGGAGTATCGTTGCAATGTGGTTTGTTTTTCACTGTTCTATCGCTTGGACACAAGGGTTTTGCTCGAACGAAGTAAGGGGACTTTTCCCGAAAATCATATATTCCTACGAAACGCTCGTCTTTGTCGGCCACCACTTTCGTATGTGGTCGATTGGCCAGTGGATCGCACATTGCATTACAGAAAAAAATACGTTTTTTATTCGGACTATTCGTTTGTGGAACTCATTTCCTGCAGAGGCCTTTCCTGTTACTTATGGTATAAATATGTATATACAAGCCTTGTGTCCATAAACTCTGTTCTCTCTTTCCTTCTTCACATAACATATTTTCATAGTTCCAAAGACAATGCCATCGATCCCCTGAGCGTTGGTAGTACGAAACAAAATAACGACGCTTTCCGTTGTTCTTCCGATGGTAATATTAGAAGCTATACTCGAATTTTTAAAATTGTCTGCAACGACAAGTGATAAATTATTCTCCAGTACGAGCTTATTTAGGAGTTGTAATTTTTTTGGCTTTTAAGGGGTTAAAAAGGAATAAAATACAGAAAAATCATCACATGTATTCGAAAGCAACTTAAAAATATAATACTTTACTCCTTGTTTTTACTAACATAAATTTCCAATAGTAACAATTGCAAAGTAAATACAAAGCTTAAAGTGGCTTTGAAAGTACAAAAGTAAAGAATATGATGTAAATTTTTAATTTCCAAAAATCGTCAAAATAAGGATATAAATCGTCAATTCGTCAATATGATATTTTTGTAGCTCAAAATCGTCAAAATGACGATAAATCGTCAAATCTGGCAGCTATGGCCACACGGTTCTAATTTGTAAAGTGTCATGAATACTTCTTGAAGCTCAAAACATCCACCATACGTCATATTTGGAATACTATCGGATTTTAAAACAAATTTCCGCAAAATTTGTTTCATTATAACACACATACATTCATACATAATTGGTCATTACAACCCTTTAGTTAGGATTATGACCTAGCTTCTCACACCACCCATGTTGTGTTTGTTAAATTTACCCAAGAGTGGCGGAACCTAAAGTCTGAAGTCGACTCTGAACGACAGATTTTTGAGAAACTAGAAACCTGCTGAGAGCAGGTCGCCGCAAAAATATTTTTTCATATTTCGTTTTGTTCGAGATGTCTGACCTGGGGTTTGAACCGTGGCCTCACGTCTAATAAGCCAACACATTGCCTGCTAGATTACGTCGGTGGTATTAGTTTCGAATATTCTGTCTATGAATCTGAAATACATGTTGATGAATGCCAGTAGTTTGTGATTATTTATGTTTCTTACCAATCAGATTTCTTATTCAGTTGGTCATTACAACACTTTAGTCACGGTTACAACCTAGCTTCTCACATCTGTCATGTTTCTGTGTGTTAATTTTATCCATGAGTGGCAGCACCTGCAGTTTAACGTCGACTCCGAACAACTTTTTTCATGGCAATTTTATTTTAGTCTCAGAGTTTTCGCCAGAACCCTGCCAATGGATATAATTTTTCATATTTCGCTTTTGATACAGATGTATGAGCTTGGGTTGTAACAAAGAATATGGATATAAAAGAATACGCATCATGTAGAAGTAAAATTTCTTATGGCGGGTTGTAACATTACGACCCGCTCTCACCAAAATATTTTTAAAAATCATTTCTTGATGAGAGGGAGGAAGACAGAAGGAAAATGAACACAAACAAAGAGCGTAACAATGTGTTGCTCTCATCGTACGTATGTACATGTGTATGTATTCTTGTGTTTTTGGATTTAGTTGTCGATCAGACTGCGACAAGAATACATGTGCTGCGGATGCTTTATCATTTTATTTCAGAAAAACACTCGACGAATATTTTGTGTTAAAAGTGTTCTATGTCATTAGCTGGGCGTATTTCATTTTCTTATTTTGTCCCATAGTATAATTTTTTTAAATGCTTTGGAATGCTCGTTTTCTTTTCTTTTAATAAAAAATGGGTTTTTATTCTTTTTATTTTTATTTATCTAAAAAAACATGGCCTAATTTTTAAGCCAAAGATGGATAGCTTTATGTTATTTTAATAATAAAATCGATGTTTTATTTTTTATTTATTTATCCAAAATTATTAAGCCAAAGATAGACAGCTTTACATATGTATGTTGGATGAAATGAAAATAAAAATAGAGTATATTACTAACACTTTTATATGGCTGTAATTAAATAAATTCTCTCAACTTATTTTCTCTCTCTCACTCACTAATCCATAACCATGGCAAGTATTCTTCCAAAAATCGAAATCATTTCTCATTGATATTAGTGAATACTACTGTGATATTTCTTTGGGTGTATCATTGAAGTCTGAAAAAAGCGACATGAACCTTCTTCTTTAAAAGCTGACAAGATTTTTACGCTTTTTTTAACGAAAATTCTTGATGTTCGTGTCCTATGTGTGTAAAAAGCCGAAGATGTTCTTCCCCTGAGGGACATTGGTGCCGACGTCTGTTTTTAACACCAGAAAAATAAATAAATAAAAAGTGGTAAAACAACAAAAACGCACGATGAGAACAACGCATGATGAGAACAACGCATTGTTACGCTCTTGGTTTCTGTAACCTTCCCTTCTATCTTTCCCCCTGCGTCATGAAATATTTTTGAAAAATATTCCAAAATATGTTAAAATGCATATTCTTTATACTTTATTTTCTTTGGTTGCAATCATGGGTTGTATAGCATATTCAACTGGTTGGTCTTGGTGTGTGATGTGCTCTTGTTCGTTCAAAACATTACTAAATCCGGATTCTGGAGCAGAAGCGAGAGATCTTAGTCCCAGAATGATATATTTCGAGGGAAAACTCACGATGTACTCAATTCAACTTGAATAGAAGGCATGAATAAAGGGGTATATTAATACTGTTTGATAATTAGGACGACATCAGAACAGTCGGCTCTTTTGAAGATCTGATGATCTCATTATGTATGGAAAGATGTACCCAACAAAAGGTTAGATAAACAGAGATAAAGACTCTTCTCTAACTAAATGGTTGTGTGGTAAGAAAAACATTTTTTAGGAAAAAAAACGAGGAAATTTTAGCGAATTTCACCAGAGCACTCAACGTACACTTGTTTAGAAAGGCGATTCCCTGAGATCATCTGAATTTCAAGGATTTTGACAAAGTACTGTAAACTCAATGTGCACTTGTTCTGAATTGGAGAGCGCCAAATCTGCCGGTTCTGTTAAGATGATAATAAGTCATCAGAATACATTCTTGCAACTTGTGAGCCATTAATGAATCCCAGAAGGAAACTCGTGGGTGGTACCAGGTGCAAGGAATTATCCCTATTGACTACCACATGTTTGCCAGAGCAATAGACATTATAAGTACACCCTATATAGATTAAGAACAGTACTATAGATCATATGGTCGCAGTAATATGTTACAATAAAATGAATCAATGAATCACCCTCGTAGTAATAGGAAACATGCGTTGGAATAAAATTTGAATTTTAATTCAAAAACAAGTTTTTGGTGCAAATTTTATAAATGAAATGACCGTCTGACTGAATGAAGTCGCCGTGGTCTAGTAGGTAGTGTGTTGGCTTATTAGACGAAAAGCCAGGGTTCGAGCCCCAGGCCAGACATCAAAATAAAGTACAAAAAATATTTCTTCGGCGACTTCCTCTCAGCTGATTTCTGGCAAAAACTCTGAGAGTAAATAAAATTGCCATGAAAAGTTTCTCAAAAATCTGTCGTCCGGAGTCGACTTTAATCTGTAGGTCCCACCACTCACGTATAAAAGTTAATACACACAACATAAGTGGTGTGAGAAACTAGGTCGTAATCCTGACTGAAGGGTTGTAATGACCAATTATGTATGTCTGACTGAATATGAGCCATGGTTACAATGTCGACTAGCTGGTACAGGGAAAATATTCCTGAGAAGAATGAGTTTAAGAACGTGCTTAGGTTTATAGGAACTGCGCAATGGAAGAGCTAATGTTTGACCAGCCTACTTACTGTTTTATCTTGGGAGCCCACCAAAGGCATGAATTAGCAACACAGCCTTGTGTATTTTTAAATTCCGTTAAAAAAAAATTACCTGTTCCTCCATTAGCGTAATTGTAATCGTTTTAAAGAAAAACAAGAGAAAAAAAAGAATCAACAACAAATTAAAAAAATCATTTTTTAAAAATTAATTTTAAAAGCAAAACATTTCACCTAAAAAGTTACTTAAAAAATCAACACCAACAGCAACAACAACGACAGCGACAACAATAGCAAAATTGTATTCATTATTATAATTTTTATGTGTTGTTGTTGCCTTTTTTGTATGTGTTTGTGTGTTTTTTTTAAATACTTTATCATTGAAATATAAAAATCCATCAGTATTATCAAAAATTGGCATCAAAATGCCGCCAGGCGACGATTAAAACATTTTCGTTTCGTTTGTTTTGTGGCGTTTCGTTCTCAATTTCTGTTTGTTTTTTAGGTCAAATTCAGCAACAACAACAACAAAACAACACAAATTAAATAATAAAACGAACACCACTAAAGTTTAAAACACAAAAAAAGAATAACACGCCAAAGAATCCACCTCAACAGAATACACAGTAAAAAAAAACGACAGAATTTTCTTATCAATCAAAAGCCATCATCATCATCATCATCATCATTAATTCGTTTTCATGAAAAAAAAAGAATTTTAAAAATTTTTTATTTTTTATTTTTGTTTAATGAGTGTCCTCCTTTCCAGAAAAACAAAAAGATTCATTTTAACTGTAAGTGGCTTAATTACACTTTACAGTAGGACAGATGATAGGTTTTAATATTTGTGCCATTGGCCTACTGCCTATTAGTGGATTATCCAGTTTTCGGTTGCATAAGTAAAGTAAAACACACATGAAGTTATTATTTCAATTAAATTACTGCCGTGATATGGTGGATTAGTACTGCGACCATACGATCTCTTATACTTTATGGGTTATCCCAATAATGTCTTCTCCAAGCCTAGTGCCCTGACAAGCTTCAAAATGTTGCCCTGCGTTAACAATGACAATGAATGAAGTCGCCGTAGTCTAGTAGGTAGTGTGTTGGCTTGTTAGACGCAAAAGCCTGGGTTCGAGCCCCAAGCCAGGCATCAAAGACAAAATACAAAAAGTATTTTTTCGGCGACTTCCTCTCAGTAGATTTCTGGCAAAAACTCTGAGAGTAAATAAAAAATTGCCATGAAAAGTTTCTCAATAAATAAAAATCTGTCGTCGGAGTCTGTGTCGGAGTCGACTTTAAACTGTAGGTCCCACCACTCATGTATACAATTAACACGCACAACATAAGTGGTGTGAGAAACTAGGACGTTGTACAATGGGTCAATTCGACCTCCGGGTACTGTACTTGTCTTAATTGACAAGTACACGTCCTCTAACCTAACCTAACCTAACAATGACAATTCCCTGCCTAGCATCTGGTGTTGCTTTCTCGTGTGTTTCTTTCTAGGGTGCATTAATGCGTCACAGCTTCCAAGAATGAATGAATGAGTCTCTTAATGTCCCACAGGTTCCCAGAATGAGTTCTGATGATGAGATTCTGATCACAATATTTTCTTCTTGGGCTCGAGATAATCCCCATTCTGAATAAATATACCCTGAGTCTACAGTACCCTGTGCAAAGACCTCCTACTTACCTTAGATACATGTTTCAGATCTCTATTGTAACTCCTCAAGGTAAGTTTTAATTGGATTATCCAGTTTTCGGTTCCGTAAGTAAAGTAAAACACACATGAATTTCAATGAAACTTGTTTTATTTTTTATTATTATTACCGTGATTAGGTGCATTAGTACTGCGACCATACGATCTCTCATACTTTATGGGTTATCCCTCTAATGTCTTCTCCAAGCTTATTGCCCTGACAAACTTCAGAATGTTGCCTTGCATTAACAATGACAATTCCCTGCTTAGCACCCTAGTGTTTCCTTCTCGTGTGTTTCTTTCTAGGATGTATTAATGCGCCACAACTTCCAAGAATGAATAAATGAGTCTCTTTTAATGTCCCACAGGTTCCTAAAATGTGTTCTGATGACTCATTCTCATCATCACAAAATTTTCTTCTTGAACCCGGAATGAATGAACCCGGAGTCTACAGTACCCAGTTAACAGACCTGCTACTTACCTCAGATAACTCCTGGATGGTCCGATACATTTCTCAGTTCTCTTATTGTAATTTCTCAACAAAAGCTTTAATTGCATCAAACCCACTTGGTTTGAGGAAAGTGTTTGCTGCTTTTTATCATCCCTTTAGGTTAGGTTAGAGGACGTGTACTTGTCAATTTAGACAAGTATAGTACCCGGAGGTCGATTTGACAATGTATCTTCCCTTCCGTCGAGCATACTTTTTCAAATATACGTCCCCACTCCACAGAAGGATCCTGGCCCCAAATACGGGCTTGCAAACTCATCTGTTTGTACATTGCCAAGTGTTCCTAGGTGACCTAGGACCCAGTACAAGGTACCTTATTCTGCCTATCTGGCTGATTCAACTGCCTCAGACAGCCCCTTTACTGCCTCTGAGTTAACCTTGGAACTTACCATTCTGTACGAAATACAGAATAATGTGTTTGACGTATGTTGTCATAACAGAGTCAAATCGCTGAAATTCGTTTTTTAAACTTTTTCAGGAAATAAAGCTAAAATGTGGACTATTGTATATCTCATGGCATCCTTTTGTTGGAACAACAAGCTGTCCAATTCATAATCATTAATTCCAGGCTAAAACGTCATTTCCAAAACATATGGTCCAACCACATCTCCAAGTCATTACTTACTTAATTGGTCATTACAACCCTTTAATCGGGTTTACAACTTAGCTTCTCACACCACCCATGCTGTGAGTGTGTTAATTTTATCTATGGGGAGCAGGACCTACAGTAAAGTCCACTCAGAACGACAGATTTTTGAGAAACTTTCCATAGCAATTTTATTTGCCAGAAATCTGCTGAGGGGAAGTCGCCGAAGATATATTTTTTTGTTTTCGTGGAGATGTCTGAGCAGGGGTTTTTTAAAATTACGGGCTCTCGTTTCATAAGCCAACACACTACCTACTACCCTTTGGCGACCTCTCTGTTAAGAAATTCAAAATTTTACGTGCTAATTACGGGCACATATTTTGATGTCGAACTAAACTAGAGCCACCTTAACTAATCAATTACACCTCAGCCAACCATTTGCTCTTATTCACACTTATATACTGGAATTTCAGTTGAATTCCCAAAACTAAAGCTTTTAAGACTCTTCCCATTGCACAAATTCTTCGGAATCGTGGTCATGTAGTGACCGATTACAGAATCACAATGAAACTTTATTTGAATATTTTCCTTATTGGCAACAACAAAATCGTCATTTGAAACCTTACTATGCTCGTGAAAACATTTCTCATTCCTCTACTCACTTAAATCATCCTTTTAAACTTTCTCTCTCCCTGTCTCTCTTATATTTTGCTCTTTTGCTTTTCTTCAAAAAAACGGAAAAAAGGAAAAACCCGAAAGTGAATGTCTGTCTGTACAAAATGTTTATACGTACACTAAACTACCAGGATAACAACAATAGCAAGGACCATCAAACCAGCTCAAATACTTCGTTTACTCACAACTTACGCGTTTAAGGAAGAATACAAGAGAAACTTGTTGTTCTTGTGTTAAAATGGTACACAAAAATATTACGGCACTCTTCCCTTTATTGCTGTTGTAGAGGAATATGTACACATCACTCTTGTTTGTGAGCGGTTAAACAACAACAATTTAATAAACTCTCTTTCGCTCTCTCTCTCTCGCTCTCCATCTTTCTATGTGTTAAACATGAAACTCTTAACCAAGCATTATAATACTGTAATGTATGTGTGTATGTGTGTATTCCTCATGTATTTAGGAGAACAACAAACATGTTAATGTTGTTGTTTATGTCCTTTTTATTTTTGTTTTTCTTTATATTCAATACTTGTTGTTATTGTATATGTTGTGTCATTGTATATGTTTATTTGGTTTAACTTTGTTTATGTTAAAAAAAATTAAGAAAAATCTTTTTGGAAAGTGAGTGAGAGAGAGAGAGAGACTAAATGTAGACAATAGCTGCCGTATAAAACCTGAGCTCCTATTATTTGTTACAAACAAATTCCAACAAAAAACATTAATGCAAACTTATACTCTTGGTGAAGAGAAATACAGATAGAGAGGCAGAGAGATAGAGACAGTGGAATGAATTTGGGAGAGTTTTTAGTGTTTATTTACGCTCAAAATAAATGTGTTTTTCAACTGACATTTCGTGAAAAGGTAGACTTTTGTCTCCCTAGCTGTTCTCTTTGGATGATTCCATTATAAAGAACAAATATTTTATTTGAGAATTTCACTATAGCGGCCTATTTACTAAATTATAACAGAAAAAGTTCATTTAGAATTGGCTTATTTAAGTGCAAAGAAGTATTAATCGGCCACTTTGTACATGTAAACTTGTCATATATTTTTAGAATTTACAGTTTATAGTGTGTGCACCAAATAAAATATTGCCAAAGACCTAAACATTCAATAACTATCTTACTTATGTGGGATAAGTAACGTACTTACAAAAGCTGTGTAACAACAGCTAATTTGAACGTGGAGATTGGCTGTCCTTCCTTAAGAGGCAAACTAATAATTTCACACAAACTTCACTTACTCGCAAGAAAAAAGGATGGAAAAATGAATCCACTCATATCGAGACTAGACAAACCGGGGTCTTTAAGTTACATATATACATTCATAATTGGACATTAAAATCCTTAAGGCAGGTTTACAACCTAGCTCCTCACACCAATTATGTTGTGTGCGTTAATTTTATATATGAGTGGCGGGACCTACAGTTTATAGCCGACTCCGAATGACAGATTTTTAAGAAATTGTTCATGGCAGTCTTTATTTTCTCCAGAGTTCTAGCCAAAAATCTGCTGAGAGTAAGTCGCCGGAGAAATATTTTTTCGTTATTCATTTTGTTGGAGATGTCTGACCTGGAGTTTGAACCGTGGCCTCACGTCTAATAAGCCAACGTACTACCTACTAGGCGACCACACTTAAAGATTATTTTATATTAATGACGCACATGCAGTGGTGGCCTTATAATTAGAAACGACTTAGCAACACATGTAATTTGTTAATTTGTTTTACAGTTTTCACTGGGATCAAAGGCTTTGTTTGGAGGACGTCTTACATACGTTTTTACATCAGATTGGGACAAATTAAATTTAGATTCGTCACTATAGAGAACTCTGTTCCAGAAACATCGTTTGTAATTATAAGGCCACAACTGTAGCTTGGACTAATGTCGTCCATTCGGTATCTCATCATTAGCTGCAGTAATGCTGTCTTCCAGGGCTGCAACTGTGCCTGGAATGTCCTTGTACACTAGCGACGTCAGTTGTCTCCACAAAATATAGTCTAATGGCGTCAAAGCGTATTAGCTTGGTGTCCAATTATAATGCTCCAAGACGTGAGATTTATTCCTGACTCACTCGCTTCTCAATGTGATCATGCTATTGCTTGCTGTGTGGCATGATACACTGTAGTGTTGAAAAGTCATGCCAATCCAGATCAATTCTTCCAGTTTGACAGGAAAAATGTCAATAATGATCGCACGGCAACTTGCTGAATTGACCGATTCTCATCGCTCCTAAACAAGTGCACCCGAAAGATGCCCCCGGCTCATAAACGATATCAGACAGTACTACCTCAGGCTGCTACTCTTACCAAATTTGGCGAATGTGTCTGTTTGTATGTCCATTGAGCTTTAAAAGAGGCTCGTAGCTGGATAACATATTTTGATAACAAATTTTAATGAAATCCATGCATAAAGTTGCCGTAGTCTAGTAGACAGTGTTGTAACCATTGGACGCCGCTGATTTACCCCATCACCCAAGCGGAAACGAGTCGTTACGGATTCGCCTTTCGTGGTTAGGCCGGCACAAAGGATAGTTGTGTCAAAAGTTCGTAGGAAGTCTAACCCTAGAACGACGGACTCCGTGGCTTCCCGCATGACAAGAAACTCCTGGCTTTTCGTTCGATTACCAAATGTTACTGGAACTTGAACGGCTGTAGAGATGCGTTTCTTCGATCCATCGGCCAGTGTAACCTCTATGTCCGTCGTGCTATATTCCGGCTTTTGTCGCATTTTCTTTATGAAAGAAGCTGACACGAAGCTTCTGGTAGCCCCCGTATCAATGATACCGTCGCAAAAATGGTGATTTATAACTATTGTAGCTCTAATTTTCTCCTCCTCCCATGACAAATGGGTCTGATTATCAATTGAGCTGGAGGTGTCGATTGTTGCTGTTTGTTGGTTGTGAAGCATACGATGATGTTCGTTACGGCTGGGCTGTTTTGAATTGGGTATACTTTCTAACTCGGCGGTCTGGACACCAATTGAGGAAAGGTAGTTGGTAAACACATACCTTAATTTTACGTGTACAACGGATGTTCCCGGTTACAAACGACTCGACTGGTTAGATTTTTTAAGTTAAAAAAAAAAATGATTTCAAAAGAAGCAAAATGAAGTTTACAAAAAATAATTGATTGTTCGTTGTGGAAATATGAAATGGAAATAGGGTGTGGGCAAAAACAAGGTCTCCGCCTTTTGTCGTCACAGTGTGTTGGCTTACTAGACGAGGTCTTGAGTTTGAACCTCAGCTCTTATATCTCAATGAAAACGAAATATGAGAAAAATATATCTTTTGCCGACTTTCTGTTAGCAGTCTTCTGACAAAACCTTGAAAGTAAAATAAAATTGCCATGAAATTAACACACACAAAATGAATGGTGTGAGAAGCTAGGTTGCAATCGCTATGTATTCTAGTCTATTCCGATATTCCTTGCCTGTTGGTAATACAATCCGAATTATTTCCGATACATTAAATGCTTAGAAACTCTACTCAACCCCCTCTTATAATACCCATTGCGACTGTATTACTTTGCACACAATTAAAAAAGTAATTCGCAACTGATTTAAGCTTTTAATGTTACTCCACTGCTGCTAAAAATAAGTTCCTTTTAAAGAGCACAGTGAATATATATTTACAGTTAATAACCACGTTTTAACGATTTAACCCAACAATTCCTCTACTTCTCACCCACAGAGTCCTACCATAAAGTCCTGTTTAAGTATGAATTGGTGTTAAACTTATCAGTGTCCTTGCTCTGGCATATTATTTATTTATTTACTTCTTCTCTCCACTTATTTTCACTTCTACTGGCGCTTTCTCCTGCTCTCTCTCCCTCTCGCTCTGTTTCTGGTTCTCTTTAATATTCTTTTGATTTAAACATAAATTTGTTGTTGTTGTTGCTATTTATTGTTGTTGTATTTTTCTGTTTTCCAGCTGATAAGCAGATTTTTTTCCCGTTATTTTTCTCTCTCTCTCTCGTTTTGTCTTTTTTCTCTCGTCTTTTAGAAATTGTCTGAAAACAAAAACTGTTAAAAACAGTTAAAATGCGATTTTTCATTGTTGATAAAAACAACAACAACAAATATTAAATTTTAATATTTTTGCTAAATTTTTGCTCTACAGTCCTCCCTGCCCTTCCCTTTTCTTTAACTCTCTCTCTCTCTCTCTCTCTCTCTCTCTGACTCTCATGCCTTGTGTTTTTGTTTATTTTATGTGAAGAATATTTATAAACGATTTTCAGATTTTATTCTGTTGTTATCCTTTTTGTCCTAAAAAAAAAAAACAAAGTGTGAGCCTGAGTAGAATTGAAGTTTATTGTTTCGTTTTACTCAGCAGTTTTCTTAATATTTTTTTACTCCTTTTCAGTACACATTGTTAAAGAGCACTAGGAGAGCAGAGATTTAAAAGAGTTAATTCGTGTAATTTTCTTGGTCGCCATTGTATTTTGCCCTACACAACTTACTTACAGTTCTGAGAGTACCTAACAGTCATAGAAAAGCTGTTTACATCTCTTGTTCGTAGTCATAATTAAATTGTAGGTCCCGGCACTCATGGAAAAAATAAAACGCACAAAATGTACGACGTGAGAAGCTAGGGCGTAAAGAGTTCCAACGGCTAATAATTTTTTATGTAGGTGATCAAATTTAGTTCGAATTGTCTTCTTGATAAAGTAGAAACTTTTGAAGGCAAAGCACAGAATATTATTTTTTTAAGGAGCCAATCTTCTACCTTCTACCAGGTTGATCAATGTTTGGCTTATTCGGATCTTACTGTAACACCGTTTAAATCACTTTTGGCTAGACACGTTCTATCTAAAAATACTGGGCATACAGATGAGATGCTCAACAGTATTAAATGCAACGATCAGTGTCTTGATATGGTCGCAAGGAGGTTCATATTGTGAATTCTGGGTAGAGCCAATGAACATCGTGTTCTTCAAATATTCACGTAGGGCCAGATTTATATAGATTCTATACATTTCACCAGAAGTCGCCGCAGTCTAGTAGGTAGTGTGTTGGCTTGGGGCTCGAACCCTGGCCAGACATCAAGACAAAATACAAAAAGTATTTCTTCGGCGACTTCCTCTCAGCAGATTTCTGGCAAAAACTCTGTTTCTCAAAAATCTGTCGTTCGGAGTCGACTTTAAACTGTAGGTCCCGCCACGCCTGTATAAAAATTAACACTCACAACATAAGTGGTGTGAGAAACTAGGACGTTGTACAATGGGTCAATTCGACCTCCGCGTAGTGTACTTGTCATAATTGACAAGTACACGTCCTCTAACCTAACCTTACATTTCACCATTTTTCTTCCCAGGATCGAGAGTTTTGGGTTCCAAGATGAAATACTTAGAACCCAAGGAGAAACTTGCGGGTATCTTCACAGCGGAAGGCCGCCGTGCAATCGGCTAATGAGTTTGACCTAAGATTGTAATGGATAGCTTAATCAAATCGGTAGGAAAAATAGCATCATCCTCTGCTGATTTCTACACCATGTGACAATTTGCTGCGGCTAAAGCCATCGTTTTTCTATGAAGCAGAAAGAGCTTCAAAAGCAAGACACCCTTCACTCTCAACGGTTTATAGAAAATCTAAATCTATGCGCGTAGGCTCCCTGATAAGCACAAAAATTATTTGGAATTGGAAGGAAAAACCTGGGCATTTAACTCTTATCACTTTAAGCGGTTCTTGGAAAGCCTAAATTTATGTTGGGATCGGATGGATTGAATATTGAGACGAGCTCCGTGATGAGGGAAAACACTTGCTTCTCAGTAGGAAACATCCGAGTATTTATCAAGTGTTAGCGGGGAGTTATATTTACTGACGCCGAACAGTGTTCTAAAATTTTTGCAGAGCAATAGGATTTGGGCAGACATTGCAAGGATACTTTTCATAGGTTGAGGGCAGTACAATACATACATACATATATAATTGGCCATTACAACCCTTCAATCAGGATTATAGCCTAGCTTCTCACACCACTCATGTTGTGTGTGTAAATTTTATACATGATTGGCGGGGTCTACAGTTTAAAGTCGACTCCGAACGACAGATTTTTGAGAAACTTTTCATGGCAATTTTATTTCCTTTCAGAGTTTTTGCCAGAAATCTGCTGAGAGGAAGTCGCAGAAGAAATACTTTTTGTATTTTGTCTTGATGTCTGGCCTGGGGCTCGAACCCTGGCCAGACATCTAATAAGCCAACACACTACCTACTAGACTGCGGCTACTACACTAAACGGGTCTTAGAAAGTCTAAATTTGTGTTGGGATCGGATCGATTCAAGATGAGTTCCGTGATGAGGAAAACACTTGCTTGGAACCTTTACGGCATTAATACATACCAGAAGGAAACACTCGAGTATTTATCACGTAAAGCCGGGGAGTTATATTTGCTGACGCCGAACAGTGTTCTAAAATTTTTGCAGAGCAATAGGATTTGGGCAGACATTGCAAGGATACTTTTCATAGGTTGAGGGCAGTCTAATGGCGGTACTCTCCTACATCTAGGCAATAATAAGAAAATTCTGTTTTTTTACTTAAATTTTCTTGTAAAAAACAATCGAATTTTATTCCAAATAAAATTCGAAGAATTCATTCTTTTGTAACGCTGACTCAAAGCACTTGTCCTTTTACACTAAATTATTCGTTTTTAATATTTTCTATGCTCATAATACAACACAATACAATATAATTTCTCTCTCTCTCTCTCTCTCTCTCTCTCTCTCTCACGCTCTCTTCACTTAACTTGTGTGTAAATATATGTGTGTTAAATCTTAATGTGTATATCAGCGTGCAAGTGTTTGTGAGTGTATGCGTGTATTTCTCTCATGAGTTTCATAAATTGTTGTAATTTGTTATGTTTATAGTTTTGAACAATTTTAGCTGATTTTGCAAAAAAAGAAGAGAAAAATAGAATCAGTTTTCCCTTCATACCCTAAGAAAAAAGAATTCTAATGCACATCGAGAGCAAACAGAGATAAACAGGAGAGGGATTTTTAAGAGATGACAATAAAGGATGCGATGTAAGAAGGCTCAGTCAGCAGTGGCAGGAGGCAAAACCAAGGCATGGATAAGATAACGTGAATTATGACACTTTTTTTTTTTTTGGAAAATAAAACATAATGGATTTGAACTTGTTGTGTTTAAAATACAATTTTTTTTCGTCAATTTAATTTTGTTAAATCGAGTATTCGATGTTCTCGTATATATTTGGAGGCGATTACAAGGCTATGTTGTAGTGTAGTGAACAATATGAGAGAATATGTTATCGATAATATTTGCTTAAATTGCATATTTTCCGTGGCAATATATTTGAAAATAAATGGAGTTTAAATTTTAAAATTTTACAGGAAATTCTTCATACCCACAATAAGCATTGAAAATCAGAATCAAACAATATGAGAGTATTTTCTAGATGAAGAGGAAAGTATTAACACTCAAGTGTTAATTCTAGATTCTAGAAAAAGAACAAGATTAACCAACAATAATAAAACAAAAAAATTATTAGAATACGAATAACCAGAGACCAAATTACAATAACAAAACTACATTGAAAGGCAACATATAGAAATAATATAAAAATAATAAGAATCTAGAAGTTGCCAAAGTAAGAATAAATGAAGTTTAAGTAGAGCGAAAGGTTAAATTTCCAGTCAGTTTCATAGAAAGGCATGACATATAAAGGGTCCGCCAAATAACTTTTTTTTTTGAAAATGCTTGAAGAAAAAACTACTGAATATTTTCTCAAATTTGTTTTTTTTATTTGAAAGTACAATCCTTCCGGTTAATAATGGAAAATAATTTCATTCAAATGGCTGCCTCGGCTGGCCATGCAGTAGCCTACACGATCGGTCCAATTTTGAAGCACATTATCGATTGTGTGCTGCTGTATTTCACCAAAGGCTTCACGAATATTGTCCTTTAAAGCGTCAATTGTCTCTGGCTTGTCACTTATCTTTGACGGCACCCCACAAATAATAGTCCAACGGTGTCAAATCACAGCTCCGAGTTGGCCAAACGACATCAGCTCTGCGGCTGATAATGCGATCTTCAAAAACAGGGCGCAAAACATCGAGTGTAGCTTCGGCTGTGTGGCACGTAGCGCCGTCCTGTTGAAACCATATGTTGCCAATATCCTCCTCTTCAATTTTTGTGAACAAAAAGACGTTCAACATGGCCCGATAACTATCGCCATTGATTGTAACGGCCACTCCTTGCTCAAAATCGAAGAAAAATGGCCCAATTATGCCTCTGGACCAAAATCCGCACCAAACAGTGACTCGTTTTGGATGCGTCGGCTTTTCAATGTATGCGTGCGGGTTTTCTGTGCCTCAAATGCGACAATTTTGCTTGTTTACATACCCGCCAAGATCAAAATGAGTTTCAGCTGAAAAGATGATTTTTTTTGCCAAAATCGGCATTTTCTGTAAGTCGATCGCAGGCCCATTTAGCGAAGCGAAAACGCATTGGATGGAACCATATTCGTTCAGCGGAAGGATAGAACTAATTATATGTCAAATCAGACATGAGCTACTAAGTGTTACCATTCACGAAATAAGCACTAGTTGAAAAAAAAACGTTAGATGGCGGACCCGATACAAACGGTTCGTACCAATTAATGACTTATATTGCTACGCTGTCTGTTCTCGTCAATCCTGTAAGAAGCACAATGTCTCCACAACCAGGGTGACACAGGTCTCGATCTTTTCCCCCGTTTCATTGTGGATTCTAGTCCATCGCATTTCTGGTGATCTCATTTAGTAGTCTAAGAAAAATATCTAATTTCTCCTGCGTCTCCGTATGGCATTATTCTGCAACGGTATTGTAACTTCTGATTAACTCAGATGCAAAGTTTCATGCTACGCAGGCGTAAAGTAGGTTGATTAGGTTTTTAAGGATTGACTAGGTTTTAAGAAATGTGGGTAGCGTAAATCTTCTCCCCTATCTTCTTATTATTATTTACATTCGTTTTCAGTTTCATAAATCAGGTGTATTTAAGCAAAGCAGGTGATTAAAGTTATCATCCCTAGACACAAATTGCTCTGCCAAAATGTATTGGGTTGATATATTGGCTATAGTGGTGGTGTGTAACTTTACTAACTGAATTGTGTATTTTTTAAGAAAAGGTGCATCTTGGTTTCGTAAGATGTTTGTTATTGATTTTATCTCTCTGGGTGCTGTGGGGTTTATACCTGGATTCGTTAACTAGTGCACAACTTTGAAATTTTTAAAATTACGAAAAATGTTCGCCCTCCCGAGATCATAGATTAAAGTTTTCATTACTTAGAAATGTCACCAGCATAGGGGAATACCGGGCAATACCTAGCCCTCGCTAGGCTAGGTTCGCTTTCAGTAGGCGATTTGATGGTTGGTCCTGACCTCCCCAGTCTGTCACCTCTATGGCCTCATCAATGGATGGGTCATGCAGAAAGAGCAAAGGCGTTGGGGGAACGGATCGGGTTGTTTTGTTTCTAGGTGTCTATGGCCTGCTGTAGACAGTAAAAGAACAGGTTGATTGTTGGGCTTGAATAAGGCCAGCTTAAAGTTGTTTGTCGGTTTTATCACGGGGCACTGCGAGATTAGGTCACTGACGGGGATCTGGAACAGATCCCAGCCGGACTATTGCAGGGCGTGTTGTGATGAGGAGGAGTTGGAGACTATCGAACACCTCCTCTGTAACTGCCCAGCCCTTGGTGGATTGAGATTGAGGACCCTTTGGCAGGGCCTTCTTTGGGAGCTTGAATTCGGTGTCGAGAGCCGAAATCAAGGCTCTCCACAGATTCATTAGTGGCTTAGGCTGGTTGAGAGGCTAGGACTTCATCGGTGTAGTCGCGCTGTCCCATCCTTTTGTTGTGTCTGGTCTGTGTGATTCCTCCGCTTCCCACTCCCCCTTTTCCCATATACTCTCCTTTAATCCTAACCCCTATACTATCCTTCCCTCCTTTAGGACGTTGTACCTGTCTTGACTGACAGGTACACGTCCTCTAACCTAACCTAACCTAATGTCACCAACCTACACGTCTGGTCACTAATCGATCCAAAATAGTAAAAAAAAAAAAAAAAAAAATTAAGCGGAACTCCAGAGGCCGCCGCGAGAGGTTACACCCGAACTATTATTGTCGTTGAGAATTTCACTTAGGAGCAGCAAGAATCTAGAAGTTCTGAAGTCACTTCTTATCAGATGAAAGGAAATGGAATACAAACGTTGAGCTCTATGCCCTTAATAGGAGCAGGAATAATGTATATGTACATGAATATACCGAGATTTGAACCTAGACTGCTTACGCTGCCCCAACAACCATTAGCAACGCGTATTTCTGCAATTTATCCAACGAGAAACCTTTTCTGAACGAAATTAAATGTAGAAATTATACTGAAACGTCTATGCTATCACCGAAAAATTTTACAGCATGGCTGTGCTGTAGTGGAATCCTCAAACCTAAGGAAGCTAAGAAGAGTTGGAGTAACTCGAAATACTCGCATAGTGTTACATCACGTGAAAACTGTATGCTTTAGAGAGGGCAGTGGCAAATAGCTGTTCGACCATTATCACTTTCATTTATTGACGTAAGTGAGACACTTTTCATCACCTTCATTTGATACGATTCGTGTGATAGGTAAGCATTCTGTAACATGAGACCCACATAGCCTTGTTCAAGTAATTCGAAAGTATTTTCTCTGCTGCACTACTGCGATGTGTTAAACATTTTCAAATAAACCTAAAAATTATGCCATCGATTTACAAACTTCTCTCCCCTCTTTTCTGCTCTTAATGTTGAGACAAAAACTGTTTGTTATCCATAGTGGCACAACATCAAGTAAGAAAACTTAACATACGATATGAAACTTTTAATGAATACATCAATACATCTCTGACGTCGTACGCCATACGTCGTACATTTAAATACCCGGCAAGTATTTGCAAATTCAAGTATTTTAGCTACACAATGTAAGTGTATTGAATATCCATCACAGTTTAATCTTTTGAAAATCTACTGTTTCCACATCATCCTCCATGTCTCCACTACACGTGGAGTTTGTAGACTTTTTGTAATAAAGTTGGCTGTTTTGCTGCTGAATTGTTTTTTTTTTTTTTTTGTTTCTGTCTTTTAATATGATTATCAAGAACATGAAGTGAGGTATTGTGGTAGAAAAGTTTTGTTACATGCATACACTTGCATACATACATGCACACATGCCATCAGTCATTTTTTCTTATTTGTAGGTTATACAGGGTGAATATTCCAGTGGTTTTAAATTTGTTTTTAGAGACCATTTTACGGATTAAAAAGCTTTTGGGGCTATGAAGTATAAAAACTGTGTGAAATTGGTGTATCAGCCGGCCACTCTGTAATACGGGAGTAAGTCAGTAAGTCTGTAGCCACCTGAAGACCGTTATTAGAATCGAAATTAACAAGGAATACCATCCATATGATGGTAGTTAAGTGGGCAGAAGTGTGTCTGCCCATAAAGAGTTGAATAGACATACTAAGGCCCATTGTAATACCACAGTTTTCCAATGTCTGCTATTCCTGGAACCATTTGGAGCTCCTAATGAAACGACTCACACTGCCAATGTCCATTTCTGCCAGTTCGTTTAGACTGTTTGCGTGGTAGATACCAATCTCCGGCAAAGTGCTGGGTTTGTACCTACTAGATGAAGTACATTATTATTTAAAGTCGACTCTGAACGACAGATTTTAGAGAAACTTCTCAAGGCAATTTTCTATTTACGCTCAGAGTTTTTGCCTGAAATCTGCTGAGAGGAAGTCGCCGAAGAGAATACTTTTTGTATTTTGTCTTGATGTCTGGCCTGGTGCTCGAATCCTGGCTTTACGTCTAATAAGGCAACAAACTACCTACTGGACTACGGCGACGTCAAAAGTTTGTGAGGTTAAATTGAATATAGTATGGAACTCTCTAGAGAAGCTGAATGGACTAGGCATTGGAAATTAGGTTACCCTCTGCTTTCCTACTTGCTTGGGCAGCTTCTGCGTCGTTGAAGGCAACCAGTACCCTTCTGTAGAGAGGGAGCGGATGTTTCCAATGGTATGCTCAGTGAAAGATAAGGTAAAGAGAGTCAAAGGCTCCTCTCAAATTAAATGGGTTTAAGGCAATCGAAATTTTTGTTTGTAAATTACAATAAGTGGAGATCTGAGTCATGCATCAGACTATCCACATAAAACCTTGGGTTGGTAACTGGTACGTAAGCCATTGCCATTCTGTTCTGCCCGTGTCCCAAGTAGCCTATCTGGCGTTGACTCAGGTTCCCAAAGGGAATTAATTGCTGAGCTCATAGGTTGCATTGTACTTGGCAAGTTCATCTGCTCTACACTTACTTGAAATCTCCAGATGATAGCAAATATTCTTGTTTTAGAACAGCGTTGATGTAAAGTGCATAAAAGTAACCTCTATGTGGGTCACCCTATAAATTCTAGTTCTTTTTGTAAATCATGAATAAGTTTTGTTGAATAAACTCACAACAACAGTTCACTTCATAAGTCGAAATTAAT
This sequence comes from Sarcophaga variegata, assembly GCA_932273835.1. NCBI lineage: Eukaryota > Metazoa > Arthropoda > Insecta > Diptera > Sarcophagidae > Sarcophaga > Sarcophaga variegata. The sequence goes on from OW026361.1 coordinate 115,959,678, forward strand.
ACAGTTTGATAGAAGATACTATCTTTATGATAAAAACCAAACCATACAGTCAAACACAAAAGTTTACCTACAAATTGATTATTCCTGAGAATATTAAAAACACAAAATAAAGGAATTATGGCAAATTCCTTAACTATAGAAATATATTCTTTACAGTGTGTGTTTACTTTTCGCTTGGACTGTTTGTATCCTATAAAATATATATGCATTGCCTTGCTAAATAATTCACATTTTATGTGAAACAAATACTCATACAGTTATCCATACATAGTATACCTGGGCAGGAGAAAAACAAACAAAATAACAAGCGGACCACCATTATTTGTAAGACTTTTTTTTTTAGATTTGTGGTCTCGATATTTCACAGTTAAAAGTAAAACTTTATTTGTTAGCACATCTCTCGCCCGCTCTCTCTCTCTCTCTCTCTTGCTCTTTGTATTAAGCTACTACAAACTAAATGAAGACATAACCTCACTAAATACATTAAAAAAAGAACTGATAACAACAGTAACAACAAAAACAAGTATAAAGTTGGAAAAATATATTGTTTGTTATCAGTTAATGAGAAAACTATAGATTCCAGACTAATGAACAGCTTTTTTTGTTTTTTTTCTTTTTTCAGGCCGATGAAACGCTAGACTGTGATGTGAGATTAAAGCAGGATGTAGTGAACAACGATTAATCAATAACAGGTACACTAGTGCGTAAAGTATACAAAATTATCGATAGATTTATGATTGCACAATAATTGAGAGGCAATTTATGAGGAGAGTAAGGCCTTATATATATAAGGGAATGGTGGAAATTTTAAATTTATGCCAAGCTTGTCCAATTAAAAAAAGATCGTCTTAAAACAAATACGGCGGCATTATTTCTGTACATGGTTTGTGCCCTTGATAAAGTTATTTTTAAATGGTAATTCACCACGGGGTGGTAGTAAACAGAGCTGGGTAATAAATTTCCTTACAAATCATGTTGTTGTAGCGAAACTACGGAGACAGCTGGATTGAAGTCATATCTTTCTTGAGATCGTCACGCTTAGACCACAATTTTGACCTCAAATTTTTTCTCAAATCAGAGATCGACTATATCCCTGCTGAATATTGTCTCGATAGGAGTTTCCACTCTCTGATTCCGAGTAGGGACGACTGGAATCATAATACGATTGTCGCCCCGGAAGTCCTGGATGTATATACCGACGGCTCTAAACTCGATAATGGGGTTGGAAGCGTTGTCTACTCTGGGAAAATGGACCTGAACATTTCTCTCCGTCTGTCGGACTACTGCAGCGTGTTTCAGGCGGAGGTGACGGCAATTTATCGGTTGGATCCTTGGATCCTTGTCAACGGTACTCCTTTCTCTCGCGTCTCGGTCTTTTCTTATAGTCAGGCCGCGATAAGATCTCTATCGTGTTTCGTGAACAACTCTAGGATCGTTAGGGAATGTCGCCGCTGTCTCGACCTTCTTTCTGGGCGCTTCACCAGTGTCTCACTGGTGTGGATCCCCGGGCACAGTAACATTCCCGCCGACAAGCTCGCCAGAGCTGGTGCGCTCCTTCCGGAATCCTCTTCAATTGAACTGGATATGCCACTTGCCTAGGTCAATTTGGACATTGCGCGGAAATTCTCTCGAGACGCCAACCTATCCTGGGTCAATGAGGAGTCCTGCTCCACAGCTAGACTTACCTGGCCCTTGATGGATAGAAGGCTTACCAACCAATTACTTGGTCTTGGTCGTGACGTCATCTCAACCACAGTGGCCGTGCTTACAGGTCATTGCATTATGGGTAGACACGCGGAGAGAATGAGGCTCCCATTTAATGACTTCTGCCGAGGATGCAGATCCGCTGAGGAAGAGGAGACTGTTATCCGCTTTCTTTGTCAGTGCCCGTCTCTCGCTAGGTGTAGATATAGGCTGTTTGGCTCTCCATTTCTTGTCAGCTTGACGGAGCTATCATCTATTGATGTCAAGGATATAGCTTCGTTTATCAAACTTTTTGGGTGGTTTTCCACTATGGGGTAGTCGTGCTTTTGATGTGCAGCCCTTGCGCTGACCAACTTCTTCCTCTTCCCTGATTTTGATGGAACTTGGTCAGTACAGGGACTGCGTTCACCCGTGGCATCACAACGGGCCGCTATGCGTGCTCAAGTGAGCTTTGTGAAATCAGAGTTACCACTCAGACCTAAGACCTAAGGGATCAAAGCTTCCCTGTAGGAAACTCAATACCTCATTTTCTGTCATTTTTGATAGAGCACTCCAAAACTTTATATTCAGACCAGAAGTGATATCTTCATTCAAGCTGGTATATACAATTCTGGGAAGACACGTTCGGATCTATTCTATGGCTTGAACTGTAATGAACACAAGAGTTGAGCATAGCGCCTTCGAATGCTGAACCTTTCTACTGCTTTCTCTGACTTTTTGACCCACTACAACACTTATACGGATTACGACCTCGCTTCTCACACCACCTATGTCCTGTGTGTTAAATTTATAGCTGGCGGGTCCTACAGTTTAAAGTCGACTCCGTACGGCAGATTTTAGGGAAACTTTTCATGGCAATTTTCTATTTACGCTCAGAGTTTTTGCCAGAAATCTGCTGAGAGGAAGCCGCCGAAGAAATATTTTTTCATATTTCAGTTTGTTGGAAATGTATGACCTTGGGTTTGAGCTGTGGCCTCACGTTCAATAAGCCAACAACACACTATATATAGGGTCCGCCAAATAACTTTTTTTTTTCGAAAATGCTTAAAAACTACTGAACATTTTCTCAAATTTCTTCTTTTATTTGCAAGTACAATCCTTCCGGTTAATAATGGAAAATAATTTCATTCAAATGGCTGCCTCGGCTGGCCATGCAGTAGCCTACACGATTGGTTCAATTTTTAAGCACATTATCGATTGTGTGCAGCTGTATTTCACCAATGGCTTCACGAATATTGTCCTTTAAAGCGTAAATTGGCGTAACACTTATCTTTGACGGCACCCCACAAAAATAATAGTCCAACGGTGTCAAATCGCAGCACCGAAGTGAACAAACGACATCAGCTCTGCGGCTGATAATGCGATCTTCAAAAACAGGGCGTAAAACATTGAGTGTAGCTTCGGCTGTGTGGCACGTAGCGCCGTCCTGTTAAAACCAAATGTTGCCAATATCCTCCTCTTCAATTTTTGTGAAAAAAAATTCGTTCAACATGGCCCGATAACGATCGCCATTGACTGTAACGGCCACTCCTTGCTCATTTTCCAATTATGCCTCTGGACCAAAGTCCGCACCAAACAGTGACTCGTTTTGGGTGCGTCGGATTTTCAATGTATGCGTGCGGGTTTTCTGTGCCCCAAATGCGACAATTTTGCTTGTTTACATACCCGCCAAGATCAAAATGAGCTTCATCTGAAAAGATGATTTTTTTTGCCAAAATCGGCATCTTCTGTAAGTCGATCGCAGGCCCACTTAGCGAAGCGAAAACGCATTGGATGGTCCATATTCGTTCAGCGGAAGGATAAAACTAATTATCTGTCAAATCAGACATGAGCTACTAAGTGTTACCATTCACGAAATAAGCACTAGTTGAAAAAAAAACGTTAGATGGCGGACCCGATATTAGACTACGGAGAATTCTTGGTCCAACCTGGTCTGTGCAATTCAGGGAAGACACTTAGTAGGCACAATCTGAAAACAATTCATTGGCTTCAACTGTAATTAACATAACACTTGAGCATGCTGAGCCTTTCTACTGCTTTCTCTGACTTTCTGACCCAACCTCCTCGCATATAATAATGAAGTTTGTGTTGGTATTTTGTCTCCACACCCTTTGCTTCATTATGAAGGGCAAATACGGAGAAACTACTTTCATTGCACTGACATTCTGTGATGAAAAAAGTTGTCTTTAACTAGTCAAAGACGACCACCACAAGCCTGTGTTATCGTGATCTTTTAATCTGGAGTTATAAAATTTAATATTTTCATTCCACTGATAGGCAACTGTGTAACCCACAGTCGTTGTTGATTTTTGATTACTTAACGTTCAAAAATTCCATGCGCTTAAATAAGAAAAATAAATTTAAAAAAAGCATTTGGTTATCGATTACTTCACTTTAATTTGAAGACATTTTTATCCTTTTGCTGTTGCTGCAGCACCACATGGATAGTGGCGTGGCGTAGGAATGTTGTTGTTTGTGGCATTATCATCATGACTATCTTTTAAAAATTTTATGATATCAGACGGTTTTTTTCTATCTTCATTACGAATAATAACGTATTTTTGTTGTCGTTTTTTTTTTTTTGCTTTATTTTTAGAAAAGAAAAAAGAGCAACGATAACAGCAAAACGATAACTGCATATGGCCTGGCCATTTAGCTAAGGCAGCAGCGAATAAAACAAAACAAAAAACATTTAAAAAACACACAGGGAATCCATTTGGGTGATTTTTATATTTACGTTCGTATCTCATTTCATACATCAAAAAGTAAAAAATCTTTTCAGTTTTTTTTTGCTCATTTCATTCGAAAACGAACGCAGAAAAAAAAGCAATTCAGTTATCGATAAATGAGATCTCAATTTTAAAGCTTTATACGGTTGAGGTTTTTATTTATTTTCGTTTTTTTTCGCTTTTTTTGCCACAGTGTTTTTATGACTATTGTGGCAATATAAGGTAGCAGCAGCAGCTAACAACGACAGCAACAACAATAACAACAAATTATAAATAAACTTTAAAATGAAATGGCAACAACGGTCATGCTGTTGCTGTTGCTGCTGCTGCTGCTGTTTTAAGGTGAGTTACACTCGCCTAATCTTTCTATTTATCGCATTAAAACCCCGTAACAGGCGACGAGCGAGCGGATGAGCTGCTGGTAAGTGAGTATAGGAGCTATTGCCACCAGCCTTAGTGTTAGTAGAGGAGGAGGGTAAGGGGCAGCCTTAAGCACCAAGGGTAGCCAACGCACATAAAACATTTCACAATTTATTGGCATTAAGCGTATGAAATGAAAACAACAAAAACAACAGCGTAAATATTAAATGAACCTCCACTCCACTCCACTCACTCACTCTTTCGTACATCAACATTTGTTGTGTTGTGTTGTGTGTCTCATATCGTCAATTCGTATCGCAATGCTTTTTTTTATCGCATTAAAAATAAAACTTTGAAAACTTACACAAACACACACACACACAGCAACGTATTGAATTATTTCATGCGTTTTTACCGCTTGTGCCTGTGGTTTATCAATCAATCTTAATTAATCACTCGCAAAAGATCACCAAATAAATTTAAAAAAATAAAAAAATAAAAAAAAAAATATAAAAACAACAGCAACAATAACAACAGAAAAACTAAATGCCAAATGCCAAAGTGAATTAAAAAATTTTTAAAAATAAAAAAAGTTTTTTAACTCCCCAGCACACAACATAGAGCTTCTAGAGAAAATCAAAACAAAAACGCACGCTAAACCTAATCGGGCCATAAAGGAGGAAGTTGGTAAAATGGTCAAAACATTTAATGATGGTCACAAACGTAAATTATTATTTTCTTTTCGTAGTTATTACCTAAACTGAGTACGTTTTTGCGGGCGAATCTCTTTGGGCAATAAGCCAGTTTAAACAAGGAATGTAATCTTTCGAAAAAATTTAAGAAAAAAAATTTTTTTTTCTGTAAAACATCTCAAAAGCGTCATACACAAACGATGGTTTGCGATACAAAAGGTTTGCGCCTTTAATAACTAATGTAGCCTGTTTGAGGTTAAACATCTGTCTGTCTCATGCGATACAAAAGGTTTGTGCCTTTAATAACTAATGTAGCCTTTTTGAGGTTAAAAATCTGTCTGTCTCATGCCTAGAAACAACTCTCTCTCTCTCTCTGTCTCTTTTTTGGGTACTGGATGCTGTGGTGAGGAACTTTTGTTGCTTTAGATGTCAAGGAGATTATGATTGAGATCAACATTTTATTCCACTAAATATAATCAAGAAGTCGCCGTAGTCTAGTAGGTATCGTGTTGGCTTATTAGACGTAAAGCCAGGGTTCGAGCCCCAGGCCAGACATCAAAATAAAATACAAAAAATATTTCTTCGGCGACTTCCTCTCAGCAGATTTCTGTAAAAAACTCTGAGAGTAAATAGAAAATTGCCATGAAAAGTTTCTCAGAAATCCGTCGTTCAAAGTCGACTTTAAACTGTAGGTCCCGGCTCTTACGTATAAAAATTAATACACACAACATAAGTGGTGTGAGGAACTAGGTCGTAATCCTGACTGAAGGGTTATAATGACCAATTATGTATGTATGTATGTAGAGACGCTAGTATTGGATGATTTGCTAGCACTGGCAATTTTATGTCTATTCATGATGGGAAGGCAGTGCATTTTTGGCATTGTCACATGTTGCGAATCATTTTTTAAATTGCAATTTTTTTTTTTGAATATTTATAAATCCAGCAAAAAATAAGTCACACTTAAAAAAAAATTTAAATTACAGTGGAGTTGAATATAAAACTTTCAAATAGTCCTTCCTTTATTCGGATGCCCTCTATATCTTCTTTCATTTAATTACGCTTAAGACAAATTGCCACCCAAGTTGTAATACAAAAAAAAATACAACAAAATTAAAACTTTCTTCGATAACTTTTATTCCTTTGTCTTCTTCTTGTTCACATGAAAAATTTGATTTTTTAAAAAATTATTTTTTTTTTATCAACCTGCCTGCCTTTGATTGTCATTATTGAGTTGACATTGCTGGTGGAAGTTTTATTGGGAAATTTTCTTTCTTAAAAAACCAAAAAACCCAAAAATTACAAAAACTTCACAAAAAAAAAAAAAACTAAAGAAAAATTATCGAGAAAAAAAAACAAGCATAATTAATTATATTCGATTTTGTTTTCTCTCTCTCTCCCTCCCTCCCAATTATGTCTTGCACCATCATCACCATTTGTTATCGGCCGGGTTTTGTCTGTTTCCTCTAATAAATGCTAAATGCGGCATTTTGTTCTTTTTCATTTTCGTTTAGTTTAGTTATGAGGGCGATTAGTCGCATTTAATCGAAAAAAAAAATATTAATTTTGTGGAGCCTCTGATGGTTCTAATGCCCCACATACTATGTGTTTACCTTGCGGCGTCTTTGGTGGTGGTTTGGCCCTTAAAAATTGATGATGATGACGCCTATTGTTGTTGTTGTTGGCCTGCAAACGCATCAATTTGATTAATTGTGATAATGTTGACAAATTTCTATCGTTTTATTTGGTTAATATACGCATTATTTGTAATCGATTTATCATATCAAATGAAATATTTTTTTTATTAACCTTTGAATATTGTTTGTTGGTGGTTACAGTTGGTCTTAATAGGCTGACCGACAGACAGACAGGTTGTGTTTGAATTTATTGTTTTATTTCTACCATTGAATGTGTCTCTCTGACCATCATTTGTAATTATTGGTGACAAATTTGTTGGCGCCAAGTTATCGAATTGTTGGTTTTTATTTTCTTTTTCCAGGTTTTTATGAATCTTAAGACAATAAAAACGATTGTTAATCGAAATAAGGTTAATAAAGACTGGCGATAAAGAAAAAAAAACTTTTAATATTTCGTTGTTAAATATTCGTGGTGGTTTTTATTCTAAAAGTTCTCTGAACATCAATCAATAATGATATCGATATATAAGCGGCTAATTACTCTCTTTCTCAAATCCCTCTTCTCACCTTGTAATTGAAGCTGCTGATACATGCTACGCGGTAATGATAATGCAAAAGTCCTTAATTATTTAATGAGCAGAAGCACCACTTTCTTGCTGTTGTAAGGAAGGTATACAGTAGTACCTCTCCATCCTAAATTAAGTAACGGGTTCGCCAAATAACTTTTTTTTTTTTTGAAAGTGCTTTAAAAAAAAACTACTGAATATTTTCTAAAATTTCTTTCTTTATTTGAAAGTACAATCCTTCCCGTTAATAATGGAAAATAATTTCATTCAAATGGCTGCCTCGGCTGGCCATGCAGCAGCCTACACGATCGGTCTAATTTTTAAGCACATTATCGATTGTGTGCAGCTGTATTTCACCAATGGCTTCACGAATATTGTCCTTTAAAGCCTCCATTGTCTCTGGCTTGGCCGGCGTAACACTTATCATTGACGGCCCACAAATAATAGTCCAACGGTGTCAAATCGCAGCTCCGAGGTGGCCAAACGACATCAGTTCTGCGGCTGATAATGCGATCTTCAAAAACAAGGCGCAAAACATCGATTGTAGCTTCGGCTGTGTGGCACGTAGCGCCGTCCTGTTGAAACCAAATGTTGCCAATATCCTCCTCTTCAATTTTTGTGAACAAAAATTCGTTCAACATGGCCCGATAACGATCGCCATTGACTGTAACGGCCACTCCTTGCTCATTTTCGAAGAAAAATGGCCCAATTATGCCTCTGGACCAAAATCCGCACCAAACAGTGACTCGTTTTGGGTCCGTCGGATTTTCAATGTATGCGTGCGGGTTTTCTGTGCCCCAAATGCGACATTTTTGCTTGTTTACATACCCGCCAAGATCAAAATGAGCTTCATCTGAAAAGATGATTTTTTTTTTGCCAAAATCGGCATCTTCTGGTGTAGGCTACTGCATGGCCAGCCGAGACAGCCATTAGAATGAAATTATTTTCCATTATTAACCGGAAGGATTGTACTTTCAAATAAAGAAAGAAATTTTAGAAAATATTCAGTAGTTTTTTTTTTAAAAGCATTTTCAAAAAAAAAAGGTTATTTGGCGGACCCTTTAGAAGCACTAACTGGTTTTATAATAACGAGAAATCTTCAGTACAGGCTAGTCTATATTGTTAGTTTTCAACATGTTTTCTTATCGAGTTCTGCTTTAAAGGCCAAGCCCTAATGCTGATTGTCAATACCGATTAATCGATACTTATCGGTTAGCTCTACGACATCGCTTCCTGTGGTATCACAATGGTTTGCTATGTGTGCTTCAGTCAGTTTTGATTCGACTATCCTCTCCTATGATTAGATTTTATCTCCTTTAGTTCTGGCTGCAAGCTATTTACATTCCAGAAACGGTTATCGATTACTGTGTACTTTACCGTTAATTAGTGCTTGGGTGGAGGCATGCTGTGGTATACATATGTACACATATGTATAGGCAAGAGGAATTGGTGCAAACCATTAGGTATAATATGTGTGACGCATTCCTTATCCTTCGATGACTCATTTGAATACGAAATTCCCACACAAACTCACTTAAGTGAGACTTTCGTTAACATTTCGTTTAAAAATTAATGAAAACAACACACATATCTGCCTAATATTTCTCTCTTTCTCTCTCGCTCTCTTTCTCAGACTGTCAGATGTCATGAGAGTTCGCGAATGACGTTTAATTTCTTTAAGAATATGGGCTATCGAATAGTTATCGAAATATTTTGTTGTTGCTCTTGCTGTTACTACAAATGGTGTTGGGTCCATAACTTGTACAGCTTTTAGTTGTTATCACTATTCATTATTATTGTTGTTGTTGTTGTTGTTATTGCTGGCAACTTAATAGCACTGCGAGATACAGACACACACACACCCACAGATAGAGAAAGAGAGAGAAACTAAATTTGAAACTGAAACTGAGAACCCTTTGATGTCGCGCCTGGCGTCTTTGTTATCATTTTGGTGATAACACATGTCAGTGGACGCTTTAGGCGAGGTTAGTAATATTCTTTCTTTTTATTGTTATTATTTGTGTTGCTGTTGTTGTTGTTGTTGTTATTAATATGTTGTATGGTGAAGTTGTATTGCATTTTGCTGAGGCTCTCATTTCATACTTTGTTCGTATCTGTGAGCCCCATACATTTGTTTCGTTGATTGTTTGTTGCTGTTGAAACGTTGGTTGGTTGGTTGGTTGGCTGGCTGGTTGGTTTCATTCTTTTATAGTTTTTTCTGATAAGAGAGACATTTTTAGTTGTTGTTCCTGTTGTTGTTGCTTTAATGTAATCGAACTTTTAGTTTCAAACTAAAATGTATAACAGGATGATGATGATCATGATGATGACGATGAAATGAAGTTGATTAAAAAAAATTGAAAACAAACACTCTCAGAGTATTTCAATTTTCTACTCATTTGTTTTGCTGTTGCAGCCTATAAGAATTGTTGGTCACCAGCCATTAAGTGAATAAAAAAGCAATTTGTATTGCATTTTTGATATAAATTTTAAAAAGAAAAAAAAACAACCGAAGGAAGGAAATAATTTTTTAAAAAGTTTTAACGAGTTTTTTGGAACCTGAGTGCTGGAGAAATTTATAGAAGCAATTTCTGATTTATCAATCAAATGCCGTACTGAGCTTTTACCGACGGAACTCACTGTAAAATTCTTTGAAGTACAGTGAGAATTCATAATTTTTAATTAAAACTTATTTGCAGTGAATTAATCGATCATATAAATTTGAATGGAAGGATATTAGGACACAATCATTAGGTTAGGCTAACAACATCTATAAAATCGTGTGAGTTTGCATTCACAGCAAAAACGCGTATCACATTCCATTAACCGTCTGACCGACCAAAAATTGAGTTCCTAGTGCTCATAACAGATGGTCTCTTCTTCCTTCTTCTAATCGCAACTTCTGCAGAAAGCACATGAAGGGGGGTACCCTATGGGCTTGTGTTCATATTAGGCAATGTCCCATGAGGACAGAGATCAATAATATGTGGCAAGTTGTGTCGTTCTTCCTGGGTAAAGTTTTTGTTAGCTTAACTTAGCGGTCTAGCAAGGTACTCTTTTCTATTCCGACAGCTGACCCATGGAGCTTGGTGCGTCGCCATATTCTAGTGAGTAACGCTTTACTTTTCCAGATAAGGCCGCAAGAGTTTTAACTTCAGCTATGACATCTGAAAAAAAAAATATTTCTTTTCATGACTCCCACTCAGCAATCAACTGAACGGGCTCTGAGATTACATAACATAATTGGTCATTACAACCCTTCAGTCAGGATTACGATCTAGTTTCTCACACCACTTATGTTGTGTGTGTTAATTTTATACATGCGTGACGGGACCTACAGTTTAAAGTCGACTCCGAACGACAGATTTTTTGAGAAACTTTTCATGGCAATTTTTATTTACTCTCAGAGTTTTTGACAGAAATCTGCTGAGAGGAAGTCGCCGCAGAAATACTTTTTGTATTTTATTTTGATGTCTGGCCTGGGGCTCGAACCCTGGCTTTTCGTCTAATAAGCCAACACACTACCTACTAGACCACGGCGACTTCGGCTCTGAGATTATTATCATGAAAAAGCTTAGTTGGATGGCAGATTGACTTCTCACGCTGTCTAGAATCTTGTTGTTTTATTTTATTGCGGCTATTACCGGTCAGATGCGTATAGTGATAATATGACCTTTTCTACAGGGATTTTTTCGAAGATATTCTGACTTCATAAAAATTATGATTCGAGGACAATAAATTCTGAATTCTGAACGCCGTTGATGCTTTAAATATTCTACAGAGTAATAATGCCTCCATTTTCCATGGATGAAATGTCATTTCTTAAAGGACAACAACCCCAAATATTCCGCTACCAAACCTTATTAGGAATGAAAATTATGTTTTCTGGCAAATGGATTGGCCTTGACAGATGATGAATCTCATCAGTCGGGAACCTCTGAAAAATCAGAAATAAGTTCAGTTGCCTTAGATCGTTTTCTTATAGTGTGGTTTCGATAAGATAAGCTAAACAAGTGAGTCTGGCAATATAGGAAGACACCAGTCCAGGAGTCCAAATATCAATACCTTTGCCTAATAGGCTGTCTAATGGAAATGAATTCTTCTTCGAGATTATCGGTTACACAATTATCCGGAAGCCCTATTAGATTGGCAATTTCTTCGGCGGCTTCCTCTCAGCAGATTTCTGACAAAAACTCTGAGAGTTTTATTTACTCTCTCTACTTTGCCATGAAAAGTTTCTCAAAAATCTGTCGTTCAGAGTCGACTTTAAACTGTAGGTCCCACCACTCACGTATAAAATTAACGCACACAACATAAGTGGTGTGAGAAACTGGGTTGTAATCCTGACTGAAGGGTTGTAATGACCAATTATGTACATATGTATGTAGTATGTATGAGAACTGCTGCAATAGTCAATCAAGGACGTTGCGGTAGATGCCAACTAGCCTACAGCTGAAGCTTGTACCCGAAAGACATACAATTTCCGCTTGTCTATCAGAGGAGATTAAAATGCTGGTCTTAGTATGTGTCACACGAATTGCTTAATAGCCATTACTTTGATCTGAAACACACTGCCAGGGAGGCAGGAAAGCAGGATGATATCCTATGAAGCCTACATATTGTTACGTTTTTACCTTTTTAAAAACGTTTAAATATGAGTTCGTTAATTGCAAACAAAGTAAAAACAAATTTAATTTCAGTTAAACTCTCTTTATTCTTTACACTACTTTTGTATGCCACCGTATACAACTTAACGATGCAACAGTAATTTGACTGTACAATATTCTATTTCACACTTCTGTCCGCGATAACACTAAAAACTGTTCGTTAGATCTTCTCTGCTTACAACCTTTTTGCAAGTAAAGCCGCTTGTACGTTCGAACCGCAACGCGCCTTCACACAAGACTGACTAAATTAACACTCTGACTGCTGCTTGCTTTGTCCAGCCCTTTTATAGTCCGACACAACCAGACTAACGAACATTCTTGAAGTGGAAGGTTCGTGTTCTCGCCTTCTCGAGAGTTCTGTTGTTAGTACATTATTGCTTGTGTACTTTTCTTATGTTGTCTATCACATATTTGTCGTAGCTGGTTTACTTTATTTTATGTTGTTGTTGGTACCAGGCGCAACCAGGTTCGTCATACATATGTGTGTGTGCAGCTTTAGATAATCAACACGTTCATTGTATTCCTTGTGTTAGTGTGTATTTGTATCGTGTGGCTTTTGTTTATCGTTTTTGTTGTTAAACGATATTAGGTCGTTTCGATTTGCGTAGCAATATATTTTTTTAAGTTTAAAACAGTTTGTGTGGACTTCTACCGAATTTTCGGAGATAATCATGCCAGAGAACCGGACTTGGAATTCTAGTGTGCAATTTCCTATGAAGACTAGCTTCTGATCCTGGTTATATTGAGAAAGGACAGAGTAGTATCGAAAAGCAATAACGGGCCACTGTGCTAGGTGGCGCGAATTGCAACAAATGCATCATTTTATCTGCAAAGCGATATAATAAACTGAGAGCCAAATAAGTATTACAAAAAGGGTTTTGTAGAGGTATAGCATCGCAACACAACTTGAGTTTGAATTCAGAAAATTTTAGTTCCAATTTTGATATTAGACATATTGTTAACATTCGTTTTCTGATTATAAAACAAGTGAGACGATAAACTCCTATACCCTTAAAGCTTTTGGCAAATTTTTAAAATGAAATATAAATACTCTTCAAATTTTAATCTGTAATAAAAATTAATAAATCTGTTTAAGCCGTAAGCCAAATAAAAAAAATTTCATTACACTGCCAAATGAAAAGCGAAACTTGTGGTAATTTTTCTTTTTCGCTTGGCAACCCGAGAAGAAAAATGATTCCTTTGGTGAAGTGACTTAATCTTTATGAGGTTTTCTCAGATTTTCTTCATATAAAATGCTTTATTTATTGTGTGTATGTATGTGTGTGGGGTGAGTGTATAATGCACATGATAAGGAAGAAAACGATAAGTAATGCACACACACAATTATTTATGTAAGTGTGTGTGTGTGTGTGAATGCAGTACCCAGTGCAACAGCAATACTCAAATCAGTTTTATAAACTTTTTAACACAATACATATATCATTCCATTCCAACTGCTGTTGTTGTTGTTGTATTCATTTCATTTCATTTTGCTTTCGTTAGTATTGTTGCTGTGTTGCTGTGTTGCTGTATTTCTGTTTCATTTTTCGATTTTCAGATTCTTATGCTTTCGAGCAGTTTTCTTATCGTACGAAACAGTTTTGTTTCCCTTTTTTCTTCTTCTGCTTCTACTTTTTGCAGCCATAATCTGTTGCCTTATCAAGATTCACATTAAAATGTATCTCTTCTTTACGTTTTTTTCTCCTTCTCTCTTGCTGTTGGTGTTGCTGTTGCTATTTTAACTATGCAAACACGCACACAATCATAAACACTCTATCTCTCACTCTTTAATTCACACACACGCTTACACATCCATGCATATGTATATACTCTCTTGTGCATTTGTGCACATTTAAGCATTTTTTTTGGGTTTTTTTTCTCAAAGTTTTGATAATTTTTGTTTTTTTTTTCCGGTATCTTTAGCAACACAGTGATGATACAAATATTATTGCACTCATGCTCACACGTATGCATGTATGTATCATTGAATGGAAAAACTATTCATATCTCACTAATGCAAACAAACTCTCTCTTATACTACAAAAACATCTACATGTGTGGGTATGTGTGCGTTCATATATAAACATTTAAATTCACATACGCTCTCAACATGTTGCTACAAATAATGATACATGTGTATAGAAATTTGTTTACTTACACATGCATGAGCGTAAGCCTTAACAGTGGGCAACATATGTACGTATGTAATGTTAAAAATAATTTGTGTCGTGATTAATTTCAAACTAAAAATGCGGAATTCACATCAGATGGCGCATATTTTATACATGATTTTTGTTTTTAAAAAGTTTTATCAACGGAGAATATCTTCCAAGCGGAAAACTATGCCCACGAAAGATTTGCTCAATTCAACTTACATGAGGGTGTACAAAAGACAAAGCAGGTCTGACAGTCAGACTGACTAAAACCGAAGATAGGGATAAGAGGGACTGTCTGGAGAAGCCAAATCGCATATGTAGGCAAAATAAGGGTACCCTTGCTGGGGTCATAAGCCAAGTGTTAATCCTCGACAAAAAGCAAGCAAACGAGCTTACGAGAAGGAGAGCTTTCACACCGCTACTTGGACCAATACTCTTCTGTGAAGTGGGAGTGGATGTTTAAAAAAGGTATGCTCAACAAAAAAGACGATATAAAGAGACAAATCGGTTCTTAATCGAGGCAATCGGAATTTTTGTTGGGAAACTACAACAAGAGGAGATCTGAGTCATGTATCGGGCTATCCAGGAATAATCTGAGATTGGTTATCGGTCTTTTGACAAGGCAGTTTAGACTCAGGGTACACTTATTTAGAATGGGGATTTTTTCGAACCCAATATGTAGATTCTGCGACAATGAGAATGAATCATTGAAGCTTTAAAAAAACACAGGAAGAAACACCTGTGTTTATATCAACTGCTAGGTAGAGAATTGTCATTGTAATCACCATCATTGTAGATACAGTCTCCTGAAGTTTGTGAGGACATATTAGGCTTAGTGGAGACATTATACAGACATCCTATAAAGTACCACCACACCACAATAATAATAGATAGATGAGGCTAAAGAGTTCAAATCTCAATTTTGACATTTTAACAGGAAAAATATGGAAAAATATTTCTTTCGGCATCGTCCTTACAGCAGTCGTTAGACTGTGAGAGCAACTGATCGCCATGAAAATGTTTCTGTAATCTTTTGTTCCTCTCTCATGGATTAAAACCCAAATAAGCATAGGTGGTGTGAGAGGCTAGATTGTAATCTTGCCATAAAAGTTGTAATGATCAATTAAGTAGCAGCTAATATTTAATTACCATGACCTACTATGCTCGGCATTGTCCATGAATGCCAAAAGCGTCAACTTTTCTTTTAAAGAGGGCTTCAAGAACAGCAAGGGTCTAACGTTATTACGAAAGTTGCCATACAAAATTGTTTATACAGTAATCCTTCAAGTTACGTCGCCTCGATTAACGTTGTTTCGATTTACGTCGTCAAATTTTTTGTTCCCTTCAACTTCAATTTGCGTCATCATTCGATTTATGTCGCCTTTTTTTTTGGAACCAACTGCGAATTAAATCGATGGATTACTGGAACTTTTAAGTTCCTTGTTAAAAACATACTATTTTGTCGTATGGGCAATATGAAATTCGATTTACGTCGTTTCGATTTACGTCGCCCTTTTTTAGAACCAACTGCGACGTAAATCGAGGGATTACTGTAGTGAAAAGGCATTTCTATGAAGATTACCACAGGACATAAAGTCGTCTCGACGAAGGGCCGTCTTGTTGGATGTTGCCTTCGTCAAAAGTGTTGTATATAGTCCGGTAGTAGTTTTAACGCGCCTGTATCTTGAGTGGAAAAGAAGGGTCTGAAGTCCCTAGCGGATGTGTGTAAAATTTTCTTTGCCTTGCCAACAAATATCACTCGAAACTCTCGTCGTCAATGGGTTATGAAAGAAAATACAAGGTCTGCCTTGATACAAATACACAAAAGCCTACAAGCTAACAGAAATGCCTTCAGGATCAAGTGATTAGAAATTTCGAATTGCCTGGAAAATGTGTGTCAATAACCTGTTTAATCCTTTCCTCCTCTATAACCTTTCAATTCTCCTGAAAACTTCATGCTTGCAATACAAATAACAGTCTTCGTTAGAGAATTTAATTCTGAATTGCTATTTGGTTCCTATTTAAACCCTTTTTTTTACCACTTTAAGCCCACTGTTGTTAAGCACTCCAGTGTGTTTCCTTAGTCTAGCCGTTTTCTTAACGCCTGATGCCATATGAGCTTTCCAAACACACTCACACATGGATACATACAAGCTTGCAGTCATGAAAATAAATCTGCATATCAAATAGTGTTTATGAAAGAGTAGTTGCACATATAAATCATGCGTATGCGTATGTGTATGTGTAGAACATATAAAATGCACAGATTTTTATACTCTCTTGTTTTCCTCTACTACTGTTGTTCGGCATGCATGTGTGCAGCAGGGATATCTTAAGTTTTACGTTTCATAAAATTTTCGGTTGTAAAATTGTTGTTGGTACACGCTGATAAAAGTAATTTTTTTTTTTCAAAATCGTGTTGCCTTTTAAGAGTTTTTTGTTGCTCGCTCTCTTTCTCTCTCTCTTGGTTGCCCTTGTCTTTTTTGTGCATATGTGTACATAAATGAGTGAGTGTGTGTGATAGAGAGAAGGCGGAGAGAGAGAGAGAGAAAGGGGGGTATATATTAAAGAGAGCAGTAGTTTATCATTTGCTTAACTTTTGCCACACATGCACGAGTTAATATCAATAATAAATACATTTTGCCTTACAGTTGGCTTTCTCTTCTACTTCCCTTGTCTCTCTTTCTCTCTTCCTTAGCATTTTTTCCTCTCCTTATTTCTTTATAAAAAACTACTTATTTTGGTAGTTTTTTATACATACTTGGTTGGTTATTTCTCTCTCTTCCTCTCCCTCTCTTTTTTATTAAGGAATAATTTACCCACAAATATGTTATTAAATCAATGGAAGATTGTAAGAGTATGTGTATGCGTATGCGTATGTGTATGTGTATGAGTATCATTAAAACATTATTAAACTCTGACTCACAACTCTCACTCTCACCCCCACTGTGTATGTGTGTGTGTGCGTTTTTTTATTTGTATTGCAAATAGTATTTCGTTATTAATCAAGGTTGTTATTGCTATTGTTGTTACTGGTGTTCTTGTTGTTGTATTCTTGCATTTAAAGCAGAATTCTTTTTAGTGTCGTTGTTGCCTTCTCACTCTGGTTGTGTGTGTGTGCTGTGACTCAAGGCATTGAGCAAGAACAGAGATAAACTGTGTTAATGATGGATATTTATGCCACGTATACCCTATAGAACTATGGGTGCCATGGTAGATGGTAGATGCAGTTTGTAAAGGATTACTAGGATGACAATTTAATGTCGTTATAATGCTTGGACCTTAGGATTGGGTATGAAATTGGATTCGAACATTTCGCACATTACGGGCGATATTGCGACGATAACTAAACTATCGCTGGCTTTTAAGTCCTCCAGCTTTAGAGGGCTATCCAGATAGGCACCGTCTTTGACGTAAATACACAAAAAAGTCTTGGCGACCAATTGACGACGCCAAGGATGCATACATAACACATAATTGGTCATTACAAGCCTTTAGTTAGGATTACGACCTAGTTTCTCACACCATCTATGTTGTGTGTTCATTTTCATACATGAGTGGCGGGACCTACAGTTTAAAGTCGACTCCGAACAACAGATTTTTGAGAAACTTTTTCATGGCAATTTTTATTTACTCACAGAGTTTTTGCCAGAAATCTGCTGAGAGGAAGTCGCCGAAGAAATAATTTTTGTATTTTGTTTTGATGTCTGGCCTGGGGCTCAAACCCTGGCTTTACGTCTAATAAGCCAACACACTATCTACTAGACTACGGCCTACTAGACTTTATAAAGGATTACTAGGATGAAAATTTTATTTCGTTATAATGCTTCGACCTTAGGATTGGGTATGAAATTGGATTAGTTTTGAGATATTTTTACCATTTCACACATTACGGGCGGTATTGCGGGGATGATTCAACTGTTGCTGGTTTTCAAGTACTCCAGCCATAGAAAGCGCTATCCAGATATGCATCGTCTTTGACGTAGACTCACAAAAAAGTCTTGATGGCCAATTGGCGGCGCCAAAGCGACTAGCTTTTGTTAGGATTATGACCTAGTTTCTCACACCACTTATGATGTTGTGTGTGTAATTTTCATACATGAGTGGCTGGACCTACAGTTTAAAATTGACTCCGAACGGCAGGTTTGAAAAACTTTTAATGAAAATTTTATTTCTTCTCAGAATTTTTGCCACAAATCTGCTGAGTTACAATGTTTTTTCATATTTCACTTCGTTGCAGATGTCTGACCAAATCCAAAATCGGTCGTATTATATGGCCTGTGCCACCATTTTCTTAAACCACATACAGTCCTCTTTTTAATTTTCAGATACTGAAAAAAAAACAAAGATTACCTTACGTCCATAGCACTCTGAATTGACGGTGACGGCTCAATGACATCTTCAGATGTAATGAATTTGCCAATTTTACTTCTGGGTTCTTCGAGTACTACATACAAAAATATAATTGTTTACATAACTACAGAGTGAGAAATGAGACTCACTGCTTAAGAAAATTATTCAACATTGGTTTTTGGATCATCTAAAGAGGGAATATCGTGTGGTGTTGATGAGGACTGCCATTAGATAAACTGGACGATGGCGAAGTAGACGACGCTACCGATGACATATCATTAACGCACTCATCACAGTCAATGTAATCCTACATTGACACCCTATTGTAGTACCTGGTAAGACTACATGTACTTAAGGTTTAGTCGTTAAGATAGCAAAAAGTCGTTTGGCCGTGCTTTGCGGTATTTGTCACTGACAGTGATGTGTGTCCGTCCCTATTTAAAAAGAATGACAGTCGACCATTGCCGGTTGTCCTTGAGTGCATTAAGTTATATTCTCTTGTAAAACTTGATGGTTTTCTTCAGAGTCTGTTGGCTGTTTGTTTCGTTATCGTAAAATAATAAATTTTGCATTCTGTGTGAATGAAACAAAGACAGAGAGACAGAGAGAGAGAGAGAGAGAGAGACAGAGTGAGAGAATAATGCAGAAAGTGGGAGTGAAAATGAAACTAAAGGGGATTTATTAAGCTTTACAATTCAATGGTTTTAAGGTTGCATAAGTGTAGGTAAACAATTCTCTATTTTTCTAAAAGATTGTAACCTATAATAGAAGAGCGGGCTGCAAGTATGTAAGCATTTATGTACAATATAGAAAGGAGTTGAGAAATTGACTCATCAATGAGCTCTAAAGGCATAAGAGTCTTTAAATTCTTATAGTAAAAAAGCGTGCAATGTCCTGAGCTATATAAGATAACACCCCTCCTGTTCATTCTAAAGAGGCCAAAAAGAAGAAATGGACAAGTATTCGATACTAAAACTAGGATTCCATATCCATATCTGGGATAACACCTGATGTAAATTAACATGGAGGGCATATACAGCAAGCATTTCAGGAAAAACCAGAGATGCCAAGATGATATGCAGAGGGCATGTAGGGAAACCCCGGAGGTGCAACATCGGAATTATGCACTGGAATTACACGATGATGGTCACACCAATAGGAGCCTTCTATATATAATGAGATGAACTAGAGGCTCTGTCGTATTTAAGTCCGCTGCGCATGGTAGTAAAGATCAAAGCTTTCAAGATTATTGATGACAGCTCCCTCTTTATCTGGCCCCTGGATAGAACAACTAGACTCTATACATACTTTCTTAAAAGAAAGAATATTTTTTAGTATACAGATAGGGCAAGAACGAATCTTAAGGCAGGAGAAATGGTTTTTTGTTTATTCAGAATGAAATATTCCGATTCTATCGCAAAACTCATGGGTATCTTCAAAGCTAAAGCTAAGCCAACGAAAGATGCGAGCAATTCAACTTGAATCGGGGGACGTACAAAAGACATAACGTGGCAATACTATCTGACAGTCAGGCCGTCATTCAAGCACTCGGCTCCTTCTGTGATTAAATCAAAGATAGCTGAACCGGTTAGGTAGGCAAAATAAGGTAATCCTCTACTGAGTCCCAGGTCCCAGGTCATGTGGAAATTCTCTGTAATGAGCAAACAGACGAGCTCACTAGAAGGGCAGCTCCACTTCTGTGGAGCGGAATTGAATGTTTGGAAAGGTATGCTCAACGAAAGAAAGATAACAATTTCACAAAACTTTTATTACTTTTATTTCGAAAATACAATAAAAGGAGATCTGAGTCGTACATCAAACTATCCAGGAGTAACTTGAGATTGGTAACCGATCTTTTGACAAGGCACTGTAGAATCAAGGTGCATTTATTCTGAATGGGGACCGTGTTGAACTCAACAAATACAGAATCTCTGACGATAGGAATGAATGATCCGAACATAGTCTTGGAATGCGTGGAGCAGTAATGCATCCCAGGAAAAACACCTGGATCCACATCATCTGCTACATAGGAACCCTGTATTGTAAATACCGAGAACAGCATTCTGAAATATGTCAGGGCAATATACTTGGAGGAGACAATATTTAAACAGTACAATAGATGGTCACATGACCGTAATAAGTTATAAATTGTTTGGTGTGGATTTTGGTCCAGAGGCATAATTGGGCCATTTTTCTTCGAAAATAAGCAAGGAGTGGCCGTTACAATCAACGGCGATCGTTATCGGGCCATGTTGAACGAATTTTTGTTCATAAAAATTGAAGAGGAGGATATTGGCAACATTTGGTGTCAACAGGACGGCGCTACGCGCCACACAGCCCAAGCTACACTCGATGTTTTGCGCCCTGTTTTTGAAGATCGCATTATCAGCCGCAGAGCTGATGTCGTTTGACCACCTCGGAGCTGCGATTTGACATCGTTGGACTATTATTTGTGGAGTGCCGGCAAAGATAAGTGTTACGCCGACAAGCCAGAGACAATTGACGCTTTAAAGGACAATATTCGTGAAGCCATTGGTGAAATACAGCTGCACACAATCGATAATGTGCTTAAAAATAGGACCGATCGTGTAGGCTACTGCATGGCCAGCCGAGACAGCCATTTGAATGAAATTATTTTCCATTAGTAACCGGAAGGATTGTACTTTCAAATAAAAAAAGAAATTTGAGAAAATATTCAGTAGTTTTTATTTAAATGTATTTTCAAAAAAAAAAAGTTATTTGGCGGACCCTTTATAAGATAGGCATTTACATACATTTTTTTTTATTTTTTTGTGAAAACTTCTGTGGCTTTGATTCATAAAAACTCACCTGCAAAAGAGTGAAAGAGAAAAATTTCAATTTTAAACGTGTTGAATGTATATTTATTTATTTCTTTTTAAATATTAATTCAATTAACGCCGCTTAAGGAAAAATTTGCATATTTGTTTTGATTTCATAATTAATAACAACAACAGCAACAATAACAGTATTAACAGCAAAATAGGGCATGTTAAACAGCATGTTTTACACTGTAAGTGTATTAATTATGAATGTAACCGAATCAATTAAACTCAATTAAAAAGAAAAACAACAATAATAATAATAATAATAATAATAATAATAATAAAAAAACAGCTTTTTTATAAACTTATTATCATTAAAATATGCGTATATTTATTAAATACAAACCAGCCAACAATTAAAAAAAAAATTGAGAAAAGAAAAACAAGATTTTATTAAAAAAAAAAGACGACACAACCCACCAAATGCGGATCCTAGTGGGTCTAAATTTTTACAATTTAACACGCAATGCAAAGCAGAAAAGAAACATTTTTTATTGCCACACAGGCAAGCAAGTGTGAAAACAGAATAGGACTGTAATACGACAGCGATATGAACTTTCGAGGAAATTAATGACATCCATTCCGGATGAAGAAGTCTGGGAAAATGGTGCTGCGGTACATCTTGTAAAAGACTCTGCAGAAATCCTCACTGATGGCTACAAATTGAATGGAACTGAAAGTGACGGACTTTTCTCGAAATCGATTAGAAGAGCACAGTCTGAAAGGTTGCCGAATGAATCAATAGCGTTTTTCTGACGAATATATTGCCAATACAGGCTGCAGTGAGCATTATTCAAGATGCAAATATTCCCAGACGTAATAAAATGTGTTTTTTATAGAGGTATAGAACTTTAAGTTGCAATAAAACAACGATGGATTAATCGATTAACATGAATTTTATTTATCCGAAAGATAATCTTGTGGCATTACATTTTAAATATGATTTCTGGCATATGACCGCCACGGCTGGCGCGAATGTAGTCCAATCTGGACGTCCAATTTTCGATGACTTTTTCCAACATTTGTGGCCGTATATCGGCAATAATACGGCGAATGTTGTCTTCCAAATGGTCAAGCGTTTGTGGCTTTACCGCATAGACCAATGACTTTACATAGCCCCACAGAAAGTAGTCTAGCGGTGTTAAATCACAAGATCTTGGAGGCCAATTCACAGGTCCAAAACGTGAAATTAGGCGGTCACCAAACGTGTCTTTCAATAAATCTATTGTGGCACGAGGTGTGTGAGATGTTGCGCCCTCTTGTTGAAACCACATCTCCTGGACATCATGGTTATTCAATTCAGGAATGAAAAAGTTAGTAATCATGGCTCTATACCGATCACCATTGACTGTAACGTTCTGGCCACGATCGTTTTTGAAAAAGTACGGACCAATGATTCCACCAGCCCATAAAGCGCACCAAACAGTCAGTTTTTCTGGATGTAACGGTGTTTCCACATACACTTGAGGATTACCTTCACTCCAAATGCGGCAGTTTTGTTTGTTGACGTAGCCATTCAACCAGAAGTGCGCTTCATAGCTAAACAAAATTCGCTTATGAAAATCGGGAACAACGGTAATCTCGTTTTGGGCCCATTCGACGAATCTACGCATTACTTGATGATCGTTTGGCTTCAAATCTTGCACGAGTTGGATTTTGTAAGCACGCAAACCAAGATCCTTCCGCAAAATCTTCCATAAAGTGGATGGACACAGTTCCAATTCCTGTGCTCGATGGCGGATGGACTCATTCGGGTCTTCCTCAATGCTACGCTCTACAGTAGCAATAGCTTCTTCTGTACGCACCGCACCGTACAGCGTCTCTGGGGATGCGAGTTATCAATGAGAGTAAACGTGGTGCGAAAACGTTCCATGGTTAATCGAATTAACTGCTCTGATGGACGATTTTGTCGACGATAAAATGGACGTAGTGCGCGATACGTTTTCCGCACAGAACCATTATTTTCGAAATAAAATTGCATTATTTGCAAGCGTTGTGCAGGCGTGAGTCTATTCATGATGAACTGCCAAACCAAACTGAGAATAAATCACTTGACAGCTGTTAAATCGGTCGCCATCTTGAAAAGTAATGCCAACTTAAAGTTCTATACCTCTATAAAAACACCCTTTATTAACATACTTTCTGATTGCCAGGCGTCTATGAAAACACTAAATTCCAAAGAGACGTTCTCTAAGGCAATGGATAGCCCAACACCAGCTTCGGACATGGGCAGAATTATGAAGAACATCTGGCCAAAACTGAACGAAAGGCCCACAAAAGTCTAATTGAACTCTAAAAGAGCATAGTGAGCCTGATTGTTGGAGTCAAATCTAGGCATTGCATTATGGGCGCTCATACAAAGTGCATTGGTCTTGGACACCTTATGCAGAAGGATGTAGAAACGAGAAAAAGGAGGAATTTTTTCTAAACCTACTGGGTACATGCCTAGAACCATTCCAATGAAGGAAAAAGCATCTGGCAGCCATGGACATTGCCAGCCTGAGTCGCTTTATCAGACATTTTGAGTGAACTTCTACTTTTTGGGTAGACAATACAATTGAGGCACAAGCCAAAGTGTGAAAAAGAGTGGTTTTGTTTACAGAAATTCATTAAATTTCATAAAAGTATGGCAAGTTTGAAGTCGCCGTAGCTTAGTAGGTAATGTTGTGGATTATTAGACGTGAGGCCTCGTTTCACAAGCTCCAGGTCAAACATCTCCAATAAAACAAAATATGAAAAAGATTTCTTCGATGACTTCATCTCAGCAGTTTTCTGGCAAAAACTCTTAAAGTAAATAAAATTGTTGGAGCTTTTCTAATAAGCAAGCATACTACCTACTAGGTAGGTAGGTAGAGGTGGCTGCCCATCCAAGAAAAATTTTTTTTGGTGATGGACACACTTAGGCCGCATTGGGCCCATTGTGCTACCACAGTCATCCGTTGTCCCCTAGTCTCGAAACCATTCGGAGCTCCTGATGAAGCGATTTAGGCTGCCAATGTCAATCTCTGACAGTTCCTCCAGATCATCCATGTAGTAAGTACCCAAGTACTTCCTTCTCCTTTGGCATAGAGCCGGGCATGTTCTTCCTCATCGCTGCAGCTTCTACAGAAGTCGTTAGCAAGGTGTCCAAGTCCAATGCGCCTCGCATGCGTACCCATAATGCAATGCCCCGTAATGACACCGACAACTACACTGAGCGCGCCTCTTTGGAGTTTAAGTAGACTCATTGTGCGCCCCTCATCCAGCCTTGGCCAGATTTTACGAGCCGTTCTACCCGTGTCCGAGGCCGCCCACCTGTCGTTGACGGAATCGACAACCGCATTATCAATTATGAGCTTGCAGGTCCTCATTGGTATGCCCAGATTCGAGAACTCAGCGGTGAGCTCGATGGTCGTGCCCCGCCTAGCAAGTTCATCAGCTCTACAGTTGCCCGGAATACCACTGTGTCCCGGTACCCATCCGATATGGATGTCATATCGTTCCGTACTAGTACTACCTACAAAACTACGCTGATTTCAAAATGATTTAGAAATTAAAAAAAAAATATTAAAACTCTGTTATTGACATTTCTAGATTTAATTTAAATAAAGAAAATCCCCTTTTTATTGTGAACCACTCTCCCCTCTCTCTCTCACCCCTTTTCTTTTTTAAATTAAATTGACCTTTAAAATGTTTCTATTTTTTATTTTTTTTTTCCATACAAGAATGTAAACAATGTATTTAGTTTTACTCTTTAATGGTATTAGCAACACCACACAAGCATTATGCAAATACACACATACACGCATGGGTTGTGTGTTATTTTGTTTACATTTTCGTAAACACAACATGTTCTTGTTGCAACGACGAATGTATTTGCAAATCTCAACATCACCACCATTTTTGCTTTTATGCGAGCTACTCGTGGTTTAAGGCTAATGCTGCTGCTGTTGCTACAAATGTTAACGACGACGACGACGTGGATGACGATGATGACGTTGATGGTGATGGTGTTTTAGATTTATTACATCCTAATGTCGCTATCAGTGGCTATAGATATGTATGCACACAACAAACCGAGTTGGAGAGTGAGAGAAAAGAGAAAAAAAATCTGAAACTGCTAGCAATACAATGCAAAAATGCAACCATTCACTGGCAATATTGCATTTAAAAAGGATGAAAAAAAATAACAGCAGCCAACAACAACAATGTGTTTTTTATACATTTTGTTATGCCATATTAATGGATATATCACTTCAAACACTCACACACATACCCATATCCATATGCATTTACTCTTAAAAAAATAAAACTCAATTCAAAAAACACAATCAGTCACACAAACATACATACACACACACTCTCTGTATGCTCTCTTTTGCTTATAACGTGAGTTGCAACATTTAAAAGGCCATAAAACACTTTGAAAACAAGTTGCTGTGATTGGTCTACTCTAAACTGATGGTATGGCGCCGCCCATATCTGGTTTTTTCTTTTCTTCTCTTGTTTTTTTTTTTTTTGTTTCTTTAAATTTATTTTATTTTTTTTATAGTGAGTTAATGTTGTTGTTGTTGTCGTAGTAGTTTTTTTTCTGATACAATGCTGCCTGCCTGCCAGGCAATGTTTACTTATCTTGTATTATCTCTCTCACATATTTTTCGTTTTTTAAAGTATTTGTGGTCTTGTTGTGGTTGTTTATAAATGTTTAGTGTTCCTAACAAAACAACAGTAACAACAACAACAGCAAGAGCACGAGCATTAGCAACACATGCATCAGCAATAATGTTTTATGCAGAAGCAATAACAACAACAATAACAAACAAATATTGATAGTAAAAGTTTTTCTTTTATTTATTTTTCTCTCGCAATGCATTTATATGTGCATGTGTGTGTGTGTGTATGTTTAAAGAGCATGTTGTTTAGCTGGTTTTTGGTTTTTTTCTTCTCCGTATTTATGTTAGTTTTTGCATAAGAGAGAAGATTTTTATAAGAAAAAACAAAAAAAACAAAACCAAGAGAATATTGAAGAGCCAAAAACTATAAAAGAATGGCGTTTTTAAAAATTCCTGTAAGTGTGTATGTGTATATATATAGAGGAGTATTGATAACTTTGATTATTATTGCTCAGGTGTTAGTTGATAAAGCAACTAAATGCACACATACAATTACACACATTTAATATTACTGTTGCTCATTATTACTCTCTTTGAGACTTTTCAAAATCGCTATGTGATCGAAATTTTGTACGTACTTATTCTAAGGATAGTTTTTAAAAATGTTTTCTGTAGGAGACTGTCCCAACACTTATTTTATGTCTTCTCAAGTAATGTAAACAATTTACAGTAGAAATCAAAACAGCTGCACTCCAATATTAACTCAAAAAGTGATTGAGCGCTGCTGTATTTACAGACGTGTTCGAAATAATAAGAACATTCAAAGCGAAACAAAAGATCGTTTTAAAAAAAATTTTGAGAAAGATTTGAAAATATGGCTTTTTATTATTTTTATTGTAGACATCTTTAGCTTTTAAAAAATACTTAAAGTTATGTTTTAACTCATCTATTTTTTTTTATACTGCCAATAATGTTGAACTAAGTCGAAAATCAGGTGTTCGAAAAAATAAGAACAAATCATATTGGTCCCACTTACATTCCTCACGTGTGAAAAAAAGTCTAAAGTTTTGTTACAAATATAATTGTTGAGATGCCTTTGATCATTTTTTGTGCAGAATATTGACTTATTTTGGTGAAATATTCTTCTGAAATGGGAAGAAGCAAGCATTGCTCTATCGAACAACGTAAGATAATAAAAAAAATTGCTCAGCGAAGGGAAATGTGTTCTTTCATAAGGGAACAGCTTGAAATTTCCAACGTAGCGATAACAAATGCCAGGAACTGGTCACTGAAGATCCAAAGTCGCGGTAGGCGCAGGAAAACTAACAAAAGGCAGGATAATGCGACCACACGGATCGTTAAAAAGCGCACCCCTCTATAACGTCTTTACAGATTAGAAACGAATTAAACCTCCCAATTGCTACAACGACGATAAGAAAACGTTTTATTGCAGTCAATTTGAAAGTACGAAGTCCTAGAAAAGTACCATTGTTGAAAAAAATACATCTAAAGAACGGACTTCTGTTTGCCAAAAAGTTTATCGATGAGCCTGACACTGTTTGGCGTAATATCTTATGGACCGATGAAACAAAAGTAGTCCAATTCTACCACGGCAAAGATAAATAGTACGTTAGACGCCCTCCTAATCAACAATTCAACGACAAGTACACTATAAAAGCTATAAATCATGGCGGTTTCAGGCTCATACTATGGGGGTGCTTTGGGTAGATCGGCGTTGGATCTCTAGTTCATATCGTTGGGAAGATGGATGCCACCTATTACGTTCAAAATATTTTAGAAGCCGTAATGTTGCCTTACGTTGAAGAGGAAATGCCTTTCCGATGGGTCTTTCAGCAAGACAACGACCCGAAGCATACCTCAAAGAAAGCAAAGCGTTGCTTCCAGGACAATAATATCCATGTTATGGATTGGCTGGCACAATCGCTGGACCTAAATCCAATTGAACATCTTTGGATTGATGTAAAGAAAGGTGTTAGAAATGCAAGGCCCAAAAATATGGAGAAACTTTGATTTGTAGCGAAGAATACACGGGAAAATATTCTACTCCACAGATGTCAGACTTTGATAGCTTCTATGAGGTCCAGATGTGCCGAAGTAATCATTAATCGTGGAGGAGCTACTTCATATTAACTACTTACAAACAAATAATACTAATCTGTAAATTTAATAAACGTTAAAACTAAAATTATTACCAATTTTCCAATTTGTTCTTATTTTTTCGAACACCTGATTTTCGACTTAGTTCAACATTATTGGCAGTATAAAAAAATTAGATGCGTTAAAACATAACTTTAAGTATTTTTAAAAAGCTAAAGATGTCTACAATAAAAATAATAAAAAGCCATATTTTCAAATCTTTCTCAAAATTTTTTTTAAAACGATCTTTTGTTTCGCTTTGAATGTTCTTATTATTTCGAACACGTCTGTAAGTCACGGATGATTTAGAAATAAGTCTACTCATTTAGATGTAGGGGATATGAACGTGTAGCCATAGTCTAGTGGATTACTACGTTGATTTTTTAGACGAGAAACCATAGTTAAAACCAGAGAATCGTTCCTTGCTACTCATAAGAACTCATGAAATTTCGAATATAAGTGAGTCAACAATATTGAAATTTAACTACGAGTACTGTGATTCATTCATACCCACTACAACATTGATTTATAAGTACAGGTTGCAATGAGTATGAGTACAGCGTTGACATCAAACTCATACCATTCGAAATATGTTTGATTCATAAGCCTACTCTTTTAGATTCATAACTCCAGAAAAATACTTATAATACTTATAAATGATTCCAGTGGCTCGAATCATTCATCAAAATTTGCAGTCTTAGTTGTTGTTGTATTTGCAAAAAAAGAAAGAAAAAAGACAGAACAACAAGCAGAGCAAACACACAACCTTTTAGTGAGTATTTTGGTGTTCGTATGCGAATCATACTTATTTGGTGATTCGTGTATATGCTGAGTTATGGAGAGTCGAAACCAACAATATCATATGTGTTGTTAAGTACGAAATAAGATGAATACTTCAAACTTTGAATATGAGTAGAGGTTCCATGATATTAAAATAAGTATGAATGCGTATAATCATCAGAAATTATGAGTATGATTCAATACTACTCATCTTTTTGAAAACTCATTGCTGATCTCTGATTCAAACCTCAGCTCGATCAAAAAAAATATATTTCTGCGGAAAACAGCTGATTCTCTAATATCTGTCATTCAGAGTCAACTTAAAACTGTAGATCTTTTCACTCATCGATAAAAATTAACACACACAACATGGAGATGGTGTGAGAAAAATTTCAATATTATTGACTCATTTATATTCAAAATTTCATGAGTGCTTATGAGTAGCAACAAACAAACAATTCATTGCTAATCTCTGGTCCTATTACTTTTATTTTATTTTTTCTAATTTTTGTTTTATAAATATTTCCAGTACGATTAATAGTTTCTATTATGGTCGCTGCACATGATTGCATAAATAAAATTTGCATTGTATTACGGTGAATAATATTTATACATACAATTGCAATTTCAATTTAATTTCATTAGAAAAAACAAAAAAATATTTTCTATTTATTTTTGCATTTTAAACATATATTGGCAAATAATAATAGAGAATCGAATCGAATCCATAACAAAGTGTTACCTTTTCAGTTAACGCCACGCCACCACTGCGACCAAAGCAGTAAATGCCTACAAATTTTATTTTCAATAATAATAAATTCTATAATTACTGATCCTAATCGATAATTTCATTTATTTATTTATTTATTTATTTATTATTGTTATTACATTTTATTTGATTGTATTTTATTTAATAGAAATATTTTCTATTTATTTTCAAATTTATTTTTCAATAAATTGAATAAATTCAGCAGCAGCAGCAGCCGCAATAAAAACTCTATTAAAATACATGGGGGGGGAATACAAAAGATGCGAGAGAATCAATTAAAAAAAATTCTATTACAATAAAGTGTAAGAGAATTAGGTTTTGTTAGTTTTTCTTTTAGTTTTTATCAGGTTATTTGATATTTTCTATATCATAACAGCATTAGCAGAATCAAAAATTTAAATAAATTCAAAAGAAAGAAGGTAAATAAATCGCTAAAAACCTGTTAATGATGCCGATTACCTGTAAAAGAGTAAAAGAATAAAAATAAATCTCCATCTCCACTTGATAGTGGTATCCACCAGAGATCAGCAATGAGTATTCAAAAAGATGAGTAGAATCAAATCATACTCATAATTTCTAATTCTTATACGCATTCATACTTATTTTAATATCATGAAACCTCTACTCATATTCAAAGTTTGAAGCACTCATCATATTCATACTTAACAACATGTATGATGTTGTTGATTTTGACTCTCCATAGCTCAACATATACACGATTCACAAAATAAGTATCAATCGCGTACGAACACTAAAATACTTACTAAATGGTTGTGTGTTTGTTCTGCTTGCTACTCTGTCTTTTATGCCTATGTGTCTTGTTTTGTATAGATCAAACATATTTCGAATGGTATGAGTTTGATGTCAACGTTGTACTCATACTCATTACAACCTGTAGTTATAAATCAACGTTGTAGTGGGTATGGATGAGTCTGAGTAATTAAATTTCAATATTGTTGACTCACATTCAAAATTTCATGAGCGCTTCTTAGTAGAGAAAAAACGATTCATTGTTGATCTCTGGTACCCACCTAGTTGCAAAGCCCTGATCTAGCTCTGTTAACCGTATGACGTATTAAAAAACTAACCATCAGTAAAGTGGAATTATAAAGTGACGCTGTCCAGTCCAAACCAATTGGTCGCACGTTGCACATTAAATTACATATATTCAAAGAGTTAGTTTTCCAGAAATATTCAGTTTTCGTATCTTCAATAAGATCCACTGGATATCCTCTTTGAGTGCTATCGGATTCAGAAGTAGCTATTAGCAGGCTACTCTTGACATTATTCTCTGCCTAACTTTAAATGACTTATATGTTAAACACTTTACACAAACGTACATACATAATTGGTCATTACAACCCTTCAGTTAGTATTCAGACCTAGCTTCTCACACCACTTATGTTGGTTGCGTGTTAATTTTATACATGAGTGGCGGCACTTATAGTTTAATGTCGACTTCGAACGAAAGACTTTTAAGAAACTTTTTCATGGCAATTTTATTTAATCTCAGAGTTTTTGCCAGAATTATGCTGAGAGGAAGCTGCCGAAAGAAATATTTTTTTTATTTCGTTTTATTAGAGATGTCTGACTTGGAATTTGAACCGAGGCCTCATGTCTAATAAGCCAAAAAACTACCTACTAGATTACGGTGACATTAAACACTTTGAGGCGGTTTGAAGGCCATAAAACTAGTGGCCTTATAGGTCAATGCAGGCGTAAATCTAAGCTGTACTCTATGCAAATTTCCTCTTGCTTCAGGTGACTGAACAAACAACGAGGTTTCACACTGAATTCAATTGTATCTGAAACATTGGCCGAATGACTTAACATCCATCCCACTTTCTAGTTGACAAACAACAAACATTTTAAAGACCGCAAGCCTTTCTGCGACAAGATAACAAATCCACTAACTACTACCAATTTCCTCAGGGAGTCCACGTGCAACGTCCCATGGCAATCAATAGGGTGTTTATGGTTTAAAGATTTTTACTCTGGATTTGATTTTAGGAAAAAAAAATGGAGAATTTTCAGCTCATGCTGATGGCTTGAAACTGCAAGGAGTCATTGGGGTTTGTCTATTTTTTTAATGAGATGAACACTCTAAAGATAATTCCTATTCATGTAAAGCATTGCATTGGAATACCGAAAAGAAAATTATGCATCCTCCCATAATAATCCATAAAAAATTTTCAAATTGTAACATACAAGTGTCTGGTGAAAATCGAAAATCTTATCAAAAATCCCCACACTCGCAATTTGCTCAATAGGCTAAAGGGGCTGAACGAGTGCCCCTAATCATGGACTGGGACTGAGTGACACCTGAAACCATTGTCAGGGAAAGATCTTTGTCCAACCTAGCTCCTTCTAACGCAGATCAATGCAACTTGGTTGCAGATGGTTGAGTTCTCTCTGTTGGTAGTCGATATTCAATCTCCTCGAGATCTGTTGTGAAGTTATGCTCACTGTGTGATGTACGTTTAACTTTCCGCAGTTAATTCTTTTGTTTCAAATTATGTTCACTCTTTCTTATTCTCACCCCCATTCACTCTCTCTATTATCTCATTACTACCTTGCCTTTTCGAATTTTTCTTTTTCTAAGACAAACATGGAGGGTGCCATGACCTCAGAGTATGGATTGGTTACTATGACTCATCTCCCATTCAGAGTCAAACCAAACAATAATAGGAATGAATGCGAATCTAGTGACATTCAAATTATTTTGAACTTACTTTCGAACGCAAGACCAGCTAGGCTATCAAACTAGTCTTAGTGTCAGCAATTTCCTACCTACCGGTTAATAGTCATGATAATTCATTTTCGTTATTCATTCCATGCCATTGTTTAGGTTTTTGTAGAGTTTAAAAGAGAAATAACTTCAAAGTGCGACTCCCCACTAAAAAGTCTTCTCGAAATTAAAACCTAAAAGTTGAATTGTTGCATTAAAATTTGCACATTTTATAGTTCATTTATTGTTTTTTTTTAAGTTTATTTTAAATAATGCAACAACAATAGCAATAACAAATACAGATGATGGGTTACAGTCAACCAATTTTTAAATGAGATGGATGTGCCCTTTAAACCGAAACTCTTTCCTTAATGACTCGTTGATATCCTTGTTATGCTTCGATAACAATAAATGCAAAGAAATGCATTACAAGTGATGACAATACCAGTGATGCTAACTTTCTATGTAGAAATGTATTTTCTATTTAGAAATGATTTCAAATTTTGTTGTACAAAGCATGTGAATTTTTTTATTTCTGGGGAATTTTTAGGATCTATTCGGTTTCGTTTTTTTACTTCGTTGACTTGTTTTAATTTCCTTAATATAGTCAATCGAACTAAATAGGTTACAGGCAAACTGTAGGAGGTTGTAGAATAACACTGGGTAGCAGTTGTTGTGTTCTCAGTAAATAGAATAGGCAGACGAGCTTGCAAGGGAGGGATCATTCGATCCGCTGCTTGGATCACAACCTTTCTGTGGTCTGAGAACAGATATTTGGAAGAGTATATATACCAGAGATCAGCAATGAGTATTCAAAAAATGAGTAGAATCGAACCATACTCATAATTTCTGATACTTATACGCATTCATACTTATCTTAATGTCATACTCATACTACTCATATTCAAAGTTTGAAATACTCATCATACTTAATGTATGATGTTGTTGATTTCGACTTTCCATGACTCAACATTTACAAGAATCACAAAATAAGTATGATTCACTAAATGATTGTGTGTTTGCTCTGCTTGCTGCTCTGACTTTTTTCTTTTGTTGTAAATGCAACAGCAACTAAGACTGAAAATTTTGATGAATGATTCGAGTCACTTGAATCATTTATAAGTATTATAAGTAATTTTCTAAAGTTATGAATCTGAATGAGTAGGCTTATGAATCAAACGTACAGTCACACAGATAATTATACATACCCCCCTAAAAATCATTTCTTTAAAAAGTAATGAACTTCTAATCTAAAATTTCTTTACATTAGCGTCTGTAACGACACATTTACTTCAATAAAGAAAAAAGATTCCCAAAAATCTATGAATTTGTGACTGCAGTTTGCTTAAAACCAATATGGCACCACAGAAAATTATACGTACGACGTATATTTCGTATAAAATTTCTCTAAGGGTAGCCCGGTATACAAAAGGTATTGTGGATAAAAATCCTATGACTACAGCCGTAGAAATACGAAATACCTCGGAAAGTGATCACAGTGTTATTGTGCATTCCGAAACAGTTCGAAGTGTTTTGAGAAAGATCGGTTTCCGCAGCCGAGCCCAATAATATATGGACAAGTCAACTGATTTTTGTGCGAATGCAGTATTTAGTGATGAGAACAAATATAATTTGTTCGGCTGTGACGGAAAACAAAAAATTTGACGCAAAAATCAGTTGACTTGTCCATATATTAACATTTAAAAAAAAATGATTTTTAGGGGGTACGTATAATTATATGTGTGACTGTATTTCGAATGGTATGAGTTTGATGTCAACGTTGTATGCATACTCATTGCAACCTGTACTTATAAGTCAATGTTGTAGTGGGTATGAATGAATCAGAATAGTGAGATTTCAATATTGTTGACTCATTTATATTCAAAATTTCATGAGTGCTTATGAGTAGCGAAAAAAACGATTCATTGCTGATCTCTGATACATACATATGTACATACATAATTAGTCGTTGCAACCCTTCAATCAGTATTACAACCTAGCTTCCCGCACTACTTATGTTGGCTGTGTGTTAATTTTATACAGGAATGACAGCACCTAGAGTTTAAGAAACTTTTTCATGGCAATTTTATTTACTCTCAGAGATTTTGCCAGAAATCTGCTGAGAGGAAGTCGCCGAAGAAATATTTTTCCATATTTCCAGTTGTCAGAGATGTCTGTCTTGGGGTTTGAACTGAGGACTCATTTCCAATAAGCCAATACACTACTTACTAGACTACGACGACTTCTTGGAAAAGTATACTCGTAGAAAAACAAGGTGAAATAAGACGGAAACTCTTCTTAAGGCAGGAGGGTTTAAGGCAATCAGAATTTTTGTTAAGCAATTACAATGAGAAGAGATTGAAGTTATGCTTTAATCCATACAGAAGCAGCTTAAGCCTTTTTGACCGGGCACTGTAGACTAAAAGAATAGGAATTCCTCCAGACTTTATATGTAGATTCTTAAACGAGGAGGAGCAATTATTACGCCGATTTTAGTCACTTTTTTAAACGTGTTTCTATTACACAAAAGTTGGCATCACTTTCCCATATTTAAATATCACACGTTTGTTACACTTTAACTTCCCCTTTTTTACCCCATTGGGTCTTACTGTGTTTTTGTTTATTTTTTTTTTTATTCGCCGTAATGCAATTAAATTCATTGATGTGTGAACTTAAAAATTACGATAAACTTATTTTTATTTTTATTGTTTTTGTTTTATTTATTTTTTAATATGTTTTATTGTTGCATTGATTGCTGTTGTTGCTGCTGTTGCTGTTGATACTTTTTTAATAAAGTGCAACAATTCAGTTTCATATTGTCGTCCAATGGTATTGTGGGCCCCACACAAAAAAAAAAGAAAAAAAAAATTAAAAACGCCAGACAAAAAATATGAAAAAAAAGTGGCCAATAAATGTTTAATTCAACAGTTATTTTTTATTTTTTTTATTGTATTTCATTATGCGCCATATGCAACACCAGAGTCAATGCCGCAACAACCACATGTTGCCTTGCCATACAACGACAAAAGTTGCAACTGAATGGGTTTGCATGAGTGTGTGTTTACCTCAAATGAATGCAGATTTTAACAGATTTAATGGGTTTAGCAGAGGTGTAAAGGAATTCAAAGATTTTTGTATAAAAAATTGTTATTTAAGGACTTAAACATAGATTCGTGCATTGTTTCGAGTGAAACTACACTGATGAAAGCGATCCTAAAACTAGCCAACCTAGCAAATAAATCATAAATTCTCAGTATAAACACCTTTTAGTTCAGTTAAATATTCCCAGAGAGATTTTAAAGCTTCGATACCCTGTCTATAATTAAAATATTGAAGAGTCATAACGTAGGCACCAGAGATCAGCAATGAGTATTCAAAAAGATGAGTAAAATTGAATCATACTCATAATTTCTGATACTTATACTCATTAATACTTATTTTAATATCATACTCATACTACTCATCACATTCATACTTAACAACACGTATGATGTTGTTGATTTCGACTCTCCATAACTCAACATATGCAAGAATCACAAAATAAGTATGAATCGCTTCCGAACACTCAAATACTCACTAAATGGTTGTCTGTCGTTTTTGCTTATGAGTCTTTCTTTTTTTGTAAATGCAACAACAACTAAGACTGTAAATTTTGAATCAAACCTATTTCGAATGGTATGAGTTTAATGTCGACTTCGCACTCATACTCATTGCAACCTGTACTTATAAATCAACGTTGTAGTATGTACGAATGAATCAGTGGAGTTAAATTTCAATATTCTTGACTCATTTATGTTCAAAATTTCATGAGTGGTTATGAGTAGCGAAGAAACGATTCATTGCTGATCTGTGGTAGGCACCTCTACTGTAAATCTTTAGCTAACAAGCTAAAGTGTATGAAAACGCTATAAGAACTATAATTCAATGATTTTGACCATCGGAACACTGAATGGCTAATGTGGTTTTTCTTCCTTAATTACAAGGTTCAATAAATTATCTCGTGAAACTGTATCTCAATGAAACTGTCTTCTTTAGATCAGATTTTCTAATTTTAGTCCTTTTTTCATGTCTTTAATCGTGGATCATATTGTATCTCTAACTACGAATAGAAGCAAATATATTTACGCTGAAACGTGTTACACCGCTCTATTAAAATATTTTTAGATGAGTCATAACTCCGTTAAGAGAAGTTGATCGTAGGCCCTGTTCTACCTCCATCTCTGTTTCTTATTTTCTTGAACAATCTTCTCTTTTTATTGTAGACAAACGTCTTTAGATGTTAGGCGCGGAGGGGAGGATAATGTGAATGACTAGCTTGCATCTAAGCTCGTCCAATATCTCAGAACCTTCTTCTTAATATAATGTCTGTTGTGATTAATAAGAAAAGCCATAAGCCGAAATGAAATCTTTCAAATGCCCTTTATATGGCACATTACTCTTACACATAACTTTACCACATTTTATTACTATTTATACCACTTGTATCCAACCGAGTCCTAGTATTTGTGGTGTAGTAGTTGAAGTGCTTGATAACAAATCCAAGTAATTCAAATTAAAATCCTGGGAAGTCTAAGGTTTTCGAAATTTAAAGATATAAGATAGATTGTATCCTTTCGGACAGTAATCCAGGGGACATTCTATCCTCCCCTCTCCCAGAGCAAGTACCATAAATTAAGAGCGTCATAAGAATATCAGGCAGTTTCCGCTTTAAAACGAATAGGACGCAATGATTACATTTACTCACTACATTTACTACACACCACATATACGCCCCCAGAGGAGTTTTTGTAGCCAAAAACAGAAAGCAAACCTATTAACCCAAGTCATTCAGCTTAACTGAGTTATCATCTGTTTATATCAGAAATATAGCTTCATTTATTAAACTTTCAGGCTGGTTTCCAGCATAGGATTGTCGTGCTTTTAATGGGTAGCCCTTGCACTGACCAATTTATAAAAGCTACCACTTCGGCCTACCACAAGAAATGTTGCTATGGATCAATCACCAGCTAAACGGGCAAAACTTGATTATTAAAATTGAAAGAAAGGAAAGGTACCTGAGAGTAACCAAAAAAAATTGTAAAATATCCAAATAAAAAGGAGATACAATCGTCATCTGGTTGGCAGAGTTCGTAATATATTGTTACGAAAATGAAAACATCGTTTAACATTAACAATAAACAAAAGCTACACACACACAAATACAACGAACTTGGTTGCATATACCAACAACAATATGAAAGGAAAGGAGACCGAAAAGTATGAAAGAAGGCAACAACAAACAACATAAGCAAAATACACAAACAACAATGAGGTAGTGATATAGTCCTCGAGAAAGTGAGATCCCGAACGTTCTACATCAAGAACCTTCATCAGACTGAATATGCGATCATATAAAAAGGCAAGACAAAGCAGGCAACCAGTCAGTAAGAATTCAGTCAGTCTTGTGCGAAGACACTATCCGTGCGAAGTAAACAGTTGTGGCTTGAAGATCGCTATTGTGAAGATCTACCGAAGAGTTGTTAGTGTTAGCGCGCACAGAAGTGTGAAATAGAATAGTGAACAAGCAGTTATTGTTCGATCCACTAAGTTGTATACGGTGGCACACAAAAGTAGTGCGAACAATAAAGAGTTCAATTGAAACAAAACACAAATTTATTTTTATTTTATTTGCAATCAACGACTCATATTTTAAACGTTTTTAAAAAGGTAAAAACGTAACAATATTTTAAGCCTTCTCGACTGCATATGGGAGAGAGCGCAAGTACTTATCATTGGCAGTGGATTATCCAATTTTATTTATTCAT
Source organism: Sarcophaga variegata (assembly GCA_932273835.1). Taxonomy (NCBI): domain Eukaryota; kingdom Metazoa; phylum Arthropoda; class Insecta; order Diptera; family Sarcophagidae; genus Sarcophaga; species Sarcophaga variegata. Next base: position 115,998,215 of record OW026361.1, read on the forward strand.
TAGAGTGCTTTCCCAATTGGATTTCTACTCCACTGTTTATATCGATACTGCAACCGAATGTGCTCTCGTGAAATAGAGGGACTTGTACATATTATTTGTCTGTCAAATGGAATGAATCCATTTATGGAATAGAAAATTGAGCTCTAGCCGCACTTATAGTATGTGCACTACCGCTCTTTCTACAGAAATATTTTCTGTCACAATGTAAACACGTTCAAATCCAAGGTTGGTTATAGGTACTATACCCTCTTTTCGCTTTTCCAAAACCTATTTTCGTACTTTCAAAGTAGCTATTCCCCTATGTATGTACGTATATTAAAAATTCATGGCCCAGTATTTGTTTCATTGTAAACAAACGTTGTTACATTCATCTCTCGCACTAATTCTAGACTTTCAATGGTTTCTTATTAAGTCAAATATAAAATTGTGTGTGATAAAAATAAATAAAAAAACAAATTATTTTTAAATAAAAACTTTCAACACAATTTCTTCCGGGCTTGGCTTTTTTCTTGATATTGACTTTCATTATAAAACTGGTTAATGACTTAAAAAATCAATGTTTCTTATTAATTTAAATTAAAAATCAAATCAATTTGAGCATATTAATTTAATAAAGCTTTTAATTGAAGCAATTAATGTCTTATTTAAGGAAACTTCTCACAAGTCATTAATAATTATTGACAGGTCACTCGGTGTTTAAATTTTTTGTCGTAAAATATGTATATATAGTGTTATCATTTTGCATTAAAATCTCAATTTTGGAAAAAAGTGGACTTAGCGTCTTTGCGAATTATACTAACGATAAGAAATTGTGGAAATAATAAACAATAAAACAGTAGAAATTAATGCCTATACCTATTAGATAAAAGCAAAAGGCCATGAATAGAATATCGAATAACTACCGTCTAAACAATGTTAAATTTTTAATTTTTTTTTAATTTATTTTTAAATCACCATTAGAGAGAGAGATTAGCAATCTAAACATTTTTATGCGATTAAATGACATGCAAGTAGAGACGGAAATGTTATAAAACAGACCAATAACAATAACAACAACAATGTAACACAATGTATTTATCGGCATCTAGAATACTAGGCTAAAAAACAAATGAAAAATGATTTCATTTTAATCGTGATTATCATCATCATAGAAGCAACAAAAAAAATGAAAAAAAAAATAAATTTTAATACAAATCAAATCAACAACAAAGTAACAAACAATAACAAATAACATGGATTTGTTAGGAAAAATTAAAAATTTAAAAACAAAAAAAAATTTTTTTTTTTTAAAAACGTCTAAACTGGTATAAAAGCTGTATGCGATACAAATGCGATGATAAACATCATTAAAGTGTCATTGCATGTCGAGATAAATTTTTATTTAAATATGAACAACAAATAAAAATACAACAACAACAACAACAACTGACAACAACAAATAATAAAAATTAAAATATTTTAATAATTTTTTTATTGTTATTGTTGTTAACACCGTAATAAATTCGTTTTATTTTACAAGAGAAATACAAGAAAAACATCTGAACACTGCTGGTCATGCAATGGCCAATGATTTAAAAAAAAATTTAAAAAAAAGAAAAAATTATGGATTTCCTTTGTCTTTTTTCAAAAACGATTGTATTGTGTTTTATCTACAAAAAAAAAATAAAAATAATAATAATACCGATAACACCATATAAATTTGTTATCGATTAACATCAATTTTAAATTAACTTCGACTTTAGAGTGGATTTGATTTTTTAAGGTGTAGCTTGGAATTGTAGAGGAATTTTAAGATAAAAAATTTTTAATTTTGTACCCTACATTGTTCACGGACAAATAGGAGATATATTAAGTCAGATGCCTGTAAATATGATTTTTAAGATATTTTATAAGCTAGTCTTAAGGCATAACCTGATACCCTAACATGGTTCATGTTTCAAATTGTAATGTAAAGAGTACATATACAATTATTTGGTAGAATTGTACCCACTTCTCCAGAACTCTCGTGCATAAAAGAAGTGCATTGAATAAGTTTTATGCTATGCTGTGGCACATTAGGCCGCAATTAATGGAGAAGCATTCAAAACCTAACATCATTAACAACAAACTTTCAGGAGTTAATAAAGTTTTCTATCAGCATTGCATCAACGAGTCGCCGCCGTAGTCTAGTAGGTAGTGTGCTTGTTTATTAGACGTGAGGCCACGGTTCAATCCCCAGGCCAGATATCTTCACGACAACGAAATATGAAAAAAAAAAATATTTCTTTGACGACTTGCTCTCAGTAGAAAAAATTGCATTGAAAAGGTTGTCAAAAATCTGTCATTCGGAGTTGACTTTAAACTGTAGGTCCCATAACGCAATGACCTGTAAGCACGTCCACTGTGGTTGAGATGACGTCACGACCAAGAACAATTAATTGGTTGGTACGCCTTTTATCCATCAAGGGCCAGGTGAGTCTAGCGGTGAAGCAGGACTCCTCATTGACCCAGGATAGGTTGGCGTCCCGAGAGAATTTCCGCGCAATGTCCAACTTGACCGAGGCAAGTGGCATACCCAGTTCAATTGAAGAGGAATGTTACTGTGCCCCGGGAACCGACACCAGTGAGACACTGGTGAAGCGCCCAGAAAGAAGGTCGAGACAGCGGCGACATTCCCTAACGATCCTAGAGTTATTCACGAAACACGATAGAGATCTTATCGCGGCCTGACTATCAGAAAAGACCGACACGCGAGTGAAAGGGGCACCGTTGACGAGGATCCATTGAGTGGCCCGGTAAATTGCCGTCACCTCCGCCTGAAACACGCTGCAGTAGTCCGGCAGACGGAGAGAAATGTTCAGGTCCAGTTTCCCAGAGTAGACACCGCTTCCACCCCCATTATCGAGTTTAGAGCCGTCGGTATATATATCCAGGACTTCCTGTGGGACAACCGTATTAGGATACCAGTTGTCCCTACTCGGAATCAGAAAGTGGAAACCCCTATCGAGACAGTATTCAACAGGGAGATAGTCGATGTTCACGGGGGCCACTGGATCAACCTCCAGAATAGTGGAGTGACCAGAAGGTACAATGTGCGAACGAGACAGGGCATTAAGTCTAGTCGCAGCAAACTTAGCCGCCTGCTTAGCGAGAAGCACAGAAGGAAGCCAGTTGAGCATTGCGAACAAGGCTTTCGTGGGGTTGGTGCGCAGAGCGCCAGTTTATAAATGGCAACTACATAAGTGATGTTTAGAAACTAGGCCGTAATCCTGACTGAAGGGTTGTAATGAATGACCAATTATGTATGTATGTATGTATAGGCCAATGATGACCCCTCCACAAGCCGCTCCAAACAGTCACTTGTAATGGATGCATTGGCTTCTGTAAGACCACGTGTGATTTTTCTGAGCTTCATCCGAAAAGATAATTTTTTTTGGCAAAATCGACATCATCATGCAGTTTCTCGTTGGCCCCAATTTCCAATAAATACCAACGTTGCTCAAGTGTAAATCGATTCACTGCGTTCAATGGTGATAAGAAACTGAATTTTGTGACAGAATAGAATGCCATAAGTATTGTCAGATTCGAAATAACCGATGTTTCAAATTTAAACCGCTAAATGGCCTACTCTATACAACATTATCATACTTTCCACAACCTTGGAAAGTGCAAAAACACATTGTAGGTAGTTTTCTATGCAACTTTTTCCTTTTTTAATAGTACGGCTTTAAAGTGTCGCATAATACCGCTTCCATTTCATTATTAAAATAAATAAAAAGTGTCTTCGTATGTTAAAGTTATCCGCCTGATTATTTATTTTTAAATTTAATTTTAAAATATTTTTTTTTGGTTGTTGTTTTTGTTGTTTCTTATTCATTTTGCCAAAAAATAATAATATTTTTAAAGATCGTCGTTAAAGATAAAAATTAATTTGAATGGAAGTTAATTTTGTTAATGTTGTTGTTGTTATTATTTTTGGTGACTTTTTTATGATAATTTATAAAAGCAGCAGTAGTTGTACATGAAGTATAGATATCAGCCAGTCAAGTCAGTCAGTCAGTCAATTTATTTTATTGGTTTATTGGGGGCGATATTGTTTTCGTTTTATTTTATATTTTCAAGATAAAGATTTAAATTTTTTGAGTGGTTCAACTGGTTGTGTTTTTTGTTTTCGTTTTTTGTTTTAAAATTCAATTATGACGCGTGCTACAATTTGTCAAGAAATTACAAAACAAAAGACACGAGAAAGTATGTATAATCGTGACAGGAAAAAACAAAATTATTTAAATTAAGAGCAGACAGCAGAATAAATTGAATTAATTCGAACAAAAAAAAAAATACAAGATCTCATGATGATTTGTTTTCAGGATCACTCAGTCCTTTTGAAATATTTTTACTTTTGGTCTCTCCTATGTAATGTTGCACGGCCTTATCTCTTGAAGAATCAAGCATTTCCAAATGATCTTTGGTTGACTTTGTAACGATATAGGGTTTCCTCTTGATTGCGTTTGCCCATTCATCTTCATTTCCTATGCTCATATTGTTTCAGATGGGATTTCTCATTGATTTAACGATACCACTGCATTGACAGTAAAGAAACGAAAAGAGTCACCAGGTCGACAAACAATGATCGCGTTTTTACGTGATCTACCGAACAAGGTCTTATGTGGGTTTCAGTATCTAGCCGTAGACACTGCAGGACCCAGACAGAGAAGGTAAACAATAATCTCATCATACTCTTCATGAATACAACTTCTTTAAAATTCATTATCCGGAAGCCCTAAGCTTCTGATATAAATCTCTATTTGAGGATTAAATCTTTAGTCATACTGTCCACCACATGCAAATGGCTTTAGGATATTCTGCATTAACAAAGGGATCCAATCTGCCATGTTTAAAGCTTGTGTGTGTTCCATCATGTCCACTTTAAATAAGGCAATGAAACAATCATGATAGTAATCGAAACAGTCAGTCTAATAGCTGCTTTTACTAGCACACCGTAACAGCTACTAAATTCCACTCAATACCCGCTTGTCCCTGCATCGTGCCACTTATTCATGTAGATTTCTGAACATCTCTTTCAGAGATTTCTTGATCATATATACATGCTTTAAGCCCTACATTGCTGTTTACTCGGTAAATATTAAAATATCTGTACCATACGCTCAGTAATAAAGATGACGTGGTGTAGAGCTTGGCTGCATACCCGAGCATTCTAGGATTTTCGTCATGATTGTTTGAAGAAGAAGCCTTAGTGTAGTAGGTAGTGTGTTGCTTTATTCGACGAGAGCCCAGCTCAGACAGAACGAGATATGAAAAATATCTCGTCGGCGACTTCCTCTTAGCAGTCTTTTGGTAAAAACTCTGAGGGTAAAATAAAATTGCCATGAAAAACTTCTCAGAAATCTGCTGTATGGAGTCGACTTTAAACTGTAGATCCCAACTCTCTTATATAAAATTAAGGCACACAACATAAGTGGTATGAGCAGCTAGGTCGTAATACTGACCCATTATATATGTTTGTATGGAGTTTGAAAGTTTTAAGAGGCTACATTTACTCGCCAAATAACTCATCCAGAAGTCTGCTTACCATCCAGAGAGGATAACCAGGCAACGCAAAATCTTGAAGAAAAATTAAGCCTTGGATCGCATTGTATCTACCTACTGCGCTCAATGCAATCCCAATGCAATTTGTACAGAGGACGTTGCTTTTAGATAACAAACTCTGGCAACCATAGCATCCCATCCACTTGGACGACGTCGCCGTAGTCTAGTAGGTAGTGTGTTGGCTTATTAGACGTAAAGCCAGGGTTCGAGCCCCAAGCCAGACATCAAAAGAAAATACAAAAAGTATTTCTTCGGCGACTTCCTCTCAGCAGATTTCTGGAAAAAACTCTGAGAGTAAATAAAATTGCCATGAAAAAGTTTCTCAAAAATCTGTCGTTCAGAGTCAACTTTAAGCTGTAGCTCCCACCACTCACGTATAAAATTAACACACACAACATAAGTGGTATGAGAAACTAGGACGTTGTACAATGGGTCAATTCGACCTCCGGGTACTGTACTTGTATTAATTGACAAGTACACGTCCTCTAACCTAACCTAATCTGGACGAAAAAACTTGATTACCTGGGTTATCTAGCCAAGACTTTTAACCACAATACAACCACTAAAGTTTGAAGTTTGCAGACGAACAAATGTTTGCCACACTTTTAATAGCCGATTGCCAATGTTTTCGTTTGGTTCGTTTATATTATACTCTAAAGGCCCAGAGAATCACATCCTCTAGTTGCTAGGTGACCGCATTAATACAAAGAGTTTTTGCCTCTGCAGGATTTATTTTAAATGTTATGTCTGAGCAACTGTGGGCCACAATCCTGATGTTATCTGCAAACTCATACTCGTTTCGACTGTTCAGTAAATATGTTGAAACGACCAAAGCTCTTTCGAGTCCTGTGTAAGCAATAGGCAATGCTTTTGTACACACTGCTTAGGTAGCAAAATTGGTTAATGACTCCTATTTGAGTTTCTCCTATTCACAATAGATCGGCGATGGAAGTATTTACACGCAACTTTTTAGTTTTGGCAACGTTTATTTCAAGCTCAGCTTTATCTATTATTTCTAAGACGTTGTAATCCATGATCAGAAAACTTATGAACCAGAAGGCAGATACCCTCTTAGTAATCCATGCGCCTAAACCTCGAAATTCCCGTGTAATTCTCTTACATACATAATTGGTCATTACAACCCTTCAGTCAGGATTACGACGTAGTTCATCACACCACTTATGTTGTGTGTGTTAATTTTATACATGAGCAGCGGGACCTACAGTTTAAAGTCGACTCCATACAGCAGATTTTTGAGAAACTTTTCATGGCAATTTTATTTACTCTCAGAGTTTTTACCAGAAATCTGCTGAGAGGAAGTCGCCGAAGAAATATGAGTACTTTTTGTATTTTGTTTGTTGTCTGGCCTGGGATTTGAACCCTGGCTTTACGTTTAATAAGCCAACACACTACCCACTAGACTACGGCGACTTCAATATTGTAATTCTCTTGCTATACGCAATTCCCTTCGGGTTAGCTGAAAAGCGTGATGGTGAAATTCCTAAATGCCAGCGTAGTGAGTCACTTTTAGGGATTATCAGAACCCTCTTCTTATTACTCATCATAATGAATAGAGAAAACGAATTAAGAACAACGAAAATAAAAACCAAATGTAACGAAAAACAATTTCAAAATAATTTATCGCGTTTTATCGAATTCTAAGAAATAAATACGAAAAGTAAAGCATTTCTGAAGCACAATAATAAACGATAACAATAGCAAACGCCCACAATTAAGAAATAAATAAAAATCAACAGCAGCAACAAAACAACAACAACAATAAAAGCCATAATAATGTTTAAAAAAAATTAAATAAAATATTGCAAAACAACAACAACAACAATGGCGAAAAACGATAATAAAAGCGATAAAATTTACTAAAAAAAAACCGAAAAGAATTGTACGTGTTGTCGTTTAGAATTGAAATCGTTATCGTGTGTTTTTTTTTCATTTTCAAAGTGTTTTTCATTCTTTGGCTTTGTAAAATTGCTGCTTTTGTAAATGTTGTTGTTGTTTTGTTTTTTTTTTATTGCTATTGCTGATGTTGTTGTTGTTGTTAAGATAATAATTTTTATTGCCTGTAGAAAGTATTTAAAAAATAAAAAGGGAACCAAAACACCACCCCACCCCCTTACTAAACACCTTTAACTGGTGAATTGTTATCAATATGGGGGCCCTTTTTTCACTTGAAAAGTGTTGTTGCTGCAAAACTGTATTGAAATGGAATACGAATAAACGGACTCCAAAAAAACGTGAAAAAAGAGTACCAAAAACGTATAACGAAAGATAACAAACGATTTCATTTTGAAAGCCACGTCTGTAAATAATGAAAACTAAATGCGAAGAATTTTTAGTGAAGACTTTAGTGAACGAGGAAAACATAAAACGAAACAAAATGGCGTTTATGCCGGTATTCATAGCCACCAAGAGCCATGCCTTGTGGCATTGGCTGAATAGCCTGAAAGAAAACCAAAAAAAATCGCTCAAACTAAAACTGTACCGAACTGAGTGATATCAGTTGAGAGATAAAGTAGAAGTAGAAAATATATTTACGAATACTTAATAAAGTGATTTCATATAGAATTTTTGTACTTGTTGTTGTTATTATTGTTGTTTTATATATTTTTTTCGCTTATATCTGTTCAATGCAAAAATATCTGATACGAGGGCAGAAGCTAAAGTTTCAAGGAATACAAATAAAGGGTCCGCCAAACAACTTTTTTTTTGAAAATGCTTTAAAAAGAAAAAACTACTGAATATTTTCTAAAATTTCTTTTTTTATTTGAAAGTAGAATCCTTCCGGTTAATAATGGAAAATAATTTCATTCAAATGGCTGCCTCGGCTGGCCATGCAGTAGCCTACACGATCGGTCCAATTTTTAAGCACATTATCGATTGTGTGCAGCTGTATTTCACCAATGGCTTCACGAATATTGTCCTTTAAAGCGGCAATTGTCTGTGGCTTGTCGGCGTAACACTTATCTTTGACGGCACTCCACAAATAATAGTCCAACGGTGTCAAATCGCAGCTCCGAGGTGGCCAAACAACATTTTGGATTTTCAAAAACAGGGCTTAAAACATCGAGTGTAGCTTTGTCTGTGTGGCACGCGGCGCCGTCCTGTTGAAACCAAATGTTGCCAATATCCTCCTCTTCAATTTTTGTGAACAAACATTCGTTCAACATGGCCCGATAACGATCGCCATTGACTGTAACGGCCACTCCTTGCTCATTTTCGAAGAAAAATGGCCCAATTATGCCTCTGGACCAAAATCCGCACCAAACAGTGACTCGTTTTGGGTGCGTCGGCTTTTCAATGTATGCGTCCGGGTTTTCTGTGCCCCATACCCGCCAAGATCAAAATGAGCTTCATCTGAAAAGATGATTTTTTTTTTGCCAAAATCGGCATCTTCTGGCTACTGCATGGCCAGCCGCGGCAGCCATTTGAATGAAATTATTTTCCGTTATTAACCGGAAGGATTGTACTTTCAAATAAAAAAAGAAATTTGAGAAAATATTCAGTAGTTTTTTTTTAAAGCATTTTCAAAAAAAAAAAATTATTTGGCGGACCCTTTAGAAAACAAAATTCCTGCACCCTTAAGAAATCGTATTCCTTTTATACGAAAAGTATTAGTATTATTTTCCATGGACGAAGTTTCCAACAGATTAGAATTCCATCGGCATGGAAATCACAAAAACCAAATAAAACTGGATCAGGCATATATTGAAGCGAAACTATGATAACGTATTTAAGATAGCGATTGATACCAGACAAAGGTGAAAACGACCTGCTATTTGTCACGGTGAAGCACTAGGTAGGAATTTTAGAAACATTATTTGGCTGAAGTTTAATGTAGAGACGTGAAGTACAGGAGCTTTGATAAACTTTTACAGAGAAAGTTTGTAAACGGTGGAGTAGTCTCAGGTACTTGTTTGTACACTGGGTGTATGATGCTGTTATTAGATCTAACATAAGTATATATTTTTTGTTCGGTAGAGAGCTACGGCAGTTATGTTACAACATACAGAGTTTAGGGAATTACACAGAACAATACATTCAATATCTGGGACCAAGAATTTTCCAAAAGGAATTTCCAATCATTGGCAGTTGATAACGGCTGTATTGTTAAAACTACATCTGTCAAATTTGACATGTAATCATTGTCATTTAATAGATGACCGTGTAAAATGATTTGTATTCGCTGTATTTGGACTATAGAGCTCTTGGCAACTGACCCTAATTTTCATCGAAATGATTCAATGATTGAAATCGATTAAGGCTCGCGAAGTCTATTTAGAGAGAGGAGGTATTACATGAGGTCTGTCATACCAACACGAGGATTTAAATTATGAGGACGATATTCATAGGTTTACTCTCGCACAACATCCCCCATATGCCAAGAAAAGTGAAATACTTGAAACGATTACATACAATAAGACCGCTTAATGCTGCTCCGCTTAACGCTATTTCAGTATTACGAGGTAGTATTGGGATTTCCCTAAATCACACACTGTATTCATACTTGTTGTATATGTGTGCAAATGAAACGGCCATGCACCAACCAAAAGCGGTGCACTATATAGCGACGGTGTATACTATGGCTGCCTTCCAAAATGTATCAATACAAAGTTTGTATGCAGTTCTACAACGGTATATAAACAATGTAGATATGCAAAGTAACCAAACAATGCATCAGCTATAACTCCGATGCCTGATTGCTTTTTGACTGCGTTAAAAATACACATTGAAGACGTTTTGAAATAGTATACGTTGTATATATTTTGTACAGCAGCATTATGAAACACGATACTTTGTTCAAACACAAAGCAAGTAACGTTTTGGAAGACAGCCTCTGTATCTTTTTCAATGCTCTTTTGTTAGTCTGTCCAGAATAAAGATTCCAATTGTATTTTCCGAAGTCGCAATCACAGTACGAATGCATGTTTCCTGCGTTACAGATGATTTATTATGTTGTCATCAACGTTACTAGGTGTATACATACGTATGTACGTGTTAAGTTGCCTCGTTTAATGCTGCTTCGTTTAGCATACATATATACATACATAATTGGCCATTACAACACTTCAGTCAGGATTACGGCCTAGTTTCTCACACCACTTAGGTTGTGTGTGTTAATTTTATACATGAGTGGCGCGACCTACAGCTTAAATTCGACTCCAAACGACAGATTTTTGAGAAACTTTTTCATGGCAATTTTATTTACTCTCCGAGTTTTTACCAGAAATCCGCTGAGAGGAAGTCGCCGAAGAAATACTTTTTTTATTTTATTTTGATGTCTGGCCTGGGGCTCGAACCCTGGCTTTACGTCTAATAAGCCAACACATTACATACTAGACTACGGCGACTTCGTTTAGCGCTGGAATTTATTGCAACGTATCCCCTTATCTTACTGTACGTACTTGCATACATAATTGGTCATTACAACCCTTAGATCAGGATTACGATCTAGTTTCTCAAAACACTTACATATGTTGTGTGTGTTAATTTTATTTATGATTGGCGCCACCTACAGTTTAAGTTGACGACTTCGAAGGTCAGATTTTTGAGAAACTTTATCACGACAATTTTATTTACTCTCAGAGTTTTTTCCAGAAATCTGCTGAGAAACAGTAGCTGAAGAAATATTTTCTTTATTTCGTTCTGTGAAAGATGTCTGACCTGGGTTTTGAACCGTGGCCCCATGTCTAATCAGTCGACACACTACCTACTATACTACGGCGACTACAGACTTGAAAAATTAATCAGGAAACTTCACTATTTTAAAATACAAACAGAATTTAAAATGAGTTCCTGGAATTTACAGAGACGTAGATAGAGGCCGGAGTGGTAGCTCTGATATCACAAAGCTCACTTGAGCACGCATAGCGGCCCGTTGTGATGGCACGGGTGAACGCAGTCCCTGTACTAACCAAGTTCCACCAAAATCAGGGAAGAGGAAGAAGCTGATCAGCGCAAGGGCAGCACATCAAAAGCACGAAGATGGCCTTAGATTTTGTAAAATGAAGTTTTGGTTGTATTTAAATAGAAAATACAACAAAATTAGTAGCAAGACATCTTTGTCATAGGAAATTTTCGACCCTCGTACTTCTAAAACTTTAAGTACATAAAGTGTTAAAATAGAAGAGGAGAAAAAAGAAAGAATGAGAGTAAGGAGAGGAGAACAGAGTATAGGAGGAGGGGAGAGTATAAAAAGATGTCCATGTTGGAAAATTTACAAAAATATCGCGTGTTTTACGAACTTGAAGATTTTCAAGCAGGATAAACGATGTTTTCAGGTGCTACTCTCTATTCATATGGAAATTTTTGTATCAACTAATGCTGTTGCTGTTGCTGCTGCTGCTGTATTGTTAATGTTGTTGCAACTATTGCCATTGCTATTGCTGCTGTTATAAACTATGCAAAGATAGCGTTGTTATATAGTCAAAGTGTGCAAAGAAGAGAACAACTTTTATCAGTTCTGGAAAAAAAATATTTGGCGCGAAACGTGTTCTTGTGACTTTTTTTCTTCTTTGTGCTTTACACTGCCTTATATTTTTGCTAAAATCTATTTTCAACGATTCGTTCTTCTTATTTTGATTTCGTTTCTTTTTTTTTCGTTTTATTTTAAAAAAAGGTTTTAAATGCACGTTTTTCAGTTTGATTTTCTCTTTTGCAACACCAAGCAGCGTATCGAGGAGGAAAACAGAGGGGAACCTTAACTCGTTATCACCCAGCAATTCTAAAGCGAAATCCAAGTAACCAATCGTGCTATAAGAACGTAATGAAATTTTCAATAAAAAAATAAAAAATAAATAAATAAATAACCCGAGTAATAAGTTCGAGGAACAAGGGCAATAAAGGGGAAGGGGAACTATTTACCACCATTTTAGATTCTTTATTTTTTTTTTTTATTAGAATTTCTTATATTGGAAAGCATTATCGGAGATAATAAATAAGCCAATACATACTGGAAATGCTTTTAATGCTGCTTCGAAAACTATTAGATAAGGGAAACAGTCACTTTCAATAGTGAATAATAATAAAAAATGATAAAATATGTTTAAAAAGTGCTTGACTTTGAATTTAAAAGTGCATTAAAATTGCTTTAATGCAGAAAGAAATGGATTCTAACTGATGAACATATTATTGGGGACGGAAGGGTCTCCAAGCGGAGCGTCACCATACTTTCTGAAAGCCAGGCGTCTATCAAGGCTCTGAGTTCTAATGTGATGACCTCCAAGACGGTGTGCGGCTGTAGCAGATATCTCGAACGATATGACATCCATATCGTATGGGTACCGGGCCACAGTGGTATTCTGGGTAACTGCAGAGCTGATGAACTTGCCAGGTGGGGCACTACCATCGAACTCTCCGATGAATTCTCCAATCTGGGCATCCCTATGAGGACCTGCAAGCTCATAATTGATAATGCGATCGTCGATTCCGTCAACAACATGTAGGCGGCCTCGGACACGGGTAGAACGGCTCGTAAAATCTGGCCAAGGCGCACAATGAGTCTACTTAAACTCCAAAGAGGCGCGCTCAGTGTAGTTGTCGGTGTCATTACGGGGCATTGCATTATGGGTACGCATGCCAGGCACATTGGTCTTGGACACCTTGCTAACGACTTCTGCAGAAGCTGCAGAGATGAGGAAGAAGAAGAGAAGATTGTCCCTCGTCTGCTGGGTACATGCCCGGCTCTTTGCCAAAGGAGAAGGAAGTACTTGGGATGACCTGAAGGAACTGTCAGGGATTGACATTGGCAGCCTGAATCGCTTCATCAGGAGCTCCGAATGGTTTCGAGACTAGGGGATAACGGATGACTGTGGGCCCAATGCGGCCTAAGTGAGTCCGTCCAAAAATTTTTCTTGGATGGGCAGCAAACTCTACCTACCTACCTACCTAACTGATGAACATCATGGCTCCACATTAAAATGCAATTCAAAAAGGGGATACCTCGCAAGCTTGATGGAATTTTCGATAGGAGAGTACATCATATTTTGCCAATATAGCGTTCAGAATAGAGGATCCATAATATTTTAAGGAATTATATGAAGCCCTTAAACATCTAATGAAGCGTTAAATGATCGGTGTCTGTACACATCATCATATTAGTGGACTAGAGTCACATGAATTGCAAGATGTTGGAAAAATACTTCTCTGATTCTTGTGATTACAAAGATGTTGATTAGTTTTGCCTCTGGTCTGGGATTCGCCATTTATTGAATGTCTGCCTTTCAGAGACCAAACAATTCTGTACTCTGCCATCAAAGATAACGCTGCCTAGCCCTGCCTAGGCCTCAAAAAGTAAACTTCCTCACCACTATGCCCAAAACAATAACCCCAAATTTTTTCCTAGAGGGCTTTATGTTTAAAAATTAACAGATAACGACATTAACATCCTGGCTGTAGAGTTTTGTTGGCTCCAAATTTTATGATATAGCCAAGGAATTTATTTTGGCTCCGCCATTACCACCAAAAATGTTGTCAGTCTGTGGATCAAACGCAGGATCACTCTTGCCAACAGGTGCTACTATAGTCTCAATAGACAATTGAGAAGCAGAGACCTCTCTCGTACGACAAAACTAATACTCTACAAGACGCTCATTCTACCCGTGCTTCTCTATGGCGCAAGGGCATGGGCCCTATTAAGCACTGATGCAGCAGCCTTGAGAGTATTCGAGAGAAAAGTCCCACGTAAGATCTTCGGTCCAGTGCAAGTTGGCGATGATTTTCGCATTCGATCCAACAGTGAGGTGTATGAGCTCCTCTACGACATAGACGTTGTGCAGCGTATTAACACCCAGTGGTTGCGCTGGCTCGGCCATGTCGTTCGAATGGAGAAGGATGCTTCGGCGAGACGGGTATTTAATGCGGGAATCTACGGAAGTCGTCGAAAAGGACGAGCTTGAATGCCTTGGAAGGATCAAGTCGAGGGAGCCCTGTCATCGATTTATGTGACCAACTGGCGTAGCCGCGCAAGAAGCAGAAGCGCCTGGAAGGATGTGTTGCGGCAGGCCGAAATCCGTTAGCGAGTTGGCGATGATTTTCGCATTCGATCCAACAGTAAACTATATGAGCTCCTCAACAACATATGCGTTGTGCAGCGTATTAATATCCAGCGGCTGCGCTGGTTCGGCCATGTCGTTCGAATGGAGGAGCATGCTCCGGCGAGGCGGGTATTTAATGCAGGGATCTACGGAAGTCGATGAAGAGGACGAGCTTGTATGCGTTGGAAGTACCAAATCGAGGGTAGCCCTGTCATCGATTGGTGTGACCAACTGGCGTAGGCGCGCAAGAAGCAGAGGCGCCTGGAGGGATATGTTGCAGCAGGCCGAAATCCCTTAGCGAGTTGGCGATGATTTTCGCATCCGATCCAACAGTAAGCTGTATGAGCTCCTCAACGACATAGACGTTGTGCAGCGTATTAATATGCAGCGGCTGCATTGGCTTGGACATGTCGTTCGAATGGAGGAGAATGCTCCAGCGAATTTTATGCGGAAATGTGCGGAATTCGGCGAAGAGTACGAGCTTGTATGCGTTGGAAGGAACAAATCGAGGTAGCCCTGCCATCGGTTGGTGTGACCAACAGGCGTAGGCGCGCAAGAAGCAGAAGCGGCAGGCCGAAATCCGTTAATCGGGTTCTTAATGTCCAATTAAGTAAGAAAGTAATGTTCGAAATACAATTTCAGGTCATGTGCGTATTCTCTGTAATGAGCAAGCAGACGAGCTTTCGAAGAAGGCAGCTTCCACTCCTCAGGTGGGACCAGAATCCTTTTGTAGATTACCAGCTGGCTTTTGGAAAGTCATAGTCAACGAAAGCGAAGATATAGAGAGTCAAAGAGTTTCCTTAAATCAAGTGTGTTGAAGCAATCGAAACTTTTGTTGAGAAAATCCAACCAGCGGAGATCTGAATCAAGCATCAGACTATCCAGGAATTACCAGAGGTCGACAACCAGTCTTTTTACAGGGCACTGTACTCTGATTACTGGGATTGTTTCGAGCCCAACATGTACATTCTGAGACTATGAGGATTAATAATCGATCTTGGGGAGTATTAACGTATCCCACAAGGAAAGACCTGAGTATAAGCCGAATGCTAGGCCGGGAATTGTCATTGTTAACGCCCAGCAGAGTCCTGAATTATGATATAGGAATACGCTATAAATTTGGAGGGAAGAACAATCGATCATAGGGCGTTGTTGTTAAGCAACGAAGTATGGCAACCCAAAAAAAAAATTTTAATAATACATAAATATTCTCGATTTCTAAATCAGAACCCATTCCAAAACTTAGAACTTCGAACTCATTCTGTCATCAAAGGGAATAAAGTGAGCACATTGTGAAAAAATCAGCGAACATTTTATAAAAACAACAATCCAATCTGTCGTTGCCAGATGTTCTACACCGTATTACAGTAAAAGTCGATGCACAACTTATTTAGCAAATATTCGCTGTATTTTCAGAAATATGAGCTCTTTTCATAATTTCATAAAACCTCTCTTCGTAACCTTGACGAATGAAAGCTAACACTCCTCCAATAAACACCATCTCCTTTAAAGGCTTGAGAAACATTGACCAGCTTATATTTCATCAAATGCTTTGGCCGGTGAATAAAAAATAAAACAAAATCATCATTTTTATTAGCTGGTGATGGCTGGATCTTGCCTTAAACTGACGGATCATAACACTTTTTTCCTCTTCTTTTGTGTTTTTGTTGTTGCCTTTTATGCCCCTTAGACTTTCAATACACTGGCTGGCTGACTGGCTAGCTGGCTGGCTTACATTGATTCTGATGTTTTGTGTGTTAAAAATCCATTTTTTTTGCCTTTCTTTCTGTCGTTTTTTTTTAATTTTTTATTTCTGTTCTCTGCTGTACTGTTCTGTGCTGTACTGACCGCATCTCTGATTGATATTGACATCATCTTTATTTAACTCAACGAGCCGTGAAAGTGTTATAATGCAACCGCATATTAAACGTCAAAACAAGTAAGAAAGAAAGAAAGAAAAAAACTCATAAAGTCCGTCAATTTCTCATGTTACTTGCATTGGCGTTCTGAGGAGATTCATTTTGATGGCTGATGGTGCTTGATGTGCTGTTGAGTCCGTTTGCTGTTGCTGTGATACCCATCATTTGGGTTGGGATTTTATTTTATTTTTTTTTTATTTTTTTTGAGGCTTTTGTAAATGTTTGCTTTAGTCTTTCATACTCATCATATAAATTAATTTGTTCTCTTACACCATATGGGAACATCCACTTATTTATACATGGAGTATGAATCATTGAATGTTCATTAAAACCGTAACAAAGATCGGCTTGTAATTTCGTTGATAACTTAGAAAATAAGTTTAAATAAACCAATGACTCTAAATAACCTCGAGGGAATACAAAAAATTATGCAGATGTTTCATATTTTATGGGTTCCTCATCATCTTTTTATTTCTTTTCATTGATTTAGCTTTCATTAATTAACTTCTTTTGCCACATAAGCAGAGTATTGGTTCAATGCAACAAGTTCTAGAATCTTAGGGTTGCCACATATCATTAGCTAGAAATAACGCCTTCCATTAAAACATATTTTATTGTTATATTGAATATCATGTTGAGAAACTTTACTTATTGAACACTACTCCTTCTCAGAAGAGGTGGCACTGCCTGATCTTTCTATGACGTTCTCTATTCATGTCATTCTCTCAGGATACACAGCGGTCAGACAGCTTCCTGAATGTATTACTTCGACAAGGTTAGAATTCATTGGAATTCATACTGTAAATGAATGGAAATTTCTTAGCGATAGAAGATATATCCTAAGAAGCTAAATATTTTCTTTAAATGAGCAAGCAAAAGGTGCTCTATATAAATCGGGCTAAATTGGATAAAAAATGGACTTGTGGGGGATATGGAGCTAGAGGGCAGGATAGCCATGGTAACAAGGGTTCCAAAACGGTTGGGCCTATATCTCCGCTTCCAAGTAATGACAGACCGTAATCAAACCTGTTATAGCTATCCAACTCACTAGGTCCGAACACCTTACCTTTTTAAAATTTATCGAATTATGTAAGAATGAAACACAGGATGTTGCGGAAAACATCATACTTTTCACCACACAGTCTCTTTTGGGCTCATTTCTCCAATTTCTTTAATTTTTCTCTAATTTGTTTAAACCTTCCAAAATGTTAAATTTGACTTTGGTTGAGAGTGTGGCGAATCTCCTGCCGCAGCGTCTTTTCTCTGGATCCAGAAAGAAGAAATTGTTACATGTAACAAAATCCGGGGAATATTCGCATGGAAATCATGGCAATTTGCAATTTTTCCCCATTTTTAGTTTTCTCCTCAAATCTCGCAAAAGAATTGACGCAAATTGTTCAAATTTCGACAGAAGTCAACTGACCGATGTCTGTTGATAGGAGCAGTATTGGTTTTCGAGCCACCTTCGTATAGAGTTTCCTCTTATACCGACAGTTCCTTAGGTTAGGTTAGATCGGAGTGGTAGCTCTGATATCAAAAAGCTCACTTGAGCACGCATAGCGGACCGTTGTGATGCCACAGGTGAACGCAATCTCTGTACTAACCAAGTTCCAGCAAAATCAGGGAAGAGGAAGAAGTTGGTCAGCGCAAAGGCTGCACGACAGTTCCTTAGCTAAACCATTTTTTTTAAGGCAGTTTTGTTGTAAGGGAATCCAAGCATATATAAATCGTTTCATATACACCGTCAGTATCGGCATGTATTCAACATTTTAGCTTTCATACGCAGAGAAATGAAATCTGATGGAAGTCACCATAGTCTAGTAGGCATTGTGTTGCCTTTTTAGACGAAAACTTGCGGTTCAAGCCCAGTTTAGACATTTCGAAGAAAACGGTGACTTCTTCTCATTAGACTTCTGGCAAAAACTCTTAAGAGTACAGGGTGGCTGATAAGTATTGCAACCAACTTCAGGTTGTTATCACTTGTAAACCGCTCATCTGACAGCTGACATATTTATTCCAGTGACAGTTCATTTTATCATTTACAAGCATTCAGAAAAAAAGTTATTCGTGATGGAATTCAAGCGTGATAGTGTGATTGCTTTATATTTGGCTGGAAAACCACAGGTGGCTATCGTTAGAACCCTCCAGCATTTAAATGTGAATAAATCTTTTGTTACTCGTACCATTACTCGTTACCGTGATACTGGCAGTGTTGCATCGCGTCCAAAAAATGAACGAACAAAACGGTAACAACACCAGAAATGATCCGAAAAGTGAAAGCCAGATTTGATCGAAATTCACGCCGCAGTGGTAGAAAAATTGCTCGTGAGCATATCGCGAGAACGGATGCAACACATATTGAAAACTGAGCTTGGACTAAAGCCATTGAAGTTCCAAAAAGTGCAAGAGCTCACCGATGGACAAAAAAAAAGTTAGACTGGAGAGAGCCAAGGAGTTACTTCGCTTGCACGAAAGTGGCCAGTTACCGAATTTGGTTTTCTCCGATGAGAAGGCATTCCAAATTGAGCAGTTTGTGAACAAACAAAATGATCGGGTTTACTTGCCATAGAGGTCAGCTGAAAATTTACACCTGCGATTGGCCACCAGAACTCAAGCGCCGCCGATGGTGATGGTGTGGGCCGCCGTAACGGCCGATGATCGCACCCCGCTCGTATTCATCGACCGTGGGTTCAAAATAAATGCCGAATATTATCGGGAAAATGTCTTAAAGACAGTATTGAAGCCCTAAGCAGACAAACATTTCGGCCGCAGACCATGGACATTCCAACAGGACTAAGTACCACCGCACTCAGCGCGCGTCAACCAAGAATGGCTTAAAAAGGAGTTTCCTCGCTTCATTTCTACCGCACAATGGCCACCAAAATCTCCGGATCTCAATCGGACTTTTGCGCCTGGGGCATTTCGGAGAGTAAGGTTCTCACTAAAAAACACCAAAGTGTCGATCATCTCAAGAGGGCGCTTCGCCGGGAATGGGCGAAAATACCGCAGAGCCACTTTCGTGCAGCCTGTGATGGCTTTGTCGGCCGTTTGAAGGCCATAATTCGTACCAAAGGTGGCCAATTCGAACAAATCTAAACTGATTCTAAAATTTGATGTTATTTCCAACATTTTTTGCTTTTGAACAATAAAATTAAAAAAATATAGCGCTTTACTTTGTTGCATTATATATCAGCCTCCCTGTAAATCAATATGCCATGAAATGTTTCTCAAAATCAATGTGCGGAGTCAACGTTAAACTATAGGATGAAATAACCACCAAAGAGTGGTGTGAGAAACTAGGTCGTAATCCTGATTAAAGAGTTGTAATGACCAATTTAGCACTCAAGCAATCCGATTGAAACAAAAAATATTTTGTAAAGGCTTTACATTTTTTTTTTATTCTTTTTAGTTTTTAATTTAAATTTTCTGTTACTTTGCTGTGTGTTTCTTTTTGACATTTTTGGCCTCTGAACCTCTCTAGTACATAATCATAATTGGTTCTACAATTTTAACTTGACTGTTTTATAACAAACATTTCAATTCATAGTTTGCTAGGCGATATTCACCCTCCAGTAGTGAAACGTATGTACTTGAACTGCATAAACTTGTAAAGGCAAGTGTATTTACAAATTATTATTTTTTCTTAGCTTGTAATATTTGCAAAATTGGAAAAAAAACAAGAAAATCTAATAAATTTTTAATAAAATAAACGTGTTTCATAGACCAACAAAACAACAAAAGATAATGATTTTTTTCTGTAAGTGAAACGGAGAGAAGAAAAAAAAAATTAAAATAATGAAAACGTTTAATAAAAATCGTGATTAATTCACACCCCACTTATAAGCGGCAGAGCAACAAAACAAAATCGATTTCTTTATACTCGTAATAATAAAAAAATCAAACAAAAATTTCAAATAAAAACGAATGGTTTTTATAAATATTGTGTTAAAATAATTATACCCCAGGCTATGAAGAAAAAAAAACAACTGCCGACACCTTTTTTTTGTTTTGAAATACAGAAACTGGAAAAGTACAAAAAAAAAGTTTGAAAAAAAACGTAATAAAACACAATAGAAATAGAAAACATGAGTCTTTCGATTACAACAAAAATTATTTGAACAAATCATATACAAATTCCCTATAAATCTCGTTGAGATTTGAAAGGCACAACGAAACCTGGTGAAAATTTGTTAAAGACCTCGCCACCAACACCTTTAATCAGCACATGAAATTGCAATTTTTTTTGTTTTCTTTTTATAACGAAATGAAACGAAACGATGAAATTTTTTTCAAAAGATCGGAAGAAAGAAAGCCAAGTAACTATGGAGTGAAAAACTAATTGGTTTGCTTTGGTTTGCTTTGGTTTGCTTTGCTTTGCTTTGGTACTTCAAAAGTACAATTATTTTTAAACATGAAACCTTTCAGAGGAAACCACATACATACATACATACATACATACATACATACACCGGGGCATTATTCAGTGGAGTCACCATTTCAAGTTCCAAAAAAGACGACAACAACGCGAAACCGTTAAATAGAAAAGTTGTTAAGATTTGTCTTCTTGTGTTTTTTTTTTTTTGTTCGCTTAGAAACTAACAGAAGTAAATATTTTCAACACTTGAATTTAATGGGCATTTCGATTTTCTTTCTTTTTCTCTCGCCGCAATACACTCAGAAAAATATTTAAGTTGTACAACTCAACATACATACATAATTGGTCATTACAACCCTTCAGTCAGGATTACGACCTAGTTTCTCACACCACTTATGTTGTGTGTGTTAATTTTTATACATGAGTGGCGGGACCTACAGTTTAAAGTCGACTCTGAACGACAGATTTTTAAGAAACTTTTCGTGGCAATTTTATTTACTCAGAGTTTTTGCCAGAAATCTGCTGAGAGGAAGTCGCCAAAGAAATACTTTTTGTTTTGATGTCTGACCTGGGGCTCGAACCCTGCCTAAGCCAACACACTACCGACTAGACTACGGCGACTACAATACAACTCAAGTGCTTCGTTTATTAAACTTTCAGATTGGTTTCTAGCATAAGGTAGTCGTGCTTTGCCCACATCTTCGATGAGTTTGGTGGAATTTCGTCAGTACACGGACTGCGCTTACTCCTGGCGTCACAACCGGCCAACGGCTATGAGTGCTTAAGTGAATTTTGGTAATCGAAGCTGCCGCTTCCACCTAACTTAACTCAAGGCGCAACCGAAGCAGACCTGGCAAGTCCATCATCGACCAGATAATCACACTTTGCAAATCTAGGAGAAGATTGATTAAAAACCATGACGACACTCACCATTTGTTTGTCGACTATAAAGCGACATTCGATAGACCTATAGGCGATCGCTTATTTGCAGAAATGTCTCAGCTAGGTGCTGCTGTGAAGCTTATAAGACTGTATAGTATGATATTGAACAATTCCTACAACTTGGAAAGACCATCAGATAAGCCTTATCATAGACAGTGTACTACGGCAGGCGGGAATCATTCGGAATGGAACTATTTTTTACAAAAGAAGTCGCCGTAGTCTAGTAGGTAGTGTGTTGGCTTATTAGACGAAAAGCCAGGGTTCGAGCCCCAGGCCAGACATCAAAATAAAAATACAAAAAATATTTCTTCGGCAATTTCCTCTCAGCAGATTTCTGGCAAAAACTCTGTGAGTAAATAAAATTGCCATGAAAAAATTCTCAAAAAATCTGTCGTTCGGAGTCGACTTTAAACTGTAGGTCCCGCCACTCATGTATAAAATTTAACACACACAACGTAAGTGGTATGAGAAACTGGGTCATAATCCTGACTGTAGAGTTGTAATGACCAATTATGTATGTATGTATGTGTCTATTTGCTTGCCGACAACATTGACATTATTGAGAGTACCAAGTGTAACGTCTGCTTTGGCTTTAGAATGAAAGTCTATCAAGATAGATCTATTAAAACGATAAATAGTAACGTACAAGCCATCAACTATACCTTCGACGTTGTAAAGGAATCTGTTTACCTTGGCTCGGCCATTGTAAGTAAAAAATTTACAATCTGGAAATGAATCGTAGAATTGCTCTTGCCAACAGGTGGTATTATGGTCTCAATAGAAATTTAAGCACCACAGTTATCTACCGAGCGGCAAAACTGTTGCTTTGTGTGCAGTTTATCCTTGTCGTCTGATATAAAAGATTTACTGTTCAGAGCGAGTTGACGATCACAATAATAGCACCCGAATCAACAATTGTCTGTATGAGCCCTTCAACGGCATACATGTTGTTCATCTGCGTTAACATCCAGAGAGCGACTACACTGGCTCGAAGATGACCTAAACGTTACCAGCCGAACACCACAGCGGAAATCTAATGGAGTTTATAATACGATGTCTTGAAGTCGCCGTAGTCTAGTAGGTAGTGTGTCGGCTTATTAGATGCAAAGCCAGGGTTCGAGCCCCAGGCCAGACATCAAAATAAAATAAAAAAAGTATTTCTTCGGCGACTTCCTCTCAGCAGATTTTTGGTAAAAACTCGGAGAGTAAATAAAATTGCCATGAAAAGTTTCTCAAAAATCTGACGTTCGAAGTCCACTTTAAACTGTAGGTTCCACCACTCATGTATAAAATTAACACACACACAACATAAGTGGTGTGAGAAACTAGGACGTTGTACAGTGGGTCAATTCGACCTCCGGGTACAGTACTTGTCTTAATTGACAAGTACACATCCTCTAACCTGACCTTATAATACGAAAGTAATGCTCTGTATGTAGCACATCTTTCTCGTCTAGAACAGATGCCTTGGTAGTATTAGAAAGAAAAAATTTTCTGTTGAAGACGAGTTGGCGATGATTTCCGCATCCGAACCAACAATGATCTGTAAAAGCTCTTCAACGACATGCATGAGCGACAACACTGGCTCGTACATGTTTATGTCATGCTAATCACTACAGCGGAAATCTAATGAACATTATAATACGATACCATATTTTAGAGAAAAAAAAAATAAACTGAATCAGTCTGCTGTCATATGGAGTTCGCAAAAATTTTTAAACCCTCAGCGGAAATCTAATGGGGTTTATAATACGATGCCAAATTTTAGGGAAAAAAAAACTGAGTCAGTCTACTGTCATATGGAGTTTGCAGTTATTTGAAACCTACAGGTCCAGTACTCTGATCACAATTAGACAACCAGCACTTAATCAATGCGGAACAAGAGAAACTTTTTGTAAGGAGTAAGCGCGGGAGTAGGTGGCAGAAAAGTTTACTACTAATACTTATAATGATCAACATGGGAGACGATTTCTATACAAAATACTAGACTAGCTGCCCTATTTCATTAGCTCAGCTATCGCTGTAGTTCGATTAAGCATTAAAGCTCATTGAAATGATGTTTTAATTAACCTATAGAGCTGGATACTCTGCTCGTACTAATAAACACTTTCATCCTCGAGAAGCCACAATGCAGACTTCGTGTCATCGCTCTATATATAGAGATAAAGTGAAGTATTTCTAGCACCTTCTTTAGAAATGTAGACACTTAAATGCTTCTTTTAAACCTTGAAAGTTTAAATCAAGAATGGCTGGCGGTTACCCATGATTTCTCTTTAGATGACGTAGTTATTATATTCAAATGGCAATATAATGTCCGACTGCTGAATGGAAACATATGTATCA
This sequence comes from Sarcophaga variegata, assembly GCA_932273835.1. Lineage (NCBI taxonomy): Eukaryota > Metazoa > Arthropoda > Insecta > Diptera > Sarcophagidae > Sarcophaga > Sarcophaga variegata. The sequence goes on from OW026361.1 coordinate 116,022,430, forward strand.
GCATTCTTCCTAACAAATGTCCAGAAAATTATAATTTCCTGTAAGTGCGGTCATAATCTTAGGTTCTATTATTGTTAGATTCGGATGGTATAAGCTAATATTGAACTTGTGATTCAACAAGCAACACATTCGAATAGGAACTCTGTGCTCTAGAAGTCCTTCCTATGGATTTGAAAGATAAAGAAATTAAAAAAAATTCCGAAAAAGGCTATGAACTTCACTTAAAACAAATCATTTTAATCCTTTCGCTACACAAATATTTCTTCGAGTGTAAAAGGTAACAGATTTCGTAAAACATTAACACCAAAAACAATAAAAACAATAAAAAAGAATCAAATAATCATTGCAAATCATCATCTTTTTCCTTTTTCTTTTTTGTGGAATTTCTGGTGCCCAGTTTCCTTAGCTTTTTAGATGTCGAAGTCATTGTCAGCATTAAAAATAAAAAAATAAAATAAAAAAAAACTGGAGAAAAGAAAAGCAAAACAGAAAAAAAACGAATTTACACGAAAATATTTATCATTCATCGTTTGATTCTCTGGTGTTTTTTTTTTTAATTTTTTGTTCATATTTTTTTTTCTTTTTTTTTTTCGAACAAAACAATACGAAACAATACCAACAAGAACAACAATAAACCGACAAGCTAATGGTGAAAAACAAAAACCCCAAAACAAATCACTACAAATAATATGAAAATAATAACAGCAACAACAACAACAATAATAAAAAGAATATATCGTCGTATATTCAATATTTAACAAATAATTTTATAAGCAAAAGACAAAAAAAATATCGAAAATCGCAAAGAAACACACAAACACAGAGAAAAAAAAGGTTAAAACCCCAATCAACGTCATCGTCATCATCACCATCATCATCTTCAGCAGCATTTGGGGCAAAAAGCAAAAAAAAAAAAAAGAGAACAAAAATTCAATACAATGGGAAGCCACAAAAGAGAATTGGGAGTATGAGTTTAGCGAAGACACCAGCAACACCTTTTTAACAATCAATAGAAGAGGAATTATAGCCGCGAAATATGTATTTACAGGGTGACAAACAATGGCAAGCATAATGTGAAGGCCGTGTCGGTTTTATTTATTACGGTATTCCTTCAGGAACATGTTACACAATATATGTACAAGTCCTTCAAGCTATTTTGTTTATTTCGGGAAGAATATGTCTTCACGTGAGGCAACCTTTTTATTCCATTCCAAGTTCTGCGTGGCAAATTAGTCATATAGTTTGCATAGACTATGACGCTGTAAGCATCGCTTAAGTCGCCGTAATGTAGTAGGTAGTATGTTGGATTAATCCCCGGCTCAGACATCTCGAACAAAAGGAAATACAAAAACATATTGTTACGAAAATGGAAATGGACTCGTTTACATGATCAACGAATAAACAAAAATATAGCATCAACATCAGTATAAAAAATGGGATAAACAAAGTTAACAAACAGGCAACACCAACACTGCAAGGACAATAGTAAACAAAATACACAAACAACAATAACGAAAACAACATGTTTACATTTATAGAGAGATTATTAATCAGACTGTTTACCCTGCGATATAAAAGGCAAGACGAAGCAGCAACGGGATCAGAAAGAACTTAGTCAGTCTTATGTGAAGACGCGTTGCGTATGAAGAGAATAATCCTTTTTTGAAGATCACTGTTGTAAAGATCTAACGAACGAGTGTAAAGAAGAATAACAAATAAAGCAAACTGTTGTTTAAATCAAGTTGCCAAAGATGACACACGGAATTGTATTTTAAACGTTTTTAAAAGGGTAAAAACGTTACAATATTACTTTCAGTGACTTTCTCTCAACGGGGTATTCTGGCTAAAACTATTTTGAATTTATAATTATCATAATGTCATTCGGAGTCGGCATTGTACAGTAAGCCCTGCCACTAATGGACAAAATTAACACATAGCATGAGTGGCGCAAGAGAAGCTAGGTTGTAATCCTGACTAAAGGGTTGTAAGTATTTAAGTAAATAAGTAGTGCTGTGTTCTTATGTACATATTAATAATGTCCCAGTACATTTTATTCCTTTGCTACCATGTGCTTGAGATGTTGTGCACTTATCCGCTTGTGAAGCTTTACAGTTTACGTTCAATGATTGCATTTGCTGTACCTGAATTGCATGTAGAGTTCGATTTCCAAAAGTATTCTAAACAAGGAATTGCGGCTTTTGGTTTGCTTACAGTTGTATCTTTAACAAGACAGGAGGCGTAGTGTAATGGTCAATCCAAGAGAAGGTGAAAAAAATCTCGTAGTTTAGTTTAACAAATAAAAGGGGCTTCAGTCCCCCATCATACCATGTAACTGGTAAGCCAACAGTCTTCTGATTTAACATGGCATCTATCATCACAAGAAACATCGTAAGAAAGCCAGGCAGCGCCATCTGTCATCACTTTTTCCACTACAACCACCTAAAGTTGCAACATACCATCTCAAGAACCTGCTTCAGTAGAAATTATTGAAAACTAATACTGGAGCAGGGAGAAACGCAAGGGCCAAGCTCAACAAAGCGAAATCAGTATTTGGACGATTGTAAACAACTCACAAGTTCAAAAATTTCCAAATGAAACAAGCTTAGGATATGAACGCTTGTATTAAATCTATTCGGATGTAGTCAATCACACCAAATTCATCAACAAGTGTCTCCGAGTTATATGCAGAAAGTTCTAGCCAAAAGACACTTAGCATCACCGATCTTTGGAACTTGACCAAATGAGAAGCATATGCAGATCTCGATTTCGATTCTATTTTCAAGAGACCGAATAGTATTAAAAGAATTATGCTAGAAGCTGTGGTGAACCAAAGAACAGCTGGAGCCTTACAAATGTTCATTGGGGAGCTGTTGTTAGGGCTCTTAATAAGAGCAAAGTTAGCGAAACTGTTTCGAAGTTGGTTACTAGCTCTATTGGAGAAGTTTATGTCGCTAGGGAAATAAATAGGGGCACACGATAAGGTGGTGTTCTCTCATCCCGTGCTGCTGTGGAACATCGTTGTAGATTAGTGCAAGAGCTGCTGCGATGTGAGTGGGTACATACAGTCACACAGATGATTATACGTACCCCCCTAATAATCATTTTTTTAGAAATGATAATATATGGACAAGTCTGAACTGATTTTCGCGCCAAATTTTTTGTTTTCCGTCACAGCCGAACAAATTATATTTGTTCTCATCACTAAATATTACATTCGCCCAAAAATTAGTTGACTTGTCCATATATTATTGGGCGAATTTCAATCGTGGCTCTTTTCTCGGCACTCGGCTGAGGAAACCGATCTTTCTCAAAACACTTCGAACTGTTTCGGAATGCACAATAACACTGTGATCACTTTTCGAGATATTTCGTATTTCTACGGCTGTAGTCTTAGGATTTTTATCCACAATACCTTTTATATACCGGGCTGGCCTTTGGAGAAATTTTATACGAAATATACGTCGTACGTATAATTTTCTGTAGTGCCATATTGGTTTTAAGCAAACTGCAGTCACAAATTCATAGATTTTTGGAATCTTTTTTCTTTATTTAAGTAAAAGTGTTGTTACAGACGCTAATGTAAAGAAATTTTAGATTAGAAGTTCATTACTTTTTAAAAAAATGATTTTTAGGGGGGGTACGTATAATTATCTATGTGACTGTATATAATTGGTCATTACAACTCTTCAGTCAGGATTACGACCTAGTTTCCGCACCACTTATATTGTGTGTGTTAATTTTATACATGAGTGGAGGGACCTACAGTTTAAAATCGATTGCTGTTTGAGAAACTTCCTCATGGCAATTTTATTTTATTCGCAGAGTTTTTGCCAGAAATCTTTTTAGTCGCTGAAGAAATATTTTTTCATATTTTGGTTTGTTGGAGATATTTGGCCTGGGGTTTGAACCGTGACCTCAACTCTAATAAGCCAACACACTACCTACTATACTACAGCGATGTGGTTGTAAAAGAATGATCTGCAACACAACAAAAATACACGAACAAGCCGTGTAAAATTCAGATGTTTTATGAAAACCATATCGACGCCTCGGTTCTATAACATTCTAAGTCGAAAAAGTGTGTTTTGAGTTATGAGCTCTCAAAGTTTTCACGGGACATAAGACCATATGTGTATTCTAAGGAGACTTTTCCCTATAACTTCGGAACGGATCGGCGCATCTTAACCAAATTTTGACAGTATTTTAGTTAGAGAACGTAGAATTTAATAATGCAAGAACATTAAAAACGTTCTAAGTACACTTAGAACGTTATAGAATGGAGGCGTCGTAAGTACACTTAGAACGTTATAGAATGGAGGGAGGCGTCGATATGATCCCAAGCGGGGTGTTATTGGAAAAAATTAAATTTTAAAAAATAAAATAATGCTATCCAGTTAGGCTAATTAGAATACCGTTAGATCACAGCTTGCATCACATAAATCAAAGAAAATTTGATTAAAGATTTTAGAGTGTACAAGTACAAGTACAAGTAAAAGTTCTTTAAAGTGCCATTCATTTTTATTTTTCAAATCAAACTCTCATTTTACTTTTAAAAACTTCGAATTGCTTCTTTTTTTTTTGCAAATAATTTGGATTAAAAGCTTTTATTTTTATTTTATTTCTTTGCTGTTTTTTGTTGTATTTGGTATGCATTACTTTGGCACTATTTAATGATTCAATCAGATTAAGATCGTTTAGCTATAAATCATTACAAAATAAAACTTGTAGATGCGATTTTTTTTTATTCGTTCACTTTCTGTTGTTGTTGCTATTGCTGCGAATACAACAGACAGGCATTTAACCGAAAAACCTTTCAATTTATAGTTCATTATTTTGATTACGAATCCCACCTTGCCAATAAATAAATTCTCCCTCCAACTAAAAGATTCCAAAAAAAATTGTATTTTGTTTGGCAACAAAAAAAAATACGAAATCCAAGTGATCTTTACAGTGAGAGAAAAATTAGAATACAACAGGATAATCATTGAAATACTCATTATATTTGGACGATTTCTACTTTGTATCCCAATGTACTTTGGTGAGCCTCCAGCTGTTCTTTGGTTCTAGCATAATTCTTTTAATACTATTCGGTCTCTTCAAAATAGAATCGAAATCGATCTGCATATGTTTCTCATTTGGTTAAGTTATAAAAAGACCGGTGATGCTAGTACCCTTTGGCTAGAACTTTATGCATATGACTCCGAGACAGTTGTTGATAAATTTGATGTGATTGACTACAGCCTAGTAGATTTAACACAAGCGTTCATATCCTAAGCTTGTTTCATTTGGAAATTTTTGAACTTGTGAGTTGTTTACAGTCGTCCAACTACTGGTCTCGCTTTGTTGAACTTGCCCCTTGCGTCTCTTTCTACTCCTTTATTCGTTTTCAATAATTTCTACTGCAGCAGGATCTTGAGATAGTATGTTGCAACTTTGGGCTGTTGTAGTGGCAAAAACTGGTAACAGATGGCGCTGCCTGACTTTCTTATGATGTTTCTTGTGATGATAGATGTCATGTTAAAACAGGAAACTCCTGGCTTGCCAGTTACATTTTATGATAAGGAATTGAAGCCCCTTTTATTTGCTAAACTTACTACGAGATTTTTTCGCCTTCCCTTGGGTTGGCCATTACACTACACCTCCTCTCTTGTCGTAGATACAACTGTAAGTAAAGCAAAAGCCTCAATTCATAGTTTGGAATACTTTTGGGAATCGAACTCTACATGCAATGTAGGCACAGTAAATTTAATCATTAAACGTAAACTATGAAGCCTCACAAGCGGATAATTGCACAATATCTCAAGCACACTTGGTGGCCAAGGAATAAAACAACGCACTGGGACATTATTAATACATAGGAGGAAGAAATACAGCCTTATTTACTTATTTAAATACTTAATAGGTCCTTACAACACTTTTAGTCAGGATGATATCCTAGCTTCTCACATCACTCGAATTGTATGTGTTAAATTTATTCATGACTGGCAGAACCTAAAGTTTAATATGGCCATTTTATTCACTCTCAGAATTTTTTCCAGCAGACTGTTGAGAGGAAGTAGCCCACTTCCAAATATTTTTTCATATTTTCTTTCGTTAAAGATGTCTGAAGTGGGATTAGAAGCATGGGATCTCGTCTAATTAATTTAAATTTTTTCTCCGTGTACTCTTCTACAAATAATATGAAACAGTATTCAACAAAAAATGAAAAGAGATCAACAACAAAAAAATCTTTGTTTTCATACACCCAACTAGAGTTTAAGCAGACAAAACGATTGTTTTTAACACCCAGTAAAATAATAATAAAAAAAAACTGAATTGAAATGAATGTTCGTAGCAATAGGAAACTAAAGGAATGCAATCATTAAAAACAAAAGTCTTAGGCTTCTCAGAAAATTTTACATCGAAATTAAATGCGTGATCATGCATGCATGACTGCAATTTTGTTTCACTACTCTGCTATAGTAGGATAGGAGTACGTGGCTGTTCGTGGTTCAATCTAAGCAAAGTTCAGAGACTAACTAACCCAGACTGGGCAGCTCTGGGCGGTGCGATCATATCTTAATGTTAACGCTAACAAAATAAAGACTTATCAGTCACAACAAATAAATATCAAAAAAAGTTGGGGTAACAGAAGTTATTATAAGAATATTAAAAGAACATAAAAATACCACTTTCAGAAGACTGTAACGGCTGTCAGGCGTCTTTCAATGCAAATTGTTCGAAAAAAAAAAACTTCGGCGGCGAACATTATTTCTCATTCAGATGATTACGTCAGTAACAAAACTTTTAAAAAGGAGTCTTCTGATAGTCTGACTTCCAAAATGTTAGTTGCTTTGTGTTTGAACAAAGTATAGTGTTTCATAATGCCGCTGTACAAAATATGTACAATGTATTCTATTTCAAAACGTCGTCAATGTGTATTTTTAACGCAATCAAAAAGCAATCAGGCATCGGATTTATAGTTGATGCATTGTTTGGTTATTTTGCATATCTACAAAATTTATATACCGTAAGTAGAACTGCATACAAACTTTGTATTGATACATTTTGGAAGGCAGCCATACTGTGTGTGGTTCATATAATGATCTGGTGTCGGGTCGTATTTTTTTGTTGGCTTATTAGACGTGAGGCCACTACTAAACATCTCTAATAAAAACGAAATATGAAAACATATTTCCTCGTCGATTTCCTCTCAACAGATTTCTCTCAAAAACTCTAAAATTGCTAAAATGGCTAAAAATTTACACACACAATCCAAGTGGTGTGCGAAACTAGGTCGTAATACTGACTGAAGGGTTGTAATGATCAGTTATGTATGTATGTGCCCTGGAAGAACCGGAGCGCTATGGTCGTATCATAACCGACATTTTTTGGAATGTAGTTTAAGATAATGAACCCACAAACCGCACACCTCGTCCAAGCATCATCATGCATTTCGATGATGTTAAGATTGTTTTTTATGCCGTGATACGCCGTAGTCTAGTAGGTAGTGTGTTAGCTTATTAGGCGTAAAAGCCATGGTTCGAGTCCCAGGCCAAACAAAATACAAAAAGTATTTCCTCGGCGACTTCCTCTCAGCATAAATAAAAAAAATGCCACGCAAAGTTTCTCAAAAACAATCTGTCGTTCGGAGTCGACTTTAAACTGTAGGTTCCGCCGCTCATGTATAAAATTAACACACACAACATAAGTGGTGTGAGAAACTAGGTCGTAATCCTGACTGAAGGGTTGTAATTGCCAATTATGTATATATGTATGTATCGAGTCTACGCGTGTATGCTATTCAAGTTGCAGCATAGGCAAATTAATATTCGCTAAGTTATCGCCGCAATACCTCTAGGATTGTGTGAAAAAGTGCTTGAAAACTACCGCCAAAGGACCAACCAACTGATGGTCATTTATATGATGAATTGTAATCAAACTGTTTAAACCCTTTGAAGAGGTCATTAATGTTCCAGATTTTTGCCAAATTTGAAACACATGAAAGCCTTCAGTTTTTCGAGTTGCAAATGGAACTACATTGAGGAAATTCTTTACATTCGTTCGTTTGTAAATCTTCAAGTCATTTGACATTTTTTCTTACACGAGGAAAGATGACTTGCGTGAATATTTTGAAAGGAATTTCATAGTGCAGCCTTCAAACTTAATTGCTATTTCCGGCTCCGCATTGAGATTGTTAAGAACAAAATCTCACTCTTTTAGAAATAAGGTCTCCAGTTTCTTTTAACTTTTTTCTGCGATTTCGTTTTTTTTCCTCGCTCTTCGTATGCTAATCGTGTTAAGATCTCTTGTTTTACGAAAAAGGAAAAATAAGCAATTGTTTCGTGAACCTGATAAGAAATGGTGTAGTTTTTCTCACTCTTTTCGAGGGTTTATGAAAACCAAAGAAAAAATGAAAAAGAAATCGTTGCCAGAGATGATCTCAAAACCAAAAAAGATGCTTCTTAGGAGAGAAGTAGTTAAAGTAGTAACAAAAAAACGAATAAAAGCCAGGGAAACGAGGTTGCCATAGGAGGAGAAGGCCTTGGCAGCTACAGCTACAGCTAAAGACAAAGTCTCTGTAGAACAGCAAGATGACGATTATGAAGACGACGAAATGTATTTAAAGGTAATAACATGGTATACAGGTACTGTGTGTGTGGAACCGCCAAATAACCCAAAATAAAAACGCCCCATAAAACAACAACAACAACAACAACATGGAAAGAAGAGATCAACATCTTCCAAAAAAAAAAAAAATATATACTACAAACACACACACACACACATATGCTATTGCTCCAATTGTATGCCACAAAATGTAGCAGCAGCAGCAGCTGGGAACTGTGTTATTAGAAGTTTGGCCAAGAGTCTGTCTTTAAATGTGTTTCTTAAGGTGAGAATAGATGGCCCAAAAGAATGCCACAATAAAGCCAAATTATTAACAATGTTTAGAGAGCAGCAACAACAACATTCAAATCACAGTAGCCAAAAAGCTTGGTAAAGAAGCAGCAGAAGAAGATTTTTGTTTAAATACTCTGGACGAGGTGGTTGGTTGGCAATGCCATGTCTGTCGTAAAGGCTTGTCATCATGCCTAAGATCTGTTGCAACTAAACAACAACAGATGCTAGAGCAGTAGTTAAAACAATAACAACATCAACTGCAACTGCAACAAGAACAACAACAAGCAAACAAACATCAGGAATGGTATTCAAATTTTCAATTTTCAATTCACATGTAAAACAAGCCAATTACATGAAAAAGTATTTCAATTTAAAAGATACGAGAACAACAGTGAAAAAGGAAACGAAATCATGGGTTAAAATGACGGCAGAAAATCTAAAATGTTGCAACTCTACCTCCTCCTACGAAAACAATAATCATTTCCTTTAAAAAAAAACAAAAAAAAAACAACAAAAACAAACGATTTTCCTTTAAGAAAAGCAAGACTCACCAGCAGGCAGGCAGCAACACTTTCAACATGCGAATGCTGTTGCAGCCAACACTTCTTCTTCTTGTTTTTCTTCGACAAGGAATATCAGAATCTAAATACTTGACTGGTTGTGTATTTGTGTGTCTGTCCACATCTGTTTGTATTTGTACAATTCCTGTTAAAAACGACCACTATCTCTGTCTCGTTTGGGCGTTCGGTAGGGTTCTGTTGCCTCATATCGTTTCAGTTTTTTTTATTTTTTCTTTCTTGATTTTGTCGTTCATTTACGTTCTCAGCTGTGCTTTTTGTTTTGGTCGTTGTTTTTTTTTCTTCTTCTTATTCGTCTTTTAAAATCTGTAACGCAAAATCTTGCCAAGAAAATATAAAGAAACACAGGCTTAAACCATTCAGCCATCGCAGCCATCGCAGCTATCCCGGCCATCCAAGGTGTTAATTTTCTTGACTTAAATATTTTGCTACGTTATTACCACAACCATGAGCGTGTCAGTTCATAAAGGTCATTCGGGATTTTTCGTTTCGTTTTGTACGAATATAAAACACGAACTAACACCACAAACACAAAGAAGGAGGGAGGGAGTCGTAGCAAACATTGTGGTGGCATTTTTTGTATGCAAGAAGTCGTTTGTTAACGCTGTGACGACGAGCACTAGCTACTCAAGAGGCTTACACTCAGAAAAAGTGATTAGTCAAGATGAGTGGGGAAATCTTCCTGGTCATTTAAAGCTTGTGTTTAAAATTCAATTCAGCAAACAGTCGTAGTTCGATTGCCTCAAAACCACTTCGTTTAAGGAGAGTCTTTTCCTCTCTTTATCTTATCTTTTGTTGAGCATAGCTTTCCATACTTCTGGTTCAGCAGTGTGAAAGCTCCTCTCCTAACGAGCTTGTTTGCTTGCTCGTTGCCGAAATAACCACAACATATGTTTCAAACATTATTTTCCCTGCCTAGCCACTTCAGCTTCCCCAGACAGTCCCATACTATATTGATTTTAACTTCATGACAGCAGAGTGCTCGAATGACGATCAGACTTTCAGATATGTCCTGTCTTTTGCAGCTCCCATCCAAGTTGAATTGAGCATATCTTTCGATGGCAAAGACCTCTGCTTGGAAGATACCAAAAAGTTTCAAGATTCGTTCTTGTAAGCCACAAAATAGTGCCTCTTTAAGAGAGATTTCGGATTACTCAATTCATTTTTGTTACTAAGTCTCGTTGCAGAGCATTTTCCAAGATCATACAGTTTACTGACTAAGGGACAATTAAGTAAGAAGCTGTCAGCCAATCGATTTCTAAGATCACGATATCACGATATAATGAATTTCATGTTACGAGTTGTCTGTCACCACCGGTCTTTGGTCTTCACTACCAAATGCGGCGGACTTAAATATAGCAGAGTCTCTAGCACCGCTGTAAGATAGGTTCTTATTGCCTTTGTTATGCCAACATAAGTACGGGTTTACTATACTGCAGCCATCTTACTATCCATCAGTGGGGCAAATACCTTAAGGACTTTCCTTAGTTTCCAATTGCTTATAATAGTTTTTGTATAATGAAACCTAGTCTAGTAGGTAAGGTGTTGGTTTAAAAGACGTGAGGCCACGGTTCAAAGCTTAGGTCAGACAACTTTGCTTTGGACGTTGCACATTGACTCCCTGAGGAAATTGGTAGTAGTAAGTGGATTTGTTGTCTTGTCGCAGAAACGCTTGCGAACTTTTATATGTTTGTTGTTTGTCAACAAGAGAGTGGGATGGATGATGGAAGTCATACAACCGTTGTTTCAGATACAATTGAATTCAGTTTGAAATCCCGATGTTTATTCACAGTCACCTGAAGCAAGAGGAAATTTGTATAGAATACAGCCCAGATTTACGCCTGTATTGACTTATAAGGGCACTATTTTTATCCCCTTTAAAACACCTCAAAGTATTTAATGTTTTGGCTTATTAGACGTGAGGCCCCGGTTCAAGTCCCAAGTGAAACATCTCCAACAAAACGAAATACGAAAAAATATTTCTTCGGCGTCTTCCTAGTGAGCAGATTTCTGGCAAAAACTCTGAGAGTGAATAAAACTTGCAATGAAAAGTTTCTCAAAAAAATCTGTCGCTCGGAGACGACTTTAAACTGTAGGTCCCGCCACTCATGTATAAAATTAACATACACAACATAAGTGGTGTGAGAAACTAGGTCGTAACTCTCACTGATGGGTTGTAATGACCTATATGTACAGTCAAAGAAAAAAGCCTACGTACATCGGTGTTTGAAGAGCAAAACAAATATGAAAAAATATAACCAAGAATTTATTGGGAAGAAAAATAAAAATTAGAGAAAAAAGTTTACGCTCAACGGTACGTATAACGGTGCATGTAGACTTTTTTCTTTGACTGTATGTATGTAGGTACATATGTTTACTAATGTACAGAAATTTTAAATTTTATTCCATCTGAAAAATATTAACAGAATTGAGTTTTCTAAGATGTCTGATAAGAGGGTGCTATAGTAGTGTGATATATGAACGGGATTGCGGATTCGATTCCTAATACTACCATAACACAAAGCTTACAAATAGATCTCGCCGCTCACGTATTAAAATAACATCGTAATCCAGACTGATGGGTTGTAAGGATCAATTATGTTATATGTTTACTTTTGCAATCCAATTAATACGAATTAATTTTTTTGAGTGTAAAAGCCTCAAATCATCACATTGTAACCAACCATCACACTGTAACTGAAATCCAAAACGAAATCTTATGGTATTTAATACAGTTTCTATTTCAATTGTTGTTGTTGTTGTTGTTGTTGTTGTTGTTGTTGTTGTTGTTGTTGTTGTTGTTGTTGTTGTTGTTGTTGCTATTTATTTCACAGATATTTTAACACGTTCGCAGATATTTTTTTTTGCTTTTCTTATGATTTTTTCTTAAATGTTTCCTTGTTTTCTAGTTGAACAAATTATTTTTGATTTGGCCATTTCGTCTTAGCAAATATTTGACTGTCTATCCTCATTTTATTTAAGAAATAAGATTTCGAATTGAAAAAAAAAAATAAAAAAACAAAAAAAAAAAACAACAATTGTAACATTGAATACAAATATTGTGGAAATAAATTATCACAGATTTTTCATGTTTTTTTTTTCTTTTTTAATTTTTTTGCGCATTTTTTTGTGATTTTTTTACTGCAATTTTAACCATAATACACACACACGGTGGTGTAAAGTGAGATGTGGGTTTTTCGTTTATTTTTTTCGTTCGTTTTTTTAATAAATTTAACTCACGTTTCGTGTTGACGTCTTTATTGACTTCAAATAACCAACAATTTTTTTTTTGTATGAAAATATATTGTATCTTAATTAATAACTGTTATTTACTGTTAATGTTTAAATATATTTAGTTTCGTTGTTGTTGTTGTTGCTGTTCTTGTAACCAAGTTGGCATTTGGTGTTAAAACTTAAACAACGTTTTGTTGGAATTTACTGGCACATGTTTTCATAATTCCAACAGTGGGTTTACGGCTCTCGCCTATTCCATTTAAATTTAATTCGTGTTATATTAAACAGAAAAAAATTAATATGATTGAGAGTATTACTTTCAATATTGACAAATTACTTATTGAAATATTACCAAGTTATGGCTACACCAGTCCACTACTTTTTCCTTTAAAGGAAATTCATTAATTCTTGAGATAGATTGCCGTTGTACAATTTATAACTCTTGTAGGAAACACGTAAATGGATGAACTACTCCAAATGGTGTTGGAAAAATATGATTTTTTATACTTAAAAAGAGTTTCTGACACAATATTCAATAAGGAGCAAAAGTGAGTACATGTTTAAATACTATTTACTGCAATTTGCATAAATATATTGTATTAATTATGGATAGTTTTTTAAGTACATGTAATGTTCAACTGTGTTGACAGGTACACTGAGTGCCATAAGTGAGTCAACACTTTTGTTCTTAAGTATAAAAAAGTTTTGTTTTTAACTATAAAAAAGTTCCTTTATAATGAATTGTTGTTTTTATTTTTGTTTTAACATTTTATAAGTAATAAAAAACGTTTTTATTTTTAGAAATTTATTCCACTATTTTCACTTACTTTTCTCGCTATCCTAAGAAAATGAATTATTTCAGTGGTGTTAACTCACTTTTGGCGCTCAGTGTATGTTCAATAAAATTTCTAAAATCATTATGAACCATTTAACGCCAGAACAATGCTTTCAAATTATGGAAATTTTCTTTGAAAAAAAGAAAGAAAATTAAATTTGTTTGTCCAGTCCATACAGCACTTCGTTCATGGTACGGTCCACATTATCGTCTCGAAAAGCAACTAAGTCGCGGTAGTCTAATAGGTAGTGTGTTAGCTTATTGGGTGAGAGCCCGTGCTTCGAATTCCAGCTCAGACATCTCGAACAGAGCGAAATACAAAAAAAAACATTTCTTTAAGCGTCTTTCTTTCAAAAGTCGTCAGGCAAAAACTCTGAGAGTAAATAAAATGGCCATGAAAAGTTTCAAAAATTAGTCGTTTGGTGACGCCACTTATGGATAAAATTATGGGTGGTGTAAGAAACAGGATTATAATCCTGACTAAAGGGTTCTAATCTAAGGAAGTGCAAATACAACAGAAATAATAAAATGGAGGATTAAATAAAATGGCCATTAAAAGTTTCTCAAACCTGTAGTTCGGAGACGACGGTAAACTGTAGGTCTAGTCACTTATGTAAAAAATTAACACACACAACGTGAGTGGTGTGAGAAGCTACTTAGGTTTTAATTCTGATTAAAGGTTTGTAAGGACAAAGAAAGATTATTTGAATATATTGAATTTTCCTACTGTTTTCTTACAAAGCGAATGGGAAAAAGAAGAGAAAAGAAAAGAAGGAAAAAAAACCAAAACTACGGTTCATCTCAACAAGAGCACTGTTGTGCATATGCCACAAAGCTGTCATTTGTTTTACAACACTTTTCAACGATTTTTATTACATGTTTTCATACAAAAACCATCATCATCCTCGTCATCATCATCAACAACATATACACGACGTTTTAAGCAGATCATTATCTGTTCGGAGAATATTAAGTGCAGTGGCTCCTCATTTCCTTCGTGAGTGGTGTGAGAAGCTATTTAGGTTTTAATCCTGATTAAAGATTTGTAATGACAAAGAACGATTATTTGAATATTTGGCAGATCCATTTTCACCTTTTTGTGGACATGAGCCCCTTACCTTATAACGAATTACAATCTCAACAAAATGACAACCCCAAACGCATCACATAAATCGTTAAGAAATGGTTAGAGAGACAGTGTTTTGAAAAATAAAAGTTTTGCTGCGACCTAATGCTAAATTTACTCCACAACGTATAAGCCATTGAGGACTTTATACAGCTCTTTTTAAGATCAAATGCGGAAATCATCATCAATTTGCACTGAAGCAAAGATCTTAAGTACAATTTTTTCTCTCAAATACACTTAAGGCTGCAGTATTGATGCGTCCCTATATGCCGGGGTACATATACAACATATACTTCATTTTGCCCTCCATTTACTGTTAAGGCTAAACGTATCAATAACATCTCGCTTGGTACGCCCAATTAGGTGCAAATGTCGTCAGCGTACGCAAGCAGTAGAACACACTTCTGTAGGAAATAGTGTCATTGTGTTACACTCCCCTCTTCCTCAAAGCACTCTCCAAGACGAAATTGAAAAAATTCCATGACTATAGAGCGACTTGTCTGAATCTCCTCGGACGGTATCAAAATGTTGGTGAAATCCATTCCCACTGCAGAAGTTTCTCAACGTGATGCTGCACAGCCTACTCTCCCGTCTTCTTCAATGCACTCTCCAAGAAGAAGTTGAAGAAATTTCATGATAAGGGAGCCACTTGTCTGATTCTACTCGGACGGTATCAAAAGGTTGGCAGAAGTGCATTCCTACCTTGACGGAGCTGCAGAAGTTTCTCAACGTGTTACTGCACAGCCTCATCAACTTTTCAGAAAAACTGAGCTGAGATATTGCAATGAGATTTATCGAAGGCTGCCTAATAGTCGAAAAAAGATGGTTTATATCCACTTGATTTTCATGGGTGGTCTCTAGGACGTAATGTAATGTGAAGACGTGGTTGAGGGCCGACATACAGGGTTTGTAAGGTCCAATTGGTGTTTTGACTTCATCCACTGATCGCCAATTATAAGAGAACATCTGATTCCCTGGGAATTTTTAATTTTCGCAAAAATTTATGAAAAATGGGAACAAATTTCGAAAGAAATTTGAATATCAATATCGTCACATTTAGGTTAGGTTAGGTCTGAGTGGTATCTCTGATTTCACAAAGCTCACTTGAGCACGCATAGCGGCCCAAGAGCACATTTATGAAATAATACTTTCCATGGCAGTCGTATCCTTTTTTTCTTTTTTGTTTGCTTCATTAAAAGCAAATATTACGACAGATAATGAAGCGCCGCATATAAAACTAACTACTCATGCTCTCGACCAACAAAAGTGGCAGCAGCAGATAAATTTCTAGCCATTAAATGCAACAATCGATTGCCATGCCCCAATGCCATATCGAGTGGTGTCTACCGACTACAACTAGCCAACCACCATCAACAACAATATTGCCATTGTCATCATCATCATCATCATCATTATCATTGGCAATGGCAGACAGGCAGGTGAAGATAAAATGAAAAAAGAGTATGTAACGCATATAAAATATTCGACGATCTTAAAACCATTTTTAAAAAATTTCGAATAAAATTTTCTTTTGGAATTTTATCTTTCACCAAAGGAGAGAGGATGGGGATAGCGAGAGGGAAGTGAAAAGATTGATTGATATGCCACAGTCAACCATAAAAGTTCAGCTGCCTTCCAAAATGTTAGTTGCTTTGTATTTGAACTAAGTATCGTGTTTCATAATGCCGCTGTACAAAATGTTTACAATGTATACTATTTCAAAACGTCGTCAATGTGTATTTTTAACGCAGTCAAAAAGCAATCAGGCATCGGATTTATAGTTGATGCATTATTTCGTTACTTTGCATATCTCCATAGTTTATATACCGTTGTAGAACTGCATACAAACTTTGTATTGATACATTTTGGAAGGCAGCCTTCATGTTCACTCCGTTGCATAGGAAACATGAGAGAAAAGCAATTTGAAAAGATTTTTCTATGTTGAGATGATGTAAAGAAGTGTTTGAATGTAAGGGTGTTTATTTCTAGGTTCACGATAATTTTTGTAAGAAAATTCTTTTTAAGCTTCATAGTCATCTGGTACACTATGAGTTGTAAGGCACGTGTGATGATTTTTACATTTTTTAGAGATTTTTCAACAATCCCAGGCAACCAGGCAACCTGTCATACAAGATGGTCGATCGCTACAATGTTCATCGGTGTCAATTCATATGACCACAGTAATACTCTGACATCCACAATATTGAATACTAGCAGGCGAAGTCGCCATAACCTAGTAGACAGTGGAGAGGCCTTGGTTCAAACCCCAGGCCTCCTACTGAACGAAATATGAAAAAATATTTCTTCGCCGACTTCTTCTCAGCAGATTTCTGGCAAAAACTCTGCGAGTAAATAAAATTACCTTGAAAGGTTTCTCAAAAATCTGTCTTTCGGAGTCGACTTTAAACTGTAGGTCCAGCCACTCATGTATAAGAATTAACGCACACAACATAAGTGGTGTGAGAAACTAGGTCGTAATCCTGACTGAAGGGTTGTAATGACCAATTATGCATGTATGTATGCATGAAGCCGCCGTAACCTAGAAGACAGTGTGTTGGGTTATTCGTCACGAGTCCGTAGATCAATTCCCAACTCAGATCTCTTGCAGCGACCGAAATATGAAAGAAAAAATATGTCTTTCGTTGACTTTCTCTCAAATCTATTGTTCGTCGTCGATCTAAAACCGTGGGGCCTGCCTTTCATGGAATAAATTAACCCAGTGGGTAGAGTGAGATGTAAAGTTGTAATCCTGACTATAGGGTTGTAGTAACCAATTACGTAAGAAAGCAAAGTAACAGACTTTGTAGCAGTAGAGACAAAACTAATAACAAAGGTGCGCTCTTACAATTTTAAACACGAAGTATTTTTACCGCAAACATGTTATCGAAGTTAAATTCATGTATGCAGTTAGCGATTGCAGAAAGTACTCCCCAGTTTATCCAGAATTTTAGGATTTTACACAACGAAATATGAAAAAGGCTACTTCCTCTCAGCAGATTTCTGGCAAAAACTCTGAGAGTAAATAAAATTCCCATGTAAAGTTTCTCAAATATCTGTCGTTCGGAATCGACTTGAAACTGTAGGTCCCACCACTCATGTATAAAATTAACGCACACAAGATAAGTGGTGTTAGAAGCTAGGTCGTAATCCTGAGTAAAATGTTGTAATGACCAATTATGTATGTGTGTATAATACCTTTCAAACTCCTCTTCCTATTCAACAGAAAGGCTCTGACCCCATCCACTAAAAGCGTGAAAAGTCCCTCCATACCATCTGCCCGTACATTGCTTTGAATTCCCATATGACTTGGAATTCAACAAAGAATGGAACTATTTCCCCAGTCTAACTGATTAACCATACCCAGACAGCTGCATACATGCTAATAGGACCTAAGAAATGGCACCTTGACTGTCGGATTGCTTTGTCCCATTCTCTATACCTTCTAAAACAGAATTAAAATCATATTTTTGTTTTCACTTGTCACTTGACACTTTATTCTTCTTTGTTTTCCCCGCTGTTTTCTTACAAACCAAATAGGAATAAGAAAAGAAAAGAAAGAAAGAAAAAAGAACTGAAACTACGGTTGTTCTCAACAAGAGCACTGTTGGCGCATATGCCACAAAGCTGTCATTTGTTTTACAACACTTTTCAACGATTTTTATTACATGTTTTCATATAAAAACCATCATCATCATCCTCGTCATCATCATCATCATCAACAACATCAATAACACAAACATACACGACGTTTTAAGCAGATCATTATCTGATCGGAGAATCTTAAGTGCTGTGGCTCCTCATTTCCTTCGTTTGTTCGTAGAGATTTGCTTCTTTTTTTTCGGGGTGACAAGTTGGTTTGTCTTTTAAAGTATTTTAATGGTATTTTTTTGTTTTTGTTTTTATTGTGGTTTTTGTTGTTGTTGTTTTTTATTTATTAATTTGTTTATTTATTTAATTTCATTTCATTTAGTAGCTGATAATAGTAGAAGAAGAAATAGAGGCTATCAATGGTCCCGTCTTTGTAATCTTTTGTCTTTGTTAAGGTTGGTCGAGGTACTTGTCGTCTAGTCATCCAATCGTCCCCACGTATAATGAAGTTGAGCGCAGAAGAGAAGATGTGTGCCTTGAAAGTCGGCTCTTTTTTTTAATGAGTTTTTCAAAATTGATAAGACAATTTAAATTTTATTCGAATTGTTTTCATTTCAAGCTGATATCAGCCAGCTTTAAAAAATTTTTCTTTAAAATATTTTCAATATTAAAACTGTTTGTTTGTTTATTTTAAGAAATTTAATATTCTTTTTGTATGGTTTTGATAACATTTTTGAAATACTTACTCAATTTAGATGAGATGAACTAACCTGCAACAAGATTAAGAAAAAAGAAAAAAGAAGAAAATTTTATTATTTTTTTTTTTAATTATTTTTGGTTTATTAAAAACAAATTTAGCATATTAACGGCAGTTAAATATAGATTATATTCGTGTTTATAATGATCATAATAAAAGCAAAGTTCAGTTTTGCCGAAAAAAAAATCGACTCTGTTGTTAAATTAAAAATTTTGCAAAATCTTTTCACAAATAATTTTCTTGCCATGATTTTTTGAAATGGATTGGGGAAATATGAGGCGAGTAATACAAACATAAAGTTGAAATAAAACTAAGATTCAAAATTATAATTTTTATTAAGCTTTGCTCAGAGGGTGTTGAGTATTGTCAAAGAAAATAAAGTATGAAAAAGAATGTGCATTTTAACATTTTTTGGAATATTTTTCAAAAATATTTCATGACGCGGGGGGAAAGATAGAAGGGAATGATACAGAAACCAAGAGCGTAACAATGCGTTGTTCTCATCGTGCGTTTTTGTTGTTTGACCACTTTTTATTTATTTTTCTGGTGTTAAAAACAGACGTCAGCACCAATGTCCCTCAGGGGAAGAACATTTTCGGCTTTTTACACACATAGGACACGAACATCAAGAATGTTCGTTAAAAAGAGCGTAAAAATCTTGTCAGCTTTTAAAGAAGAAGGTTCTTTTGTCGCTTTTTTTCAGACTTCAATGATACACCCAAAGAAATATCACAGTAGTATTCACTAATATCAATGAGAAATGATTTCGATTTTTGGAAGAATACTTGCCAAGTTAAATACGGTGTCTTAGTGCAGTACAATTTTTCTATATTTTCCGATCACATATACATATCATTGGGTTAATAAGTAGACTTGACATTATTACTAACAATTTTCCTCTAGGTTAACACATGCCTATGGTTATGGATTAGTGAGTGAGAGAGAGAAAATAAGTTGAGAGAATTTATTTATTTACAGCCATATAAAAGTGTTAGTAATATACGCCATTTTTATTTTCATTTCATCAACATACATATGTAAAGCTGTCTATCTTTGGCTTAATAACTTTGGATAAATAAAAATAAAATAAAACATCGATTTTATTATTAAAAGAACATAAAGCTATCTATCTTTGGCTTAAAAATTAGGCGATGTTTTTTAGATAAATAAAAATAAAAAGAATAAAAAACCATTTTTCATTAAAAGAAAAAAAACGAGCATTCCAAAGCATTTAAAAAAATATACTATGGGACAAAATAAAATATAAAATACGCCCAGCTAATGACATAGAACATTTTTAGCACAAAATATTCTTCGAGTGTTATTCTGAAATAAAATGATAAAGCATCTGCAGCACATGTATTCTAGTCGCAGTCTGATCGACAACTAAATCAAAAAACGCAAGAATACATACACATGTACATACGTACGATGAGAGCAACACATTGTTACGCTCTTCGTTTGTGTTCATTTTCCTTCTCTCTTCCTCCCTCTCATCGAGAAATGATTTTTTAAAAATATTTTGGTGAGAGCGGGTCGTAATGTTACGACCCGCCATAAGAAATTTTACTTCTACATGATGCGTATTGTTTATATCCATATTCTTTGGTATTGTATTGTGCATAGACCAAATAAAAACTTTACGTTTACATTGAAGCAAAGGCATGAAAACCGCTTCAATATTTACATCTTTTTGTGAAATATGATATCTTAGAGTTCTGCCTGCAGAAAACTCTAAAAAATGTAAAAATCATCACCAGTGCCGCCACACTACTCATAGTGAACCAGATGACTAAGAAGCTGCGAAACAATTTTCTTTAAAAAAAAAATTCCATTCAAAATTTATCTATGCAGGCCAGCAACATTTTACTCTCAATGCGTTATATCTCAACACAAAAAAAAACCTTTTTAGGTTGCTTTTCTCCCTTGTTTCTTATGGAACGGAGTAAACATCAACTTTTACGGTTGGCTGTGGCCTACCAATCAGTCTTTTGACCTCCCTCTCGCTGTCCCTCCTTCCTTCCTCTCTTATGGTGGCAGATAAAAGTCAAAACAAAAATTTTCTTAACTTCAATCCACAGTAGCAATAAGAATTTTCTGATGTTTGGTGTAAGAAGGAAAGTAAGAACCTCCGTGTCACTCAACACAATATCTGGTGCAAATCAGATATTGTATGATCCAGCGGAAGAATCTTGAAAATTTTTAATTTAAAATAGAGGCTGATTCTACAGATAAATACGAATAATAGACAGCCTATATAGGGTATCTCTTTAATACATACATAATTGGTCATTACAACCCTCCAGCCAGGATTATGAGCTAGTTGCTCACACCTCTTCTGTTATGGGACCGACAAATTTTTGACTAACTTTTCATGGCAATTTTATTTTAATCTCACAGTTTTTGCCAGAAATCTGCTGAGCAGAAGAAGCCGAAAAAATGTTCTCCCGTATTTCGTTTTGATGTCTGACCTGGAGCTTCACGTTTAATAAGCCAACACACCTATACCTACTAGACTACAAAGACTAAGGCTGTAACCTCAACTTGGGAGAATAAATCTTCAAGTGGGAAACTTCACAAAACAAGAAACAAGACTTAAGACTACAAGCGTATCCCTATATTACTTCCCATAATCCTGAGACCTGCTCAGAGGGTTGTTGGTTACTATCCTCAGGTTAATTCTCGGTTGTCTAATGCAGAACGCAATTCTCTTTCGATTGTAATTACGCTGCAAAAATACTGATTCTCTCAAATCTATACAATTTGGGAAGAGTCTTCGGCTCTACATACACTTCGTTCGCCGAGTATGCCTTTCGAAACTTCTCATGGCACTCCACAGAAAGAGACTGATTCAATCAGTGGCATGCCATTTTCAAAACCACATTAATGGACAGCAAAAATGGTAAAACTGTATGTCTTGTCGATTGATTCTGACCGCTTTTACAATTAACAAGATTGAATTCAGAAAAAGTTTTTTTAGGTAAGGAAAAGATTACCATTTATGCCAGCTTTTTAAGCCCATTGTGATATCACAATACCAATATTCAAATCGGGGATCAAACATTTTCTAGCTGAAACCATCCTGAGTCCACAATAAATCCTGCTATTACAGGAATTTTTATATTCGAGATCTAGATCAGGTATGTTAGAATGTGAGAGATTAGAAATCGACGTCTATTTATGACAAGAACAGGCATGAGGTAAAAGCTGTTTCTTCCTCCTCTTCAGACGTACAGTCTGCGGAAGTCATTTGCCGGTATGCCAGGTCTCTCGTCAGGTCTACCAAAATGGCTGTTTGCTGTCAATATCCCTGTTGTGCGATTGGATGCGATTTAAGTTTACGAGTCGGTTCTCTTCTTATCCATACGTGTCCAGCAGAGTCTAGCAATATTGCTGGTAACAAAATTGAGCCTCCCTGTAAATCGTGTGCATAATATCCTATTTAACTGAGGCAATTGAAATCCCTATGCCCTGTACCATGACTGAAATTGCGAGCTCCGGATCGGTTCTAGGCAGCACATCGGTAATGCAATTACCAACGATATTCGTATATCCCAGATCCCATATAAGATCTACATTTGAATGATTAGAAATTTCCGGCATTCATAGCCAATGACGGTTCATAAGGCCTTAGGGTAGGTTAGGTTAGAGGACGTTTACTTGTCAATAAAGACAAGTACAGTACCCGGAGGTCGAATTGACCCATTGTACAACGTCCTAGTTTCTCATACCACTTATGTTGTGTGCGTGTTAATTTTATACGTGAGTGGTGGGACCTACAGTTTAAAGTCGACTCTGAACAACAGATTTTTGAGAAACTTTTTCATGGCAATTTTATTTACTCTCAGAGTTTTTGCTAGAAATCAGCTGAGAGGAAGTCGCCGTAGAAATACTCTTTTGTATTTTGTCTCTGATGTCTGGCCTGGGGCTCGAACCCTGGCTTTGCGTCTAATAAGCCAACACACTACCTACTAGACTACGGCGACTTCATCATAAGGGACTTAATTGAAGCCAGAATAAGTGAATAGAAAATATATTTTATTCCACATACGCCTTTAAAGACCCAGCAGAAGCTGTGAGAGTTTGGCTGTGAACATTTGTTGCAAATACATCAGACAGACATGTTGCACTGATGGAACGATGGCTACGGTCCAAAAATAGCAACATTTTTTGTCAATATTGCCATCGACATTACAGCCTCCTGCAATTCAAAGCATCTAAATTTGTCCAACTTATTCTAGTTATTCGATTTATGAGCCCAGAAACTAACTCATTTAATTGATCTTTACAAACCTCACATCACCCCTCTTGTGTGTGACAAGAACCTACAGTTTAACGTCTTTTTCGAACAACAGATTTTTGAAAAACGTTTTCTTGCCATTTTATTTATTTTCAAGAGTTTTTGCCAGGAGACTGCCAGGAGAGGAAGTTGTCGAAAAAGAAATATCTTTTCGTATTTCGTTTTATTCGGGCTCTCATCTAATAACATAGAACACTATCTGCTAGACTACGGAAAGGACCGAAAGCAATAAAAACACCCATGCACTTCGCTTTTGTAGTTCTAACTAGAAAATTTACCCCTGAATGGGTAGAGTTCGGCTGCCTTCCAAAATATTAGTTGCTTTGTGTTTGAACAAAGTATCGTGTTTCATAATGCCGCTGTACAAAATGTTTACAATGTATTCTATTTCAAAACGTCGTCAATGTGTATTTTTAACGCAGTCAAAAAGCAATCGGGCATCGGATTTATAGTTGATGCATTGTTTGGTTACTTTGCATATCTACATTGTTTATATACAGTGGTAGAGCTGCATACAAACTTTGTATTGATACATTTTGGAAGGCAGCCTTCGTTACAGAAGGTCGTGGTTTTGCACTCAAGACGATAACTATTTTGTTTTATTAAAAACCCTGAAATCATTCTGACAAACTAGGCATAGTTTTTAGGCCATTAAGTGATGTGTGTGTTAATCAATCATTGTGGTAATCATTTCTGGAAATAATTTTTTTTCTTTTTGAATTTGATTAAAAATTTGAAAAATAACGATAATTTATCTCTTAATTACGGTTTTTCTTTTTATTTTTATGTTTTTTTTTTTGCTTATTTTTCTAAATATTTGTACGATAATTTCAATATGTTTTAATGCGTTCATGTCATATCAGAACAATCATTCCAATAAGACAGAGAGAAACATTAGGAAATGTAATGGAAATCTTGTTAATAAAAAATTATGTTTTCTTATCAATTGGGGATACAAAGACAACGGCATGGATACACAACGACACACTAGCACAGCACAGATCCGGTGACAGACACTGTGTAGATACACAATATAATGTTGCATGTAATTTATCCATGTCAAGCGGTTAGTGATTATATTCATACCCAGTACTTGTATCCGAGTATTGAATTCGATTCGATTGGATGGGAGGGAATTGGAATTGGAATTGGATTGCAATTGCAATTGTTTAGAAAAAGGTGGGTGTTTTTCTGTATCACTGTTGTATCTACATACATGTAGCAGAGAATAAGTGCAACTAATAGTGTGTATATGCTGCTTATCTTTTCAAATACTCATAGCAAAAGAAAAAGCAAAAAAAAAAACGCTCAAGTGAAATATAATTTTTTTTCTTTCTTTTCTTTAATTGCAGCAGCAGCTGTCATTAAAAATTTGTAACATAAAGAGGAGAAGAAAAACAATCGAATCGAATCGCATTGAAAAAAATATTTCAAGAAAAATATCATAAAAGAAGATGTAAACGAAACGACGTAGTATTGATTTGTAAAGGTAAGGAAATAAATGATTTTATTCAACTTTAGAAAAGTGATACACAAGTGGTGCAACCTGATAAGCCAAATTAATCGCAGCACTTACAACCAAAAGAACAACCAAATGCAAAGAGTGTTTTTCCATTTCATTGTTGTTGTTCTTTATCTTATTGAATTCTGAAATTATTTGTCAATCTTGTGGCAATATGGTATGGCATCGTATACGCTTGTAATGATTGTAATTAATTTTTGTTTTTTTCAAATTTCACTCTTTATCTTTAGACAGATAAGTTGTTTTTTCTTTTTCGTGTTATTAATTCTCTCTCTATTAATTAATAAATGTTACCCCAAGAACTATTATCGTTTTGTGAAATGTTTCTTCGATTTATCAAATGAAATTCAAAGAAATCAAGGTTTACGTACATATATCTAGCGCCGCATAACATCATTTCAGACGCTAACTAACACTTGGTTATGAAATCACTTTGATATGATTGCCAACGTGTAGGACGAAAGATTGTCTCTCAGGTTTCTAAAGGTATAGAACTTTAAGTTGCTATAAAACAACGATGGATTATTCGATTGACACAATATTAAAGATTATCCGAAAGATAATCTTGTGGCATTACATTTTAAATATGATTTCTGGCATATGACCGCCACGGCTGGCGCGGATGTAGTCCAATCTGGACGTCCAATTTTCGATGACTTTTTCCAACATTTGTGGCCGTATATCGGCAATAATACGGCGAATGTTGTCTTCCAAATGGTCAAGCGTTTGTGGCTTTACCGCATAGACCAATGACTTTACATAGCCCCACAGAAAGTAGTCTAGCGGTGTTAAATCACAAGATGTTGGAGGCCAGTTCACAGGTCCATTCACAAAACGTGAAATTAGGCGGTCACCAAACGTGTCTTTCAATAAATCTGTTGTGGCACAAGCTGTGTGACATGTTGCGCCGTCTTGTTGAAACCACATCTCCTGGACACCATGGTTATTCAATTCAGGAATGAAAAAGTTAGTAATCATGGCTCTATACCGATCACCATTGACTGTAACGTTCTGGCCACCATCGTTTTTGAAAAAGTACGGATCAATGATTCCACCAGCCCATAAAGCGCACCAAACAGTCAGTTTTTCTGGATGTAACGGTGTTTCCACATACACTTGGTTTGATTACCTTCACTCCAAATGCGGCAGTTTTGTTTGTTGACGTAGCCATTCAACCAGAAGTGCGCTTCATCGCTAAACAAAATTCGCTTATGAAAATCGGGAACAACGGTAATCTCGTTTTGGGCCCATTCGACGAATCTACGCCTTACTTGATGATCGTTTGACTTCACATGACAAAATGCATATTGTAAGCACGCAAACCAAGATCCTTCCGCAAAATCTTCCATAAAGTGGATGGACACAGATCCACAGATCCTGTGCTCGATGGCGGATGGACTCATTCGGGTCTTCCTCAATGCTACGCTCTACAGCAGCAATAGCTTCTTCTGTACGCACCGTACAGCGTCTCTGGGGATGCGAGTTATCAATAAGAGTAAACGTGGTGCGAAAACGTTCCATGGTTAATCGAATTAACTGCTCTGATGGACGATTTTGTCGACGATGAAATGGACGTAGTGCGCGATACGTTTTCCGCACAGAACCATTATTTTCGAAATAAAATTGCACTATTTGCAAGCGTTGTTCAGGCGTGAGTCTATTCATGATGAATTGCCAAACCAAACTGAGAATAAATCACTTGCCAGCTGTTAAATCGGTCGCCATCTTGAAAAGTAATGTTCTATACCTCTATAAAAAAACACCCTTTACAATGAGTTCCGATGATTCATTCTCATCATCACCGAATTTACATGTTGGACTCGAAACAACCCCTGTGCTAATAAAGTGTACTGTGCCCTGTCAAAAGGCCGGCTATCAACCTCAGTTTATTCCTCGGTAGTCTGATACATGACTCACATCTACTCTTATTGTAGTTTCTGAACAAAAGTTTTGATTGCCTCAAACCCACTTGGCTTCAGAAGAGCCTTGGCCACTCTTTATCTTCGCTTCCATTCCGAACATCCACCTCCCACTCTACAAAGAGATTTTGCTCCCCTTATCAAAAGCTCGTTTGCTTGCTCATTTACAAGAATCCCCGCATGACTTGGGACGCAGCAGAGGATGGTAACCTTATTCTGTGTACTTAGCTGATTCAGCTTTTTCAGACAGTCCCGTACTCTCTTCGGTTTAATCTCATAAAGAGTGCTCAAATGGCAACCTGACTGTCAGCTAGTATTGATATGTCCTGTCTTTTATAGCCCGCATCCAAGTTATAGACTTCCGCTTGAAAGATACCAGCGAGTTGCCCCATGTTCTAGAAACTTTCATTCTGGGACCGGAAACCCTTGCTCCTCTGCCAAGATCCGTTCTTGACCCATCCATTAGGTGTAGAGGTTTCAGATTACTTTATTGATTTTGCTAAAGTCACAAAGTCCACGGGACAGTTAAGGAGATAGCTGTCATCCAATCGATTCCTTAGGTCTTGAAATTCCCTAATAAATCTCATGTTAGACTTGTCTCTCATCCACTTCAATATATGGTAGTCTCCAAAGCTTTGGTCTTCACTAACATGCACAGCGGACTTAAATCAATCAGAGATTTCAGCTCCGCTGTAGGACAGATTCTCATTGCTGTTATTTATCTATCTTGTCTAACTCCATATGGACTGTTATCAGAATCATTCTATCTGTCTCGACAACTGTCATGATGCACGTATCCCGCATCCTCGAGAGAGGGAAATATCAGCAATGAATATAATAATCATGCAAAGGCACCCCTTGGAAAGAGTACTGCTTCTCAAGTAATGTTCCTTACGACTACTCCTAATACACGGTCATAGAAGTACTAGTTCTAGGCACCTACTTACATACATTGCCCAATGAAACGGAAACAAAACAAAGAAAATAAGGGATATCCTTAAAGGAATCTCTAATAAGTTTCAATAAAATTGGAAAACTTAATGCTCCCAGATGCATTATTATTCTTTAAATCATTTTCACTTTAATTTCTCAACTTATCTCACATACAGAAATACTAGAAACCAATCACAAGTATAAAGTAATAATTCGTTGTCAAATTACAAGAAAATCTACTAGAAATGCTACTAAACCGATCGTTAAATTATAGGTGGGTTTAGCACTATTTGTTAAGGCGTTACAAATAATAGCCCCACTATTATACACCCCACCACCATCTAAAGTGGAGTGGTGATATGAATTCGAACCTTTTAATAGCCCGTCTTGCTTGTGGTCCACCTTTAACACGCACAACAACATTAATTTCTTTTAATAAAAATTATAGTCCAAGAAACGACACACAAGAAAAAACAAAATAACAACAAAGTGAGTGGAAAGGAAGGAGAAGGAGTAGATGTAGAAGAACAAAATGTGTGCAACACATAATTAAAATGTTTTCGTGCCACCGTTTTGTGTGGTTTTACACCATTTAACAAGACCAACAGCAACAAACAAAACAAGCAGACAACAGACGCACAGCAACAATAATAACAGACATGCAACAAGAGATGAGAGCCGCACAGCACAGAAAAAAAACCAAAGAAAACCAGCCAAGAAATCCCCAAATGGTTTGCTTTTAAAAGAAAAAGAAAAAAAGAAAAACAAAGAACAGACAGCAGCAGCATCTAAAGCATGGGCCAGCAACATGGACAACAAACGGGTTTTCTTTGGTGAATATGTGGTGATCCTTTGATGTGAAATTAAACACACTAAAACATGTTGTTAAACATTAATTTTCTCCCGCAGCCACTAAAATACAACACAAACACACCGCATCGCACAATAACACACCACTGTACATTAAAACACACATTCAACATGAACAAACAAAACAGCAACAAGTATAAATCAACAGACACACACGCACACATGAGGAGACGTGGGTTTCTGCTTTATAAGGACAAATAAATTGTTTTAAAGCAAAGCAAAAACAAAAACAAAAACAACTGTTAAGAAACAAACACTCAATTTAAATTCATATAAAAAACAAAACACTCGTCCATTATAGCTGCTCTCATATTTATGAAGTTTCCAAAGGGAGCGCAGAGAGAGAGCAAAAGCCCTTCTTTAAACCTTTTGTATTGCTAAGCTTCATGTTGCTTTATTTTGTGTTGTTTTGTTTCTGTTCTTTCGTTTGTTGTATTGAAGCCTTGTGACTCTCATGGGCATTAAGTTGTTGGTTTTATTTATATGTTGTGTTGGACAACACACACACACACACACGCCAGAGACCGTAACAAAATAAGCACATTACGAGTATTATTATTGTTATTACGATAATGATGCTGATGACGACAATGAGATGATGCTGCCTTAAGATGTGTATGAGAATGACCATCATTAATTGATGCTGCTGTTTTTGTTATTGTTTTCTTGTGGTTGCTTGTGAATGTTTCACATTATAACGTCCATACCGGCCTATTAGTAACGGCGGCAGTAATTATTGAATTTTAAAATTTACGTAAAGGGGCCTCTTTTTTCTTTTATTTGTACACATTTTAAGCCATAAAGAATTGATTTCTTATGACGGCCAATTAAGACGGTAACTGTTAAATGGAAGTACATATGTAGCAGTGTGTGTGTGTGTTTATTTATGCACATTTTGTTTTGCAGCCTGTTTTGCTTACACATGTCACAAGTGCTTTTTGATTGATCGTTAAATTTTAGCGGATTTCTTTTTATCAACATGTTGCTTTACTTTTGCCTCTCTCTCCTTGTATGTGTGCGTGTATGCGTCCAAGGAATATTTAAATGAGTGATCAATTTATGATGAATGCCTGACGGCAAATATTTTAAAATTGATTACAACAGCCCAACCACAAGTGGACACGCTGTTTGTTTAAACACTTGATTTGATCAAGGCGATGATGTCGCATTGCAATGTTGATTATGATCGGAAATCTTTGTTAAAATTTTTTGAGGTTTTTAGGTTAAAGGTAAAACTAAAAGAATTTGAGAATTAAGATTCAAAATTGCGTGAATTAATCGTGAATAATTCATTTGGATGCAGACGATGTTGACAAAACGTTAAAAGTTTTTATGGTTGTGAGAAGTGTTGGGAACCATCTTTACCCAGGCTTTTCAAGGAAGATATGTACCAAGAGCATCACTTATTAGAAAATGTGGAACTGAATCGGAAAAAACTCCTCCTCCTACGTTTCCTTGCGTAGGGTTGATTATATTTCTAAGAAGTAACTTCGATAACCATTACACTGCAATATCCTATACCCACGAACTTGTCTGTATTGAAGACCCCTTTTAAATTCAGGAATGCATTTGAAGTTTATATTATCCGTGTCAATGACTTCTCTCTCCTTCTCTCTCTCTCTCTCCCTCTCTCTATTGTACATACATACATAATTGGTCATTACAACCCTTCAGTCAGGATTACGACTTAGTTTCTCACACCACTTATGTTGTGTGTGTCAATTTTATACATGAGTGGCGGGACCTACAGCTTAAAGTCGACTCCGAATGACAGATGTTTGAGAAACTTTTCATGGCAATTTTATTTGCTCTCAGAGTTTTTGCCAGAAATCTGATGAGAGGAAGTCGCCGAAGAAATACTTTTTGTATTTTGTTTCGATGTCTGGCCTGGGGCTAGTGCCCTGGCTTTTCGTCTAATAAGCCAACACACTATCTACTAGAACACGGCGATTTTCTCTCTATTGTACGCGTTAGGGGATGTAAGGCGCTCCAACTTACCTCCCCTTACTATAAGCATAATGTGTATCGTATGGAATATTACCATCCAACCTCTGGCTTAGTATTGTATTAATAAGCCTCCGCAAGGTTTTCATCAAGAAAGAAGAAGTTGGTCCGTAATCCTTAGGGGTGGTGCAAGTAGTAGAACCCCGTCTTTGCTGATTCCAATTGCATGTGATTCAACATGAAACTGGCGAGGAAGTAAACCCTAATGAAGCCAATGAACTCCAAGCAGACATGTTGTAGAACGTCTGTTTATATTCCATCAGGTTGCAGTGACTAAACTCATCAACTGTCGATTTAATTTCATGTACAGGCATGATTGCTGTATGCGCTCCATAGCCTATCCGGGTGGAAAATGGACATCCATTATAAGAGTTTCTTTCTTCGAACCGGTTCAAGAGACATTCGGGTTAAAGGATATAAACGCCAAAAAATCCTTCCATGCCTAGGATGTTTCCTTTGTTGATGGTTTCCATGTTATCAGCGAAGCATCCCTACAAGTTTCCTTTGCATGCCTTAGAATAGCAAATACCAGTGAAATCTTATAATGTTCCCAGTGTTCCAGTTTTTGGGACTTCCTGCAAGTCATGTTTACGGCTTCTTATGGGAGTTTTTTAATTCTTTCTACATCCAGCAACAACAGACTTTCCTTTTAAACACTTTTATGTCTCAAAATTATTATTCATGGTTTATGTTCTTCACATAGAAAGTATTTTCTTTTAAATGAAAACATGTGTAATAGTTTTTGACCTTTCTGTGACATTAAAACACAATCACTTGCACACACACAATACGTTTAAAAACGGATACTTAAGCCAGAGAAAAAACGGAAAAATTAAGAATGAAACTACAATAAATTATTGGAAAAACCATTTCAAATTTATGGCTTCTGGAAATAATCTCTGCTTTGCGTTGAAGAATAAGAAAAACTAACATACACTGACAATCTTCTTAAAATTTATGCTGATATCAGCACAATATCAAGAGAATGCTGTTGCTGCTGCTGCTGCTGCTTGTCTTATTGCCTTTAACTCAGCATCTGTAAACAGAATCATCCATCCATTCTTCTTCTCTTTAACTATTTCATTTGATTTTTTCTTTTTTTTTTTTGTGATAATTTCGTTACGCAAATATGATTTGAATTCTATATTCACAAGACAATTAAACACCCAAACACACATACACAAATATAGTGTTTATTCTTAAGTTCTCAGGCATTTATGACATATACACACACACACTCTCTCTCTCTCTCACTTTCATACGCACATACACATACACATACATTTATATCTCTTTCATTTAGTCATTCATTTATTCATTAATTCCATTCAAATCGTTTGAATCAGAATTTGATTCCAAATATTCAGCATTTAATGCTGACATCACACACACACACACATATATATAAAGGGTGTTTTTTATAGAGGTATAGAACTTTAAGTTGGCATTACTTTTCAAGATGGCGACCGATTTAACAGCTGTCAAGTGATTTATTCTCAGTTTGGTTTGGCAATTCATCATGAATAGACTCACGCCTGAACAACGAATTCGAATTATTTCGAAAATAATGGTTCTGTGCGGAAAACGTATCGCGCACTACGTCCATTTTATCGTCGACAAAATCGTCCATCAGAGCAGTTAATTCGATTAACCATGGAACGTTTTCGCACCACGTTTACTCTTATTGATAACTCGCATCCCCAGAGACGCTGTACGGTGCGGTGCGTACAGAAGAAGCTATTGCTGCTGTAGAGCGTAGCATTGAGGAAGACCCGAATGAGTCCATCCGCCATCGAGCACAGGAATTGGATCTGTGTCCATCCACTTTATGGAAGATTTTGCGGAAGGATCTTGGTTTGCGTGCTTACAAAATCCAACTCGTGCTAGAATTGAAGCCAAACGATCATCAAGTAAGGCGTAGATTCGTCGAATGGGCCCAAAACGAGATTACCGTTGTTCTCGATTTTCATAAGCGAAATTTGTTTAGCGATGAAGCGCACTTCTGGTTGAATGGCTACGTCAACAAACAAAACTGCCGCATTTGGAGTGAATGTAATCCTCAAGTGTATGTGGAAACACCGTTACATCCAGAAAAACTGACTTTATGGGCTGGTGGAATCATTGGTCCGTACTTTTTCAAAAACGATGGTGGGCAGAACGTTACAGTCAATGGTGATCGGTATAGAGCCATGATTACTAACTTTTTCATTCCTGAATTGAATAACCACGATGTCCAGGAGATGTGGTTTCAACAAGATGGCGCAACATGTCACACAGCTCGTGCCACAATAGATTTATGGAAAGACACGTTTGGTGACCGCCTAATTTCACGTTTTGGACCTATGAATTGGCCTCCAAGATCTTGTGATTTAACACCGCTAGACTACTTTCTGTGGGGCTATGTAAAGTCATTGGTCTATGCGGTAAAGCCTCAAACGCTTGACCATTTGGAAGACAACATTCGCCGTATTATTGCCGATATACGGCCACAAATGTTGGAAAAAGTCATCGAAAATTGGACGTCCAGATTGGACTACATCCGCGCCTGCCAGCCGTGGCGGTCATATGCCAGAAATCATATTTAAAATGTAATGCCACAAGATTATCTTTCGGATAAATAAAATTCATGTCAATCGAATAATCCATCGTTGTTTTATTGCAACTTAAAGTTCTATATCTCTATAAAAAAAAACACCCTTTACTTACACACTCAATGCAATCCTATCCTATATGGTAGTTAAAACCAACTACAGCAACAACAACAACAATAATGTTAATAATAAGGGCAACAAGAATAACAAGAAGAAGAAGAAGAAGAAGACGAAAAGTACTTGTACATCGAATAACGGTAATAATAAATGAACATGTATTTGTTGATTCATCAATTGATTTGAAAATTTATGACATCGAAAACCAAAAGATAATTATTGTGTATGGGTTGTACTTTTACGAGGGCTGGTTAAAAATTTCATTTCATTAAAAATCTTTCGTTTCATTCTTGTACTTAAATCAGGGTTTGTAATGATAAATAAAACTTTCGAATTGGAAAATAAAATCGAAAACTAAAAATAAATATCATGAGTTAGGTATTAAACTTGAGAGTTAGTTTTGTTAAGGTTAGGTAACCCATTGTGATACCACAATCAATATGCAACACGAAGAACAAGCATCCGGGGTATGGACGACAACTCAAGTCCACAATAAGTCTTGCTAATGTAGAAATCTTTGTATTTGAGAACTCAATCAAGGATGTCAGAAAGCGAGATATTAAAACCCTTCGTTCTCTTTATGACAAGAGCAGAATACTGACTCATGAGTGGACAGACAGTTTCTTTCTTCTTCTCAAACCACACGGCTCCTGCAGAATTTATTTGCCGAAAAGCCTCCCAAAACGGATAGTTAGACATGAGTATCGCTATTGTGCGATGGTTGACCAAGTGAATCCATGCTCTTCTTATCCCAACGAGTCTAGTTTAGGTTAGGTTAGGTCGTAGTGATAGCTTTGATCATGTCACAAAGCTCACTTGAGCGCGCATAGCGGCCCGTTGTGATGCCACGGGTGAACGCAGTCCCTGTGCTGACCAAGTTCCACCAAGACCAGGGAGGAGGAAGATGTTGGTCAGCACAAGAGCTGCTCATCAGAAGCACGACTACCCCACGCTGGAAAACCAGCCAGAAAGTTTGATGAACGAAGCTATATCCTTGATGTCAATAGATGATAGCTCCGTCAAGCTGACAAGAAACCAAATAATCTGATCCTGCACCTAGCGAGAGACGGGCACTGACAGAAGAAGTGGATAACAGTCTCCTCTTCCTCAGCGGATCTGCACCCGCGGCAGAAGTCGTTGAATGGGAGCCGCATCCTTTCCGCGTGTCTACCCATAACGCAATGGCCCCTAAGCATGGCCACTGTGGTCGAGATGATGTTACGACCAAGTCCAAGCAACTGGTTCGTACGCCTACTATCCATCAAGGGCCAGGTGAGTCTAGCGATGGAGCAGGACTCCTCATTGACTCAGGATAGGTTGGTGTCTCGAAAGAATTTCCGCACAATAGCCAACTTGAACGAGGCAACTGGCATGCCTAACTCAATCGAAGACGATTCCGGAAGGAGTGCACCAGCTCTGGCGAGCTCGTCGGCCCTACAGTTTCCCAGAACACTACTGTGCCCGGGGACCCAGACCGGCGAGACGCTGAAGCGCTCAGAAAGAAGGTGGAGATAGCGGTGACATTCCCTAACGATCCTGGAGTTATTCACAAAACCCGACAGAGATCTTATGGCGGCCTGACTGTCGGAGAAGACCGAGACGCGGATGAAAGGAACACCGTTAACGAGGATTCATTGAGCAGCCCGGTAAATGGCCATCACCTCCGCCTGAAACACACTGCAGTAGTTCGGCAGCCGGAGAGAAATGTTCAGGTCCAGTTTCCCACAGTAACGAGTCTAGCAGAGTCTAATATTATTGCACGTACCCTATTTGAGCCTCCATGTAAGACAAGTTTATAATGTCCAAATTAACTGAGGCAATCGAAATACCTATGCCCTCTAACATGTCGAAGATTACGAGTTCTGTACAGGTCCCGGCCAGCTCATCAGCAATCAATGTCCAACGATATCCCTATGTCTCGGAACCCTTATAATAGTTACCCTTGAATGATTTCAAATTTCCCTGGGACGCATTTAGCATTCATAAGCAAAGACGGAAGTGGACACTACGTTTGTTAGGGACTTAAACCGAGAAAATTTAATTTTCAGTGAACAGGCAAGCATTGCGCCGCTTTCAATGTATCCATGAGGCAGTCGTAAGGCAGCCTACAGCAAAATTTGTGATCAGAACCCTTAATATACCACAAACCACACTGTCAAATATCGTTGAGCAATCGGTATAAGCCTCAAGGGTCCCATTGAGAATCTCCGGACCTTTAGACCAGAACGGATTTCAAAAATCAAATGAGGGGAAAGCTATAAGGAACGATATAATCGACCTGGATGAGTCCATGTCTTCCCATAATGGCAGCATTTCAAAAGTCCAGACTGGACCAGGTTTTAAATATGATTTCGACAATTCCTGAATTAAAATTTCATTATAAAACTGCGGAGTTTAGTTTACTACAACAAATTATTATTAAAAGCTCAAGAGAATTAAGGGCCCAAACAATAGTTTCCTAATTGTATACATTCTAATGTACCCTCGTAGATTCAAATCGTTTGTTGTATCTGAGAGAGTATCAATGAATTTATGAAATAATTTATGCGTTTAGCCAACAAGGACGAAAAGATTTTTATTCTTATAACACCTCCTTCCACCCTCTTTTTTCATTTCTTGTTATTATTGAGGCAGCCAGAAGACATTCATACGAAATTCGATTTGAATTACGAAAACAATTGCGCAGGCAGAATATGTACAAACGATAACAGATAAAATGAAAATACCATTGACCAACAAAACAAAATCCGGTGATATCGAGTTATAAACACATTGAGCGCTGTTTCGATGATTATCTGAGCGATAACACAGGCCGCTTCAGTGTGAGGCATGTTAGCAACCTTTGTTGTGATCACGTGTCTGAACGTGAGTAGATAATTTAGAATCTAATGAACGCTCAGTAAGAATGAGAAGATTTTTGGGGGACTGATTAGGATTTCGATAATTTATTTAACAAAACACACATACATACATAATTGACCATTACAACCCTTCAGTCAGGATTACGGCCTAGCTTCTCACACCACTCATGTTGTGTGCGTTACTTTTATACATGAAAGGCGGGACCTACAGTTTAACGTCGACTCCGAACGACAGATTTTTGAGAAACTTTTCATGGCAAATGTTATTTACTCTCAGAGTTTTTGCCAGAAATCTGCTGAGAGGAAGACGCCGAAGAAATACTTTTTTTGTATTTTATTTTGATGTCTGGCCTGGGGCTCGAACCCTGGCTTTTCGTCTAATAAGCCAACACACTACCTACTAGACCACGGCGACTTCATTTATTTAACAAAAACTTTTCATTAATTTTTCTAAAATTAATAAAAAAATTTAAAATTGTCAAATAAAGCACTTGAACAGTAAATTTGATTATTTAACACCCTACCCTAAACCTGGTAGTCTTTAAATCAAAACATTGGAGTTACTTTTCGGACCAAAGATCTAATAACCTTCAGTTGAAGCTGCAAATGACCTAGCGAACCATCATGAAATCGATAAAATCGATTTCATATCACAAACATTTCTTATCTCTCTCCAAAAAGTTTCTTTTCGCTTAAAAATTCTAGGATGTTTATAAAGTGATCCATTTTTCGATTCTACGGTTAGCTTCGGTTGGATAAAACACACATAAAGGCTGCCTTCCAAAATGTTAGTCGCTTTGTGTGTGAACAAAGTATAGTGTTTCATAAAGCCGCTGTACAAAATATGTTTACAACGTATTCTATTTCAAAACGTCGTCAGCGTGTATTTTTAACGCAGTCAAAAAGCAATCAGACATCGGATTTATAGTTGATGCATTGTTTGGTTACTTTACATATCTACATAGTTTATATACCGTTGTAGAGCTGCATACAAACTTTGTATTGATACATTTTGGAAGGCAGCCAAAGCTATGTTTACATGAAACTAGTCTTTCATTATAGTGCTTGACATTATAGCTGATATACAATAACAGCAGTTGATTCCATTGTTTTCGACTGATTTTTCACACATTTCAGGCGATATTTCGAGATAATTTGATAATATTGGTTTCCAAATTTAGCACAGCCTACTACCTAGAGTGTTGGCTTATTAAACACGAACCCATGGTACAAACCCCAGCTCAGATATCTGGAATTAAACGAACTATGAAAAAATAAATATTTCTTTCAGCGACTTTATCTCAGCAGTCTTTTCCCCAAAAACTCCAAGAGTAAAATAATTGTCAAGAGAAGTTTCTCAAGCCTGTCGTTTGGAGTCGACGTTAAACTGTAGGACCCGCCTCTTATGGATAAAAAGTAACAGACAATTTTTTGAAATTCAATTTCTCGAATCTCAAAATTATTCCAGTTATCCCACTACCACGGTTCGAAAGAGGTCCCTCTGTACTATCATTTGCATATAGTCGGGTAGGTCTACTATTTCTTATATGTTCCCAAATGGCCACTGATCTTTTAGAGGATTTTCAATCAAAAAATTGATACATAAAGGGTGATTTTTTAAGAGCTATAGGAAAAATTTTCGAAAAAAACACATAAAATTCAGAAAAATGCATGAAATCTTTATTTGAATCGATAGTACGGTCCATATAATTTAATGTTTGAAGATTATTTCATGCAAATGTTGACCGCGACTGCGCCTCAAATGGTCCATCCGCTTATTCCAATTTTGGCATACTCTTTCCAACATTTCGGCCGGTATCTCACGAATAAATGCTTCAATGTTGTCTTCCAATGCGTCAATTGAAGCGGGCTTGTCTGTATAGACATGAGCTTTAACATAGCCCCACAAAAAAATAGTCTAAAGGCGTTAAATCGCACGATCTAGGCGGCCAATTGACCGGTCCCGAACGTGAAATAAAATGTTCACCGAACTCGTCTCTCAATAAGTCCATTGTTACGCGTGCTGTGTGGCATGTGGCACCGTCTTGTTTAAACTACATGTCATGCAAGTCAAGCTCTTGCATTTTGGGAAAAAAAAGTTGGATATCATCTCACGGTAGCGCTCACCATTCACAGTTACGTTACGATTCGCAGCATCTTTGAAGAAGTACGGTCCAATGATGCTACCTGCACATAAACCGTACCAAACTATGACTTTTTCTGGATGCATTGGTAGCTTTTGCAATGCTTCTGGCTGATCTTCACCCCAAAATCGACAATTCTGCTTATTAGCCAAAAATGAGATTCGTCGCTGAACACAATTTTTCGATAAAGAAGTGAATCTTCGGCCAACTTTCCAAGAGCCCATTTTGATAATAAAATTCAATGATTTGCAAGCGTTGTTCGTTTGTAAGACGATTCATGGTTAAATTATAGACGAAACTGAAGATGTTTGACAGTGAAACAAAACACGAAACGTGCGTGATCTATTTAAACCAGTGTTGCCAAAAAGATAATTAGCTAAAAAATCACCCGTTAGCTTCAAAGCCAATTTTCACAGTACCATATCACTTTGTATATGACTATATTGCTGATTATATCAAGAGGCCTTGTAATCTATTTTTTAATATGATATGGTACACATAGACCTAGGAAATGTCCTAAAATTAGCTCCTAAATAAGTGGGCTGGTTCAGATGGATATTGTTAAACAGCTAACAGTGCTCTGTTAAGAGCAAATTTTATTCTGTTAAGAGAAAATTTTTCTTTGTTAACGCCACATGTGGCACTGCTAAAATATGTGGTTTGCGTCTTGGATTTTCAAACTCGAATTTATCTTCACACTCATAAATCTGTTTTGTTGTGTGGGTCCTGACCAGTAGCATATGGAAATTACTACCGTCCAGTTCAAATTACTGACAAAAAAAGTCGGTTATCATACAGTCTTAGCGCACTATGTTAACGATAACGCTGCTCTCACGGTCGCATTCAAAAGCATACGGCCCAATGAAACTGTAAAGCGCACAAAAAAAAACACTTTTTCCGGATGTAATGGCTTCTCCACGCCCATTTTGTTTGTTAGCGTAACCACCGATGTCTCCGTCGAGCTTTATCGCTAAAGAAAATTTTGTTCGAAAATTTACGTTGAAAGCCTCTTGCTCTGGTATACACTCAGCCACAAAAGTATACATACAGTTAACAAATTTCAGAAATTTTTTAACCAATCCGTTTTCGTTGAAAATCTTTATAATTGTCTGACAACTTTCCTCGATTTTAAGACGGTCTTTTGCGTTGGTTCAGAAATTTGTGAAATTTGTTAATCAGATGTATACTTTTGTGGGCCTGTGCAGGGCCACAATTCAGTTCAATTTCAGAAATTTTTTAACCAATGCAAAAGACCGTCTTAAAATCGAGGAAACTATAAAGATTTTCAACGAACACGGATTGGTTAAAAAATTTGAATTTGAATTTTGTTAACCGTATGTATACTTCAGTAACTGTGTGTATATAAGACATTGTGAATAGTCAGCCGACTTTAATTGTAGCATGAGTTTAACTTTTTTGGATGGAGGCGTAAATTCAAGAAGAAAAGTTCAATTGCTGGGAATGCCGTAGAATCGACAAATTGAGATTATTCTCTCCATAGTTCCTTGCCAATTCCTTTCGGAGTAGACCAAATATGGTAACCATGATCACCATGATCATTCACGAAAAATGTTTAAATTACCGCTTACACACTCAGTTAAAACGGTCCCTATCCCTAAAGAAATAAGTGATGTTTTGATGAAATATTTTTAACAACTGGACAGTCTTCCCATCTGCTTGAAACCACTAATTGGGTAACCCAATATTACACCACTAGTATTTTTTTTTATCAGTTATATGTGGCCATAAAATTTAAAGATTTCCTCCAAGAATATATCTTTTTTTTCTGAATATTTCCTTCAAATGCTTTCAATCAATCATCAATCAATTGAACACCTGCCTTACCACAGTCAATCACTTGCACTCTTTTTCTGCTCTATCGCATGTACTTTAATCGTGTACGAATTTTGATTTGATGAATATTTTGATTTGAATTTGAAAATATGGCCACAAGTCAAGTGCAAACAATAAATATTTTCGATAATTAAAGAAAAAAGCACAAAACGCGAATGAATGTATAAAAATAACCATGAATAGTTTAAATTTAGCGTTACGTGTGTAGGAACACGTCACTCTATTAGACGATCGAACGACTGACCGATAAACTTTTTGCCGATGAACGTATCGATCGTCATCGATCGATATACCACCGTATATTCACAATAAACATGACAATTTTCAAGTGGTACTTGAGAAATGTTAAAGAAAGGAAATTTAAATTATAGGGTGACCAGATAAGAATCATTGGACAGCAACGGTGTGAGCTATCGAACTGATTTATTAATCTCTCTGAGATAAATAATACTTTTACTTGGCTTCGCTGTGTGACTGATTCAAGAAGTCTGTGAATTTGAGGTGATGACAAATTAAGACCCCAGTTTAGATACCAAAAATTCCTAAAGGCTAGAACAAAGTGGCATTGTTATCTAAAGCCATCACCAATACAAGAGGGTAAGATAGGGAAAAGGCTACTAATTGCTGCGCCTTAACGATTGGACCTACCTAGGGAGCTAGTACGATTTTAAAAGAATACAAATGGAGAGTATGTAGGTTCATCGCGAGAAACGAATTCGACAAATAACTTTTTTTTTTTGAAAATGCTTTAAAAATAAAAACTACTGAATATTTTCTCAAATTTCTTTTTTTATTTGACAGTACAATCCTTCCGGTTAATAATGGAAAATAATTTCATTCAAATGGCTGCCTCGGCTGGCCATGCAGTAGCCTACACGATCGATCCAATTTTTAAACACATTATCGATTGTGTGCAGCTGTCTTTCACCAATGGCTTCACGAATATTATCCTTTAAAGCGTCAATTGTCTCTGGCTTGTCGGCGTAACACTTATCTTTGACGGCACTCCACAAATAATAGTCCAACGGTGTCAAATCGCAGCTCCGAGGTAGCCAAACGACATCAGCTCTGCGGCTGGTAATGCGATCTTCAAAAACAGGTCGCAAAACATCGAGTGTAGCTCCGGCTGTGTGGCACGCGGCGCCGTCCTGTTGAAACCAAATGTTGCCAATATCCTCCTCTTCAAATTTTGTGAACAAAAATTCGTTCAACATGTCCCGATAACGATCGCCATTGACTGTAACGGCCACTCCTTGCTCATTTTCGAAGAAAAATTGCCCAATTATGCCTC
The DNA here is from genome assembly GCA_932273835.1 of Sarcophaga variegata. Classification (NCBI taxonomy): domain Eukaryota; kingdom Metazoa; phylum Arthropoda; class Insecta; order Diptera; family Sarcophagidae; genus Sarcophaga; species Sarcophaga variegata. Next base: position 116,063,837 of record OW026361.1, read on the forward strand.
TGGACCAAAATCCGCACCAAACAGTGACTGGTTTTGGGTGCGTCCTCTTTTCAATGTATGCGTGCGGGTTTTCTGTGCCCCAATTGTTGACAATTTTGCTTGTTTACATACCCGCCAAGATCAAAGTGAGCTTCATCTGAAAAGATGATTTTTTTCTTTTGCCAAAATCGGCATCTTCTGGTGTAGGCTACGGCATTGGCCAGCCGAGGCAGCCATTTGAATGAAATTATTTTCCATTATTAACCGGAAGGATTGTACTTTCAAATAAAAAAAAAGAAATTTCAGAAAATATTCAGTAGTTTTTTTTTTAAAGCATTTTCAAAAAAAAAAGTTATTTGGCGGACCCTTTATTTATTAATTACAATGTAATTACAAATTATATTCTAATTATATACGAGCTGAGTAACTTTGACCATATGCTCGGTGTAGTGTCACAGACCAGAGTCTCTGGTGGGAATCGAACCCACAACCCTCACGCTAAAAGTCTAGCACACTACCCACTAGACTACCAGGGCACCTGGCCCTTAAATCTACTTAAATACGCCTTAACTGCAAAAGTTGTTGCGAAATATAATTTATTTTCTAATAACGTTGTGTCTGATTTAAACTCAATCGATTTGTTTTAATTGTACTCGTACGTATAAACGATAAGAAATTTTCTTGGTAACATAGCACCAGCACCACTCTATCATAATATGAATCACGCTGCTATCTTAACAGTGAACTCAATGTCTTCACTAATGACATGTCATCGTGTCGCATTTGCTGTGGCATTTCTAAAACTGCTTATCAGTTACCAATACGCGATATTCGAAATTGAAATCTTCCAATCAAATATTTTACAATGTGGTGTGGGTTATTGAGAGGAGGGGGTAGGCAGAAAAAGTCATTAAATCATTGCTGCTGCTGCTGCTGCTTCTACTTCTGTTACAATTTCAAATGACAATTTCTTGGTTTTCTTTTTTTTAATAATTTTTTAACATGCCACTGATAGGCTTCTGTTTTATTTGCTACTGTCTATCTATCGTATTATGTCTGTAGCAAGACAAGAAATAAAATTTCATTTTAATTATAAAGATGATGAGTAAAGAATCCCAAATGCGGAGGGTACTTCCATATGTATATGTATACTTGTAGCTGATATCAGCTATAAAATGTTATGCTTCAATATGAAAATTGTTCAATATGACGTTATCGCATACAGGCGATCCTATCGCAAGTACATCTCAGCAACATATTTTAGATGACAGCCAAAGTTAACGACAAACAACAAAGATTACAAGAGTAAAAGAGCAGACAGAGTAGACACAGTAAACATTAGGCAACAGCAGCAGCAGCAGTTGAAGTAGCAATACAAACTTCATCAGCATTTGCAATTACAAGACAGCCCAAGAGATAGTGAAAATGAAAATTTGAATTGGAATTGTAAGTGTAATGGGAATGATATGCAGACACGCATTAGCACTTCTTACCGCTGTGCGATGTTTCTCTCTTTTCCATGCCGTTAATGGCTTTTAAATTTATTTCGTAAATTTAAATAAAATTTGAAATCAATGCTCGATGGTAATCTGACTCATTTTATTTAATTTACTTTACTTTTATTTTTACAGTGCACTTATGACAATTGATAAGATACTTGAATTTGAACTGCTTTATCAGTGTCTGATAGGCCAGCCGTATATTGTAAGAAAGACCGCACTTTATAGTACAGTATACCCTAATGTACTTGCCGCAATTCCACAATGAAATAAAAGTTTCCTAATTAAACTTCTTTTGTTACCGAAAAACCTTATACTTTGATCTCCAGACAGAGTTAAAGGGATCAATGATGGTCTAGTTTTGTTTATACGGGGGTAAGAATATTATCTTTGCATTCATCTGACTTGTTAATTTTGCTGACTGAGTATAAAAATGAATACGCCGCTAATAAAAGTCCCAAGAACCGGGTGAAGCGAGAATATATTACCCACTCCTTGGAAAATTCTGCAAGAGCTCTTCTTACATACATGCATAATTAGTTATTACAACCCTTCAGTAAGGATTACGACCTAGCTTCTCACACCACTTATGTTGTGTGTGTTAATTTTATACATGAGTGGCAGGATCCACAGTTTAAAGCCAACTTAACCCAATTTTTATGAAATTTTTCATTCAATTTTATTTACTCTCAGAGTTTTTGCCAGAAATATTCTGAGATGAAGTCATCGAAGAAATTTTTTTCATTTTTCGTTTTGTTGTATATGTTTGACCTGGGGTTCAAACCGTGGCCTCACGCCTAACAAGTCAACATACTACCAAAGAATATGGATATAAAGAATACGCATCATGTAGAAGTAAAATTTTTTATGGCGGGTCGTAACATTACGACCCGCTCTCACCAAAATATTTTTAAAAATCATTTCTGGATGAGAGGGAGGAAGACAGAAGGAAAATGAACACAAACAAAGAGCGTAACAATGTGTTGCTCTCATCGTACGTATGTACATGTGTATGTATTCTTGTGTTTTTTGATTTAGTTGTCGATCAGACTGCTACAAGAATACATGTGCTGCGGATGCTTTATCATTTTATTTCAGAATAACACTCGAAGAATATTTTGTGTTAAAAATGTTCTATGTCATTAGCTGGTCGTATTTTATTTTGTCCCATAGTATAATTTTTTTTAAATGCTTTGGAATGCTCGTTTTTTTTTTTCTTTTAATAAAAAATGGTTTTTTTATTCTTTTTATTTTTATTTATCTAAAAAACATGGCCTAATTTGTAAGCCAAAAATGGATAGCTTTATGTTCTTTTAATAATAAAATCGATTTTTTATTTTATTTTTATTTATCCAAAATTATTAAGCCAAAGATAGACAGCTTTACATATGTATGTTGATGAAATGAAAGTAAAAAAGAGTATATTACTAACACTTTTCTATGGCTGTAAATAAATAAATTCTCTCAACTTATTTTCTCTCTCTCTCACTCACTAATCCATAATCATAGGCATGTGTTAACCTAGAGGAAAATTGTTAGTAATAATTTCAAGTCTACTTATTAACCCAATGATATGTATATGTGATCGGAAAATATAGAAAAATTGTACTGCGCTAAATCCCTAAAGACACCGTATTTAACTTGGCAAGTATTCTTCCAAAAATCGAAATTATTTCTCATTGATATTAGTGAATACTACTGTGATATTTCTTTGGGTGTATCCTTGAAGTCTGAAAAAAGCGATATGAACCTTCTTCTTTAAAAACTGACAAACTTTTTACGCTCTTTTTAACGAACATTCTTGATGTGCGTGTCCTATGTGTGTAAAAAGCCGAAGATGTTCTTCTCCTGAGGGACATTGGTGCCGACGTCTGTTTTTAACACTAGAAAAATAAATAAAAAAGTGGTCAAACAACAATAACGCACGATGAGAGCAACGCATTGTTACGCTCTTGGTTTCTGTATCATTCCCTTCTATCTTTCCCCCCGCGTCATGAAATATTTTTGAAAAATATTCCAAAATATGTTAAAATGCACATTCTTTATACTTTATTTTCTTTGATACTACCTACTAAACTACGACGACTTCTTAGGTTTCAAAAATCTAAACGACCATAAATACCGCAACACTTCGCCAGAGAAAAACTCTCCTTGTACAGCAGTAATGTAATCCAGAGCAAGATAATATGAGCGGGAAAAATATCGGAAGAAAAAGAGAATAAGAAATGTCGTCTGCGGAGCAAAAAGAGTGGAATAAAACAACGCCAGAGTGAGCACATAGAGGTATCGCTTCTTCCAACAGGAACTTACGAACTTTGAAGCAATGGCTGCCTTCCAAAATGTTAGTTGCTTGGTGTTTGATCAAAGTATAGTATTTCATAATGCCGCTGTACAAAATATATACAATGTATTCTATTTCAAAACGTCATCAATGTGTATTTTTAACGCAGTCAAAAAGCAATCGGGCATCGGATTTATAGTTGATGCATTGTTTGGTAACTTTGCATAGCTACATATTTTATATACCGTTGTAGAACTGCATACAAACTTTTTATTGATACATTTTGGAAGGCAGCCTATATCTGTTAAATTAGTCATCATTTATTCAGTCTGTTTTGCCAAATCATCAAGGATGGTTATAGTATGCGATTACACGTGCAAATAATAAAATTGTTTTACCAAAATGGAGGCTCTAGTCTGATACTAATTTTCATGTCTAGCCATAAAACTCTTCGGGATTAATGGGTACGTCAACAAAGAAAACTTTTGAATTTAAAACCATATAAATATATATGAGATCTAAGAACATCCAATGCACTCTGAAAAAGTCATTGTTTGGTGTAGATTTTGAGCAGACAACGCCATCGGTACATATTTCTTTGAGAACGATGTTGGCCAGGCCATCACTATCAACGGTGAGCACTATAGGTCGACATGTAATTTCAACAGGACGGTGCTACATGTCATATTGGATATTTGACACCAATGGTTTGGGTGCACGGTCATCTCACATGGATTAACGTGAACTCGCCACCGAGATCGTGTGGTTTCCGAAAGGTTTTCTTTAGATGCAGATGTATGCTTATAAACAAGGAACCACAATGGTCCTCGAAACCAATATAACCCAAATTTAGCCTCATTTGTGCATCAAAATTATCTAAAATGGGACATTGTGAAAGCACTCCATACAGAGCAGTCGTGGTGGAATCAAAAGATTGAATTAAATTTGGAAAAATTGATAGGAAGCACTTAGAAGTCGCCTTTGTCTAGTAGGTAGTGGAAGTCGCCGTAGTCTAGTAGGTAGTGTGTTGGCTTATTAGACGCAAAAGCCTGGGTTCGAGCCCCAGGCCAGGCATCAAAGACAAAATACAAAAAGTATTTTTTCGGCGACTTCCTCTCAGTAGATTTCTGGCAAAAACTCTGAGAGTAAATAAAAATTGCCATGAAAAGTTTCTCAATAAATAAAAAATCTGTCGTTCGGAGTCGACTTTAAACTGTAGGTCCTACCACTCATGTATAAAATTAACACACACAACATAAGTGGTGTGAGAAACTAGGACGTTGTGCAATGGGTCAATTCGACCTCCGGGTACTGTACTTGTCTTAATTGACAAGTACACGTCCTCTAACCTAACCTAGTAGGTAGTGTGTTGTCTTATTAGACGTGAGGTCACGATTCAAACCCCAGGTCAGACATCTTCAACAAAACGAAAATATGAAAAACTATTTTTTCGGCGACTACCTCTCAGCAGATTTCTGCCAAAACTCTGAGAGTAAATAAAATTGCGATGAAGAGTTTCTAAAAAAAATAATCTTTCTTTCGAAGTCTACTTTAAACTGTAGGTACCGCCACTCATATAGAAAATTAATACACACAACATAAGTGCTGTGAGAAGCTATGTTGTAATCCTGACTAAAGGGTTGTAATGATCAATTATGTATGTATGTATAGTATATTCCACACAGATTGGCATGAATAGATTTTTCAAACGTTTAATTTAAATTTAAAGATAGGAAGCGCTTTAAAAAGAAGCCCTTACGTAAGGAAAATCGAAGAAAACAAGAACGAAACGTCAACGGAAGAATTATATTGAGGAATATCTTTTTAAACTAGATTTAAGGAACTCTGAAACTGATAATAAGATAAGATTTAGCCATGCAAGTACAAAGAAATAAGAAAGGATTAATTCACAGTGATATTTAATATTCTATTTGCTTAAAATCAGCAAAAAGCAGTTTCAATAAGAAATTTTACCTGAAAATGGAAACCAAAAAAAAAATTACAAAAATTAATTAAAATTTCATAAATATTTAGAATTTTTTTAAATTTATTTAACAATTTCCTTGTATTTCTGTAATTTTTATTTTATATAATCCCATCCCTGAGTTACACTCCAATCTAAATTAACTTCAAACTGTAAATACGATTTATTATCTCTCATAACAAAGAAACAATTCTACTTAAAACACTCTCACTATCTCTAACTCAATGTCTTTTCTATATATTTCTCTCTCTCTCTCTCTCTTATTGTGCAATTAACTCTTTACACACATACACACTTACTCACTCATTCGTTAATATCCTTAAATTAAGCCAGTAAATATATTTCAAATAACTTCAATTGTTTTTTATTGTTTCTCTTATTTTGTGTTTATTTATACGCCAACAAAATCATTTAAATTCTCCCAAACGATAATACAAAATAAATAATCTCTGAGACACACACACAGACACACACACACGCGCAATAAAACTGGATTTTTGTTTTCATTCAATTCAAATTATTTTATTATACGAGAGTAGCCTTCATCTTATATGTTATAGTTATTGTTGTTGTTGTAGTTAGTGTTTATTGTTAAGTTAATTCATTTTCATCTACACTCTTATTAGTATGAGTGTATTAGTGAGTGAATGGTTGGTTGTTTGTCTTTGGTTGTTTGTGGCGTTTAGTTTGACATTTAATAAGATTTTGTATAACATTTTAAAAACATTTTGTTATTTCAGCGATTTCAACATTTTTTATTGCTCTTTTAAAAACGTTCTTCTTGTTCTTTTTTTTGTTTTGCTTTTATTGCTTGTTTTGTTGTAGTTGCTGTTATTGTTGTTGTCGTTGCTCTTGTTAAGCGCAGTTAACAACACAATAAAATTTATGGTGTTTTTGGTTAGTGGCGCTTGTTTAGTTGCCATGTAAATTATACATTAAACACACACTCTTCTTCTACAGTCAGACAAATTATAACAGACAGACACTGTACATAAACACGCGCTCTTTGCCAAACACACTTCCCCACAAAACTCACACACATACTAAGGCTTTTTGAGACCGAGTGTTTCCTTAACTGCTGCTGCTTTAGTTCAATGAGTGTATGTACATACATATATATGATTTGGAGGCTGATGCATCAACACTACTGATAATAATGCATACCAAAGCATCTTCATCGTCATCGTCATACTCGTCTTCGTCTTTGTCCTCGTCTTCGTTTCTGTGTTTGTGTTTTATACATTTTTTTCGGTTTCCTTCGTTTGCAGCTCTCAATACTACATTGTCGTATGTATGTGGTGGTGGTGGATAAAAAACAAAAGTTTAAAATACCCTCTCTGCCTGTAATAATGGTTTTTTGAGTAGTTGGTCGTCGTTTCTCAACTGATAAGAGAGGCAGAGTAACAAAATAAAAAAAAATATTTTAAACTCCATCCTTAAAAAAATTTACTATCGCGGTGCGGTTGTTGTCGTTGTATGCGTTTATGTCTGTGTGCAACTCGTATGTCTATATCAGTAGAATGATGATTGTCTCTTAGAATGGGTATGTTAATATATCGGTGAATTAAACTACAGTTAAGGGTAGCGAAATAGTAATAAATGTTCCTCAAGACACAGGAAAAAAAAACTTGCATGTATGACAGGAGGGAGTTACAGGGCGAAGGAAGAAGAAAAATAGAAACCGTACGTATTTTTCAGTGCAAGAAAAGTGAAATAGAAAGACAAAAATGGTAGTAAATGGAGATTGTCTAGAGTTAAAATGATGCGGAAAGACCTAGAACAGGCATATCCTCATACATAGATGCTGAAAGGAATCTGGTAACTGATCTACAGTGCATGCTGCATGCTTTTGCATTCTTTTTCAGAATGCAGTGTGAAGTTTTGACTCAAATAACAATGATGAGTGATGAACGTGTTTGTTTGTAGTTAAAACAGATTTTCTGTATGTCCTAAGGAGCCAGCTTTACTGCACTTTCTTGCCTGTATCAGTAGCTGACACTGCCGGGTTAATAGAATCTGATAACACATTGTCATTCCGAATCTTACAGGTTCCCAATGGAATTTCAATTCTATAAAATTCGTATGAAAATTTAGTCCTTGTATCACGTCTGAGCAGTTCATCCACTCTGCAGTTTTCGGAGTTCCGGTGCCCAATTGTGCATTTAAAGACATATGACAGCCTAAAACTGTCCTCAACGTTATCATGTGAGAACTCAGTGCCCTGAGTATCGCTAGACTACTCGAGATTATACTAATATCACCACCGTATATATAATATTTCCAGTAAATATCACAGCTGTTCGGATATCTAATACTTCCGTCTAGAAAACACTGCAATAGTACGGTGAACTGTACCAACTTGGAAAAGGTACCTTTACACACAGCTCACGAGAAGTTTCGCACTTCCTTTCCCTCCTATCTGGGATAATAGTCCTGAAAATGATCCCCAATGTCCCCGGTGTTTGTGAGTACCCAATTAGCTACTGACCTGGCAATAAGGATCGAGCGGAAAGAGATGTAATGTTCTCTCTTGAGGCGACAGAGGTGATGTACCCAATAAGCCGATGGAAATTATGTTGAGGGTAGTCATCTTGATGAGTGATTTCCACTATACTAGGCATCTGTAGATCAAAATAAGTCCGAACAATGCTGTGTTCTTTTTCATTCTGCTGAGTGTTCAAGTTCAAGGAAGTGCGTGTATCAGGATTCGCTCCATACTGCTTCAGCAGCCGGAAAGGGGACTGTTTATCCTTTCTGGTAATAAATACTGGCTACCTTTTAGAGGTTCACATCCAAATCTCGATCAGATGCCCAATCACTAGCTTTATCCAGCACAAATTGCTTCCAATCGATAATAGGATCCACAAATCTGTTCGAAATTGTAATTCCAATAGGCGATTGCCCCCCAATTGATTTGTCGTCGGGTTTTTCACTGTAGCAATTTAGATGTTAAGTTCACTATGGTCTGCTGCACACTTTGGTTAGTGCAGTCCTTATGAGCCTTAGTTTCAAATTTTTAAAGACTCCGTCGATATCCAGAAAGGGGAATTTGTGAAGCTGCCTCAACGAACATGCCTTTGTTGAGTGTTACCTTTGTTAAGTGTTGCCTTTGTTGAGTGTTGCATTTTGGAACGGAAATTACCCACCAATATCCGGCCTGGACTGATATCATCTTCCTTAAACCATTAAAATAATTGTTATTGCTAATTAGTTACACTAAACTGTTGTAACATTACTGCCGTTAAACATTATGCATATGCCTGCGTGTGTGTGTACGTGTGTGTGTAAGAGAGGCGACTACAATCCATTGCATTGGCGACATTCGATTACTTTCTGTTGATTTCAGTTGGTTTGTGTTAAAAAACAAAGTCAAGAAATGATTCTATTCCATGCCATTCCAATGCCAGTAACGTACCTAGTACCAGTGCCAGTGTGTGTGTGTATGTGTGTGTATGAAGTTGAGTTCCATTCATATCTTTGTATCATAATGGAAAACGAGACTGTAAGGCTGGCATTTAGATAAGCGTTTAATTTTTTTTCTCTCTTTCGCGTTTTGACCGATTCGGTTGGTCTGCTTATAATTCTTCGTATGACTTTTAAAAAGCCATCACCAGCACCACCACCATTGTCATCATCATCATCATCAATATCATCAGCGTCATTATCAACGGTATGCTGATGTTATTTACAGAGTGGGGGTTATTGAGCGTAGGGATTAAGGTTATTCCACTTCATACACTTCTTTTCCATCTTTTCCTTCTTTTTTATGTTTCTCTCTCTTTTGCTTTTGTTTTATTACACGGCATTTGGTTGTTTTCTTTTTTTTTGTGAGGGATTAAGTATACCAACTACGATTGGCTGTTAAAGACAGCAGCAGCGAAGGTTGCATATTTTTTTTTCTGTTGTATCAAAATTACATACTTTCCCTGCTTACCACACTGTGGTGATAAGTGAGTGAAGAGGGGCTAGTCAATCGATTCTTTTTAATTTTAATATTTTTTTTTCTGTTTTGTTTGGTTTAAAGGAGTAAGTAGCGCTTAATCAGCTAAAAATGTCTTCACCAGTGCAATGGTTGCCACAAAACCAAACATAAATGCACCGCCCATATCACTGCGAAGTATTTTATGATTGACAAGCAAAGAACAGAACACAGGTAAGGTAGAGGGTAAGGGGGAATACTAATGCCATCAGTCTTCTGTAGTAGTTTCACACATCGGGAAAGTGGACTTAACACTCCTTTGAGCGCTATGGACGAATGCAGGGTACATACGTACACTGAATCTAGAAATGGGGAAACCGTATAATGCCGGCCAATCTCTTTTGATAGCAGATCTAGTCAAGGAATTTACTTTAAACGCTATGACTGCTTTGACTGCCAGCTATCGGTTAGGTTGGGTTGTATGAGTCTCCCGCATTCATGGAATAGTTAGAGGTCCTATGGCCTTTGAAATAACAACCTTACAACACACTCGAAAAGTGAGACCTAGGCTGCCTTCCAAAATGTATCAATACAAAGTTTGTATACAGTTCCACTACGGTATATAAATTATGTAGCTATGCAAAGTAACCAAACAATGCATCAACTATAAATCCGATGCTTGATTGCTTTTTGACTGCGTTAAAAATACACATTGACGACGTTTTGAAATGGAATACATTGTATATATTTTGTACAGCGGCTTTATGAAACACTATACTTTGTTCAAACACAAAGCAACTTACATTTTGGAAGTCAGCCCTACTCATGTTGTTTGTGTCAATCGTATCCATGAGTATCCCTGAATCTTAAACTGTCGATCTCTCTATTCCTGTAATTTTTAGTTTGAAGAGTTCAGTTAAAAGAGACTATAAATGAGATAGGCCACTGAAAAATAAGTCTGTTTCTCGTTTACAGAAGCACAGCTCCTGCAGAAGTCATGCGTGGGAGTGTCAAGTCTATGGGCTTGCCTTCCAGTGGGACACCGTCCTAATAGTACAGTGAATAGCCATGCGATTTATGGAAAGAAAAGAATCGGTCTAACAGGGCCTAGCAATACTGCATATGCGTTCTTGCTACCGTATCACCAGTACGTGGAGAGGATTCTAAAAGTGAAGAAGAGGGACCTTGAGGCTGCGGAACATGTGGGCACGCCGGAATAGATGAAATTGGCACACGTGTCAAGCGAAATTCGAAGCAGGGACCTGGAGGAAAGGAATAGTGGAGACACTTAGAAGTCTCTTCAACTTTCGACACGCAATCCGGACGCGGATGTGAACACGCAGGGGCCAAAGAGCCAAAGGGACTCCTCTCCGAAGTAATACCACCGTAGTTCCGGAGTGGGCACAACAAGTCCACGAGACGAGGGGGGTTTAGTGGGTGAGGGCCACACACACCGAGGATGTGACGACTTCCTCTATGGTGCGGTTAGGTACATTTACCCCTCCTCGGCGTGAAAAAAACCCTATCACCAGTAACACGTCCGATATTGTGACCACCATACATACATAATTGGTCATTACAACCCTTCAGTCAGGATTACGACCCAGCTTCTCACACCACTAATGTTGTGTGTGTTAATTTTATACATGACTGGCGGGAGCTACAGTTTAAAGTCGACTCCGAACGACAGATTTTTGAGCACCATACCAGCCCTAACAAGTTCATCCGGCATATAGTTTTAGACGATATCCATATGTCTAGGAATACATATAAAGATTTTCTTCGAATGATTCGAAGTTTCTTCAGAGAAACTTTGAATATTCATGGATTAGAACGGACGTCGAATTAATGTTCGTACAGGTCTTGATCGTAACCTGATTGCATTTTTCAACAAGCATTGCAGCATGGTCTTTGTCTGGGAAGCACAGCAGTGGTCAAGCAGGCTATAATATAGCCGGAATGTCGGAAACCACAGCCTAGTCTGTCCATCATTTTGCAGCATTTTTTGAGCCTCGGACGTTTAGATCTTCAGACCAGAAGTATCTCAGTAGAATACTACAGTCAAACTCCCATAAAGAAAATTATAAGGGACCCAAATATGAGTACGAATCCCTGGCATTGCAGCATTTCAGTGGCGCTATTTGGAAACTTTACCAAAACTAACTCGGCCCTTTGATTCAAGAATTGAAAGTCGGAGAGTAGCCACTTAAGTACAGCTTATAATGCCTTCATGACCAAGTATATATGAAACATAGTACGCTGATGATCAAGCGTGAGCATATTTAAGCAAGGTAAACAACAATATCGCAGTCGCCGTAGTCTAGTAGGTAGTGTGTTAGCTTATTAGACGTAAAGCCCGGGTTCGTATCCCAGGTCAGACATCAAAACGAAATATGAAAAAAAATATTTCTTCGGCGATTTCCTCTCAGCAGATTTCTGGCAAAAACTCTGAGAGTAAAATAAACTGCCATGAAAAAGTTTCTCAAAATTCTGTCGTTCGGAGTCGACGTTAAACTGTAGGTCCCGCCACTCACGTATAAAATTAACGCACACAACATGAGTGGTGTGAGAAGCTAGGCCGTAATCCTGACTGAAGGGTTGTAATGGCCAATTATGTATGTATGTAAACAACATCAGGATGTGATGAGGCAGCACCAGGTCATGGTAGCACTAAACTCCAAATCTTGCTTGCGGCTACTGTTGTATTTCTTTTTTCAACATATCTAAGCTGAGATTTGAACTAGGAACTCTTCTCTAGTAAGCCAAGACACTAGCAACTGCACTACGACGGGAAAGAAATACCAACAAACAAAGTTTAACTAAATAGGCCCATTTTCTAATATTTTTTGGGAGCAGCAAACAAAACAGATTTATTTTCATACTCATTATTATTATACTTTTGTTGTTGTTATTGTTAGTATAGTTAGACTGGTCTTAGTGGTCAATTAAACACGAAAAAAGAATGAAGAAAGATCGCCTGGAATAGATAATAGGAGCTCATGACCTTTTTTGGTTTTTTTTTTTTGTTTTTCATTTCAAAACCAAGCGATAAGCTTGAAAATTGAAAAGATTGATCAAGAAAAAGCTTCAGAATTAAAAACACTTACAACAACAACAATTATAAAAGAAATCCAACAAAAAACTGATCATTTAAATGAGATTTCGAAAATAAAATTCTGCACTTGAACGAACGTTGTGGTTGTGTCGTTGGTCTGCTACTCTTCTCTTAATTAAGCAGCATAAGATTGTATATTGAAACACTAACAACAACAACTACAATAACAATATGAATACTTTTGTTGTGATAATGAATTAAAAAACAAAAAAACAAAAAAAAAAACATGACAGACACGAAAAGCAAAAGCATACAGAACTTTGGAAGAAATCACTTAAAATTGTATTGGAGTGGTCACAAGTTGGACGGACGGGTTTCGTAGAATGCAAACGAAAAACAAGATCAATGATCATCATCTTTGTCACCCATTGTTGTTGTGCTCCATGATTGTCACCACCAACACTGCTGTAACCAGCAGAGTGGCCTTAACCTGTACATATGTATGTATGTTGTATGGCAGATAAAAATAACAACAAAAATGTTAATTGACTCTGCACTCTGTCTGTTACGCTTATTTTCTCTAAGCTGGGGGTTTGAATCACAGGCTCTGGTCTTATAAGAGACTCATATGTTCTCGTCTGAAATTCATGATACAGAGACTTGCGTATGTTGGCATAACAGATGCCATAAGTGGGTGTCATATAGCGGCGCTGAAAGCTCTGTTGCATGGTAGTGAAGACCAAAGCTTTGGAATCTATGGTTAGGTTGATGAGACACAAGTCTAACATGAAATTCATTTGATTTCAAGGCTTTAGAATCGATTGGCTAACACCACCCACCCCAAATATCCCCTGAATAACGCCAGAAGTCTCCATGATTTTGGGAAATGCTTTGCAACGAACTGTAGTAACAAAAATGAATGAAGTAATCTGGAAACGGAGTAGTTTTTGAAAAAAAGGACCTATTTTGAGGTGTGCAGATACGTCAAGAACGGATCTTAGAACAGGAACTCGATTTTTTGGCCCCGAAATGATATAAAGGGTCCGCCAAATAACTTTTTTTTTGAAAGTACTTTAAAAAACAAAAACTACTGAATATTTTCTCAAATTTCTTTTTTTATTTGAAAGTACAATCCTTCCGATTAATAATGGAAACTAATTTCATTCAAATGGCTGCCTCGGCTGGCCATGCAGTAGCCTACACCAGAAGATGCCGATTTTGGAAAAAAAAAATCATCTTTTCAGATGAAGCTCATTTTGATCTTGGCGGGTATGTAAACAAGCAAAATTGTCGCATTTGGGGCACAGAAAACTCGCACGCATACATTGAAAAGCCGACGCACCCAAAACGAGTCACTGTTTGGTGCGGGTTTTGGTCCAGAGGTATAATTGGGCCATTTTTTTTCGAAAATGAGGAAGGAGTGGCCGTTACAGTCAATGGCGATCTTTATCGGGCCATGTTGAACGAATTTTTGTCCACAAAAATTGAAGAGGAGTATATTGGCAACATTTGGTTTCAACAGGACGGCGCTACGTGCCGAAGCACTGAAGCTACACTCGATGTTTTGCGCCCTGTTTTTGAAGATCGCATTATCAGCCGCAGAGCTGATGTCGTTTGGCCACCTCGGAGCTGCAATTTGACGCCGTTGGACTATTATTTGTGGGGTGCCGTCAAAGATAAGTGTTACGCCGACAAGCCATGGACAATTGACGCTTTAAAGGACAATATTCGTGAAGCCATTTGGTGCAATACAGCTGCACACAATCGATAATGTGCTTAAAAATTGGACCGATCGTGTAGGCTACTGCATGGCCAGCCGAGGCAGCCATTTGAATGAAATTATTTTCCATTGTTAGCCGGAAGGATTGTACTTTCAAATAAAAAAAAGAAATTTGAGAAAATATTCAGTAGTTTTTTTTAAGGATTTTCAAAAAAAAAATAAGTTATTTGGCGGACCCTTTACTTCGAGGTCATGGGGAAATTTGCGAGTATTTTCCAAGCGAAAGTCTATGCCAACGAAAGATGTGCTCAATTCAACTTGGGTAGGAGATACAAAACGCAGCACATGGCAATATTATCTGACAGTCAGCTCACCATTCGAACACTCGGCTCCTATAAGATTAAATCGTAAATAGTCTAAAGAAGCTGAATCGGCTGTGTAGGGAAAATAAGGTTATCTTCTGCTGAATTCCAGGTCACGTAGGAATTCTTGGAAATGAGCAAGCAGACGATTTTGTAAGGAGAAGGGCTATCACGCTGTTAATGGGCCCGCAACCGTTCTATTGAGTGCTGGCGAATTCCAGGTCATGTGGGAATTCTTTGAAATGAGCAAGCAGTCGATTTTACGAGGAAGAGGGCTTCCACGCTGTTAACGAAGCCAGAACTACTCTATTGAGTGCTGGCGGATATTTGATAAGGTATGCTTAACGAAAGGAAGATAAAGAGAAGCAACAATTCTTCTCAAATCAAATGGGTTTGAGACAATCAAAACTTTCGCTAGGATAGATCAATAGGAGGAGATCTGAGTCATACATCAAATTATCCAAAAATAATCTGAGATCGATTACGTACCAGATTGAAGTCGCCGTGATCTAATAGGTAGTGTGTTGGCTTATTAGACGTAAAGCCAGGGTTCAAACCCCAGCCTAGGCATCACAACAAAATACAAAAAGTATTTCTTCGGCGGCTTCCTCTCAGCGGATTACTGGCAAAAACTCTGAGAGCAAATAAAAATTGCCATGAAAAGTTTCTCAAAAATCTGTCGTTCGGAGTCGACTTTAAACTGTAGGTCCGGCCACTCATGCATAAAATTAACACACACAACATAAGTAGTGTTAGAAATTAGGTCGTAATCCTGACTGAAGGGTTGTAAATGACCAATTATCTACATATGTATGTATGCTTCACGAATGGGAATATACAGAGAAGCAAACATTCTTCTCAAATCGAATGGGTTTCAGACAAAAAAATTCGTTGGGATTTACAATAAGAAGAGATTTGAGTCATACATCAAACTATCCAAGAATAATCTGGGGTTGGCAACTGGTGTTTTGATAGGACACTGTAGACTCAAAGTCCATTTATACAGAATCGGCGTTGTTTCTAGTTTAACATGTAAATTCTGTGACGATAAGAACAGATTGTTGGAATCTATGGGGCATTAATGCATCCCTGTAGGATGCATCCTCCCAAGGCATACCAAGTGCTAGGTAGGGGAATTATCATTCTGGACTCCGAGAAGCGTCCTAAAAATAAGCCTGAAGGAGAAATTACTTGAATGCCCTATAAAGTTTGAGGGAATACAATAGATCATACGATTGCAGTACTAAGGCACTTCTTCACGACAATCCGCCTCCAAATAATACATACTCCCAGGGCATATCAAGTGCTAGATCGCGGAATTATCGTTCTGGACACCGAGAAGCATCGGAAAAAATAAGCTCGAAGGAGAAATTATTTGAATGCCCTATAAAGTTCGAGGGGAATACAAAAGATTGTACGATCGCACCTCTCGATACTTAGGCACCTCTTCCGGACAATCCGCCTCCAAATAATGCATTCTCCAAAAACCTCTTCTGCCTTTGTGTCATTCTTAATTTTTTGTTATTTTCGTACCAGATATGATGCTTAAAAGCAATCCAAATTTGATTATTTCATGAAACAGGCATCAAATCTTTTAAATTTTGTGTGTGTAGGTGTAAAATATAAACAAATTAATTTTTAAAAATAAATCAAACAATGTATTTTTAAAAACAAAATAAAAATTAAATTTGAAAATAAAAAATAATTTATTGAAATCAGAAGCACTTTATCGCTGAAATATTTCAAATTGTTTTGGAATAAAATTCCTCATCATGATCAAATGTTGTCTTGTCGTACAATTGATATTTAATTTCATTATTATTTTTTTTTTTATTTAATTAATGGCATGAAGCATTTGTTTAACAATTAATTCAAGATCGATAAATAATCGATAAAATTCCTTATACGTAAAGACATTTTTATGTTTTATGTTGCGATGTTTGTTTGTTTGTTTTTCTTTTTTTAATTTTTATCTTTTCAAATTAGGAAATAAACTTAAAGAAAAGAAAAAAATTAATGAAATTAAACATGAGTGATTTGTTTTTAATCTCTAAAACTGTTGTTACAATTAAAATTTGTTTTACCGTCAAGTTATTTTTTAACTACACAAACTGTTCCTGTTCTATGTAATGCGTTATCGATAACAGCATTTTAAACTTTTACCAAAAAAAAAACAAATTAAAAAAAAACCAAAAACTAAGTACAATTAATTGATACCAAAAGTACATTTCGAATATGTATGTACCTGCGTTCATTATCAGCGCGTGGCATCAATTACATGCCGTAGATTTACAAAAAAAAAAATCAAAAAAAATAAATCGAAAATAACAGACACAGGTAATCAGTTTTAGTCGTAAATAATTAACCGTTTTACCTTTAAAAACCATTTTTCGAAAACATTTTTTTCATTAAATTTGTAATAAAATAACCAGAGAGAGATATGAACAACAAATTTTTCTATTCGAATTAAAATAAACATGGTTGGCAGCATGGCAGAAGCATGACAGAGATACAGAATTGCTGATCGAATAAAGAAAAGTGCTCTCTGTCTGCACGTTTTACTAGCATGAAATCGCATAATTGGTACATGCCTTAAGATATTGGAAAAATATAGTGAATGCAATATACTTCTACTGACTTAGACTATAGCCCGTGATTGAAAACTTAGCTCAGACATCTCGAGCAAAACGAATTTCCTCTCAGAAGTTTTCTGTTAAAAACTCTGCGGGTAAAATATAAAATTATCAAGAAAAGTTTCACAAAAATTTATCATTCGGATATAACTGTAGAAACCTCAATTCATGCATAAAATTAACACACACAACATGGTTTACGTTATCCTATGTTCAGATATGCATTTTTATTAAGTCAATATTCGGTTTATTGAGTACAACATTTTAAGTGTTCAGACATAATAATATACGCAGTTCAGCTGCTTATTCAATATTCATTTGACAGCTGGTAAACAAAACAGCTGGTCTTTATTTTTTTTTTGTCTTTGTTAACATTTGAGTTGTCAAATCTTAACAGAAAGTGTTCGGTTCGAAAGTGTTGTAATATACGCACTGAACATACTTATGACAGTTCTGCATTTTAAGTTTTACTCAATATTATAACAATTTTCGTATTTATTGCACAATAATTAATTGAAACTTTATATGAAATATTGAGCTCAATAATGGCGTTTATTGCGATTTACGCAATAAAGGTTCACATCTGAACACCGTATTAGAAGCTAAGTTGCAGTCCTGACTAAAAGGTTGTAATGACCAATTGTGTATACACGAAAATGGCCGTAGTGTAGTAGGTAAAGGGGTCACTTAGACTAGAGTCCATGGTGCAAATCCCAGATCAGACATCTGAAAAAAAAACGGAATATGAAAAATATTTCTTCGGCTATTTCCTCTCAACAGGTCTCTGGTAAAAACTTTGAGAGTAAATAGAATTGCCGCTTTCTCAAAAATCTAGCGTTCGGACACATACAGTCACACAGATAATTATACGTACCCCCCTAAAAATCATTTTTTTTTTAAATTAATGAACTTCTAATCTAAAATTTCTTTACATTAGCGTCTGTAACGACACATTTACTTAAATAAAGAAAAAAGATTCCCAAAATCTATGAATTTGTGACTGCAGTTTGCTTAAAACCAATATGGCACCACAGAAAATTATACGTACATACATACATACATAATTGGTCATTCAGTCAGGATTACGACCTAGTTTCTCACACCACTTATGTTGTGTGTGTTAATTTTATACATGAGTGGCGGGACCTACAGTTTAAAGTCGACTCCGAACGACAGATTTTTTGAGAAACTTTTCATAGCAATTTTTATTTACTCTCCGAGTTTTTGCCAGAAATCTGCTGAGAGGAAGACGCCGAAAAAATGCTTTTTGTATTTTATTTTGATGTCTGGCCTGGGGCTCGAACCCTGGCTTTTCGTCTAATAAGCCAACACACTACCTACTAGACCACGGCGACTTCAAAATTATACGTACGACGTATATTTCGTATACAATTTCTCCAAGGGTAGTCCGGTATATACAAGGTATTGTGGATAAAAATCCTAAGACTACAGCCGTAGAAATACGAAATACCTCGGAAAGTGATCACAGTGTTATTGTGTACTCCGAAACAGTTCGAAGTATTTTGAGAAAGAACGGTTTCCGCAGCCGAGTGCCGAGAAAAAAGCCACGATTGCAATTCGCCCAATAAGATATGATCAAATCAACAAGATTTTTGGGCGAATGTAATATTTAGTGATGAGAACAAATATAATTTTTTCGACTGTGACGGAAAACAAAAAATTTGGCGCAAAAATCAGTTGACTTATCCATATATTATCGTTTTAAAAAAATAATTTTTAGGGGGATACGTATAATTATCTGTGTGACTGTATACAATATGGGTTGTGTGAGGAGCTGGGTTGTGATCCTGGCTAAAGGGTTGTAGTGAGTAAGTTAAGTAATCTACACCACAAGGAATTATGGTCCACGATCTATACATAGATGTCGACTATTTCTATTCTTTTTAACTTCATCCCAATTATATTCGAAATGTTTGTTTTGGTTTTTCCATAAAAATAAAAACTTGATTACATTCTTGATAAGGGGCCTATTTACTGATTTAAAAACTGATTTACTGCAGTAATTTTGTTTGATGGTGAAAGACTAATTCATAATTTATTTTATAAAGATTTGAGTATAAATACTAATAATTAAATTTCAAAATTATTTACATTCAGTTACGATTACAATTCCAAAAGTTATCGATTTTGAGAAATCAATTTTTTCCTTGAATATATAAAAAAAAAGATACGATAATGATTGATTATTTATCTGATTTTGTTTGGTTTTAATTATAAAAACAAATCAGCATTCAATCTTCTTTATTTCTTTATTTCACTATCAAAATCACTACGCCAATCAATAATCTAAGATAACAATTACGTTACGTTAATGCTTTAAGGCTTATCTTGATAAAAAAAAAATATCACAAACAATTAAGAGGAAAGGGCTTAAAAAAATTCAAAAGTCATGTTATGGCCATTCCAAGTGAAGAGCAGAACAAATTAAGAATTATTGTGTTCCATTCAATTCGATTTTTTCTTTTTTTTTTTTGAAATCTTTATGGTCAATCTAAATGAAATTCATCAGCGATAACCTTTATTTTTTTTTCTTCGATTTTTGATTTTGTTTTCCTTTTTGCGTTATCAAGTATTTATAAAGAAAGTTATCAAAAAAAAAATAAGAAATCAAAATTTCAAACCATAAATCTTTGTCACACACAAATTTTTTATGTGTACCTACCATACCATAGGCCCCACATTTTGTTTTTTTTTTTTAATTGATATTTTAAAAATTGATAATTATTTAAAAATATACAATAAATAAATAAATATTTTGATTATTTCATTTGGTTTTTAATTGATTAATTTTGCCTTAACGTTTGCAAATAAAAAAAACCAAAAAAAATCAAAAATATTCACCGGAAAAAAATAATCGCCTTTTAAAATCTCTGGCATTACAAACACGTTCATGGGGCTGTTATCGCTGAAATGAATCTGCCGGATTTTTCAAGTCCATTAAATACATAGTTTAGAACTGATTGTGTTCAAAAAAAGTTTTCGTTAATCAGTAATGAACTCAAAAAAAAAAAAGAAAAAAATCAAAATAATGTGGCGATAACATATTCGTCTATTGAAAGTGAAACACAGCCGGCTGGTTCGTTATCATTTAAATTTGTTTTTTTTTGTTCATTTGTTTTAATCATATTTATTTATAATTTATTAAATTAAAATCTACTTAATTAAATATGAAATTGTTTTTAAAAATGTCTCCCACTCAAGAGGCATTAAAGCACACGCTACAGAAATCAAATATGGTTGCTCCTCTACAGATTATCGATACAATATCGCTAAAATGTAATCTCTATGGTTATATTAATTGCATCTGGCAACACTATAGCTTGTTTGAAAGATGACATTTTAAGCCTAGCAAAATCACATTATTTTGTGATAAGTTATCCGGGTTGAGAAATACTTTAAAATTCTAAGCATTAACCTCATATTTTACGTCTCTACTAGTGAAGCATAAGAACGAGTTGCAGGCTGCTAAAAAAAATTGTTTAAGTTTACGAAGACAATACTGTAACAAGGGCAAACATCCTTCTTTTCGATCTCCAGAACTTTAATGTTAAAGATGAACTTCGCTCTGGTAAGCCAATCGTCAGTGGAATTGTGGAAAAAATGTAAAAAGACCTGCATATAAAGGGTGTTTTTTATAGAGGTATAGAATTTTAAGTTGGCATTTCTTTTCAAGATGGCGACCGATTTAACAGCTGTCAAGTGATTTATTCTCAGTTTGGTTTGGCAATTCATCATGAATAGACTCACGCCTGAACAACGCTTGCAAATAGTGCAATTTTATTTCGAAAATAATGGTTCTTTGTGGAAAACGTATCGCGCACTACGTCCATTTTATCGTCGACAAAATCGTCCATCAGAGGAGTTAATTCGATTAACCATGGAACGTTTTCACGCCACGTTTACTCTTATTGATAACTCGCATCCCCAGAGACGCTGTACGGTGCGGTGCGTACAGAAGAAGCTATTGCTGCTGTAGAGCGTAGCATTGAGGAAGACCCGAATGAGTCCATCCGCCATCGAGCAACGAGGAATTGGATCTGTGTCCATCCATTTTATGGAAGATTTTGCGGAAGGATCTTGGTTTGCGTGCTTACAATATCCAACTCGTGCAAGAATTGAAGCCAAACGATCATCAAGTAAGGCGTAGATTCGTCGAATGGGCCCAAAACGAGATTACCGTTGTTCCCGATTTTCATAAGCGAATTTTGTTTAGCGATGAAGCGCACTTCTGGTTGAATGGCTACGTCAACAAACAAAACTGCCGCATTTGGAGTGAAGGTAATCCTCAAGTGTATGTGGAAACACCGTTACATCCAGAAAAACTGACTGTTTGGTGCGCTTTATGGGCTTGGTCCGTACTTTTTCAAAGACGATGGTGGCCAGAACGTTACAGTCAATAGTGATCGGTATAGAGCCATGATTACTAACGTTTTCATTCCTGAATTGAATAACCATGATGTCCAGGAGATGTGGTTTCAACAAGACGGCGCAACATGTCACACAGCTCGTGCCACAATAGATTTATTGAAAGACACGTCTGGTGACCGCCTAATTTCACGTTTTGGACCTGTGCATTGGCCTCCAAGATCTTGTGATTTAACACCGCTAGACTACTTTCTGTGGGGCTATGTAAAGTCATTGGTCTATGCGGTAAAGCCACAAACGCTTGACCATTTGGAAGACAACATTCGTCGTATTATTGCCGATATACGGCCACAAATGTTGGAAAAAGTCATCGATAATTGGACGTCCAGATTGGACTACATCCGCGCCAGCCGTGGCGGTCATATGCCAGAAATCATATTTAAAATGTAATGCCACAAGATTATCTTTCGGATAAATAAAATTCATGTCAATCGAATAATCCATCGTTGTTTTATTGCAACTTAAAGTTCTATACCTCTATAAAAAACACCCTTTACTACATGCAAGGACATTTGAAATGTTGACTGTGGCGTTTGGCGAGCCTACTATGAGCAGAACACAAGTTCAATTGTGGTAAGGCCGAGAAGATGCCAATGACGATGCTCGTCCTGGTCGCCCGAGCACGTCAACAACCGATGAAAACATTGAAGCAGGAGGAAAATGATTTTGGATAACCGTTGAATCACTATTAGAGAGGTTGCTGATGACGTTGGCATACCGTTCGGCTCATGCCAAGCAATTTATACGTATGTTTTAGGCATGAAACGTGCGGCAGCGAAGATTGTTTCAAAATTGGTAAATTTTGAGCAAAAACAACGTCGCATGGACATGGCTCAGGAGATGTTGACGACGTTCAACGATGATCCAGATTTGCTCAAAAAGCTCATAACTGGTGACGAATCATGGGTGTATGGCTATGACATTGAAACCAAAGCCCAATCATCTCATTTTTTCGAATAGTAAAAAATCGAAGAGCACACCAAAACACGACAACCTTTTTATCTGTCAAAAACAAACTGACAATCCAAAATAGGTGATATTTTCAACGTACATATATAACAGTCATGTTACCAACATAACAGAAAAAAAATACGAAAATCAAACACATGTAACTCATGAAATTTGAAAATAACGATTACTTTATGATCACACCCCGTACATATAAGCTAGGACCGGCGTGGACTTGCTAAAGAAATAGGAATTCATCGTCAATCCATTATCAGCAACTTGAGAAAAGCTTGATATAACATGGGAGCACATGACTTAGTAAAAAGTTGAATGAAACGAATTTCCATTGGAGATTCACTGCTAAAACAGAATGAAATCGAACTAAGGCTTACAAGTGGATCCCATACGACAGTAATATGCAAAAAATATGATCTCCCATCTGAACGAACAATTAACTCGGATTTCTGCTGTCAACAGTTATTGTGCCTGAGGCAGCAATTCAATTCAAACATTTAGAATTGATCAACAGAACAGTTTTTGTGTTCCATCATGACAACACCAGATTACACTAGCTAGGCACTATATGTCTTTTTAGCGACGGTGTAGCAATATATAATTAAAACATAAAATTCCTCATCTCTATAATAAATACACAACAATGCAATACATTTTACAGCAAAGGAACAAACAGTTGGCAACCTTTTCATTCTAGAACTTGTAACCTTATAAAGCTTCTAATATAGCTTTCAATAGAAGAACATTCAGGTGAATTACAGAAATTCTATACACCAGATTAGAGAAATCAAACGCGGGGGACGCAATAATAAAGGTCGATACGACCAGAAGTTGCTCAAAAGGCAGGGTTCTTCCCTTTAGATATGAAGCCTAGTTATGAATGAACTCTTGATGAAATCAAGAAAGCTTTGGGGATGGCAAATGCGCCTTAAGGCTGTCACTCGATTAAAACTACAGTAAAAATGCTTACGAGAAAGAATACAATTTTTTAGTGGAAAATATTAACTTCTAGACAAGGTGATACCATTGATTAAATATCTGAGAATAATAATTGATATTAAACTGGCATATAAGGCCCTTACAGAGAGCATTCCAAGTAAGGACAAGTATGCCTTATAGGAAAATCTTTATGATGCAAACTTAGACGTATACTACCAAGTTTATGCCAATATTTATACGTGAGAAAGTTGTTTTGGATGAAGTCACCGTGGTCTAGTAGGTAGTGTGTTGGCTTATTAGACGCAAAAGCCTGGGTTCGAGCCCCAGGCCAGGCATCAAAGAAAAAATACAAAAAGTATTTTTTCGGCGACTTCCTCTCAGTAGATTTGTGGCAAAAACTCTGAGAGTAAATAAAAATTGCCATGAAAAAGTTTCTCAATATATAAAAATCTGTCGTTCGGAGTCGACTTTAAACTGTAGCACCCACCACTCATGTATAAAATTAACACACACAACATAAGTGGTGTGAGAAACTAGGTCGTAATCCTGACTGAAGGGTTGTAATGACCAATTATGTATGTATGTAATAACTAAGATCTGCTGGATTTAAGTAAGCATCGAGCATATGGTAGTGAGGAATATCGGGGGACATCATAATCTAACAAATCTAATGGATCAGAAACTTCTTTGATTTTGAGCAAAGCTTCCAAGCGAGGTTAAGTATACAGCTGGATTTAAGTCCGTTCGATACATATGGTAGGGAGGACTGCAGTCATGGTTAAGATAATGGGGAACAGGTATAAAAAGGGGTTCATCGGGGACATCATGACCTAACAAATCTAATCGATCAGAAACTTCTTTGATTTTGAACAAAGCTTCTCAACGAGATTAAGTATACAGAGTGCTATCCTTACAGATACCGAAGAGCATAATAAAGTTTATCACGATAACAAGATTTTGAGGAGACATTATAGAGATATGGATGGAGTCGTCTAGTAGGTAGTGCGTAGGCTTATTATACGCAAAGCCAGGTTCGAGCCCCAGGCCAGACATCAAGACAAAATACAAAAAGTATTTCTTCGGCGACTTCCTCTCAGCCGATTTCTGGCAAGAAACTCTGAGAGTAAATAAAATTGCCATGAAAAGTTTCTCAAAAATCTGTCGTTCGGAGTCGACTCTAAACTGTAGGTCCCACCACTCATGTATAAAAAATTAACACACAAAACATAAGTGCTGTGAGAAACTAGGTCGTAATCCTGACTGAAGGGTTGTAATGACCAGTTATGTATGTATGTGTATAAAATGAGATTCATCGGGGGCATCATGACCTAACAAACCTAATGGACCAGAAACTTCTTTGATTTTGAGCAAAGATTCTAAACGAGATTAAGTATACACAGAGCTATCCTTATAGATGACGAACAGCATAATAAAGCTTATCGCGGTAACAAGATTTTGAGGAGACATTATAGAGTGTATATGGAGAACAGTACTCAATGTACTAAATTACGGAATCAAAACCATGGAACATTGTAGTACAATCTCGCGTAGAAAAATTTCAATATTTTTTGGCCACTTTTCCTAATATTCTTAACGTCGGTCGCCTGTCGGCGGTAGCTATCATTCTACATTCTTAACAGCGAAACTGATTCCATTCCACAAAAATTTCTTGATAATAAAGTTTTTGTAAAATTAATTACTCATACTTTCAAAAACAAAAACAAACAATTTTTGTTGAATAATTTAATCAAGAAAATAAAAAGAATTTTTTTAATTGTTTTGTTTCTCTATATAAAAATTTCAGCTGATTACAGGAAATGCCAAAAGATAAAATGCGAGGAGAATTCCATAAAAAAAAAACTGAAATACACACACACTCTGACTGACTGACGATATACCAAACCGATATGGATATCGAACAAAATACTTGACGCGCGAGATGTAAAACAGAAATAAGCAAAATTGAAATTGAAATGAAATTATTAATAATTAATTTATGAGCAATAACAACAACAACAACAACAACAACAGCACAATACAAATAATTTAAATATTGTATGAAAAATAAAAATAAAACGAAAAAGCAACAACAATTGGTGACTTTAGAAGAAAACGAAAAAAATGCATTCAAAACAGTTTTCTGAAAAGAAAAAAAACTTATCACAACGAAAATGAGGAAATTATGAAATCATCATCAGATTTCATTCAGAATAAAAATTCTAATGAACACAATAGCACCGCAGCTTAAGGGGAAGTCCATTTTTGAATTGGCTACACTGCTAACGGTTGTTAAGAAACGTATAGCCAACTCAATATTTTTTTATAAAGGGTGTTTTTTATAGAGGTATAGAACTTTAAGTTGACATTACTTTTCAAGATGGCGACCGATTTAACAGCTGGCAAGTGATTTATTCTCAGTTTGGTTTGGCAATTCATCATGAATAGACTCACGCCTGAACAACGCTTGCAAATAATGCAATTTTATTTCGAAAATAATGGTTCTGTGCGGAAAACGTATCGCGCACTACGTCCATTTTATCGTCGACAAAATCGTCCATCAGAGCAGTTAATTCGATTAACCATGGAACGTTTTCGCACCACGTTTACTCTTATTGATAACTCGCATCCCCAGAGACGCTGTACGGTGCGGTGCGTACAGAAGAAGCTATTGCTGCTGTAGAGCGTAGTAGCATTGAGGAAGACCCGAATGAGTCCATCCGCCATCGAGCACAGGAATTGGTCCATCCACTTTATGGAAGATTTTGCGGAAGGATCTTGGTTTGCGTGGCTTACAAAATCCAACTCGTGCAAGATTTGAAGCCAAACGATCATCAAGTAAGGCGTAGATTCGTCGAATGGGCCCAAAACGAGATTAGCGTTGTTTCCGATTTTTATAAGCGAATTTTGTTTAGCGATGAAGCGCACTTCTGGTTGAATGGCTACGTCAACAAACAAAACTGCCGCATTTGGAGTGAAGGTAATCCTCAAGTGTATGTGGAAACACCGTTACATCCAGAAAAACTGACTGTTTGGTGCGCTTTATAGGCTGGTGGAATCATTGGTCCGTACTTTTTCAAAAACGATGGTGGCCAGAACGTTACAGTCAATGGTGATCGGATTAGAGCCATGATTACTAACTTTTTCATTCCTGAATTGAATAACCATGATGTCCAGGAGATGTGGTTTCAACAAGACGGCGCAACATGTCACACAGCTCGTGTCACAATAGATTTATTGAAAGACACGTTTAGTGACCGCCTAATTTCACGTTTTGGTCCTGTGAATTGGCCTCCAAGATCTTGTGATTTAACACCGCTAGACTACTTTCTGTGGGGCTATGTAAAGTCATTGGTCTATGCGGTAAAGCCACAAACGCTTGACAATTTGGAAGACAACATTCGCCATATTATTGCCGATATACGGCCACAAATGTTGGAAAAAGTCATCGAAATTTGGACGTCCAGATTGGACTACATCCGCGCCAGCCGTGGCGGTCA
Organism: Sarcophaga variegata; assembly: GCA_932273835.1. Taxonomy (NCBI): domain Eukaryota; kingdom Metazoa; phylum Arthropoda; class Insecta; order Diptera; family Sarcophagidae; genus Sarcophaga; species Sarcophaga variegata. Next base: position 116,091,114 of record OW026361.1, read on the forward strand.
TATGCCAGAAATCATATTTAAAATGTAATGCCACAAGATTATCTTTCGGATAAATAAAATTCATGTCAATCGAATAATCCATCGTTGTTTTATTGCAACTTAAAGTTCTATACCTCTATAAAAAACACCATTTACATATGTTCGGTTAAGAATTTTTTCAGCGTTTTTTTTTTTATTATAAAAAAATATTTAAAAAATTTTAAACATTTTGTTTTATTAATCTCTCTTGTTATTGTAAAATATTTGAAAACAAAATACCAAACTGTCACTTAATTTTGAAAAACTTTGAAATTTTTTTATTTAAATTTTAAATCAGATTTGAAATGAATAAAAAAATGTATAAAATTCTAATGAAATTAGATTTTTTGCGCAGATAAATTGCAATTGACCAGATACAATTAAAATGGCATTTAAATTTAAAATTTTTTTCATATTTATTGTTCTTTAATTTAATCAAACGTTTATAATACGCTACACATATCAGTAAAATTGTTTGTAACACTGTAGTCTCAACATAATGTAATGAATTTACTTTTGAATCTCCTTTCCAGGTATAGTGGCTCGAAGGCCCTCTGGATCACATCATCGTACTTCGCGCATGACTATGTTCTCTACCCTGTTCCTCCCGCAGGCATCCATCAGTGGACTGTTTGCCCATGCACGCCAATGTGGGATCCAGCTCATTATCGGAACCGTTACCTACTCCCACCAGCTACATGGTGAGTGCCTCTTTGATTTTATTATTGCTAATAATTTATTTATCGCTAATCGGGGTGAAGAACCAATATTTCTCACCTCCTTGATAAGCTCAGATTTCTCTTACTATCTCAAAGTCTCGTTTCTATTTCAGGAATGCTTCTTCTCGGATCATAGATACATTACCTTTAATTTTAACGTGGGAGGATCGTCCCCCCAGAGTGAACCTGCCGGTGAACGGGCACTTTATAAGGCCAAAAAACTTCGTGGAACAACTACTGCGCGAGCTTGTAATCCTCTGTCGAAACTAGCCGTCTTTGCAAAATACTAAGTTCCACATATAAATCTCACAACAGCATTCGATTACCCGACGGCTGTTGGTCTGCTTCCAGTTCGAAGACGCTTGTGCAATGGATCCAACAAGAATTACAATAACAAATCAACAGTAAGAATCCAGAAGTTGCCGTACTGAAGGTAAGTAACATATTAATATTACGTTCCATTAGAAAGTAAGTTTTAGATTTCTGCCAGCAAAATGTTCAGAAAAAGATCAACATACTCTCAGATATACTATTTCACTGTAGCATACACATGGTGTTGAGCAACAAATAATCGATACTAACTTGCTTCAAATCATTATTTAATCGTTGAGCAGGTATTTGATTATTTTTTTTTTCTTGCTCTTGAATTTTTATTTGTTTGCCATTTGTTTGAAAATATTTTTTTTATACTTTATTTCGATTTATTTTTTCTTTTTTTTATTGAATTTGTATTTATTTTTATGCAATTGTTGACATTCATTGCAAGCAAGTATTGTAAAATAATAATTAATTCTGTCATTATCAGCTGAACGAATCAAAAATAAAGTCAGTGTTACTGAAAATATTAAATGATGCCAGATATCGATAAACAGAGAGCAACTAATACTCACTCAGTGTATTCATACTACATATATGTGCGTGAAAGCGAGAGAATTAGAGGGTTTCACTGGATACATGAGGAAACTTGATACAGTTTAAGAGTAAGGTAAAGAGGGGGAGAGAGTTTCAAATTATACAACCAGCAGCTTAAAAGAATTAATTCAATGCATACATACATACATAATTGGTCATTACAACCCTTCAGTCAGGATTACGACCTAGTTTCTCACACCACTTATGTTGTGTGTGTTTAAAGTCGACTCCGAACGACAGATTTTTGAGAAACTCTTCTTGGCAATTTTATTTACTCTCAGAGTTTTTGCCAGAAATCTGCTGAGAGGAAGTCGCCGAAGAAATACTTTTTTGTATTTTATTTTGATGTCTGGCCTGGGGCTCGAACCCTGGCTTTTCGTCTAATAAGCCAACACATTACCTACTAGACCACGGCAACTAATGCATTCGATATTTCAAGTGTAAAGACATGTAATTGCATTTAAAAATTTGGTCTGGCTCTGTTATGTGTGGCCAATTTGGTTTGCAACCATTTAACCGCAGTAATAACTCGCTCTAGAGCAGTGAGTTGGTGGCAGTAAGACTAAATGCAAGTTAATCCTGGCCCTACCAGTGCTATGAACACGCTGCTATATTGGTAAGGCGAGGACACATTCGCGTCGACGATATGGTTCCTTACAACTTTCAAAATACAGTGAACTCGCGAAAACGTGAACACTCGAAAGTGTGAACGTCTCAGAAACGTGAACAAATTTATTTTTCCGCAGAGTATTCTAAAACGTGAACAAAATCTGAAAGCTCTAAAACGTGAACACTTTTTAATTTTTTTTAATCTGTTTTTAAATTGGGAAATTCCCGAACTACAGTTTATTTGTTTGTTTACAATGTTTGAGTACAATGAAAAAGAAGCATTGTACTCGTTTATGTATGCTTTGATCTCTTAGTTCCCTAAAGTGTTAACTTTAAAAGATAAAGTGGATATCCTTGAGTTATTGCAAAAGGGTTATAGTGTTGGTGGCTTGGCAAGAAAATATGGAGCAAAAGCAAAAGCAACTGTTTCTTTCATTAAAAAGAAAAAACGGGAAATTAATAAAAGTGTAAATAATACACTTTATGGCACTGAAAAGCGTAAAACATTACGTACATCTGAATTTCCAGGAATGGAAAAATTCTTAATAAGTGGTTCCTTCACATGCGAAGCAGAAAATTCCGGTAAGTGGACTGATGTTAAAGGCCAAAGCTTTAGAAATTCACGATCAAATTAAAGAAAATGATTGTGCTTTTAACGCCAGTGACGGATGGCTTTATAAACTTAAGTAAAGGTTTGCTGTTCGCCTTCTTAAAATTTCCAGAGAAAAGCTTTCTGCGCAGCCGCAACTTGTTGACCCATTTAAGGAAAAGTTAAAAGCAAAAATGGAAGAACTCTCTCTTTGTGAAGATCAGCTTTATAATGCTGATGGATGCGGGCTATATTTGAAGTAGTTGCCAGATAAAACATATGTGTCATCATTGGAAAAAAGTGCTCCAGGTGCAAGGATGGAGAAAAAACGATTAATTTTCATGGGCTGTTCGAATGCGTCGGGGACTCACAAACTTAATCTACTGGTATTTGGAAAATCTAAAAATCCACAAAGTCTAAAAACTTTACTTGTCCAGTGAATTACAAATTCTCCAAGTCAGTACGGATGACATGTAACATTTTTTATGGCTGGTTTCATCAATGTTTTGTTAAAGAGGTGGATTTCAATTGACAAATTTGAAACTGAAAACTTAGTTTTTGGCTTTAGGTTACTGAGTTTTTGAGTAATTGATAAAAAAAATTTATTTAAAATAGTGTTTAGCATTTTTACTTATCAAAATGTAATTTTTCTTATTAAATCGGGTCATTTTTTGTTTTAAATTTACGTACTCGATAACGTGAACAAACTCAAAAATGTGAACTGCCTTGGTAAAAATTAGTTCACGTTATCGCGAGTTCACTGTAGAACATTCGATGTTAGAATAGCAGCTAAAGACTTCTGGTCTAAAGCTCCGATGCTGATAAAGCTCCCGCAGGTTAACTGCGATGTCTCAAAGATGCAGTACACGGTAGTATATTTATTAAGGGTTCTGATATTAAACACTGACGTGTTTTCCAGACGGAGGTCGTTTGGATCATTCTTACATAGGTTCCGGGACGTAGGGATATCGTTGGAAGTTGCATTGCTTATAAGTTGACCTCAATTAAATTGGATATTATCCACTCGTTTTACAGAGAAGCTCAATCTCGTTAGCTGAAAGAGGATGGAGGTGATAGAGTCTGCTGAACATACATACATAATTGGCCATTACAACCCTTGAGTCAGGCTTACGGCCTAGTTTCTCACACCACTCGTGTGTGTTAATTTTTATACATGTGTGGCGGGTCCTACAGTTTAAAGTCGATTCCGAACGACAGATTTTTGAGAAACTTTTCATGGCAGTTTTATTTACGCTCAGAGTTTTTGGCAGAAATCTGCTGAGAGGAAGTCGAAGAAGAAATATTTTTTTTCATATTTCGTTTTAATGTCTGGCCTGGGGCTCGAAACCTGGCTTTACGTCTAATAAGCCAACACACTACCTACTAGACTACGGCGACTTCTGCTGAACACGTTTGGATAAAAACAGGACCGGCTCATTTCTATCCATGCGTCGCATAATAGCGATTCCCACAGGCCACTAGCCTTTAGGTAGGGATGCCGAGAAACTTAATTTTACGGCATATCACTACTGCAGAAGCTGTGGGTCTTAGGAGGAAGATACTGTCTTTCACCTTATTTGTCAGTGCACTGTTTTTGTCACAAAAAACACCTCTCAGTAGATGACACCCTTGACCGAGCCCTCGTATATAAAGACTGCTGCAAAAGCAAGATTTATTGTAGACTCGGGCTGGTAGGACCTATTCCTTCAAAGACTTTGGCAAACCTTTATCATCTACAGGTTATTCTAAAGCAGTGATCCCTATGTAGTGACAATTTCATTGTCGTTAATTCTATGCAAAATAATCTTAATTTTTTCAATTTTTCGAATTATTTAAATGCGAAAGAGTAGAAGACAAAGTAAATACGTGAAAAAAATTTTAATTTTACGATAAAAGCTTATCAATTAACTGAAGGTAGTTTTAATTTTTAAGCCCACATTTTTGCATTTTTTTTTTAATCACGAAATGAGGGTTGTTGGAATTGAAAATAATTACAAAGAAAATGTTCTAAATTCTTATCATTTAAATGAATTAAAATTGCCACGAAAACCGGAAATACCAAGTACCCAAAATGAGGTCTAAGCATATTATCGATAAAAGTGAAGAGATCAGTTGTCTTTTATGAGTAGATCCAACGGACATTAACAAATCATTAAGAGGTTATTTTTTATTTAAGGGGCGTTTTGCTCCTCTTTGGTTATTTTATATGTTTTTTTTCGTGCCAAAAAATTTACCAAAAAGCTGACTTGAGCACGCATAGCGGCCCGTTGTGATGCCACAGGTGAACGCAGCCTCAGCACTGGCCAAGTTCCTCCTATCCAAGGATGGGGAAGTTGGTGAGCGCAAGGGCTGCACGCCAAAATCTTTGAAATGCACCCAAAAATGGCAAGAGCCTATAAGCATTGCAACTATATGACGGATTGCCATACCGATTTAAGGATAGAAAACAATAAATCAGTCCTCTCCTTATTAGTTCCGCGGGGTCTAGCAATATTCCAGGTACGCTCGAGCTGCTAATGCAATTGAGCCTCGTTGGAAAGCAAGCGGAGCAATAATTTACAGTTTAACTAAGAAAATCGAAACATTAAAGCCCTAAGATTATGATCTCCGTACTAGCCATGGTAAATTCGTCAGCAAAGCATTTCAACGACGGTATCCCTATGATCTCAAAGCAAAGTAAGAGTTACCTTCATATCAACCGAAATTTTCTTTCAAAAATTCCCGAAGTTTATGGTTAAGAAGGCCGGATGTTGAAATGACGTTTGATGGAGATTTGATCATAGCCTAGCTATCTAAGTAAATTAAGGGACTTTCAAAGGAAACCTGATCACACAACAACCATTGCAACAATACAGGAAAACTCAACAGCTATCATGCAGCCTAATATTAGAACCCTTAATATGTATACTCCGCAGCCTATTGTGTCAGTATTTTGGAGCCCATGACATAAACCTCAAAACTCTTACCGAAACGGCAGATGAGAATTATGGGGAACCATGAAGTCGAACCGAATTGTTTTAATGGCTTCCCCGTATTACAGTATGTCAATTGTCCAGTTTAATCCAGACATTAGTTCAGCAATTTGCTTCAATAGAAGGTCAGAAGTCGCCGTGGTCTAGTGGGTAGTGTGTTGGCTTATTAGACGTGAAGCTAGGGTTCAAACCCCAGGCCAGACATTACAACAAAATACAAAAAAGTATTTCTTCGGCGACTTCCTCTCAGCAGATTTCTGACAAAAACTCTGAGAGTAAATAAAAATTGCCATGAAAAGTTTCTTAAAAAATCTATCGTTCGGAGTCGACTTTAAACTGTAGGTCCCGCCACTCATGTATAAAAATTAACACACACAACAGAAGTGGTGTGAGAAACTGGGTCGTAATCCTGATTGTAATGGGTTGTAATGACCAATTATGTATGTATGTATGTAGAAGGTCAGAACCAGGGGAACCAATTGTGTACAGCAAGTAATGCCATAGTTGGAGTGGCACCAGAACAGCCTGTATATCAGTCAGCAGTTACACTGTCCACCAAACATTTGCACCATACAACTAAATAAATTACTCGTATGTTACCTTCTAAAAATTCCACCCTGAGGTCATATAATAATAAAAAAAAATTAAAATATTTTATTGCTTTAATAAGACCCTTTAACCTTTTAATTCCCACACATTAAAATTCAACCTTCAAAATCATGATTAAAATCAAATTCTGTTACACTTTCAATACAACAAAACGAATTCTTTTCAAAATTATTTTTTAATTTTAATAAGAAATGCTGGCGCTTTTAATGCAAATTTAAATATATAAAGGTTTGTTTTTTATAGAGGTATAGAACTCTAAGTTGCAATAAAACAACGATGGATTATTCGATTGACATGAATTTTATTTATCCGAAAGATAATCTTGTGGCATTACATTTTAAATATGATTTCTGGCATATGACCGCCACGGCTGGCAGGCGCGGATGTAGTCCAATCTGGACGTCCAATTTTCGATGACTTTTTCCAACATTTGTGGCCGTATATCGGCAATAATACGGCGAATGTTGTCTTCCAAATGGTCAAGCGTTTGTGGCTTTACCGCATAGACCAATGACTTTACATAGCCCCACAGAAAGTAATCTAGCGGTGTTAAATCACAAGATCTTGGAGGCCAATTCACAGGTCCAAAACGTGAAATTAGGCGGTCACCAAACGTGTCTTTCAATAAATCTATTGTGGCACGAGCGGTGTGACATGTTGCGCCGTCTTGTTGAAACCACATCTCCTGGACATCATGGTTATTCAATTCAGGAATGAAAAAGTTAGTAATCATGGCTCTATACCGATCACCATTGACTGTAACGATGGCGGATGGACTCATTCGGGTCTTCCTCAATACTACGCTCTACAGCAGCAATAGCTTCTTCTGTACGCACCGCACCGTACAGCGTCTCTGGGGATGCGAGTTATCAATAAGAGTAAACGTGGTGCGCAAACGTTCCATGGTTAATCGAATTAACTGCTCTGATGGACGATTTTGTCGACGATAAAATGGACGTAGTGCGCGATACGTTTTCCGCACAGAACCATTATTTTCGAAATAAAATTGCATTATTTGCAAGCGTTGTTCAGGTGTGAGTCTATTCATCAGGAATTGCCAAACCAAACTGAGAAGAAATCACTTGACAGCTGTTAAATCGGTCGCCATCTTGAAAAGTAATGCCAACTTAAAGTTCTATACCTCTATAAAAAACACCCTTTACAATAGATCATTTGCTCGTAGTATTGAAGCACTTCCTTTATACCAATAAAATTGATAATACGTGTTCAAATCAAAGATTAGCTAGGCTTCACACCAAATTCGCCAGTACGACATACCCATTTAGACAAAAATGAAATTCGTTTCTGAAGATCATTTTTAACAGAGAAATGCATTTCTCCCAAAGCTTGAATGCTCACAATAAAATTCAGTTGATTTTATAAACATTGATCGTCCATTCATGGTGAAATAAATGACAAACTTTTCTGAGCATTTTGGGCATCGCCACATGTCAAATAAAAAAAATTAAAATAACAAAAAGAATAAAACTGCCACCGTATGTATCATGTGTTTTAAATATTTTTAATGTTTCCAACTTTACATCTCTGGGAGGAAGTAATTGTTGATTGAGGTGAATTACATTGTATGCTCAGATTTTATTATCGTATTACAGCTAAAATATTCCACGAGATAAAAGCACACATACACGCGCACGCACACATACATAGATTAAGAAATCAACACAACAAATAGCAATTAAAACGTGCTCAAATATTAAATTGCAATGAAACTTTGTAAGCATTTTTATGGCGATTATTTTTATAAAGAAAACATTAAGAAACGGTAAATATCATTTGTTGTTGTTGTTCTTATTTACTTATTGTTGTTGCTGCCGTTATTGATGTCTTGCATCACACGTTTTTAAAGAGAATCCATTAAAATGTGATTTTGCACCTCGTCGTCCAGTGTATGCAAGACCGTGTGATAAAAACGCCATAAAATTTGGAAAATTGTTGTTTCAGTGTAAGTGATAGTCGTTAAGAAATAAAATTAAATTAATTTTATCACAGAAAAATAAAAATATTTCTATTCACATATAAATGTAAGCATTATGGTGTGTGTATGTGTTTTAAAGAAAATCTCATATTTAATGTTGGCAAATGTAAATACTTGAGAAATTATCGCTGTTTTTATGTTGCAATTGCATTTAAATGTTATTGTTGTTGCAATTGCTACCTGCATTACTTTCTTTAACTGATTGTTGTTCTTATTTTTGATATTTTTTTATATCTTTTAACATTTGCATTTCATTTTTTATCAACGCTGTTGTTACTGTTATTGTTTTTGGCGCCATTAATATCGTTACAATGTTGCAAACTTCCTACTTTTTTAATTACCGTTTGAATTAGACAGTAAAGTAAATGCATTGAAACTTTCGTTTCACTTAGGACAGCATTTAGACCGATTGTGATACCACAATAAATATTAAACCAATCCAAACAAACCAAAACCAATAAATCTTGATATTGCCGCGATCTTTATTTCTAAATGCAGGTTACTGGCACATAAGGTAAAAGGCAATCTGCTCCTCAGGTCCACAACTCCTGCAGAAGTTATTTGCAGAAATCCTAACTCTTTCGGAATGCCTAGCAAAAATACTTGTGAAAAATGCTATTGTGCGGCCCTCTTCATATCCATTTGAATCCAGCAGAGTCTAGCAATATTACATGTACTCTCTTGTCTCCCTGTAAGACGAAGGGATCTAATTTAATTCAGGCAATCGGAATACGGTACTCGCCGTAGTCTAGTATTTAGTGTGTTTGCTTATTAGACGTAAAGCCAGGGTTCGAGCCCCAGGCCAGACATCAAAACAAAATACAAAAAGTATTTCTTCGGCGACTTTCTCTCAGCAGATTTCTGTTGATGTTCTCAAAAATCTGTCGTTCGGAATCGACTTTAAACTGTAGGTCCCACCACTCATGTATAAAATTAACACACACAACATAAGTGGTGTGAGAAACTAGGTCGTAATCCTGACTGAAGGGTTGTAATGACCAATTATGTTATGTATGTAATCGGAATACCTATGCCCTGTAACATGCCGGAGATTCCAAGCCCTGACCAGCTAGTTAGCAATGCAATTTCCAATGATATCCTTATGTCCCGGAACCTATAGAAGAGCTTACCTTGATTAATCCAAAATTTCCCTCAGAAATGCTTTGCATTTTTTGACAAAGACGAGCGTTGAAATTCGTTAAGATGGAGGCATTTTCAAAGAGAACGTCTACCAAGTATTTACTAATTGCCCAACAATTCGAAAGTGGGATTTTTTCAGAACAGTTGAACCTTAGTTGGACTATTCGATCACTCTAATACTATTCAGAAGAAATAATTTCTATAATGGCTGCCCTAACGCAAATCCATTACCAGGGTATATCATTTGGAGATATACGCTAAATTACCAACAGTTAAGCGGTCATTGCAGTCGCCGTCATCTAGCAAGTACTGTGTTAACTTATTAGAAAATAATCGTGCCGAATGTTTCTGGGAGAGTCATTTCAATTTCATTTCACAGTTGCCGGCATATGGGATCCCGGAAGAGCATTTAAGATGACAACAAAGCTAGTGCAATTAGCATTCCACTGCAGAGTAGCAAACAAATGATCTCACACAGACTTATTAGACAAACAGACAAAGAAAAGAGGGTAAAATGCACTCACCAGCATATCGTCCGGAGAAATTTGCCACAGTTATGGATGTACGCTAAACACGACATTTGTTAAACCTAGCCAGGGTTCATCTTAAGGATTTTAATACTCATAATGGGACAATGGTCTCTCGAGCTTTAGGATACTAGCAGGAAGAGAACACACAACACAACATTCAAATCTGTCGTTCAGAGTCGTCTTTGAATCCCTTCGAGCCCGCCACTCATGGATAATATTAAGACACAGAACAAGGTTGATGAGAGAAACTAGAATTTAATCCTGACTAAAATGGTTGAAGTGACAATTAGCTATGTAAGGTATAACCATTGGATGGCTAGCTAGGGTCCAAGCTAGCTTTTTAGAGAGACTGCGAATTGAAGGTAGATGGTAAATGGATCTCAGTTCCTTCTGTTATCAAACTGTAATTATATTACCGCGTAAACCCAGTCCACTTTAAGCGATAGCGTGGTTTAATAAGAATGCTTTGTAATACACCATTTACCTGCACCAAAACCAGCTTAAGTAAGAAAGTTAAAGCCTTACCTTCTGCTTGTAAATAACAGTCAAATTCTGTGTCAATTTTAATTTAATTTTTTCAACTTTCCTCACAGAAAACTTTGAAACCAAAATTTTATTCAAAAAAAGGAACAAAATACCGTCGGTAAAATGCATAAAATGTACGTCTGTAGTGGTGAGCCTACAAATATTTACTGTACTTAGCAACAACAACAACAACAATAATAATAATCTTTTAATCTATTGTCTCGTTTTTGTTTTCTTTTTTTAACGTATTTTATGGAGTCACACTCTTTTGCTCCCTCAGACATAAACACACAGACACATAAACTCATACTTACAAGCCTGTGCAATAATACAAATAAAGTGAGTCATGGTGTAAAAAAGTAAGCGACACACACACACACATACATACATACGCAAGTGTCCCCGCCGTCACTGATAAGAAAGCAAAAAAGGAAAAGAAAAAAAAAACGAAAATTGTTTTATAAACAGAAAACGATCAAAATGGCAACAACAACAACAACAACAACAGTAACAATAGTAAAAACTATTGCTTTGAATAACAACAACAGCAGCACACAGTCAGTCATGCAGCAGTTGAGGAATTTTTGATAAAATTTTGAAAAAAAAAAACGAAAAACATTAAAAAATGCAAAAATAAATGTAAAATACAATAAAAGTCAAGAAATAAGTTTAAAAATACGCGAATAAATAATTTAAATACGATATTTAAATAATTTTTATAACGTTTGATAAAAAACAAAACAATTTTATTTGAACGATATTTTACGGGAATTTTTTTTTTTATTTTAAAAGGTGGCCGATTGAATGGAAATTAAAAGTGGGAGTAACGGTATTAACAGTGTTCTCAACTGGGTGCTTTTATTTTTGGATGTTGGACGATCAACATCTATAAGTCGACGCAATGCAATATTTGACGGAGGGTCGTTTTCCTGGCATTCGTAAGAACTTGGTGAATATTACCCCAGGAGCTGATGATAAACGACCATAGACAAGGACGTGTGTTTGCTTAATGGACTCTAAAGTCACATCATCTGCAGCAATAAGGCCCATTTTTTGCATGAAAGGGAACGTGAAAGATTGTCCAATTTGGGACGATATCAATCCACATGAGATCCAAGAGTGTCCAATGTATACCGAAAAGGTCACTGTTTGGATTGTATTTTGGACTAGCGGCGTCGTCAGTCCATAATTCTTTGAGAAGGACGTTGGCCACACTATACCACTATAGGTCGATGATTACCAATTTCTTGTGGCCTGAACTGGATTACCTGGGCGCCAACAACAGGTTTCAACAGGACTGCACTGGATGTGCTGCGCTAGCAATTGGAAGACATGGAAACTAGCCACCTACAGCTGTGTTCAAAATAATAGGAGTGCTACCATGTAATATTTTCAAAGTTAAAATTTTTTATTCTACCAATTTACAAAACATGATATATTTTAATGGTAGTTACAACGATATGTAAGAAATAAAATACAAAAAAGAATCTCGTAATAATTTTACTATTTACGATGAAATTGATTCATTTCTGTGTTTGCCATTGAATTCAGTTGATCAAAAAAATAGGAGTGTGAGTGTCCTTTTAAAAATAAAAATATAACAGCATATAATTTAATGAAAAAAGTGAAAAATAAGTACGGAAAAATTTAGTTAAAACTTTTTCTACAGTGATTCACATAAATTTTTGTAATAGTGGGACGAGTAAAGCACTGTACTGAAGAAAAGAGAAAACTAATTAAAAATCTTCGAAGAAAAAGGCAAAACTTCTAAAGAAACTAAAGAAATCTTAAGTTACTCCGATCAAATGATCACAAATACATTAAAATATAAAAAAAGCACGAAACGCGTGGGCGCAAGGCCAAAACATCTACTGTCGATGACCGCCGAATTGTGCGATACAGCCAAATAAATCCTTCAGCGTCTTCAAATAAAATTCAAAAGGATCTGAATCTTGCCGTAAGTGTCCCTACTATTCGTAGGCGTCTGGTGGACAACAATTTATTCGCAAGAAGTTCACAAAAGGTGCCATTGTTGACATACAAAACAGGCAGCAGCCCGCTTAAAGTTTGCCCAAGAACATATCAAATATCCGAAAGAAAAATGGAGAACTTATTGTGGACCGACGAAAGCAAAATTGTTTTATTTGGTGGCACTGGGTATAGACAGCATGTTAGACGTCCACACAACACCAAATATAAAGCTCAGTATACACAAAAGACAGTTAAACCTGGCGGTGCAAAACTAATGATATGGGGAAGCTTTTCATATAATGGTTTAGGCCCAATACATCGAATTAGAGACATAATGGATAGGAACGTCTACGTTAGCATTTTGAGAGAAGTGATGTTACCATATTCCACGCCTCTAAAATTGATATTCCAACAAGACAATGACCCGAAACACACCAGTAAATTAGCAAATGAGTGGTTTCGGGTTAATGCGGTAAAGGTTATGGCGTGGCCAGCTCAGTGTCCTGTCCTTAATCCCATAGAACATCTATGAGGGATGTTAAAAAATATGTTGCCGAGAGAAAACCGTCAAATGCAACTGAGTTGTGGTCTGCAGTGCAAGATGGGTGGAATGAAATTCTACTAAAACAATGTCAGGATTTAGTTGACTCCATGCCTCGAAGATGTGCTGCTGTAATAAAAAGTAGAGGCTATTCTACCAAATACTAATCGTATTTAAAGTTTCTGATTATAGTCATAAGCATTTTTAACATTTTTAATAGTAAATCTTTATGAAAACTGAAATACTCCTATTATTTTGAACAGCACTTTTTAAGATATTTTTTTTAAACTTCCTGTTACATACTTGTTGAAAGCTTTATTCAATTAATGAATAACTTAAATAATTTAGTATTGAATCAACATTACATTACACCAAAAAATTGAATTAAACCATGTTTTTTATTTGTTAAAATTTAAGCTTTTGTTTTTCAATGGGCTCACTCCTATTTTTATGAACACAACTGTATATCGTGCTATTTGACACCACCGGAGTATTTTTTGTGGGATTTTCTCAAGTGGCTAGTGTATGCGAATAAGCTACAAGCTATAGCGGTCCTCAAAGCCAACATCAGTGGCATGATTTGTGCCTCAGAGCCATGGAGAATTTGAACGATGTTATTTTCCTAGTAAAGAATTTCGTTGATATTTCACACACACTTTGTTTTATTGAATTTGAAAGACAAGAAGCGTTTACTGAAAGATCTGATACTATCTAGTTAGTGGAGAGTCGTGATCAACTCTCTACCCGACCTTAATTTCAATGATCTGTGATATCAAAACAGTGAAAACCCCTCTCATTATTGAAGTAGGAGCACTAGATTTTAATGGATCTTGATTATAAATTTTTATCAACTTCCCGATGAAAGTCTGCTGTCGAGGGAGTACTGAATTGTGGACTCTGTCATTTAGTATCATTCATGAATATCAATGGATGCTGTAAACCTCTTGTCTGAAACTAAATGGCTGATCTCTTCTTTAGTGTATTAGAATAAAGCAAAGAACAGAGAACGGAAAATCGAAACACCGTCTGACAATCAGGCCGCCAACCGAGCACTAAGCTCCTATGAGAACGCTCTAGTTTAATGCGAGACACTATCTAGACAAGTTTAATCAACTGGGCTAAACAAATAAAGTCGCCCTTTGTTGATTCCATGTAAAAATTCATGTTGGAATTCAGAGCAATGCGCAAGAGGCGAGCTGACATACAGAAAAAGCGAATAGAGAGAGAGAGAGAGAGAGGCGGACAAGCTAAAGGGAATGAAGACAATCGAAACTTTTTTACGGTAATTACTGTGGGTGGAGATTTGAATCATTATAGCCTTTTAGTCAGAATTTTTCTTAAATTAATACAACAAGGAAAAGAGTTGCAACTCACCTTTATTTAATGGCTTAGGATTCAGTTGTTTACGACGTGACATCATTGTTACAGCTAAAGTGTTGAGCATAAAAAATCCACAAGCAGCAGCGTTGGGTTAAAAACAAAACGGTTATAGTTTAGATAACGGTATTAAACACTAAAACACTACATTCAAAACCAAAAAAGTGTTATAAACTAGTAAAGCATTAAAAAAAGCACACACACACACACACGCAGGCATACGCGGTTATAAATACTAACACAAAAGCTTATAAGCGTTTGTAATTTAAAACAAAAATTTGTTTGATAAACTGAGTGATTTTTAAAAAAAAAATATTTTTCTTTTCAAATAAATTGAATTTTATTTTAAAATTTTTAAATTTATTTTAAGCATTTTTTTATGTATTAATCTTTAATAAGAATGATAATCTTGATTTGATTATTTTTAATTTTTTTTAAACGCAAAAATACAACAAAATAATGGCAGCGAGAAAATGAGGCCGACTTTTTTTATTTACTTTGCACACAAACACGTTTGTTTTAAAAAAATTTAATATTTTTTTATTCAAATAATAATTATTATTTATTGTTGTTGTCGTTGTTGTTATTATTATTGTTAAATATTATAGGCCAAGTTAAGTATTGATAATTAATAAACACGATCAAACGTAAAACTTGCAAACACATGGAGGATTAAAAACGTTTTTTATTTTCTTTCTTCTTGTTGTTGTTTGTGTTCGTTCTTAGTTTTTATTGCGAAATTTGAGAACATAAACAAGACGTCTAAACAACACGGCGAAATACTCACTACTAAAAATGGTTTGTTAAATGCATGATGAACATTTAACGAATTGAAATCAGCAGCAACAACAGCAGCAATACGAACAAAACGAAGAATAATACAAAGAAAAAGCAACACCAATCGCAATAACTGCAACAACAATATGTTAAAAAAAAAGAAAACAAAAAGAAAATGAACATTAACATTAAAACAACTACAACAAAAGACAACAACAATAGCAGCAAGTGTCCAAACACAGAAGAAAACAAATTGAATTGAACTTAAACTGCAATCGTAACGAATTGAATTAAACAATTCGCGTTTACTTATGCTTAAGCCACCACACCACGCTCTACACCCCACCACCACCACCACCACCACCACAACACATCATAGCATTACTCTCCAATTACAAACAATTGTAACAAGCCACGAGAACACAATGTGCCAGGCAAACAATGCAAACAAAGCATTAACAAAACAGCGCCAAAAATTTTTATACTCCCAAACAAAACAATCACAATCAAATAAACCACCACACAACATATACTCATACACTATTGCTCACTCACTTACTTGCAAAAACGACAACAACAATAAAATGTACGTGAACAAAACAAAAACTTTGTTGAAAGAAAAAAAAAACGTAAATAAATCGTGCATGTGTACTCTTATCAAGAGAGTGAGAGCAAAATTTTAAAAGAGAGTATGAGAACAAGAGAAATGCTTTTTAATACCGGAACCGGATTTAACTATATTTGTTTTTGCTTTCTTTTTCGGTCTCCACACTCTTTTTACCTTAAAGGCCAACACATGACAACAACAAAGAGTGTGTTATTCAATGTAAGCAAGAAAATAAAAATACAACCAAGCAACACATGATTTATTAGAGAAAATAAGAGAGGGAGTATAAAAAAACGGTAGTTTTTCTTAAACCCCAAAAATAATAAGAGAAGCCAAGCAACAGTGTTAACAGATCGGTTAAATAAATAAAATTGGGAATTTAAAATCGACCAGAGGGGAAAAAGAAAGCATTTAAGGGGCTCTGGATATGTAAATTTTTTTTTATCAATATCCAGCAAGAAACACTTGTGTGCTTCAGAAATGCTATACAAAAGGCTGAGAGCAAACACTATAGCAATACCATTAAAACGGAGCGGAGCTAGTACGAACCTAGGAGATATAAATATTTCATTATTGTTTTCCAATTTCAAAATCAAGTGGCTTGAGGCTGTCTTTAAATAATCCAATCAGTGAGCTGCCTGGCTTTCCTAAAACGCATAACATGTACAACGAATATCATAATAAGATCAGGCAGTACCACCTTTTGGGAAAAAGTAGGGACCAATGTGCAAACATCTTCACTACCACATTGAATACAGAGGACTGGACTGGGGAAGTTTGTGCCTTTGAAGCCTATATCTTGGCTTCCTATAGAAAGTATGATTGGTACTGATGGCTTGTGTCCGTATGCTAATAGGCATGGTTGCTCTCTTCACCACCAATCTGCCTACCTACATATTAACAAGGATTTGAGGAGACTGGAGGCGTTAAAAAATAGGTCAGGCCTGTACGTACATCATCGCAATGGATGTACTGGCAAAAATATCGCTTTTTTACCGTGTATGTAGGCGCTATGTCTATATGATAACTAACTTTTTGGGTTGCAATTAAAGATCATGAACTGGACACTAGGTAGTTTCAAGGCGAATCAACGAGCCACATGAGAAGCTTTCAGAAAAAGAAATCTCTTCCGAGATCATTTTGCCACCGATTTTACACCGTAAGACTGAAGTAATCAAAGAATACATCAAAAGGATCGATTACTGCAACCAATCTAGGAGCGGTCATTTAAATTACATTTTCTTTCGTACACTACCGTGTCAAGATATAGAAAGAAATAAAAGTTTCGTTGAAACCATACCATACCATGTGTTTGACTTAACTTTACTTTTGAAAGCGGAAAATTTATTCTTGAGTTATTGCAACCCATTACCTGCTTTGGATAAACATGATTAATGGCACTCAAATAAATAATGAAAAAGAGGGGAGTGGAGATGCTTTATGACAGCTCTTGATTGGTAAAAAAAAAACGAAAGGGAACAGAACCAAAGAAACTGGAACTAGACATATTAGAATCTATACCCGCAGAGATTGCTAGAAATCTTACCTGGAAGATACTCATCATGATGATCATACTAAATACTTGCTAATAAAAAATATAATGGATTAAATTATTTCTTGATTTTTAATATCTATATTTAAAAAATATCCTATACTAAACGCATTAAAAGTTGTATTAGAAATTCCCAAAAACAATCCCAGCAAAACAATTTAATTCGTGCTTAGCAACCCATACAAAAATGCTCCCACACAAAATAAAAAGAAACAAAACAAATGAGAGAAAAAATAAAAGCAGAGAGCAGGAATTAATTTATACGAACGCTCTCATTGGACTCTCGCTTTTCGACTCTCTTCCTTAACACTTTAGTTTTGTTGTTACTACTGATAAGAATCAAAACAAAAAACACAATTACAACACATACCTACATACATACGTACGTACGTACTACACACTATGCAAATAATTATTAGAATAACAACAATGGCTGCAATAACAGTTACAACGACAACAACAACAATAACATTACCACGAAAACTAATTGTTTGATTGTGATTTGAAGATAAGCGTCGTGTAACACAAAAATTTATAGATTTTTTTGCACTTTTTTTTTCTTTATTTACCATTATTTTAACACTCTCACTCTCTTTCCAACACACACTTAAAATTACTGATATTTTTTCTTTGTAATCAATGCAATTCCAATAAGAAATAAATGCAATGACTTCTGTTGTTTTTTGAAACACTTTTTGCAAATTCTTATCACTACCGTACGCTACGAAATGCCGTTTGACTGATTTGTATATGCGGTGTGAGCAAAAAAATGTCAGATGTTTCGTGGTTAAATGTCAATAACGACTGCTTGCAAGTAAAAGCTGATGATTATGAAATGTTTTATGGACTATATAAGGTTTGTGGCTAAGATAACATGTGTTGTATGGGAAATTATTTATGTTTTATAGGTTTTGATTACTTTTTTGTTGCCAAAATGCCCTTGTTGTTTAAGGAGAATTTATGGCGTGAGTGTGTTGTTTGTTGGTGGTGATGTGGCGGGGTTTCGTTTTGATTGATTGTGTTTTCGTTTGCGTGCATTGTGTGCGAGTGAAGGACTAGCTCGTGTGGTAATTGTTACATGTGAATGTTGTTAGTTACTTGCTACTTTACATGGATGAATGGATCGGTCTCGGCCGGCGTCCTGTTCAACCTTAACAAAGAAAAATATAGTTGTTGTCGCTGTTATCAGTTTCTGGTGCTGTGTGTTTCTCCGGTGCGGTGATAAAAAATATAATTAACCACTTTACCGTTAATTAACCAATGCATGGCATTACCGACATGTCTGTACCAACATTATGCCATTTGTTGTCAGATGTTTTGTGACTAAATGTCGATAACGTCTGTTTGCAAGTAAAAGCTGATGGTCGTGAAATGTTTCTATGAACCACATAAGGTTTGTGGCTAAATTAGCACGAGTTGTATAGGAAAATATGCAATATATGCATATGTAGTGAATATTTTTAGGCAAAAATTATAACATGAGACAAATTGAAGCGAATTGTTATAAAATTTTAAGTCAAATCGAAAAAAATAAAACAAAACCGTATCGTAACAACCTTTGCGGCGAATTTTAAATAACTAAATTGATTTTAAATGTTTTTCTAAATCCAAGCCTTCAAGAAATTGGAAAATTTGTTTTTTCATGATTTTGACCATGATTTTGACCAACGAAACACAACCAAATATTTTTTAGACCAATTAACCTCACATTATTCGCGTTGAAAACGCATCGACCTCAAACAACTACATTAGACGCGGGGTATGACAAAGAAGTGCTGCTGAATCCTAAGCTACAAGATTTTTGGTTTTGCAGCTATAAAAGATTTAGTGGAAGCCATTTAAGAGTCTCTGGATATCAAAAAGGTGACAATTTGCATTTTTTTAGATAGCAATAGATGGACAATAATCGCCAGAATTTCATAAATTAGAGGTTTAGTCCCTATGGTTTAGTCCAATATGCGATCTGCGAGGATAAAATGAAAACTTTCAGCACAGTCAGAAGTTGTCCGCAAGGTGGAATTCTAACACCACTAATGTAGAGCTTAGTTGTGAATGAACTCTTGATAAAATTGTCTGAGGCAGGAATTGACTGTCAAGGCGCTGCGACGGCATTATTCTAATGGCAAGGACAAGTTTGGCAAGAGACGCCTACTATGCTAAAATTAACCCGAGCATGGACGCAGTAGCACCGTTTTATAAAGAAAAGGAATGGAACAATATTTGACTCCTTGCTTATAAGCTATGTCGGAAAATGAATGGACATTCTGTGTGACATTCAGGCTGCCATACAAGCCCAAAACTTCTATAAGGGCGTAATAAGGAAGAGCTAGGGGATATAATTGTTCTACTCTAGTGGTGGTAGGAAGTCGTCGTAGTCTAGTAGGAAGTGTGTTGGTTTATTAGACGAAATTCCGTGGTTCAACCCCCAGATCAGACATATTAAACGAAATGATACGGTCCTGCCCCAAAAACTCTGGGGATAAAAAATTGCTCAAATTTGTCGTTCGGAGACGACTTTAAGCTGTTGGATAACAGTCATGGATAACAGTTACACTCACAATATGGTTTGTTTGAAAATCTAGGTTGTAAAGAGTGTAATAACAAACTAAGTGATATGAGGATGAGATTTCCTTTTCGGATGCTGAGTTTTTTATGTAGTGAAGAACGTCTCTCTATGAGAAACTAGGTCGTAATCCTGACTTATGAAGAACGTCTCTCTATCTTTACACATAGTTGTACGTCTAATGTTACTGTCTACGTTGGATTTTAATAAAAACTAATAAAACTATTAAAAATAGTTTTAAAAACGCTATTTTAAGCTTATGAAAATAGGTGTACATAACGAACAAAAAAAATTCGAAATAAAATATTTCAAATCCGCCACCATAATAAAAATAAAACAATTCCGTATAAAAAAGAGAAGAAGAAAAATTGCAATTTAAATTGTAAAAAAGGTGCAGGAAATAATGTTATTTCCGTTAAATGTCAGCCATTTGTTTTTTCTTTTCTTTTTTTCACAAAATCTATGACTAAATAATGCAAACAAGCGTAATGACTGTGTGACTGTTAATTTAAAATATAAAAAAATCCCACGAGCAAAACAAAAAAAAATATATCCCCCAAAAAGCAAATAAAAAACAATAAAAAGGACCATCACCACCGTATAACAGCACAAACCGTAGGGCATATGTTAGTTAAGAGGCAGCACACAAGACACACTAGCAAGAGTCACACAAAGAAGTGTGGGAAAAATGTAATGGCCACAGGAATTAGTTGTTGAAACAAAAGTACCGTTAATACTAAAAAGGAAAAGAGAAAAAGAGATATGAAAAGGAATTAAAAAACGTTTTAAATAATAAATTATTTTAAATACAGTGTGTCGTCATTAATAAAAAAAATAAGAAATAAAACGAAATAAAAATTTTTGGTTGGATTTATTCATTCAGCCGGTGATTTAACACAGCTGCTGTAAGCATAAAATAGAAAAAAACGGATTTTGTTTTTGGTAATGATTCGTTTGGTTTTGTTTTAAAAAATAGTTTAATTTCCGTTTTTCCTATTTTTTGTTAAAACATTTAAAATAATAAATAATTTATATTCGCGGGCTATTTTTTAAAGTGTTTTATTACGATAAAATGCCTGTTTTACTGCATAATATACAGTGTGGAAAGAAATAAATGCAACATATTTCTTTTTTCCTCAATAAATTGTCTATTTTTTGTATCAAGAAGATGGCTATGGTAAATGAGAACATTGGAGACTCCTGAATAAGGACTTAAGTTAGTGCAAGAGTTTACTGTAAGCCATTCAGCAGTGAAAGTGTTCGCAATAGAAAAAAATGAAGTGATAGCGACAAGAATAGTGTCAAATATTCTTTGTTGACAACTAAATAGCCACACAAACCCTCATATTTATTGAGTCAGGTTCGTAGCTGATAATTAATTGGTCACTCCATCCATCCTTTTAGTCAGGATTACAACTTAGTTTCTCACTCCATGTGCTAATTTTATCCATTATGGGTGGTGGAAACTACTGTTTATCGTTGTCGTTGAACAGCAGATTTGAGAAACTTTGCGTTGAAATTTTATATATTGTACCCTCCAGTTTCTGCAGGCAACTGCAGAAAAAAAGTCGTCTAAATAAATATTTTCATATTTTGTTTTGTTCGAGATGTTTGAATTGGGGTTTAAAGCATGGACTTTCGTCTAATAAAAACAACACTACCTACTAGACTATGGCGACTTCTGGCACACTTCTGGTCCCACTAAATACAGAGCATTGCCTCGACTTCATGAATATTAAGCTAGTGTACCGAGTTGCGCATGTCGTCTCTATTGCTTCAGAATTTCCATCGTCGTCAATGCACAAAGTTCATAGTTAGTAAAGTAATGCTGTAACTCATGGCGTTTGAATGATGAACCCTGTTGCAACAATTTTCATGGATTAATGCCATCATCTTTGAACTGCTTTGGCTACCCCAATAATTTCTGCAGTTAGAATTAGAAAAGTTTTATAAAAATCAACTTAAATTTGATTTTCAATGCAAAGAAAATCTTTAAAATTGTCGTTAACCCTCTAGTTTTACACCAAATTTGCAACAAAATACTGTAGAAACAAAAAAAGCGAGAAAAAATCTTACATGAGGCAGTCAGTAGGATTATATCAAACAGGGTGTGCATCACCAATCAAATTCTTCACACTACATTCAGTTTATTGCCTTCAAAAAATCTATCAACAAGTACATAATTTCTTAAATTGTGTCTACAATTTGTCTGTGATTAACGGGTAGTGTCATCCTTTTTCTCTCTCTCTCTCTCTCTCTCTGTTTCTTTTAGTTTGAGTACACAGTACAATGACATCCCACTCAATCGTAAAAAATTACAAAAGCACAAGGTAAACATGTTGGACGCAATTAATACCCACACACACATATTTGTTTTCATAACAATAAACATAATAATGAAGGCAATGATAATGAACATCATTAATAATAATCATCATTGTTATTAGCGTTAAGCAATGAAATTATTTTTGGGTTTATTTACCTTCAACTTTGCATGTCTGCATGAAAAATAAATAACAACAAAAAAATAAATAAAAAGAGAAAAACAATAACAAGACAAGTACACCGAACTTTGAGTAACAATAATAAACAATAACTACAACAATGACAACAATAAAAATTACAATAACACCAAAAATAAACAAACAATTGGTGTAAAATTGATGTAAACAGTCTGTCAGCCAGCCAGTCAAAACACAAACAAAAACCAAAATTCAACAGGTTTTGAGGGCAATTGTATGCCTCTTTGACTAAATAAACCAAATTTAAGTGTTTACACGTGATGTGGATGTGTGTAGGTTTACAAGTATGAGTAGGTTATGAGTAAATGTTAAATACTCGTCGTTTGGTACTCGTGTACCGATATTAAGTGCATTGTACAACATTGAAATTTTATCTCTGGAGAGTCGATTTTTTGTTTTATCTCAATACCAATGACAATAACAACATATTTAAACATATCATGACAACAATAACAATTAACGACTATATTCGTAAACAATAATAAACGAAGTTAGATTACATGTTTATTATTGTTTTTGCAAGAGTATGTGTGCAAGAGTTTATGCCTGGTTTCACTTAATGGCCGAACAGAATGCGACCGCAACTTTAGCAAAGAATGTTTTAAGAAAACTGTGGTAATTAATTAAATCGGGGTGCCCTGGTAGTCTAGTGGGTAGTGTGCTAGACTATTAGCGTGAGGGTCGTGGGTTCGATTCCCAAAAGAGACTGTCTGTCTGTGACACTACACCGAGCATATGGTCAAGTTACTCCGCTCGCATATAATTAGAATATAATTTGTAATTGTATTGTAATTAATAAATAAATTAAATCGACACTGAAAATTTAAATACTGTCAGCACTAAGGTTTTTGTTTATATGTTCTAAACTCTGGCAAAAGAAAATGGAGTCTATTTCAAAACCGCATTTATCGACGTTTTTTAACTGCCTTTTCATATGGAAAGAAACGTCACGGTCATGTTCTGTTCTATTCGTACAGCACCCACCCACTAAAATAACCAGGTCAGATAAACTTCACTTGTTGCTCTTTTGACAGTGCAAGATAATTATTAACCCTTATAAGGCTTTAAAACCTATTTGTTGAAGATTGCGGTTCAAATTCAAAATACTATTTTGAAATTGTTTTGGGTCTGGCAACTTCTAGAATCTAGGTTTTTGACACTGTTAACGCACCAATGCAGTTGTTTTGGGTATTATAGCATATATTCTATGCGAGATCTTCTGTTCAGTATGAGTTGACAATGATTTCCGCATTCGAAATAATAATAAGCTATGTGAGCTCCTCAGCGAAATGGATTTAATTGAGGACGTTAACAATCTTTAGCGGTTATGCTGACTTAGACATGTTGTTGGAATATAAGAGGATGTTATGGTGAAACAGGTATTTGATACAGGAATCAGCAGATGACAGTGTAAAGGACGCCTTTGTCTGCTTGGAATGGAAAGTACTAAGTGCAAGAGGCCCTATCATCAATTGGTGTGACCAACTTTTGATGGTGCCTGCCAAACATACGCACCTGAAGGAAGTGCTTAGACAGACCAAAATCTAAAAAACTGATTGCTAAGTAAGCGTACTTAACTGTACATTTTGAACTGATTCTTTTGAGGCTCTGAGGCACTCATATATAATAAAGTACCAAGTTTATGTGTACAACCTTTTAAGGGTTAAAAACACTTTTAACAACATTGTAAATGAATATCTACCATTTACACTGGATCATACTGGATAAATTTCACAAAAAGGAGATTAAACATTTACAACAACAACAAAAAATTAACGTACATAAGTCCATGATGAAAATTTTATAAAAACTGGACATATTTTTTTCAACACAACAACAGCACTCTCTGAAATTGTCGTTGACCTTAATTTTGTTGAAATTTACAAAATAAACAACAACACTAAATACATACATAAAAATATTGTTGAAGAAAAAGGAAAATAAATATCAAAATAAAATAAATATATTACATGAATCAGCCAGTAGGTTTATGAACAACAGGGTGTTTACCAAAATATTGTGAAATGTAAAGAAGGAACTTGAGAAGAACGTTATAAAACAGGTTTTTTTTTTGGTTTTTTTAATGTAAATTGTAAAATCCATTAAAAATTTATTATTTAATAAAATAAAAAGCAAATATATATATATATATATATATATATATATATATATATATCAGGACAGTTAAGGTTTTATTGTGTATTTTTTTTAAGCGAGACTGGTTTCTAAATATTATCATTTAACGGCGAATGGCCATGTCTACAGTCCATAGAATAAAATTTGAACGAATTAGCATGTAAATGGAGCAATTGCCTCTGTGTGCCTCTGTTAACGATTATTTTCAAGAGTACGTGCCCAAATTAACGTTTTTAATTTTTTGGTTTAGAAAAACAAAAAAAAACAGTTTTCACTTGCTTGTCCTAATAGGCGTTCTGTTTAGAAAATGAAAACAAAATTTTGTTTAAATATATAACACCTAGGTGTGTGTATGTATGTGTGCGATTTTTTGAGTAAACATTCAGGCTACTAACAGTTTTAAGTACAAGGTAAAGAACTTTGATATTAAGGAAGAGTTTCTATGGATTCTTAACGTCATCTTCTCTACCATTCAAATGTCTTCATTATTATTAATGTAGCTTTCAGTTAAGCCGGTAATTGGTCTGTTGTAGTAGGTTCTAGAATAATGGGGTTCAAATCTATCATTTAGAAGAAATAAATCCTGTCTGAAGTCGCCGTGGTCTAGTAGGTAGTGTGTTGGCTTATTTGACGAAAAGCCATGGTTCGAGCCCCAGGCCAGACATTAAAATAAAATACAAAAAGTATTTATTCGGCGACTTCTTAACAGATTTCTGGCAAAAACTCTAAGAGTAAATAAAATTGCCATGAAAACTAGGTCGTAATCCTGACTGAAGGGTTGTAATGACCAATTATGTATGTATGTAAATCCTGTCTGTAAAAGTTTGTAGGAACGTAATATTGGGAATGGTGGTGTTATAGCAAGTGCTAAAGTCGCGGTAGTCTAGTTGAGTGTGTATTGGCTTAATTGTCGCGTGATCTTGAACCCTAGATCAAATATCTCAAACGAAATATGGAAAAATATGTCTTCGGCAACATCTTCTCAGCAATCTTCTGGCAAAAACTCTGGAAGTATATAAAATGGCCATGAAAAGTTTCTTATAAATCTGCGGTTTCAACTGTTCCACCATTCATGAATAAAATGAACACAAAATAGGATAGCGTGAGAAGCTAGGTTGTAATCCTGACTAAGGGACTGTAATGACCAATTAAGTAAGCAAGAATAATATGAGTTTAATAATCACCCTTATTCTGGTTGTCGTCGTCGTCGTCGTCATCGTCGTCGTTTTTGAGTCGACATCGTTTTCTATCGTCGTCGACATCACGTCGACACTGTTTTGGTATTCTGTAACACTACTGTGTCGACGTCGACTGTTTATCGAAAATTGTAATAACACAAAACACACATCTCTAATATTTAAGTCAGCCGATTCATTTTACGGTTTATTTAGAAAAAGAAAAAAGTTTTTTTTATCATCAGGCCTGTCAAAATCAGCGATGTATTGATCCACGTCCAGGAATACGTGGCCGTTTTGCGCTTTGCGATGTTGTAAACCACAGTTCGTTTTGTACTTGTATTCAAGACTATACAGGAAATCCATTTGTTCAGTGCCAAAGAATGAGTTAGTTTGATAGGATTACAATTGCTGCGTAAACTTAGCTATAAATACGATTTTTAATGTCTGTAGTTGAACCTCAAAAGGATGTTGTTGCTTCGAATCCTTAACCTTCACCGTGTGGTCCGAATTGCATTTGTAAGGATATAGGGACAACACCTTCATGTACTTGCTTACCAGAGTATACAGGACAACCACCTAATTGCCGCCCTATATGCGTTACAAACTCTGAATGTCCCTCGCAACAAACTTGTATTAATCAGAGATGTAAGGATCCCTGCTCAGGACTTTGTGGCCAAAGTGCAGTTTGTCGTGTTAATAGCTACACTCCAAAGTGTTATTGTGAGTCTGGCTATACTGATTAATTTGGCAATCCTTATGAAGGATGTCGACCGGAATGTTTGATTCGACTGCCCGTCAAACAGGACATGTGTTAATGAGAAATGTAAAGGCCCATGTCCTGGTACCTGTGGGCAGAATGCCGAATGTTTTGTTAGAAATCACTTGGCGACGTGTAACTGTATTTATGGATATCAAGGCGATCCATATCGCTATTTTGCTAAGGAAGAAAAACGTAAGACAATACAAAATTCACCACAAGAGTTAATTTTTTAATGCTTGTCGTTACCAAAAATGATGTCGACAAAATCAGAGTCGACACAACACAATATCGACTTAGTATTGACTTACAGAATACCAAATGTGTGTCGACAGTCATCGATGACGTCGTCTTGCGTCGACGACGACAACCAGAATAAGGGTGAATATCTTCTAACAAAGTGAAGCTTTAAATGTTGACTTTAAAACAAACTATAGAGTTACCAGATCTAAATATCCAGATCCACAGTTACATTTCGAACCATAATTTTGTTGATCGCTATATATTTTATTTAATTTTACGACCAAATTGAAAACAATTTAAAGCCACCTTGTACTTCCAAAAAAATATGCGCATTTGATTTATTTTTTTTTGTTTTTCTTTTTTGAAAAATATTTTCGCCTCCAACTGAGTCACACATAACCTCATCTACATATCCAAGTGGAGAGTTATTTTTAAACTCTCTTCTTTTCTTTAATTGTGTTAATTTTTTAAAAATATTCTCATTTTATTTTTATTTTTATTTTTTTTAACATTTATTTAAAATATTTACATTTATAGGCTTCATTTCAATTTTGTTTACAGTTTATTTATTGTTATTTATTTATTTATTATGTTTAATCAACAGACATTTAAATTAATTTTATTTCTTAAGTAATAACATCACTTTATTATTTTTTTTTTATTTTTTTTATTTGTTTTCTGTTTATTACTGTCTGTCTCCATAATGTCCAATACAATCTATTTAAAAATAGCAAATGAAACGATAGTAAATTTAATCAAATCAAATGCGTAATTAATTAATAATCTTAATTGACCCATAGTGCTCTTTGAGACAACACCAGCTCTACAAACAAAACTAGCAATCGGCGGTAAAAACTGACTCGAATGAAAAACATTTTTAAAAGTCGAATGAATTGTTTTATAATATTTTGTTTTAAAGGTAAATAAATTTACATCAGCAACACTAACAACAAAAAAACAATATATTATTAAATAAATATTGTTTTTATCTATTTTTATATTGTATTTTATTAAGTAATTTTTATTTCAATGTGGCTGAGACGAGCCTCATATTGAGTAGATACAATCAGGTGTGTGTGTCTTTGACAATGTAAAATGCTAAAGACTGTACACGATAGGATATGTACGGAATATTACACTTGATTGTTTATAAGCTTACGAACATCATAGCAACATCAAGTATTTCCATCTATTGAGACAGAATAGGACCAAAGAATATGGATATAAAGAATACGCATCATGTAGAAGTAAAATTTCTTATGGCGGGTCGTAACATTACGACCCGCTCTCATCAAATTCATTTCTAGATGAGAGGGAGGAAGACAGAAGGAAAATAAACACAAACAAAGAGTGTAACAATGTGTTGCTCTCATTGTACGTATGTACATGTGTATGTATTCTTGTGTATTTGATTTAGTTGTCGATCAGACTGCTACAAGGAAACATTTTTTTATTTTTATTTTTATTTTTATTTTTTTAATTATCCAAAATTATTAAGCCAAAGATAGACAGCCCTACATATGTATGTTGATGAAATGAAAATAAAAATAGCGTATATTACTAACACTTTTATATGGCTGTAAATAAATAAATTCTCTCAACTTATTTTCTCTCTTACTCACAAATCCATAACCAAAGGCATGTGTTAACCTAGAGGAAAATTGTTAGTAATAATTTCAAGTCTACTTATTAACCCAATGATATGTATATGTGATCGGAAAATACAGAAAAATTCTACTGCACTAAATCCCTAATGACACCGTATTTAACTTGGCAAGTATTCTTCCAAAAATCGAAATCATTTCTCATTGATATTAGTGAATACTACTGTGATATTTCTTTGGGTGTATAATTGAAGTCTGAAGAAAGCGACATGAACCTTCTTCTTTAAAAACTAACAAGATTTTTACGCTCTTTTTAACAAAGATTCTTGATGTTCGTGTCCTATGTGTGTAAAAAGCCGAAGATGTTCTTCCCCTGAGGGATATTGGTGCCGACGAAAAATAAAATAAAAAGTGAAAAACAACAAAAACGCACGATGAGAACAACGCATTGTTACGCTCTTGGTTTTTGTAACCTTCCCTTCTATCTTTCCGCCCGCGTCATGAAATATTTTTGAAAAATATTCCAAAAAATGTTAAAATGCACATTCTTTATACTTTATTTTCTTTGATAGGACTCAACAAACAATGTTCGTCTCCACTAGACTCAGTACAACAATCCCTTGTATTGTCATATAAGGAATTGTTTCCGAGCAAGGATTAATGGCAACTCTATTATTCTAGAACCTGATACATTAGATTAATTAATGCTTATAAGAATAAGAAACGAAGTTTCTTTCTATCCTTTTCATAGCAAAACGAATGAGAATATAAACGAATAATAACCTTTCAAATTAAGTTCATTATAAGATTTATAAGACAGACGATGTTATCTATTGAATTGAGTAAAAAGTAGATATATGGCTGTACTTTTCACAACATAACCAAATTTACGAAATTTACCTTCGTGTGCCGCCTTTATATGTATATGCCCCATAATTTAATGACGCAGTAACGGCCTTGTAAAATTAAACATCAACGCTGTAGACAAACAAAAACAAACTGATGTTATAATATACCCGCATACAAGTCGGAAATACAAATATTTTCTATTTCAATTATACCCTACACACGAAAATTACGTTTAAAACTGGAATTGAAAATACAAACGAGAGTTTCAAATGGAATAACCGTATTATGTGGAATAAATACTCATTGGAATTGGAATTTGATAACAATATGCTGCTATTTTAATAGATAAAAAATGAATGCTGGTGATAAAATAAAGTTTTACAGTTAGAGGGCAGTCCTAAACTAACCTACTCATGTTTGTTATCCCTAAGGACTTGTCGGATGATTAATTCAAAAGAGGGCGTGGAGGTGCTGGAAGTATAGATCGGAATGTTATGGAAGCTTTGGATACCTATCGTTGGTATTACAACCCGCTAGTTGTAATAGCTCAATGTGTCCAAAGTGATACAATAACTAAGTTCCTTACGGAACAGTGTGCTGTTAGATCGCTAACAAAAGTCGGGGAAAATCTCATTCGGATTTCTGTATGATATGTGGATATGAGAGTAGTGGTTAGAGACCATAGAACATATCGTCTATGAATGAAAATTTGATGATTCAAGTACTGGTTTCTTACAGGGTTTAAATCCTGAGGCTTTCCTGAACTTTATAATGTGATTATGCGGGCTAAGGGATATACATACATATGTAAAGGGTATTTTTTATAGAGGTATAGAACTTTAAGTTGGCATTACTTTTCAAGATGGCGACCGATTTAACAGCTGTCAAGTGATTTGTTCTCAGTTTTGTTTGACTCACGCCTGAACAACGCTTGCAAATAGTGCAATTTTATTTCGAAAATAATGGTTCTGTGCGGAAAACGTATCGCGCACTACGTCCATTTTATCGTCGACAAAATCGTCCATCAGAGCAGTTAATTCGATTAACCATGGAACGTTTTCGCACTCTTATTGATAACTCGCATCCCCAGAGACGCTGTACGGTGCGTACAGAAGAAGCTATTGCTGCTGTAGAGCGTAGCATTGAGGAAGACCCGAATGAGTCCATCCGCCATTGAGCACAGGAATTGGATCTGTGTCCATCCACTTTATGGAAGATTTTGCGGAAGGATCTTGGTTTGCGTGCTTACAAAATCCAACTCGTGCAAGATTTGAAGCCAAACGATCATCAAGTACGGCGTAGATTCGTCGAATGGGCCCAAAACGAGATTACCGTTGTTCCCGATTTTCATAAGCGAATTTTATTTAGCGATGAAGCGCACTTCTGGTTGAATGGCTACGTCAACAAACAAAACTGCCGCATTTGGAGTGAAGGTAATCCTCAAATGTATGTGGAAACACCGTTACATCCAGAAAAACTGACTGTTTGGTGCGCTTTATGGGCTGGTGGAATCATTGGTCCGTACTTTTTCAAAAACGATGGTGGCCAGAACGTTACAGTCAATGGTGATCGGTATAGAGCCATGATTACAAACTTTTTCATTCCTGAATTGAATAACCATGATGTCCAGGAGATGTGGTTTCAACAAGACGGCGCAACATGTCACACAGCTCGTGCCACAATAGATTTATTGAAAGACACGTTTGGTGACCTCCTAATTTCACGTTTTGGACCTGTGAATTGGCCTCCAAGATCTTGTGATTTAACACCGCTAGACTACTTTCTGTGGGGCTATGTAAAGTCATTGGTCTATGCGGTAAAGCCACAAACGCTTGACCATTTGGAAGACAACATTCGCCGTATTATTGCCGATATACGGCCACAAATGTTGGAAAAAGTCATCGAAAATTGGACGTCCAAATTGGACTACATCCGCGCCAGCCGTGGCGGTCTTATGTCAGAAATCATGTTTAAAATGTAATGCCACAAGATTATCTTTCGGATAAATAAAATTCATGTCAATCGAATAATCCATCGTTGTTTTATTGCAACTTAAGGTTCTATAAAAGCTGATTTCCAGTCATAAAAGTCTGGTGTAGACCACATATATAGTTACGCATAAATGCTGAACGATCTACAGAATTTCGATCACCGCTATAACTGCTATATATTGACTTTGAGAAAGATATTAAATCAAAACACAATATGGAGTCCTCTTACATATAAAGGGATGCCTCCCCGTTTTCCATAATATGCTCTGAGTAACCGCTTAGATGTGGTAGCTGATGCATACCACCAGAGTTGTATTTTTTCTTCGTTACTATTTAATACAGTTTGTATTACTACGAGGACTCAATTGGGGTCTTAATCAATAAGTTGAGAGCCTAGAGTATACACATGGTATATGACTTCTATTTATAGTCTTCTATCAGTGATTCTATATGGTCATCAGCACAGCCTAAGCTCCCATAAACATTTATCAATCGTTGACTGAGAAAAGTGCAAAAAATGTTTTTGCATTGGCGTCATTGACTGGAATAAGCAACATGGCGCCGTCAATTGTGAATTGAAGTCAAACGTACTGATCTAAACTGCCAATAAATGATAAGAATGATGGCATCGAATGGAATGAATTCCATGTGACACTTTGTTTCCAACGCAAACACTAACGTGTAGGGTATTACATCGATCGATGTAAACCGTCTATAGAAACATTTGTTTTGGTTTGCCTTTTTGTTTGTTTACGAATTTGTTTATATTCCTTATGCTCTATATGTATGTACATACATACAGACATACAGACTGACATACATATGAATATTTCTTAATAAACAATATTTTGTTTTGTCTTTGTTTATTTATTTGTTTGGCATTTCTGTGGTGTGGACATTGATCTTTTTTTTTTGTTGTATTTTGTTTTTCAATGAGGGCCGGTGGTGGTTCGGGTATCACGCTTGCGGTAAGTGGAAATTAAATGTTTTATTAAGCAAGAACGTTTAGTTTGTTAAACTATTTCAATTCTATTTTGAATTCTTTAAACATTTATTGAGAAATTCTATAGAAAAGATATGTTTTTGTGTTTGTTTGTTTTTTTATTTCATTTTTATTTGTTTGGGAAGGAAATTAAATTTTCAGGGTTAAATTGCTTTAAGCACAGGGACAAAAACATATTTCGTGATAATTTACGCACTCAATTTAGTAAAGGCCTACAGAGTAGGTAATAAAAATGTTTTAAATTTAAAAAAAAAATATTTCGCAATAACATTGAATGAGGTACAGTGATTTCAGAACTCAAACTTTGTTCAGTTAAATATTTCTGCAGAAGATTTGGGAATATTTAAGAGAAGAATAAAACTCGTCTATTAGTGAATTAAAGTGTTGCTATTAGATATAGCTCTGACCTAAACAGTTTCTGGGAATACGCAGAATACTGGGCAATTATCTATTTGTATATTATAGGCCATCACAACGCTTTTAGTCCGGATATAACCTAGCCTATCCACTACCCGTGTTGTGTGTGTTAATTTTATCCATAAGTGGCAGGGCCTACAGTTTAATGTCGACTCCGAACTACAAGTTTAAAAAGTTTTTTCATGGCAATTATTCTCTGAACTTTTGCCGGAACACTGCGAAGAGGTTACGCCGAAAAATTCCTGACGACATTTATCACTACGCCAAACAAATCAAGCATCTGAAATTGATGCATTTATAGACTGATAGTAGTGTAATTACTGGAAACGTAATACCCTTGCTAGATTGCGTTCTCTCTTGATTGATAATGTAGTAAGTAGGTCGTAGTCCATTTGCACCTATCTGCGACCCCTTTTGACCCACAGGGTGATGGATTCGGAGGTGAGAGAAAGAGCAGAGGTACTAGGTGGGTGAATAGATTGGGGGATGTTATGTGGCTTTGCTCATCTATTGCCTATGATGGAAATTTCTCGCAGCTGGAGCCAACATTGTAATTGGGTTTCTAATAGGACATTCTGTTGTGAGACTGATTAATATCTGGTATAGATCTTGGCCGGATTTTTCAATACTTTTACTCCCTTTTTTCCTTTTTCTAGGACAAACACAAAGATACCCATGTCCGACGGGTATTTTTGTATTTGTCTTTATGGATACACAAGTTTTCAAATATGCTTCGTGCTACGCCCAAAAAGTATTTCTTCGTTTAAATTTCTAAAGGATATACGCCAGAGGTGAAGTCTTTGTAGGCAAAATACTATGTAGCCTTAGAAAAGGAATGGGAATTCGGAATGAAGCTTTGAAGTGTCCAAAAAGATGTTTTCCTGTAAACTTACATTAGATGTTAAGTTCATAAAGTCCCAGGGCCGGACCTAACCTTATATCAGAGTTAAGTGCTTTACACAACGAGCCGGTATGCGTGCTCAAGTGAGCTTTTTGGTAAATTAAAGCTACCACGCTAACCTAACCTAAGTGCTTTACATACATTAGTGAGAACTAACCATCATTGGGCTGTACTCCCTATAATAGAGAGACGGCATTTGCTCGAAGAAATGAGTACCAATACAAAAAAAAACTATTTTTCGAAAACAAAAGGCTTTGGAAATTTTTAAAGTAGCTACTATTCTCACATCAAATCATTGGATCGACTGATTCCACTTGTATTCCACCCCCTTGGCCTTACAATCCTAAAAGAAAAATCTTAAAAATGAGCATCATAGTACGTAGGACTCAATGAACTAAAAATCTCAGCACTACAGCCAATACAACAATTTACGACCTTTTCTGGACAACGTCAGGTGGCAACCCTATCATTCTAGAACTTGCTCTACTAAACAAATCATCTGTGCAACAGACTTGTTTAATGAATCCGAAATAAAGGAAAGAAATAATAAGAAAATGAGAAAGATGCTTTGTGTGCGACTCATATCCTTTTGAGCATTAAAAGGGTACCCCAAAAGGTGGCTGTCGTATACCTTTTTAATTTATATTAGAAACAGATATCCTCACTTGTAAAGATCATTCATTTTCAATATGCAACACCTGCAAGTGTTTTAGCCAATTAGAAAATTTTTTCTTGTTTCTATGTCGTATTGCAATATTATTGTGCACATAAATTTTTTTTTTTTTTTTTTGTTTAATAATTTTCCTCAAGTATTTATCTAGAAGATGCAAGAGAGAAAAAACTATTTTAAATGGCCCTGATGTAAAAATAACACATATTCGTTATTATATAGCTTTTACAAGTCCAAAGTCTAAATAATGGATAGGCGCCTTCGCAACACAATTCAGATAAATTTTTGTGGGCGTTTTTTTCCTTTCCGTTGTTTGTTTCATTTTTTTTTTTTTACTTTTTTTTATTGTGGAATTTTCTCTTTTACACGATAAGTAAGCATTCAATTGAAAGCAAAAATATATTACAGGGGAATACGAAGACACAACTTTTCTGAATATTTTTGTAATCACAACCAAGAAGATGAAAATATTGAGTTTCATACGGCTACATAACATCCTATACTTTAATGTCGAATAGATAACGGGGGATTTTGTTCCAGTTTAGGTTTTAATTTAATTTGGAAAAAAAAACAAAAATTAATTGCTCAATAAACTCACCTCATAAGTCCGGGCCTTTTTAAAACCACCTGTCAACCAAGTCCAATCCTTCAGGTCATTATAATTTAATAGATTGCAGCACATACGAGTATATAGAATGTTATCAGGGCTTTACAAATATTGTTCTTGTTGTCAAGACTAAATCACAGCAATGACATGAAATAAAAACAAAAGAAAAAGATTTATGTTTTTATTTTTTTTAATTTATTTTCATAAAAATAACACAACAACAACAATACAATCAAATCACAAATGACATCATTTCAAAGTTCAAATTGACTACAAAGAAAAAACGTAGAAGAAAAAGAAGATGAAGTAGCACAACAAAGTAATTTTGTATCCAAGTGCTGCCAAGCTGCCTCTCTCTTACTTAAGATTAAATTTTATTTTTTATTCTTTTATTTTTTTATATGGGGAGTCTTTTGTTTACAAAAACATTACATATCATTTAAAAACACTTACTTTTACTAACACGAAACAATTTTATAAAATAATTCGTAATAATTTGATTCCAGAGTGCCACGCCCCTTCACCATTTATTTTTATAACCTTTAAGAACCATCATCTATTCAACCCTATTTGTTATTTCTCTGCTTTGCTCCAGTAAAGCAGTCGATGTAGTCTAATAGGCAGTGTGTTGGCATATTAGAATCGAGCCCATGGTTCAAACCCCAGCTCAAACATCCCAAAACAAACGAAAAGTGAAAAATATATTTTTGACGGCTTCCTCTAAGCGCTCTTCTGGCAAAAACTCTGTGAGTAAATAAAACCTACGGTTCGCACTCAATTGTACACTGTAGATCCCTCCACTCATAAGTAAAACTAACACACACAATATGGGTAGTGTGAGAAGCTAGGTTGTAATCCTGACTAAAGGCTAGTAATGACCAATTAAGTAAGTTAAGAAGGTGAATGACTTACTATAGCAGGTTCTAGGATAACAGAGTTACCATTTAGCCTTGTTTCTAGGCAATTACATTAGTTTTTAGTGTTGGGCGAAATGCTGAGGAATTTTCATCATTTAGTCTTACTATTTATCTAGATGTTGCGCTTCCAAGCCTGCGTTTATCGTTTTATACAGAAGTTAAAGTCCTTTTGGCGTCAAAGGGCTTGTTTGATTATATTGAGCAGATGAAAACCTCTTACTGTCCCAATTTTCATATTTCTCGGATTTGAACTTGAATTGTTTATAGTCAAGCACTTTAACCTCTATAACACATCGCTTCCACTACAATTGGCAATAGTTTTTAATAAAGGGTGTTTTTTTATAGAGGTATAGAACTTTAAGTTGCAATAAAACAACGATGGATTATTCGATTGACATGAATTTTATTTATCCGAAAGATAATCTTGTGGCATTACATTTTAAATATGATTTCTGGCATACGACCGCCACGGCTGGCGCGGATGTAGTCCAATCTGGACGTCCAATTTTCGATGACTTTTTCTAACATTTGTGGCCGTATATCGGCAATAATAAGGCGAATGTTGTCTTCCAAATGGTCAAGCGTTTGTGGCTTTACCGCATAGTCCAATTACTTTACATAGCCCCACAGAAAGTAGTCTAGCGCTGTTAAATCACAAGATCTTGGAGGCCAATTCACAGGTCCAAAACGTGAAATTAGTCGGTCACCAAACGTGTCTTTCAATAAATCTATTGCGGCACGTGTGTGTGTGTGACATGTTGCGCCGTCTTGTTGAAACCACATCTCCTGGACATCATGGTTATACAATTCAGGAACGAAAAAGTTTGTAATCATGGCTCTATACCGATCACCATTGACTGTAACGTTCTGGCCACCATCGTTTTTGAAAAAGTACGGACCAATGATTCCACCAGCCCATAAAGCGCACCAAACAGTCAGTTTTTCTGGATGTAACGGTGTTTCCACATACACTTGAGGATTACCTTCACTCCAAATGCGGCAGTTTTGTTTGTTAACGTAGCCATTCAACCAGAAGTGCGCTTCATCGCTAAACAAAATTCGCTTATGAAAATCGGGAACAACGGTAATCTCGTTTTGGGCCCATTCGACGAATCTACGCCTTACTTGATGATCGTTTGGCTTCAAATCTTGCACGAGTTGGATTTTGTAAGCACGCAAACCAAGATCCTTCCGCAAAATCTTCCATAAAGTGGATGGACACAGATCCAGATCCTGTGCTCGATGGCGGATGGACTCATTCGGGTCTTCCTCAATGCTACGCTCTACAGCAGCAATAGCTTCTTCTGTACGCACCGTACAGCGTCTCTGGGGATGCGAGTTATCAATAAGAGTAAACGTGGTGCGAAAACGTTCCATGGTTAATCGAATTAACTGCTCTGATGGACGATTTTGTCGACGATAAAATGGACGTAGTGCGCGATACGTTTTCCGCACAGAACCATTATTTTCGAAATAAAACTGCACTATTTGCAAGCGTTGTTCAGGCGCGAGTCTATTCATGATGAATTGCCAAACCAAACTGAGAATAAATCACTTGACAGCTGTTAAATCGGTCGCCATCTTGAAAAGTAATGCCAACTTAAAGTTCTATACCTCTATAAAAAACACCCTTTACTATCGTTAATACGTAGAAAGTGTAGGCTTTCGCGGTCACATCGGTTTGCTGTAACATCCCGGGTAATTGTGTAGTTGATGTCCTGTCTTTAATTGGCATACTACCGTCGTATATCAATCCACACTTTACAAACGTCTTTTAAGTTTACCATAAGGTAAATGAGTTTGTTGGTTACTATCAAATCCGGCACTGGTAAAGAATCCTACCTAAACTAAATTGGATAGAAAGCCTAACTGGAATCATAGGAAAATCTCATTCGCTTAACTGCTAATGCCTCTATAGAGCTTGCAGACCTGTTGAGGAGAAAGTAAATATTGCCTGCTTCATGCGAACAAAAAGGTTATCTCATCACCCTTTCTCGAATGTTTAAAGAATCAGTCATTGCTGGATAACAGATCATTCATTAGGCTCATCAAACTTTCAAAGAGTACAGCTTCCATCTAACCTATTGTACTGGCCTCAACCGTATCCTATAATATCCCAGCTAATCCTGTTGCCCTCACAAAGTTCATAACGTTGTCATAGGCGCCTAGTAGTTGGTTCGCACTCAAATGTTTAATTTTGATATATATTAACATAGCGTAACTTCCAAGTATGTATTCTCATAATTCAATTTCATCATCACAGGATTTATAAAGAGGGCTTGGGGCGTTATCTATCCTGTACATCGCCTGGTCAATAGATAAGTTATCATCTTCAGGCTACTTCTAGATAGT
Organism: Sarcophaga variegata; assembly: GCA_932273835.1. Classification (NCBI taxonomy): domain Eukaryota; kingdom Metazoa; phylum Arthropoda; class Insecta; order Diptera; family Sarcophagidae; genus Sarcophaga; species Sarcophaga variegata. The sequence goes on from OW026361.1 coordinate 116,129,268, forward strand.
CTACCGCATGACTAAAATCTCATCTTGTCCTTAAGCCATTGGGTTTAACAAGAGCCTTCGCCTCTCTCCATCTGTTCGTAATCAGGCAAATATAATTCAACTGTTAAGTTCTAGGAGGACGTTAGAAAGGTGGTATCATGTGGATTAATCATTGGGGCAATTCACACGACTTTGTATCGTGTATGTTGTATTGAATACATTTGTTTGTTTGTGAACGCTCAATGCTATGCTGTATTGTGTATCTCGTGGCATCCAAACAATTTGATAGCCCGAAACCAACACAACTTTTTAAAAACATATGAAAACATACACATTTTTTCATTCACATAATTTGATAGCACGAAACCAATACAACTTTTAAAAGCATATGGAAAAAATGTGTATATGTGTATCGGATTTTTATATGAAAAATATCAACAACAATCATACACTGTTGTATGTTCTTCCAACAATACAATGAATACAACGATACAACGGCTTGTGTGAATTGACCAATTGCTACAGCTTAAGAATGGCCTTCACAATATTGGTTTCAATCTCTAATCGATTTTCTAAGAATTAAAAGACACTGAAATATCAACGTGACTTGACTCCTACTTAGAGAAGATGAACTCTTTCAACCTTGTTTATACTAATAAGCTAATCAATTAAGGTTTTAATCATAAAATTTCTATTATGGTTAAAAATCAATAAAAAAAAACGTAGAAATTCCAAATAATTATTGTTTCTTTCAGTGTCTGTGGTAAAATAAAGACACGTTTTTTATTCTTTTTTTTTTTTGCCAAAAATACCCCCACAAATCAGTTGTCTAGTCGACTGTCGACGTATTTAAGCAAACAAACTAACAATGACCGTGAATTTGCATGCGATACAATGAACTTCGAAATGATTACGAAAATCAGTTCAAAAAACAAAAACATTTACTCCCGAGTACACAATAATGAAGTGTGTGATGTTATCATGCATGCGTTTAACCTGAGGTGCACCTCTTTTTTTTTTTTTTTTTTTAACAAATAAAAAATTTAATAATTTAAACATAAAAAAAACAACGCGTAATTAAATTTTCGAAATCACAAAATGCAATATGCGCAGAAAATAAAATCAAAAGAAACAATGGATATTGAAAATATAACCACCATGAGGCATGAGACAATATGAGCTTCTTTTGGTTTGACAACGGGCCCCAAATATACCCACCCGGACAGTAATAATCAATGTGTGATAATTTTCATAAATTGCTGTCTCTTAGTCACAGTCTATTTGGTTTTTAATGTTTTTTTTTTTTATTATTGTTTTTATTTGTTTAAAAATAAACACACAAATATTGTTTATAAAAAAAATGTATTATTTTTGTCTCTTTCACATTGTTTATCTTTTATTTTGTTTTTTTATTCAATTTCATTCATTTATTATGACTACGGTAGTATTTCGTTTAATTTTTGGCAAGTTAATGTCGGATTCATATTGCAAATGCACTCACTCATCCACACTTTTTGGATACACGCGTTCCCACTTATACTGATAAAACCTTAGCTAGCTCAACAAACTTATTTACACACATACTACTTGGTTCAAGCAACAGTAAAGCCTCTATATAATGGCAACAGACATTAACAACGAACTTCACATGGAGGTCAGACAGCGCAATCTCTAAAGTATTAGTAGTTCACACTGAACAAAAATCTGGCCCACTACACCCAATACAGCAAAACGGAATATGTTCACAGAGAACCATGGAAATGACAACCTTTGGATTCTAGAATCTGCTGCAATAGACCAATAAGTTGCTTCGCTGTATAAATTAAAACAAAGTAATAATATGAAGAAGAATAGCATGTTAGCTGTATAAACTTTCTAGAAAAGGGAATATATCTTCGTCTCTGATATTTTCAGAACATCAGCGTAGCTGCGCCCCTCGGTTGGGTGGATGATTACAGCTTCTGGACGTTCCTTCACAGTTTTTCGTGGCTCTTTTTTCTCTTTCCTTGCCGTTTTCCTGCTCTTCACTGTTTCCTTGATCTGTATCGTGTCCGTCGGTTTTTCTCTCGGCCTCTCCGGTGGGCTTGAGGCGCCTCTCTTGTTGAGGGAACTAACAGGTGTGGAGTCATCACAGTCGTTCCTGTTATTCCTGGTGATCTCGAGTGCTATACTCGCTTCTTTTTCCTTTTCCGCAGTCTTCCTATTCTCTATAGCTACTCATTATGTCGATGAGCTCTTCTAATTCCGATAATCCGCTCTGAACCTCCATACTGATGTTCCTTGCCTTCGTCATTGCCATTCTAATCTTGCGGATAACACTCTGGCAGTTAGTGAGGGTCTCCTCCTCGGAGTTTCTCATCCTGCATATAAACTCCTGTCTAGGGGAACTGTGTTCCAAAAGCGGTTCTTTTGTTCCACTATGCGCTGGTCGCTGTGCATGCGATTGCGCGCCCTCCTGCCCAGATTTTGGTGTCGTGCCACCCTTCTCCATTCCAGTGTTCCTCGCAGACGTGCTCTGAGAGTTCGCCGTCGTCTGGGATTTCTTCACCGGCGATCGCCTGATTTTTGGGCTGCTCATAAAGGCAACCTCTCCCTGCATCATCTCTTCCACTTCCAATATTCTTTTATTCATTTTCTCTTTTGGGTTCCATCTTCAAGCCGCTATCTCATATCGAATATGCAGTTGTCCTCCAAAGACCCCGAGGATGCCTATGATAATCAGTGAGGTCCTCGCGAGGGTTGACGCAAATCTTCATGGGAGTTTGCGTTCAGAGCCAGGTCGGACACTAATTAGGAGTCATCTCAACTAAACCTGCATCAGCAACTAAATGGCGACGATAATCGAACGTACTTGAAGCCCTGCCACGGATTTAACGGAACAGAGGCGTCTGCAACATTAGCCTGAAAGCCATTTCGACCGGTTTTCACTCGGTGTACTCAGGTAACAGAATGCAACAAACGTCAGCCCACTTGCGTCATCTTCAAAATCGATTTCCAGTACATAGTCAAGGTCGTGCCGAATCGTCAATCTTGCCTTCTCACATTAGCAAGTACCCAGCAGGTGCTGAGTACCAGTACCCGGGGAGCGCCTGATCTAAGATACGGAGGCTGTGAGCTGCTTGGTATGTACTTGCGAGGATAGCCCCGGGCTTCGCCAAGTTGAAACCAATCAGTGGCGTTGCCTTGTAGTTACATACCCGCTCCCCAAAGTCTTATTTCCATAGATGGCTAGATCTATCGTTAGCATGAATTCGAAAGCTGAAAGCATTAATTTTTTCATATCTTTGTTTTGCGTAATATATCTGAGCTAGGATTTGTGCCACAAGCTCTCGCCTAATAAGCCAATATAGTAACTACAATACTACAGCGACTTCAGTCCCAATCCGAGAGTAAAATATTCGTAACTCATTAATAAACTCGCGGGTATATTTCAAGCGGTAGCCTACGCCACAGAAGGAAGTACAAAGAACGGGGCATAGGTTAGATTAGGCTAGAGGACGTGTACTTGTCAATTAAGACAAGTACAGTCCCCGGTGGTCGAATTGACCCATTGTACAACGTCCTAGTTTCTCACACCACTTATGTTGTGTGTGTTATATTTTATACATGAGTGGCGGGACCTACAGTTTAAAGTCGACTCCGAACGACAGATTTTTTGAGAAACTTTTCATGGCAATTTTATTTACTCTCAGAGTTTTTGTCAGAAAACTGCTGAGAGGAAGTCGCTGAAGAGTATTTCTTTGTATTTTGTCTTTGATGTCCGGCCTGGGGCTCGAACCCTGGCTTTGCGTCTAATAAGCCAACACACTACCTTCTAGACTACGGCGACTTCAAGAACGGGGCATACATAGCAGCACTATCTCTGACAGACAGACGAGCACATGGCTTGTATGAGGTTATAAGAGAAAAGTATGGGACTGATTGAGCAAGCTGGATAGAGGAAATAGGTTAACAAATCCTTCAGGAAGACAAGGCAATGAACAGATTAAAAAGCTTGTAAGGAGAAAAGCTGCATGCCACTGCATAGGGCCAGAACATATTTGTTTGAACGGCTTTTTTTAGCGAAACGAAAGACGGAGAGGCGGAGATTCTTCTGAAGCCAAGTAGGTTTGAGGCAATCGTAACTTTTGTTGAGAAACTACAGTAAAAGGAGATCTGAGTCATACATCAGACTATCCAGAAACCGCCTGAGATTAGTAACCGGCCTTTTACAATGCATTGAGTCTCTACGGGAACGCTTGTTTTGAAAATAGAGACTGCTTCAAGCAATGAGTGCTTATCAATACAAACAGGGAGGTACTTTACTGATGCCGATTGACATAAATATTTTTGAACGCGTGGAGAACTAAAGGGGGAATTACCATGAGGGCCAAAGTTTTATAATAAACTTACGTAATATCGCATAAGAAATCAATATTCAATTATTTATGCCACCACCTCCATCATTATATATTTACTTCCTCCTTATTTTTTATTTTTTGTGGATCTTACGCAATTTTTGTTTATTTTTTAATACAAAACTTGTAGAAGGAGAGAAAATAATCGAAAAAAAATTGTTTTCATCAGTACAAAACATATAATAATCTGGCCTCCAAATAAATGATTCAATTAAAGAAAAAAAAAGTAGACTTTATCACCTCCACATAAAGCTGAAGCAGAAACAAAAACAAAAAAGTAAAAACGCAAAAACTTTCAATAACAAAAACTGTCAGCTTATTTTTCATTCAGACTGGTTTTAATTGTTGTTTGTTTAACCGCAATTGTTGGTGGAGGTTAATAACACAATGCAAGGAAGTTCCTTACAATACCACACACACACACACACACACACTCGGCAGCTCTTCTCTTTCCAGTAATTCGCCTACCAGCAGTACACTGTAGAGAAGAAACGAACCCTCTCGACTGAACGTATCGCTTAGAATTCGTTACACATTTTACGGCACGAACGAAGTGGCATCGTTATGCGTGATACGTTTATTTCAGCCTAAGCATTATAGTTGCTGTTGTTATATGGGTGTTCCCAATGTTCTTTATTTTTAGGTTTTTGACTGTTCAAGTTCATTTTGTCTCTCCTTCTCTCTCTCTCTCTCTATGGCTGTGCTAAATTCAATTTTTCGTATACATTTTGACACACAGTAAAAACATTCAACACTTTTGTGCCTGACAGTTAAAGTTTGTTTTTGGTTTTTACACCGGGAAATATAGGGGTCAAGGTCTTTTTATAGAAACTAAACTGGTTTATGAGGTTCTGTACAGTACAGTGCACACACTGCAAAATTCACACATTTCAATGGGAAGGCAGCAGACAGGCTGGAACTGCTGTAAAAATTTTCATTTGGTTGGTATCGTATGCATACACACACAAAAAAGTTTAACCACAATACACGGAGAAAAATTTTACAGTCTATACGACTTTAAGAACATTTTATCACATAAGATAGGAGCATAGAACTTAAAAAAAAAATCTCACCCATCTCAGTATTATATCGTTGTCTGGATTCAGCGTCTTTAATCAAGTATTCTAGTTAAGCAGGTGATTGGTTTATTGCAATAGGTTCTAGAATAATAGGGTTGCCATTTATCATTGCCAGGATAGAGCGCTTTGTTAAAATTTAGTGGTTTTAGGAACTCATTTTCATTGAGTACTAATTTTTCACGAGATATAATGCAGCCGCAGCTTCCAATTACGTTTGCTGTTGACGTTATCGCCGTAGTCTAGAGACGAGAGCCTTTAGCACAAACACCAGGCTAGACATCTCGAACAGAACGAAATATGGAAAAGTATTTCTGTCGGCGACTTCCTCTCAGCAGTCTTCTGGCACAAACTGTGGGAGTAAATAAAATTGCCAGCAGGGCGTGTTGCGATGAGGAGGAGTTGGAGACTATCGAACACCTCCTCTGTAACTGCCCAGCCCTTGGTAGATTGAGGTTGAGGACCCTTGGTAGGCCCTTCTTTGAGGGTTTGAATTCTGTGTCGAGAGCCGACATCAAGGCTCTCCACAGATTCATTAGTGGCTTAGGCTGGTTGAGAGGCTTGGACTTCATCGGTGTAGTCGCGCTCTCCCATCCTTTTGTTGTGTCTGGTCTGTGTTATTCCTCCGCTTCCCACTCCCCCCTTTCCCATATACCCTCCTTTAATCCTACCCCCTATACTATCGTTCCCTCCTTTAGGACGTTTTACATTGGGTCAATCTGACCTCCGGGTACTGTACCTGTCTTGACTGACATGGTACACGTCCTCTAACCTAACCTAACCTAAATAAAATTGCCATGGTAATCTGCGGTTCGGTGTCGATTTAAAAAAAATTTACACATTCAACATGGGTGGTATCAGAAGCTAGGTTATAAGCCTGACTGAAGGGTTGTAATGACCAATTGATTAAGGAGAATTAAAACAAAAGTTGTTTCACTTAAAAGCATCATGAATAGTCCCCTATCATATGAAATTTTAACCCAAAAATCGTTAAGATTCTGCAAATGCTTCAAGAAATTGTGATGCATTAAAAAACTTAAAAACTCTTAATTTTTCACAGTGTACCACTGGATTTTTATTACTTAATTGTACAACAAATATGAACAAATTTTTACACTGTTGCGTTAATTTTCTTCCTTTTTATATTTATTGACATTGAAAATACGTTCACCTTTTAGGGTTTAAATTTCTGATCAACCAGGCTACCAACCCATCAGGGTCATTAAACCAGACCACACCAAAAAAATAAACGTGTGACTGCCAGCACTCAATAACCGAAAAAATAATATTTTTTGCTCTGAATTTACACAGAAAATAAAATGATTAAATTACAACGTAAAATCATCTCAAGGATAAGTTAATGAATGATTACGATATGATACAAGTACGATAGTATATAGTCCACGATATAGAGCATAACCTTGACTTAAAAGATTGTTTTATATGCGGAAAAAATTAAAGTTTTACAGAAAATTGCATCATTTTCATCAAATCCTTGAAGTTGAACTTGGGATGGGATGCGATCCTGTTGAACAGGAAATGAAATTGACAAGAAGATTTAGTTTCATGGATTTCATTAATGTTAAGACAACTAAAAATACGATGTAATATTTTTTTTGTGTATTCAATTGAATTATAATTATTATGGTATCGTTTGTGCCATAATACAGTGTAATTGCCAAGGAAAATTGTCAAAAAAAAGTTTAACACGTTGACTGCCGCTGCATTACATTACATTGACATTATATTACTAAAAAACTCTATTTTTAGATCATAGGTATCATCAAAAAGCAAAAATGATATTTTTTATGACAGAAATCTGTTTAGTGAGTACGAGATAACTCGTAGTTGGCTTCCTAGAATTGAACGCAGTCTACGAGTTATCTCGTAGTCGGCAGTCAACGTGTTAATTTACTTGTGACTGTGCTACTTATTAAAATATTTAATCAAGTCAACTAAAACCCTTAAAGGAAAACTTTTGTTCAGTAAAAACAAATTAAAATTTGTTTAAAATAACAAAATAACAACAAATCAACAGCAACAATCTAGAAGTTGCCAGAACTTAAATAAATTAAGTACACGATTATCCATTCTTCGATTTGAAAAGCAAAGTGAAATAAAACACACGGAAAGCTGGGATTTCGATAAAACTTTTATTTCATTATAATACTTGGGTCATACCAAAACTATTATATTGCTTGCAGCAAAATCATTCTCAAATGTTAGGCTATTATCAGCCTAGACACAGTCTTTGATGCATTCCCACTAAAAAATCTAAGGAAGCCGAAACGCATGATCTGGATGGTCAATTAACGTCGCCAAAGTTGAAATTACTCTTTTTTATTTTGAAGTGTGTTCCAAGGCTCGTTAAACTGTCTGTTTGGAACAGCATACAGTCTATTTCGAAGGCTTCATAGGCAGGCAAAACAAGTCAGTTATCATATACCCGTAGTGCTCTGAATTAACAGATACTTTTTCTGTGCTTGTACTCCACAGTTATTTTTTTGCTATTCGATCCCCATAGCGTGTATAGCATCCTACAGAATTCCTATGCATACATACATTCATAATTGGTCATTACAACCCTTCAGTCAGGATAACGATCTAGTTTCTCACACCACTTATGTTGTGTGTGTTAATTTTATACATGAGTGGCGGTACCTACAGTTTAAAGTCGACTCCGAATGACAGATTTTTGAGAAACTTTTCATTGCAAGAAATCTGCTGAGAGGAAGTCGCCGAAGAAATACTTTTTGTATTTTGTTTTGATGTCTGGCCTGGGGCTCGAACTCTGGCTTTACGTCTAATAAACCAACACACTACCTACTATACTACGGCGACTTAAATAATATGATGTTGTGCAAATTTCCTTTGGGTTTTGGCAGCCTAAAAATCTTTCGTCTCTGGTTTTTAATAACAGGAATGATATTCTTTGGTTTCCTTTATACCTCGACATTCCACCTTCTGCAGAAGTTCCATTCCCTGGACGTGTATAACCAGGATCCAGTGCCTCAATACGACTGGTTTGAGTCTTCAGATGGATTTTCATCAGGTTTATTGCAAATTTGTCTGATATCTATACCAGTGAATTCATTTTCCCCTTGTGAATAAGCGAATCTCACGTATGAGTTTGTTCGAATTTTCTGCTGTACAATGCTTCACAAGTGTGTCTGCCTTCAATGTCCCTGCGTCCAGGAACCAGGTTGCAATAACAAAAGAGGTATAGAACTTTAAGTTGGCATTACTTTTCAAGATGGCGACCGATTTAACAGCTGTCAAGTGATTTATTCTCAGTTTGGTTTGGCAATTCATCATGAATAGACTCACGCCTGAACAACGCTTGCAAATAATGCAATTTTATTTCGAAAATAATGGTTCAGTGCGGAAAACGTATCGCGCACTACGTCCATTTTATCGTCGACAAAATCGTCCATCAGAGCAGTTAATTCGATTAACCATGGAACGTTTTCGCACCACGTTTACTCTTATAGATAACTCGCATCCCCAGAGACGCTGTACGGAGCGTACAGAAGAAGCTATTGCTGCTGTAGAGCGTAGCATTGAGGAAGACCCGAATGAGTCCATCCGCCATCGAGCACAGGAATTGGATCTGTGTCCATCCACTTTATGGAAGATTTTGCGGAAGGATCTTGGTTTCCGTGCTTACAAAATCCAACTCGTGCAAGATTTGAAGCCAAACGATCATCAAGTAAGGCGTAGATTCGTCGAATGGGCCCAAAACGAGATTACCGTTGTTCCCGATTTTCATAAGCGAATTTTGTTTAGCGATGAAGCGCACTTCTGGTTGAATGGCTACGTCAACAAACAAAAATGCCGCATTTTGGAGTGAAGGTAATCCTCAAGCGTATGCGGAAACACCGTTACATCCAGAAAAACTGAAACATTCGCCGTATTATTGCCGATATACGGCCACAAATGTTGGAAAAAGTCATCGAAAATTGGACGTCCAGATTGGACTACATCCGCGCCAGCCGTGGCGGTCATATGCCAGAAATCATATTTAAAATGTAATGCCACACGATTATCTTTCGGATAAATAAAATTCATGTCAATCGAATAATCCATCGTTGTTTTATTGCAACTTAAAGTTCTATACCTCTATAAAAAACACCCTTTACATATACAGACTATGGGAGACAGAAAGAATAGGAATGACAGTAACAAATCAACAGTAACAGTCTAGAAGTTGTCAGACTGTGTCCTAGAATCAAATAATGATTATTACATATAGTCATACTCGATATACTCTGATACTGGATGCGAAATCAATCTGCTTTACGCCCCTAGCCTTGATATCCTAATGCATAAGATGATGATTTCCTTTCCCATTTTATGACAGTCTTTATGGCATGACCATGGCATCTATCGTAAGTTACTTTAATCATTGTGTTCAGTCTTTCGTCGCGTTACGAATACAAATACCTTCTATTTTTTGAAAATGGTCTCACAGTTCTAAAGTACAAAAAAAAAGTACTTTAAAAAGTACCACGTTTTTTTAATTTGTTTCAACTCAACAAATCGATAAAGAAAAATATTTTAAAAAGTTTTTTTTTTATGTTTTTTATTGGCCCCGTCTGTATTACGGAATTTCGTCGTCACACATGCTACTTTTTCTAACGCTTGTATTTCTGTTGTATAGTCAGGTCCACAAACTAATGTACTATGGATGGATGGTCTAATTAAATTTAATGGGTATTGTTGGCTGGTGGTGGTTGTCGCGATGGTGATATGACGCTATTTACCATGAGAATTTCTTTCAAAACGAAAACAACCACAATTTTATTATCAACGCATCGTCATACACGGGGTTCAATAATTTTGATGGTCATTTGGAAAAAAGAATTTCACGTGAATAAAGCGTGTTAGAAAAAAAAATAACCAATCAGTCGAGCACATTCTTAGCGACAATATTTTATGAGAGTGACTAGAAAAAAAAAAAACAAGAAATAAACAAAAACATTTAAAACAAATTTTATAAATAAATTGGAAAAATTTGATTTTATAGGCTGACTATTAGTAATACAACACAGATAACGTATAACGTGTAGTGTTTGTAGAGTAAATCCCATGTCTGGCTAGATAAGTCCGGTTAAGTGAATTGCTAGTGCTTAGAACGCTTAGAAGAATTTCTATTACCAAATACTATACGATTGTATATACATTGTATTCATTGTGTGCAACAAAATACAAAGGTCACTCAGATAATAGAACACTTGCGAGTCCCTTTCAATTTAGAGATTAGATTTGAGCAATAAATACTCATAATTTTTATTTATTAGACGGGCACTTCTGAAAAAAAATCGAATTACGAAAGGAGAAAAAAATTAAATGAAATGTAAGTCAACAACTGAGGTGAACGTCAAAAAGGTATTAAAAGCCATTTTTTTATAAAACACTTGGAACATAAAACATGATAAGAAGGAAAAAATGGAGTACTTGAGTCTATATTGTAAACGATAGAAAAAACGTTTACAACAAGTGCTTCCCACATACGAATACAGTGCCTTAGGAACGTATCTCTCTGTAATGCAGTGTACAATCCACTTGCCAGCCAATTGACCACAAACAAATGGGCCTTGCGAGTAACACGAGTGAGTATTAACATAATATAAAGTATAAAGAATGTGCATTTTAACATATTTTGGAATATTTTTCAAAAATATTTCATGACGCGGGGGGAAAGATAGAAGGGAATGATACAGAAACCAAGAGCGTAACAATGCGTTGCTCTCATCGTGCGTTTTTGTTGTTTGACCACTTTTTATTTATTTTTCTGGTGTTAAAAACAGACGTCGGCACCAATGTCCCTCAGGGGAAGAACATCTTCGGCTTTTTACACACATAGGACACGAACATCAAGAATTTTCGTTAAAAAGAGCGTAAAAATCTTGTCAGCTTTTAAAGAAGATGTGTTAATAAGTAGACTTGAAATTATTACTAACAATTTTCCTCTAAGTTAGCAGAATTTATTTATTTACAGCCATATAAAACTGTTAGTAATATACTCTATTTTTATTTTCATTTCATCAACATACATATGTAAAGCTGTCTATCTTTGGCTTAATAAATTTGAATAAATAAAAATAAAATAAAAAATCGATTTTATTATTAAAAGAACATAAAGCTATCCATCTTAGGCTTAAAAATAGGCCATGGTTCTTAGATAAATAAAAATAAAAAGAATAAAAAAAACATTTTTTATTAAAAGAAAAAAAAACGAGCATTCCAAAGCATTTAAAAAAAAATATACTATGGGAAACAAAAATAAAATACTGCCAGCTAATGACATAGAACATTTTTAACACAAAATATTCTTCGAATGTTATTCTGAAATAAAATGATAAAGCATCCGCAGCACATGTATTCTTGTCGCAGTCTGATCGACAACTAAATCAAAAAACACAAGAATACATACACATGTACATACGTACGATGAGAGCAACACATTGTTACGCTCTTTGTTTGTGTTCACTTTCCTTCTGTCTTCCTCCCTCTCATCAAGAAATGATTTTTAAAAATATTTTGGTGAGAGCGGGTCGTAATGTTACGACCCGCCATAAGAAATTTTACTTCTACATGATGCGTATTCTTTATATCCATATTCTTTGGTTGAACTCAAAAATAAGTGATTTTCGAGAACAAGTTCCTTTATTTCACTAGAGTACATCCATTGTAACTGAGACCGAACAGTGAAGCACGAGCCAACTGTTTACAGTCATTAGTAGGCTTTTAAAAAGCCTCCAAATAGAATTCGTAGTACCGGGCCATAACCAGACATCGGTATTATTATTATAAGGTACCAATTTATTTAAAATTTTTATTTTTTTTTTTTTGGTTCTTTTTGGTACGTTTGTCTCAGAGAACTTTGAAGAATGTTTTGTTATAATTTTTTATGTTTTTCTTTATGATGTACTTTGTTTAAAGAAGTACCAATTTTTCTCGTTTTAGTACCTTTTCCTATAGGCTACAAGGAAGTTTTGGTACCTTTTTTTCTTTTTCACGAAAGTTTTTTTTCAGAAGATTTTATCATAAAAGAAGCGAATGATTTCAATTCTCTTACTATTCCTACGTATTACGTTAGTTAAAAAGTACCACTTTCCCCATTTTGGTACTTTTATAAGATACAAATGAGATCAAGTGTTTTTATAAAGAAATCACCTTTTTTAAGAAATGAAACATACTTAATTTATAGGTTAATAAGTTATTTTGTTGAGTAGAAAGTACCTTTTTGGGTACCTTTTAGTTACAAATTATCTGACTTTTACAAAATCTATGAATTTTACGTGCTTCTTATCGTTGAAAGTACAAAAGATTGACTGATAAGGCACAGAAGTAGCTGTCTGGATGAAGAACGCCCTTTCCCTTGAACCTACTTAAAAAATGATCTGTTTTCCAAAAAAATCCAATGTTTCCCCCTTTTAGGGCCATTCTTCATGTATTTAAAAGAAAAATTATTTTTGTAAAAGTCAAATAATGTTTAAAAAATGTCTCTTATGCCACTTATTCACTGAAACGTTGTAACGTATACATTATATCATGAAAATCGAAAAATATCATGAGAATTGGTTTCATCGTTCATCATCATGGGAATTGAAAGACGACTGTTTTTGAGCGTGCCTATAGCTTAAACGGATCGAAATGTTGGTGGCACGAAGTACATATTCCGTCGTATTAGCGGTGTTGAACATGAGCCATAAGTGTGATTGACTGAAAAATTTACCAAAAAAAAAAAAAAAAAAAAATCGAAAAATCAAAATTAAATTCAATGAAAATGGGTGTGCCAGACCCAAGCTAAAAATACTTGGCTGTTATCGGCTGTTATTTTAAATTTTTTTGTCGGCTTTAAATAAAATCAAATAAAAAAAAATTGAATATTTTTAAACGCTCTACAAATTAACGAAAACACTTGTGATGATTACAACACCATGTACTCAAAATGATGTCGTCGTTGAAATGTCGCATTCAAAATTACGTTACGTTACGTTGCGTTCGATTATTTCGTTTCTAATAAATTTTATTTTATTATTCTGCAATATTTTTTCCTTTTTTGTTTTTGCTTTCATTATAATTTATTACAGAATATAAATGATTTGTAGTTATTATAGGTAATAAATGGTTAAAATTGCTAGCCGAGTAGCTTAATTAGACTTAAGTTAATATGACTCTTTCGCCGGTTTTTTTTATATTGAACTGATGACTTGCGCCTACATTTACATTACAATTTCCGTCGACTGTCTAGTCTGGGAAATTTCAGTAATTTATCACACGCTTATAAATATTGTTTTTTATAGACCACAATTAATGAATGAATATAATAAATTTGATTTGATTTTGAAAACAAAAACATTTCTACCGGAAATTATTGTAAAAAAAAATTCTGCAATAATGTGCATTTGAATGAAACGTTCTAATAAGTGCTGAATAAAAAAAGTAAATAAAACGCCCGTAAAGCTAATATTTTTTAGTGAAACTTTTCCGTCATTATAATGCTTGGACCTTGACATTATGTACGAAATAAATTATTACCCTTATAATGTCTCCTCCAAGCCTATTAACACAATTTAGGTCATTATAGCACTTCAGCCAGGATTACAACCAAGCTTCTCACGCCACCCAGGTTGTGTATGGTAATTTAATCCATAAGTGGCGTGACCAACAGTTTAAAATCGACTCTGAACGACATATTGTTTCGAGTTTTTGCCAGAAATCTGCTGGGAGAAAGTCGCCTGGGGTTTGAACTGTGCCCCCACGTCTAATAAGCCAAAACACTACTTACTAGACTACAGCAACTTCAAGTCTGTCACCCTTACAAATTTCCGGATACAGAGCGGTGTCTACAATGACCTGCATGAATGCCCTACAGCTTCCAAGAATGTGTTCCAATAATTCCTTCTTATCCTCCGAGACATAGGGATATCGTTCGAAATTGCATTGTTGATGAGAGCTTCAGTTAAATTGGATATCGTCCACTCATTGACAGCAATAAGGTACGTACAAGATTGCTGGACTCTGCTGGACCCGTATGGAAAAGACCGACTCACTTCTGTCCTTATGTCGTATGACCATCTATCGCTCAATAGCGACTCTTACAGGCCACTGTCCTTTAGGTAGGCAAGTCGAAAGACTTGGCATTCCGTCAAATCACTTCTGCAGAAGCTGTGGGTCTGAGGAGGAGCAAGTGATCGCCTTTCTCCTAACGTATCAGTGCCTTACTTTTGTCATTAAAAGACGGAGGTTTCTAAACTCTCATTTTCTCAGTTGATTTCCTCTAGGAATTGTTGGAGCTCCCTGTTGAATATTGATAATGGGCCTTAGTTCTGAACTAAGTTAGACTTCTTCCTTCAAGGGAAGTATGCCACATTACGTAACTTCACCAAACCCAAGGCTTACAAATACAAAAAACGGGTGGCGCTACGAGGTGCCAAAATATGTGAAAGCAATTTTTTTTTCACGCCGAGGAGGGGTAAATGTACCTAACCACACCATAGAGGAAGTCGTCACATCCTCCGTGTGTGGGGCCTTCACCCACTAAATCCCCCCCCATCGTCTCATGGACTTGTTGTGCCCACTCCGGAACTACGGTGGTAATACTTCGGAGTGGAGTCCCTTTGGCTCTTTGGCCCCTGCATGTTCATATCCGCGTCCGGATTGCGTGTCGAAAGTTGAAGAGACATCTAAGTGTCTCCACTATTCCTTTCATCCAGGTCCATGCTTCGAGTTTCGCTTGACACGTGTGCCAGTTTCATCTATTCCGGCGTGCCCACATGTTCCGCAGCCTCAAGATCCCTCTTCTTCAGTTTTAGAATCCCCTCCACGTACTTCGCCACTGAGGTCCAATTTTCCTTACTCGCGGTCATAACCCCGACAATGTTACCGGGCGTGATCGTCCCAACTGTCGACGTCAGTGCAGAGCGATAGCTCTGCCAGCGTGCACACTCGAAAACGGTGTGCTCTGCGTTATCAATTATCTTCCCTTCCTCGTAAAGACAGTAAGGTGAGTCGGTCTTTCCCATTCTGTGCAGATATTGCCTAAAATATCCGTGACCCGATAGCATCTGTGTAACGTAGTAGTTTATCTCTCCAAATTTCCGACCAATCCATGGCCTTATGTCTGGAATAAGTCTCGCCGTCCATCTTCCTCTATCTTCCTCGTTCCATCGTTGTTGCCATTTTGAAATGGTGTTTTCCCTGAAATGAGCGGTTATGTGACTTCCAGCCGATTTCGCCTTATAAATCTCCATCCGCTCCGCTGCCAGCAGATCCACAGGGATAATACACGCTATCACCACTACGGCTGGGGCGGATACCGTACGATATGCTGACGCGATACGCAATGCAGCCGTTCTCTGTACCGCTGCCAGTGCGTTTGTCCGCTTCTTAACATCCAGTGTTTCGGACCAAATTTCGCTCCCATAAAGCATAATGCTGTTTCCAACCTCCATCAGGAGTCTCCGTCTCGCCGGTAGCGGGCCTCTAATGTTCGCCATTAATATACTGAGCTGTCCAACGATCTTCAGGGCCTTGTTAGCCGAGTACTGAATCCGATGTGAAAATGTCAGTCTGAGATCCAGCCTTATTCCCAGGTATTTCACCGAACTCTTGGTCCTAATTACCCCGTCTCCTATACTCATGTCCACCTGCAAGGGGATATGACGACCAGTGATCAGCAGTAATTCCGTTTTATGCATGGCCAGATGCAGGCCGTGGGCATCCAGCCATGTTTTCGTTCTCAGCATGACACGTCTCAGTTTTCGTTGTGCCTCTTCCGTGTTCCTGGCCGTGATAACAGCTGCAATATCATCTGGCATATCCTCTCTCAGAATTCCATCGCAGTTTACGTTCCATAGGTCGGGGCCAAGGATAGATCCCTGTGCCGCTCCTGATGTTATATGTTTCACCCTTGGGCCCAAGCTTGTGTTATACACCAGCTGTCTGCTACTCAGATAACAACTATGTGAAAGCAATGGAAGTCAGCATTTGACAGAAGACAAAAATTACTGGCGTTTTATTGCACTTTAGGTTTAAATCGACCACCTGGGTGTAGCCACAACCATATGAAGTTATAATATAACAGAAGGACCAGAATTATACTGTCCATCTCATGTACAAAATGTTTGTGACATTTCATAAACGATAATTTTAAACAAATTTTATGTACGATGACACCTGATACTTATTAAAAATACGCTTTCTTTGTTGTCTGCAGAACCCCCGAAAAATACAAAAAACTTGAAAAGCATGCCTTCACAGTCTAAAAAAAGATCCCAAAAAAAAGAAAGGAAAACAAACACGCCTTTATTTACTTCAGTTATCGTTAAACTAATTAATTAAGCCGTAATAATAATCATTATTATCAACATCATAATCATCATTCTTTATATAAATGACTGATAAAAAAAGGAAAAACGAAAATCACACAGTCTGTCACACGGTAAATACAGAGAAACAGACAGACAAACATGGCATGCCATGACATTGGCATGCTATGCTGATGAATACTTTGATCTGCCCCCCCCTCTCTAATACTCGTATGATCGATCAATAGAAAAAACAAAATTTCACACTTTCATTGTGTGTTTCATTCCATATTTAATTTTTTTCAAATTTTATTGACGCAATTGAATCAATAATTTCATAAGAAAAAATTTAATTCTGCAGAACATTAATGTGTGATATACTGAAAAAGAGTACAAATGTTTTTTTTTCTTAAATATTCAACAAATGATTGATTTGTATTCTGGAAACATGTAACATTTAATGAATAAATCATTAAGAATAGCAAGTATTTTTTAATTGTTAATAGAAAAAGAAATAAATTAACTTGTAAAACGATTTACAAAGAATTACAAACATACTGCCAGACAGTCATTAGTCTGATAAGTTAAGCAAAAACGGTTAGAAAGTTTCCTAAACGGAAAAAAGAATCTAAAGGGTGTTTTTTATAGAGGTATAGAACTTTAAGTTGGCATTACTTTTCAAGATGGCGACCGATTTAACAGCTGTCAAGTGATTTATTCTCAGTTTGGTTTGGCAATTCATCATGAATAGACTCACGCCTGAACAACGCTTGCAAATAGTGCAATTTTATTTCGAAAATAATGGTTCTGTACGGAAAACGTACTACGCGCACTACGTCCATTTTATCATCGACAAAATCGTCCATCAGAGCAGTTAATTCGATTAACCATGGAACGTTTTCGCACCACGTTTACTCTTATTGATAACTCGCATCCCCAGAGATGCTGTACGGTGCGTACAGAAGAAGCTATTGCTGCTGTAGAGCGTAGCATTGAGGAAGACCCGAATGAGTCCATCCGCCATCGAGCAACGAGGAATTGGATCTGTGTCCATCCACTTTATGGAAGATTTTGCGGAAGGATCTTGGTTTGCGTGCTTACAAAATCCAACTCGTGCAAGATTTGAAGCCAAACGATCATCAAGTAAGGCGTAGATTCGTCGAATGGGCCCAAAACGAGATTACCGTTGTTCCCGATTTTCATAAGCGAATTTTGTTTAGCGATGAAGCGCACTTCTGGTTGAATGGCTACGTCAACAAACAAAACTGCCGCATTTGGAGTGAAGGTAATCCTCAAGTGTATGTGGAAACACCGTTACATCCAGAAAAACTGACTGCTGGGTGTGCTTTATGGTCTGGTGGAATCATTGGTCCGTACTTTTTCAATAACGATGGTGGCCAGAACGTTACAGTCAATGGTGATCGGTATAGAGCCATCATTACTAACTTTTTCATTCCTGAATTGAATAACCATGATGTCCAGGAGATGTGGTTTCAACAAGACGGCGCAACATGTCACACAGCTCGTGCCACAATAGATTTATTGAAAGACACGTTTGGTGACCGCCTAATTTCACGTTTTGGACCTGTGAATTGGCCTCCAAGATCTTGTAATTTAACACCGCTAGACTACTTTCTGTGGGGCTATGTAAAGTCATTGGTCTATGCGGTAAAGCCACAAACGCTTGACCATTTGGAAGACAACATTCGCCGTATTATTGCCGATATACGGCCACAAATGTTGGAAAAAGTCATCGAAAATTGGACGTCCAGATTGGACTACATCCGCGCCAGCCGTGGCGGTCATATGCCAGAAATCATATTTAAAATGTAATGCCACAAGATTATCTTTCGGATAAATAAAATTCATGTCAATCGAATAATCCATCGTTGTTTTATTGCAACTTAAAGTTCTATACCTCTATAAAAAACAAACCCTTTATGAAGACTGCAATTGCTTTTTTTAAAACGAATATAAGAAGACAATAAATCGGAGAATATACATTTATTCACGTTGTCCTATGGTCACCTTAAAGTCGTAAACTACATATTTCCTATACAGACTTAACTTTTTTGCCTAATTAATCATTACAACCCTCAGTCAAGATTACAGCCAAGCTTCAACCCTGTTGTGTGCACTTACAGTTTAGCATCGACTCCGAATGACAGTTTCGAGAAGCTTTTCATGGTAACTTTTCTTTACTTACAGAATTTTCGCCAGAAGTCGCGGAAAGCAAAAATTTGTCGTATTTCGAGATTTCTGGGCTCTTGCTTAATCGGCCTACCTACCTAGAGTATGGCTACGTTATTCCTAATTGACCCTTTGGCTGAGAATAGTATGCTATTCGGTTTTACAGTATGAAAGAAACAATTCGTGACATGTGTTCATTGCAAAAAATGCGCAATAAAGCTTGTCATTTCAGTTTGGAGCACTGTTGAGGTGGTTTGTGGATTGACAACATCATTGGACTGCACTTTTTTTAGCAGGGTAAAAATCACAACGTAAGAGTCAGTGGAGCAAGGTCTTATGAAATGATTATTAACTTCTGCTGTCCGAAATGGAAGAATCGTACTCCATTGACTGATTTAACAAGATGAAGACACATAAGATGTTTACGTTATATTAGTTAAGGCGAACTCCCCTTAAAGAAAGAGGTTCCTCTTAGGCCCATTGTGATACAACAAGCAATATTCAACCCAGGGATCAAACATTCCCCAGAGAGAAACAACCCGAGTCCATAATAAATTTTGCTATCACCGCAAATATTTATATAAGAGAGCTGGGTCAAGGATGTCAGAAAGTGGGTGATGAAAAACTTCCGTCTTTCTATGGCAAGTGCAGTGCTCTGACACATGAGGTGAAAGACAGTTTCTACCTCCTTCTCAGACCCACAGCTTCTGCAGAAGTCATTTGGTTGAATGGCAAGCCTTATGGCACGTCTACCGAAAGGACAGTGGCTCATGAGAATCGTTATTGTGCGATGGATAGTCATGGGATTCAAGTTTAAAAGTGAACCGGTTCTCTCCTTATCCACATGAGTTTAGCAGAATCAAGCCTCTTGCTGCCAACAAGCTTGTGACTCCTTTTAAAACAATGATGATATCCAATTTAACTGAGGCAATGAGAATGCCTTTGTCCTGTCACATTTGGGAGATAACAAGCTTCGTGCCGGCTCTTGTCAGCTCATCTGTATATTGACTCATAAGTTATTTATTTATTTATTTATTTTATTTTATTTATTAATCATAGCACAACAAGATAATAATCTTATAAATGAAAGTGCTATGGGAGGACATCAAATAGGAAAAAGTAATAACAAATCGCTCATTATATGAGTAATGAATTGTTTGAAGTACAGTATATATAAAAATGAATAAGAATAAGAACATGATTTAACCTCAGGAAATAGCAATCGATACAAAAAAATTAAGATAAGAAAATGAGTATATGTAAAAAACTAAATTAGGAAAGATACAAATATAGAGAAAAATACAAACAAGGAAATATATTCATATAATGAGATACAATGAAACTTAAATAATAAATTAGAAAAATGAAAATAATTAATCACTAATAAAAATGAAGAGTAAAAATGTATAAACAATCAAAATATGTTACAAACTACTTAAACAGATTGTATAACTCCTTTTTGAACTTAGTTGCATTGCCTATGTTCTGAATATAATTAGGTAGTGCATTCCAAAGACTGATGGTGTGTATAAAGAACTGTCGTTTCGACAAAAGAGTCCTATGCCTTAATTGGATAATTTTCCTACCGCGGTTGGATCTAGCAAATCTAATCCTGCTAAATAAGTATACTGGCTGTTCCAAAGTAATAATCTTGTGGAGGAGAATTAGGCACTTAATATTCAATAGATTATCAAAATGAATACCACATATCTGGTAAGAAAATTGTGATATATGGTCCCGACGTCCCTTAATAAATACATATCTGGCTATGTTATTATAAGCCAAGTTGAGTTTCCGCCTATCATCCGCATCACAGTTTGCGAAAATTTCCGATCCATATAAAAGAACAGGAATCAAAAACGTTTTTGCCAGTTGCAGGCGTATAGCAAAAGGAGTCGAATCTATAACAGCCCATAAGTTCCTTAGCATACCATAAACTTTACCAACGATGACATTAATGTGGCTAGACCACGTTAGCCGACCATTAAAGATAACACCCAGATTAGATGCCGATTCAACAAAATCAATTTTATTCCCCCTGATAATAATTTCCGGCACATCAAACGCTCTCTTAGACCTGGAGAGCAATAAACATTTCGATTTAGAGGGATTAATACAAAGTCCATTAGCACTAGCCCAGTTGTCAATTTTCCGTAAATCATCGTTAATCGTATCTACACATA
This sequence comes from Sarcophaga variegata, assembly GCA_932273835.1. Lineage (NCBI taxonomy): Eukaryota > Metazoa > Arthropoda > Insecta > Diptera > Sarcophagidae > Sarcophaga > Sarcophaga variegata. Next base: position 116,150,411 of record OW026361.1, read on the forward strand.
GTCGGATATTATCAATACAAGCGCTCCTATAGAGCTGAACGTCATCAGCGTACATATGTACGCTACAATTATCCAAAACATCAGGCAGGTCGTTAATGTATATACAGAACAAAAGGGGCCCTAAAATTGATCCCTGAGGAATACCTCTTCCAACGTGTACCGAATTCGAGATGTTGCCGTTTAGGTAAACTCGTTGAGATCTGTTAATGAGATAGGAACGTATAAGGCTGCAAGCTGAATTAGAAAAATGAAAGAGGGTCTGTAGCTTTCTCAATAATATTCTGTGATCAACTGTATCAAAAGCCTTAGTGTGATCCAAAAGAATCAAAAACGCTATGTAATTTTCATCCAGCTTCAACCTAAGGTCATCAACTACTTTGACTAAAGCAGTAGTGCAGCTCCTAGCTTTCATAAATCCCGACTGTTTATCAGATAAAAAATTATTACTCGTGAGATAATCGTTCATTTGTCTAGCTATGAGGTTTTCCATAACTTTGGACAGGAACGGAAGAATGGCAATTGGCCTGAATTCATTGTTAGATTTAGGAATTGGGATGATTTTTGACCGTTTCCATTCATCAGGGAAAGAGGACATAGTTAAGACTGAATTGAATACATGAGTAAAATACGGTAAAAGTCTAGGTGACAAAGCTTTTAAAAACAGAGGATCTAAGTCATCGGAACCAATCGCATTCGATTTCACAGAAGATAAGCATTCCAAAACCTCGAGCTGACTAACACAACGAAAACTAAAGGGGTTTTCTAGCGGAACAAAACAAAGGTCGTCATATAGGTTACTGTCAGGTGTAGGAACATTAATATTAACAAATTTGTCATTCAGACCGTTTACATCGACATCAGGAGAAGTATTATGGCATTTATGTCCAATACCAATATCGCGGATTACCTTCCATTTAGCTCTATTATCTAATGCGGAAGCGAACTTCCTGCCGTAAAACAATGTTTTTGCAATTTTAATGTGTTTGGTAACCTCACTACGAGCGGCTTTATGAACGGCTTTCAGATCATCCGTTCTGAACCTCTTCCATCGCCGATAGGCAATGTCGCGCTTATCAATTAATGCTTTAATTTCAGCATTAAACCACGGTTGGTGTTTGGCTTTAACAAGTTTTGTTTTGATAGGAACACAACTGTCATATAGCAGACGCACATTTTCCTGAATTAGTGCCACCTGGTCGTTTACATTACCCAGTGAGTAGATTTGATCCCAACAGATATCATCTGCAAGGCAATTTCCATTGATATCCCTTTGTCCTGAAACCCATATAAGAGTTACATTTGATTGATCCGAAATTTCACTAAGAAATCCTTAGCATTAATGGACAAGGGCGGACTTTGAAACTACGATTGCACCTGCTGTACTATGAGCAATTAATCTCGTGTCAGAGTATCGGAAGGAGTCTGTTGGACCCCAAAAGCATAAGACTTGATCGTATCTCTACTATTTTTAGTCTGTATTTGTGAAGGGTCCCATAAGTAGGGCCAATATAGCTAGAATACCTAACGTGCAAGGAAAAATAGCAGTAAGTTGGAGCACACAGATAGACCACCGACGGTTTTTTTTTGCCAAACGGTCAAAGTACCACCCGTTATATAAACTTTCTCTTTGGAGACTTTGTATTACTCGTAATCAAAAATGTTCTGTGTCGTAACCTAATACTCAAATACTCCGTGACCATGAGATAACTTTGGAAATAAAACCCTTTAAAGTAGGTCATATTTTTAAATCAAGAAAAATTGTTTGTTTTTTTTTTTTTCAAGAATTAAAAATACATGAGACGATTTCACCATTTAAAATAATTAAATTTTCCAAAAAAAAAACCCCTCGTGCTTAGGCAGCAGTGTCACGCCTAAACTGCATGATAACCTCGACAATAACAACAAAATTTTGAAGAATTTTTCTTTTCTTGGTATCTTTTTCAACAAGTGGCGTGAATGATAAGCTGATGACTTCTTACGTTAAATTTTGTTTTTATTTTTATTGTTTAATTAGATAAAAATAAATACAAATTAAATTTAAATAGTGGAGAATAATAAAAATTAAAATTTAAAAAAAAACGATAAAAAACAGAGTCATTCATTAAACAAACAAACCGATTGAGAAAAAATAAAACCCCACACACTACTATACGACGAGAGACGTCAATTATTGAATTAAAAAGAAAAGAAAAGAAAAAACTTTCAAAATATATTCCCCCAGGCCAATACCTACTCATTCGTATACGGTGTTACGATGCAAAAAAAAATAGGAAAAAAAAGCAGCACACAGAAAAAAACTTTCAAAATGAATAAAAAATAGTGGGGCCACCGTCATAAGGCCGTAATAATCACTCACAAACATTTTGAAAAGAAAAATCACTGTGACGTCAACTATGTACCCACCTTTCTTTGGCTGTTGTTGCTATAAAAAGATAAAAAGAAATTAAAACCTGAAAACAGAATAAAAAAAAGTACCCCTGAAATATCGACAAATTCGCAAGCGAAAGCAGTAAATCATTCATTGAATGAGTGAACGAACGAACGAACGAACGAACGAACAAATGAACGAACGAACGTATTAACAGCAGAAGTGGATTTTCAATGGGTATTTGAATTTTAACGTGAGCATTTCATTCATCATATGACCGTTAAATGAGACAATAGACGACATATAGTGACGCTATACTATACTATAAATGGATTATAAAATCATGACTTGTATTACGTTAATGCGGCAGAACATAAAATTAATTTTTTTAAGATTTGAAATTGACATTTTTTATTCCTATACAAGGTGGCTCAAAAGTAATTTCATATTTGAATTGATTTTTGAGAACGGGACGTGTACTTGTCAATTAGGACAAGTACAGTCCCCGGAGGTCGAATTGACCCATTGTACAACGTCCTAGTTTCTCACACCACTTATGTTGTGTGTGTTAATTTTATACATGAGTGGTGGGACCTACAGTTTAAAGTCGACTCCGAACGACAGATTTTTATTTATTGCGAAACTTTTTCATGGCAATTTTTATTTACTCTCAGAGTTTTTGCCAGAAATCTACTGAGAGGAAGTCACCGAAAAAATACTTTTTGCATTTTGTCTTTGATGCCTGGTCTGGGGCTCGAACCCAGGCCTTTGCGTCTAATAAGCCAACACACTACCTACTAGACTACGGCGACTTCTTATTCACTTACTTACTTATTTAGACATTAAAAGCCATTAGTTAGGATTACAATCTATCTTCCCACACCACCTATATTGTGTGTCTTAATTTCATGAATGGTGGGTTCTACAATTTAAAGTCGACTTTGTACGACAGATTTTTGAGAAACTTTTCATGGCAATTTCATACCGGCAGATACCACTAAGAGAGTTTGTTCCACGGCTGAGTGTTTGTTCCAGATATCTGCTCTAATAAGCCAACACACTACCTACTAGACTAAGCGGAAAAATTCCAGCCGATAAGTCCGGTCAACAGGTCGCTATGCTTTCCGACAGACAGCATTTTGGTCTACTCATCCTCTTGGTCTTAACGCGATACCATTATGTTCTTAATCGAATCCCTTCCGAACAAGCGCGAAATAGCAGAAAATGAAATGATTTGTTAGTTGAAACCAAGGTCTACTTATCCATACCACATGGAATCCTGAGCTTTAAGTACCCTGTTACGCATGCACTCTTTTTGATTTTAATAGGTTGTTGTATTAGGTACAGTGGTGAGACTCCTTGCGCATTGGATCCTATTCTTTCTCAAGGGATGTTGCTGCCTAAGTCTTCTACGAATCCTATAATAACAGGGAGGTGGACTAAAACCTGACCATTTTTTTATTTCAAAAATCATCACGAAAATCTCTTCTGACTTCTGCTGTATTCGAACCTGGTTGTGTCTGTCATAGGAAGGTTTTGCCAATCATAGGTTATTGTACCTGCTCTTTCTCAAGAGATGTTGCTGCCTAAGTGTCCTATGAATCCTATAATAACAGAGAGGTGAACTAAAACCTGACCATTTTTAAACTTCGAAAATCATCACGAAAATTTCTTCTGACTTCTGCTGTATTCGAACCTGGTTGTGTCTATCACAGGAAGGTTTTGCCTATCATAGGTTATTGCATAGGGTAGACTGGTGAGAAACTTTGCTCATTGTGTTGTACTCTTTCTCAAGACATGTTGCTGCCTAAGTGTCCTATGAATCCTATAATAACAGGGAAGGGGACTAAAAGCTGACCATTTTCAAACTGCGAAAATCATCACGAACATTTTTTCTGACTTCTGCTGTATTCGAACCTGGTTGTGTCTATCATAGGAAGGTTTTGCCTATCATAGGTTATTGCATAGGGTAGACTGGTGAGAAACTTTGCTCATTGTGTTGTACTCTTTCTCAAGACATGTTGCTGCCTAAGTGTCCTATGAATCCTATAATAACAGGGAGGTGAACTAAAACCTGACCATTTTTAAACTTCGAAAATCATCACGAAAATTTCTTCTGACTTCTGCTGTATTCGAATCTGGTTGTGCCTATTATAGGTTATTGCATGGGGTGGACTGGTGTGCAACTTTGCTCATTGAGTTGTACTCTGAATTTTTGAAGGGGCGATTGAAGTCCACTTTTTTTAAAATTTCAAAACCATGGTGAAGATTTTTCAATTTTCTTCCTGTTTCGAACCTTTGGCGGTAGAGTTCAACGATTTTTGATTAGTTTTCATACTATGCACCTTATCTCTAGACATTATGTCTCTGTTATAATTATCAGAAGTCCCAATATTTAGAGAACTCCGCGAACAGTTTTTTTGAGTTCAACCAAAGAATATGGATATAAAGAATACGCATCATGTAGAAGTAAAATTTCTTATGGCGGGTCGTAACATTACGACCCGCTCTCACCAACATCTTTAAAAATCATTTCTGGATAAGGGGGGAGGAAGACAGAAGGAAAATTAGCACAAACAAAGAGCGTAACAATGTGTTGCTCTCATCGTACGTATGTACATGTGTATGTATTCTTGTGTTTTTTGATTTAGTTGTCGATCAGACTGCGACAAGAATACATGTGCGGCGGATGCTTTATCATTTTATTTCACAATAACACTCGAAGAATATTTTGTGTTAAAAATGTTCTATGTCATTAGCTGGTCGTATTTTATTTTGTCCCATAGTATAATTTTTTTTAAATGCTTTGGAATGCTCGTTTTTTTTTTCTTTTAATAAAAAATGGTTTTTTTATTCTTTTTATTTTTATTTATCTAAAAACCATGGCCTAATCTTTAAGCCTAAGATGGCTAGCTTTATGTTCTTTTAATAATAAAATCGATTTTCTATTTTATTTTTATTTATGCAAAATTATTAAGCCAAAGATAGACAGCTTTACATATGTATGTTGATGAAATGAAAATAAAAATAGAGTATATTACTAACACTTTTCTATGGCTGTAAATAAATAAATTCTCTCAACTTATTTTCTCTCTCTTACTCACTAATCCATAACCATAGGGGCATGTGTTAACCTAGAGGAAAATTGTTAGTAATAATTGCAAGTCTACTTATTAAACCAATGATATGTATATGTGATCGGAAAATATAGAGAAATTGTACTGCACTAAGACACTAAGACACCGTATTTAACTTGGCAAGTATTCTTCCAAAAATCGAAATCATTTCTCATTGATATTAGTGAATACTACTGTGATATTTCTTTGGGTGTATAATTGAAGTCTGAAAAAAGCGACATGAACCTTCTTCTTTAAAAACTGACAAGATTTTTACGCTCTTTTTAACGAACATTCTTGATGTTCGTGTCCTATGTGTGTAAAAAGCCGAAGATGTTCTTCCCCTGAGGGACATTGGTGCCGACGAAAAATAAAATAAAAAGTGGTCAAACAACAAAAACGCACGATGAGAGCAACGCATTGTTACGCTCTTGGTTTCTGTATCATTCCCTTCTATCTTTCCCCCCGCGTCATGAAATATTTTTTAAAAATATTCCAAAATATGTTAAAATGCACATTCTTTATACTTTATTTTCTTTGCTACAACTTTAATAAAGTCCAGGTGTTGCCAAATTTTTCTTTTCGTTCCTTCTAAATTTTACGCATTGATTTACGAGTGCATTTCATACAAAGTAAAATAGACCTTGACCTTTGCTTATTAAAAAAAAGGAATTAAAGATTAAAAAAATCCATACCACACGCTCCATCTTATCGCTTCTAAATTAAGAACAAAAAAGCCAAAAAAAAAGAAAAATAAAATAAAAAAAAAGTTCAGCATGAGTGTGTTAAATTATTTAATTCCTGAGGTAATCATTAATGGCCCTGTATGTTAGGGTCAATGGTTTCTGTCATTGACAGAAATTTCCATAACCTTGCCTAGCCATAACGTAATTGCAGTGTCAACAGTACACCCAGTTACCTTAAGTTTTAAGCAGAAAGAAAAATGTTTACATGCAGCACTTACTTGTTGTTCTATTGTCTAACGATGCTGGCCTTGGCATTTAAACGAGTGGTGGTGATGGTGGTGTTAGTATGTCTCAATCAAACTTCTTCGCTGGTGAACAGGCAATGCCAGGCAAATTTTTCTCATTTTTTCGGATTAAATTATGTAGGTTTGTGACTTTGACATGCACGCGGTGGTGTATTCCTGTGCTTGCCCAAGTTACTGTGTGACGTCAGTTCCATTTGTTTCGGTAGTAATGTACCCACTCAATGTGGCAAATTCCTGAAGGCTAAGGAATTTTGCAAAAATATTTTCCCCTCATTTTGTTGCTGTTTGTGTTGACTGTTGTATTGCCAGTCGTCTGCGTAAGTTTCATAAACTCACAATGTTGGCAATATTTTGCTCTTAGTGTCGTTGCTGTTGTTGTTGTTTAAATGACGTATTTGGCTGCCTCAACTTGTTTGAATGCCAGACCGGCCTTGAATTATGAATTTGTTTGGGGGTGAATAATAGTTGATGGGTGGGCTACAACCATAAATAAAAACCATGTGAGCTGCCATTTTTAAAGGAGTTTTTTGTTTTTTTTTTTATAAATTTCAATGGAATTTAGCAGGTTAATAATTTTGAAACTGTATTATCGCATATGATAAAGCAGGCAAACCGTAAGTGTGTTAGTGCACATATAAAATGAATGTGTAGTTCGGTTTTGGAGTTCAGACTGCATTTCCACTTAGTTTGCAGATATTTTTCTGAAAAAGTCTTGCCCGGGTAGTATCCAATATTATTTCCTGGATCCTATAGAAATAAATTTATCTTGGAGGCCTTGAGTATAGCTTCTACCCATCAAATATTTTCAAAATGTGCCAAGACCTAAAAAGGCTCACGAAAAAATTAATTCCACGTAAAGGTGACGTAAAGGTGTCCAGAAAGACTCAGAACAGGGGCCCATATGACTGCCTATCTGATCCTCTGGGTTTGCATTTCTATATATGTTTTGCTTTCGCCGTTTTTTTTTAAATAACACTCCCCAGATAACAAAACATATCTTGTGTTCAGTGGGTTAGTCTGACAGGAGGACTATCCTTTTCCTTTTTTTGGTTTTGAAACTATTTTTAGAATTTTCTTGGATCTTGGAATGTACGCTAGAGAAGCAACAACCTTAGATTCAAACTATTATGAAGACGCAACGAATTATAATGCTGCATTAACATAGAGTGGTTCATCACCACATTCACCCTTATTCTGGTTGTCGTCGTCGTCGTCGTCGTCGTTTTTGAGTCGACATCGTTTTCTATCGTCGTCGACATCACGTCGACACTGTTTTGGTATTCTGTAACAGTACTGTGTCGACGTCGACTGTTTATCGAAAATTGTAATAACACAAAACACTCATCTCTAATATTTAAGTCAGCCGATTCATTTTATGGTTTATTTAGAAATAAAAAAAAGCTTTTTATCATTAGACCTGTCAAAATCAGCGATGTATTGATCCATGTCCAGGAATATGTGGCCGTTTTGCGCTTTGCAATGTTGTAAACCACAGTCCGTTCTGTACTTGTATTCAAGACTATACAGGAAATCCATTTGTTCAGTGCCAAAAAATGAGTAAGTTTGATAGGATTACAATTGCTGCGAAAACTTAGCTATTAATACGATTTTTAATGTCTGTAGTTGAACCTCAAAAGGATGTTGTTGCTTCGAATCCTTGTCTACCTTCACCGTGTGGTCCGAATTGCATTTGTAAGGATATAGGGACAACACCTTCATGTACTTGCTTACCAGAGTATACAGGACAACCACCTAATTGCCGCCCTGAATGCGTTACAAACTCCGAATGTCCCTCGCGACAAACCTTTAATTAATCAGAGCAGGGATCCTGCTCAGGACTTTGTGGCCAAAGTGCAGTTTGTCGTGTTAATAGCCACACTCCAATGTGTTATTGTGAGTCTGGCTATACTGGTAATTCATTTGTGCTATGCTCTCCCATACAACAAAATCCACCTGAAGTTGTCGACCCTTACAATCCAATTGCCTTGTATACCCTATGCTCAATGCCGCCAACAAAATGGCGTTGCATCTTGTCAATGTTTACATGATTAATTTGGCAATCCTTATGAAGGTTGTCGACCGGAATGTTTGATTCCGACTGCCCGTCGAACAGAGCATGTGTTAATGAGAGATGTAAAAAACCCATTTCCTGGTACCTGTGGGCAGAATGTCGAATGTGTTTTTAGCAATCATTTGGCGACGTGTAACTGTATTTATGAATATCAAGGTGATCCATATCGCTATTTTACTAAGGAAGAAAAACGTAAGACAATAAAAATTCACCACAAGAGTTAATTTTTTAATGCTTGTCATTACCAAAAATGATGTCGACAAAATCAGAGTCGACACAACACAATATCGACTTAGTATTGACTTGCAGAATACCAAATGTGTGTCGACAGTCATCGATAACTGTCAATAACGACAAACAGAATACCAATTTTAAATTGTCGACGCAAGTCGACGTCGTCTTGCGTCGACGACGACAACCGGAATAAGGGTGATTAAGTATTCAAGCAAGGGAGGGGGCAGCGAAGCACAGCGGGTGAAAGTTAATGGCGTATGGAAAATACAATTTTATTGTAAAAATGATGGAATGCTGCTGGAATAGAAATAAAATTTAATTAATTTAAAAAATAATTTTATACAAAGAAACACACCCACCCATAATAGGATATGTATTTATTGTATTTTCTTTTATCTTTTAATTTTCGTAAATTGACGAAGAATGCAAAAAGTGTGCAAGTATTTGAAATTTTATTATAAAATGGAGGCGCGTGTATACTGACCACAACCAAAAAGCGAATTGAAATAAAATTGTACAGAATGCAGCTGATATAAAGTACGATATAGAGTATCACATATTCGATATTAACCGATTATATTTGAGTTTAATTTAATAAAAATCTGTTTACAATTCGTTAAGCGAAATTGAATTGAAGTTAAAAAAAACAAAATCCCAAATTCCCAGAATTTTTCAGCACATTTTGCTTTGTGCGCGTCAGGCGAATTAAGTTTTCAAGCCATTGTTAGTGATTTACGTGAACATTCACCCACACAGAGAACTACATACAAGCGAAAATAAATTGTATGCAAAAACAACCAAAAATTCGAGACTCATACATACGTACTGAGAGTGAGCGAAACACACCCCTCAATAAAAGCAAACTATTTTTATTTCACATCTTTTTTTTGCACAATTGTTAGTACAACAAAGTAAATATTTACACACACGCATGCATACATGCACATGTAGTATGTAAATATAACAACACATGCAAACACAACAAGGTAACAAAACATAATTGCTAAAAAAAAAACAAAACAAAAACGTGTGAAAGAAAACAAAGCAATCGATATACCCCTATGAACATACATACATACATACATATGTACACTGTACATTTAACACGCTAAAAATACCTGCAATCAACCCAATAACAAAAACTAAACACAACAAAGAAAAAAAAAAGATTTGAAAACATACGCACGTCATGGCACGTCGTCGTTTTCTTCTGTTAAGCCTCCCCTGCCGTACCCCCCAACCGTTGTTTGAACTCAACAAACGACCATAAAATGCATGCCAGACAACAAAAAACCAGACCCCAATACCACAACTTCTCTACAATGAGTATACAACTGTTATTGCGTTGCTTTAATTATTTACTACTCGTTTTATCTACACTTTTCTATTAAATTATCGACTCTGTACTCTCATTTCGTAAACACACGATATTTACAATTTTCCAGAAGAAAGAAAAAAAAAATAAAAGACCCTTGAACACACAGAAGAAGACACTAAACTCTCTGCCAACGTTCGTACCCCTCTAATAATAAGCAAAACACCGTTTTATATTCATAAACAAGATGGGAGTGGGTATATACTTATGTATGTGTTTGTGTGTGTGTGTGCTTGAAATAAAAATAAACACGCTATAATCTCACTGTTCACGTGAACATTTAGCCGATATCATGAGGTCAACGCGTGAACACAACAATTTCTGTTGCTGCTCGTTGTGAAAATAATAATAATACAATAACAATTTTGCAGTATGGCAGTGTATGTATACCAACAACTTTTTTGTATTCGGTTATTTGTTTATTTATATTTTTTTATTGTTTGTATATCTACAACAAGAACAACAAACTGCTTATGTGAATGAGTGTATATTTCCCAGTGTACAAACTAGTTTTTTTTTATGACGAATTCATCAACAGTAAATATTTCTACTCTCTCTCTCTCTGTCTTTCTCTCTCCATTACTCTTGTTGTTAGTCTCTTGTATTTCATGTGTATTTTGTAAGTCAATTACCTTGACGTTTATTGGCTGTGAACGGTGACGAGCCCCTTTTTTTAAAGGAATTTCTTTAACTAAAAAAGCATTGCCAGACATAAATTTTTGTGTTAAAATATTCTAATTAAGTAAATATGGTAGGCTGAAGCAACAAGTTGTTAAGGTAAACGAAAGTTTTTCTAAAGCAAAATTATCAAGATAAGAAAAACATAGAATTTTTGATTTCAAAAGTTTTCTAATGGATTTCTAATATATTTAAAAAGGCTATCAGTAAAATTGTAGTGAAGTGAACACACCAGTGATGACATTACGAGTTTTAAAATTATATAAATTTGCATCAGGGAATGTAATTTTATTTGAATAATAACAAACGAAAAGGGAAAAGAAAATATATGGTTACGCCGACAAAAACAAACTAAGTAAAAATAAGCAAACTAGACAAACAGACAGCAACAAAATATACACATCGTACGGTATTTAGAATTATACAAACAAAAATGAAGGTATTTACGGGAAGAAAAATAAACAAATATCGAAAGTCCAACAATAACAATCCAAAAGAACAATTCAGGCATAAAATAAAGGAGTACAAATATAGCGATTGCCTGGGAAGTTTCCACTAAAGGGTGATGTTATGTTTTAGAGACGACAACTGGCCACATAGATTATGCGATATGAAGTCCTTAGACTTTTTTACAGCTCCATCAAAGACTGTATCCTAACATTTGAAAGCCAACCTTTTCCAATTTCATTCACGCTATTATAGACCCCATGTAAAGCTATCTTTAATAACATTTTAAAATTTTACACCTGGCAATACCATACGCCTAATTTTATTACAAACACGCACATATACCAACCAACACACTTACTTCCCTCTTTGTGCCAGAAAAATTTATACAGAGTACGGCAAACATTTATACACAATATTCAACAGTTTAAAGCGCATGTACAAAACAAATGTTTGTAGTTTTTGTTGTGTAGTATGTATTGCAAACAAATAAATGTAACAGAAAACATTACACAGCCAAATAATTATCAACAACAGCAGCAACCCAGTTTCCATTTAAAGAAAAACCTACACACTAAAATTCTTTTGCTCTTTACACTACTACGAGAGAATTAATGCAAGCAACAATAATGAAACAAGAAAAAAACATGTTCTCGTTAACAAGACGAAAATAAACGAGGACATTTGTTACAACCACAACATCCAGTCAGCCAGGCAGAGAAATACATAAGTTGAAAGCAACAACACAATTAAAAACACGAGCCAAAATATCAAAACAAAACCAAAGAAGAAGAAGAAGCAGAAAAAAGATGAACCAGACTTGAAATCAAATTTATGTTGCCATAGGTGGTGGGCTTTTGAAAAACAATAACAAGTTTGAACACATTACGGTTTACATATAAATGTTTTTTGTTGGGAATTTGCTTGCTTGCCATGTTGTTTACCATACTAATACGAGTGAATGTACACGGTAGAAAAAGTAACAAAGTCATGCAGGTTCTTGCTGAACTATTTAGAAAACCGCATTTTTTTTCTCTGTTGTGATTGTTATTGTTAAATCACACGGTCATTTAGTGTGATGCTGAATAGCTGATGATCATGATTTCATAAATAAATCATAAAATTCCATGACAATTTTTGTATTTCTTGCGAATAACTTCCGTTGGCAACGCCTCGGCAACAGCCGAGCCAATAATGTTCGTTAGTTCTTCTTGTGTTTGTTATTTTTATTGAGAGTTGAATAATGGGTTTTAAAAATACCCGCGCATGTTTTGTTTATTTGTTTGGGATGCTCAGCTGTTGTGATTTTTTTTTTTTACTTAAAATGATGAAATTTCTTTTTGTTGTTGTTGTTTTTTTGTTTTTATTAACAATGTGTTGGCCTTTTCTCTATTTTTCAGTGATAGTTTGGCCGGCTATTATTGTTGGCTGAATAACACTAAACGTCTGTCTGTCTAACTTTGCTGCTGGCCATTTGCCCGCCATAATCTTAATGAGTAAGTGAGTAAACGAGCAAATGAATGGCTGCTGCCTACAATTTTATTTTGAATCACGCTTTCTCAGCGTGATTTGTTTTGAAAAAAAAAAATTGGAATTTTTCAATACTTGTCTCGTACGAGATGCCACAAGATAATGAGACAGTCAGTTAGTTAGTAAGTAAACGAGTAAATATTATATGATTTTCTTGTTATTGTTGTTCTAAAGTGATCAATTGAATTGCATTCAATTCATTACTTATGGGTATTTTCCATACCCTACATTAGTTAATGATGACTGGCGTATCACATTTTAAAATCGAGCTTTTCTTTATTTTCCTTTGTTTTCATTTCTTTTCATTGTGATAAGAAATACTGCAACAAAGCCATCGTAATGCTGGTTAGTGGTAGTATCTCTTAAAAGACACAAAGCAAGGAAGGAAGTTCTGTAATCAGTTGGCCAAGAACGTAGAAGTTACAAGTTGAAGAAAATCTTTGAGAAAGTCCTCGAAATGAAGTGATAAGTAAGGTTGACAATTCATATTCGCATTTAAGCTTTTAGATGTCCTAACTTCGCTGCTCTGAACATTTAAATTTTCTGCGCATCTGTTAGAATTGATGATACGCCACGCAGTTTCTATTCAGCGGAGGTGGTTTCAAATTGTTTTTTAAAGTAAGAAGTATGAGAGAAGTTACGTCATCTAACGGGAAATCACGCTCATGTTGCAATCTTTAGTTCTCTTTAAATTTTTGAGCAATTGAGACAAACACGAGAAACTACGTCATCTAACGGGAAATCAAATAAGAAATGATAAAAAAAGCGCTTACATACATAATTGGTCATTACAACCCTTCAGTCAGGATTACGACCTAGTTTCTCACACCACTTATGTTGCGTGTGTTAATTTTATACATGAGTGGCGGGACCTACAGTTTAAAGTCGACTCCGAACGACAGATTTTTGAGAAACTTTTCATGGCAATTTTTATTTACTCTCAGAGTTTTTGCCAGAAATCTGCTGAGAGGAAGTCACCGAAGAAATACTTTTTGTATTTTGTCTTTGATGTCTGGCCTGGGGCTCGAACCCTGGCTTTTCGTCTAATAAGCCAACACACTACCTACTAGACCACGGCGACTTAAAAAAACGCTTAGAAAAAGCTAGACAACTTTTTGAGTTACTTTCTGGTCATTACGTCTGAAACAAGCGCTTGTACATGATAAGCATAACCGGTACTATTATCTGCAGTAAGAAACATGAGTCGGTAGGGCACATAAGTTCCTGACGTTCCCATTGAAGGATCAGGTTAGGCTACTTGATGTATTAAGTCTGGAATCGACAGTCTACGCGGACTGTCTTCATTTTATCTGCATTACATCACTAAAGAAAGCCCGGATATCGTATCCAATAGTAGGCGTGTAGGGTACTCATTTATTAAAATGTTTTTTTTTTTTTTTGTTACGAGAGTGTGGCCTCATATACTTTATGGATACTTACCCTACAAAAAATGGGTGTTCCAATGACTGCAGTAACGTCATTATCGTGACTAGCATTGTAGCGTAAAATTTCGGAGAGAGAGAGAGAGAGAGAGAAAAAAGTTTATTAACAATTTCCAAAAAATTATTGAGCAATAATTGTTGAAAAATATTAAAATGGGGCGTTTTTGTTGTCATTAATCTTATCGTTTTGACAAAACTCTTGTGACGCATGCAGGTGTGTACTTTTGTTTTTATCACAACACAATAAAAAATTTATTAAAAAAGATTTTGAAATATTATTTTGATTTACGTACCAAATCAAGGCAAATTCAATAAGGTAGTGTCAGTAGTACAACAACTCAATTCGCAGTGTTTTTTAACAAAAACAACATGTATTTTCTGTTGTTTTTGTGTGCCCGGTTATGTCAAATGAAATTCGCCGTAAGCCAGAAATGACAAAGGCGAATCCATACAATGACATAAAGTTGTTATTTTGTGTCATTATTTCTCTTTTGTTTCTTTTTGTTTATAAAAAAAAATTTTGTAAAACAAATTTAAAGAAAATAATTTTTAAAATACGGGCTGATTTGCGCTACCACTAAGGTATAACGACCTTCAGGGGGATTCTGGGAAGCATAAGAGCGGATTCTATAATAAAAGTTGTGCCAGGACATGAAGAATATTTAAATAAATTATAAATTGTGTAGAATACAAATATAAAAGGAAATAAAAAATAAATAAACAATGAATGTATATACAGTGAGCAAAAAAAAATGTGTACACTTATTGTAAAAAACTATTAAATAAATTATTCCACAGGATTTTGTTTAAGATGACTTTCTAGAAAATCCGTTAGCCATAGTTAAAAAATCATCACTTTTTTGCCTAAAAATGTGGGAATTTCTTAGTTTCGACAATTATTTTCTTTATACGTAACCAATAGAGAAATGTTTATAATAAGAATATAGTTTTTAAGCTTTTTGTAGTCTTAGAAAATAGTTTTTAAGCTTTTTTTAGTCTTAAGGACAATAAATTTCTTTTTATAGAAAATTTTTTGTTTAAAATTTATTTCGAGGTAGTGTGTGTTAGTTTTTTTTGCTCACTGTACGCAAACAAAATATTTGACAATCCCGTGCACTTAAAAAAGCAATCAGCTGGGCTAATAACATCACCTCCTATGCATTCGCCTTGGTACCAAATAAATTCTACTTCTCTTTGTTTTTGTATTTTATTGACACAATTTTTCCTCTGCTCTCCTTACTCTTGACATCTCTCGTATGTAGTATGTACATAAGTGATTATTTGGTTCTTATTTCGTAAATAAATTTAATTTTTTTAACGTTTAGAAATGTTATTTTTGTTTTTTTTTTTTTTTTTTGTTTCAAATTACACTCGCGTGACCTTGTGACCGGTGGTTTTTTTTTACAAAATTGACCTTAAATGACTCAATATTCGTATGAAACGTAGAGAAAAATGTGAATTTTATTTTAAGTTAACAGATGTTTATTTTAATTTTAAAATTTTTTTATTATGTCAACCATTAAAGGAATTTTACAATATTTTTTTCTTTTTTCCCTCCAGAGTTGTTGAATTTCAATATTTTTATTCCAAAAGTTCCATTTTTCTTAAGAATTGTGTATATTTATTCCCCCTTTTTAAATGACTTTATTTACATGGATCCCTGTAAATTCATAACACATGGTTCACACTGTACCTACATTGAAACAGAGACGTCGGAATTACATTTACAGGAGCACTATTGATATTCTTAACAGCAATGTTTCTTATGAAGGGTTAACCTTTTTTGAAGTCATCGTACTCAACTACTAAGCAGTTGTACACAATCATTCGGACACCCATTAATGGTCCTTCAGAAAAAGTGAACAAACTGTAATCACAGAGAGAGGGAGAGGGGAAAAGAGAAAAAAAAGGTAAAGAATAATGGAGAAAAGACAAAAAAGATGGAATAAAAAGAAGAGAAACATGATTTATCACATAACTATCACGTTCCAAGGTGACGTAGCACCTCATAGTTAAGAACCTTTGTCTTCTTAGCAATTTAGTTTAAACGCTCTAAAACAATAGCTTTTGTTTTATGCAGCACGAGAATAATCATTTTAATTGCGTCTTAAGGAAAACTAACACCGTCTATAAAAATCATTTCTCCATTAAAACTCAAATTGTTCTGTCACTGTTTACGCACACGTTTATGCGTCGCAATAATTGTGATTGCAGAACAAAGCAACAAATGCATTGAAAACTTCCGCTTTTATTAGCCCTCCTTTGTACGAAAATTGAACACACAAAAAAGGCAACAAATCAACACGTCACGCCACTGCCTTCAAAAGACCAGCTCAAGGCACAAAAATTATTCGAAAAACTTCTGGGCTGCTTCAAATCAAAACAATTACAAACGAAGAGATACAAAAAAATCAAAACAATGCACAGAAAAAAGAAACAACAAACCAAAGTCCTTTAAATGTAGGAGAAAACAACAATAACAATGACATACAGTGACAAGGAGAGAGCAATTTATCTTTAAAAACTTGAATTCACTTTTTTCCAATTTCAATTGTTGGATATGTAGGGGGAAAAACACTACTACCGACTACAATATACGAGAAACAACAGGGTTTAACGATAATGTATGTATGTGTGTGTGTGTCTGTGGATATATGAAATCGTGTCGGTGTCGTGTTTGTACACAAACGAGCCTTCTTTTTTTCCAATGAGATTTTCGTTATAATGTTGTTAATGGTGCTTCTTCTTCGTTTGCTGTTTTCTGTTGCTGGCTAGCTGAGTAAGCAGAGTGTGTGTATAAGCAACGTTAACTTGTTAAAATGAACTGTGATGTATTTTTCATTCGTTTGTTGATTGTCCAACGGAACGGTTCTTAAAAAGCGCTTTTTTTCTCATTAAGAAAAAACGCTTAAGAAATAAAAAATACAGTGAAAATATCAAATATTTATGCAAAAATATACATTTTAATTAAATAAAACATTAAAGAAACTGTGAAAATATATAATTTTGAACAGATAAAAAGAAAAAAGGCTTTAAATTTTTAGAAAAAGCATTGGAAAATTACAAGAAAACAATTTAAACTCAAAAAAAGAAAAGGATTATTGTAAAGAAAAATTTTAAAAATATTTAAAATTCTAAATAAATCAAAAAAAAATAATTAAAAATGGATATTACACTATTACCCTCGCCACCGGCCACACCACCATTGTGTGAAAAAATTGAAAATGTAAGTTTTATTTAAAAAAATATAAATTTCAAAAATTAACTTTGAAATTGAAAGTTTTAATAAGAAAAATTGCAAAAAAAAATATACAAAAAATTAATTTATGAAATTTTATAGTATTTTTAAATTTGATAGTTTTTCTTACTATTAAAAATGTTTTAAAAATGTTTGGTTTAAGGTATTTTGAACAAAAGTATAATTTTTAAAAGGAAAAATTACAAAGAAAATATTTGAAATAACAGCTAAACTCAAAAGTAGGTCAGTTAATATATTGTAATAGTTAAGAAAACCAGAAAATCATTTATAAAGCTTAGAAAAATCTTTTAAAAATATAGATTTTCTTTAAAAAACATTTTTTTTTTAAATTAATGCCAATATTACTAGGCACAAAAACCAAAAAACGCGTTTTTTATTTGGAAAAAAATTCTTAACTTATTTACATTCCCACAATTAGACACACCCCTTAATATAATTTAAAAAAAATACTATTTATTTAATTAAAGTTTAATTTAAACCAATTTTATAGTTAGTTTTTAGGTAAGCTCATCGTTTTTAATTTCCCTCATTAAAATATACTCATTTTTATACATTATTTGTGACACGCTTAAATGTAAAACTATAAATTTTAAAAAAATTTTCGTCACTTTATAATAATTGATCATAAAAAAAAGACAAAAAACATGACGAATGATATGTTAATACGAAATAATAAATAAAACAACATATTTTCTTAGAAAAAACAAAAAACCTCATTTTATTAATTTTTTTCTTTGGGTGTATTTTTTCTACCTTTAAAACATCTCTTTTCTTTATTTAGCCCGTAGAAATTTTGAAAACAAAAGTTTTTTATCTCTTTTCAACCTACACTTACTAATGTGATCACGCAGTAAACACTCTAGTATCAGCTGGTGTTCACGTGAACATTGAATGAACAACCATGAAGTAGACGAGTGATTTTTTGTATAAACACACACACATATGCATACGCACATGCATAAGTTGTTATACTTGATTATGTGATGTGAGTGTAAACAAACGACCTAGCAAAACACACACACAGCATGTTGTGTAGTAGAAACAAAAAAAAAACCGTACATTGGACTTAAAATTTTAACAACACAACAGCCAGCAATTGCTTTGTGTATTTAAATTGGGGGTATAGTATTTAATATTTGTATAGGTTTTGTCTCTCTTTTCTTTTTGAACTAAAAAGATGAAAAAAAAACAGAGAGAGAGAAAGGCAGAGAGTTTCATTTGACGTAGTTAAGTTGTTGTTGTTTAACTGAACTAAACACGCTGTGTGCCTGTTATTTTCAAAAAAGAGGGAGTGTTTTTGCTTTGTATTGTTATTGTTTTATAAGTATTTCTATAAAAATTGGCGGGCGCTCTTTTTTCTTTTTTTTTTTCATTAAACGAACCAAGCCCGTTTATAAAATTCCTTTACGTTCGTTCATAAAAAAAACATGGTATAAAAATAAACACAATTTATAAGCAATGACGATGACGTAGACCTTTGAAACAAACCCAAAACGAAAGACTATCATGGATTGAATGCGTGCTAGCTCACATTCACACACACGCCCATAAACACTCTCATGTACAGGCACTTATTTACTCATAATTATGAAAATAGCATTAGAGGGGTAATATATATATCTCTCTCGCTTGCTTGTATTTTTATTTACAACTGAGAGTATTTAAATGTAGAAGAGCGTAAAAATCTAACCAAGCAAACATTTTTAAGGCATTAAAATTAAATGAACTTTTTTATTTTGTTTTGTGAAATAAATTTTTAATAATTTTTTTTTCGATATATTTTTTTTTTTTCTAATTTTAGTGTCCTTTGGTATCTCAACAATTGGATGATAAACTTTTAAAAGTTAAATTGCAATTACAATTGAAGCATAGCAGCAGCAGTGGTAATAAATCTCTACAAAATGGCTTGATTACCCCACAACCCTCAGATACTGAAGATGATGGCAACGATTGTTGTTCCCAGCCTTTAAGTAAAAAACCAAAATTGGATATTTCATTTAACACACAACAACAACAACAACAGCGTGCCAGTGTCATAATGCATGTGAATAGCTCAGGCATTTGCTCAACTTTAGATGAAAATTCTTGTTCCTCTAACATATCCTCAGTATCACAAGCAACATCCGCCTCAGCTACAAACACCTCCTCAAACTCCCCCGCCCCTTATAGCTCGCCTCTATACAATACCGATGATGATTGTACGGAAACAAATGTTTGGCGCAGTTTAAAATTCAAAATGAATCGCAAACGTACCGCTACCGAAACTACAGAATCCTCTTCGGATAGCGAAAGTCTGACAAATCAAGCCGTACAAGCCACACAAGTATTACAAGCCAAAAATGTTTTAAAACAAGTCAAGCAAGAGGAGGAGGAAGATTGCAGCAGTAGTAGCAGTAGTCACAGCAGTTTGCCGCCCACATCTGCAGTGCAAATACTAACACAGGAAATGCCACAGTTTCGTTTTGCATTGCCAGCATGTGCCACCGCCTTACCGGCTAAAGTACAAGCTTCGGCTAGCACTACAACCACCACCATGCAGTATCAAGTTATAGCACCCAAAACCAATTTCATAAGCTCTGCTATGGCAGATAACAACAACAGCGGCAGCAGTAATGCACCATTAATGGCACCCCAGTTTGTCTTATTAAATCCAAATGTATTGCTACAAACCCTTAATCCCCGCCCAGCATTAAATGTAAACTCTAATCCAGCCCCCTTGGCTTTGAACTCAACTGCAGCAACAAACAAGGCCTCTAATAATGCAACAACACAAGCAAATGAACGTAAACGCATTTATGAATGCAATCATCCGGATTGTGGCAAAAACTATTTCAAATCCAGCCACTTGAAGGCCCATCAAAGAGTCCACACAGGTGAAAGACCATTTATTTGCAAATGGGAGAATTGCGATAAGCGTTTCTCGCGTTCCGATGAATTGTCACGCCACAAGCGTACCCATACTGGCGAGAAGAAGTTCGTATGTGTGGTATGCGATAAGAAGTTTATGCGCAGTGATCATTTGTCCAAGCATGTCAAAAGGCATGCCTCGAAACGGCAGGATACGGGCAGGCAATTGTCCAACAATGGTGGTGTACACATGGATGCTTCAGCTAATCTAGCTGGACAAGTGATGCAACAATTAAGACCAATAGCACCGGCGGCCAGCTGTGACTCTAGCTCAGTAACAGCACAGAATAATGCTGCTCCTCAAATATCTCAATTGCAAGTGCAAATTTGCACAGCCACGGATTTGTTAAATCTGCAGCAAGTGGCCAATTTTGCTAATTTCATAACACCCGCCGCCGCTGTTACCCAAGCTGCTGTGGTCCAGCAGCAACAACAGTAAATTTTAATCTCATCTTATTTTTTTATTATTTTTTTTTTAATCTTAAATTTCCTTAAAGAAAGAATTTTTTTTTTTATTTTATTTAAATAGTCAGTCATTCCACTTGAAAGAACAAAAAAGAAAAGAAAATGAAAAACAAATTAATGCTTACAATTCAATATCAAATTTAAATTAAGGAAAATATTTTCCTTTCAATATCAAATGAAAACAAAAAAATGGCTTTTCCTTGTGTATTAAAAACAAAAACAAAAAATATTTCCATTTTAAAAATTTTTCCTCTCAAAAAGCCAATTTATAAATTAAATAACTTTTTTTTATTATTATTATTATAATTTTAGTAATTATTTTTTATACATACAAACATACATTAAAAACAAATATATAAACTGTGATATTTAAGTTTTTTGTTTATTTTATGTTTTTAGTTTCTTTTTTTTCTATGTATTAAAAAAAACAAACAAACAATTTTTGTATTTAAAACTTTATGAATTAATTTATGAAATATTAAATTGTTTAATTATTAATTTATTTTAATTTTTAAACTGTGTATTGAATATTATTGTATCAACAGATTTTTAAATACTTTTCTGTATATAATATTTTGCCTATTATGTATACTTTAATAATAATTATTGATTGTAAACATTTAAACAGAAAAAAGAGAAAAAAATTAATTTAAAAAAATGAAAAAGAAAAGAACAAAACTATGCTCTAAAACAAAACAAAAAAAAAACAAATACAAATGAAAAAAATCCCTAATCTTAAAATGAGAACAAAAAGATACAAAATATACAAACAAAATATATATTTTTCAACTTATTCAAAACTTAATTACGAAATTGTGTTTTTATTTCGACAAAAAGAAAACAAACATAAAATTAAAAAAAGGGAAAGAATTGTAGTACAAATGTGTACCAAAATTAAGGGAATATGCCACATATGTCAGGGGAAAAAACATTCACCATAAGTACATATATTAATCCCTTTAAAGAATTGATTATGAATGACATTCAAAGTTTTGTCCGGTAGATACAATCCTCGCAAAACAAAATTTCTAACTTTCACCAGATGCTACAAGCTAATGGGATTCAATAATCTCTATCCAAGACGGTAGAGTATGTATGTGTTATCCTAGACCTTAAACTTAAAAAAACAAGAGTAACATTATATATCGGCTCTATCAAACCGTGATGAAATCAATTTTATTGTACGACTCCAGGCTGATAGACAGAGTGTGCCTGGATCGCCAGTGCAAGGTTCGGTAGTGCCAATATTCTTTTATAAAGGGTCCGCCAAATAACTTTTTGTTTTTGAAAATGCTTTAAAAAAAACTACTGTGAATATTTTCGCAAATCTCTTTTTTTATTTGAAAGTACAATCCGCCGGTTAATAATGGAAAATAATTTCATTCAAATGGCTGCCTCGGCTGGCCATGCAGTAGCCTACACGATCGGTCCAATTTTTAAGCATATTATCGATTGTGTGCAGCTGTATTTCACCAATGGCTTCACGAATATTGTCCTTTAAAGCGTCAATTGTCTCTGGCTTGTCGGCGTAACACTTATCTTTGACGGCACCCCACAAATAATAGTCCAACGGTGTCAAATCGCAGCTCCGAGGTGGCTCAAAATGAGCTTCATCTGAAAATATGATTTTTTTTGCCCAAATCGGCATCTTCTGTAGGTCGATCGCAGGCCTACTTAGCGAAGCGAAAACGCATTGGATGGTCAATTGGCTTCAACTAATGAACCAATTGGACTTTGTATGGCGGCATACCAAGATCTTTATGCAAATTTCATCTCAATGATGTCTCCGAAATGTTCAATTGTTGAGAACGACGATGAATTGATATTGATGGCGCTTCACGCACACTTTCTGCCACAGCAACAATATTCTCGGGTGTACGCACTGTTTTTGGCTTTTCACGCATTGGTTTATCAATGAGGATGCCAGTTTCTTTCACTTTTTTCACAAGATAACGAACATACGGAGCTGACGGTGCTTCTCTTCTTCTAAAATCCGTACGCAATTTTCGCACACATTCTGCAACATTACCATGATTTTCAAAGTAATATCGCAATATTTCCCAGCGTTGTTCAAGCGTATACACAACCATATTCGTCCAGCGGAAGGATAAAACTAATTATCTGGGTGCCCTGATAGTCTAGTGGGTAGTGTGCTAGACTATTAGCGTGAGGGTCGTGGGATCGATTCCCACCAGAGACTCTGGTCTGTGACACTACACCGAGCACATAGTCAAGTTACTTCGCTCATATATAATTAGGATATAATTTGTAATTGTATTGTAATTAATAAATAAATAAATAATTATCTGTCAAATCAGACATGACCATTCACGAAATACGCACTAGTTGAAAAAAGTTAGATGGCGGACCCGATATTTCATTCAAATAAAAACCAGTTTTTGCTGTGTTCAATTGCTTCCCTTTGTTTTTTTTTTTTCTTTTTGAAGCA
This sequence comes from Sarcophaga variegata, assembly GCA_932273835.1. Taxonomy (NCBI): domain Eukaryota; kingdom Metazoa; phylum Arthropoda; class Insecta; order Diptera; family Sarcophagidae; genus Sarcophaga; species Sarcophaga variegata. The sequence goes on from OW026361.1 coordinate 116,173,743, forward strand.
GAGAGCTGAGCTGGCTTAATGCAGTTAAATTTGGTTCTAAACTCGATTAAGGACATTCTGGGAAGATATAGACATTATGGCGTTGATTATAAGGTTTCTTGTTGAATAGTCCAACTAGGGATGACTACTGTTCTGAAGATCTCTCCTTCTAATGATTTCAGCAGGAGCTGTGGATCTGAGGAGGAAAAGAAAGTGCTTTTGAAAGAGCTTTTGATAACATAAATCATACAATAAACTGAAGCTCATTGCTTCAGATAAGATTTTGCCAAAACATCAGCAGCACCAGCATTACATACATACATACATAATTGGTCATTACAACGCTTCAGTCAGGATTACAACCCAGTTTCTCACACCACTTATGTTGTGTGTGTTAATTTTATACATGAGTGGCGGGACCTACAGTTTAAATTCGACTCCGAACGACAGATTTTTGAGAAAATTTTCATGGCAATTTTATTTACCCTGAGTTTTTGCCAGAAATCTGCTGAGAGGAAGTCGCCGAAGAAATACTTTTTGCATTTTATTTTGATGTCTGGCCTGGGGCTCGAACCCTGGCTTTACGTCTAGTGAGCCAACACGTTACCTACTAGACCGCGGCGACTTCAGCAGCAACAGCATTAAACGAGAATAAAGGCGTACTCGAACGACATAGACTATGCGGACGATTAATTACCTCTCTGCTCTGAAAATTTTCAAGTAAATCTCCGATACGAACGAATCTCCTAGACCCAATTGATATCGATTGCAAAACCTATCTTCTTACTATTTGCTTTCTACACTTTATAAAGCTCTTCTCTTTAATCAATCGGTACATCTAGTGTAGCTAGATTAACATCTGGCCAATGACGTGAGACAAAACCTCGAAAACTTCTAGTATTTAAACTTCTAGTTTCGCTATGCTCTAACAATGTTTTTTGCGGTCAATATTAACGATGTAGATGAGGTTTAGATATGACTGCCTACAATCAATTTCGGACAGCTTCTTTTGCATTGGCGGCATGAGGTGCAATGCAAAATAGCCATTTTTAAGGAGCCTAACTGTGAAATTGCTTAAAGAAATGTTGCTACTTTGTTAAATGAGAATCTGATAAGATAGCTGTTGTCTCAATCGTCTATCTCAGTCACACAGTAAAGCGACAATTTATGCTTCATGATGCAACTATGTATGTTACGCTAGCAGTTGTCCTCGGAACTCTCGCTTTACTGTCAAAATTCTGAAACTAAATCCAGATTTATTGTCCTGTCTGCAAGTATTAGAAACATTTTTTCAGTGATGGCCACTACCCATCAGTAAAATAATAAACCATTGCTTTATATATGATAATATAGGTATTGTTAGTGTATTATATGGTGTTGAAAAAACGATAAATGGAAACTTGAACCTTAAAAATAAATATTTATTTACGGATATAATATATTTAAATGAATAAAAAAAGTCAAATTACATGCCCAATATAGTGAGATATTCGCATGCGGGTTTAATAGCATTTGGTGAGCACGCCTGACGTACAGACATCTCCCAGGTGTCCAGGATATGAGAAAGGGAATGTAGTTTAGGCAGTTTAGCAATGCGTGCAATTAAAGCATTTTGAACTGCCTTAAGGAAGGCAGTAGTAGAATAGTCCTGTTCAATCATAGAACATTCAGGCGAAACCCATGGATATTCCTCTGTAAAGTAGAAAACAAAAACACTTAATTTGCAGCACAAAAAATAGAAATCAAACACTTACCCGGTATATTAACACTAACTGGTGGTACACTCGGCAATTTCTTATCGTCCAAGCAGCAGATTAATTTAATCGATTTGATATTACTTTGTGCAGTATGATCTAAAGTAACCTTAAACTTCTGATCCAAACGAGCTATTTCACCCTGCAAGACATAGGGTATTTCGATGTCTGTACCGGCACTAGGTTTTTCAGTTACACGAGCTCTTTTGGCCGGCGATGGTGCTGAGATATCAGTGCCAAATAGTAATTCCAAACTAGGCCTAAAGGTTCTATGTAAAGTATGATTAGCTATTGGACTTTGCAAAGTTGTGTTAATAACCTCCATTAAGGGATTGGATGATTTCTAAACAAAAGAGTTTAAAAATCAGAATTTATAAACACCTTCAAGTTAAGTTTCCTTCGAAATACTTACACCAAATGTTTGACCACAGAAAGGTGAGATTTTCATGTTCTCCAATACCTTTTCACATTTGAGCAGCGTTTCCAAAGGCACGCGTTGTACGGGATTACTTAAGATCTCCAAAAGTTTACTCATTTTTGTATAGGATTCCGCATTATTACCATCATTACGGAATTTGGCCACCATGCGTTTCAAGGTTTCCTTGTATTTCGTCAATTGTTTATACTTCTCTCGGTAGAGTTGATCCTCTTGGGGATTAAAGGGACTATTTTGTGTTACCTGGCCGGGTGTATTTAAAGTAGCACTTGGTGATTGACGCATTTGTTGTCGTTGATTGGGATTTTGCATGAGCCCTGGCATTTGAGGACTTGAAGTGGGCACCAAAGCTGGACTTGGTATCATCTGTGGATTGGGTATTGTTTGTTGTGGCACTTGAGGACCGCCCTGTTGACTGCTTTGTTGCATTTGCTGTTGTTGTTGCTGCTGCTGCTGTTGTTGTTGTTGCTGCTGCTGTTGATTATTTACCACCTGTTGTTGTAATTGTTGCTGCTGTTGTACATTTAAAGCACCAGCCGGTGAGGTTCCAGTACTGGGTGAAGGGCTTTGACGTAAAAATTGCTGCTGCGCCACAACGCCACGATTAACGCCAAACATTTGCTGACCCTGGCCAATATTCATATTGGGATTCTTTTGCATGCCAGGCGGCATATTAAGCATTTGATTAAGATTACCTAGAAACAGGAAAAACAAAATTATTTTGGTTTACGATCCTTTTCGAATATTTTCTTTTATTTTACTCACCCTGGGGACCAGTAGCATTTGGCATACCACCTGCTTGCCCTTGAGACACCGCGTTAGCCACACTGTTAGGATGCATAGGACCTCCTGTACCCACACCTACATTGCCTACTTGATTTTGTTGCATACTGGGCGGTATACCTTGCATACCCTGATTACCGCCTGCATTGGGGCCGCCAACAACATTCATTGAACCCACTGGTCCAGCTTGATTCATGCGAGCATTCATCATTTGATTTAATTGGGGATGTTGCATGCCCATTTGCTGCATTTGTTGTTGTTGCAGTTGGTTAGGCAACTGCTGGACATTCATAGAATTAACATTTACCACGGGACCGCCTTGTATTTGGCCGCCGGCATTCATTTGCATTTGATTGGGACCCCCAGGTCCGCTGGAACCTGGACCCATGGGTACATTGGCATTCGGACCACCCATTTGATTTAGCTGCCCAGGCATACCCTGAGGACCAACTGGTCCACCGACACCAGTGCCCGAAGAAGGTCCACCCATTTGTTGAGCATTACTTACCATTTGTTGATTTGGTCCCCCAGCGGGACCTCCCATTACATTCATTTGTAATCCCCCTGGGCCACCCATTTGTGGCATGATTTGTTGTTGTCCTGGTCCAGTACCCACAATATTTCCTTGCTGTTGACCTGGACCACCTGAGCCCATGGCCATTTGTGGTCTAATGCCTTGCATTTGCTGCATTTGTTGTTGACCAGGACGTTGTTGATTCAAAGTTTGCAAAAGATTTGAAGCAGGTGCCGCACCAGCAGGACCTTGCTGTACGTTAGGTCCACCCGGCAAGGACATCATTTGGGGATTACGATTACCCTGGCTAGCCAGGGTCTGCAAGGCATTCAAAGGATCCTGCATCATATTCTGCTGGCCCATTTCAGCATTAGGTTGTGGTGCTTGCTGAGGTCTTCCTATTCAATAGATAATATTTTATTCAAACAGGGCTTGCCTTATAAAGAGGTCTTGAAACTTACTTTGCGACAAATCCTTAAAGTGCATAAACAACTTGGCCACCAAACCCAGGTATTCATCCTTGTTTTTTGACTTTTTGAAAATGTGATTCTCCATAACGCTGGCACTTTTACCATCTTGTCTGGTGCTTTGCAGGATTTCATTGCTAAAATTATGAACAAAATCAGGCGGAATTGTCAATGGCTGTCTGGCCCCTTCGATTTTCTTTTACTTACATTTTCGTGATGACATTTTGGCGAAACTTTTGTGACTGCCACTCTTCTGCCATTTTGTTGGTATTTATTTTTTAAATTTATTGTAAACTTTAAGAAGTTTATTAGATTTTCTTTAATATTTTTTATTAAACTTTTCGGCAATTTGTTTACACTTAACAATTCTACACAATTATGAAAGGTAACAAGGTGAATTTATCTTCACCATGAAAGGTAATTAACGTTGTAGTGCTACCATCTCCACTTTTGTGATGTCAATTTAACCTAAAGTTGGCAACGCAATGGGAAAAGACTACCAGACCTTGAATGTTTATGTTTTGTATGTTAAAAAGTGTTTTTTTAATTAAGAAAAATTAGTAAAAATAATATTTAAAGTAATATATTTTTGAATTTTTGTTTAAAATATTGATTTTTATAGAGAGTTTGTCTTTGTTTATACACAATATTTTTTAATTTAAATTTTTTTCGATGCGTAATAAAAAATATTGTGACACAGTGGCAATACTGCGTGATTACGTCCCACCCATCCCTGATTATGTATGGTGGGTTTGTTTTAACCCGATGGCTCCGCTAATGCAGATGAAAATTACTTATTCTAGGCACACACCGGTAGTACGTACAATGATCTATGGTAATACAGTACCTATTTCAAATAACGGCATTTTGGTGAATTTCAGTTCTATTCACCATACCAGGAAAATTCGTCATACTTTGCAAAACTCACCACTGTGGAAACTCACCACGCCAAAATAAATTCACCACCCTTCCCAAAGATTTACCATGTTAAAAAATGTAATTTTGGTAGTGTCTGTCACAACAACCACAACAACAACCGCCAACACACACATATACGGCTACAGGCAAGAAAGAACTCCCAACACACACACGCGGCACACTTACGCCATAAATTCTACTTGAGAGCGACATGGCTTTTCATTTTCACTTAAACAACTCGGATACGAAAAAAGAATGTGTGAATTATCAACCACTGTTTGCTTTTAAACGAAAAGAGACGATTTTTCCAACCGCCAATGTTGCCAGGAAAGAAACTAATTTTGTAAATCACTCCAGAAAATATTTTTAAATTCATAGTTTTTTCTATTTTTTTTTTTTTCAAAATTAAATTAGGTTTATTTATTTATTATTTAGTTTACAATATTAATAAATTGCAAAATCAGAACAAAATAAGAACCAGTTTTTGGTTGAAAATTACTAAATACGGCAACACTGATTTTGATGATCAACTGTTGCGTATGAGTGTTTTTAATTAAAATTATTTTTTCTTTTGAAATATAATATTTATAAAGAAAGCAAAAAGGAAAATTGAAAAACACTCTCTCTTTAGGTTTTTGTTTAACTCAGTGTTTCTAATCATAGCTGTTCTCTTTTCTTGCAGAGAGAGCGCAGTTAGTTAAAACTCTCTGCTGTTATTATGCTTGGAGTTTTGTTTTCTCTTAATTTTGTGAATGAGTGTGTATGTATTTGTTTATTATTTAGCTGTGCTTTATTTAACTAAAACTTAAAAAAGCACTCGTTTGTCCATTTTTAGCTCATTCGCGTAACGTCTGTTGTGTAAAGCGTATCGCTGATATAAATTTAAGTTTAAATTTTTTCTCTTTTTTTATTGTTACTATTATTGTTGTTATATATATACATATACACAAATACAAGTGTAGTTGCAAATAAAATAAATATTTAACGAAATTCACTCATGCAAGCGCGTGTTTTTTCGTTTTAAGTTGCGTTGCCTTATTTAAGTTTCGTGTTGTTTTTTTTGTCAGTTTCTTACGGTTTTGAAACAAAATTATTTGCAAAACAAAATATAAATAAATAGCATAATAAAATTTTATTAACAGAGTTAACAATTTGATAACGTTCTGTTTAAAAATAGTTTCATTTTAATATAAATAAAAAAAGGCTTTAAAATAAGTTATAAAATCAAATAAGTAAATAAAAAAATACAAACAAAAAGAAAAAAATCAAATTAAAAAGTGAGAGAGGGAGAAAGAAGAAAGAGAAATGATAGAAAGAGAAATTGAGTATAATGTTACATATATTTAATGAGCGGTTTGTGTGTCTTCTTCAAGAAGAATATGTTTTTCTCATGATTTTGGCTCTTAATTACAAAACCTAAATAAAAAAGAAAACAAAAAAATCGTTGTTTTTTAGAGAATGTTTTGAAGCGCGCTAAAGAGTGAAACGTACAACAAAATTAAAATTAAAAAAAAGAGTTAAAAAGTGCTGACGTTTTGTATTTATAAAGTAACATACATATACAAAAAATAAAAAATTAAATTTTTTTCTTTATATTTATACCAAATAAATTTAAATTAATATATAAGAGAACTGTGTAAATAAAAAAAATAAAATAATCGTAATTTAATACCAAAAAAAAAAAACGCAGTAACAAATAATAAATAAAACTATAATTCAAGTGTCTTTAAGTGCAATAAATAAATACACAAAAAAGTGCAATAAATTTTTAAAATCTACAACAATAACAAATTATCGTTGTGCAAATAAATATACGTACGTACAACCAACAAAATGTAAGTAATAAAACACAATAATAAATAAAATATATGTAAACAAAATAAATTAAAAAACTAAAAATTAAATTGCACTTGGAGGAGGTACAGTGGTATGCAATAATTTAGAACCCATCGAATTTATTTTGTCGTTTCTTTCCAAAAAGAAAAGTTCATTCAGAGGTGGCAGTAATTTTTTGTCATTCATTCATTCGTTCATTAGCCTTTAACATTTAATTTAGTGACTGTAATCAAATGATGCAAAATACAGAAATACTTAATCGGTCATTCCAAACCATTTAATCAGGATTTTTATGAACGTTCTTTTTTTGTGGTAACAAGAATCCAAAGAATCGTATTTTTTCAGACACAATAATTAATTAATTTGAAAATTCATATTTTCACAAATATTACCTTTTGAACAGATTTCTATTTCATACAATCGTATTTCAAACACTTATAACCCTTAAAAAATAACTTGATGAGCCATAATTAATGTTCATCACTTTACTTTAGAGTTATTGAACGAAATAATGGATGAAATGAAAACATAAAAAACAAACAATAAGAAAAACAACGACACCTTGAAAGAAAGAAAAAAAAGATCACTCATTTTAATTATTTCCTCTACTCTACATGCCACTCGTTTTTAAATCTTTGCCAATCTACCGTTATTTGCAGCAAAAAAAAACATGATGAGAGCAAAGGGTGCGAGAGAAAATAAATTAAAAAAACGTATGATTTGTTTTTGCTTCTGCCTGTCATCACAATAAACAGTATTGCTAACGACATTTATTGTTTTCTTAATTGTTCGTTTTTAAATAACAAATCGCTTTGTTTTGTAAAAATTTCTTCGTCGACTTTCTACCAGCAGTCTTATGGCAAAAACTCTGAGAGTAAATAAAATTGCCTTGAAAGAGTTTTTCAAGAATCTGTTGTTCGTTATCGAAATTAAATTGTAGATCCTGCCGCTCATGGATAAAATTAACACACACGCAACATGGGTGGTGTGGGAAGTTAGGTTGTAATCTTGACTAAGGTTAAGTAAGTAAATAAATTCAATATGTACGAAAATTTAATGGGAAAGTTGGCAGATTTTGTACGTTCTTTGAAATTTTTCAAAAACAATCACAAATCTGTCATAAGTTTTTTACTTTCATTTTAAAAAGTACGACTGGAATTCTATAAGATTTTCTCTCTGACTACGTAGGTATGTCAAATTGTATCGTGTGGACTAGGCATTAACAATACTTATATGTTTTCAGTCTTATTTCTAAAATAAGTCAGAATGTAATGTATTTTTAATTATATTTTACATAATTTCGCTTTTCTTTTGATTAAAAAATTAAATTTAAAAAACAGCTCGTTTTGCCACACCACACAATAAGAGAGTAACTAGAAAGAGAGCAGAGAGCGTAGGAGAGTTAATAAAACAGACAGAGAACGTGCGCTTATTTAGGAAAGTATATAAAATTGTTGTTTTTTTAAACAAAATGAAAATGAAAACAAAAATTTTTATGATTTTACGTTTTTTGTTTGTGTGTTTTTGTTTGCTGTTTATGGCACAAACCAAAATAATAATAACAATACATAGTAGTAGCAAGACAAAAACAAAAAAAAGTCAAAACCATTTGCAATAACAACAGCAATTAGACTTAAATATGCATGCATGTGTGCCTGTATGTTAATAAAGAGAAAAACAAGTGCAAGGTGGCATGTTAGTGTACATTAATGTGACAATTTTAAAAAACAAAAATGATTAAGCATGAGTGTAACTGTGTAGTGTGTGTGTGTGTGTGTGTGTGTGTTTGTGTTTGAGAGTAAGTGATGATGGGTTTATTTGGATGCAATTGCCACGGTGTGGCCAAGTAAAGCAAATCGCCGTGACATTTTCTCACTTACTCTTCTTTTATTGGTTTATTTATTTATTTATTTATTTTAGTAAATGTATAAAAATAAATATGTAAATAAATTAGGTGATTTGGCTTTTTAAACAAAATAATTTAAAACAATTTGTTAAAAAAAACAAAAACAATTTAAATTACCTTTTATTTTGACTGCTTTAAAATCTCGAAACACGAACTGTCAATCATTAATTCATATTCAGGGTGTTTTTTTTCGTTTTCATTCTCTTTCTCCCTTTTATTGCACTTGATGAACATCAATTACCATTCAATGTATGTAGGGGTGTATGTGCATATGCATGTACATATATGTATGTATATTTGTGTATACCCCTTTGAAAAAAATACCTCTATTTTACTTTATTATGGCACAGTGGTATGCAAAAGTTATAAAATGGTTTTTGAATTATTGTGAAATATTTTTTATTTCCGAACTTTTCTTTTTATTTTTGTGACTTTAAACGTCTATTGAGCGTAATTTACATTTTTGGAATATTTTTTTTTCCTCCAAATCGAAGCAGTAATCGTTAAGGTCTTCAATTTTTCTTTCGTTTTATTGAAAAAGAAAAAAAGAAAGAAAAAAATACCTTAATTACCATAAAGTAAAAGTCTATAAAAAATTTACATGCGTACATACAGTACATACATAGATTTCTATGTAGGTATGTACATATGCATGTACATACGTGTTGTATTGTATATACAGTGTTGGAAGAAATAATAGGCACTTATAAAATTGAAAATATTTGTTTGAATAAAAAAATGTTTTCGATTTTAATAGTAAATTTAAATAAAACACACTTCAAACTATAATTTCGATTAAACTATAAATTCATTATAATGCTTGATCCTTATGATTATGTACAAAATACAATATAACTGAAATGACCGCCCGTGACTTGATTGCAACAGTCGATAGTTTTCAGATAGTTGACTACAGACTGCTTTTCACGCATTTATTGTGTGGTAATTTGACGATCTTTCAACGCTTTAATACGGTTTTTGACATAGCAACACAACAACAGCCTAGGTGTCAAATGCAAAATCTAACGTGCAGTGTGGCTCGTACCACCGTAGACATTAAACGATATATAGGTTTTGGTTCACGATCTTCATGTACGGGAAAAAGAAATCGGTTATCGTAACGGCAACGTTTCTGGCATGGTAACTATCAAAAAAAAAAAAAAATTCGCTCAAAGCCATCTACAGACCATAATGCCTTCCAATATTGTCAGTTTTTACGCATACAATCGGCTTTTCTTATAATCACTTCTGGCTTTTTCGAGTCCCATAAGCGACAAAACAAAACCGATTGAAAAACGGGCTTGAACGCTAAAGAAAATCTCAATGCTGATTTTCTGTTCCTGTTACTCTAACACCCAATTACGACGATGTATTGGCAATACCTTGCACAGTAGGCTTTAACATCTTCGTAATGCTTGAAAAGTGATCACGATTAAATCATAATATTTGTCATCCGCCTTTAAATGATGTGTGAGTTGAACTTACGCCATAATGAGCAGTAAGATAGGCTCAATTGCTGAGAATTGAGAATTCGAATTATGCGCCATACCAACAGAAGCAATATATTCGGCAATGCGGACCTAGTAATGAACACATCTATAACATCTATCCAGTCTCTTCAATAAGATGTCTTAAGAGAAATTCAGACTATCCGCGGTATTTTAAATAACAGAAGCAATTTTTTTCGATAGAGCGTACATTGCGATGATGAACAGGACTAACCAGTCGCTTCAAATTTCTTTATAAACTTGCCAATACCTTGCGCAGTAGTAGGCATTAACATCTTCGTAATGCTTGATCACGTTTAAATCATGGCAATTGTAAGAAGTTTTTTAATATTTTTATGCGTTTTTCGGTTATTAAACGATTCACATTCGTAAATGAAAGCTATTTAACACCTGACTGCCGGTTTTGATGTTACCACTTGGTTAATTTTCTTAAATCTTTGACATTCTTGTAAATTTTTTTTAAAGTTAAAAGAAAAGTTTTTAAGAGTGTTTTAATTTCACCACCACTGTAAGAGTACTACGTGTATGTATAAAATGCTGCCGTAGCCTATTGTCATTATAAACGGTAGTCTTCACACAAACACACACGCAAACATCATACATTTACACAAAATTTGTCGTTATTATTTTCGTGCTCTTGTTACTAAAAAAGCAAAAAAAAACAGACTAAACTGAGGTGGAGAAAAACACCGAAAAAAAAAGAATGAAAAAAAAAGAAAAACAAAATTGTTGTCAACCGTTGACGCGCTTACATACATAGTATATTCGTTTACTCGTTTATTGTGTATTTACTCGTACAAACTTGGTGCTTCTGCTTTAAAAAAGGCAACGGGTGCAATAAATAACAACAAAATGAAATGAAATTAAAAAAAGTAATGAACGGAGAAAAACAAAACAAAAGAAAAACATTGATTACTTGCTGCTGCTCCACTTTATTATTATTGTTGCATTTGAGTTTACAAAAAAAAAAAAAAAAAAATGCGAAAAACACGCACACGTAGAAAGGTATGTAAACAGATATTCATTCTCTTTCTCTTACAATCTCTTTTGATATACCTATAAAAAAAAATCAATTGTTGTTGTAGTTGTTGTTTTGTATTGTTGTTATCTTTTGAACAAGTAATAACAGGCAAACAGCAAACAATGCATTGGAAATGGTGTGAGTATGTGTCTGCTGTCTTATAAAACAGTGGTTAGTTAACATTTCTTGGCGATCTCAAATTCGTTTTTCTTTAAAATTAAAAAACAATTTTTCTTAGAATATATTTTTTTTTTGGGGGTCTATCTATACAGACATCCGTACATTTTCTTTAATTATATGCAACAAAATTGTCTTTTTTTATTCATTTTATTACGTTTTTCCGTTTTTGTGTTTTTGTATTGCGTCATTCAGGTTTTATTTTTAAATAAAATACAAAAAAATTAACACTTTCGTTGAGGTTTTTAACCTTTAGCGGTACTGTTTTCAGTTTTTCGCTTTTTTTTCTTCTTTAAAATGTTATGCAAAATGTTAGATTCATTTTGTTGTTGTTTTTTTTTTTTGTTTTTTTTTTTTAAGAATTTAATTAAAATTTTTAATGTTATTTCAACAACGTTTAAAGCTCAAATGTTTAAATTAATGGCAGTGTAAAATACTTTCGCTTTGAAATTCAACATTAACAGGAGGCAAGCGCATGTTATCATCATATTCAGATTCTAAGGTGGTTGTGTAGGAAATTGTCAACCACATTCCGAGAGCTTTAGCCGATTTAAGGTTTTAGTACACAAAGGAATTTCGACTGCAAACACTACCTAATGAGTGTGAGTGTTTTGCTATTACACTATCCAACCAAATATTAAAAAAATTTGATATTCATCGTGTCAAGTTTACAAACACGACTTTGGCTGCCATCGGGTAGTGTTTGCAAATGATATGTCGATTGTACGCTGACTAAAAGCAAAGAAAATAAAGTATAAAGAATGTGCATTTTAACATTTTTGGGAATATTTTTCAAAAATATTTCACGACGCGGGGGGAAAGATAAAAGGGAAGGTTACAGAAACCAAGAGCGTAACAATGCGTTGTTCTCATCGTGCGTTTTTGTTGTTTGACCACTTTTTATTTATTTTTCTAGTGTCTTTTTATAGTGTCTAGACGTCGGCACCAATGTCCCTCAGGGGAAGAACATCTTCGGCTTTTTACACACATAGGACACGAGCATCAAGAATGTTCGCTAAAAAGAGCGTAAAAATCTTGCCAGTTTTTAAAGAAGAAGGTTCATGTCGCTTTTTTCAGACTTCAATTATACACCCAAAGAAATATCACAGTAGTATTCACTAACATCAATGAGAAATGATTTCGATTTTTGGAAGAATACTTGCCAAGTTAAATACGGTGTCTTAGTGTCTTAGTGCAGTACAATTTTTCTATATTTTCCGATCACATTGTGTTAATAAGTAGACTTGCAATTATTACTAACAATTTTCCTCTAGGTGAACACGTGCCCCTATGGTTATGGATTAGTGAGTAAGAGAGAGAAAATAAGTTGAGAGAATTTATTTATTTACAGCCATAGAAAAGTGTTAGTAATATACTCTATTTTTATTTTCATTTCATCAACATACATATGTAGGGCTGTCTATCTTTGGCTTAATAATTTTGGATAAATAAAAATAAAATAAAAAATCAATTTTATTATTAAAAGAACATAAAGCTAGCCATCTTTGGCTTAAAAATTAGGCCATGTTTTTTAAAAAAATAAAAAGAATAAAAAAACCATTTTTTATTAAAAGAAAAAAAAACGATCATTCCAAAGCATTTAAAAAAAATTATACTATGAGACAAAATAAAAAAATGAAATACGCCCAGCTAATGACATAGAGCATTTTTAACACAAAATATTCTTCGAGTGTTATTCTGAAATAAAATGATAAAGCATCCGCCGCACATGTATTCTTGTCGCAGTCTGATCGACAACTAAATCAGAAAACACAAGAATACATACACATGTACATACGTACGATGAGAGCGACACATTGTTACGCTCTTTGTTTGTGTTTATTTTCCTTCTGTCTTCCTCCCTCTCATCTATAAATGAATTTGATGAGAGCGGGTCGTAATGTTACAACCCGCCATAAGAAATCTTACTTCTACATGATGCGTATCCTTTATATCCATATTCTTTGCTAAAAGGTATTAAAGACCAATTAAGTAAAGTACCACATGTCTGAAGTTTTGGGTTTGTTATGAAAAATGGAAAATGAGAAATCCCTCGTTTCAACGTTGTAGATTTGCTTTTTCGGTATTTCGCATTGTAAGAGATTTGACAGCTTCACTACACTCGTTGTCTGAAGATTAGGTTTTGCAATTAATGATGATGTATGGTAAAGCTGTCCTTATCTCCTGGTTAAGCTACTTCTCTACTATTTTACCTTCCCTGGAGTTTTCGCCAGCTTTATAGCATACGTTTTGTCTGAACTTTTGGTTTTACAGTCGAGTTGGCATTGGAAAGCTGTTTTTATGTTGTGATACAACTGGTGCCGCATTATTTCTTCCCATTCCTTCTTGAATTTTGAATATATTGACGCTGATAAGGTCTTGATTCAGGGGTTCCAGACAAAGTTGTATTATCTTAATGATGTTGTTTGCAGATATGTAGCTGTACAGCTGCCACGATAGAATCGACAATATTTTCGGAAATGTCACAGTAGAAGTTCTATTTCATCGAGAGTTTGAAGGGTAATAGATCTACACTTTCCGTTACATCAATCAATCAATATTTATTTATTAAAAATTTGTTAAATACTCACTCACACACTGGCATTGGCTACTGTAATGCCGCAAGTAAAGGGTGTTTTTTATAGAGGTATAGAACTTTAAGTTGCAATAAAACAACGATGGATTATTCGATTGACATGAATTTTATTTATCCGAAAGATAATCTTGTGGCACGGCCACGGCTGGCGCGGATGTAGTCCAATCTGGACGTCAAATTTTCGATGACTTTTTCCAACATTTGTGGCCGCATATCGGCAATAATACGGCGAATGTTGTCTTCCAAATGGTCAAGCGTTTGTGACTTTACCGCATAGACCAATGACTTTACATAGCCCCACAGATAGTAGTCTAGCGGTGTTAAATCACAAGATCTTGGAGGCCAATTCACAGGTCCAAAACGTGAAATTAGGCGGTCACCAAAAGTGTCTTTCAATAAATCTATTGTGACACAAGCTGTGTGACATGTGGCGCCGTCTTGTTGAAACCACATCTCCTGGACATCATGGTTATTCAATTCAGGAATGAAAAAGTTAGTAATCATGGCTCTATACCGATCACCATTGACTGTAACGTTCTGGCCACCATCGTTTTTGAAAAAGTACGGACCAATGATTCCACCAGCCCATAAAGCGCACCAAACAGTCAGTTTTTCTGGATGTAACAGTGTTTCCACATACACTTGAGGATTACCTTCACTCCAAATGCGGCAGTTTTGTTTGTTGACGTAGCCCATTCAACCAGAAGTGTGCTTCATCGCTAAACAAAATTCGCTTATGAAAATCGGGAACAACGGTAATCTCGTTTTGGGCCCATTCGACGAATCTACGCCTTACTTGATGATCGTTTGGCTTTAATTCTTGCACGAGTTGGATTTTGTAAGCCACGCAAACCAAGATCCTTCCGCAAAATCTTCCATAAAGTGGATGGACACAGATCCAATTCCTGTGCTCGATGGCGGATGGACTCATTCGGGTCTTCCTCAATGCTACGCTCTACAGCAGCAATAGCTTCTTCTGTACGCACCGTACAGCGTCTCTGTGGATGCGAGTTATCAATAAGAGTAAACGTGGTGCGCAAACGTTCCATGGTTAATCGAATTAACTGCTCTGATGGACGATTTTGTCGACGATAAAATGGACGTAGTGCGCGATACGTTTTCCGCACAGAACCATTATTTTCGAAATAAAATTGCATTATTTGCAAGCGTTGTTCAGGCGTGAGTCTATTCATGATGAATTGCCAAACCAAACTGAGAATAAATCACTTGACAGCTGTTAAGTTGGTCGCCATCTTGAAAAGTAATGCCAACTTAAAGTTCTATACCTCTATAAAAAACACCCTGTATAAAAAAAACAATTTTTTTTTGTTTCATTTTAATTTCATTCCATTTTAACGCGGTGGTAGGTATTTCATATCAGTTGAAAATTCTTTTGCCAACAATTCCGAATTCATTTCCAATCATAATTGTTAGTAATTTATTATTGTTGTATTATTATTTACAATACACTTTTATTATTAAACAATAAATAATTCTGCTTTTTTTTTATCAGCGCTTTGAAGAAGCCCTTGAATTTTAGTTTTTTTTTCATTTTATTTTTCATTTGCTTTAAAAGGTAAACAGTTTATTGAGCATGTAAACATAATAAATAAATAAACAAATGAAAAAATGTAATTCAATTAAATCAAATCAAATCAAATCAAATCAAATAAACAAAATATTATATTATCAAACATTTGCTTTTATTGATTGATAATCACACAATTAATCATTTGTTTTCATTGTTGTTGTTGTTGTACTTGTTAGAATAGATTAGACCAGATGAATTGTTTAATAATTTAATCGCTTTTGGCCCAGGTCAGTTAATGAGCAAAAAAAAAATGATTATGATTCCAACGCTTGCACACACACACCCACCGATACACACAGAGAGAGAGATACAGAAACTGTGATTAAAAAAAGAAAGTGTTTGTAGTTGATATTAGGGAGGGGCAAAAGTAATCTTCAAATAAATGTTAAGAAGACTGAAACGGGCACAGCAAAGAATCGTTCAAAAGTTCATTGTGACTGTAAATACAGTGGTGGAAGTATTAATAGGGTCGCACTAAAATTTCAATATTTTCTTAAACTTTTATTTATCATTCCATGTAGCCAGCCTTTGGCCGGTATAGCGACCGTAACATTAGGATAAAAAGTCTACATACATACATACATAATTGGTCATTACAACCCTTCAGTCAGGATTACGACCTAGTTTCTCACACCACTTATGTTGTGTGTGTTAATTTTATACATGAGTGGCGGGACCTACAGTTTAAAGTCGACTCCGAACGACAGATTTTTGAGAAACTTTTCATGGCAATTTTATTTACTCTCAGAGTTTTTGCCAGAAATCTGCTGAGAGGAAGTCACCGAAGAAATATTTTTTGTATTTTATTTGATGTCTGGCCTGGGGCTCGAACCCTGGCTTTTCGTCTAATAAGCCAACACACTACCTACTAGACCACGGCGACTACAATAGGATAAAAAGTCTAAAGGTGTCAAATTGACTTGACCAGAACATGAAATTACTCTTCCGAAAAACTTCTCATGCCATAAAGCCAAAATCAGTCATGTTGTGTAGCTCGTGGCACCGTCTAGTTAAAACCGCATGCCGTCCATTTTATTATCTTCAATTGTATGCTAAAAATCTGGGTTAACATACGGCCATAGTGCTTTGAATGAAAGATAAGATTTAAAAAAAAAATGGCCAAATGAGACCTACAGATCAAATAGGCACTTTTTCCACATGCGATAACTTTTTCACAATCATGCCATAAAGCCAAAATCAGTCATGTTGTGTAGCTCGGGGCATCGTCTAGTTAAAACCGCATGCCGTCCATTTCATTATCTTCAATTCCATGCTAAAAATTTGGGTTAACATACGGCCATAGTGTTTTGAATGAAAGATAAGATTAAAAAAAAACATAAACACGACCAAATGAGACCTACAGATCAAATAGGCACTTTTTCCACATGCGATAACTTTTTTACGATTATTTTTCCGAGATTCATGCTTAACTAATAACTTTGCTTGTTGCGGTAACCACAGATAACAGAGAAATGGGTTTCGAAAAATTAGCATTGAAAGCCTATTGCGGTAGGGCGTTGTGTATGGTTAAACGATTTTAATTGTTGCGTAAGTTGGTTATTTTATGGATGGGGGCACAAATCTAAATGCAAAATACACCTTAATGAGCCGAAAGATAAGTTAAATTGCTGAGAATGCCATGGAATATCTTCCATTATGGATAAATTACACAGCTCTGCATGGGTTTTGCAAATAAGATGGCTCCAGTTGTTTCCGAAGGTATTTTGCTAAACACGAATCTGGGTTTAAAAACCTTCCATCACGTCAGGTTTTCAAGAAATACTGGGTTGAAACCCCCTAAAAATAGCGTTTTTGGCCATTTTTGAAAATTTGTAGAACTAAACTCTGACGTGCTAGAATCCGAAATTGACAATCTTTAAAATGAGCCCAAAGCCAAATTGTATGCATGCACCCTTAAAGTAGGGGGTGAGTTTATATCAAGGGGTGCAAGAGAAAAAGAAACACATTACGGAGGTCCTTAAAAATTAATCAGATTTACTTGAAAATTGTTACACAGGGGTTTTTGGGGCCACTGATTACATATCTTCAGTCAGATTTAAAAAATTCAAAATGGCGGATGCAATATGGTTTGATTAATTTTTATAAACCTCGATCGACATATTGGATCCGCCATTTTGATTTTTTTTAATCTGAATGAAGATCTGTAATCAGCGACCCCAAAAACCCCTTTTTCTCGAAAACCTGACGTGATGGAAAGTTTTTGAACCCAGATTCGTGTTTAGCGCGCAAAATGCCTCCGGAAACACCTGGAGCCATCTTATTTGCACAAAAAAAGTCCAAATTTGCAGGGCTGTGTTATTAACATCTTTAATATTTCCAGTCTCTTCGAATTTCTTTATGATCTTGTGAATTGCTTGTACAGTAATGTTCTAAAAGAGCCTACGTTTTAACTATTTTTACCCATTCTTCATTTGATAAATATCCCTTGTTTGTAACTTGTAGAATTTTCATTTACAAAATTCCACTTCAGGTGAATGATATTTAACAGTTGAGAGACTTGCCGCACTTAGGGTTTTGAAGTTGCCAAATTCGTAACACTGATGTTATTTCATTCGGCCTTCAAATACTGTCTTAACAGTGTTAAATCATATGCAATTTTTCTGTTATCGCTCATACTTTAATCGCATAGGAATTTTGATTTTAATTTGAAAATATGGTTCATAAGTCAAGTGCAATTAATAAAAAAATTTCAATAAAATAAATAACCCGGTAAAAGTATAAAAATTACTACGAAATGTTTAAATTCAGCGTTACGTGTGTATGAAAAATCGTCACTTTATTACCCGAACGAATTATTAACCGATAACCGACTTGAGATGATGAACGTAAACGCCATCAATAAATAGAATCAATTGATATCGAATATTCACAATAAATATGACAAAGTTTCAAGTGGTACTTGAGAAATATTAAGAAGAAAATTATATGATGACCACCAGATAAGAACATGACATCAAATTGATTTATCATCTATTTAATTAAGGTAAAAAACAAATTCAAGAGTGATCCTAAATCATTCTACAAATTTGTTAATTCTAAACGTCGAGCAGCGGATTATCCTTCTGTTATGAAGCTTGGTAGTCATGAATCCTCAGATAATAAGGTTATAAGTGATTTGTTTGCGCAATTTTTTGCTTCTACCTACTCATCATCTACATTTAACGCCAATAATCAAAATTATATTCCTGAAGCAAAGGCCTTTGATATATCTTTTATTGATCAACGTACTGTTTCCAAGTATATACAACAATTGAAATCTTCGGATGTAGTTGGTCCGGATGGGGTTCCTAGCAGTATTTTAAAACACCATTTTCAATTATTGAGTACTCCATTAACCTACTTCATTCAATAAATCGTTTAAATTGGGCTATTTTCCCTCCTTTTGGAAACAATCATTTATCATTCCACTGTTTAAATCAGGATCTAAAGCTGATATTTCAAATTATAGAGGAATTGCTAAACTCAATATTATACCGAAATTGTTTGAAAAACTCCTATGTGTGATACACTGTCATTTCAAGCATCGTCTATTTTATCTGCTTCCCAGCATGGATTCTGTAAGTCTCGATCAATCACAATCACAAATCTTCTTGAATTTACCACCTTGGGTAATGATGGATTTATTGTAGCCAAAAACAAACTGACGTCATTTATATCGATTTCAGTTCAGGCATTTGATAAAGTAAATCATAACTTACTCGTTCATAAGCTTAATCAACTTGGTTTTAGTTCATCTTTATTGAATTGGATTAATTCGTATTTAGTAGACAGAAAACAGTGCGTTAAATTCAGGAATACGCAATCTAACTTTATTGATGTACTGTCAGGCGTACCACAGGGCAAGTCATCTTGGGCCGCTCCTATTTACTCTTTTTTATAAATGATCTCCCTTCTGTTATCAAAAATTCAAACACATTAATGTATGCAGACGATGTTAAAATATTTTTATCATTTAATAACATTGAAGGGCAAAGACTTTTACAAGAGGATATTACCTACTTACTTACCTCTTGGTGTAGTATTAATTTAATGGAGCTGAATGTTAAAAAAAATGTAAATATACAGTGGCGACATTTCAAATAGCACGGTTAGTGTAAAAATTTTCATACACATTTTTTCTCTTTTATTTCTTCAATTATTTAAATTCTTTTTACAGTTATTTGTTTAATAACATGTTGTTGTTAATTTGTAAAAAAAATTTTGCAAAAAAAGAAATGTATTTTTAGAAACTGAAAGTTATTGTTTCTTTCTCGCTATATTCGCGGATATTTTAAATAGCACACGTCTTAAGATATTTAAAAAAAATTATATTTTGATTAAAATAAACACTTTGATTAAGAAAAAAAGGTATAAAGTTGATAATTATTATCTAAGTTATTATTTAAAATATAAAGTATTACTATTCTAGAATAGAGTGGGGCGTGGCCAACACGCTAATCCAAGCTTTCGAAGATTTGTCCTTCAATACCGCAAGGACGGTCTGACATTTAACGAAATATCACAGAAACTGGATTATTCGAGAAAAAAAATGTATAACGCAATCAAACATTATGAAAAAACTCAATTTTTTGAAAGCATCACACGAAAAAGATCCCGAATAACGTCTCAAAGGACAGATAAATTAATAGTTAAAATGAGCAAAAGTGATCCTTTTTTAACTGCACCAAGAATACGGGAAAAAAATTCAATAACAGTTGGGACTAAACATATCCACAAGTACAATAAAAAACAGATTACGAGAAAATAACTTGTTTGGGCGCATTGCCAGACATAAACCCCATGTGTCCAAAAAAAATCGAATAAACCGAGTTAATTTAGAAAAACCACTTTCTTACTGGAATAATGTACTTTTCACGGACGAATCTAAGTTTAACCACTTTGGTTCGGATGGAAGGTCATACGTAAGGCGAAATATAAACACAGAATTTGATCCAAGGTACACGACAAAAACCATTAAACATGGCGGTGGAAGCGTGCTTGTTTGGGGAAGCTTCTCATGGTACGGTGTGGGTCCTATAACACGAATAGAGGGTATAATGGACCAAGTAGCTTACAAAAAAATTTTTAATGAATATAATGTTGCCATACGTTGAGGAAGAAATGCCTCTAAAGTGGAAGCTTGCACAGGATAATGATCCTAAACACACGGCTAAGTCCGTTAAAAAATGGTTTTCTGATAATAAAATTGATGTAGTACCTTGGCCAGCTCAATCTCCGGATTTAAATCCGATTGAGAACCTATGGCACGATGTTGAAAAGAGAATCGATCGTGCTAATGCTACAAATTTGAACATTTTATGGACTGAAATTCAAAAAGCATGGTATTCCATCCCTTTAGAAAGATGCCAATCGCTGATTCAGTCAATGCATCGTCGATGTACAGCCGTTGTTAAAAATAACGGGTTTCCTACAAAGTACTGATAGTATTAACAAATTTAAATTTATTTAACATAATAAAAATTTTGAATTAATCTTAAGTTTTAAATGAATTTTAGATGTACTCTCATGTGTGCTATTTAATTTGTCGTCAAAAAAACTTTTTTTTGTTAAAAAATTTTGTAAAAAAATATATGAACAAAAAAATTAAAATAGAATCACACTAATTACCAACAATATAGGTGGTTTAAATATAATAAAAGTTTATAACTTTTTCGCAGCAATTGAAGGAAAATTATCATTAATTCCTCCATTTGTGAAACGTGCTATTTGAGATGTCGCCACTGTATGTGCTTCACTCGATCATCACCAACCAATGGATTTTACACAATGAATGGTGCCTGCCGCTCTTGAACTAGTTAATACCTTTAACGATTTAGGGATAGTTTTCGATTGTAAATTGGACTTCAGAAATCATATTACATCAACTGTTAGCAAAGCTACATGTACCCTGGGATTTATCAAACGATGGGCTAAAGAGTTTTCTGATCCTTATGTTACTAAGCAATTGTTTACCACACTGGTTCGCCCAATTCTTGAATATGGATCTGTAATATGGGACCCTCAATACGCTGTACACTCTGATAAAATTGAATCAGTTCAAAAACAGTTCTTATTATTTTGTCTTCGTGGTTGTTTAGGGAATGGATGGGATCCTAATGAAAGATTACCACCTTATGAAAAACGCCTAGCACTCATTAAATTACCAACTTTAAAAAGCCATCGTAAAATGCTAAATGCTATCTTTCTTCTGAAGCTGTTTAATGGTGTTATCAACTCGCAATTTCTTCTAGAAAAACTTTCCATAAAAGTACCTGTTCGTCCGATCAGATACCATAATTTCTTAAATATAAAATATTACACAGTTAACTACGCGAACTTCGATCCATTTCGTAGAATCTGTAATGATTTTAATAGTATCTGTATCATCATATAGATTTTAATAAAAGTATGGAATCCATTAAAAAGCATATAATTTTACAATTAAACACATTTAATGAATATTTTCAATGATGTCTCATTTTTAACTTATTTTTTGAATTGAAATCATAATAATAATAATTCTGAATTGTTATATAAAATGAATTGAAATATAAAATGAATTGAAATATAAAATGTAATAGTCTGTAAGGATATTCCATAGACTTAAATAAATAAATAAAATAAAATAAATCTTGAAAAATAAATAAAATACTCAGAGGATGTTGGGAAAGGGATGATACAGAGAGAGAGACAAAGATTCTTCACAAACCAAGTGGGTTTGAGACAATCAAAACCTTTTGTTAGGAAACTTCAATTTTAAGAGATCTGAGACTATCAAGAAATATCCTGTCTTTTGGCAGAGCAACGTAGCTTCGGAGTACACTTCATGAACCCAACACGTAGATTCTGTGGCAATGGGAATGAATCCTTGGAAGACATTCTTGCAACCTGTAACTAATTAATAGATCCTAGGAATATACCCTGGGATACATATCAAGTGCAAGCGAGGAATTGTCATTATTGACACCGAGCAGTATCCTGAAATTTGTTTAGGAAATAAGATTGGAAGGAAGTACAATAGATCGTGTGGTCGCAATATTAAGGCACTCTATTACAACGATAATAAAAATGATAATGTCAGACCAGTGCTTTTTAAACCAAGAAAAAGGTTAAAACCCCTTGGCAACTTCTGGAATCCTACTGTTTTGAACTGATCTGTTATTTTAATTATTTTCTTTCGTATTTTTTATTGTTGTATTCTTTTTTATTCAAATTTGTGTCTTCGTTATTTGTATTTTCGTTTGTTTAGTTCGTTTTTTTCGTTATTATTTGTTTGTGTTTCCAGCATTAAATTAAATTTCTTTGACTTAAAAGAAATGACTATTACTCTGCACTAATATTGACTCCAATAGCATGACCAGAGAGTGACACTGTGCCAATGAACAATTTACCGCTTCGAAAAAAAACACAACAAAAATGAAAAAAAAGAGAAACAGACAACAAACTAAAGAAATACAAACTTTGGTAAGGTTGTGTATGTATGTGTGTGTTTTGATCCACTTTTATTAATTATTATTGTTGTTGTTGTTGTCAAGTATTTTGTTAGGCTTCTCTGAGTTGTAATAGTTTTGCTGTCATTGTTTTACCAATACCATCATACATGCACACACTAGTATTTTAAATGTAATATTATATGTATATGTATGTATGTCGGTATGAAAGTTTGTTTCTTTTTTTTTTATCAAAAAAGGTGAGTGTAAATACATACGTAAGTGTGTGTTTGTTTGTTTACTTATAAGCGCGTGCTTATGTTTATGTTCTTTTTCACTATTAAACTATCTACACATGCATATGTACATCCGCTAACATATTTATATAATTGCATGTATGCATGTGTGTGTGTGTGTGTGTGTGTACTTTACAAGAGTTTATTTATGTGTTGTTTATATAGCTGTCAAGTTGTTGTTCTTCTTGTTGTTGCTATTGTACATATATGCTATATGATGGCATTACCGAATGTGTTGTTACGATGTTTTTAACGTCTTCGTTGTCGTTGACGTGTTTGTTGCTGTTGTTTTTGTTTAAGAAAACAACAAAAGAGCACATCATAAAAAAAAACACGCTTACAACAACAACAATGCTATACTACTAAATCGAGTTCAATAATGATTTTGAAATATTGTTTTATTTGCATTTGAATTGTTGATTGTTTTCTTTCATTTCGTTTATTTTTTCTCTTCGTTTCGATGTGCTTCTTCATTGTGTTAAGCAAGAGTGAGTGTGTGTGTATGTATGTATGTTATGCATAAGTTTGTGTATTTATTTGTTTTGAAAAAAGTGTGTCTTCTTGGCGTTTTTTTGCTGTTTCTGTTTTTTTTTTTTTTTTTTGTTTGCCAAGCATTTCTGCTAAGAGTAAGTGAGTGATAGATATGGAATATGACGTTGTGATTATATTTGTATGGTTTCAATACAATTTCACCTTCTCCGCGTATTTTTTTCTTTTGTTTAATTTACTATTTTCTACCTTTTATTAGCAATTCTTGTGTTGTTGTTTCCTTTTTTTGTAGACTCTATTTTATTGTCTTTTTCTTAACTGACGTTTAGCTTAAGGCAAAAGTGTGTCTGTTATCTACTTTTTATTTTGTTTTTGTTTTTAATTATTGTTTTTGCCAATTCTGTTTTGCTTTTTTCATTCGCATTGTTGTTGTATATTGTTTTTCATTTCATTGTTGTTGAATTTTTTTTCATAATAAATTAGACACACACACATGCTATCATACATATGTTTTTAATATCTTTCTACTGTTTTTTCACCGTTTTTTTTATATTTCATTTCGTTATGGGTTATTAAATTTATTTAATAATTTCTTTTCTAATTTGTTTTCGCTTTTTTTTTTTGTTATTGTTTTTATTTATTTATTAAACTGTACATAAATTATTTGCTTTTTGTCGCTCTTTAAATTTATGCATGAATATTTTTAAATTTTAAATTAAACTGTCTTTACTCTTATGCATTGCTCTTCTTACTCTTTGAAATAATTGCTCTCTTTCTTTAAGATGCTATTTCTTTTGTTTACGAGTTGCTTGTCTTGTTCTCTTATTAACTTAAATACTCTTTTGTAGTGTCTTGAGTGCAATACAAAAGAAAGAGTGGCCACAGTAGTGTTTTTTTGCTAAATTTTTGGTAATTTTTAAAGTTTTTCAAATGTAAAGATTGGAATTATGTAAACTTGCAAAAAAAGTATTTATTATCGCGTAGAAGAATGCAGAGTATAACTGAAATATCGCCCTATCCTAGTAAACTTGCTATGCTGTTCGGCATTAGTTCGGGTAACTCTCTGCTATTGCTTGATAAACACCAAAGTATTCTGAGGCCGCACAGGCTTCATTATTTTTATCACGAAGTTTACATATTAGATTCCAATCGATTCCAATTTTTAAACAAGTGTCTTCTCAGTCTACAATGCCCGTTAAAATGTCAAATACTATCCTCAAGCTACTTGTGGGTAGCCTGATGCATAAGCCAAATCACTTCTCACTGTAATTATCCAACTAAAGTTTAGATTGTCTCAAAACCTTTTGACTTGAGAAGACTGTCCGACTCTTTTCATCTTTCCATCTGCTAATTGAACGCTTCGAAGCTCCTCTTGCTACTCCACAGAAAGGTTCTGGTGTCATTAACAGCCGGCTCATTACTTTGTATTCTTTCGTGACTGTGGGTTTAGTATTGCACAGCTAATTCAGCTTTTCATTCTAATCTCGAGTTAACCTCATAGGAGCTCAATGCGCAGTGGGCAGTCTGACTTTCAGATAGAACTGCTATGGCCCGTACTCTCTGTACCTTCTGTCCAAATTGAATTGCGCACATCTTTCGGCAATGTTAACTTTCGCTTGGAACTCAACCTTATAGGACCTGAGGCGCAGAGTGCAGCCTGACTGCCAGATAATATTGCTATGTCCTGTACCCTCTGTACGTTCTGCTATGTCCCGTAATCTCTATACATTCTGTCCTTGAATTGAGCACTTCTTTTGATGATGTTAACTTTCGTTTGGAAGCAACTCGAAACTTTCCGCATGTGCTGTTCATATTCCACTCTGTGGTTGTTGACTATATGTCATCGGCCCCTTAATACACTAAAGAATGGTCTCTCTCGTAAAAGAGTATGTAAAAGCCAAATTATTTCTTTCACTCACAATACACACTTACGAAGCGAAGCGTTTCCAAAATCATAGATTTTACTGGGGTTCGATTTGTCAGTTCACGATGCCTTCTGATTAATAATGCGTTAAACTTGTTAAATCCAACAGAATCTACTGCGTCCTTACAGGGCAGTTTCTCGTTTATACTAACTCAAGGCCGTCTCCGTAATTTTCTATCACAGTTTTTTCAAAAATATGTTTATTTAACATCGATGAAAAAGCATCGATTTTGATCAATAAAAACTCATCGAATTGTTTCGATTTATCGATAAATTACATCGAGTGTTTTTAAAACATTATCCTATTGAGTTATTATATTAAAAAATAATATTGAAAGGGTTTTATGTGGCAACCTTGTCTTCAGTTGTTTTGTTACGATTGTGTTAATTCTTAAAACATTTTAGCACTGTTTGTACACTCTTAAAGCAGTTGCTCTCTTTATTTAAATTTGTATTCTAAGTGCTCTTGTTTTTCCTGTTTGATTGAGTATAAAAACGATTATTTTACTCACTCACATGTAAACAGTTTTTACCCCTTTTCACGTGTTTTGATGTTGCTGATGTTGTTGTTGTAGTGGATGTAGGAAACCATGTTGATTGTAGAGAACATTGGAATTTACTTAAAAGCCACCCACTCTCTTATTACCCCGGCAACCACTTGTTTTCTTAAAACAAACAACATGCTTTTGAACACAATTTTTTTCTTTTTTTCTTTCTTTCTTTTTGGCTTTGGGGTTTTTTTTTTTTTTTTTAGTTTGTTTGTAAATGTCCTTTCTGTCCGTAACAGGGTGTGAGTGTGTATGAGAGAGTGTTGGTATGTATGAATGAAAGCATGTTGTTGTATATGTGAGTTTCGTTTTTTTTTGTTTATTTTTTTTTTCATTTTCTATGCTTTGTATGTATGAAGGCATGTTTTTGTGTAATTTTGTTTCCTTTTTTCTTTCTCTCGCTCTTTATTTTTTCTGCTTTATACACCCCATTAATGTAAACATGAATACTTTTTACACACACATAGGCTTGCTTTTTACAAAGGCTTACTTACACATGCATATGAAACCGTTTTGTTTTTTTTTATACATTTTGGTGTCAAACAGCGTTGACGTTGTTAAAACAATATTGTTGCTGCCTTTATTCAGTTGGTTTTTAGTTTATGTACGTGAAAGTTCCTTTGGCTGTTAAGCAAAAAAAAAAAAAATAACGTTAAGAAAAAAAAAAAAAAAGAAACAGAAAAAACGGAAAAGAAAAATTTAAGGAAAAAAATGAAAAGAAAAATTGGAAAATATTAAATAAACGGTGACAAGTTATATGTATGGGAGAGTCTTGCCTAACGGAGCATAAAATTTAAAAGAATTGTTGAAAAAATTCAATTTTTATTAAAAAAAAATCAAATAAATGTGGTTGTTTATAAAGTGAAAGTGTTGATTGGCCTGACAAGCTGAAAATTTTTAACAAAAAAATGTAAATTTTACACAAAAAAAATTGTTTTTTTGCCGCCTGAATATACGATTTAATAGTTAATAGTGGAGTAATTTATTGTTTTTGTTTTCTTTTTCTTGTTTTGCATTCTATGTTAAACGTTCATTGCCTTTCTATACTCACCCCCCAAATGTTTACAGCTGTTATGTGTGTGTGTGTGTTTGTTTGCAAAACACATTGAATTTGGAGTACACAAATTCACAGAGAGAAAGAAAAAACAAGTAAAAAAACAAACAAAAATCATTATAAAAACAAATATTCACCATAATAACCAAGAGTAATAATAATATTTGTTGACAAGTGAGTGTGAGGCTGTAAGCGAGTGTCTAAAACTGTAATACCCTCTAACATATGGTTGTTGATTTATTTTCTCACACGTTTTTCATCCGCATGTTTACAATTTAACATGTATGCATACGCATATTATACTAAGAGTGTGAGAGGAGGAGGTGTATTAAGAGTAAAAAAGATTTCCATAATTTTTATTAATGTATGTAAACACGTTAATAAGCAATTGTTTATCATTTCAACACACAGTGAGAAGTTTAGGGTGCGTATGAGTGTTGTGCTGTTATTTGTGTTTGTATTTGTATTTGCTTTTACAGCAAATTATGTTAATGAATATCTTGTTTAACATGTCATAATTAAATTTCTTGTGACACATAACATACACTTACACACACACGCGCTAATTTTAAATCTCTTTATTTAAAATGTTTTAACCATCATTGTTGTTGTTGTGTGTTCATATTAAACATATGGGTCATAGCGTTTACTCCTTGTATTTTTTATTCTTATTTTTTCCATCTCTTTTCTTTTTTCTAATACTCTTTCGGTTTGTATACCAGTTGTTTGAGAAAATAATAGAAAGAGTGATTTTGTTTTTTTTTTGTTTTTTTTTTTATTATTTACACCCACCTTACAAGGTTAAGGGTAAACACATTGCATTCATAGAACCAGTATTTGTGGGAAATTAAATTCTTTTCATTTGGGAATTAAATTGCTTTGGCTGAGTGCTAAATGTAAAACGTTAGTGGAAATAATTTAAAATTTATGAAAAAAACTAACAATATCACAGAGAGAGAGAGAAAAACAACAATAATAATTAGTTTATATTTTTAAACGCATACATGGGTCTTTTAATAATTTTTGAATTAATTAGATTTTTCAATTTCAATTATTATAAGTATGTAGCCGTTTTTATTTTAATATCGGGTCATCTATTTAGGAACATGGTTCGTACATCGAACAACTGCGGAACACGTAGAACTCGTTAAAACATTCACTTCAAAAGTGCTGATTCAAACGTGGTCACTTTTCATATATAACAGGGTGACTATGATCATCATAATCATCAATCTATCGAGCAAGGAATTGCCGAGATTATTAAGAAATTTTGAAGAGCTTGGGGGGACTAGACATCATTAAAATGTACGCTTTACCTAAAATATTGCTTCTATTAGTGCAAGCATTGAGGATAATTCGAATTGGGATTGAATAGGCATCACTATTCATATAGAGCTGAACTAACCCAACTGAACAACGCCTTAGATATGCTGATTAAGTGGTAGAGGAGCATCCTTTCAATGATGATTCTTCGAATATAGGCTGTCAGCTGTTAAATATCTTTCATCCAGAGTGCCCCACGTACACGTAAAAATTTTAAAATTGACTACAAAAGTGAAGATTCAAACACAACCAGTTTCCCAGCAATACAGAATGATTATGAGCAAATTAATCAGTGTACTACGCAAGGAATTGACACTTTTATAATGAAATTTAAATAGACTGGAAGCGTTAGAGATGAGTCAGGGCAGTACATCTAGTGCAATTAACCCAGTGCTGAAAACACCGCTTCTGTTACAGAAAGTGTGACGAATAATCCAAAAATATATCGAATCCATGGCATTTGCCACAATTGGGCCTAAAGGCTCACTGTGGCGTATTTTACACTTGGATGTGCATCTGCACACATTTAAAACCAAGTCACGCAACAAATAAATAACCTATTTACAACGCCGTAGAAATATTTATTGGCTGCAGGTGTAGCTGGCTTACAATGCTGATTTTGCGAATTAAATTTTCTTTCATATGGCTATGGATCCCCGTGGAACTTTTTTTCCTACAATGCTTGAACCTGGGAACTGTGTACGAAAGATAATACCATTTAAATAAACATCTCTGGATTAGTAAATATTTTTGAAATAGTATTTCGGCGAATATTTGACGAATAGGCACGTAAAGTTTAAATCATCACTTTTGTAGAACGTTCTTTGATTGTTAAACGATCGATATTTAAAAATTTCAATTCTTTTGCTAAATAAATAACACTTCAGACGATAGCTGAAATAAATAAATATATGCATAGCTTGCACTTTCTTAATTAATAAATTATTGTAATCGAAACAAGTTGATTGATTGTTATTAAAATAAAAACAGACAAGCGAACAAGATTTAATAGAAACGATAAATTTCATTTCATTTAATTCAATTGATAATGATGAATTATTTATTCAGATAAACCGATTATTAATCACCTTAACAAAGTAAAACTATTCAAATACTATTCAAATGCTATTGAGTAATAAAATATTGTAATTTACAAGCGTATACGTACATACGATACCGAACTTAGCATATCCCTAAGGTTTGGTTTTTGTGAAAAAAAACAATTTTTTAAACAATTTTTTTTTTTTTTTTTTTTTTTTTTTTGTTGAAAGATTTTGAAATTGAATCTTATAAATACAAATATTTATAAAATTTACATTAAATAGCCCTTTTTTGGATATTTAAAATTATAATTTACCTTTTTGTTAACATTGTTTTTAAAAATTCGTATTAAAAATTCAGATCATTTTGACGGGATGGATAATCTAGTAAAATATTCTTATAAATTATGTTGTCAGTGAAAAAAAAAATAACAACAAAAATGGGTCACAATATTATGTTCTGTTCTATAAAAATTTGCATTAAATTAATATGAATAACAAAAACAGCAGTAAGATGATAAGCAGACAGACAGTCAAACGTTTTTGATAGATTCACGAGAATTTTAAATGCATTCTGAAGATAAGCCAAATGTAATAATCTTTTCTTTTTGTTTTATTCATTTTATTTATTTTTAGTTGTTGTTATTTTGTTTTAAGTTCAAAAAATAATGAATTAATGACAGACAGACAGAAAATTCGTCTTATACATCGAGCTAGTCAGCGAGCCAGCCACCCATACGCTTGGGTGAAGAGACAGAAACAATATTCGTGAGGAATGTCAAAAATGTTTGCGATAACAGTAATAGTTACAGTAACAGTAGCAGTTATAGTCACAATAACAGTTCGTTGTTTGTATATTAAATTGCAATAAAAAAAATTTACTCAAATGCCCGACGCTACTACTACTGTTGTCAACGTCTTCTGTCGAAGATTTTGATACGGCAGGCAAATAAAACCATGCAAATGCAAATGCAAATTTAAAGTTTTACTCTTAATTTATTACTAAATACCGTTACTTCGTTTTGTTTGAAACTTAACGGTTAATTATACTTTGAAATCAACGAATTCCTCAATCAAACATTTCAAATCTTGCTTTTTTAGTTTCTTTTTTTTTACATAACCAATACACAGGGAATGGCTCCTACTCAATGCAATGCATGAACTATTGGAACTCGAAAAATACGCCATGGGAGAGAGGAAATAGTGTTTACGAATAGTTTTGAATCTCTTTATATTGAATTATCCATTTACTTACTTAAATACATACCTAATCGCACATTGGAACCCTTTTGTCAGGATTATAACCTAGCTTTTAACAACACCCATATGTTGTGTGTATTAATATTATACATAAATGGATACTAAAGATTTTTGAGGAACGTTTCAAAGTAATTTTGTTTTACACTCGAGAGTTTTTGAAAGAAGACTGCTGAGAGGAAGTCGTCGAAAGAAATATTTTCTCATATTTAGTTTTTTTTTTAATTGGTAATTACAACTCTTAAGTCAGGATTACGACCTAGCTTCGCACCCCACTTATCTTGTGTGCGTTAATTTTATACATGAGTGGCGGGATCTACAGTTTAAAGTCGTCTCCGAACGACAGATTTTTGAGAAACTTTTCATGGCAATTTTATTTACTCTCAGAGTTTTTGGCAGTCGCCGAAGAAATATTTTTTCATATTTTCGTTTTGATGTCTGAACTGGGATAAGTCTGTGCTGGGTTTTGAACCACAGACTCTCTTATACCATTTATAAAGGGTGTTTTTTATAGAGGTATAGAACTTTAAGTTGGCATTACTTTTCAAGATGGCGACCGATTTAACAGCTGTCAAGTGATTTATTCTCAGTTTGGTTTGGCAATTCATCATGAATAGACTCACGCCTGAACAACGCTTGCAAATAGTGCAATTTTATTTCGAAAATAATGGTTCTGTGCGGAAAACGCATCGCCGCTCACTACGTCCATTTTATCGTCGACAAAATCGTCCATCAGAGCAGTTAATTCGATTAACCATGGAACGTTTTCGCACCACGTTTACTTTTATTGATAACTCGCATCCCCAGAGACGCTGTACGGTGCGGTGCGTACAGAAGAAGCTATTGCTGCTGTAGAGCGTAGCATTGAGGAAGACCCGAATGAGTCCATCCGCCATCGAGCACAGGAATTGGATCTGTGTCCATCCACTTTATGGAAGATTTTGCGGAAGGATCTTGGTTTGCGTGCTTACAAAATCCAACTCGTGCAAGATTTGAAGCCAAACGATCATCAAGTAAGGCGTAGATTCGTCGAATGGACCCAAAACGAGATTACCGTTGTTCCCGATTTTCATAAGCGAATTTTGTTTAGCGATGAAGCGCACTTCTGGTTGAATGGCTACGTCAACAAACAAAACTGCCGCATTTGGAGTGAAGGTAATCCTCAAGTGTATGTGGAAACACCGTTACATCCAGAAAAACTGACTGTTTGGTGCGCTTTATGGGCTGGTGGAATCATAGGTCCGTACTTTTTCAAAGACGATGGTGGCCAGAACGTTACAGTCAATAGTGATCGGTATAGAGCCATGATTACTAACTTTTTCATTCCTGAATTGAATAACCATGATGTCCAGGAGCTGTGGTTTCAACAAGACGGCGCAACATGTCACACAGCTCGTGCCACAATAGATTTATTGAAAGACACGTTTGGTGACCGCCTAATTTCACGTTTTGGACCTGTGAATTGGCCTCCAAGATCTTGTGATTTAACACCGCTAGACTACTTTCTGTGGGGCTATGTAAAGTCATTGTTCTATGCGCTAAAGCCACAAACGCTTGACCATTTGGAAGACAACATTCGTCGTATTATTGCCGATATACGGCCACAAATGTTGGAAAAAGTCATCGAAAATTGGACGTCCAGATTGGACTACATCCGCGCCAGCCGTGGCGGTCATATGCCCGAAATCATATTTAAAATGTAATGCCACAAGATTATCTTTCGGATAAATAAAATTCATGTCAATCGAATAATCCATCGTTGTTTTATTGCAACTTAAAGTTCTATACCTCTATAAAAAACACCCTTTAGTACTAGATTATGGTGGATTCAATCCGACTATATTTAGATTATTATCTGGGTGACCAAGATTAGCATTGATTCACCTAGTCGATCAGGTTTAATATACGATTTCTAAAGCTTTATGTTGTCATATTAGAACCATTCTTTAATGTCAATAATAAATAATGTATGTAAACATGCCTTCTAATCCAAAATGATGGGCATACTAAGACCACGTGTGGCCCATTATGGAGAGTGGTATTCTCCATAATTTCCTGTGAAATAAAAACCTTTTAGACATTTGGCTACCAGTGACATATGAGTGAAGTTATCTGCATAAAAGAAGCTCAGGTGCTCCCTTTTATCTAGGCGTATGTACACCAGAGGTCAGCAATGAGTGTTCAAAACGATGAGTAGATTCGAATCATACTTATCATTTCTGATACTTATACGCATTCATACTTATTTTAATGTCATACTCATGCTACTTATATTCAAAGTTTGAAATACTCATGGTACTCGTACTTAACAATACGCATGATGTTATTGACTTCGACTCTCCATGACTCATCGTATACACGAATCACAAAATAAGTATGATTCGCGCACGAACACTACGATACTCACTAAATGGTTGTGTGTTTGCTCTGCTTGCTGTCTTTGTCTTTTTTGTTTAAGTGTCTTTCTCCTTTCTTTGTAAATGCAACAACAACTAAGACTGTAAATTTTGACAAATGATTCGAGTCACTTGCATCATTTTTATAAGTATATATTACAAGTATTTTTCTAAATTTATGAATCTGAATGAGTAGGCGTATGAATCAAACATAGTCCGAATGTTATGAGTTTGATGTCAATGTTGTACTCATACTCATTGCAACTTGTACTTATAAATCAATGTTGTACTGAGTACGAATGAATCCGAGTAGTTGGATTTCAATACTGTTGACTCACTTATACTCAAAATTTCTTGAGTACTCGTGAGTAGCGAAAAAACAATTCATTGCTGATCTCTGATGTACACTCAAGAGGTGAAGAACAGTTTTCACTCTTTCCTTGCCTCATTAGCCGTAGGCGTTTCGCATGAGTACCCTGAGTGACCAGCAACTACACTAAGTGTGCACACTTTTCGTGTGTCTCCCTTCTAGCCTTAGCTAGATCTTCTGCCCTCCCTCCGAAACCGCAATAAAGATTAATATTTTCTTTTCTCCGTGATTGATAAGATTTCTCGGGTTTAAAGTCAAGGGAATAGTTAATAAAATTAAAAAAAAAAACATTAAGTTGTTTATACACTAAATCGTAAAATAATGATTGAAAAATTTCACGTGGAATTAGTCTGAGTGATTGCAACTCTAACTAGCGTTCTATGCCGTTAGTCATTTAAGTGACACTTAACAAAATTGGGTTAAAAATTTAATTTAAATAAATTTTCCTTATTTTATCTAATGTTAATAGGTTTACGTAGATATGTACATACATAAAAAAGGGGGAAAAAACAAAATGAAATTACCAGAGGTGTCACCATATTATATAAGTATACATAAGTATATAACGGGTGATTTTTTAGCTATTATCTTTTTGCCAACACTGCTTTAAATAGCTCACGCACGTTTCGTGTTTTGTTTCACTGTCAAACATCTTGAATCGTCTTACAAACGAACAACGCATGCAAATCATTAAATTTTATTATCTCTCTTGGCTCTTGGAAAGTTGGCCGAAGATCCACTTCTTTAGCCGAAAAATTGTGTTCAGCGACGAAGCTCTTTTTTGTCTCAATGGATACGTAAATAAGCAGAATTGTCGATTTTGGAGTGAATATCAGCCAGAAGCATTGCAAAAGCTACCAATGCATCCAGAAAAAGTCATAGTTTGGTGCGGTTTATGGGCTGGTGGCATCATTGGACCGTACTTCTTCAAAGATGCTGAGAATCGTAACGTAACTGTGAATGGTGAGCGCTACCGTGAGATGATATCCAACTTTTTTTTGCCCAAAATGCAAGAGCTTGACTTGCATGACATGTGGTTTCAACAAGACGGTGCCACATGCCACACAGCACGCGTAACAATGGACTTATTGAGAGGCGAGTACGGTGAACATTTTATTTCACGTTCGGGACCGGCCAATTGGCCGCCTAGATCGTGCGATTTAACGCCTTTAGACTCTGGTTTTTGTGGGGTTATGTTAAAGCTCATGTCCATACAGACAAGCCCGCTTTAATTGACGCATTGGAAGACAACACTGAAGCATTTATTCCTGAGATACCGGCCGAAATGTTGGAAAGAGTATGCCAAAATTGGACTAAGCGGATGGACCATTTGAGGCGCAGTCGCGTTCAACATTTGCATGAAATAATCTTCAAACATTAAATTATATGGACCGTACTATCGATTCAAATAAAGATTTCATGCTTTTTTTCTGAAGTTTATGTGTTTTTTTTTGAAAATTTTTCCTATAGTTCTTAAAGAATCACCCATTCTAAGTATACTTTTTCAACACAAATATAACCTTTAATCTAGTAATAGAAAAGATAATGGAGTGATAAAAAAATAGATCCTTTAAATATTTAAATTTAACAACACAGTTTAATTGGTAACAACTCGCTGTCAATTTTTCTATACGATTATTTTGCTTCATACTGCTGAGACATCGCAGTTTTTTCTACAATCGGTATACCTATACCCTGTAACACGTCTAAGATTGCAAGCTCAGTACCGGCTCTAGTCAGCTTGTCAGCAATGCAATTTTCAACGATAGCCCTATGTTCCGAAACTAATGTGAGAGTTATCTTTGAACGATCCGAAATTTCTCTGAAAATTCCTCGACTTTCATGAACAAAGACTGACGTTGAAACTATGTTTGTTAGTGATATATCGGTCTACTTGTACTTCATTTATTTTCAGCGTGGCAACTTCTAGAACGTACTGTTGATTTGTTATTGTTATTTTTTTGTTTAATAACTTTCGTGGTCTTCCTATGTAGTTTTGTTATTGTTATTTCATTTTTGTTTATCTTTATTCTTGTGCACCTCCTCAAATGCAAACTTTATCACTTATCTAGTGATTGAATGACAGAATAATTTCTTGCCATCAGCCAACAACGCTTGAGAAGTAGACTTGTTTTAATGTAGATTTAAAAACCTTTAAATTAAAGTATAAAATAAAATAAAAAAACAACACCAATAAACCATTAAACACAGGCATTTAATTAAGCTAAAACCTATTGGAATTATTTTTAAGACAAAAAAAAAATTGGAATACCTTTACAACCCTTACCACATATCTGTCACCTAACAATACACACAATAAATACTCTGCATATGTATGTATACTTGAAATTAGAAATTATTACAGTTAGAATAGCCCTATGAAAATAAAGGGTGTTTTTTATAGAGGTATAGAACTTTAAGTTGCAATAAAACAACGATGGATTATTCGATTGACATGAATTTTATTTATCCGAAAGGTAATCTTGTGGCATTACATTTTAAATATGATTTCTGACATAAGACCGCCACGGCTGGCGCGGATGTAGTCCAATCTGGACGTCCAATTTTCGATGACTTTTTCCAACATTTGTGGCCGTATATCGGCAATAATACGGCGAATGTTGTCTTCCAAATGGTCAAGCGTTTGTGGCTTTACCGCATAGACCAATGACTTTACATAGCCCCACAGAAAGTAGTCTAGCGGTGTTAAATCACAAGATCTTGGAGGCCAATTCACAGGTCCAAAACGTGAAATTAGGCGGTCACCAAACGTGTCTTTCAATAAATCTATTGTGGCACGAGCTGTGTGACATGTTGCGCCGTCTTGTTGAAACCACATCTCCTGGACATCATGGTTATTCAATTCAGTAATGAAAAAGTTTGTAATCATGGCTCTATACCGATCACCATTGACTGTAACGTTCTGGCCACCATCGTTTTTGCAAAAGTACGGACCAATGATTGCACCAGCCCATAAAGCGCACCAAACAGTTAGTTTTTCTGGATGTAACTTGAGGATTACCTTCACTCCAAATGCGGCAGTTTTGTTTGTTGACGTAGCCATTCAACCAGAAGTGCGCTTCATCGCTAAACAAAATTCGCTTATGAAAATCGGGAACAACGGTAATCTCGTTTTGGGCCCATTCGACGAATCTACGCCTTACGTGATGATCGTTTGGCTTCAAATCTTGCACGAGTTGGATTTTGTAAGCACGCAAACCAAGATCCTTCCGCAAAATCTTCCATAAAGTGGATGGGCACAGATCCAATTCATGTGCTCGATGGCGGATGGACTCATTCGGGTCTTCCTCAATGCTACGCTCTACAGCAGCAATAGCTTCTTCTGTACGCACCGTACAGCGTCTCTGGGGATGCGAGTTATCAATAAAAGTAAACGTGGTGCGAAAACGTTCCATGGTTAATCGAATTGAACTGCTCTGATGGACGATTTTGTCGACGATAAAATGGACGTAGTGCGCGATACGTTTTCCGCACAGAACCATTATTTTCGAAATAAAATTGTACTATTTGCAAGCGTTGTTCAGGCGTGAGTCTATTCATGATGAATTGCCAAACCAAACTGAGAATAAATTACTTGACAGCTGTTAAATCGGTCGCCATCTTGAAAAGTAATGCCAACCTAAAGTTCTATACCTCTATAAAAAACACCCTTTACATTTCAGGAAAGGAAAATACTTGGGACTTTAAGAAAACTTATAGCCTTTGCAGAAGCGTTAATTTACTCAGTATGTATTCTGGTTTAAGGGGCAGGCTTTACAAATACTGCTGTCTGTTTGCGTTCATAGTGAGAAAAACCGTTGCAAGTATGAGAATAAGCTAAAACAGGTATAATTTCAAATATTAAATAATTTATGTTCACATTCATATTTATTTGTATTTTCATTTTCATTTTCATTTTCATTCTCTATTTGATTTCATTTCGGTGGGAGAATGTTTTATTAGTGGCCGGCCACATGGTCGTTATAAATAAATTAGTCTGTATGAGAGGGGGGTGGCAACCATAATAGTCATTTATAGGAGAGTTTATGTATGTGTGTATGTGTGTATTTAAATGACAGCATGATGTCTACTTGATGGATTTCAAAATGAGGAATTATTATTGCTATAAAGGTTGGCTTTCAAAAAGGCTTTACAATTCAAACATATTAACGGGAATTGCCTATGGAACACTAAGTAAACATAGAGTTAAGTTAGCAAATGAGTGCATTTTGGAAACTAAATTGAATCAAAAAGTCTTGAACGGCTGCTTTTATAGTTAAATTTGCTATTCAGAATAAAGTACCGGGGGATCTTCATTCAGAAAGCAAATATTTCTTTAGTATCAAGTCATCTTCTTGGGAAAGAAACAGATTAGATGGCAAAGTATATCACGAATGTGCTTGCATCCCTGGTTTAAATACAGCAGAAAACAAAATCAATTTTCATCGAATTTTGAAAAATCCTTGCTGAAACACCTAACGCTCCAGAGAAGATAACGTTAACAGCAAACATCTTTGGAAGATTAGAAATTTTAACCTCTTGGGAAAAAGTAGGACAATATAACAAATCACTACATGTCACAAAACTTGTTATATCCTGGCGATGAGAGTTGGCCATCCTATCATCCTAGAAGCTTCTGCAGAAGAAATCATTTATCTGAGGAAAACATTGATTAATGAAACCGAAACAAATTTAAGAATAGTAATTGAATAAAAGGGCTAGCTGGCCATTAGAAGGGCCTTCGTACAAAAGATACTGTTTCACTGCTTGTTCTATTGTAAAGCTTGTTTTTCGTTAAGGCAACTGCTGAATTGTCATACACCTTCGTTTCCTTATAATCCTGTCTAGGCCATAAAGGCTTTTAAACCCATTAATTACTCTTGATCGTCATTTTATAATCCCCTATTTTCCAGATCAGACTCGCTTCTAGCACTTTCATCTGTTAAACTGGCTATATGTACATGGGGTGAAATAGTCTTTACTACTGCAAACATACATAATTGGTCATAACAACCCTTCAGTCGGGATTATGGCCTACCTTCTCACACTACTTATGTTGTGTGTGTTAATTTTATAAAGGGTCCGCCAAATAACTTTTTTTTTTGAAAATGCTTTAAAAAAACTACTGCACATTTTCTCAAATTTCTTTTTTTATTTGAAAATGCAATCCTTCCGGTTAATAATGGAAAATAATTTCATTCAAATGGCTGCCTCGGCTGGTCATGCAGTAGCCTACACGAACGGTCCAATTATTAAGCACATTATCGATTGTGTGCAGCTGTATTCCACCAATGGCTTCACGAATATTGTCCTCTAAAGCGTCAATTGTCTCTGACTTGTCGGCGTAACACTTATCTTTGACGGCACCCCACAAATAATAGTCCAACGGTGTCAAATCGCAGCTCCGAGGTGGCCAAACGACATCAGCTCTGCGGCTGATAACGCGATCTTCAAAAACAGGGTGCAAAACATCGAGTGTAGCTTCGGCTGTGTGGCACGTAGCGCTGTCCTGTTGAAACCAAATGTTGCCAATATCCTCCTCTTTAATTTTTGTGAACAAAAATTCGTTCAACATGGCCCGATAGCGATCGCCATTGATTGTAACGGCCACTCCTTGATCATTTTCGAAGAAAAATGGCCCAATTATGTTTCTGGACCAAAATCCGCACCAAACAGTGACTCGTTTTGGGTGCGTCGCCTTTTCAATGTATGCGTGCTGGTTTTCTGTGCCCCAAA
This sequence comes from Sarcophaga variegata, assembly GCA_932273835.1. Classification (NCBI taxonomy): domain Eukaryota; kingdom Metazoa; phylum Arthropoda; class Insecta; order Diptera; family Sarcophagidae; genus Sarcophaga; species Sarcophaga variegata. The sequence continues at coordinate 116,213,092 of OW026361.1, forward strand.
TGTGACAATTTTGCTTGTTTACATACCCGCCAAGATCAAAATGAGTTTCATCTGAAAAGATGATTTTTTTTGCCAAAATCGGCATCTTCTGGTGTTGGCTACTGCATGGCCAGCCGAGGCAGCCATTTGAATGAAATTATTTTGAGAAAATGTTCAGTAGTTTTTTATTTAAAGCATTTTCAAAAAAAAAAAAGTTATTTGGCGGACCCTTTACATGATTGGCGGACTCCGAACGACAGAGTCTTGAGAAACTTTCTCATGGCAATTTTATTTTCTCTCAGAGTTTTTCTTGAGGCCTCTCTGTTGCCGAAGAAAAATTGTTTCATATTTCGTTTTGGAGATGTTTGGACAGTGATTTGAACCGTGGCCTCACGTCTAATAAGCCAACACACTACCTACTAGACTACGGCGACTTCATTATTTGATCTTCGCAACTATGTATCCGTGCTAGTCGTTATTTAATCCAGTAAGGTCTTCGTGATTATGGCAAAAGCATGTGTTTTAATTGCTTTAATTTGTTCGAGTTTCATTTTATTACCACATGCCTTAAGTTTCTTGTACATAGATTGAATGTAGTATGCACATACAATTCGTTTATAACCTCCATATTTCTTCTTAATGCTTTTTTTTTCTTTGGTTGTGAAAAGAGGTTTCTATTATTTAAAAAACCTTCTCAAAAAAATCGGGGGGTGGCATAAATAATGCGAGGGCAACTGTTAGCCTAAGAAATATTATTGAGGACAGTAGAAAAATTGTGCGTCTATAACAATAGACGTTCACCTATCTTCGCGCTATTTACCATAACGGATGACATCGTATAGAAAAATTGATTTTAACAAATTGTCTGACTTGCGTTTGACCATTTTAAATTGTTAAAATGTCTATTCATATAGGTACTATGCAGCTGTGGTCAAATAATTAGAAATATTTCATAGTCCATGAAGGAAAATAAATTATTGAGACCAGTGAATCCCAAATAGAAGTTCAATGCATTAAATTCTTCATTGTAAATTCATGTGGCAGTCAAACATCGAGCTTCTTTGTGGATCCAGCTTTCTTTATGGTGGATAACTGTTTGCTAATGTATGTCTAGTCCCTCACGCTGCTTATTTGACGACCTTGCTCAATTTTTTCCGTAATTTCATTGACTTTCTAGTGATTGATCAACCGGAGCGAGGTGCAACTTTATATCATAGATATTAGATTGGAAACGATCGTATCGGTTTTTTAATTACGGCACTGTTTCCGTAAACTTTACTCTCTTTTTAGCAGGCTGCGAGGCATTCTTAACTTTTCTGAAACAAAATAAGAAAGCAAACTATGACGGTAATGTTCCGAATTTGTAAAGGGTGTTTTTTATAGAGGTATAGAACTTTAAGTTGCAATAAAACAACGATGGATTATTCGATTGACATGAATTTTATTTATCCGAAAGGTAATCTTGTGGCATTACATTTTAAATATGATTTCTGGCATAAGACCGCCACGGCTGGCGCGGATGTAGTCCAATCTGGACGTCCAATTTTCGATGACTTTTTCCAACATTTGTGGCCGTATATCGGCAATAATACGGCGAATGTTGTCTTCCAAATGGTCAAACGTTTGTGGCTTTAGCGCATAGACCAATGACTTTACATAGCCCCACAGAAAGTAGTCAAGCGGTGTTAAATCACAAGATCTTGGAGGCCAATTCACAGGTCCAAAACGTGAAATTCGGCGGTCACCAAACGTGTCTTTCAATAAATCTATTGTGGCACGAGCTGTGTGACATGTTGTGCCGTCTTGTTGAAACCACATCTCCTGCACATCATGGTTATTCAATTCAGGAATGAAAAAGTTTGTAATCATGGCTCTATACCGATCACCATTGACTGTAACGTTCTGGCCACCATCGTTTTTGAAAAAGTACGGACCAATGATTCCACCAGCCTATAAAGCGCACCAAACAGTCAGTTTTTCTGGATGTAACGGTGTTTCCACATACACTTGAGGATTACCTTCACTCCAAATGCGGCAGTTTTGTTTGTTGACGTAGCCATTCAACCAGAAGTGCGCTTCATCGCTAAACAAAATTCGCTTATGAAAATCGGGAACAACGGTAATCTCGTTTTGGGCCCATTCGACGAATCTACGCCTTACTTGATGATCGTTTGGCTTCAATTCTAGCACGAGTTGGATTTTGTAAGCACGCAAACCAAGATCCTTCCGCAAAATCTTCCATAAAGTGGATGGACACAGATCCAATTCCTGTGCTCGATGGCGGATGGACTCATTCGGGTCTTCCTCAATGCTACGCTCTACAGCAGCAATAGCTGTACGCACCGTACATCGTCTCTGGGGATGCGAGTTATCAATAAGAGTAAACGTGGTGCGAAAACGTTCCATGGTTAATCGAATTAACTGCTCTGATGGACGATTTTGTCGACGATAAAATGGACGTAGTGCGCGATACGTTTTCCGCACAGAACCATTATTTTCGAAATAAAATTGCACTATTTGCAAGCCTTGTTCTATTCATGATGAATTGCCAAACCAAACTGCGAATAAATCACTTGACAGCTGTTAAATCGGTCGCCATCTTGAAAAGTAATGCCAACTTAAAGTTCTATACCTCTATAAAAAACACCCTTTACTTTCAAACCCAAATAACTTCTCACAGAATAATACGATTTTTTTATAACAAAGTGAAGCTTAAAATGTCAGCTATGGTGTTGCCAAATGCAATTGATATTGCATTTTAGAGCCAATTGTGTGTACAAACTTTTTCAAGAACCAATACAATGTGGGTCTGTAAATTTGTATTTAATTGCCGCCAAATGTCGATGTGTGTGTATTGATTGCGATTTAAGGGGTTAACATACCATGCATTGACAGACGTACATTGTTGTTTGACATTTAAAAATTAATATTTTATAGGCTTTAAAAGAAAAACAATTTATATATAATTGAAGTCCATCCTTGTTCTCTACACATACTCGACTACTACAATACGCTCTCGTTTTCAATGTGATGATAGTGAAAGTAAAACATTCGTTACACCAAGGGGGCGGTGGTTGATAGGGTCAGTTAGACATTGCGTTCGGTGATTCTACTAGCGCATGTATTGGGTCCTTCAAATCATGTTTTTTTCCTTTTTTCCCGTTGTTTTTATAATGACCGTCCCTACCCCTGCATACTTTCATTAGAACCACTTGGTACGCTATTATCAATACATATTGACTCATGGGTTTCTTTCTTTTTCTTTCACTTTCATTTCACTGTTCATTGTTGTTGTTTCATTTTTCTTTTTTTTTCATTTTATCCTCTTTTTTGTCATATTTTTTATTGTCATTATTATCGTGATATGTTGTTGTTGTTGTTGTTGCTGTTGCTATTCTATCGACAACATGTCTGTTGTATTCATTTTTCAGTGGGCCAAATTATTAATAATTTTTTTTATATTTTTTCTGTTTCTGTTTCTGGTTGTATTTGTAGTTGTATTACATGTCGTAGTTGTTGGTATTTAACTAGTCATTTGCGTTGATAATTCCCATTTGTTGTTGTACACCATTCAAGTTGAGTTGAGGACATTCATTGGAAAAAATAACGTTACAAAAAAAAAAGAAAAAAACAAAACGAAAAAAGCGAGAAACGTGAACAATTTTAATGAATTGAAGGTGAATTTATTGCCAAAGTAATTACCAACAACACACAACATAAAATTGTAATTCATATTAAAAAAATTTATAAAATTAAAAACAAAAACAGAAAACAACAACAACAGAAACAAAAAAAGAAGAGAAAGAAAAAACTTAGAAAATAAATTTGAATGCATTTAATGCAAGTGGTTGCCCATTATTATTGGATTTTTCGAATCGTAGCAATTTATCAAGAAACACAAAATGAAATTATGAATATTGATTGCATTTAAATAAATAGTGAAGAGAGAGAGAAAAAACGTTCCTTTTTTTTGCTTTCAAAAGAAAAGAAATTTGAAATGCATTTAGAGTAACTTGAGTAATTAAAGTAAATGACTTTTGAAAGTGAAGTGTAATTTTTTAAGCTTAAAATAGAAATTAGAAACACAAAGAAAAATTCGATTTTTTAATGAATTAAAAAAAAAAACAATCGAACTATTTTTGGACTTAAGTAAATTAAGTTCAATAAATAAAAATATCGAGTGTGGTGCCATAATTATCCAAACTAAAAAAGAAATGGCGTGATGTATAGGCTAAAAGGAATGAATACATGAACACAGAATAAGTTTGAACACAGAATTTTGCGTTCAATTCCCACTAATTAAAAAAGGAAGCTCTTTGTACTCCAGACAGGATAAAAAGAAGGCACCACTATCATCACTATTACCGCTTTTTTTACTTTTCAAAACAATACTCAATAGCTTCCATGCCCCGTGTAAGGTAATAATAGTAAACTGCACACTTTATGCCGTCGTTATTGGCGAAACTTCTACCACCAAGTTTGGAAATATTAGGTCTTTTAGTAAGCGCTTGCTAACTTGAATTTAAATAAAACAATGGCGCTGCCAGACTAAAATTCACCCTAAACAATGTTTTTTGTCGGTTAATTCTCATCAACAGTTTTTTATCAAAGAATTTTATGTCGTATAACAAACTTGTTAGTCAGTTCCTCGAGTTGAAGACGGCTTCGCATTTAATGCGGACTTCAGTAGAGAACCATTTGCGGGCTTCCGCAGTCACTGTCCAATCTGCAATGGGTATGTGTCTGTATTTTCTGTAAAATTCTGAGTTGTGGCTACCACATGTATTAAATAGTTCTTAAGCTATGGTCAGACTGAGTAAATATTTGAAGTAAAACATCATTTTTTTCTTTGCTCTAGTGTGACCATAAAATATTTTAGGGGTGCAAACAAGATTTTGAGAAAACAAATTTGTTTGCTTGCAAACAAAAATGTCTTTAATGTGACCATAGTGTGACCACCCGTGTCAAATATTTTCTCCTTTTTTCGAGCAAATAAATATTTGATCGTGCAAAAATTTTGTAAGAGCAAACAGTGGCAAATAACAGCTGTTGCAAGCAGTGTTGTCCACTTTTAATAATAAATTATAAATTTTTCATAAAATCACCAAAACGGAAAATTTTAATAATAAACTTTATATGAAAAGTAGAAATTAAAAAGAAAAAAATTAGTATAAAGACCTTTCGACAGGTTTATGAAAAGTTTTGATCCATTAGTTCATTATGAACCAGGAACGAAAAATATTATTTTTTGTCACTTTTTTAAATGCAAGTTTGTACCAAATGAAAGATCATACATGTAATTTGCTACAGAAAGTTATATGGAACAAAACATTGGTTAACCTACTAATTTCCAAAAAAAAAAAAAAAAAAAAATCAGGTAAAGATCATAATTTTTGTTTAATAGAGTAATGGGTTCAAATTTGAGTACGTCTATCGAAAGCTCTTTGAAAGAACTTTTCTTTGATATCCATCTCAGGGATGATTATATTTCAAAGCTTTATTAAAGCAGCAATTTAATATCTAGACCTTAGAGACCAATATCTCCAAAACCAGTCTTCGACGGCACAAATTTGTATGTACATAAGTTAACGCGATCGACGTTGATTCCTAAATGTTGCGTTCGGCTCATGGTGGGTTAATCTGTCTTGTCGAATATTGTTTGTTATTTGTAAAAGATTTAAGTTTCATAATTTGTTTTCCACTAAATGCTCAAGGATGTTCTACTGACTCTGCGTCTGTTACAACGGATGTGGTTGTGAATGTAGAGCATTTTTGGGTAAGTCAATATATGTAGAGATGAGGTGCAGTGCCATCATATTTTTGCAGTAATCGTTGGCTACTTTATTTTATAAGTTAAACATTTAAGTTTAGTTTTATAAGTAAACTCAAACAGATCTGACCTGATCTGATACAATAAAACAGAAAATAAAAAATTGCATTAAGCGTTTTATTAATTTATATACAGTATGGTATTAAATTTTATATGTTATCGTTTAAACGCAATTCAGTTGTCAACACTGATGTAGAAAAGGAAACAATTAAACAGCTGTGCGAATTTACTTTATTTTTTTGGAAAAGAATATGGCGGCTGCTCCGCAACTTAACACAAATAATGTGTCCTCATCTTCCATTTCGAATTTTTCTTTATTTTTATTCATTTATTTATTTATGTCATATTTTTTCCCTTTATTTCCGTTCTTCTGATTAAACAAATTTGTTTATTTTCGTTTTGTGAAGTTTCTGTTTTGTTTTTTTTTTGTTTTTTTAATCATGTGTACCTTTTCGTTTGTTTCTCTTTGTCTGATGAAACAAAATTCGTTTATGAGAAAATAAAAAATATTTACTTCGGTCTGACCGCAGGGAAAACATGTTTGCTCCAAACTGTATTTGATGCTGTTTCATTGTTATTTGAGAAAATAAATTTTGTCAAATATTTACCGTCAATGTGACCAGCAAACAAACTACAGAAAAATTTAATGCAAATACTAGTAAACATATTTGAAGCAAATATTTTTTCAGTGTGACCACAGCTTTAGACGGTTTAGTGGATTACCAGTAGTTAGATAATACTCAAATGATATTCAGATTTAACTCTTAATGTCTTTGTCTTTAACTCGGATTGTAAATAATTTCGATACTATTGTAGGAATTCTTGAAATTGCTGCTTAATTAGAGTTTGCAATTCCGTCTTGAGTTTGGCTACAATCTTAATCACAATTGATCATCTTCGTATTTTATTAGTTGACGGGGGCGATGAAAAAGACCACTTCTGAATTGTACAAAAATATTTTATATCATCTGTATGATTATTGCTTCTAAAAGCTGTCCAATGACACAGAAAGAAAATTGAGACCACTTATAGCAAAATCTCTCGCATTTTGTAGCATTAGAAAACTGTATGAAAAATATGATTGAGGCAACTTAGTTAAAAATAAGTCACTAAGTTCTGTTTAGTACATGTTAACTTTTAATATAGAAAACTAACACTCTTTTTAAATTTTTATTTCCTTTTTTTAACAAAATTTCCAACTAAATTCCCAAGAAATTTCTTTTCTTTTCAGGTTACTTTTTCGTACACACATTCACATGCAATAATTTTACCCGACTATATTTAGTTCTAATTCATGTACTTTAAATAATAATAACAACAACCACAACAATTTAACAAATTAAATATAATGGATGCAGTTAGTGCGTTGGTGACAGTACCACCAACACCGCCACCATCATTAGTATCAAGTGCAATAGCGCCAGAAGTAGCGGTAGCAACCAATAGACCAACTTCAGCAAATGCCACCACCATCCATCATGTTAATCAGAGCAATAACAATATACACCACAGTGGAACTAATAGTTTAAGTACAACAGCGACAGCAGCAGTAGCAGTAGCGGCAGCGTCTAATGTAGGCAGTCATAGTAGCAATAGCAGCTGTAGCAGTGGTAGCAGTTCAAGTAGCAATAGTAGCGGTTATGGTAGCACAACAACAACACCGACAAACAATTATGATTTTCAACAACAACAGCAACAAACCACTCCAACAACCACACCCATACCAACTACGCCCATAGCCATAGCGGATCCGATTATACCCGTAGCAACAATAGCAGCTGTATCACCTTTTTATAATGAATCAATAGCAACACATAATTTAGAGCAACAACAACTACAACAGCAACATCATTCACATCATTTGTTGCAACAGCAACATCATCAATTGTCCCAAACACATGCACAAACGAATACACATCAACATCAACATCAACACCAACCTCAATATTTGCCCAGACAACAATATTATCCCACATATGCTGACTATCAACAATCGCCACCGCCTACACACAACTTAACGGGTTCCACATCACCATCAGCACCTGCTTATAATATGGGCATACCAGGACCCTATGAAATTTCCCCCTCTGCGGCCACATCTTATGCAGCAGTGGGTTCACAATATAAGATGCCAGGCTTGTCAACCTTGAACTATGAACGCAGTGCAGCAGTAAGAACGACGCCCTATAATCAGCCTCAACAAATGTCAACAAGTGAAATGCAAAACAAGCCTTTAGCCCAGCACCACAGCCAACAATTTGGTGGAGTTTTAAGTTCAACAAAACAAAGATCCGCATCGTTAATTGGTTCCTCATCGAATGTTAGCACTTCAAAACCCCAGGCAGCTGCTACACCTTTCTATGCTCAACCTTTAGCTCAGAGCCATACGAATTCTCCCACCGCGTATTATGACAATGTCAAACATAGGATGCCTTTGGAATATCATGAGTCCTATGGTAATAACTCACCGGCAGCGGCCAACACATATCATCAGCAACAAAAGTATTATGCCGCTGCGAAATCGCAGCTTAAAGAAGCCGCCGCATATGGATCTCCAGCAGCTGTAGGCTTAGGTGGTAAATCGTTGTATTCAAGTACAAGCAATTTTTTTCCGGCATCGGCTACCACTTATGATAAATATCTATACCCGCCACATGTTCCAGCTGCGGGCTACTCTACGAGCCAACATGTAGGCAGTGAAACACCACCAGATCAGAACAATTACCGCAAACCGGTGGCAGCAAATCAACTCAACTCTACATCTTGGCCTTGGGGTATTGATTATAATGCGGGAAATAGCCGTACAATACCGCCACCGCCAACCAATCATATACCCACAGCCACTGTAGCACCCACACATGCCACCTATTTAACACCGAACCCTACGTCGCTAACGAGGGAGCCGTTCTATATGACCCCTGAGAAATATGCCTTGAAGTACGACAAATACGCAGTACCACCAGCCTATCAGCAACCGTATGTTAATCCCACGCCCAGCAGACATCACATGTGGCCCAGCAGTGCTACAGCTAATAATCTAGCGCCGCTTAATGAAAGACATCCTATGGCAACGTCGCCAACGGTACCACCACCTCATGGCTTACATTCTTCACCATATTTTTCAGCGAATTCTGCCTCTGCTCTAAATAGCCGACAATCGTGTTGCAATCAACCGTATCAAACACAAAATTGTTACTATCCTGCTCCCACACATGCTGCAGTAAACCGCCTGCCTTACAATCAACCAGCTACAGTGGCACCATCCTCTGGTGGCTTCTTAGCGAACCAACAACCTCCTTTGGGGCAATCACCGCACTTGAATGCTTTAACCGCCAGCTGTAAATTTGGCGGTATTTTAACAGACTATGGCAGCGTTAACAAAGTTAAGAATACTAATGATCTCTATCTCAGCTCTCATCGTTATGACACTAATCCTCCACCACCACCACCGCACAACTACGGCTATGGCTCTGGTCATAGCAGTCAGACTTTATATGCTGGCAATACACATCAAAGCATGGTTCATGGGCCTCATGATCCTATGCCGGCGAATTCAGCAAACTATACAAATGATCTCAGTTTAACGACAAGCAATTTCGATAGCTATCATTCTCATCTTGATAACCATTTGGGTCCACAAACACTGGTCGGTATACAACAACATAACCCACAACAGCAACAACAACAACAACAATCACCACCGCCAGCTTATGCGGCCACGGTGGCAAAACGTGCCTTATTGGATTATCGCAAACCCATCCAACCTCAGCCACCACCACCTACAATAAACGATCAGTGCTATCCGGCACTCTCCGCCACCACCATTACCACCAGGGACCATCACCATTATAATCAACATGACGTGCTAAATACACCCGAAACCACTACAACATTCAATGAATACGAGTCACCACAGGAAAGTAGTTCATATATTGCGCATAAAACCCAAGAAGCTATAGATGAAGCGAACTCGGTTGCGGAGTCTAATCAAGGTAATAAAAATTTAAGTTTACGTGATTTCATAGCCAATTGGAACGATGACGAGGAGGAATACCAAAACAATGAGGAACTAAACTTTGATCAGAGCTCTGTAATTCAAGAGGTTTTACAAGCCACCCCTAACGAACAAGAACACCACGGAGTAGCTGTGGCCATGGAAGTGGTGACATCACATGAATCAACGGAAGTGGTTAAGTCCACGACCTGCTCAATAGAAACCAAAGATGATAATCAAATAATTGAAAAGGATTTTACAACCACTGCGCCAGCTCCCGCTCCCGCTCCTGCACCAACGTCAGCATCCGCTTTAGCTACAAGTGAAGTTGAGCCTGATAACAGTCAATATGCTAATCTGCCTGATATTATAATAGATATTGAAAAGTCGAATAGCGTTAATAACTCCACAATAAATCTCGCGACCAGTGCGGTATCAGAAGCTGTGGGCGAAAACAATACCTCCTTAAACCTCACAGATTTCGATGTTGAAAAAGAACTGGATGAGCTGAAAATCAAGAAACCAACGCCACAAAATCAAACCAAAGATTTAAATGATAATGATTCTATGAAAAGTGTCAATACCCCGCAATTAAGTCCCTGCAAAAATCTCAACACACAACTCAGCTTTGAAGAGTTGAATTTGGAACACAGCAATAAAACCCTCCTCAACTCCGCAACTCGTCAAAGCTCCGACTTACCAGAGCACTACTTTAAAGACATGGAAGGCTATGAGAGTGGCAGTAGCCGACACTCCAATGAATCAGCTTTTGAAAAGGAATACGAAACATTTATCAATAGAATTACCCATGAAACTAGCACAAAAGGCCATGATAAGTCTAACGAAAGGGATCAGGAAGTAGAATTTGCACAGAATGTACAGGATTTCTCCAAGTTCTATAAACGTAAACGTAAACTCAAGGAAGATGAACTCAAATCGTCCACAGCCTATCAACAAAATAAAAAGAAACTTAAATCCAATATGATAGCAAAGCATAAAAATTCAAATTTTCCGCAGGTCTATACGAAAAAGTCAAGAAACAGATCTGCAAAAAACTCTTCAACATTACCACTACGGCGTAAACCCTTCTCGTTGTACTATAAAGTTATACATTCCTTGCGACGCGTAGGTTTAAAACGCATAAAACGGGCTCGAGACTATTTAACCGAGTTAAAGGAGAAACATTTGCCCCTCATCAAACGGCAATCGATTAAGAATTACTCGCATTGTCTAAACGACAGTCTTTTTAAGCCTCAAACACTTAAAGCCTTATGTATAGAAGTCATTAACACCGAAGAATTTCGCCAAAGAATCATTATCCCAACGGAAAAAGAAGAGAAGAAGCCGCTCAGCAGTTGTTTGGAAGCCGATAATGACAAACACATATGCCCTGATCCTACATGTGAAACTTGTGAAGTCCTTAGAAGTTTAATGGCAAGCGAATCGTTTGCAACACCAGCGCTAGAACCAGCAAATGAAAGTGTTGACGGGCAACTAAACGAAGGGGAAGAGAGCCAGGAAAAAATTACCGTTATAGATGACGAGCTGAACATAGTTGATCTCAATTTGAAAAAAGATGAATATATAGTTATCTCAACTGAAGATGAAAATCTGGAATATGCCCAAGAAAATCTGCAGCTATTAGATGTGACCAAAACTGTACCTGATAACAACGCACACAGTGAACTTGAAACGGAAGCATATTTCGGAGCGAGTTCATTAGTCTCACAATTTAGTTTGCAAACATCTGAAGTGGATGGCGAAGCAGAAATTCCTACAACTGTACACGGCACCAATGTGCCGCTTGCCGTAGAGGGACACTTAGAAAATGAAAGCATAGTTCCTACCGTCGTGGATGCTTTAGAAAGTGACCATAAAGTCGGTGAAATTTTGAAAGAGTCAAAAACTTTGCCAAACCTAGAGAAGCAAGCTATTAAAGATGCTGAAAAGGAAAGTGGTGATTCAGATTCGTGTGAGTCTGACAGTGAAAGTAGCACAGATAGCAGTAGTAGTAGTAGTAGTGGTAGTAGTAGCAGCAGTAGCAGCAGTTCCACTAGTTCCGATGATGAAGGGAGTGAAGACGAGGAAAAGGAGAATTCCATTGGAAACGTTGACAACAATCACTTGGATAGTGTTGAGGATTGCAAAAATGAAAAAGAAAAGCATGATTCCGTACAAAGTCTAGATCCTAAAACAGATGACCAAGAAACATCTGCCATTTTTCAAAAATCCGAAGACTTGGAAAGTTCTGACAGTGAAGTAGATGATATTGTCACAGAGAACATTTGTCAGCAAAGTTCACTGCATCTTGGAAATCCAGAAACCAAACGTTTAGTAGAGAATTTTACGGAAAAGCTGTTGGACGACTCTGTAAAAATCTCAACTGATATTCACGCAGAGAATTCGTCAAAGTTAAGTTCAGAAGGCTCAAGATTGTTTGCATTTCAAGATCCTGTAAGGTCTTTGGATTCAGAGAGTTCTGGTTCCGAGAGTGAGGATGATGAGAAGGTAAAGAGAACTTCGGAAAATTTGTCATATGCTAAGGATGACAATACTAAGACAAGTGGTGTTGACATTCTAATATCTGATGATGAATCTATGAGCAGTGTAGACAGCAAAGTAGAAAATAACCACGAAGAGCTTAAAAATTCAGTGGAATTATCTAAAAACAGTGATATAAAAGGTGAGGTTCAACTTATTGCTAGCAACGATCAACAATTTCAAGAAACTCACCAAGAAACTCATCAAGATGAAATGGAAAATATGGGTCTGAGAAATTCATCTTTAAAAGATTCACACGAAAATCTGTCCGAGGACTCTTTTAGTCCTGAAGAAGATGAACATTTTGATGAAGATGTAGAAACTGAAACAAATCCGCAAACAATCTTAGCAAATGAAACTGATGTTAATACCTTCAACGACGGCCTGAATTTATCCTCACCTTTGAAACATTCACATGAAAATCTGTCGGAAGACTCCCTTAGTTCTGAAGAAGATGAAAACCCGGATAACGATTTGGAAGCTGGTAGAAGCATTTCAATAAAACCTACAAACTTTGATAAAGCAGAACCAACGTTTAGAAAGGAAACTAAAGATAGCGGCTTACATTTATCCATGCCTTTGAAACGATCACATGAAATTCTATCAAAAGACTTTCTTAGTACGGATAATGAAGATTCGGATAACGATTTGGAAGCAGATAAAAACATTTCATCAAAATCAACAAACCTTAATGAACCAGAACTTATTTTAAGAGAGGAGACTAAAGAAAATATTGCTGGAGCCGACTTATATTTATCCATTCCTTTAAAAGATTCATGTGAAAATCTATCGGAAGACTCTCTTAATCCCGAAGAAGATGAAACTTCGAACAATGATTTGGAAACTGCACCTACAAACTTTAATGAATCAGAAACAAATTTCATCAAAGAACGTAAAGACAATAGTTCTGAGAGCCCTAGATACTCTAGCGAAGAGGATTTCTGTCCAGCTTCGAATCAGGAATCGTGTGAATGTCATTCCGAGCGCGATGTGGAATTACCCACACTTTTAAAGGATTCACATGAAAATCATTCTGAAGACTCTCTTAGCTTTGAAAATAATGAAAATTCAGATAATGATATGGAAAGGGTTAAAAACTTGTCTACAAGCCCCACAAACTTTGATCAAACGGAACGAATATTTGCAGAAGTCTCTAAATCTCCCGATATTTCATCGAGGCAACTCTCTAACCAAGATGATCTCACTCCCCTTGCAAAAGAAGCACAAGACAACACTTCGGAGTATTCCCTTAGTTCAGTAGAGAATGATAATTCAGATACTGATATGGAAAGTGTTGATGAACCCGGGGAAATATTTACAAAAGAAACTAGTGAACATACAGCAGAGAAATTTAGTTACTCAGAAGTAAGTCAGGAATGCTCTTTTAAAGAAGATTCCCCTTCGAAACAAACTACCTTAGAGAAAGATGATCCAGAACAACATGAAAATGTTACTGAAGTCAATTTTAAGCTACGTACGCCTATGAACGACCGGCATGATAATCATTCTGAAAGCTCCCTGAGTTCCGAAGAAAGCAGAGATTCAGATTCAGAGACAGACACTGATACAAGCTGCCCTAAACATTCTGCAGATTCTGAAAAAGCTTCAGAAGATTTTAACCATCCAGCTCTGGAAGCGACTTTCTCAGAGAAAGAAAGTCAGGAATCACAAAATTCTCTCCTTGAAAAAAATATGGAAATTTCGAAAGAAAATGATTTTTGTAGTGCGGAAAACCTCAACAAAAAATTTCCAAAGCATGTCGAAGAATTCAGTTCAAAATTAATAAAAGACCAACAGCAAAGTCAAGTTCTGGAATCGGAAAAAGAATGCGGAAATACTTCAGAAGAAGACCTTAGCAATGAAACATTTCATCATGAAGTGAATGAAAGCAAACGTGAAACTTTTGAAGACGATTTTATGCAACACATTGTCCGGGAGTATCGCAGAGCACAAGTTTCTGAGAATTTACAGAACTTGGTATCTTTAGTGAACTCTAATCAAAATCCTGCAGTTGTATTACCAGCTAGGGAAACTCTTTTAGAATTCTCAATTGGAAATGAAACTTTAGAAAGTCCTGAAGAAAGTCTTGAGACAAATAAATTAAATGAAGAGCCTGCTCTGGATATTGATCAGCAAGAAATTTACGTACAATCGGTCGCATTTACGGAAGACATTTCAGATTCTGCGGCTAATAACAAGTTGTCAGAAAGTACGGAACAAAACTTAGTTATACGAGACTATTCAAAAGGAGGATCTGCTTGCTATTCTTATCCTACCAAAACTTTACCAGATTTTCCTGTTGCTGAATTACATGCCAAAAATTTTGATCTAGAATGTAAGAACTTGGAAGCACTATCTGAAAACTCTGCACAGAATAGCGAATCTGAAGAAAGAATATCTGGCAGGGAAGAAACAAACATCGTTATTCCTGACTCGGATAATACCAAAGACCAACGAGTTTGTCAAATTCCCGAACCTCTAAATAAAACATTAGATCAGGATGCTGAAGAAGAAATTGAGGCTTCGGAATTAAACGATATTGCACAAGAAAATGAATTAAATGATAAACATTTGAAGGAAACGGATATACAAATTGAATATACAAGACCTAGTAATAAAATTGAGTCTATTGCCAAAGATGATGAAAACGTTCACGACTCCGAACTGGAGGTAGAATTTCCGATTGGGACTTCAAATCAGCAGCAAGATATGGAAGTTTATGAACAGCAGCCTAAAGAATATTTGGAACAAGAAGAAACTGATGTTGAACCTACAACTAAAGAAACCGAAAGTATTTTGAAAGAGTCTCTAACAGAGTTAGATAAAGTGGACGGAGAAGCTTGTGATAGTATGAATCATAGTTTAGAAGAATTCTCTACAGCTGAGGAACAAGCAGTAGTCATCAGAGCTGAAGGTAATTTAAGTGAATACACATGTAAAGAATCTTCTTTAGGAACTTCTATTCTTGCACCTAATACTTCAGAAGAATTTGAGTCACAAACTGCAGAAGAGAATCATTACAAAGAGCCAGAAATAAGCAATGAAGCCTTCGATTGTTCAACAACCGAAAAAGCTCAAACCAATTTAGAGCACTTCCTCGCTCAAGAATTAAACCCACCAATTTCAGAAGATTTGGAAAATGAACGTTGTAAAGAGACAACTGAAAAGTCCATGGAGGATTCACAATCCTCAGGTTGCATCTCCAATATTGCTAATAAATCTGAGACTCAAATTTCAGAAAAATTAGAAGAAGAAATCGATCCGAAGTTATATGCTGAATTGACCACATCTAACGTTATGGTAAACACCGAATCAGAAGTCAAAATAACACAAGAATATGACACTAAAGGATTGACTGCTGATGAGACTGAAACCAGTTCCGAAGTCATTATGTTGGAATCTAGTATTAAAGCTCAATCGAGCGTTAGAGCTGAACGCGAGGTTTCAAATGCTATTGAAGTTATGCCAGAAATAGAGAACAGCCAAATGGAAGTTTTAGATAACTCTGTAAAATTATCCGGGGAGTCGGAAATTCCTCTACCTCCAACTGAAGGAGAAGAAATTCAAACAGATCGTTCAGATTTTCCCAATGAAGCGGAAAGTGATGATATTTCCTCAGAACTTGCAAAAGAAATTGTTGACGTTCCTATAGAATCATCGGTAGAAAAAGAAATTCCTCCAAATACAATTGCAATAGGGCTTGATCCAGAAACAAGCGAAGATATTTCTTTGGAAATACAAAAAGAAAATTCAGATGTTCTTACTAAACCATGCGGAGTTAGCGAGACTGTTCCAGAAACAATTGATGATACTTCTTGGGAAATTCAAAAGGTTGTTTTTGATACTTCCACAGATTCATCCGAGGAGCAACAAAATTCTCGAACTAAAGCGGAAGATACTACAGAAGAAATCGAAATTGTAAATATTTGCACCGAATTATCTGGGAAGAAGGAAGTTTATCAACCTGCAACTGAAACAGAACCGACTCCACAAGAAGTAGAAGATATTCCCGCGCAAATTCAAAAAGAGAATTCACATGTTCTTTCGGAATCGTTCAGAAAAACAGAGGTCCCTCGAATCGGAACTCAATCAGAAACTGTTCTAGAAGGACTGGAGAATACTTCTATGGAAACTCAAAAGGAAGATTGTATTCAATCTTCTGAGGAGAACACGATCCCTGAAAGTATGCATGAAATTGAAGTTGTTCCTAAAATAGTCGAAGACATTTCTCGTGAGACCGAAAAAGAAATCCCAGATGTTTCCACAGAATCAAAAGTTATGGAAATTACAAAAACTCAAGAAGAAAATTTAGATGCGTCTGCTTGTACATGCGAAGAGACTGAAGCGGAAGCTGCATATTCCAGGAAAGAGGAGATTTTCCGAAGTACAGCTGATATGGAAGAAAATCCTGAAACTATCGACGATATTTCTTCAGAAATTCAAAAAGAAATCCCAGATGTTTCCACAGAACCCAAACTAAAGGCCATTCCGCAATCTACAATCCAAATAGAAACTGATCCAGAAGCTTCTGCTGTTCCCTCTGAAGATAAAGAAATTCCGATATCTGCAACTATAATAGAAGAGGAATCTTCCGAGGAGAAGGAGATTTCTCAAAGTAAGTCTGATATGGAGGATATTCCCGAAACTCTTGAAGATATTTCTATGGAAATTCAAAATGAATCTCTAGATGTTTCTACGGAATCAGAACAGAAAGAGGTTCCGTCTGATATGGAGGATATTCCCGAAACTCTCGAAGATATTTCTATGGAAATTCAAAATGAATCTCTAGACGTTTCTACGGAATCAGAACAGAAAGAGGTTCCGTCTGATATGGAGGATATTCCCGAAACTCTCGAAGATATTTCTATGGAAATTCAAAATGAATCTCTAGACGTTTCTACGGAATCCGAACAGAAGGAGGTTCCGCAAATTTCAACCGAATTAGAAACTGATTCAAAGATAATCGATGATATTTCTTTGGAAACCCATACAGAGACTTCTAATGTTTCTGACGCGTCCTGCACAGAGACAACTGAAGCAATAACTGCAGCTGCCTGTGAGAAACGAATTTCTCAAATTGCGCCTGACATAGAAGATATTACCGAAACTGTAGAAGATAGCTGTCATATGTCTGCAGAAATATCTGTAGAAGAACAGACTCCTTCTCTCTCATCCATACCAGACACTGTTCCAGAAACGTATGAAAATAGGTCTTTGAAAATTCAAAAACAAGTTGTAAATGATTCTGCGGAATCCTTCGAGGAGATACAAACAATTTCTAAAAATGTGGGTGAAGTGAAGGATTCAAATGTCGAAGAAGACGGTGGAGAAATCTTGTCAAGTTTTGTCAAACTTACTTCTCCAGCAGCATTAAGTGCAAGAATTGAAAGCCCAAATATATTTTGTGCAGAAAGAGATGATGAAGTTGAACCTTCGGAACAAAACTCTAAAACGATCTGCGACGAGGTGGAAGCATTAGCTGATAATGACAAGCTTAGAAACTCAACTGAAAGTCCGCATATTGCGTCATCGTCAGAGGAAGACACAGCTTCTAACAATGCTAGAAACTCGATTGCCGAATCTAGTGAATTGCAAGATCTTAGCAGAAGTGTAGATACAGTCGCAACATTTACAGAAAATTCGGAAACTATAATAAAAGATAGTGAAGAGGACTCTACTAAAAGTGCACAGCATTCAAAAACTGATCTCAAAATATCAAACGAAAAACAAAGCACTACTACCGAAGAAGAATTTTCGGGCGATTTTTATGGTTTCAAAAATCAATCGAGCTTTGAAGATGAATCAGAAGATTTTCACGGTTTCGAAGATTTAGAAGAGGTAGCCCGCATACGTCAAGAAATCGAACAGCTTAATGAGGACTCAACCGCTAATGATGGTTTCCTGAACTATGCAAAGCTAAATAAAGAATTGCATAAAACATCTACAAGCTCTCTATCAGCAGGCAGTTCGGGTTCGGAAATCAATGAAATGGAGGCTTTGGAAAAAGAACTATCACAGCATCAAACGATAGCTGCCGTGGAGGAAGGTAATGACAAAGAGAATGAGACTGAAATTCTGCATCTGTCAAAAGTTAAAGTTATATCTACAAACGATATTGAACATATCAAACAAATGCTGGAAAGTGATGAGGAGGCTCATCAACCAGATGAGGATGATAAGAAAGACAACAACAGTAAAGTTAAGTTTGAAGAAAATTCTAGTTCTAATCCTAAAGATATTTTAAACGATATTATTAAACCTGTTAATGTAAATTCTGTAATACCAAAGTTAAGTGACCTTTGTAGGGCTGCCTTAAATAGTTCCTTACATTCAAATAGAAATTTATCTGACACAGAAGCAACAACCACTGTCCTAGTGGAAGGTGAATTAAGCGTTGAAGAGGCTTTAGCCGAAATGTATCGTCAAGCGGGCGTCTTATTATCCGATCCAGAGGATTGCGATAATGAAACAGCCGCTATGGCTAATGAAGAAGCCCATGATGTGTTATTGATTAATTTACAAGAAATTTTAAATAGCGATAACAATGATGTCTATGTTTTACAATGTGATATGAATGACAGTGTCCTAAATGTTATGCCGGCAAATGAGGAAGACCGGAACACGGCGGCATTGGATAACAGTGGCGGGAGACAAGCGGAAAGGGTTAATACGGTACAATTTATAGGCATTTTAGATACACAAAACCATGAACCTCAAATTCATATCATTAGTTCCGATTCTGAAAGTGAGGTAATCATATTAAGCGATGATGATGATGATGAAACCGATTTTGTGTACAGACCCTTTGTGGCCCAACACGAACGTGTTACCATACCGTTTATCAATGATAATGATAACGGTAGTTGCGGTAACGGTAACGATAACGATAGTTTATCCGATATATCAACCATACACCATGAAGAAATAGTACCTGATAATTTAAATAAGTTTTTACAAGAGGAATTCTACAAGTATTTACATGAAAAATATGTACAAAGAAATATCTCAAAATATTATCATGCCAATCGTGTAATTAAAAAGTATCGAAAACGTTACATTAAAACGAAAAGACATTGAAGCAATTGACTTGTTTCAATCTACAGAATGGCTTTGTATTTATCTATTTTTACTACAACTTTAACTTTTTCATAACATCCACTGTAACTTTTTAAATAACCAAAGAAAACAACGTTACAATTTTCAAAAACATATTGTGTGTGCTCAATATCCAATTCAATATTAATAAACTGCCATAAAAAGAAATTCAACTTCAAAGCAAATCAAATATTTGCTGAAAGCACGATAATTCATGTAAGTCGTCATCATTATCATGTAGCTTAAATATATTTTTTATAATAAATAAATAAATATTTAAAATATTTTTCTTGGGAATCTCACTTTTAAATCAAAAATTATTCAACCAAATAATGGAGTTTATTTATGAATTTGAGGTTTTAGTTTATTAATAAGCAAAATACATTATGTTGAGTAGGAACTAAAAACAAATTGTGGATAAGCGAATTATAATGATTTTGATTTTGGTTTTTTTTTCTAATTACACAACCAATTAAAAAATGCTTATAATAGAGAACAGATTTGAAAATTTCAAGCTTCATTTACTTTTCAGTATTGGAAAATTATTTGTTTAAATATATATTTCTTTTCAAAAACATTAAACATATTTTTTAAATATTTTATCTTTTACAATAGAAGATATTTTTAAAATTAAAAATTGAAAAATAATATTTTTAGAAATTTTTATATAAAAAAGTAAAAATATTTCTTTATATGTATGTTTCTATATAAAAATATTTTTGTTTTCAATATCATTTGTATATAAAAAAAAATTATTTAATTATAAAATTGATTTTAAATTTTTATTAAAAATATTTATTTGAATTATTTTTTGTAAAATAAATTTATATATATTTTTCTTTTATTTTATATATATATATATATTATAAAAAATAATTTAAATAAAAAATAATTTTTTCTTTTGTTTTTTCTTTTTTTTTTAATATAATTTATTTATAAAAAAATTATTTAATTAAAAAATTGATTTTAAATTTGTATTAAAAATATTTATTTAAATTATTTTTTGTAAAATAAATTTATATATATTTTTCTTTTATTTTATATATATTTTTATAAAAAATAATTTAAACAAAAAATATTTTTTCTTTCGTTTTTTTCCGACAAAAAATAAGTTTTCAATAAAAGAAAATATTTAAAAAATATTTTTTTAAATTATCGTTTCTAAAATTAAAGCAGATTACTAAAGTTACTTATCAAAAACATTTTTAATAATTTAATTATAATATTTTTCAACAATAGCTTTTCAAATATAATTTTTTGTATGTTTTTTATTAATTCTACAGAAAAATTTCTTGTTTTAGTGGAAATATTTTGTTTTTATTTGAAATATATATTTAAAAAAATATTTACACCAATACTACCCCATAATAATGCAATAATTGCATGTCTGTTTACATATATATTTTTTTCATGAACAACTTTCCAAATGTCATTTTTTAATAATTACTTGTAAAACATAGCATTCAATGTGCCGCAATTTATCCCCTGTTTTTTGTTTTAATTATTGGTATTTTTTCTATTTTTTTTTTTTTGTAAATGTTTTTTTATTGCATGATAATTAAATAGTTTTAGTTGTTAATGTATTTAAGTAGGTATAGTTAATTGATATTGTTTTTTTAGTGCAATAGTTTAAAGTGTCAAACTAACATTGATTTCATTTGAATTTATTACTGTTTCGTTTTTAGTGAATTATTTAGAATATTTATATATATTTTTTTTTTGTTAAGTTTTATTATATATATAATTTATATATAGTTTTCCATGATTTAAAAATAAAACCATTTAAATTTAAAGCAATGCATTATTGCATTAAAAAGTAAAATGTTAATTTGTTATTTAAAAAAAAACAAAACACCCAAAGTGCATTAAATTTTGTATAATTTTTCCTATTGTTTTTACTTTTAAAATGGTTTCAAAGTCTTTAATGAAGTAGAAACATCTGTTTTTGTTTTTATATTTGGAATAGAATTATTTCAACAAATGCTTGCCTAAAATGTTATATAATTTAAATGCAATATAGAAAAATATTACTGAAAAACATAGGAATGATAATTTATAGGCGGAAATTAAAAAGTTTTTGTTTTTTTTTTAGAACTTTTTCTTTGTATAGAGTATAAAGGTTTCTTTGTCAAATAAATTAATTTAAAACATTTTCAATAAAGAAGAGATAAATGATCTTTAACAACAAAATACGTAAAATATATTTTAAATACAAAAATCAATAAAATATATCAACTAAAAAATCAAAAAAATAAAAATAAAGTAAATGTTATATTTAACAAAATAAATAAAAATAAATATTTTTCATAAATAAATATTAGTAAACTAGAAATTGTAAATATTTAAGAGTAAATTATACAGGAGTATATACATATACACATAAAAATATATAACAAAATAAAACAAACAAAAAAAATTATAAAAAAAAAATATTTTTAGCTCAATTTTATAAATATTTAAATTATAATATATTTATTAACAACAAAAATATAAAATAGAAATCATTTTTAAAAATAAAAACACTGCTTTATCTTGTCGTTAATATTATACATGTATATTATATAAAATTATATTTTATATAATAAATAAATAAAAAAATAAAATATATTTATTGTAAATGTAACACATTCCAAAGTAAAGGACCAAGTTTTAGATGATTAATATTCAAATATCTATGTATACTAAGATAATGCATATTTATTATACATTATTTATATATGAGTATGTATGGATGTAGCTTTTTTTGTAGTACAAAAGATTTTTTTTAAAAAACAATTTCGATAAAAGACATGATTTTTAAAATAATGTTTACATTTAATTTAAAAAGTTTTTTTTTAAATAAAGTTGCACATACTAAATAATTTATTAATTTTTATAGGCTAAAAAATAATATTTCACAAATCGGTTTTTTAAAACATATTTTTTTATTTTGTTAAAAATTAAAAAATTAAAAAAAAGAATAAAAAATATATTTTTAATTCAAATTGCCCACATAAAATATGTATTAATTTAAAAAGAAGAACATTGTTTTAAAAACTCTAATTATTTAATTAAATTTCAACAATTAATTTTTAATAAGGGCCTTTTTTTAATTAAGTAATAATTTCAAGACATTTTCAATATATTGTTTTAATTAAATGTTCTTTTAATATAAAAATCAAAAAATAATTTTTTTAAGTCAAATTAATCTTTTTTTAGCTGAAAAATATTTGATTCTATTAAAGAAATAATTTCCATGCAGGTCAAAACAAGAGCTTTATAACAAAATAATTACTTTTGAATTGTTTTAAATATTTGTTAAATTTTCAAACCAAAATATATTATTTTATTATTATAATAAAAAAAAACAATTCCGATACAAGACATGATTTTTAAAAACTATTTTTTTTCTTTTAATTTGAATTTATTACAATTTTTCAACATCCTGGTAGTCAGATGGTAAATAAAAAAATTATTTTAAATTTTTTTTATTTAATTCCAAAAACTTTTTATGTTTTAAATACAAATTTTAATAAAATTTTATGTTTTTTTGACTTTTTAATATTAATATTTACTTTTTACTTTACATGACTGATATTAATGTTTATTTTTCTTTTTCAATTAGGGTGTAGGCTTTAGAAAAATTTTTCTTTTAATAAAAGACATTGAAAAAATATCAAGGCTTTATAAAATAAAACAATATTATAAAAAAACAAAAATTAATTAAACACATTTATTCATATTTTGTACACATTTTTAGAATTTTATAAAGAAATATATATATACATACATATATAATCATAATAAAAGTAATCAATAATCATTAAAGAAAATCACCATATAAATTAGTTTTTAAACGTATTGCCTTTAACAAAAATAGAAAATAGAATAAATTTAAAATTATTAAATAAATTTATCTGTATTTAGTAAATTGTAGTCAATAAATATTTTATTTACACACCAATTTATTAATTAATTAATATTTCTTTTTTTTTTTTATTATTTATTTTATAAGGTAGTCTTAAATTTCGTGTATTTATTTATGTAACTCTTAAGGTTAAAACAGAAAGTATAATTCATAGTAAATAAATTTAAAAACTGAAAACCATTTGTTATTAATCTAAATGTTAAAAAAAAAACAAAAGAAATGAAGTGAAGTGCATTTGTGTAACGATTTTTGTATGTTATCTATTAAAATTTATAATTATTATTATAATGAAAACTATTTTGTTTTTCTCATTTCTAATTTCAAAAATAAATGTTTTAAATGTGTCAATGTATTTTAAAATTGAAAAAAATTGTTATTTTTAAAGAAAGGGGATTATTTATAAAAATGTAAGTATGAATGTAAGTGTTGACAATGAATTAGTTATAGCACTGTAGAGTTATAGCACTGTAGAGATACAATAAAAATAAATTTAGAAATTTTTATTTATCTAAGAACATTGTAGGTCAGCCAACAACTTCTGCTATCCACTTTTAGAGCTACACGAACAGGTGCTTATTTAGAAGTTAAGGATATTCTCAAGCAATCAAGAGGATATTAGTAACCACAATTTACTTTACTAAAGTCATATGACGAAATGGACTCCGCTTGGCAACAGACGTTGTGGAACGCTTATAATAATTTGAGTAAGAATATTACTTAACGAAACTAACAAACCTTTCAACGAACTGCGAATTAATCTATTTAGCTGCAGAATGGTAACCTTTTACGATAACAAATTTAAGACCCATTCTTCATACATTTTTATACATACATATATTACATAATTGGTCATTACAACCCTTCAGTCAGGATTACC
Source organism: Sarcophaga variegata (assembly GCA_932273835.1). Classification (NCBI taxonomy): domain Eukaryota; kingdom Metazoa; phylum Arthropoda; class Insecta; order Diptera; family Sarcophagidae; genus Sarcophaga; species Sarcophaga variegata. The sequence continues at coordinate 116,237,315 of OW026361.1, forward strand.
ACCTAGTTTCTCACACCACTTATGTTGTGTGTGTTAATATTTATTCATGAGTGGTGGTGGGACCTACAGTTTCAAGTCGACTCCCAATGACAGTTGTTTGGGAATCTTTTCATGGCAATTTTACTTATTCTCAGAGTTTTTGCCAAAAATCTGCTTAGAGGAAGTCGCCGAACAAATATTTTTTCATATTTTCGTTTTTATGTCTGACCTGAGGCTTGAACTGGGGCCTTACGTCTAATAAGCCAATATACTACCTACTAGACTACGGCGACTTCATACATTTCCTCTTTAATGTTTAGCTGCTGACCTACCAAAATACAAAAAAATTAAAATAATAAAATTAAATTAAATAAGTGGGATTCAATAACACCTCCAGGCCCTAATGCGCAACAAACAGTCAATCCTTCCAGATGCCAAAGCCTTTCCATAGTCACTTCTGGGCAGTGGTGTTGTCGCGCCGGAACGCTCCGGAACGTCGTTCCGGTACTTCCTTTTTGGACAGGAACACGTTCCGTAACTAAAGATGATTTCTGATAACGAGAATTGGCTGACGTTTGAAAAAAAAAATTAAAAAGAATTGCTGATTTTTTTTTCTAATTTTTGACGAATTTTTATAAGTATTTTTATAAACAAGGGTTTGAACCGAACCCGAACCGGAACAAAAACCGGCACTAACCGGCTTGTTTTTCCGAACCGTGAACCGGAGTCCGGAACGCGTTCCGGTAAAAAAAAATTTAGCACAACACCACTGCTTCTGGGTTCTTTGAGCTCTATACACGACAATTTTTTTAACATGAAAACCTAGTGAAAGATGAGTTTCATTGCTCAATAAAACTTTGTACGAAAAAAGTTATTGAAAGAAAGACTGCTGCTTTAGCACTCATTTAGCATATCTACAGCGTTGTGAATGGTCAGCTGACTTTAACTGGATGAAGGTGGAAATTCATGCGTCAATTCCTTTCTCTAGCAAAAGCCTACATTCCTATAAAGCATAGATCTAATAGCGTCTGTAGTTCTACCGGTCTATTAAATTTCTGTATAATCTTTCCATTTCTCTCTGCAGTTGATCACAGAACCTTTATTTAACATCTGACAGTCCTGCCAGAGTGTCAGTTTTGAAACCACTAAATGAATAACTTGTTTACTTTCCCCTTAATTTACCAATTGATTTTTATGACTCTATTTTAAAGTGCAAATACCTACTTCCACCACAGTAGCAATGATGTTTTAATGCCATTATTTACTGTGCATTTAATTTTAAGCAATAAATTTAATTGCTTATGTTGGTTATGAAAACTGTGCAAGAAATTTTATGTATGCAAATGCATAATTTTATTATCATTTTTTTTTTTTTACACTGACATGATAATATATTTATAACACGTGCTTAATACGGCACAGTATTTACGAGGCCAGAGAGATATTTAAACTTAATGGCCTGAGAGAATAATAAATTTAATATGGAAGGCAAATAGCAACATAAACACAGAGAGGGTTATAAAAACATAAACAATGCAGTTCAGAGCTTTGCTGAGAGTAGCTGAGGTGTTGGAAAGGAAACAAATTGTTATTGAAGTTGTTTTATTTTTATTACATTTTATTTTATTTTTTTATTATTAAATTGCAGTTTTCTTTTTATTTGTTTTTATTTTGTTTTTTATTAAAAAATGTTTGTTTTATTTTATTTAAACAAATACAAATTAATGTTTGTTTTGTTGTTTTTTTTTAAGTTTTATTACAATATAAGCCTTATGGAATTAAAAAATAAAATTTAATTTAAGGATTTTTTTATTTTTTATTTAATTGTTAATTTTTAAATTTGTTTTATTTGTTTTCAATTATAATGCTAATTATAAATAAATTATATAACCTGTATGATTTATTATAATAATAATTTATTTTTATTATTGTTTATTTATAATTATTATTTTTTTTTTATAAAAAAGAATTGACAAAATAATTATAAGTATGTATGACTGTAGATAACAACTTATTATTATAATAATAATTATTATTTATTTTTTTATTTATTAATTCGTTTTATTTTTATGATAATCTTTGGTATTTTGTTGTTCTTGTTGTTGTTGTTGTTATTATTATTATTATAATTACTATTATTATGTTAAAAAAAAAAATTATGCGAGTGCTTTTAGACAAAAAAAATGATCACAAAAATAAATTAAATTGTTGCCTTCAAAATTTGAAAATAGTTTTCATTGTATGCGTTTTAAATTTAAAAGTAAATTAATTAATTAATTAATTTAATTAAATTGTATTTGTAAAAAACCAACCTCTACAATGCGAGTATATACCATTAGAAATAAGTTGTATGTATGTAGAGTATGTCATCCCTCGTATCGTTCTACTATTTTCAAGCTGTTTTAATTTTTCTTTCTTCATAGACACCGCTAAACACTTGTTTTTATCTTTTTTTTATTGATTCAATGATTGATTTATTGATTGATTGATTGATTTAATGTGTTTCGTTTTGTTTTGTTTTGGGTTTTTTTTATTCATATTTTTCGAAAAAGCGTTTTTTTAAATCCGGCGGATAGGTTACATAAATATAATGTTCATTGTGCCCAACTTCATTTTGTATGATTTCATGAGACGATGATGAGGCACGTAACGATTGTTGAGAACCACTGACATAACGCTGTCTGGGCTCTAAGGGTCGCGGTATTGTATTGTAATGTTTGACACCACCAGCGGTTGTATTGCCTAAATGGGTGGCTGGCAGTGTATTGTCACAATCCATTTGTGCCGAATGATGACTCAGTGTTCCAGTTGAGCCGGAATTTGGTCCATGCATTGTTATGCCACCCGCACCACTTACCACAGAGGTGGCAATTGGCCTACTTATATAGTCGCGTCGGTCTAAAATGTCCTGTTGGTATGCCAGATTCGTCGGCTGATGACGCAGTGGAGTCTGTCCGCCTCCGATTGTGGCTCCACCGGTCATAGTAATCGTTGGTGTACCCGGCAGACGCTGATCGCCTATGTAGCGTCTTGGACTGTGACGATAGTCGTATTGCACTGGTTCTGGGTATATATCGTGTGCCATGGCTTGCTGGTGATGATGTAGCTCGGCCTGCTGTTGCTGCTGCTGGTGCTGGTGCTGTTGAACTTGAGCCTGCTGATAGTAGTATCGGGTGTTGGTCTGAGGCTCGACGTTGGTCATACCATGATGTATGCCGGTGGTAGGGTAGTCTTGAAAAAGATAATGATCTTGGTGCATAGTTTGTTGCTGCATCTGCTGCGCGTGTAGCTGTTGCGGATGCATGTGCTGTGTATGATATATCTGCTGCTCTTGCTGCGCGTTTTGCGGTATATACAGATGATGATGATTTGTTGTGGCATTGATTGTCGTCTCTTCGGAGCTGTAACACATAACTTACGTTTAATCAAAATTTTTTAACTGTAATCGATAGCAAGTAATTCCATATAAAAATCTACGAAGGTAGTGTGAAAAGCTTACAGATTTTAATAGTAAAAGAATGATTAAATTCGTAATAGTATTCAAACATAATAATTAAAAGAAAATTTAAAGGATCGACTTTTTGGGGCAATAAGATAAATGGCTGCTTTGGAATGATATTTCTGTTTGTTTGGGATTTCAAATTTCAGACAATATGACTCCTAAAATATGAGGCATTGGCTTGGCATTGGCTTTTTGTTTATACCCTCAGCAGATAGAAATGCCAAAGTTTTGTGATTTCTCACACAAATCGACATATATGTGCACTTACTGATAGCGACACTGGGTTCTAATTTGGTGACCCTTAAGACGAATTATGGCTGCCGCGAAGTTTTCAGCAGTACGACATTTGTATCATACACTTCCAGGGTAATAGGAGTATTGCAAAATACTGCAGATTTAATTGCCAGATGTTTGAGAACAATTGCACTCTGTGGATAGTTCTCTATATTTCGAACCCCCATTGAAAACTTGCGTGCTTATAATTACCAAGGCGGTAATAGATTCTATAAACGTCGTGTAGGCAGCTTCGGAGAAGAATGTGCAGTAAATCCGGCCAAAGCTTGAAGGAAGACCCATGAAAAGTCTGTTCAAACCACAAACTAGCACGCTGAACATGTTGTTTAGAGCCATTACTGGAGGAAACTGAAATTGTTCTTTACCTATTGTATACATGTCCTGTGGTATATATTGGAGAAGGGGAAAACATAAAATTTAAAAACAATTTAAAATTTCAAAAAACAAAAAATAACTTCCTGATTATTATCACATTACTTCTCACACATCCCTCATAGTAATAATAATTATTAAAGAATTTTTCTTTAAATACTTACTCAAATAAAATCCAAATGATATAATAACAAAAACAAATGCCGGTAGATAAAACGAGAATTAAAATAAAGATTAAACCCCAAGGAAAGGCACGTGGTTCTAAAGGACCATCCTCCCAATAACGTTCACACGTTAGATACCAGCAAACGGCTTTATTCATTTCCTCTAGAAAATACAAACCGAATTACGTAAATAATAAGGAATTCAAAATATAAAATATTCCAAAAACAATACTCATACCCTCCATATCCTTAAACTGTTGATCAGTCATTGAGAGTATAAGGCCTCCTATACAACTTCTAACCAAATATTCGCATTTGGCTTTCAATTTACTCAACTCTTCGGCTCGACAATTGGCTCGTATCTTTTGCATATTCGTCAATTGGGCATTCGTAGTCTTATTGTTGTCATCGGACGAAGCATTGCCATACGCTTGACCGTTTTCATCGCCGTCATCCGCCTGTTGTTCTTCGTCTGAGGCAGTGGCATCATTGACAGGCGTTGAAGCATCTTTAAACGAATGGGCATGTTTCGTTGTTGTAGTCATTGGTATTTTGGCGCCAGTTGGCATTGAATGCTTATGGACATGGGCCGCAGAAGACGACGAACTGCTGTGATGATGTATGTGCGGTGCAGCCGAAGACGGTTGACTTTCGTCTGAAGGTTGCGCTTGGGAGAATTTCGAGCGTGAAGCACCATTATAGTTGTAGTGGTTTTCATTAGAATGGTAATGTGAATCTGTAAGAGAGTGTTTTTCGTTTGTAATTTTCTTCTGCCACAGACAGAAAGTGATTAATAATTAATTTACCAGTCTGTTGACATTTAGTTTGGCCAATTTTATCCTGACACAATTGACGATTTTGTACTTTGGCTGCACGTGTTGTTGCACCAGTTGAGGAAGTTCTAAGAGAAAGAGAAATTGTAACTTGCGCCTGTATGTTTTTATATAATAAAATTGATAAGCCTACCTTAAGGGTAATAAACTTAAATAGGCTATGTTTGCCTTAGCCAAAGCGGAGTTTTGACCAAATGAATCGCCCCACACTTCAATGTCCGTAATAATGATTTGATCGCCTAACTTGAGAGATGATGATTCTTCCGATTGGAAAACTTCACAACGCATTATATCGCAATAGTCTGCCAGGCAAACAGCATCTTCAGCCTGAAAGTATATACATATTCAGAAACATTCTCTTCGATCTCTCTTTCTCAACTAGTGAGACTCCAACTCACCTCATTTATAACATTTTTGTGTCGGGTTTCAAAATGTAAATCCAAAAATTTCTCCTGATAGAAACTTTTGCCACACAAACGACAGGTCCATTGTGTAGGTCTATCACGTTTTTTGGCATCTTGTCGGGGTGCAAAAATATCTCGAAATGGATGTAAAGGACATTCGAGAGGAAGTTTAACCTGAATTTTTATTAATAAAAGAAAATTGGATAATATTTCATTTCAAATGTATAGAAAAGTGTTTACATACCTGATATTTATCTAATATCGGTGTCCATTTGGATCGGACTATCTTACGCACTAAGCGACTGTTATCTCTGGAGCATAAACGTTTTATAACATGTGTATGAGGCCATGGTATTAATAGAAAAAAGTAAATAAGGAAAATCTACAAAGAAAATTAAAAAAAATATGAGCATATTTTTAGGTTTCACACAAATTATAATATATCTTAGGGCTATAAACAGTTTCATTATTTAAAGGTCGGATCTCCATTTAAGTTTTTTGCAAACAATTTGCTGGAAATGGTATTTACAGAAGAAGCGATGGGAACTATACAGCATACACTCTGTTTCAGTAGAATACTACAGTATCATGTGGTCAATTGTATCATTATTTGTATCGCAAATTTGAATTTTTCTATGTAGTTTTGTTATTGTAATTTGATTGTTGTTTGTTTATTCTATTGTCGTAATTTCTTTAGCCTTTTTTTGTTGTACGTTAATCTTATTCTTCTTTTCTAGAATAAATATTAAATATTTTCATGTTCAAAGTTCACTTTAGTGTTCATCCCACCTTCGTGTCAATATATTTTCTAGGGCTATCGGAATAGTGTAATGGTCTTCATTTAACTAAACCTAGCCCACAGAAAGCCAACTAAAAATGGAAAAAACTGTATTATTTTTATCTACTCTGAGTACTTATAAATTAATTTATAAATTAACTCGGCTCAGAAATTAATTATCATGGAAAATAAAGGACCACACACACGTAATGTTTTAATTAAACCCGCTAAACTACACTTTCCTTTTCATATTAAAAAAAAAAATACGGCGTTAATCATAAATTACCACCAGAAAAGTGGCCAAACGGAAATGTTTATAAAAAGGCTTAAAACACTGTTTTCTACACAACAAAAACAAATAAAAAAAATGAAAACATACCGGAAATAACAACAAAACTAATCAGCAACCTTAACCAAATTGACACGAAACCCTAAATTTCATGTGAGTTGTGAATGTAACAGTATTTTCTTATTGTACTTGTACGTCGAGGAGTTTTCAACAATTTAAAATGTTTTCACTTTTTTGTTGTTATTTTTTGTTGTTGGTTCTTGAAAATGGATTGAAATGCATGCCAAATGTGTTACAGGACAATTATGCAAATGCCAACCAACCAACAGCCATGTGAAAAGGAATCCAAAACCAATTGCGAAAGAAGAAACGATAGAACGCAAAACAACAGGCTAGAAAAAGGCAAGTCATGTATACATTGTTAGTGAAAACAAAAGTATTAGAACGAGCGACCATCAAAGGGAAAATGTGTCAAATGGCAATTATAAAACACGCCAACAACTAGTCAGCTAAATACCAGCAACAGCAGCAACAACAACAGCAAATAGAACTTTAACTATAAATTACAAAGTGGTATAATTAAATAAGGCCATGGAAAATGTAGTCATATTGGCTGCTCTTTTAATTTACCTTAGCGGCTAACTTAATGCACTCACTCGCTCACACACTCGCACACTCACTTGCTCACTGTACACTCTCCAAATGTTGGCCTTAAAACGCGTAAAGGCATTTCCGTTTGTGTTTTCTTTTATAGTCTACTTTTGAGCGCCAAATGCCGCAATATTAAGTTAAACATTTAAATAACTAACGGTAAATATATTGTACACCAAAGGCCATTAGCACATGCACTAATATTTTTAGGTCATTTTCACCAAACGGAGAGAGGGAGAGAGAGAGAGTTTGAAAGAAAAAGAGGCAGAGAGTAAGTAATAAACAATAAACACACACATAGACTGAAAAAAGAGAAGTACTTAAAATTTTCAAAATGGAATGAATGAAAATAAAAAAGGACTTATGGATTAGACTAAACGACCAAATGAAAGACTGTCTAACACTTTAAAACAACAACAACTACAATAAACAAACACAAACGAAGAAGAAAAAGAAGAATAAATGGATAAAAAAAAACTTCAAAAATGAGAACACTCACATATGTCAAGTCACAGTAGTCGAAGCAAAAAAAAAATCGATAACATGCTTTGACAGGACTTGGGAAGGAGAAAAAGAGGATTAAAATATATACGACAAGTGTATGTATGTATGTATGTACATATGTTCACGTATGTGTATATGTATGTTAAATAAATATGAAAAAATTTTCTTACATACACTTTTATGCACAAAATATTTTCTTTTTTTAAATTCCAATACAAACGCCTTTAAACTCACCTCTAAATTAACAATTTTGGAACCCATACATAATAATTATTGGTATATATTTAATGTTTTAAAAGCAATTAAATCTATATGTAAATAATAACGAGAAAATTGTCTTCTTTAAGCTTCACACTATAATTTGAATTTTTTTATTTTTTTTTATTTCTTTTAAAAACACAAAACTTTACACGCGTTTTATTTAAAAGCTTATGAAATAATTTCAAATTTTCACTAGTTTTTCTTTTATTGCTTTTGTGTATGTGTGTGTCTTATTAATAATTCTAAAAATAAAATAATTTTTTTTATTCTTTTTTCAGCTACTTATGAAATAAAAGTACGTCTACATCTGTGAAAATATTTTAACTGTCTAAGAAAATTTCTATCCGAGTTGTTCTTTAACATTTTACTCTCTCTTAAGGACTTCTTTTGTATAAGTTCTCTGAGCATAATTTTTACCCCAAAATAACAGGAAACAACAATACACACGCATAAGTATGCTTTAAAATTTTTCAAAATATAACAATTGCTCTCTCTCACGCTCTGTGGTTGTTTATTGCTTATGTAGTGTAGGTATTTGATAACAGCCGGCAGTTATAGTGTTGCCCGATGAAAATGTTTGTAATTGTATATTTCAAAGTTGTATAAACGTGTACTTCATGGTTATTATTATTGATAAATAATTTCGTTGCACAGTAAATAAAATTAAGCATAATTTTTTTACAGAATAAAAAATAAAAAAGAGAGATTATTTAAGCAGCACACATGTTGTCTGCAATTCACAACATACAACATTCGTAAAATTCTTCACCTTTTTCTTAGAAATATTTATTTTTTATATCTAATTTCATTAAAACAATTTTAAAAGTAACGTATTTTATTTACTGTTAAAATGTTACCTATTGGCTGTATTCTACATAATTTAAATTTTGTCTGGCTTCTCTTTGCTGTCTAATCAATCTTTTGCAGCTGTTTTGTCGTGGCATGTTATCAGTTATTAGTGCATGCCCACTGTAAGAAGCAGCATATTTTAACCAATCAACGGAGACCACGCAGTTGTCATCAGTTTTTTTCCTACCAGATACCGTGTAAATTAATTTTCGCTGGCTAATCATTAATAAATTATGTGTTTTTAAAAGAAAATTCTTGTAAATTTATAAATAAAACATAGTCATCGATTCCTAATTAATAGTTATAAAGTAATATCGTTAAGAAACAATGAGAATTTTAGCCATAGTTTTACTAATACAAATCGCTGTCTGTCTGCTAGACTCAGCACTTGCCGGGAGAGACTTTTACAAGATTCTTAACGTAAAGAAATCTGCCACAACAAATGAAATTAAAAAAGCCTACAGAAAATTAGCGAAAGAACTGCATCCGGATAAGAATAAAGATGATCCTGATGCTTCTACAAAGTTTCAAGATTTGGGGGCGGCCTATGAAGTTTTATCCGATGCAGACAAACGCAAAACCTACGACCGATGTGGTGAAGAGTGTTTGAAAAAGGATGGCATGATGGATCATGGCGGTGATCCATTTGCCAGTTTCTTTGGTGATTTCGGTTTTCATTTTCATGGTGAATCCCAACATCATGATACCCCTAAAGGAGCCAATATTGTAATGAACATGTATGTGACTTTGGAAGAATTATATTCGGGTAATTTCGTGGAAATTGTGAGAAATAAACCTGTTCTAAAGCCTGCTGCTGGTACACGAAAATGTAATTGTCGCCAAGAGATGGTTACTCGTAATTTGGGTCCTGGCCGCTTCCAAATGATACAGCAAACCGTCTGTGATGAATGTCCCAATGTAAAATTGGTCAATGAAGAGCGCACTTTGGAGATTGAAGTAGAACCTGGTATGGTTGATGGCCAGGAGACGAGATTTGTAGCGGAAGGTGAACCACATATGGACGGTGAACCTGGTGATTTAATTATTAAGGTCATACAAATGCCTCACGAAAGATTCCAACGCAAGGGTGACGATTTGTATACAAATGTTACAATAAGTTTACAGGTGAGTTAAATACAAAAATACTTTAAATTCACATTCTGTTATTGTTAGTCTGCACGCCCATATTTGAAACTGGCGATAATGTGGGGCAACTAATTGGGTCAACAAAATTAAACATCAGCATTTTTTTTCTTAGTAACAGAATTATGAAAATGCTTATATGTTCTTGTATTACAATTAAATCTACAACGAAATTAGTAAAAGCATTGAATATAATTATTAGCGTTAGTGGAATTGATTTATAAGCATTCACTGATCTAAAAGCAACAATAATATGATGATGTTAAAAATCTGTCGAAGCTGCCTATCGACATTCAGAAATTATGTGCATCATAAGCGTATAGTTATAGTGGCGATTTCTTTTTGTCACATCACAGCAAATGACTTACAAATAACTTGAAAGGAAAATGGGAATTAAATATAATTCTACGAATAAAATGCCGCATATTTTGTGAATGGAATAATGTTTGTCCCTCGAGTGCAAATTCTATATTGACGAATGAAAGCAATTGTTTAAGAGCTTGAGAACTTAAATTATTATTGACATTTATATTTAGCTAATTAGCTTTGGGAAACAAAAATTCAGTCAATATAAATTGATAGCGCTCAGCCTCATTTCGAAAGCAATAATGATCGCTTATTTTACGAAAAGTATTTTATACGTACGTAAGTGAAGATCGTTAGGTTAAATTGTCTACTTAGTCTAAGGACAAATGCAAACAAGACGTCTTTCAAGACTTCGCTTCATAGCAGCAATATTCCCTCCAGCACGCACTTATTTTGTCCTGTTGATGGCTTTGAATCAGGATTAGTAAAATTAGTGCAAGTAATACTGCACGAAATGTTTGTCCACTTGTCCGATTATGTTGACCGCAGAATGGACAAATTACTCTTATGAACTTCAGGATCAGATTTATTTTAGTTCGAATTATTATTAATATCATGACTTTCTCAAACCTTGCTGGACAGAGATGTTAAAGCAGAAGTAAGGATTTCATGTTTCTAAATTAGATTTTTAAAATATTTAAAAAACATTATTTTTTGTCGTTTTTAAATTTTTTTTAATTCTTGATCTTCATTTATATTTTTTCAGGATGCTTTGGTAGGCTTTAGCATGGATATTGTACATTTAGACGGTCATAAAGTATCAGTGACTAGAGAGAAAATAACATGGCCTGGAGCCCGTATTCGCAAGAAGGGCGAGGGTATGCCAAACTATGAAAACAACAATTTGCATGGCAACTTGTATATAACATTTGATGTAGAATTCCCCAAAAAAGACTTGGATGATACAGAGAAAGAAGGTAAACTTAAAACAATTATAAAACATTTGAACGAAATAATAAAATGTATACTTCTATACTTTCAGAGCTTAAAAAGATATTGGATCAAGCCTCTATTAATCGTGCTTATAATGGTCTGTGAAAACAACTTTAAAGCTGCTAAGACTTAATTTTAATACTGAAAGAAAAAACCTTCTTAGTTATGTAATTTAGTTTGTTTTATTTTGCCTTTAAATATCCCAATTTTGTGAATATTTATATATATTTTTTTGTTCATTAGTTGTCTATTTCATATACAATTTCTATTTTTTTTTTTTTTTGTGAGAAAAGTTTACTAGAAAAATAACAACAAATTGTAAACTAGTAAAAGTAATACGAATTTTTGAGAATAAAACTTTATAAGTTTTTAATAAGTAATAATTTATTTTAATAATAAACCAAAATAATTTATAATAAAAAAAATACAAGTGATGTATAGAAAGAGAACTTCGTTTGGTTTTTATATTCTATTTTTATGTTATCTGATTTACAACGCATGTGTATTATCATTCTGGCAAGTAATCTGAATATTAAGATTTAATTTATAGTCCATGGATAGGCAGTGATGACCCTAACCTTTCCACTTGGAGATCTATGCCCCTTTAACATTTAGCTTTAAGCCCGTTGTTATTTAACAGATATATGTAAAGTTGGGCTTGACTAATCTGAGCACCAGATTTTTTTACAAACTAGATTGGAAATTAGATATTTTATTTTATAGAACTTTAAATTATTTTACATTGTTTTTTATTGTTTACATACACAGCTTTTACGTATTCTACATTATGTAAAAATTAATTGTTATCTTGTAAATACAACTCTGTTGATATGTTTATATTTTCTTCAAAGGTTTCTGTAACCATGAGCTTTTGCATATACAAAAACAGCCGTTGAATAAAATTCTCTTATTGTTGTTGTGTTTCCCGCAAATAAAAATCATTACTATTTATTCTGTCCACACTAAAATTCTAATTAGCTTTTAAGTGTTATTGTGTTAATTTGTAGATCAGAATAGCGTAAATAAAAAATATATTAAAAAAGGGAATAATTTATGTGCAAAAATAGCTACTAAAGGCAATACATATGAAAAAATAATTCTAAATTAAGGTGCTCTACTGCCTACTGAATTGTGCCTTTTTCCTATTAATAAATAAATAAAACAAGTGCCTGTTAGAGATAATTTATTAAAGTAAGTAATATAATAAACTATTATAACAAAAAGCCATAAAGTTATATAAAAATTTGCAAACATATTTTACGTGCCCACTTGCCACCAATTAAACATGTGAACTTTAGTTAAGCTCTAACCAATTCTCAAGGTTATCCTGTTGTCATTGGGTCAACCAACAATCATTCATTCATTTGGCCATAATAAGCAGACAGTCAATAAACAATTATTAATTAACGTAATACTCTACACAAGATACGGTAAGTTTATATCATATTCTTGTTATTTATTGTTTAAATATTTTCCACTTCATTTACATATATTCACTTTGATTAACATTTTAGAAAGTGTTTGTTTTTTTTTTGGCGAGTCATTGACTTTTTTAAACGCTTATTCAGAGTTTAGCGTATAATATATACGATAAAATATTAAATTTCTTTAATAAAGAATTTAAAATATACTTAATTCCCTTTGTCTAATGCAATCAAATAGCTTTGCAATGAGTAAAATTCAGCTGCGTTTATAGCGGTTGTATTGGCAAATTTCTTATCACATGTTACAGTGAGTCTTTTAATATTAAGTACACCTCAATTTATAACGTTAACTGTTATGTACTCCACGAGTATAGTAGCCAATTTTATCTCATGTTTAATATGGTAAAGAGATTGAAGTGAAAGGAGGAACCGTCATCCAAACGATCTGTCACATGCCTTTTAGTAAATAAATATTTCAGGCAATTGTGGTTGGATAATCTACAACATTTTGTACGACCGTATGGATTCGACTTTCGTTTTAATTATAGTCATTTCATATATGATAGGAAATATACTTCGCATCAAGCTGTTGTAAGGTACTCAGAAGGAATTGAAAATGCCAGACGTGCCCACGCGAACAGTGTGGGTAAACTGACTGCTCATGACGTGTTTCAGATATGGACGTTTAAAGAGTTCCAATGTGTTGTAAAATTTTCATTTAAGTATTTGTCTCCAATGTTCTCATTTTATTAATTTCAAATAGTTTCTTCTCTGACACGAAATTCTTCCTTAACGATACTATGCTGTTGCAGTACTTTTATTTTGTTTACTCTCAAGACATTGCTTTCTTTAAGGCCACGTTACACTTTTTTCATGTCGAATTCCATTTTCTTGTTATAATGACATTATTAATTAACACAATTAAGTAATTTGCATGCATACGTTTTCGTGTATTGCTACTCCTTTGACAATTAGATCGTCTGTTGTAATTTCCACAGTAGCTTTTTCTACAGTGCTTATGCTCACTGGTTTCCTTATTTCCTTATCAAGAGATGACAGTGTTCGCTATTTCGAACAAGTTAATTCACATGTGCTTGAATATTTCGGGAGATAAACCTGGCCTATTTTCAAAGCAAATGTTCTGACTAATCAAATTTGATATCCAATACCTCAAAGAATTTCTTCATGCCCAGCAGCTCGTCTTTGCAGCTGCCAATAGAAAGGTGCTCCTTAAAGAAGGTATGGTTTCCAACTATATTGATTCATAGGAATTAGCAAAATGTAGGTACTTGCTTTCGAAAATCATATATTTTTACATAGTTTTGATTTTTCTCATAGAAAACTTTTCTTTGTTCGATTGATTAGAATACCCCGCAATGCGCTACAGATAAAATTCGTTATTCGGTCGCACTATCCGTATAAGGAACGTATGCAGAGATCACAACGTAACCTCCCCAAACATTACTTTCCTCCACAACTAGTTTAAACACGATTAGAGTGTTGGATGCTAAAAAATGTAGATTAGAGATTTATTTTTTTTAATAATTCTCATTTATATAGAAATTACTGTTCAATTCTGCTGTCTCATTGGTAATAATATATTTCAAAGAAATCTTGTTAAGAACAAAAACAGGTTTAAGCAAACATTTTACGATTAAAATGTAAAATAATACAAGTTGAGGCAATCAAATTTATAAAAATCGAATTTGCAATCTTAAAACGAAAAATATTCCATTCAAAAATTATTAATTATACGTTTAATTATAAAATCTTCAAATATTAGCTTCTTCTAATATTTTTCTGTTTATTTTTTGTATATTCTTATTATAATATTTCGAGCTAATAATGGTGTTTTCAATGCATTTAAAATAATAAAATTTCTTCACACAGAATTTATCTTGTTTGCCTAGTAATGCTAGATTAAATTTAATATTTTTTGAAGCTGCTTTGTTGTATTTAATAATTAGTAAAGTTTTAAAACGATAATTGATAATTGAACTTAATAGAGATTAACAAATATTTACATACAGTTATATTTTTAAATCGAAATGACTCATACGGTTTAATGACATCATTTTTATCCATAATGTAATTATTGGAAATTATTGCTAAGAAAACAAAAGTAACAACGATAATAATAAAGCATGTATTTGTTTATTATTCTCAACTTTAAACCCTTGCTCAGGCACCCTTGTACTATTAGAGCTACTGCATGCATTAATTTTACGTTGTTATCTTTAATACAATATGAACAATGTTTCAATGAGAACAATATAGAATATAAGATAGGTATACTATATACAGTGAGCGTCAAAAGTGAGTAAACACCACTGAAATAATTCATTTTCTTAGGATAGCGAGAAAAGTAAATGAGAATAGTGGAATGAATTTCCACAAATAAAAACGTTTATTTATTACTTATAAAATGTTAAAACAAAAACAACAATTCATGATAAAGGAACTTTTTATACTTAAGAACATAATAGAAAATTTAAAATTATAGTGGGTGTTGACTCACTTATGGCGCTCACTGTATATGTATACTTAATTGCCTGTATTTGTTTATATTATATGCACGGGTGAATATGTACAACAATTGTTTTTAAAACGCAAATACATTTTGATAAACTAGTGAAACAACAGCCAGGAAACCTTAAAGTAGAACAATTGTATTAAAGAAATTCTATCAATAATAAAAACAAGTTATTGCATTTGGCTCTAATGAATTGTTTACACCCTATTGCATTGATTTGATTTATTTAAATTTGGTTTTTCGTTTCGTTTCGTTTTTTTTTTCCTTTCATAAATTAATAAAAGAAACAATTAATAAGCTTTATCAAGCGATATGAGTTTTCTTTTCTAATCAATATTATGATCTATTTTCGATCATTTAGGAGCAGTGGCATGGGATTAACAAACAAAAAAATAAATTGTTTTGTCCTTAATACGGAATGGCAATGAATGAGAGAGAACATAACGTGATTGCATATGTTGAAGGTTGTACAATTAGAATTTATTGATTAGAGTAAGTTATTTTTATAAAGGAGCATAAAAGGTGTTGTACTGTGTCCCCTTCTGGACACAGCAGTTTTGAAATTTTTTATATTTCTTTATTTAACCCGTCTTAGCCGAATTTACTTTTTTAAAATAAATATACCTAGGCACACTATTGTTAATAATTATCAAAGGTGAACCATAAATATTTCTAAAGCTATTGGTTTACTCGGGATAGTAAAGCATTTCTAGCTAAAATTAATCCTTAACATACAAATGTCGCCATATAAGCGACATTGAACTTTTACTTGCTGGATATAACGTCGAATGTATCAAATTTTATTCTTTTTATTATAATCACGTCCAATTTTCTGAATTTTTTTTGGATCACATAAAAGTATTTCCATGGATGTTTCTGTTAAGTCGCCGTAGTCTAGTAGGTAGTGTGTTGGCTTATTAGACAAAAAGACAGGGTTCGAGCCCCAGGCCAGACATCAAAATAAAGTACAAAAAGTATTTCTTCCGCGACTTCCTCTCAGCATATTTCTGGCAAAAACTCTGAGAGTAAATAAAAATTGCCATGAAAAGTTTCTCAAAAATCTGTCGTTCGGAGTCGACTTTAAACTGTAAGTCCCGAAACTCATGTATAAAATTAACACACACCACATGAGTGGTGTGAGAAGCTAGGCCGTAATCCTGACTGAAGGGTTGTAATGGCCAATTATGTATGTATGTATGTTTCTGTTAAAAAAGCGAGAGTAGATGTTATTACCTACAATGCCAACCAACAACAAGGGTACATTTCTACAATTCTCTCGTTTTATGACATCATAACTTTAGACAATTTTCTTCGATTAGACCCGCAACTACTCGAATTCTCTGCTGCATTTATTTAAAATACTTGTTGATAACGTTGGCAGAGCAGGCAGTTGTTATATAATCACATCTTTGGCAAATGAACTACAACAAAATGAATGTTATTTAAATGATACATTCACTATAAATATAAAAAGGTCATCGTCTGGAATAAAGAAGTTTAAATTTTTAAAAGCAAACATGTATTTTGAAATAATACTTTACTTGTTTCACGGAAAACATTAGAATCTATTCTACCCCCTCTAATTATACCTCCTTATATATGACTTAACTACTAGTAATCAAAGCCTGTATTAAGAATATGGCAAACGCCAATCCTACACAGAATTCAGGACCTATTTAGTACTTCCACAATCTGCTTCTCTTAGCAATCCTTTGGGAAAAAGTAACTAATTGACAAAGAGTAACAGTTTCATATGTTGAACTAAAAACATATTCCGAAGGTATCAGCAGTGTATTAAACACGCATATAATAATGTAGAAATAAGTGTTGGCGTATTTCACTTATTTATTGTTGTAAAATGATAATGTGTTTATAACTCTTATCAAATATTTTGTATTTTATTAATAAAGTACTTACTATTCATAAATACATTTTAATGAAGTTGTTTACACCATTGCTTATCACAATAGTACATATTTTTGTTTTATTTATTTTTTTCAAAACTTAAATTCTATATTACAATTAGATTTACTTGTTATAATTATAGGATTTAATTTCCCAACTGTTTTATTTTGAAATCGAATCAACACTTGTGGTGGAAGTCTATTGTTACATACATACATATGTATGTATGTATTACGTATTTAAATTTCATTAGAATTTGACGATATTATTAAGTCCTAGAATGTGTGTGAAGTTAGCTACAAAAGTTATATTCTTTTTTTACACTGAGCCTGAACGTGAATTTAGAAAAGTGAAGAAAGAAAATCGTTACTAATCAAAAAAAGAAAAAAAGAAAAATATAAATAAATTGGAGAAAAAATTAAAGGAAGGCAGGAGAAGCAAAATTTTTGAATTTTACAAAAAAAAGAAAAACTAAAATATATGATAATAACAGTTTGCTTATTGAGGATAATATAGTTGTAAAATATTCGAATATGCTCTCAAAAGTCGGGTAAAATTCGATAAAAATTTAAAAAAGTGAAAAATTCGGACCTAGTGAGCTGGATTGCAATGGTATCAAGGATTTCAAACAGGTTTCCTTACGGCCAAGCTTTACTTTAATTTACTAATTGTTTTCTTGAAATGAGTAACAAAAAGTTCTCTATATAAATAAAATTGTTGTAGTGCAGCCCTTTTGACGAGGACTTTCTATTTTTGTGAACGACTTCCATGACTTGTATTTTTTGGTCGATGACTTAAATTTTTGTGGTTTTTGACTTGCATTTTTTTGGTTGATGACGACTTGCACTTTTTTCGTCGATAACTTGCAGTTTTTTTCGATAACTTGCAGTTTTTGGTCGATGACTTGTATATTTTTGAACGGTGACATGCATTTGATGTATAGAGCCCTTCTTTTTTTTTGCTAATTTGTTATCACCAGTCCCAAGTAACACCCAACCGGATACCATGGCTAGCCACCCCATTGATCCGAAAATTTTTAGAAATTTAGCTCGAATTATATAACTCACTTTTTTGTTCGTATAAAAAAGTTTTAGAATCCTTGGTCCAATAGCTATCCAGATCACTAGGTCCGCAAACCGTACCTTTTTAAATTTTATCGAATTTTCGCCGATTTTTGGACGTCATATTATCTCCAATAAGCAAATCGTTATTGTCAATTTTCTTTCCTTTTTTTTTGTAAAATTCTTCGCTTCCTTTCAAATTTTCTTCAATTAATCTCTATTTTCGTGATTATTTAAGATATTCTTCTTCACTTTTCCAACTTTGTCAACTATGTTAACGTAAAAGTCTCTGTTAACATAATATTCACTGTAAAAAGAGATATGACTTTCGCAGCTAATTTCACACACATAGTCCTAGAAGTCTCAAATTGTAGGGTATGTCGTTCAATATAAATATTATAAAATTATTACCTATCTATACTTATCACTTTTACTAATTTGTTTTCCTTAACTGTTTATATAATAAAATGGCTAATAAAATAAGGATTGTTCGTTGGTGGCTCATTATATTAGCTTATTATGGCTCATATATTAACATAATCTAATCTTCCGGCAAAACAGATATAATTTACTGAATAAAGTCTTTAATGGTTTATTGAGGTTTGATAGGAAACTAAAAAAAAATTCTCGCAATATTTGTGATTATTTAGCGGTATTGTAGGAAAAAGTTTTCAACATAACTAATGAGAAAAATTGTTCATGTCTCTCGCTTGGAGCCGACGTTAAACTGTAGGCCACGCTACTCATCGATGAAATACACACACACTGCATTGGAGGTATGAGAAGCTAGGCCGTAATTCAAATTAAATGGATTCAGATTCTTAATTAGTATAAATCCTGTGAAAAGAATTTTTGGTAATCTAAGACATCAGTGAGCAAAATCTTAAGATTTTTTAGTGAAGTTCACTTTTCCATTAGGGCGATTAGATTTTCATTTTGATGTCACAAGCAAGTATTCGTGATTATTTTTCTTTTTCTGCACAAATGAGGTTATTCATTAACATCATTGAAAACCTATTGATCGTATCTCCTATGTTAGCCCTGACCATTCCTCTAAAAAAAAAAAACCGTAGCTTTATAAATGCAGTTTTATGAAGGTGTGGATTTTATCCAAATTACCTTTGGAGCGACACGCTCTCTCAACAATGGGCGTGGGAGGACTGTATGGCGTTATAACTGCTGTGAGGATCTTAAAATGGACTCTGTTTAGGACTAGATTCGTTCGGCCTCTATACAAGTGGGTTCATTTTTGTGTATTTTTTTTCGATTATAAAAGAAATTTTGACTTATTTAAGGGAGAAAACGTCTGGAGCGTTTTGGAAATCATGGGACTATCATGGAAGATAATAAATACAATCATCAACAGTTATGGTGACACTAACTGGTCTATTACCATCGATGCTAAAAAATCTACATTTTTCAGGCCAAATCTTTCGACTTGCCACAGGCAAGGTAAACCATCACAATGTCTCTGACTCTGCTTCATTGGCCAATGCTAAAAAAAGATAAAAAGTTTTGTCCAAATTGAAAAGAGTTTAATAGCAAGTTGGAAACTGTAATCACATTGGTGAAAGAGAGCAGATTTGTCCACAACGTTATCGTACGACGTAATCTTACAACAATACAGCCTTCTCTATAGGAGCATATGATCTCCTAGCGTGGATTATGCGTTTTAATTAATTATTTATTATTGTTGCTCGGAGCAACTTAAAAGTCGAATGGAAAAATACTTTTTAATAGCACTCGAAGAATTCGCGAAATAAAACACTCTTTTTATTATTTTAAAGTATAATTTTAATTCAATTTAATTGAACAACACTTAAAATAATTATAACTATGGTGAGCGAGGAGCGCGAGCGAAAAAGGCGAGAGGAGAGGAGAGGAGAGGAGAGGAGAGGAGCTTTAAAATTTAATATTTTTCCTCCGATGCGTTCAAATTTTCTGACACTACTGATCACTAAATTCACAAATCCATTTAATTTATTATGTATGCTTCATGTATGTAAAAGAATTTAGGTCTACATGACAAACACGAAAGAACCGTTATTTTCAGGAGAGAATAAAAGTAATAAAGAGAATAAAAGATACATAAGGATCACGCCATACGTATGTACATATTTACGAAGTAAAATTATTTACATGAAGCTCAAAAGAAGAAAGAAAAGAAGAAAAGAGAATTCTAGAAGAATTTAAAAATACACTGTTCAACAAAATTATATATTTGTTGACGGCGGTAACATTCCCCCTCCCGTAAGCGAGTCAGGGATACGAGCTTGCTCATGATCATTACCGACGTTCAAGACTGCTACCTTCGTCACCGGTCGATGTAAAACGCCAAACTGTGTCTTGATTGTCACTCTTCGCACCTGTCCATCTGCAGCTACCACAGTGTCGATGACTTTACCCTTTGGCCAGCATCTTCTTGGGAGGTTTTCATCAGCGATGATGACAATAGCTCCTATCTCTACTGGTGGTACTTTGGTGAACCATTTGCTTCTGCGGGATATTATTGGAACATATTCCTTCAGCCATCTACGCCAGAAGTGATCAGCGAATGCTTGCGTTTGTTGCCATCGTTGGTGTATATTTCCGCTATCATTAAGGAACGGTTTATAGCCATCAGAAGAGCCCAAGAGGAGATGGTTAGGTGTTATGGCTTCGTCATCTTCATGTTCTACTGAAACGAATGTAAGTGGTCGAGAATTAATAATAGACTCGATTTCGCAAAGTGCACTTTTCAAAGTTTCGTCGTTAAAATTTAGTGTGGGATACAGACTGTATAAGACATTTTTAACAGATCTGATTAGTCTTTCCCAAGCACCACCCATGTGGGGCCCTCCTGGTGGGTTAAAATACCATTTAGTTTTATCAAATTCCGATGATATATTGGGAAAACCAATTTGTTTAATCTCTTCTTTGAGGATTTTTTCAACTGCTTTAAAGTTGGTACCGTTGTCTGTATATATTTCACAAGGGGTGCCTCGTCTGGCAATAAAGTTTCGGATGCATAGAATACATGAACTGGTATCCAAATTATAAGCGACTTCAATATGGATTGCACGTATTGTGAGGCAGGTAAATACTACTCCCCAACGCTTTTCTTTTCTCCTTCCAACTGTAACCAATAATGGACCAAAAAAATCAATGCCAACGAAAGTAAATGGGCGTTGAAAAGCACCCAGACGAGCAACCGGTAGTTGCGCCATTTGAGGGGGTTGTGGTGCGGCAGAATAATTTTTGCATTTTTGACAGGAATTACGCACCTTTTTATATACGACCCGTAGGCGATGAACATAATATTGGCCTTTTATTTTATTAATTACTGCTTCGTGGAAGTGATGATGGTAGTCTTCGTGAAAAGAACGAATTATGAGAAAAGTGACATGATGCCCAGAGGGTAATATGATTTCATCTTCGTGGTTGTTGAGACGTTTTGCTCTGCTGTTGCATCTTAAAATCTCACTGTCGTCTAAGTAGACATTGAGTTTATATAATTTACTGGACTTTGTTATAGTTCCTCCATGTTTGAGATCCATGATTTCTTGAAGAAATTCACTATGCTGTGCTTCTTTTATAATATAACGCTTTGCTTGTTGTACCATCTCATAAGTAACTGTAGAATTGAAATCTGGTCGTTTGTAGGCGAATTTTAATTTATTCATGTATAGCAAGAAAGTTGCTACTGCGCGGTAGAGCCTTCTCCAGTTCGAGAAATATTCAAAATTCAATAGGTTGTAGTTTTTAGGTTTTTTGTCAATTAATAATACATGACGCTTCAACTCCAACGTGTCCATTTCTCCCAAGTCTTCACATGTTGGCCATTGGCTTGGGTCGTAACGCAAGAAGGCAGGGCCGTTGAACCATAAGTCCATATTCTTTTGCGAGTTTTTTGTTGAGGCACATCAGGCGGCGATAGGCGTTATCATAACTGTCTGGTAGTTGTGCGTCAGGATTTTTCCATAGCAAGCCAACCTCAAAGCGTCCGTTTATCTTCTTGCACGTTGTTTTTAGCAATTCCATTGCATCACTGTCTGCTGTTGATAATAAAGCGGATGAAGTAGGCGACTCAATATTGAAATAATTCTTTACGCGATCGTGAAGGTCGTCGTAATTCTTTTGGCAGGCGCAAGTATGTATATTTAACCTGGGATCTGCTGAGCGACTGATGTTGCCGCCCTGTAGGGTCCAACCGAGCCGTGTTTTTGTAGCTATTGGCTGTTGCCAACCTCCTTCTCGAATTTTCGTGGGAACCGCTAACTTCCAGTTGTTAGCCCCAATTAAAAGCATAGGCTTAGCATTGTTATATGATTGTATTGGCAAGTTCTTCAAATGAGGATATTTTTTAATAATCTCATCCATATTTAAAGTTTGAGACGGTAGGTCCAAATGCTCGACCGTATGAACGTCAGATAGGACGAACTTTGTGTAATTGAGGACACTAGAAACCTTAAATGAAGTTCTAATAGACTCACTCTCATCTCGTGTGGTACCACCTGTCCACTTGAGGCACAAGGGGTCGGATACACCATCCAAATGCAAACTGTCAAATAAACTTCGCTCTACTAGGGTGACGGAAGACCCTTCGTCTAGAAAAGCAAACGTTTTAATAATGATATCATTTGAATGCAAGGATTGGAATAATTCTGAAGAATGGCTTCTCTTCATTTACGTCATTGTGCGTATTTATTTGTGCACTCCGCTGCGTATTTTCAATTTCATTTGTACTTACAGTTTGATTTGTTGCCTGATTGTCAGCTGGGGTGACCTTATGGAGCAATGGGTGGTGTTTGTACTTACAGCCTGATACACCACATTCCCTGTTGAGATGACATTTTCGTCTGTGTTGGTTGAGACACTGACGACACAAGTTGTTGTTTTTTACGATCTCCCATTTCTCGTTCAGTTGTAATTTCTTAAATTCTCCACATTGTTGTACTTTATGAGAAATGGCACTGCAGGCAGGACAACTCTTCTTTACGTTGTTAGCTGCTTCAGTGTGTGTGTTTACCGATGCACCGCTTTTTCCAAAATTGGGTATGACCACTTTACTAGCTGCTTCAGCCATACACTAAACGCTTTGATTATTGGAACACTTTCATCCCTTGGCTGCATTGCCCAATTTAATTTGTGTTGATTCGGTAATTTGTCCAATAGCTCCTTCACTAACATGGGGTTATTTAAGTGAGACTCCAGACCACAGGATTCCATTGTTGCACATATATTTTGCACATTAAGTGCGAACTCGATTAGCGCTTCTAGTTTGTCTCGTGGAGAGGGCATACTTTTCGCCTTACTTATAGCACGTTCTAAAATATGCTCCGGGCGACCAAAACACATGCGAAGAGTGTTAATAATATCCGGCACAAGAGAAGGCAATAGTAGCTTACTTTTCACTAACTCTCTAGCTTTACCTTTCAGACAATTTTGAAGCCTTATCAAATTCTCAGTGTCAGAGAATCCCGCTAGGGTTGTGCTATTTTGGAAGCTATTGATGAAAATAGGCCATTCATCGGGATCACCACTAAAGGACGGCAGTTCACGTGGTATAGTCTTCCTCGCAGTCAATTGTGAAGGCGTTGGTTCAGCTTGATTGCCGTTTAAGACGTTGGTTGTGGGGGGCCTTTGTGTGTAGGAAGAACTTGAGAAGTGATTAGAGTTGTTGTTGTTAATATTCGTGGAAGAAGGGACGTCATTTCCATACAAAATTTTATATTTTCGTTCTAGGAACTCTTGTTCGATTTTCCTTTCTTTCTCTAATTGCTGCAACTTTAACTTTCTTTGCCTTTCCAAACAACCGCTATCGCTTTGAATGCTCTTTGCTGCGTTTTGTTTGTTTAAACCCGTTTGCAAATTTTGCTGTTGGTAATTGATAGGCATTGTTGTTGGTTGCGTTACGTGAGTATAGGAATGAGCAGTGGTGTCAAAAACGTGGGTAGTTGGACGGACAATAGGCATTCCTGTAGGAGCCGCAACCATATATTGATGGGGTGCTGTATAAAGATGTGGATACATAACCATAGGCGTTGGTACTGTGGACCAATTCGGCAATGAAAAAC
Organism: Sarcophaga variegata; assembly: GCA_932273835.1. NCBI lineage: Eukaryota > Metazoa > Arthropoda > Insecta > Diptera > Sarcophagidae > Sarcophaga > Sarcophaga variegata. Next base: position 116,261,616 of record OW026361.1, read on the forward strand.
CTGTTGACACTGCAGTACTAATTGGCGCCATTGTAACATGAGCCGGCGGGATTTGATACCATATACCCGTATTGGCAACCACGAGTGGTGGTGCGATCGTTGTTTGTGGAACTAATGGTGACGATGATGAGCTCGGTCGAGCCTCAAGACCATTTGCTTGGCCTGGGTTAGCAGCAGCTGAAGTCCTGGTGTCGCAAAATTCGCAGTTCCAGTCGTAATTAGCCACATCGCTATCTACTCCCACGCAACCATAATGATACCACTTATCACATTTGTCGCACATAACCATTCGGTTGTCGTCTAACTCGTTACACTTTCCACAATTATGTTGAGTCTCCTCCAACATCGTGATAATTTTCACACAATTAATATTAAATTTTAAAGAATTGTTGCTCGGAGCAACTTAAAAGTCGAATGGAAAAATACTTTTTAATAGCACTCGAAGAATTCGCGAAATAAAACACTCTTTTTATTATTTTAAAGTATAATTTTAATTCAATTTAATTGAACAACACTTAAAATAATTATAACTATGGTGAGCGAGGAGCGCGAGCGAAAAAGGCGAGAGGAGAGGAGAGGAGAGGAGAGGAGCTTTAAAATTTAATATTTTTCCTCCGATGCGTTCAAATTTTCTGACACTACTGATCACTAAATTCACAAATCCATTTAATTTATTATGTATGCTTCATGTATGTAAAAGAATTTAGGTCTACATGACAAACACGAAAGAACCGTTATTTTCAGGAGAGAATAAAAGTAATAAAGAGAATAAAAGATACATAAGGATCACGCCATACGTATGTACATATTTACGAAGTAAAATTATTTACATGAAGCTCAAAAGAAGAAAGAAAAGAAGAAAAGAGAATTCTAGAAGAATTTAAAAATACACTGTTCAACAAAATTATATATTTGTTGACGGCGGTAACAATTATTAACGTATATTTAGAATATAAACTATGTTCGTAACGCGATTATCAACAAGGTGCAGAGAATATTAATTGAATTTAAAACTTCAAAGGTAGCTGCAATTTTATTATTTTATTAAAACAAATTGCAGACAATGCCAAATAATTAATCGTTACCTTTGCCTTTATAAGCTTATTTCTTTTTTAACTATAATAAAAGCACAAGAGAGGTATTATATACATTCATACTGTATGCATTTTATTTTTGGTGATTATACTAAAAAATATAACTCTTAATCTAATCGCATTCTCGGAGGAAATATCATTATCAACTTCGTTAAATATGTGGATTATAAAAATATTTGTATATAAATTGTTATTTGGTTTAGCACAAATATTTATTCCAAACTAATTATATGGCAGAACAACTCATTTATTTTTGGAAAACCAACCATAAAATTTAATCTATGATGCATATGTAATATGAGTAGCAAATAATTTTATTGGCTGTACGCTAAAGAAACCCATTAGTTCAGTGCATTATAAAAATGTTATCAAATGATGTCAAATAGCTAAAATAGGCGGATTATGTAAACTCTTTATCAAGTAACTAAGTTCTATTAGAATTGAAAATCACAATACAGTACAGAGTTTCTGTTTTGAAAAGATAAATTTATAAGGATAAATACATTATGCTGCTTTGTTACAAACTAGACATACTATCGTAAGTTCAGTACAATTGTTCTTTTATTTTGTTTCGTTTAATGAACAAGTCGCATCTACTTGAACATTTTTTTGAATGCAAACATACATCACAGAACATATACATACTATTTAACAAACGTTCTCTGCAGCTATCATTTAGATTACAGGCGATTAGAAATCGATTGATTAAGCCCTCTTATATGTTATCGCTTTATAGTATTTTATCTCTATCGTTCATTCACTTTCTTTCATTCTGTCGTTTTGCTCTTAAGGTTTAATTTATTTAAATATGAAGCCAAGTATGCATTTCGAATTTAGTTGAATTTCGTTTTGCTACATAAACGGTTGTACTATTATAATTCATGCTGTAATCGTCAGCGTGAAGTACAAATTTTTAATTATTTTTTTTTCTCTTAACATCTAAAAATCATATTTAATTGTGTATGTATTTAAATCGTATGTTAAAAAAATTTAAAAAAGTGTTTGTAATACAATATATTTTTTGTTTTCTTTTAATGTAATATGCTCGTGTGATACTTAAGCTGATTAAATGTTTTATTGTTCATTGTTCAATGATGTTTGTAACGCATTATTTATTTCTGTGAAAAATTGTAAACCAGTGACCTGCAAAACGGTTGTCACTTTTTAACATGTATGCCAGTTAAGCATTTCTAATACATTTTTTACGATAAGAAAGCAGACATTGTTGTAAAAACTACATGCATTTAACACACTTTACAAGTTACACGCTACAATGAATTAGAACTACAGTGACGTCAATTTGTCAATAATATTCGATTTTTTAATTTGAATTAATGAAATCTAAAATATCTTTCAAAATATATAAAATTAATTTCTGAATAAATCTGAAACGAATGTTGATTTGATGATAGTTGTTACATTACAAGAAACGCCAAATACTTATCGGTTACACTATGGGCGAAATGCAGTATCTTTCAGACAGGATCGTGAATAACAATGTCAATATTTGGCAAGAATTATATGGAAAACGAATAAAGAATTCTGAAGCAAGAAAGAAATTCAAACAAATGAAGTTGAAACAGAGAGGAAGTAAAGAAAAAGTAAAGAGATGATTAATACGATCTACGAAACCCTAATATACGCTAACTCCTCAAGGCCATTAACACGTTCATCGCCATGTCAGTCATATGTGTCTGACGCTAAGAGGTTCTACATGAGCCATGTCAGTCATATGTGTCATATGACGTACGCGGTTTGGTAAATCACAAATGTCCGACGCAAACGACGCTGTGATCAAAACAACAGGTTAATACTTGTTGTATCTTGCTCGGATGCGTCAGACATATAAGACCGACATGGCTTGTCGAAAAAAAGTTTAAATATAGGGCAATGTCAGTCATATATGTCTAACATAAAAAATAGTGTTTTCCGGGAATTTTGGCAAAAAAAAAGAGATACATTAAGTTTCCTTGATACATTTTTAACTAAATTATCTAATAAAGTTACCGTGGCCCATGTGAAAAATTTCCAGATATTATCGTGGCGATGAACGTGATAAAAAAATTCTGGCACAGTGCCCATAGCCTTCGCCATTCTCTCTCTCTTTCTCTTACATCCGTTCATCTGTAATCTCATCCTCTTCATAATCGCAATGCGTTAGAACACAGCTCAGTATTACATTATACCTGTTCGTTCAAGAACTTGGAATTGTTGTCGATTTGACATTATTGCTACCATGTCATACAGTGCAATTTTTTCAGACTATCTCTAATGCTCTAGGGATTAGGAATCCGTGAGACTGGAACACACTACTTTCACAAAATATTTGTGTTCATTTCATATTTTATCAAATCTTTTTAGTGACCACTTTCTAACCGTGTGCTCTTTTAAAAGTTTGCTACCGTTTATTAATCAAGTATTGTGAAAAATTCATTGGTAGTTCAAACGTATCGAATCAAATTATAAAAAAATTCATTCATTGCTAACATCATAAAGGTTTAATAAGAATAAAAATTAAATAAAATCATAAAAATTTATTAAACTAGTACCAAAGACGTTACCCCCTTGAAGTTCTATTTAAAAACTCTAAATTGCCGTAATAATTACTTGATATTGGAGCAATCTTATCTTAATCTACAAAAAAATATTTTAAATATGTTGATATGCACACAATAAAACAAATGTTAGCCTACATTTTTTGATTAACGCTAATAAACTATTGGGGGTACTACTTTAAAAGTACATACTTTACTTTAGAAATACTCTTTTAATTTATAACATTTTCGATAAAGATTATAGGTTATGATTGCAAAGTAATTATTTTTTCTTGAAATCATTTTCAATAAATTGTTTTAAAGTGCAACAGTAATTCAACAATAGTTTATAACCTTTTGGCTACTAATAAATTTTCTATTATAAATTTATAAACAATTACTGTGTTATCTCCACAATTATAAGTATAATTTTTATATTTAAAATGCATAATTTGAAATTCAGTAGTTGAATAGTAGAATGTATAGTTATTAAAATACCCACAAAGTACAATTTATTTAATTGAATCAAATTATAATTTTAAAGCTAATAAATTTATATTTCTTTTTAAAAAAATAAAACACAGAAAACAATGATTGCAGTTGTGTACGAAATACAATTTTATATAGAACAGGTAGTTTATGATCATTTTTTCCCCTATTTAGGATGGTATTTCGCCGATAACTTGATAAATGTTAGGAATCAAATGTTCCAACATTTGGGTATTATTGACTTAGATACACTCTTTGCCGTAGCTCCACTAAAATGTCAAGGGGCGTCTAATCGAATGATCATGGTAAGCGATTTACGTTAGAAACGTTGCAAGTTGTCATGCAATAAAGAAAATATGTTGTGTTGTGTGGCTATGCCGGGAGCCTGCTGAAACTAGATGCCCTAATTGCTGGTTAAAAAAGTCGTCTATCATACGGCCATAACGCTTTAAATGCTCACGAAGCATTCCTTTCCTCTGGATGCAATGACTTTTCCACAATCACTTCTGATCTCTCCAAGACCCATATACGACAATTTTGTTTTTTTTTTTGGCATAACCACCTAGTGAGAAAAGATCTTCATAGCTGACGAAAATTCTGTTATAAAAATCAACATTAAAACCATGAAGTCGCCGTGGTGTAGTAGGTAGTGTGTTGGCTTATTAGACGAAAAGCCAGGGTTCGAGCCCCAGGCCAGACATCAAAATAAAATACAAAAATTATTTCTTCGGCGTCTTCCTCTCAGCAGATTTCTGGCAAAAACTCTGAGAGTAAATAAAATTGCCATGAAAAGTTTCTCAAAAATCTGTCGTTCGGAGTCGACGTTAAACTGTTTGTCCCGCCTTTCATGTATAAAAGTAACGCACACAACATGAGTGGTGTGAGAAGCTAGGCCGTAATCCTGGCTGAAGGGTTGTAATGACCAATTACGTACGTATCTCGGCGATAACTTGTTATATATATGTTAGGAATCAAATGTTGCAACATTTGGGTATTATTGACTTAAATACACTCTTTGCCGTAGCCCCACTAAAAAGTCAAGCGGCGCCCTATTCGAATGATCATGGTAAGCAGCGATTTACGTTAGAAAAGTTGCAAATTGCCACGCTATGTCAGAAAGGCGGTTTTGAAACCTTTGAATTGATAACCCGATGTATAAAGGAAATTTCTATGATTCTATTCCCGGCAATATAGTTTATGTTTTAAGTACAACGTATTGAAATGTTAAATTACATTTAAAATATAAGTACATATGCAATAAACAAATATAAAGACTTTGATTTAGAAAATACGCAAAAGATTTATTAAAAAAAATTTCTTTATTTCTCAATAAAATCTTTTCTTAACTTGATTCAATTAATCCAGTTTTATAAATAGCTAGGTAGTACACTTTATTTATAGTAAGTACAGTCCAGTTTCTTAAAATAGCAATCAACCACAGGCTCTACATCTTCATTGTTTGCAAATATTTGTCTGTCGTCAACTATGTATACGTTGATGCCGCCAATTTTGGAACAGCCTCCGTACTAAAAATATTTTTGTTAATCACAAAATGCACATGTTTAAACACATATTTCTTAAAAATATTATCACTATATAAACCTTAAACCAGTTTTGTTAATATTTTATTAAGAAAACTAAGTGATAGTAATTCTAGAGGTCAGACAAAGTCTCTAGCTCTCAAGGTCTTCGTAGTGCTTATGTTGACAATAACAACATTTTACTAAAAATAAAAATATATTTTTTTCTTTTGCAGATGTTAACCTGAAAAGCCTACAACACAACACATACTTGAAGCCTTAGTATTGTTTATCTCAAACCTAAAGCATATATAAACAAAGGACAATCGTTTTCCCGCTTCCATTAACTTTATTACAAAAAAAATTCTTTTAAAACTCAGGAAAAATGTGCTGCGATTGTTGCAGTGTTATTCAGCGTAAGGCCTGGGTTTACGGTATTGGTACATTATTAATTGCCTTGGGCACAGCTTTATTAATTTGTTGGGCTGGTATAGCCGAAACAATAGTACATAATGTAAGTAGAAAACTCTCAAAATTTTAGTTTAATTTTTGTAATAATTTTTGTATTAATTTTGAAATTTTTCTTACAGGATTTAATTTTAAAACAAGGTAGCGAAAGCTACACTAACTGGGTGCAAGCTCCTATACCTATTTATTTAACTTTTTATATGTTTAACTGGACTAACCCGGAAGAGGTTAGAAATCGTAAAGTAAAACCACATTTTGTTGAAATGGGTCCATACGTTTTCTTTGAGAAACATTTAAAAGAAAATATAACATTCCACGATAACGATACGGTGACATATTATGAAAGAAAAACATGGTTTTTCGATCCAGTATTATCGAATGGTACCCTGGATGATATGGTAACCTCAGGACATGCTATATCTGCGGTAAGTGACATTTACTAGTATTTAATTATAAAAAAAAATTCCATTCTCATAATCAGTCATTAATACACTTCATTAAACCATTAATCAATCAAGTAACTAAATACAATATAATCTTAATTAAATATACTTTATAAAACACTTGTGCAAGAGTGTAGAATTTTAATCAGTTTAAAGAACAATAACGAAATTTTGAGACAAAATTCAAGATCTATAAAAGTCTTGGAGTTAAATTTTAAATGTAAATTCATTATTATACTTGAAATAGCAACAAATAGCAAATATCATGTGCCCAAATGGTTTACAATTTATGTAGAATAAATAGCAACAAATAGCAAATATCTTCTAGTTAGCTTACACATTTCGAATTATAAAAATCTGGGAGTTAAATTATAAATGTAAATTCTTTATGATACTTGAAATAGCATGTGCCCAAATGGTTTACAATTTATGTTGAATAAATAGCAATAAATAGCAAATATCTTCTAGTTAGCTTACACATTTCGAATTATAAAAATTTGGGAGTTAAATTATAAATGTAAATTCATTATGATACTTGAAATAGCATGTGCCCAAATGGTTTACAATTTATGTTGAATAAATAGCAAATATCTTCTAGTTAGCTTACACATGTCGATTTATTTGGTGAATTTTTCGATAACGTTTTTTCTATGGGTTTTAGTTAAAATTTTTCGCAGGTAAAAGGAAATCTTAGCGGTCGAAAACTGGAACAAAGGCACAGTTTACATACATTTCGAATGAGTCTTTATTTCCTTCTCCTCTTTTCTTATTTTTTTCTTTGTTAGTTACTTTCAGTTTTAACTTTCTGTTTTTCTCTTTTCTTTCTCCTTGGTCTCGCCATTATTGGAAAATCTTTTTGATGAACCTTTTTCTGTTCTCTGGGTGGTGGTGGTGGTTTCACATCTAAGTTTGTAAACTAACCTAAACATTGTGCTCTAAAATTTGCAATAAATTCCTTAACATAATTTCGTAGGGAATAGAATTAAAATTTTTAATACCCCACGATATATAATATACATAAATAATTTTGTACCTTGTGTTTTCACAGATTCACTAGGTTTAGGAGAGGCTACTAACTATATTTATTTTGTTCTTTTACTTTCTACTCTTTTGTCCTCTGTTAAAAGAGAAAAAATGTCTAAAATACTAAAATCTATTGAAAAAGCAATCGATTTAGAAAAATTCAGTATTTGTTTCCTAAGTGAGACAGAATTACAATTTTCATCCCGATTCTTAACATACATATATTATTCTGTATTACTTTTACCTGTTAAATCTTCTAATGTTTTCATTGTTCTCCGTTGTTTTTCTAATTTTTTGTAATAACAAAAAATACTGAAATAATGTGTGTGCAACACTTATAATTGTTTTTGCTTAAATTTTTAATTTTGTTTATTAGCTTTTAAGATATATTGTATTAAAATTGCTTATTCATCCATAAAAGAATTCGTCTATTCATTTCATAGTCTCGAAAATTCATTGCTCCATTAAATATTTTTATAAAAATATGCATGATCTAAATTATTACTACAAATACCTTGCTTTGTAGCATCTGCTTTAAATTTGTGTTTTTTTTTTTTGTTTTTAACAAACATTTAATTATTTATTTACAGACAGTGGCCGATGAAATGCGCCATTCAAATAAATTTATTAAGAAAATCATTAATTTCATATTAAATCGCGAGGGTGGTAAATTATATGTTACCAAACCGGTAGGTGAATGGATTTTCGATGGTTTCCAAGATGATTTAGTCGACTTTCTGAAACTTTTTAATACCACCAAAATAGATATACCATACAATAAGTTTGGTTGGCTAGTCGATCGTAATCATTCCTTAACTTATGATGGCTCATTTACAATATACACGGGGGTGAAGGACTTTAAAAAATTAGGCCTTTTGACGCATTGGAATAGTAAAAACGAGACTGGTTTTTATAAGGCGCCTTGTGGTGTGGTCAATGGAACAACGGGTGATCTGTTTCCACCTCATTTAGATACCAAAGGAGAGATAACAATATTCGCAACCGATGCCTGCCGTTTTATGAACCTGCAACCCAATGGTACATTGCAGAAGCATGGTTTAACTGCGTTTCAATGGGTGGGCACAGAGGAAACTTTAGATTCTGGTGAGAATTTCCCAAATCAGCAGTGTTTCTGTGATCCCAGACTGGAAGAATGTCCCAAGACCGGTGTAGTGGAGTGTAAAAAATGTCGCGACAATGCTCCCATTTATGCTTCTTTCCCCCACTTTTATTTAGGCGATAAATCGTATTTGAATGCCGTAGATGGTTTAAAGCCTGATCCTGAAAAACATAAGTTTATTTTGACCGTAGAACCTTTTACTGGCATACCAGTAGAAGTTAATGGACGTTTGCAAATAAACATGAATATGATTGCCGATAAGGATTTTGAGTAAGTCCAAGAATGAATATTTTAAAAGAGTTTCCATAATTCACCTTTGTTATCAATTCACTTTAGCATCTTCCGTGATATAAATGAATTTCTGATGCCTTTGTTTTGGTTTGACCAGGAAGCCTATTTAAGTCCCGAACTGGCTCGTAAGGCTAAGGTACTTATCGTTCTGCAATCTTTCTCCATTCCTCGGATTTGTTATTTATTATTGTTATACTTACTTTTATTTTAGCTGGCTATTAACTTGGAAGACTACGGTCGTTACTTTGGCATTGCTTTAGTTTCTTGTGGTGGCCTGTTCTTTGTTACAGGCATCGTTTTGACCTTAACCAAAAAATGGAAGCGGACACCCCGAGACGATGAAGATATGTTAACTAATAACTAATTGAGTTACTTAACAGTAATTTAATACTTATTAGTTTTCAGTTTTTTTTCTTCTTAAAACATTTATTTTAGTCCTTTAATCTATTCATAAACATTCATTTACTTGTGCCAAATTTAATTTTCTTTTATCTTTAAGTATTTTTGTGTTTACTTCAACACTTTACTTTTTAATGGCCATTTGTTTTTAGTTACCATTCTATTCACAAATAAACCATTCGAACATAATTTTACTTTAATCATTTAAAAAAAGTATTAAAACAATCGATTCGATTTTTCCATACTTTATAAGAAAATGTGATAGCTTACATAGTTTGATAAGTTTAAAATGTAAATAAATTTTTATAAAAATAAAATAATTCACCAAAAATGTGTTGCAATTTGCTTTATAGTTGTAATCTTATTTAAGAGGCAGTGTTTTTAAAATTATTAAGACTTACTTTACACACAATTTTACTTCTTTCTCAATGTGGTTTTCGTTTATTAAAAGTGCGGTTGATTTAGGAACTTAATATTAGGATCGAGATATTCATTTAAAATTTTGTCGAATTTTCCCTAATTAAAGTACAGGTTAAACGAAATAAAAAATCTATTTGATATTACGATCGAGATATTCATTGCAAATTCTGTAAAATTTTCCCTAGTTAAGGTACGGCTTAAAAGGATTAAAAATCTTATTTTTTTAAGTTTTTCAAACCGTTAACCATACAATACATAACCGCTAAGCATACAATACAAAAATTTATTTATTTTTCACGTTTAATGCAATTATAAACTAAAGTAGAAGTGCAACCTAACTTAAATATTAAAGACTCGAATCTATTTACAAATTTTATATTACAGTTGGGACAGTTAAGTACAAAAATATTCACGTTATTCTTATTCTTTATAAATTATTTTTTATTATTATACTCTTTTTTTGCTATACAGCAAATAAACATTAATTATGCAATTTATTTGATTGTACTTTCCAAGAATTTATATTTAATCTTTCGATAGTAAACTAAAAAACAAACTCAAACAGCTGGTGTTATTTACCTTCGAAGACAGCAGGTAAGGTTAGGTTAGGTCTGAGTGGTAGCTCTGATTTCACAAAGCTCACTTGAGCACGCATAGCGGCCCGTTGTGATGCCACGGGTGAACGCAGTCTCTGTACTGACCAAGTTCCACCAAAATCAGGGAAGAGGAAGACGTTGGTCAGCGCAAGGGCTGCACATCAAAAGCACGACTATCCCATACTGGAAAACCAGCCAGAAAGTTTGATGAACGAAGCTATATCCTTGATATCAATAGATGATAGCTCTGTCAAGCTGACAATAAATGAAGAGCCAAATAGCCTATGTCTACACCTAGCGAGAGACGGGCACTGACAAAGAAAGTGGATAACAGTCTCCTCTTCCTCAGCGGATCTCATCCACGGCAGAAATCGTTAAATGGGAGCCTCATTCTCTCCGGGTGTCTACCCATAACGCAATGACCTGTAAGCACGGCCACTGTGGTTGACCAAGACCAAGTAATTGGTTGGTACGCCTTCTATCCATCAAGGGCCAGGTGAGTCTAGCTGTGGAGCAGGACTCCTCATTGACCCAGGATAGGTTGGCGTCCCGAGAGAAATTCCGCGCAATGTCCAACTTGACCGAGGCAAGTGGCATACCCAGCTCAATTGAAGAGGATTCCGGAAGGAGCGCATCAGTTCTGGCGAGCTCGTCGGCCCTACAGTTTCCCGGAATGTTACTGTGCCCGGGGACCCACACCAGTGAGACACTGGTGAAGCGCCCAGAAAGAAGATCGAGACAGCGGCGACATTCCCTAACGATCCTAGACAGCAGTGTGTTAGACAAAATCAAAAAAGAGGGTTTAGGTTATATTTCATGTGTTGCAAGTACAACGTGGACTTATTCCAAAACATATTAAAACTAATGATTAACAATCACTGAACGTTTGAAGCAAATCTCACCTAATAGATGTACCAATAAAATAGGCTTTGGGTTCTATTACGTCTCTGGTCTTTGTTAAAAAAATAACAATAATTCAACAACCAATTTGTCATGTTAGTATTTCGATGCAATGCATAGCATGCGTTGGCGACATCCTCTGAGTACTGATGCCAGTCATCTTATAAAAAATAGCAGTTCACTAAATCCTTTTAGACCTGGTTAATGGCAATAATTTAGGTTTTATTCCTCCATATTGTGAATATTTCCTCCAGATTTATTTTTTTTAATTCTTGTTTACTGTTGTACTTCAAACTGACAGACAATTTTGCGTGAATTCTCCTTTAATCCTTCTGAAGTGATTGTATAAAAAGTTAGTTAAGGTTTAATAGGATAGAGTACTTTAGATTGTCACTTCTCTTACAATGAAACGATTACTGTTACAATCGAGGTGGAAGCTTTAACACCGATTGACATTATATATGAATTAAAACATCCAATCTCTATACCAGATACATATGTCTTTAATGTCCTCCTCTGCTGCCTGAGAAATAAATAAGCGTTTACCATAAAAATTTGAAAAATTCAATTTCTGAAACTCCTGCGCTGGAGTTCTCAACCTCTATTTCTAACCATGAGATATAATGAAATCCAGGGAAACAGTGAACAGTGGTGCACCATTATTAATCAGCAAACTGTTATCAAAAGATAACTTCTTAGGAAAAGTTGGTTTTTGCCATTTTATTTAGTCATCTAGAACCTCGAATGTTTAAAACCCACATACTAGATGTACACAGTATGCTTACGAAAATATAAAGAAATACTCCCCTCCTTAGTGTGTTTATCCAAGGGGACTAGTTTTTTGACAAACACACTGTATTTGCCAGAAATAAATGTATTTAAGTGAAATAATTACGAGTACACTTCACTTTGTTTTATTGTTTTTTATTTTACATTTTATTTTTATATGAAATTTATTTCTTGTTTCTTTTTGTTTATAAAAATTTCTTAATAACTAAAAACAGTTTTACATTAGAAACAATACATAATTGCTTTAGATATACCAAATTATTTGTTTTTAAATTATAGACATTAAGACAAAGTATTTGTGAAATAAAAAATAAAATAAAACATGTTACAAAAAAAAAAAAAAGACTAAAGAACCTTTGCCATTTGAAAATAAACAAAAATAAAAAATAAAACATAATTATTTAATACATAAAAAATAAAAAAAAAAAATAAAAAATTTCAATTGAAATGTATTTAATAAAATTGTTATTTTCATATAATTTTTAAAAAAATTTGTGACAAATATTTAAATTTAAATATATATTCAATGGGAATGTTGTTTTTTGTGTTAATTTGCAAAAAAAAAATATTTATTTTTTAATTTTTTTTAATATTTATATTTAAAAGTTAAAAAAATACATAATTTTTGTGTGGTTTAGCTTATCGTATACAAAATTTTTTAATTTATAATAAGTTTTATTATTAAAATATATATATTTTTTTAATATATATAATTTATATATATTTTTTTAATATATGTAAATGCAACATTGTTATTGTTTAAAAAAAATAAATAGAAAATATGGCAATTTATTATTTTCTTTCAAATAGTTTTTGGATTTTCCGTTTTTAAATACACATTTAGAAATTTAGCCATAGATTTTCATAAATAAAATCTATGCAAATTTATGTGTAAGTTTTTTTTTTAACTATTTTTATTATTATATTTTTAAACTTTGAAAATATTTATATTTTTTGTTTAAATTTTAATGTTGCTAATTTTTTCTAATTTTGTTTTTATTTTTATGCACTAATTTTTACTTTTAGATTTTATAGTTTTCCTTTTTTAAAATTCTAAAAAATTCTTCATGCATTTAAAGTATTTTAGTTTACGGTGGGGCAAGTTTTTGCAATTTTTTGTTTGTTTTATTATAAATTTTTTAAAAAATAAAATAAATATTTTGTGTGAAAAGACATATTCGTTTTCAATATAAATTTTCTTAAAGTATAAAAAAATGTTCTAAACATTCGACGTTATTTTTTCTTAATAAATTGTTCGCATTATTTAGGCTTTACAGTGAACGACAAAATAAGTGAATTTTTAAATATAAAAATCGGTTATAAAATACAAATTTTATAATATTAAGGAATTTGTGTAACTAAAAATTATTATAAATAACATAATTTTGAAACAAAAACATCATTTTGAAAAAAAAACATTGATAATTTTATAAAAATAAATAATAATAAATCAAAAATAATTTTATAATATAAAATAAATAATTTTATTTCAAAAATTATATAATTAAAAAATGAATAAAAAAATTAATTTTTAAAATAAAAAAATTTATAAAAAAAATATTATTTTAGTTTGTTTTAATAAAAAATTATAATTTTTCTATCAAAAAAAAATTTTTTTCAATAGAAAAAAGAAAATAATTTATTTACAAATAAAAAAAATTCGAAAATAAAAAATTTGTGATTTAAAAATTTAGAAATTTCTAAAAAAATTTATAAATTTAAAAAATATGTTTTAAAATTTTTTTCAAAAATTGAAAATTAACAATTGAAATAATTTAAAAAATTATTATGTTGAATTATTAAAATCCAAAAAATATAATTTTTGAAATAAAAATTTATAAAAAAAAATTCAATTTTTAAAAAATATCATTAAAAAATTAATTGCTTACATAGAAGAAGGAACAGAAAATTTATTTTAAAAATTCTGAAATGTGTGTTTTTTCAATACCGATTTTTTATTTCTATTTTTTCTGTTTAACTTTGTCGTTAACTGTAAAATTAAAACTTTTAATTTCAATTAAAGAGTATTATTTCCTTTTGTTGTTATTTTTTCAGCTATTTACCTTAAATTTAAAATAATTTATGATTAGGTTAAAATACAAAAATAAAAAATTAAATATAATATATATAAAAAAATTCAATCACAGTTGTTTTGGGCGGAATTATTAAGATGTTTCATGTTATAAAAAAAAACAATATGAGTTAAAACAAATGAGAGATTTGCTTTTAAAAGCAGCCTAAAAACAGGCTTTGTTTCCTTTTTGACTGTGTAAAGCAAATCCTTTTATTAGTAATTTTTTTCCAATGAAATTTAATTTTAATTTAAAATAATAAAATAAAAAATTAGAAGAAATGTTTATAGCACTTTGAAAAAAAAAAAAAAAAAAAATAAAAGGCTTGTATATAACACAAGCGTTTGATTTCAAAAACAATTGATAAAAATCATAAAAACATGTTTTGTTTTTTTATTTTGATTTTAAAAATTATTTGAAATAATCCGTATTTTATACTTGAGTATTATTGCTGTAGTAATTTTTGTTTTGCGTTGCTTTAATGATTTTATAAGTTTTGCAATGAATGAGTATGTTTCTTCCTAAAAGTGACTAGATTTAGTTAGTTCTGTATTGTTTTTAGTTCTTGTCTTTTTTGTTTATTCTTTTTTTTTTTGTTTTTGTTTTTATAATTAATAATTATTGGGCTTTTATTTGAGGTTAGAGTTTAACTTTTAGTTCTAGTTTTTGTTTTTAATATTTAATTAGTATTTATACAATATAGTATTATCTGTCACATGATTTTGTGTGTGTGTGTGTGTAGGGTTTATATTACACGGATTTCTTAAAACAGCTTAGTTTTTGGTAAGAGAGAAGTCAGTTAATAATATTGTAGTTTTGAATTTATTTGTCTTAAACTTGAGGATATAATTGTTTCATTCCTATGATTATGATGATGATAACCTTGAACTTTAAGAAAATGGAATGTTTAGTTACCTAAAAAATAATTTCCAATACATAATTTGATTGTGTACTTTCAGTATCTAAATTCGTTGGTTTCTTTAATTAGTCTATTTCGGAATTTCAATTCAGTCGAAAAATATTTTAATGAAGTTTTAAATAAATTTATGAAATTTTGAATAATTTTGGAAATGAAAGAATTCTATCAATAGAACCCCGAAGTGGTTTGCAAAGCTGGCTAAATGCTAACTGCTTAGACCTTTGATATAATTAGTATTTACGGCCTTAAATATAATACATAACAGTTGGAAAGAAGAAAATAACCTTACAAAATTCTTCCAGGATCAGGTTAATTTAATACAATGTTTTCAATTGGAAAAGTAATTTGTTGTTGCTATTAGACCTAAATATTTAGCAGTAATTTTTAATTGCTAAAATTTTACGTTACTCATCTTTAAGACAAAAAGAGTTAAACTACTAGGCCATCTTAATGAAAATTTATAACAATCTCCAGTTAATGGAAAAGGGGGAGGTCATATTATAAAATTATTGTATAAATTTTTTGCATGGCAAATAATAAAAAGATTTTGCATAGCAAAAGAATAAAAATACTGCTAAAGTAATAATTAAATAAAAAAATAAATCAAATTCAAATTCAATATCAATTATTCAATTTTCGTTTTACTGAAAGGTATAACGTTGTCTAATTAATCATTGTCAAAACCTCAGTTTCAATTTCAAACCTAAACAGTTTACCAACTGACTTTCTCTCTGTGTTTTTGTTTCGGACTTTATTAAAGGTTAGTGTAGTAAAACATCTTGATAACTTCCACCACAAACATACAATAAATGAATATTGTGATGAGAATTTCTATATAAATTTTAAGTTTTTCATATTTTGTTTTGTTTTTCTGTTTTTTCTGTTTTGGCACTCAATATTGTAAATTATTTTAAAATTCTATTAAGTAAACAATGTTTTGAAAAAAATTAAAACGAAAAGGAGACTCTTCTTTTTATTCGAACTTAAAAGGGAGCTTGTTGTTTAGTGCGAGAGAAATGTCGTCGAGTGAAGTTTAGAGACAATTTTTTACAACTTTATATTTACTATTAACGAAAACGAATACCTTTCAAATATTTATGTTTTATTTTCGCTTATTTTCTTCGTTGAAAGAGACGAAAATTGCTTAAGCTTTGCCACCATCCTTATTTTCGATGTTGTTCATGTATGAGAATTGTAGCTTTTATGATGTTTCAATATTGCTGGATCCATAACGTAATTGTTGGCTTCGGCCAATTGCATTGGCAGTGGTGGTAGTTTGTCATTGGGATGTCTATGACTTACAGAAGTTTTGCGAGACTTGGCTGCTGCCGCAGTCATAGCCGGGGAAGCTAAATTACTAGTTGACGAAGTGCCTAGCGTAGATGATCCGTTATTGTGCGTTAGGCTAGTTAAAGATTTGTTAATTGCTGTGGAGCCACCATCTGCTGTGGTTGCTGCCGTAGCTGTTGCGCTTAAAGTTGTAGAGCCGATAGTAGAAGTATTGCCTACAGCCGTTTTAGGGCTTTTTGGATTAACCAGTATTTTTGTTTGCTTAAGTAGAGAACGATCATTGCAAAGAGCCGATATTAAAGGCAAATCTAAATGCTTACTTTTCTCCCTTAGCAAAGCTATATCAAGTTCATTTTGAGTTGATGCATTTGCTGATGTAGCAGTTGAAGAACCATTGGGGCTTGAGCTATTTAGTTTTCCAGCTTGATTTTGTTTAGCGGCTGCAACGCTAGCCTGCAGTTGCGCCAAGATGTTAGTGTTTTGTCCTGCTCGTCCCAACAGCGTATCGGTTTTGGGCCGTTCACCTGCCCATTGGGCTCCACTGGAAGTTTTCATCATGTGAACAGCACCACTCCGGGGAACACTTAATGTAATTGGCTTTCGTGGTGGCAAATGGGTGCGTGTAACTGTTGTAGGTAATGATTCATTGAAAACGCTTGCGCATCCACTACCACCCATTGCGGGCATGGGTTTGGAGGGAACTGAAAAAAATAATAACAACAAAAGAGATATTCAAATATATCCATGGACTCTTGCGATGTGTTAGTCATACTTACTTGGCGGTGGTTTTTCTGTTGGCGCCGGCATAGGAGGCTTCTTAAGCCTTCTGTCTACATATGGCGGTGGTGGAGGCGGCGGCAGACGCTTTACTTTCGGGTACGAATCGAGCGTATTCAGAATGTTATCGTCTGAACGTGATCGTGCGAACAGTGGTGCTGAAGCTGTAGTATTAACCGCTGCAGCAGCTGCAGCTGCTGCTAAATGGGCCGGATGTAAAGGTGGCGGTGGTGGTGGTTCATAAGACGAACAAATACTGGCCATGGAAGGACTATACATGGGTGAATAGGCGCTCGGCAGTTGTACATAGGAATCGGACAGGTTTTGTGTGGAGGCGTAACGTGAGTGTGTCGACAGCGCTAATGATAAATAAGGTGTGCTACGATAAATGGCATGGTTTTTACATGCCTCCCAAGCCTGCGAAGCGGCAGCATGATGATAGGCTGCCAAAAAGGGATGATGATGATGATGGGCATGTGGCGGAGGTGGTGTTTGTGCCATGGCCGCTAAAATTGAACCCTGTTTAGCATCTAAGTATTCCTGTTGGCTTACAGCTGGATCTTGTAAAGGATATATAACATAGTCTACATCACTGTACAGTTGTTGTTGGTATAGTTCGAGTTGTTTGCGTGCCAAAGGGCTGGAGTATAAACCTGCCAGTTGGGTAGGTGGCGGTGGTGGTGGCTGACGTGGTAAACTGGGTGGCGGTGGTGGTAAATATTGTCTGGGTTTGATTACAGGCAGAAGAACACAAGTTCTGGGCGCTGTTTGCTTCAGTTCAGATGGATATGGTGGCGGCGGCGGTGGAGGCTGTTGTTGATGCAGTGAAGACATACTTTTATGACCGCCATGTATGTTGTATGAAACCATGGGTATGCCCATAGTATTCGGCAAAACACCAGCACCATTGGCAGTTGCATGTACCGCATGATGGGCCGCCAGTGTTGAGTGGGACAGGCTATTGGAATGTGTTGGCGTTGTAGGTGTGGAATTAATAGTATGATGTAGATTTAAAGAAGCCTGTGATCCTGATACATAGTTTGAGTTGGGTACTGAATGCTGTGACAAATGACTGGGTATGTGGTGACTACATATCGAACCCGTCGAAGAGGCAGCTGAGGAACAATTAGTAGGGGCTGCATAGCTGGGTTTCGCATTGTCATTTACCATAAAAGTGTGCGCCTTTAGAATATTTATTTGTGGTCTAGTAGTAATAAAGCGGGCCGTAATTTCCTCAGATTTTAAAGAAGACATTGATCCACCCACGTTTGCGAAAGCATTTGAACTTGTTTGATTAAGCGACGACGTCGAAGAGGCTACTGAAATTAATGATGTTGGTCTAGGTTTTGTAGTGGCTGGATAGGGTGGAGGATCTCTCCTTTTTATAATGGGTGGCTGTATAGGCGGTGTGGGTGGTTTTGCTATACTCAACGGTTTATTTAAAGGCTTGTTAACCGTTAGAGATAATGGCACATGATTTGGGGTTGATGGTTTTATAACAGGCAAATTTAGTGGTGTAGTGGTAACAGCAGTGTTAGAGTTCAATGTCGTTCTAATGGGTGGACCACATAGGCCGGTTTTGTGGTGCCGAGCATTATAGGGAGGAGGAGAACGGGTTCTTATATTTGTTAAATTGGGTATATTGCTATCGACTCTTTTGGGTGGAGCGGGAGGCTCAGTGGGCATTAGATCACTTATTAGATCCTCTACATGGTCTTCTGTTGGAGCTGTATCTTGATGACCCTGTATATAAGATTCACCGGTTAGCGAGAGGGGTAAAGTTACATAATCGCAATCCGAATCTAAAGTACTGGATACAGTTTTACGATTAGGATAAGATCCCCGACCAACAATTAAGTCTGTGAGTTCTTCAGCCGATAAAAGAGTATGTTTCATATCGGTTGGATCACTGCCATCACCCCGGAATGAATCGGTAGTGCTAATATTTGAATCTGACCTTAAGCGGAATTCTATGTTTTTCATACGTTTGCCGTGATAGTTGCCACCGTCGACTGAATCCTGTAATTTATTGTGTTCTATACGCATATGCTCGTCGCCTATGTTGCTTTGGGAGGGTTGGAAAATTCCATAATGGGAACTTTTCTCCGACTCTGCTATTTCCGACGATTGACCGGTCATTTCACTACTGTGCATGGTATAAACACCAGAAGTTTCTGTAGGTGCTACTGCATGCACTAGGGTATAAACACCCGAAACACTTTCTGATTCGTCACGCGTCGTTGAGATGAAATCGTGGTCTATACAAGATGATTCTGGCTCACTGAGAGTAGAATTTTGAGCCGTATGGCTGAAACCCAACTCTAAACTAGATGAAGTAGAATTTTTCCTTTGGTGATTAGAGTCAGAGGCATTCAAACCCGTTCTCACTGCCAGGGTGGCCAAAGATGTATTATTATCATTGGTTGGTGAAGTTACTACCACAGTGCTGCAAGTAGAAGAACATTGCGAACCTATATTATGTTGTGACGAAGGAGAGTCCGTTGACGAATCCGTATTATTGCGTTGTCCTTTGGCGGATGGTATGGAAGAACCGCTGGTTGAGGTGGAATTGCCTGCCGAAGAAGTATTACTCAGTTCTGTGGGAGAATTACGTTGACTCTGCTGTTGTTGTCGCACATTTAGGGCTGCCAATTGTTCCTCTAGATCCTTAAGGGATACTTGTCCCACTGATGATGTTTGCCTGCTGACACTAGGGCGATCTAATAAATGGGCCAAGGCTAGACTTTCTGTAGAGGGAGCAGCTATAGGCGCTGGAGGAGTATTAATCATAATTTCCAACTCATCTTCCGAGTGCACTCGATCACTGACTATGCCCGAGGTGGTATTCGAACTGGTACTCGATATAACCGATATCCTTTGATCGTTTTTATTCTTATAACTGGGCAAATGCAAGCTTCGGGAATAGGCATAACAGGCATGCAAGCAATTACTTTCCTCTTCTTCTCTCTTGATAACTTCTTTTAGACGCGCCGCTATTTTCATGCTAAACTGATGGGTCTCTTTGCACAGGGTCAAAAGCATTTTATTTTTCTCATCTGATGTGGCATAGAGAGTAATTTTACTCTCTCCCGATCTTATTTCAAATTTTTTACGCTCAAAGGACAGTTTGGTAATGTTAGGCCATAGAAACGTAATTTGTTGTTGTTGGCCATCGGGACCAGTACCTGCTCCAAAGATTTTTATGCCTTTGGCATAGACCACAAACCATGAATTGCCAAGTCCTTGTTCACTTTTACTCAGACGCATGCGAAAGGTATGGGCATTAATGCATTCATGCACTACACACGCTTGCTGTATATAGTGTAACTCGGCATCTGCCTGGCTAAGGCCACGATTTTCACGATGGCATGCTCTTAACGCACTGGCAGACCAAGCTGTTCTCAAATGCTCGGGCAGATAATCTTCTAGGCGAAAATACTCATTACAAGTGCTGGAACTTGTGGACACCGAAGCATTGGTGGAGGCATTACTGGGACCACGACTTATTGATGAAGACGAAGAGGAAGGCGATAAGGGTGTTTTAGCGGATGTTTGCATACGTTTGAGACCATCCATGCCCAACATATTCTCACGGGTAGAGGCCATATAGTTAGATAAACGCAACACTCTTTCATTTACCATATTAGCTCGTTTACTAATCTTTGGTAATGTTGTAGTAGATGTCGATATTGCAGCCCCAGCCGCTGCCGATGATGAACACGCCGACGATGATGAAGAAGTTTTACATATTCCCGGTTGGTCTACCACCGCACCCTCATCCAATTTTTTATCATTTATATCAAAGGGACGTTTTGAATCTTCGGATATCAGACTACCTATACCAATACCAATACCAATACCACCACCACTATTACTACTACTGCTATTGCTATTATTACTGTTATGACAGGGGGCATCACCTACATCGGCCTGCAGAGCTAGGCCAGCTAATAAAATTATGGATTGTTCATTATATTCACGGGGTATGTCACGTTGTAGGGCATTGTATTTTAATTGTAAATAATAATTATGACGGGTGGTTTCATCTTTTAACATATACGGGCTTTCGATGTAAAATTGCACCCGAAAATGTAACTCTAAAAGGGGTCGTCCATTGGCATCGAGACCCTGATATATGAAGAAATGTGAAATTGTTAGAAAGACGTTTTAATTTTTAAATATAAGAAAAGAAACTTACGTGAGTGTGTGAGGAACGCCAACTCTTTGGGCCATATTTGGAGAGTTTGCTCTCGGGATCGGCAAACATGTATTCGCCATCTGAAATGGACAAAAAGAAAAAAAAAGAATAATCAATAATCAATTTTATACAGATTCCGTTTTATTTAAAAAATAACATCCTTTAAATGGTTTTCGAGTTACAAGCACTCGATACCAGGTTCTAAAAACTACAAATACGGTGCAGGGAGTTTTTCAAACTCAAATATCGACTTCAATAGTGTTTTAATGAATTTGACGCCTGGTAGAAAGTATAAAATTTAATTAAGTGAGTTTAATTTAACTCGTAATCATCCATAAGGAATTAGGTGTTCGAAAAAGTTCAGTGTCAAATTTCTCCGAAAATTAAACATTTTTTTAACCTTTAAACGATCTTTATTAAACCAAATATTTATGTACATATGTGTCGCTTTGATCGATGACGTTTTGCCATATTTGGGTAAAAGCATTTTTCCCTCAGTGTAAAACTTCTGGGTTTCCTGTAGGAAAAACTGGTCCAATTGCGTTTTTCAGGCCTCTTTGCGATTTTTATTTATACCACCAGCCTCAACGGTTACAGATGTGAATCCAAGGACTGTCGGTCTGGAAGCTGCCACCGCGTCGACGTCGAAAACCGCTTCGTCAAAAAGCCCGAAGCGCCAGCGATCGGATGACTCCACTCAGTTGACGAAGAGCAAGCGTCTGAAATTTTCGGCATCATTGCTCACTTTGGAGGGAAGAATCATGCGAGCGCTACTTCACACCATGAAGCAGGCTAACTGCAATCGGCCAGTTTGATGGGGTCAAGTGGCAAAGAGGATTGAAGGTAGCAGGATGCATTAACCGAGAATCTCTCGTGTTTCTGACACACTGCTTCCGCAACCAAGGAGAGTTCTGGCCGAGTGTGCTCAGCTCGACGTGGCGCAAAATGTGGAACCAAAAACGTCCGATTGGACAATTGTGCGAGGCTGTGCAAGGGATAAAGATAACTGGAGAGGATCTCTGGATCAAAATCCAGGCCTTGGACGACGCTTGGACAACTAAGGCTGATCCTGTCAGACCGCAGAGGCTGAAGGTGATTCACATTACTCTATTCATGATCAAGGACAACGTGGATGTGATTAGGATGTAACTTCTACACACTACTTGTCCCATCCGAAAACGGTAAGTTAAGGGCCTGCCTGCTTTTCAGTAAAGTAAATGACTTACTTCTCTTATCACAGATCTTTTATTCTGACCTCACCGTGGCAGTATGTGAACGTGCTGGGAGCAGTAGTTACCTGATATCATCCGCATATCTGCCATATGAAGACAAGCAGAAGCCATCACCTGCCTTCAAGCACTGGGCACACAAGAACAGGCAGGAGGTTTTGATAGAATACGATGCCAACGCCCACCACACCGTATGGAGGAGCATGGACACCAACAGAAGAGATGAGTCCTTTTTCGATTTAATTTTTAAATCTAAACTTACTCCCTATTATTACATGTCTTTACAACCATTGGACATTTTCCTCCGAAACGTGAGTCTTAAGTTCTCCGATGTGTTTAGGCTGCATGTTTAAATACTGCATGAAGTAGAACCGAATCAACTAGGCTTTAGATGCCCTGCCCACTACGTCAGAAAGCCGTAGATTTTTACTTTCTATCGATTTTTTTCCCGATTTATAAAGGGCATTTTGTTTGCTCGTATAAAAAGGTTAGCTTGGTGGGCCACATCTCCGGTCCCTGGTGTTATGAAAACCAGGAAGGTAATGAAAACTGTTCGCAATGATCCTTAATCCTTGAGCTGAACCACTAGGTTAGAAAGCCGCACCTAACCAACCTAACCTAAACGTTGATAACTTTTCACAGAATAATGTGATTTTAATAAAATTTTTAGTGTGCTCGACTATTAGTGTGAGGGTTGTGGGATCTATTCCCACCAGTCTCTGGTCTGTTACACTATACCGATCGTCGATGTTACTCAGCTCGTATATAATTTGTAATTGTATTGTAATTAAGTAAAATAAAAAAAAAAAATTTTGTAAAAATGTTTTACCAAAAACGCGTAAGTACTGGTAAAAGTCCTCCGTTTTTAAGTTATTATACCAACAGTTTTAATACAAACAACACACGAATAAATGCAATTGTTATGGAATGGTTTAAATAGCATAGAATTTTAAGTTCCTTCTATAAAATTATCGGCATTTTAAGAGATTTTTTTTTTAAAACTTCGGATTTATTGGATTATCTTTTTGAGAAATATTTCATATCGATCATCAAGGTCATTTCTTTAATTCGTGTTGTTTTTTCTTCAATTTTTTTTTTATTCTTTTTTTTTTTTTTTGTGGAATTTAAAGATCAGAAAAAAAGGCAAAGAATTAAAAAGTGTTCTTGTTGTACTTTTTTTTTGGCTCCAACAATCTATGCACGATGGCTTTTTATATGACCTAAGCCAGACAGAAAACTAATCAGACTTTTAAATTAAAACATATTTTTTCTCTTCAGCATTCAATCTACTATGTGTGTACGTATGTATGTGCGTACGTTTCAGAGTATAATTTGATGGCATGAAATTTCCGGCCAAGAAAATCAAATAAAAATTCTACAACAAAAAAAAAAAAAAGAAATAAAACAAAGGAATGAAGGAATAACAATAAGAAAAAGAAAAAAAAAACGAAATACAAAAATAACAATCATTCCAAACAACAACACCTTATGTCATTTTGACAGAATGACAGGCAACCAAAAGTACTCTGTATACAGATGGCAGGCAGCCTAGCAAACGTACAAAAATAAGCAGACAGAATTTTATACATACATACATATGTACATATACGATACAGTTTGAGCCATAGTTTTAAATCAACAGGAATACAACAACAACAACAGCGATAACCACAACAATATCAGAATGACATAAACACTCTCAGAGCCAGGCTCTTCAATCTTTAAAAGTTTGAAAAAAAAATGAAAAAAAAAGAAAAACAATTTTTTTTTGCTGCAGAATACAAGGTGGGTTTTTAAATGTCAGTTTCGAAAACAAGCGAAAAAAAATGAGCACAAAATTTTTTTCTGTTAACGAAAATTAAATTAAAGAAAAAAAAATCCTAAGAACAGCCATAACAACAAAAACAACAACAACACCGCAATAATTTTGGTACAAAATATCAATTTTTTTTTGTAAGAGGGGTTATAACAACATGATCAATTTAAAGCAACGAAAAACCAAAAAAAATTGAAAAAATAATATTTAACCAGCGATAAAAATCTCAAGGGCATGACCGTTACTGTTTAAGCTTTTAAATAACGAACAACAGCTACAATATAACAACAATTTATTAAAAAAAAAAAAACAAAAAAAAATCACAATCAAAATCAACTTAAATTTTAAACACTGGTTACTTGAAAATTTGAAAATAAAATAAAAAAAGTGTACAAATGACTTTTTGACTTTGTTGTAAAAGCTTGGATTTTTTTAGTTAACAAAAACAATTTCAAAAAAATGTTTATTTTCTTTAAAAATAAAAGAAGAAAAAGGAAAACATTGTCAATGTTGAAAATTATTTTTTATACGCGCCATTTGAGAGAGGATGGTTTACACGTTTCCACCCCATACTGTGTATACCTGTGTGTATAATTAATTTTGTTTGGCTTTTTAACAAATAAAAAGCAAATACGATATTAAAAATAATTAATTACACTTTACAATAATAAAAATAAATTGATTTTTTTCTTCTAAATTAACTTTCTTTTTCGATGTTTGAGAAATTTCAATGTTTCAATATAAACACAATTGAGGCGTTAAAGCGTTAAGTTGAAATAGCTTTAAAAAATGTGAAATCAATTGCCAAATTTTAGGCGTTTGCTGTGAAACATTACTACAGTAATCCCTCGATTTACGTCGCAGTTGGTCCAAAAAAAAAAAAAAAAAAGCGGCGTAAATCGAAACAACGTAAATCGAATTTCATATTGTTCATACTACTGGAAGTCGCCGTGGTCTAGTAGGTAGTGTGTTGGCTTATTAGACGAAAAGCCAGGGTTCGCGCCCCAGGCCAGACATCAAAATAAAATACAAAAAGTATTTCTTCGGCGACTTCCTCTCAGCAGATTTCTGGCAAAAACTCTGAGAGTAAATAAAATTGCCATGAAGAGTTCTTCAAAAATCTGTCGTTCGGGGTCGACTTTAACTGTAGGTCCCACCACTCATGTATAAAATTAACACACACAACCTAAGTGGTGTCAGAAACTAGATCGTAATCCTGACTGAAGGGTTGTAATGACCAATTATGTATGTACGTATACTACAGTGTAGTATGTTTTTAACAAGAAACTTAAAAAAGTTACAGTAATCCCTCGATTTACGTCGCAGTTGGTTCTAAAAAAAGGCGACGTAAATCGAATGACGACGCAAATTGAAGTTAGAGGGAACAAAAAAATTTGACGACGTAAATCAAAACAACGTTAATCGAGACGACGTAAATCGAAGGATTACTGTACAATAAAAATGTATTAAAAGTATTAGCTATTGTGACCATGTAATATTCGTCGGAAAACATACACACATACATATGAATTCGGCTCTCATTTTTATAGGCCAAGGATTCAAGCTAATTTCAGATGCCTTCTTTTAAAGTAAAGCGTTTTTCCCACACAATACGTTAGATTCCGGGAGGTTGTTTTTATCAATTGTTGTATTCAAAGGATATAATTCTGCTGGCTATACGCTTTCAGCAGTTTTGGTTTCTTCAAATACAAGATCTTATGATCGATGAGATGGATATTCAGATGGTTGTATTTCTCGTTTTAATGGTTCGAATCGATGCAAAAATTAATTATTTTGTGGTACATATTTTTGGATTTTTATGATTTTGAATTAAAGGGTGTTTTTTTATAGAGGTATAGAACTTTAAGTTGGCATTGCTTTTCAAGATGGCGACCGATTTAACAGCTGTCAAGAGATTTATTCTCAGTTTGGTTTGGCAATTCATCATGAATAGACTCACGCCTGAACAACGCTTGCAAATAATGCAATTTTATTTCGAAAATAATGGTTCTGTGAGGAAAACGTATCGCGCACTACGTCCATTTTATCGTCGACAAAATCGTCCATCAGAGCAGTTAATTCGATTAACCATGGAACGTTTTCGCACCACGTTTACTCTTATTGATAACTCGCATCCCCAGAGACGCTGCACGGTGCGTACAGAAGAAGCTATTGCTGCTGTAGAGCGTAGCATTGAGGAAGACCCGAATGAGTCCATCCGCCATCGAGCAACGAGGAATTGGATCTGTGTCCATCCACTTTATGGAAGATTTTGTGGAAGGATCTTGGTTTGCGTGCTTACAAAATCCAACTCGTGCAAGAATTGAAGCCAAACGATCATCAAGTAAGGCGTAGATTCGTCGAATGGGCCCAAAACGAGATTACCGTTGTTCCCGATTTTCATAAGCGAATTTTGTTTAGCGATGAAGCGCACTTCTGGTTGAATGGGCTACGTCAACAAACAAAACTGCCGCATTTGGAGTGAAGGTAATCCTCAAGTGTACGTGGAAACACCGTTACATCCAGAAAAACTGACTGTTTGGTGCGCTTTATGGGCTGGTGGAATCATTGGTCCGTACTTTTTCAAAAACGATGGTGGCCAGAACGTTACAGTCAATGGTGATCGGTATAGAGCCATGATTACTAACTTTTTCATTCCTGAATTGAATAACCATGATGTCCAGGAGATGTGGTTTCAACAAGACGGCGCAACATGTCACACAGCTCGTGCCACAATAGATTTATTGAAAGACACGTTTGGTGACCGCCTAATTTCACGTTTTGGACCTGTGAATTGGCCTCCAAGATCTTGTGATTTAACACCGCTAGACTACTTTCTGTGGGGCTATGTAAAGTCATTGGTCTATGCAGTAAAGCCACAAACGCTTGACCATTTGGAAGACAACATTCGCCGTATTATTGCCGATATACGGCCACAAATGTTGGAAAAAGTCATCGAAAATTGGACGTCCAGATTGGACTATATCCGCGCCAGCCGTGGCGGTCATATGCCAGAAATCATTTTTAAAATGTAATGCCACAAGATTACCTTTCGGATAAATAAAATTCATGTCAATCGAATAATCCATCGTTGTTTTACTGCAACTTAAAGTTCTATACCTCTATAAAAACACCCTTTACATACATGGTTTTCAGGGATCTCTTGCTATAATTTAGGAACATGTTCTATAAATTCATATTCAATTTTTTTTAATAACTTGCTCCATTTCGAAATTATATGAACTTAATTTTTCTTACAGGTGCTGGCAGAAATAAGCTGTGAGGCACTGTATATAGTTGTAGTATACTGAGCATTACATCCATATGTACACACAGTTACTAAAGTATACGTACGGTTAAAAAATTTTAGAAATTTTTTAACTAATCCGTTTTCGTTGAAAATCTTTATAGTTTCCTTGATGTTAAGACGGTCTTTTGCATTGGTTAAAAAATTTCTGAAATTGAACTGAATTGTGGCACTGCACAGGCCCACAAAGGTATGCATCCGATTAACAAATTTCACAAATTTCTGAACCAATGCAAAAGACCGTCTTAAAATCGAAGAAAGATGTCAGACAATTATACATAAATATTTTCAAAAAAAAAACGGATTGGTTAAAAAATTTCTGAAATTTGTTAACTGCACAGGCACACAAAAGTGTGTAATTTAACGAAAACGGATTGGTAAAAAATGTCTGCAATTTGTTAACCGTATGTATACTTTTGTGGCTGAGTGTACATCATAGGCTACTAACCACAATCCTTTTGAATCAGTATTACGGCCTAGTTTCACATCACTTATGTTAACGCAAATTAAAAGAAGATTTTTCATAGCAATTAGTTGCTAACAAAGCTTTCGCCAAATGAGTGCCTAGAAGGGGCTTTGAAAAAATAACTTTTTCATATTTGAACTCGGACCTCTCGTCTGGTAAAGCAACATATTGTCCACTAAACGATGCTAATGTGTTGAAAATTTTTAATATCTAAAGCGTTTGTTTTTCTTTATTGAAAGACGTAAAATTTCTTCATTTATTATCTGATGTTTACACATAAAACTATTGAAGCTATTTTGCAATTCACAAAAATCCACAAAAAAAATGCATAGTAATTTCAAATTTTATAGCTTTAACTGTAAAATTTTTGATTTCAAATATCTTTTTTCAATTCTTCGTGCATAACTCTGACATCTTAGCCATTATACTCGTATATAATTTTTCATAGTTCAACTTCAATGTAAAAGAAACATATGTTAGGATAAGGATTAGCCGTCTGAATCATTTTATAACAAAATTATCTGTTGTTTGCAGAACAAAACTAATTTCACTGCAAAGTAATGCGAATAGTTTTAGTTTAAAAAATTAATGACTCAGTTTAAATTGTTTAAACGAGGTTTTTTTTTTTTTTTTTTTGTTTTTGGTGGTTTGGTCAACATTTGTGATAAAAACTATAATCGGAAATGCCAATAAATATAAGAAATTTACGCAAAAATTACATTATTTGCCAGTGATAATGGTGTGGTGCAGTGAAACCTGACCAAACGTAAATTTAAAATCCAGAGAGGGCAATAACCCATTCACGAATCCACTTGGCAACGAAAATAATAAAATTGTGAGGCAGCGTTGCCTTTTGAGAATGAGTAGGACTCAATCTACAGACAATACATTGTACACACATAGATCGAGTGGCTGAAAACAGTCTCTTGTCGTTCACTGGATGGTTGCTGATCTAGGGGACTACAAAACAACAAACTTCGTAGCTTTAAAAATTGTTTTCCTCGGACCCTGAGTAATGAAAGCAAATAGAGAGGTTTGGAAACTATATACAGTAATCCCTCGATTTACGTCGCAGTTGGTTCCAAAAAAATTCGAATGACGACGCAAATTGAAGTTAGAGGGAACAAAAAATTTGACAACGTAAATCGAAACAACGTTAATCGAGGCGACGTAAATCGAAGGATTACTGTACTCTTCTAAGACTGGAAGATTACTGTGTTATACGGATGGATTATAAAATATCGTGAAAAGGAAAGGCCGAATACTCTGGCCATAGAGTGAAATATTTGGAACCCATTAGAAAATTAGTATGAATTTTCCAAGAGAGTTTACACCGTTGAAAGATGTGAAAGAAGCGCCTTTATTCTACTTGGATCTAGCAATTCGCCACCATATGAACACTTACTTTCTATGTGATTGACGTAAATAAAGAATATTGGACTAGCTAGTCAAGCTGAATCCTGTAGTCATTGGAAGTAGGGTCACTTTACGCTGAATCACTAGCCATGTGGAAATTTAGGACAATGAAAAAACAGTTAATGTAGCCTGTAGGGAAGTTTACAATCCTTTGAAGTGATCCGAATCTATGTCTGGAGTGGGAAAATGAGTTTAAAAAGGTTAACTTGGCAAAAGGGAAGATATAGAGAGCCCATTGAGATGGAGATAATGTAATGGGAAGACTTTTGAGTTGTATCATAAAACTCTACAAACACAAACTGAGAATAGTAACCGGCCTTATAGACCTAAAGACCATTTGTTCCGGATAGGAATTGCTACAAGCTCAATATAGAGATACTGCAGGGAGGAGAACAATCATTATTGGAGCCTGTGGTTCGTTAAGTATTTCTGAAGGAAACACTTGATAGGAATTGCTACAAGCTCAATATAGAGATTCTTCAGGGAGGAGAACAATCATTCTTGGAGCCTGTAGTTCATTAAGTATTTCTGAAGGAAACACTTGAGCGCATAACGAGTTTTAGGTAAAGAATTCAGTTCAGTTCGATTGTGCAACCCCGTATAAGATGAGGGCGTTACAATAAACCATCTGATCGCTGTTGTTTAGTGCCTCGACAACAACAATACTCAACACTTTGTTGCATTGGTAATTAGTTTTAAGAGGATTGATGATGGTGTTCATGGAAAATTGGCGTCCCTTAAATAAAAATTATTAAAAAATAAATAGAAAATGCCTGCATTATTAAAAATTCGTGCAACAGCCTCCAAAATATGCTGCATATTGATGAATAATAAAAAAAAAAACACTGAAAAAATAAAAGCAGCTGCATTCACAGCGCATACCTTGACTGGTTCCAAGTTGTGTCCTAAAAGACTGCCTAGTGTTAAGAGAGTCATCTTTAACATTTTTGTGATTACCAATAAAAGCAACAAGAAAAACAAAAAAAAAACCTCTATTTAAGACAAGATGATGTCCAAAAAACCAAAAACTGGTTAGAGAACATACAAAAAAAAAAAAAAAAAAAAAAACTACAACCTTTTTTAACAAACAAAAACAAAAAAGTACAACAAAAAAAAGATGCGTTGGAACCTTAAATTTAAATTTTTCATTGACTTCATATTGCTGTTGTTGTTTTCTTATTGAGTGCGTGTTTTTAAAGCCCTACGAGTATAAATTAAAATTTATTTCAATGATGGCTTGAAAAAAATAAAAAAGATTTTTTTTTCTGTTGTTAAATAGCACCCAGTCTCAAACAATTCGAATGCCAATGACATAAGCAGGTGTGAGTATTTCGTTAATTTTTTTTGTTTTTTTGTTTTTGTTTTTATTGTACAAGTATATGGTATTCATATTCATGACGATGAGAGGTGTAATTCAAAATGAATTAATTTCAATTGAGGACAACCAAATTTAAAAGAAATTTTGAAAAAAAAAAAAAAATGTTTTTAATAAATTAAACATTAATTACTATACGGGAATATTAAAGAGGGTAGCTGCACTGTATTCTTAAAAATTTATTTTTCTTTTTCACTCCTTCGTGGATCCTAGCATCACAAGACAACAACCTCCTCTAAATTTTTCTTTGTTCCTGTTTTGTATCCTCATCTTCTTTTTATATCTGCTAGCCATTGTTTTCTGGATTGTTTTTCTTTTCTCTTTTTCCTCCAATCGGGAATAAGTCAAAAGGGTTACTAGCTATTCTTGGAAGTCGCCGTAGGCTAGTAGGTAGTGTGTTGGCTTAGTAGACGCAAAAGCCTGGGTTCGAGCTCCAGGCCAGGCATCAAAGACAAAATACAAAAAGTATTTTTTCGGCGACTTCCTCTCAGTAGAGTAAATAAAAATTGCCATGAAAAGTTTCTCAATAAATAAAAATCTGTCGTTCGGAGTCGATTTTAAACTGTAGGTCCCACCACTCATGTATAAAATTAACACACACAACATAAGTGGTGTGAGAAACTAGGACGTTGTACAATGGGTCAATTCGACCTCCGGGTACTGTACTTGTCTTAATTGACAAGTACACGTCCTCTAACCTAACCTACTAGCTATTCTTTCCTTAGACGCACTAAGTTCACACGCTTTTTTAAACATTATTACACTCGCATGTTCCACAAATGCTTTTAATTCATATTGGCAAAGGAGTGTGCACGAAAAAATTTCAATTCAATATTTATTTCAATTAAAGAAAATATTGTTTGAGTTTTATTTATTTATTTATTTATTTGATTTATAATGATCTACATAGCACAACAAGATACTAAATCTTATAAGTGACAGTGCTATGTTTACAATCAATAAGGTATAAAAAATTAACATTAATTAAATATAAAAAATTAGAGAAAGTTAATTTATGTATATAAATATTAAATTAAATTAAGAAGGTAAAGTATAAAAATAATAATAATAATAATAATAAGAATAATAATAATAATTATAATGATAATAATAACAATAATAATGATGACCTAAAAAATTAAATCACAAAATTTACAAATATGAGATAAAAATTTTAATTATGAAAATAATTTAAATAACTCCTTTTTGAACGCGTTTGCATTGCCCAGATTTTGGATGTTATTTGGTAAGGAATTCCAAAGACTAATGGTGTGTATAAAGAACTGTCGCTGAGACAGAAGAGTCCTGAATCGTTGCTGTATAATCCCCACACCCCGGTGGGATCTAGCAAACTTAATTTTACAATATAGATACTTCGGCTGTTTCGTGTAAATTATTTTATGAAGTAGAAGGAGGCATCTAATTTTCAGGAGATTATCAAATTTGATACCAAGAATCAGGTAAGCTAAATGAGAAATGTGATCCCGACGCCCCTTAAGGAAAACATACCTGGCTATGTTATTGTACGCCAGGTTAAGTTTCTGGTTGTCATCATAACTGCAATTTGCGTATATCTCACATCCATATAAAAGTACCGGAATCAAGTAAGTTTTAGCAAGTTGCATGCGAATGACAAAAGGAGTTGAATCAATGACAGCCCACAAATTTCGAAGCATGCCATAAATTCTGCCAACAATGACACTTATATGGGTAGACCACGATAATTTGTCATTAAAGACAATACCCAGATTAGTAGCCGACCTGACAAATTCAATTTTATTTCCCCTGATACTCAATTCAGGTATGACAAATGATCCGTTTGTTCTCGAAAGTGTAATACATTTAGACTTAGAAGGATTGATACATAGTCCATTGGCCGAGGCCCATCCGTCAATCCTTGCTAAGTCACGATTAATGTAGTCCAAACAAGAATAAATATTCTCCCTTGGAGTATATGTGTAAAGCTGCACATCGTCAGCATACATGTGAACATTACAGTTAACCAAAACATCAGGTAGATCATTTATGTACATGCAAAACAGCAAAGGTCCAAGTATAGACCCCTGGGGAACACCTCTACTAATAGTAAGTGGATCCGAAACATTGCCATTGAAATGAACCTTCTGAAATCTGTTCGTCAAATAAGAATAAATTAGATTACAGGCAGTTTCGGAGAAATAAAACAGTTTTCGGAGCTTTTTCAATAGAACCGCATGATCGACTGTATCAAAAGCCTTAGAGTAATCAAGCAGAACCAAGAACGCCACACTATTCCCATCAAGTTCCGACCTAAGTTCCTCAACTACATTTACCAGAGCGGTAGTACAACTCCTACCTTTCATGAAGCCCGACTGATTAACCGTTAAGAAATTGTGGCCCCTCAGATATTCATCGATTTGTCTGGCCATGATATTCTCCAATACCTTGGATAAAAAAGGAAGGATTGCAATTGGCCTGAACTCACAATTAGTTTTGGGAATGGGAAGGATTTTAGCCAGTTTCCAAATTTCAGGAAAAGAAGACTTAGTCAGAACTGTATTGAACAAGTAAGTGTAGTAAGGCAAAAGTTTAGGAGTCAGAGCCTTCAAGAATAAAGGATGCAAATCATCAGAACCAACTGCATTTGATTTTACCTCTGAAATACATTCCAAAACCTCAAACTGATTTACGCAACGAAAGCTAAAGGAATACTGTGGTGGAACACAACAGAGGTCATCATACAAGTCACCATTAGACCTTGGGACCCTAGAATTTACGAACTGGTCATTAAGCTTGTCCACATCCACATCAATATCAGCCTTTGGACATTTTCGGCCTATTCCTATTTCACGAATTACATTCCATTTAGACTTGTTGTCCATAGCATTAGAAAACTTTCCGCCATAATACAATCTTTTTGCAGTTCTTATGCTCCTGGTAACTTCCATCCGTGTAAATCTATGTAAAGCTTTCAAATCAATTTTAATGTACAAAGAAGAATTTAATATTATTTACTGGAATGCCAGCTATTAAGGCTCAAACGACGATATCAGTTGCCATTTTTCTGGCATAATTTTTGTAAACAGAGGGTGTGGATAATTTATAAAACTGGCTTGCCTGGGTACTTGAACAACATTATTTGCATTGCGCCACTCAACTGATATTTTGTCGTAGTGACAAGAACTGGCCAGAAAACTATGGAACACTTTTTATGCCATTGCCCCTTGCTTTGGTATGCCCGAAATGCCAATATTATACCATAGTTAGGTACTATACCAAGCTTAAATCATCTCAGCGGACGGTACTGGAAGCAGTTAGAAAGGTTTTTACAGGATAAAACTTCCTATAGAAAATATGGTCGACAACTGTTAAAGGTGGTGGCATAATAAGCCCATATTAGGGCTTAGATGTATGTCAATAGTAATTAGACATTGAATTCCTACGTTTGGTCTCTCCCCATTCAACTTACCTACTTAATTAATATCAATACAGGCGTAATAGATATATGAAGTTGCCTTAGTCTAATAGGTAGTGTGTTGGTCAGACATCTCTAACAAAATGAAAAAATATTTCTTCGGCGTCTTCCTTTTAGCAAATTTCTGGTAAAACTCTGAGTGTAAAATAAAATTGCCACGAAAAGTTTCTCAAAAAACTGTCGTTCGGAGCTATCTTTACACTGTAGGTCGTGCCACATGGATAAAATTAACACACACAACTTAAGTGGTGAGAGAAACTAGGTCGTAATCCTGACTGAAGGGTTGTAATGACCAATTATGTATCCATGTACGTAATATACATATATTTACGTAAGTAATGAAAGAAATGTGTAAATTGCTTGACATACTAAAAGTTTTCTAGGGCCCTGTCATATTTTAAAAAAAATTCTTTTGCAGGACTAAGGACTGTAAAACCTTTCTCGTTTCCTTTCAATAGCTTTCAAAAGCTTTTTATATTATTTTACAACCAGTGGAACAAATTTTCAATATACGCCCTGGTTATTGTATGCAATTACTCCCAGAATTATGCCAACAATTTTCCATGCGCTGACCTTAATCCTACGGTTGCCATCTGAAAGCCCTACCGAATCGAATACTTTTCCAATTCGAACTCTATCACTTGAGTGGTATCATCGGTCTCCAGAATCCATAGCTTACACCCTTAGTAATAAGATACTCTAATAATACCATGGTAGGGTATCAGAGCTATAACAACTTGCCAAACATCAACATTATTTATGCAATTCAGATTAAAAAAAATCAAAAAACAAAAAAGGAGGAAGAAAAAGAAAAGAAACAAAAAATAGCCAAAATTATCAAGCTTGAAAGAATCTTCTGAAAAGTAAAAGAATCCCAAGAATATTTCAAAACAAAAATCCAATTCAAAGAGTTATTTGCCTTGCAGAGAAGATACAAAAAAAAAACAAACAGAAAAAAAAATAAAAGCATCTGCTGGATTTTTTAAATCACAAACAACAACAACAAAAAATATGAAGAAAAAAAAAAGAGGAAAGAAAGATACAAGCAATGGAATGTTAAGTTTGTTTTCACGAAAATTTATTTAAAAAAATAAACGAAAAAACATAAAAAAAACCTCAATAACAGACCCAACCAGCCAGCCAGCCAGCCAGCATCTTGTGAAATGATCATTATTTAACCGATAATCATCATTATTATTTAGACAACGTCAAGAAGGTTTTTTTTTTTTTTGTTAAGTTATTGTAGTTGTTGGATAGGTGTGTTTTTTAGGATGTTTTTCGTTTTTTTGTCTTTTTTCTTGACTTTAAACGTAAAAAAAATGTTCTTAAAGTTGATGGGCATACGTTTATGTATCTTACGAGTTGTATACAAAATTTTTTAATTTCATTGCAATACAAAATACAATACAATACACAACTACAGCGCAGCATGGCACAGTGGTCTATTAAGGTTGAAATTTTTAACAGAATTTTTTTTTAAATAAATTTTTGAACAAAGCTTTTGGGTAAAAGGTGAACAGGTTGTATAAGAACTTTTTGGAGCTGACCTATCATAAAATAAACTTTCGAATCGTACAGCAAGCTGAGAGCTGTAGTTAGACACAGAAACTTGTGAAAATAACATGCTAAAACGTCGCTGTATACGTTTCGTTCCATTGCACCTTCATTGTAGGGCCACGACTGAATGGTCATTCGGAAATTTTGACGGTATTGGGAACTTTTGGGAATATTGATTACATGATACTACACTACTCCAGTCTAACTGCCTGCTGAATTCTGTAAACTGTGCCCAGAAGTTTTTGCAGACGAAATGCATTTATTTTTTAAGGAAATCTGAAATATAAGGCTGGAATGGAAGAAAAGTCTGAAACTAAGAATTCAAAAAACGGGACGCATAAAAAATCTACAACTGGCGAGGCATTACATTGGCCCCGGCAATTAACAATCTATATATATAAAAATGAATGTTTGTTTGTATGTAATTAATAGAATCGTAAACTATGCATTTGATCATGTTATGATCTTTAGCAAAGTTGTTGCGCATGAGCCGGGGAACGTTCCTAAGTTGGTATGGCCAATTTAAGACAGGTGGCGTCACTGAAAATTACTCAAAATGAATTAAATCATTAACTGTGACTATTATGTGCAACTATGATATGATCTTTAGCAAAGGTGTTGCGCGTAAGTCGACAGAGGTTTCTAAGTTGGTGCGATTAGTTTCAGATAGATGGCGCCACTAAGAATTATTCAAATTGAATTGAATCGTAAACTATGCTATGATCATGTGTTGATCGGGCATATACCAGACATTTTAGCATTTATGATTTTAATAACATTTAGTATAACTCATTCACGTAAAATTTGAAACATTTTAATTTTGGAAAATTTTTAAAAATCCTTTTGGGTTCAATTGAATTGGGTACATTGTGAGATTCTAATAAATTTAACACATTTTTCACATCATTCCCGTGCAACAATGCCTCCAAGGCGGCAAGCAATTGGTCGACCTCCACCTCGAGCACGGAAGAAAAGACCATTACGATCCTCCGAATCAGACGGGCAACTAGCATTGAGACTGGAAAATCTACGAGTACATGCCGCTGAGACCCGTTGGCGGGAATCACTTGAGCAACGAGAAGTGAGATTCGAAACT
The DNA here is from genome assembly GCA_932273835.1 of Sarcophaga variegata. Lineage (NCBI taxonomy): Eukaryota > Metazoa > Arthropoda > Insecta > Diptera > Sarcophagidae > Sarcophaga > Sarcophaga variegata. Next base: position 116,298,674 of record OW026361.1, read on the forward strand.
GATCAAATGCGTACTACTCAGGCCTGTTCGTCTGAATTATCTGGACAACGGGAAATAAAATCAATAAAATGATTCAAAATTAATTTGATATTTGTGTCAAGTTTTCCCTTCAAATTTATTTTAGTTGGTGGCGCAGCAACACGCGCAGGGTACAGCTAGTATTTAATAAAATCCTGCTCAACCGATCTATCGACCACATAGATGAGCAATTGAGCAGTTAGCAGGAATAGCCAGAATTCGACTTAACAGATCTTGTATTGACCATATAAGCAGCCTTTGACCGATTATAGAGTAATGCAGAGAATGCAACTTGACAAAGTGACCTCTAACACAATTACGAATTACTTCAACTTTCACATCAAGTCGAAGTTAGTTCTCAAATACGACACAAAAATATGATACGGTTGAGTCAAACTATCAGAATTAACTAAGCTCTGATACAAGATAAGACTCTCCGAAACGCTGGTTATTTAGAGCTAAGTGGAGGGTAGCGATCCAGTTCGAAACTGGCAAATTCTTTAATCGAAATTCTGTGTAAATAGTCGCAGAAGTTCAATACGACCACTACGGAAAGAGGGGTATTAAAAATTGTGTAACGCACCTCACCAACTACTACGTACAGATCACGATAAGATTACCGGACTATTGCAGCGTCTGCAGGTATGCCGAATATCGAATTTATGGGCTACGGTATGATATTAAGGATGAGAATATCTCAAGGAGCGGTATTAGCATATTTCCTAACAGCATGGCGTCTGTCAGGGCACTGGATAACTCCTAGGATGGTTATCGGATGCTGCAAGTCTCTAAAGGAGAAGGCAGATCATACCATCAGGAGGAAATGCAATAGTATCACAAGGATGTCGTTACAGTGAAAACTCCTCGAAACTCAAAAAGCTGTGGTTGGTCAAAGAAAGATACTTCGAGAAAGAGTAATGGAAGAAATAAAAATAAAGGACTACAAAAATTTATCGTTTTCATGCTCTACTATTTCTAGTGTTGATTTTATTTACCATTTCTAGTGCTTTAATACGACTGTGCATGCCAGCATTTAAGCATCAGCATCAACAGCGTCAGTCAGTCAGTCAGTTTTAAATGCAACATCATCAATAGTATTGTAATCAAAAGCATCAGTAACACAGAAGCAAAATAACAAATTTTTGTTTTTTTTTCTGGATTTTTTTTGTTTTGTTTTCTTTGTAATAACACCACCAACAATAATCATAAAAAAGAAAATTTAAGAATAAGAAAAAACAAAACAAAAAAAAAAAAAATAAAGAATTTACAACAACAACAATGAACAACTAAATAATCATTCAGCCATAATAAAATAATGTTAAAGATTTTTGTTGTTATTGTTTTCAATATTTTATTTTGTTTTTGTTTTTATTTGTATTTTTTTTTTAACGTTGAAATTATTTTTTTTTTGTGTGTTTGTTTGTTTTTTAAGTGGCTTAGAGTGCAATGGAATGGCATTTTATGCACAATCAACACTGTTGTTAATGATAATGATGATGATGATGATGATGATGATGGTGATGCTAAAGATCATTATGTCGATGATAATGTTTTGTTGATCATCATGAAGTTAACCATGATGGTGTTTATTTAGAGTTATTGTTGTAGAAAGAAGGGAGGCCGAGAGCATAGCACACAGCATACAATGACTGTAAGAGTCTCGTGTGCTTTGGTGAAAACCTGACTATTTTAATGTAAAAAAATAAAAAAAAAACAAAAACAAAAGGAGTATTTACAACGAGTAGTACCAGTAGCTAAAAAAGATTCCATTAAAAAATATGTAGCTCTGCTTATTTTATTACTGCTGCTTGCTTGCTCTGTCACAAAAACAAAACAGAAATAAAAAATACACACTCACACACGCACACATATGTAAGTATTCCTACAGTGTTGCAACCCAATAAAAGAAGAAAGTGCTTAATTTTGCGTTCACTTGGAAATATTTTGTTTTATTATTATTATTACTAGAGGTTGTTGTTGTTGTTGTTGTTGTTTTATTGCTGCTGCTGCTATTATTAGTGTTTGTTTACCCCGTCTGTCTTGATTATTTGTTTGGTTATTGATTAAAAAAAAAAAAACCAAGAAGCACATGAGAAAACAATGAAGAGAATTAAAAAAACAAACACAAACAAACAAACAAACAAGAAATAAAAGATGCTTTTAAAGTAGTTCATCAGCAAAATCGATGACATGGTATTTTTGTATTATTATTATTATTATTTTTAGTGTTAGTGTTGTTGCTGTTATCAAAATATATGTACATACTGTGAGCGACAAAATAAAGTATACACCATCATTTTCTATTATTAAGGAATCATTTTAGCCTTTTAAAATAAAATATATTTTTTTTTTGCTATGTAATGTTAATAAAGCTGACATACATATGTACTTGTAAAGCCATGGTACAATAGGAAATTTGAAAATTTTCTTCTTTAGAGTGGCATCAAAATATAAAGAATGCTTTAAAAAAAAGCTACTGAATATTTTCTCAAATTTCTTTTTTTATTTGAAAGTACAAACCTTCCGGTTAATAATGGTAAATAATTTCATTCAAATGGCTGCCTCGGCTGGCCATGCAGTAGCCTACACGATCGGTCCAATTTTTAAGCACATTATCGATTGTGTGCAGCTGTATTTCACCAATGGCTTCACGAATATTGTCCTTTAAAGCGTCAATTGTCTCTGGCTTGTCGGCGTAACACTTATCTTTGATGGCACCCCACAAATCATAGTCCAACGGTGTCAAATCGCAGCTCCGAGGTGGCCAAACGACATCAGCCCTGCGGCTAATAATGCGATCTTCAAAAACAGGCGCAAAACATCGAGTGTAGCTTCGGCTGTGTGGCACGTAGCGCCGTCCTGTTGAAACCAAATGTTGCCAATATCCTCCTCTCTTCAATTTTTGTGAACAAAAATTCGTTCAACATGGCCCGATAACTATCGCCATTGACTGTAACGGCCACAACTTGCTCATTTTCGAAGAAAAATGGCCCAATTATGCCTCTGGACCAAAATCCGCACCAAACAGTGACTCGTTTTGGGTGCGTCGGCTTTTCAATGTATGCGTGCGGGTTTTCTGTGCCCCAAATGTGACAATTTTGCTTGTTTACATACCCGCCAAGATCAAAATGAGCTTCATCTGAAAAGATGATTTTTTTTTGCCAAAAGCAGCCATTTGAATGAAATTATTTTCCATTATTAACCTGAAGGATTGTACTTTCAAATAAAAAAAGAAATTTGAGAAAATATTCAGTAGTTTTTGTTTAAAGCATTTTCAAAAACAAAAAAGTTATTTGGCGGACCCTTTCCAAACATAAAGGACAAATACTTCATTTTAGGAACCTCTAGGTTTGACATCAGGTAAAATGCAGTAGACGGCTTAGAGTATCACACAAAGACTTCTATAGAGGAAACACAAACATCTTCTTTGTCATTGTCTGGCGCCTAGGAACCTGAGCATATTAAACCCAGTCGTATAAAGACCATACAAAATTGGCAGAACAAACATTTCATCTTTGAAAACTCTAAGATGGACATTGCCATCAGACAAAACGCACCAGAAGGCTTAGAGTATCACACAAAGACTTCTAGAGAGGAAACACAAACATCTTCTCTGTCATTAAGGGAATCTTATTACTTTAGCAGCGAATAAAATTCATTACCACTCACTGGCAAAGATAGCAATTCTTCTATATAATTACTTATTAATTTTCGACTTGACAACTTCTAGAACCTTAATGCTGGCAACTTCTAGAAGTTTTTTTTTTTCTTCTCTACCTTTCATGACTTTTCTATGTAAAGAACATAAAGAAGTTTTTTTTCAAAGGCAGAAGTCATACTCCATTGAAGTTCGTGAACTTTTATGAATTGATTATTGAAAACAGATTTTCTAAATGGACTGCATGAATTAGTCTTGAAGAATTCTAGGTATTTTCAAAAGGATAACAATCCTCATCAAAATAGTAAAATAATGGCTACACTATCAAACTCTTCTTGGATTGGATTTTGTTTGTGATATCACAATTTGCATAACTTCTGGTCTAAGTGGAACCTTGCCCTTCAAGCAGGGTTCACCTCTTTACTAAAACCCCAAAAAAAATATAGAAATTTACTTGATTTTTAAAAGGCTAAGATAAACCAAATTATGAACAATACTGGTGTTTACACTATTTTGATGCTCACTGTATAATTTTGTTTGTGCTCTAAATTGATTGATTATTATTGTATTTTCCTTATTACTTTTTAAAAGAAATAATTGCGATTATGTGTTTAAAAAAGAAGAGAAAACAAAATTACACAAAAATGAATATTATTAGAATGGAATTTAAATTGATTTGTTATTGTTATAAAAAGGAATATGATTAGTTTAAAAAATTAGGTTCACTAAAAATAAAACCATTTATTTTTTCAAAAGACAGTAAAATCATAAGCTATGAATAAGTTTGTACACAAAAAAGCAAACGAATTAAAGCAAAAAATCTTTGCAATCGAATTTCTGTATGAGAAACGAATTGCAATAAAATCGTCACATGATTGTTGCTTGTATGATGTGAAGTCATATACTGAAGGGAAGTATTCACAGTTAAACTACTCATGATGGCTTGTAGTATTAATAACTGGGGCGTATAGTATATCCCACAAGCATCCAATTTCAGCCAGCAGTAGAGAAATTATAATCCACAGGGTCAATTGCATTCGTCACGAGTCCCATATATTTCTAGGTGGAGTTTGGCACGGAATGGTAAACATTTCGTGCTTTTGGGCATAATTCAGAAAGAATCGATTGTTCGTCTGTTGTTAACTAATAAGGAAAGGGATTTCTAAGAGAAATGCCTAATTACACAAAAAGTGACTGCAAATGACTGCTACAACTTCGTTTAAGACAAGCAAGAAAATAAGTGGCTCGGATGGCTGTGGTCTCTGAATAGTATACTCTGTTCTAACCATAGGTATACCGCCCTAAGTCAACTTGTATTTATTGATGCCGGAATTTTTCCATATATAAGTCGCCGTAGGCTGTGTTGGGTTATTAGACATGAGGCCACGGTACAAAGTCCAAAACAAAACGAAATATGAAAAATATTTCATCGGCGGCTTCCTTTCAGCAGATTTCTGGCAAAAACTCTGAGAGCAAATAAAATTGTCATGAAAAGTTTCTTAAAAATATAGCGTTTGTAGTCGACTTTAGGTCCCGCCACTCATGTAAAGGGTCCGCCAAATAACTTTTTTTTTTGAAAATGATTTAAAAAAAAACTACTGAATATTTTTTCAAATTTCTTTTTTTTATTTGAAAGTACAATCCTTCCGGTTAATAATGGAAAATAATTTCATTCAAATGGCTGCCTCGGCTGGCCATGCAGTAGCCTACACCAGAAGATGCCCATTTTGGCAAAAAAAAATCATCTTTTCAGATGAAGCTCATTTTGATCTTGGCGGGTATGTAAACAAGCAAAATTGTCGCATTTGGGACACAGAAAACCCGCACGCATACATTGAAAAGCTGACGCACCCAAAACGAGTCACTGTTTGGTGCGGATTTTGGTCCAGAGGCATAATTGGGCCATTTTTCTTCAAAAATGATCAAGGAGTGGCCGTTACAGTCAATTACGATCGTTATCGGGCCATGTTGAACGAATTTTTGTTCACAAAAATTGAAGAGGAGGATATTGGCAACATTTGGACGGCGCTACGTGCCACATAGCCGAAGCTACACTCGATGTTTTGCGCCCAGCTTTTGAAGATCGCATTATCAGCCGCATAGCTGATGTCGTTTGGCCACCTCGGAGCTGCGATTTGACACCGTTGGACTATTATTTGTGGGGTGCCGTCAAAGATAAGTGTTAGGCCGACAAGCCAGAGACAATTGACGCTTTAAAGGACAATATTCGTGAAGCCATTGGTGAAATACAGCTGCACACAATCGATAATGTGCTTAAAAATTGGACCGATCGTGTAGGCTACTGTATGGCCAGCCGAGGCAGCCATTCGAATGAAATTATTTGCCATTATTAACCTGAAGGATTGTACTTTCAAATAAAAAAGAAATTTGAGAAAATATTCGGTAGTTTTTTTTTAAAGCATTTTCAAAAACAAAAAAGTTATTTGGCGGACCCTTTACAACAAAACGAAATATAAAAACTATTTCTTCGGCGACTTCCTCTCAGCAGATTTTTGGCAAAAACTCTGAGAGCAAATAAAATTGTCATGAAAAGTTTCTTAAAAATTTAGCGTTTGGAGTCGACTTTAGGTCCCGCCACTCATGTATAAAATTAACACACACAATATAAGTAGTGTGAGAAGCTAGGTCGTAATCCTGACTTTGTCCGGTTTGTAATGACCAACTATGTATGTGTGATCACTGGGAATTTGTATCAAAAGCAATTGCTGAGTTTAAGGAGAGAATTAGATGAAAAAAAAAACCCCAGAAATTTTGATCATTCACCTAAGCGCTTTAAGATTCTATTGCGTTACAAGACCAGTTAAAAACAATTTAGAAATTAGCAATAGTTGCAGATTTTGGCCTTTAAGAAGCAATTTGTTTCGATCGATATTGAAGGGGTATCCGAAATTGGCTTCATTCATTGCAATAAATTTCCAGTTCGTATGCTGCCCTAAGTGGATGATAAGGCCTCAGATAACGATGACTAATTGTGTAAATAAATGCCTACAATATTGGACCAATAATTCATGTCTATTTTTTCGTAAATTTCCTAAAATTTCCTCTACATTTTTTTATAAAGGGTGTTTTTTATAGAGGTATAGAACTTTAAGTTGGCATTACTTTTCAAGATGGCGACCGATTTAACAGCTGTCAAGTGATTTATTCTCAGTTTGGTTTGGCAATTCATCATGAATAGACTCACGCCTGAACAACGCTTGCAAACAGTGCAATTTTATTTCGAAAATAATGGTTCTGTGCGGAAAACGTATCGCGCACTACGTCCATTTTATCGTCGACAAAATCGTCCATCAGAGCAGTTAATTCGATTAACCATGGAACGTTTTCGCACCACGTTTACTCTTATTGATAACTCGCATCCCCAGAGACGCTGTACGGTGCGTACAGAAGAAGCCATTGCTGCTGTAGAGCGTAGCATTGAGGAAGACCCGAATGAGTCCATCCGCCATCGAGCAACGAGGAATTGGATCTGTGTCCATCCACTTTATGGAAGATTTTGTGGAAGGATCTTGGTTTGCGTGCTTACAAAATCCAACTCGTGCAAGATTTGAAGCCAAACGATCATCAAGTAAGGCGTAGATTCGTCGAATGGGCCCAAAACGAGATTACCGTTGTTCCCGATTTTCATAAGCGAATTTTGTTTAGCGATGAAGCGCACTTCTGGTTGAATGGCTACGTCAACAAACAAAACTGCCGCATTTGGAGTGAAGGTAATCCTCAAGTGTATGTGGAAACACCGTTACATCCAGAAAAACTGACTGTTTGGTGCGCTTTATGGGCTGGTGGAATCATTGGTCCGTACTTTTTCAAAAACGATGGTGGCCAGAACGTTACAGTCAATGGTGATCGGTATAGAGCCATGATTAACTGACTTTTTCATTCCTGTATTGAATAACCATGATGTCCAGGAGATGTGGTTTCAACAAAACGGCGCAACATGTCACACAGCTCGTGCCACAATAGATTTATTGAAAGACACGTTTGGTGACCGCCGAATTTCACGTTTTGGACCTGTGAATTGGCCTCCAAGATCTTGTGATTTAACACCGCTAGACTACTTTCTGTGGGGCTATGTAAAGTCATTGGTCTATGCGGTAAAGTCACAAACGCTTGACCATTTGGAAGACAACATTCGCCGTATTATTGCCGATATACAGCCACAAATGTTGGAAAAAGTCATCGAAAATTGGACGTCCAGATTGGACTATATCCGCGCCAGCCGTGGTGGTCATATGCCAGAAATCATATTTAAAATGTAATGCCACAAGATTATCTTTCGGATAAATAAAATTCATGTCAATCGAATAATCCATCGTTGTTTTATTGCAACTTAAAGTTCTATATCTCTATAAAAAACACCCTTTATAAAATCTGATTTAAAGATTTTATTCCGTAATATTGAATTTCAATTATTAGAATTACAAAAAGTTACGGTAAAGATTTGAGGAGGAAATATTTCTAACATTTATTTATCGTTCACTATTCTTTTATGATGCTTGCGATGCAATGCAATAATAATAAAAAGAAAAAACCGTTCACTTTTCCATTTTCTTTAGAGAATAAATTTTTTTTCTTCGTTTTTTTTTTTTTTTGCTTCTGCTTTCAAGAATATACCTGTAAATTAGAATGGCGAAAAAGTAATATTTCTGAACTTCTCTAATTAGAAAGTGTTGTTTAGAAGTAGAGAAAACTGAAAGAATAAAAAAAATAAAATGAAATAAAATTCTATTGCAATTGTAACTTATGCAACAGGGAAACGAAAACCAAAAAAAAAAGAAATAAGAACGTTTCACAAATGCACAATATTTTGTTACATTTAGAGTTTGGCATGAAGAAGAAGAAAATAAAAATAATAATAATGATAATAATAATGGGGATCATGATGAAGATGATCACGATCATGATGATGAAGATGATGATGATTATGATGTTGATAATAAAAGAGAAAAAACAGGAAAATAACAAAAAAAAAAAAAAACAATCTTAAATGGTATGCAGCCAAGCCAAACCAAGTCAAGCTGCTAGGCCGGCACAGACACAGTAACTGCCACGGCACTGGCAGTTGAATATGTTCAAAAAATCTTTTCAAACAAACAAGTACAGAACACAACAGCAGAGCAACACAGAAGATAAACTGCTTTTCAGCCAGCCATTCTTGTTTAAGAATTTATTTTTTTTTTACCCCCTCCCGGCTTTTACATGTTTAAATAAGTATTTATGGATGTATGTATGTATGCATGCATGCATGCATGTATGTATAGAAAGAAAAGTGGCAGTTGGTAATACAAAAACAAAACAAAAAAAAAAAAAAGCAGCAAAAATCTAAAGACAGAGATTCTTTTGTGCTGTTGTTGGTTGTTGGTTTTGTTTTTTTTTTGAAATGAACACTTTAACTGCCAGATTCTAAAATTTACGTTCCTTAACATATTAGTTGTTGATGTTGTTATTGGTTGGTGTGTAGATGTGTAGCTGTGGCATGGAGGCTGTATGCAACAAAAGCATCAAACGGCACGCTTGCTTGCGGTTGTATTAAAGCAATGCACAACAGCTACCTGAATTACTGAACACGCGTCTTATGTTTAAGTATGTACGAGAGTATGACTTGCTTCAATGTTCGTTCGTTCGTTTGTCTGTCCGTGGGTTTTTTTTTACCTTCTTGCTGTCTGTCTGTCTGTCTGTTTATGCTTTACAAAACATATTTTTCTTTTTTTTTTTGTGTAATGTCGTTGTGGTTGTTTATGTTGCTTTTCATAATGTTTTTGAATGGCCTTTGCATGTATGCAACATGCAGCAGCATCATCATCATCATCATCATCGTCATCAGTTTAGTCCTTTTTTTTTGGTGCAAAAAAAAAAAAGAAAAAAAAAACTAGAATGAAAATAAGGAACACAACAACCTCTCCAAAAAGAACCAGTCACATTATGACTGTAGTTTTTATAAGCAAAGCTCTCCAAACAAAACCAGCCAAACCAAGCCAAACTGAACTCAACCGAACCAAACAGCTACAGCTACAGCACCTTCTTTTTTTCCATCTTTTGGAATTTTTTTTTTTTTTTTTTTTTTTTTTTTTTGAAGAGACACAGAAATTCTCTGTACGTTAAATACAGGTTTGTATATGATGGCATATTGTTGTCTTATTATTATTAGCATTATTTTTGTTGTTATAATTGTTATTTTGTTTATTGGGGTACGCCGGTTTAACAATTTCTTCTTAACAATTTTTTTTCTTAATTTTTTTATTTTCTTTTTCATTTTAAATAGGAATGTTTTCCGATAGAAATTATTTGCAATAAGTTATTGCTTTTTGGACCAAATTCTAAATATACAGCCTATATTTTTACACCAGCATCATTTATAATTTATAAATAGATTCAAAAGTCACAACGAATTTTATGTTTCAAAAGCTTACGTTGCCTTTACGAAAGAAAAACCTGCACCACTCTTACCTAGACCAACTAAACAAAACGAAAGACTTAAGCAACAAACTTGTTGTCAAGCCACACAAACTAAGTGTTAAATAAAAAGTTTTGTCTTGTAATAATTTTTTTCCCCAATACAGCGTATATTTCGATACGAATAAATTCCTAAAATAATAATTTAAATTAAAATTTAAATAAAAAAATTATAAATAAATCGTATTTATTTAGCACAACTATAGCTTTACATGCATGCATGCATGCATGCATACGTTAATAACAAAAGACTTAAGACCCAAGCATTACATACACATTATGCTATTCTCGCTCTTTCTCTCTCTCTCTCTCTCTTTCTCACTGTTACTCTCTCGATCACTTGTCGCGTTATCGGTGAATAACTTTTGGCACAACAAACTTGTTTCTATCCACAGGTATTTTTTTTTACACAAGAGCACAAGAAAATCCCAAAAATTAATGAAATTATTTTCAAAAGAAACATTTTTTTTAATTGATTTCAAATGAAAGGTAAGGGATCATAAAAAAACATAAATTTTGCATGGAAATTATACTAAGAACTAATAGAATATTAGCCTTTATAAAGATAAAGAACAAAACCAGAAGTTCTTTAAATAATTATCTTCTAATGAAAATTATTATGGAAGCTTTAGTTCTGCTTTTCAAAGAAAGTAATGCGAAATGGTTCCGTACACTGTATTAGAAAAGTATTCAAGCATTTTTCCTTTCTAGCTAGCTATGCATCACCTCAATGTTCGTTCTTTACTCTCAATTGACTTTCTAATGGAATATAGAGACAAGCTGTGTAAAAGAACGTCTAGCTAACGTATTAAAAAGGAAAACTGATTGTATCTATGTTTATCCAATTTATTTAGAACCTATAAGCCTTATAGGAACACTGGGCACAGAAGGTAAACTAATAATGGAGTGTTACTATGTTTAAAAATAAAAAGTGCAATTTTAATAACGGGTGATTTTTTAGCAATTATCTTTTTGGCAACACTGTTTGAAACAGCTCACGCACGTTTCGTGTTTTGTTTCACTGTCAAACATCTTCAGTTTGGTCTATAATTTAACCATGAATCGTCTTACAAACGAACAACGCTTGCAAATCATTGAATTTTATTATCAAAATGCGTGCTCTGTTAAGAAAGTTCATCGCGCGCTTCTTCCATTTTATGGTCAGTTTAATCGCGGCTATTCGGACGGACTATTGTGACTAAATTTCGCACCAAATTTACATTGTTGGACATTAAACCACCAACACGCTTACGTAGAGTGCGAACTGAAGAAAATGTCGCAGCTGTATCGACCAGTGTTAATGATGACCATCAACTATCGATTCGTCGCCGTTCGCAGCAAAAGGGTCTCTGTTACTCAATAACGTGGAAAATTTTGCGGAAGGATTTAGGTGTGAAGACTTTCCAGATACAGCTGGGGCAAGAATTGAAGCCGAACGACCTACCGCAACGCAGAATTTTTGGTGGATGGGCTCTTGGAAAGTTGGCCGAAGATCCACTTCCTTATCGAAAAATAGTGTTCAGCGACGAAGCTCATTTTTGGCTCAATGGATACGTAAATATGCAGAATTGTCGATTTTGAAGTGAAGATCAGCCAGAAGCATTGCAAAAGCTACCAAAGCAACCAGAAAATGTCACAGTTTGGTGCGGTTTATGGGCTGGTGGCATCATTGGACCGTACTTCTTCAAAGATGCTGAGAATCGTAACGTAACTGTGAATGGTGAGAGCTACCGTGAGATGATATCCAACTTTTGTTTGCCCAAAATGCAAGAGCTGGACTTGCATGACATGTGGTTTCAACAAGACGGTGCCACATGCCACACAGCACGCGTAACAATGGACTTATTGAGAACATTTTATTTCACGTTCGGGACCGGTCAATTGACCGCGTAGATCGTGCGATTTAACGCCTTTAGACTATGTTTTGTGGGGCTATGTTAAAGCTCATGTCTATACAGGCAAGCCCGCTTCAATTGACGCATTGGAAGACAACATTGAAGCATTTATTCGTGAGAAACCGGCCGAAATGTTGGAAAAGAGTATGCCAAAATTGGACTAAGCGGATGGGCTATTTGAGGCGCAGTCGCGGTCAGCATTTGCATTAAATAATCTTCAAACATTAAATTATATGGACCGTACTATCGATTCAAATAAAAATTTCATGAATTTTTCTGAAGTTTATGTGTTTTTTGAAAAATTTTCCTATAGCTTTTAAAAAATCACCCATTACCTTCTTAGGGTTTAGAGGACTTTCTATTTACTTTTCATGATTTTAATATCACTATTGAATAAAAATTTGCTGCTGTTTTGAGTTCTAGGCCTCTGTTAAATAATAGCTTCTCACATCTGCCTTCCTCATAGGAAAGAGGTGCTCTATAGAAATTGTGCTGTCACCTCATTGTGTCAGTTACGTAGGAAGTAAGTCGTTTCTTCTAATCAGAACCCATCGATAAATCTTCTTTCATAGTTTTTGAAAGAATTTTTAGGTGGTCTTATCCAATAACCAAGGGAATACCGATAAGGATAGTTACCATTACACGTGATCTTTACAACGCACTATTGCTGTTGAATTGTGTAGGGGAGGAAATAAACATGGACTGCCACTACAGCCTATATTTGTCGTCAATGTTCGCAAGAATAGTTCCATTTATTGGAGGCACGAACAATTTTGAAATCGAGTACTCATATCGCATACTTAAGTGGGAAACATATTGGAAGTGATAACAAATAACACAGCCCTGCAAATTTGGACTTTTTTGTGCAAATAAGATGGCTTCAGGTGTTTTCGAAGGCATTTAAAAAAATTCAAAATGACGGATCCAATATGGCGGTCGAGGTTTATAAAAATTAATCAGATTTACTTGACCGCCATATTGGATCCGCCATTTTGAATTTTTTAAATCTGAATGAAGATCTGTAATCAATGACCCCAAAAACCTCTGAGTAACAATTGTCAAGTAAATCTGATTAATTTTTAAGGACCTCCGTATGTCTTTCTTTTTCTTTTGCATCCCTTGACATAAACCCACCCCCTACTTTAAGGGTGCACGCAAACAATTTGGCTTTGGGCTCATTTTAAAGAGCAAAGATCAATTGTCAATTTCTGACAATAGGGATGATTCTAGCACGTCAGTGTTTAGCTCTACAATTATTCAAAAATGGCCAAAAACGCTATTTTTAGGGGTTTCAACACCCTTTTTCTCGAAAACCTGACGTGATGGAAATTTTTTGAAACCTTATTTGCAAAACCCATGGAGGGCTGTGTAACCCATAACATTTACCATTGAATTCAACAAGCTTATAAAATGCCTCAAAAACAGCATTTTTTTCTAATTGCAGTGTTTTTTCAAATGTTAATCTAGAATACTAAGCGAATGGCATTATCTACCAGACAGGAAGTTTGCGAAAAGTGGATTATCTTAAAGTGAAAGGAAATTAAAGGAATAGAGAGTCAAAGTGTCAGAGATTAAACTGTCAATGCCATCAATCATAGCAGAAGCTCACCAGGCCAGAGAAGTAAAATATGCTTAACAAACTTCTTATTTTATATACTAGACTGCACTTAAGACGCAATAAATTACCAAGAAAACCTACCAAAATGCTAATAGATTAACACACTCATTTAAAAATTCATTCCGTTTCTAGAACGGTTCAACCTAAACCATAGAAACGTAGATATTATGCAATGCAGAGTTCACTGTCCTTCTCATTATCTCATTGATCAGGTCGAACAAGTGTCACAGCTAAGGTTTAACCAACTGGTTCATTAACGTTTCCTTGCCTTTTCTCCGTATGACCATTGACCTGGAACTTAACAGAGTATCGCTCTGTTTCTGTTTAGAAGCATAGTGAGGGACTACTTGCAGCTTGAAAATAATTTCAAGCTAACAGTGTCTTTAAGGCAGCTTGTCTATGCACATAAATAACTAGTGTTTACCACCGGTGCAATCCAATTTTGGACTTTCTCCGTTGACTTGATCAACCTAAACACCTCAATCTGAAATGCACTACACTCATCGGACAGCCTAAATGGTTTTTGTTTTTTTTTTTAACCAGCACTCAGGGGATGGCTCCTACTCATGCAGTGCATTGTGCAGGTTTGGAAAATAGGTTATAGGAAGGTGGAAAGAGGGAGTAGTGTTTGTGGAGATTTCATTTAAATTCAAGATGCGAACGGCAAGGAAACGAGTTGCTGCTAGGTGACTATATAATGGCCAGTGCTATACGTTCACCATTAGACAGTCTACAGCAATCGTCCCCAAGAAGCCCGCATCTTAAGGTTATTTGAGTTCCAATGGTAGCTTAATACCATCTTCGGAGGAGATGTGCCAGCCGTAAGCCATCTATAAAAATTGCACAACCGTCTAGAAGACTACCTACACCAAACCCCTGCTTTCGGATGGAAAAAACCATTCACGACTGCTTAACGAATTCTTTTTAGAGCAGAATAGAGCAGTAAATAAATCTTAAAGGTTGTTTTGCCTGTTGTTTAATCACAATGAAATTTTTGTTTTTAAATTGCTTGTCAAACTGAACATTGCCACCATTTAAAATATAAAAATCATTTAAAAACGTAACCATTACATCCGCTAATACAGTTTTTTCTGTTATGAATTGATTTCAATTTAAAATTATTTTTTCAAATGTTTGTTCGAATTATAAATTGCTTTTCCATTCGAGCGATAAGCTGTTGTTTTATAATTTATTTCCGTTTGTCTTAAAATTTTATGCGATTTTTTCATTCACTTGTGGGTTCTTAAAATTCACTTGGATTTTTATTTTATCTTTCTTGGAATGCAAATTTTTGGAGAACACTTGGATATAAAAAACAAAAGACTTAAGACACAAACTTGTTAGATTCTGAACTTCACAAATAAATAAATAAAGTTTTCTTCTTCATGAAATAAAATTAAAACAAATTTTCCACTTACCTATCAAAACAGCCAAACCAAAGAGCTCGGTATCGAGCATGCCTTGTGTGGCAAAATGCAAACATGTTTGCGTATACACTTCTCTGACTCGACTCTTTGCATCGACTAGGAAGTATAATGTTTTGGGTTGTTGATTGCCTAAAAGCCTGCAATAATAATAATAAGAAGAATAAGTTTGTTTGTTTAAGATTTTGAAAGGACTTTTTGCTTTTGCTTACCTTAGAGCTAAAAATCGTGAGCCCGGTGATAGCTGTTCGGCCGAGGACGCGCATACTTCTAATGGCGCGCTGACAGTACAAAACGCTCGCATGCTGCATCGTTATTTGAATGCAACAAATTCGTTGGAAATATTTTTCTGTAACACAAAAAGAAAAACAAAAATGGAACCAAATTATAAAAAAAAAAACAAAAACAAAAACAAAATGCCATCAATCTAGGCGCATATTTTATGATAACAAAAAGCTTTTTTTGATTTTTTTTTTTTTGGATTTTTCTTAAGAAGCTTAACATTCCTTAATGATTTTTCAAATTTTGAAGCAATTAAATTGTGTATTTTAAACAAATTTACCAGAGCTTTAAATGTTATCAGTAAAGAAAACTAAGTAAAAAAAAAACATAAAAATAAATAAAAAATTTCACCAAACCAAAAATGATAAAAACAACAACGAACAACTCAAAACTTTTCAGACAAGTTTCTACTGGTAAAGAAAAAACGAAAAAGTAAAAAAAAAATATAAAATAAAACACAGTCTTGAGTCTAAAACTGAAAGAAAAACTAAACCTAATAAAGAAAGTTCAGTTTATATGCTCGTCTTAAAAAAAAATAAAATAAAATTCATAGATTTATGCATAAATTAAATTATTTTTTATTTTGTTTTTGTGTGTTTTTTTTTAATTTTCAAGAAAAAACAAACAACACCAACAACAACACTATAGCATAACATGTTTTCTTAAGTATTTCTACAGTAGCAATTGGACGGACCAACTTGTTTGATTTTACACCATATAAAGCACCAGGAAATATAGAAGAAAGAAAGAAAGAAAAAAAATCAACATTATTTTTTCTAATCGTTTGACATTGTTTTCTCTCCTATCAATTTTCAATTTTTTATTTTTCATATTCTTCTTCTTCTTTTGTTTCAACCATTAACAAAAATGTTTGCTGCGACCCAACTCAACAGATATAAAATTTGAAAATGATTATTAATATTCAAGACTGTTCTTTTATTTGTTAAAAAAAAACCAAATCATTGGCATATAAATATACACACACATACTGTGTATATAGTGTCTTTCCTTAAGTGCTTCCTATGTTCATATTAAAAAAAAAAACAAAAACAAAGTTTGTGTGAGATACCATCGAAACTTTTTAGCCGTTTGATATACCCATTAATCCCAATTGTAAGTGGAATGTAACATCTTTCTAATGTTCGCCTCAGCTTCTCTGGATGGAGCACATTTGTTGGCTTTGAGGACTGCTGTGGTTTGTGCCTTATTCACATACACCTGTGACTTAAGAAAACGTCACTAGAAAATTTTACGTTCACATCACCTCCACGCTTTGATTTTGAGCATCACTGCGGTTTGTTGCTTCTTCGCATACAGACCTTCGACTGAAGAAAATTCCGCAAGAAAAAATCTAACGGGATTTAATAGCACGATCTCAGTGGCCAGTTCACATCACCTCCATGTGAGGACCGCAGTGATTTTGGATCCAGCAGGGAGGGGTTTGTGGTTTTGCGCATCCTCCTCCGACTTAAGAACACTCCACAAGAATAATTTGTACGGGGTTAAATAGCACGATCTCAGTGGCCGGCTCACATCACCTCCATGTGAGGACCGCGGTGATTTTGGGGCCCGCTACGGTTTTGAGGACCGCTGAGGTTTTTATCTTATAGGCATACACCAGCGACTTATGAAAATTCCACAAGAAACAAAAACTAACGGGGTTAAATAGCACGATCTTGGTAATCAGTTCACATCACCTCCACGTGAAATAGTTATGATCCCAAATCGCTCGGGCAGAATATCCAATGTGGCATGATCTGTGATGCACGTAGCGCAGATCTAGGCTGCCTTCCAAAATGTTAGTTCCTTTGTGTTGTGAACAAAGTATCGTGTTTCATAATGCCGCTGTACAAAATATATACAATGTATTCTATTTTAAAACGTCGTCAATGTGTACTTTTAACGCAGTCAAAAGGCAATCAGGCATCGAATTTATAGTTGATGCATTGTTTGGTTACTTTGCATATCTACATAGTTTATATACAGTATATACAGTAGTAGAACTGCATACAAACTTTGTATTGATACATTTTGGATGGCAGCCTTGCTGAAATCACATGTCGTTAGTGTCTAGATCATCTAATTCAGTTCAGAAAAAGCTAGTAACTATCGATGTATACTGTTCTCTGTTGTCAGTGATGGCTGGGCCAATGTTGTTCTCAAACTTATAAGGACAAATTACGCCGCCATGCCAAAATCCCCACTAAGCAGTGACTTTTTCAGAATGCATTGGATCCTCTGGAACCTCAAGTGATTTGATATTAAGAGTTTTGCTTGTTCACATACCCTTTCGTCAGTGATGTTGTGCTAATTTTTCTTACCGGAACGCGTTCCGGACTCCGGTTCATACATACATACATAATTGGCCATTACTACAACCCTTCAGTCAGGATTACGGCCTAGCTTCTCACACCACTCATGTTGTGTGCGTTAATTTTATACATGAGTGGCGGGACCTACAGTTTAACGTCGACTCCGAACGACAGAATTTTGAGAAACTTTTTCATGGCAGTTTATTTCACTCTCAGAGTTTTTGCCAGAAATCTGCTGAGAGGAAGTCGCCGAAGAAATATTTTTTTTTCATATTTCATTTTTGATGTCTGACCTGGGATACGAACCCGGGCTTTACGAATAGTAAGCCAACACACTACCTACTACACCACGGCGACTTCAACGGTTCACGGTTCGGAAAAACAAGCCGGTTCGTTCCGGTTTTTGTTCCGATTCGGGTTCGGTTCAAACCCTTGTTTATAAAAATACATATAAAAATTCGTCAAAAATTAGAAAAAAAAATCAGCAATTCTTTTTAATTTTTTTTTTTTTCAAAACGTCAGCCAATTCTCGTTATCAGAAATCATTTTTAGTTCTCGAACGCGTTCCTGTCCAAAAAGGAAGTACCGGAACGACGTTCCGGAGCGTTCCGGCTCGACAATACCACTGCCTTTCATGCAGAAATAATCTCCAACGCTAAAGAAGATTTTTCAATGAAAATTAGAGTCAATTACCAACTGTTCCAGAGACTATGCAGCAGACAGAAATGGTTGTCTATGGTTGCCCATGATGAATTGGTAAAACAGACTAAATAAACAACCACTAATTCGACAGATGCAGCTTTAACAAAATGGCTATTATGACTTGTTAAAATTCGAAAGTAACTGTTGGAAGATCCCAAAATACACATTGTTGCTGTATTGTATACATATGTATGTATGTAAATAATTTCATTTTGATTATACTTCTAAAATCAATCAATAATAGATATACAGACATAAATTATGTTTAATCCCCAAAAGATGTCGAAAGAAAAGACAAAAAAAAGTGTATTTATAGTTTAAAGATTAAATTTCAATCAGTCAGTTCTTAATTTATGCCTTTATGTTGTTTTTTTCTTTTCTTTTGTTTTGTTTTATTTTGTTGGTAAAAATGTTATAATTTATGAAGACTTTTAAAGTTTTCAGACACAGACACAGACAGTAATGGAAAATCTATTAAAAAAAAAAACACAAAAAACAGAAAAGTTCATCAAGTTCGAATATGATATGCATGCTACACTACACAGTGAAATATTGTTATTCTTTAATTAAAGTGCACCGATACATACATATGTACCATAGTATTTAGTGGGCATCAGACCCCACCTCAACACCCACACCTACACTTATGAATAGCATACACACTTGCATGACATTTCCTAATTGGGAATTGAAATCTACTTAATGGATCATATTCTAATAACACAGCCCTGCATGGGTTTTGCAAATAAGATGGCTCCAGGTGTTTCCGAAGGCTGAACACGAATCAGGTCATCACGTCAGGTTTTCGAGAAAAAGGGTGTTGAAACCCCTAAAAATAGCATTTTTGGCCATTTTTGAATAATTGTAGAGCTAAACACTGACATGCTAGAACCATCGCTATTGTCTGAAAGTGGCAATTGATTTTTGCTCTTTAAAATGAACCCAAAGCCAAATTGTTTACATGCACCCTTAAAGTAGGCGGTGGGTTTATGTCAAGGGGTGCAAAAGAAAAAGAAACACATTACGGAGGTCCTTAAAAATTAATCAGATTTACTTGAAGATTGTCACTCAGGGGTTTTTGGGGTCGTTGATTACAGATCTTCATTCAGATTTAAAAAAATTCAAAATGGCGGATCCAATATGGCGGTCGAGGTTTATAAAAATTAATCAGATTTACGCCATATTGGATCCGCCATTTTGAATTTTTTAAATCTGAAAACCTTTTTCTCAAAAACCTGACGTGATGGTACGTTTTTGAACACAGATTCTTGTTTAGCGCGCAAAAAGCCTTCGGAAACACCTGGAGCCATCTTATTTGCACAAAAAAAGTCCAGGGCTGTGTAATAGGCCATTTCAGAAATAATAATTACAGTGTGCCAAGACTTAAGTCTTGCGTAAGGCTATCCAGAAACAAATATTCTTCAGAATAGGAATGAACTCCAATATGTATTTACAGTGATGAGGAAAACAAATCACCAGAACACATTTTTGGTACCTGTAAGGCACAGTCAGTCTGGACTTCAAGAGCAGGATCACTCTTGCCAACATGCTAGTATGGTCTCAGTAGGCAATTGAGTAGCATGTCTCGTACGACAAAACTAACACTCTACAAGACACTCATCCTACCCGTGCTTCTTTATGGCGCAGTGGCATGGACCCTATTGAGAACTGATGCAGCGGCCTTGAGAGTGTTCGAGAGAAGAGTCCTACGTAAGATCTTCGGTCCAGTGCGAGTTGGCGATGATTTCCGTATCCGATCCAACAGTGAGCTATGTATGAATGAGCTCCTCAACGACCTTGACGTTGTACAACGGCCAGCGACTGCGCTGGCTCGGCCATATCGTTCGAATGGAGAAGGATGCTACGGCGAGACGGGTATTCGATGCGGGAATCTGCGGAAGTCGGCGAAGAGGACGACCTTGTATCCATTGGAAGGACCAAATCGAGGATGCCCTGTCATCGATTGTTGTGACCAACTGGCGTAGGCGCGCAGGAAACAGAGGCGCCTGGAAGAATGTGTTGCGGCAAGCCGAAATCCGTTAAACGGGTTGTTATGGCCAATTACGTAAGTAAGTAAGTAAAGGACAAATGCATACGTGAATACTTATCAAGTACTAAGTATAGTGTTATTCTTACTAACACTGAACAGAATGGTGACACTAACATGTTAAAGCGATTTGTTTGTCATTTAAGTAATATGTTTGGCTTGTAATGTTTTATATACGTATGTATGTATTAATTTTATTAACGTTGCATTAATTATATTAATTTTTGTATGCCTATTAATTTCAAATCGTATGATTTTTCATATTTTAATAAGTTGGCACATGCCTGTGCAGCGTAAAACAAAAGACTTAAGAAACAAGCACTCTCTTTAATATACATTTCATTTTTAGATTAAAGAGTTGCCAACTGAAGTCGCCGCAATCTAGTAGGTAGTATTTTGGCTTATTAGACATTAGGCCACGATTCAAACCCCAGGTCAGACATCTACAAGGAAACGAAATATGAAAAAATATTTCTTTGGCAACTGCCGCCCAGCAGATTTTTAACAAAAACTCAGAGTAAATAATATTGACATTGAAAAGCTTCTTAAAAATCTGAAGTTCGGAGTCGATTTTAAACTGTAGTTTCCACCATTCATGTATGAAAGTAACACACACAGCATATGTACAGTCAACCCTCCTATAACGCGGAACTCTCGGTTTCCATATAACGCGGAGCTGAAATTGCGGCAGCCCTCCTATAACGCGGTACTCTCAGAATGCGGTTTCCATATAAAGTGGTTTCCACATAACGCGGAGCTGAAATTGCGACAGTCCTTCTATAACGCGATACTCTTACAGCGCGGTTTCCGTTCAAAAACATCCCATATGGTCCTTCTGCACAGCCTATGAATGACTCTAGTAACTAGATATTGTAAGAGGGTTTAATATCAGTTTTATTTTCGAGGCAAAAGCATATATAACAACATGTTTATATAAACATGCCAGCATATTTCATAGCCGTCTATGGCATCGGTTCCAGTCATCTCAAAGCTCATTCACAGTACATACGTTTTGTTGGTGACCAAATATTTTTAAAAAATTTTCTGCAACTCATATCTGACAGTGAGGATATGAATGTCGAAAAATTACATAATTTTACAAAAGTCTTTCGTATTTTTGTTGGAAAACTGTCTTGTAGTTTAGCTTTTGTTCTATTTTGCTTCAATCCTTATATGAACTCTTTAATTCAATAAAAATAATTTATAATTCATCTTGTCTTGGTCTCCATATAACGTGGTACGAATGATCTGATTGGTGCTAATTCCGAATTTCTTATAGCGCGGTTTCCATACAACGCGGTATACGGTTTCCATAGAACGCGCTACGAATTAGCCTGGTTTGTACGGATAAATCGAGTTTCTTACAGCGGGGTTTTTCAAAAGAACGCACTCGACGTGTTTTAGGGTGGTTGACTGTATACATATATGTATGTATGTATGTGTAGTATGTGAGTTATCATTTAATGAAAGCAAAAAAGGAATACAAAAAAAAAAAAGAAAATCTAGTTTTGATGGGGTATGGGTATAAAAAGATGTTCTAATGTTCGTTTATGATACATTTTATATTATTTTTAATTAATTATATTGTATGTATGTATGTACATATATCATTTTAATATTATCGATAGAATATTTAAAATATTTTTAATTGATTAATCTGTTGATGTAAAATATAGATTTAAAACCAGTATGGATTTATTTTTAAGAATAAGCCTTGAAATTCTTTTTATTCTAAACAGATTAGATAGGCTATTATAGAATAGGCTCAACATATTTAAATTTGTTTTTTAACACTAGATTTACCGCGCCAGTCAAAATGACTGGTTTTGCCTTATCAGCCTTAAATACTGACTTTGTGTGCATATTTTTTTCCGAAACTATTATATGACTTTTATAACGACAACTAAATACAATTAATTTGATAACTTATTTTGATCTTGTGTCCACAATAACAAAAATAATTTTTGTTTTTGGTACTTATACCGGTACCAGTCATTTTGACTGGTATGTTTTTCTATGGCAGAAGACAGTGTGCCTTTGCATAATACACGAAAACGAATGCGTATGCGGTTTCCTTCTAGTTCTGAAGAGGATAATGAAAGCGGGAAGATACACAACTTGAGGTTTCTGCAAGTGGAACTATGTGGGAAAAAATAAAAGAAGGAGGTGTTGCTTGAAGGTTACCAACTCATTGCATATTCAAAGATTTATCTAGGCCTACAGCATATGCTAGAAGAAATATTATGGAAGAGAAGCATTTTTACTATTGATTGACCACCAGTATTGGAGCATATCAAAACTTGCACCGAATTAGAAGCCTCTAGAGTTTTAGGGAAGAAATGGAAATACTGTTTGCACGAGGTACATACAGTGGTGCATACAGTATTCAAAGGGTTGCAGCTGTCGTTTTTATGGAACAAAAAATGGGGTCCTGAATTTTTTCTAAAACTATGAGTATACTATGATTTTACAGAAATTTTACGTTTCATTCGTTTCGATAAAATAAATCAAAGGAGGCAACGCTTGCAAACTGATAAATTGTTTCCAACGAAAGCCAGATGTAGGTTTACACAGTATATGCCAAGTTTGGAATAAAATTCTGACTGGCTTCTTACGTTGAAACGAAGTACGTTGTAAATGGCTTTCCTTATCTACGAAAAGATGAAACACGAAATTTGGCAACACCTTTTAGTGAATTTGTAGTAATGGGACTACAGGAGTCTTATACCATGAAAGTTAGGACTGTAATAACAACTTTTTTACCAGTGTTTCTTTAGCTTCTAAATTATTAGCCAAAAACACTACGTTGGTTGGTACCGTACGTTAGAACAAACGTAACCTTCCAAAAATTTGCAAAGAAAGGAGGGATATTATGGTTCGTTTTTCAACATTACTATATGCAACAAATGAATGTACACTTACAGTTTATAAGGCCAAGAAAAAAAGTTGTTTTATTGAGTACTATACACAAAGGCGTCAAAATTGATACCGACAGCAAGAAACTAATTGAAACTGTGTCTTTTTATAATGAAACTAAATTTGGTGTCGACGTCATAGATCAAATGGCACGATATGGCTAATGACATATAGTGTGAAATCAGGATCTAGGAGATGGCCACTTCAAGTATTTTTTAATATTTTAGATTTTTTCGGAATAAATTCCTGGATTTTGTATAAAATCACAACCGGAAAGAATATTTCAGGAAAGGATTTTTTGTTTCGTTTGGCTGAAGAACTCACTTTTGATTATCAGTCATCAGGTCAAGAGATAGGAAGTAAAACGGACTGTCCAACAACTCCTCTTCCAAAAACATTTTTATATTACTTTACCAATACTGTTTATTAATTCTATAAAACATTATAGCACATACAAAATTTACACACTCAAAACGTTATTTTTGAACACCAGTCATTTTGACTGGTGTTGGTATAAATGGATATACAAATTTCTTGGTATATCTAGTGTTAATTAATTAAAGCGGATTAAGGAAATTTAATGTTAATGTTCTAATGGTAATATATGTATATGTATGTATATGTATGTATATGTATATGTATATAATTAGTCATCATATATATTTAAACAAAAAAAACAAAACAAATATTTCTCATTCCTTTTTTAATGGATTATAAAAAAAATTAAAGACAAAGTTAATGTTGTTTTTAAAGAATGAATGCATGGTGAATGTGAACATGAAAATAGTTGAACCCATATTTTGTTTGCAAAATTTAATGCTAAATAGCATTAAAATTAACTTAAACCGTTAAAAAAAAAATTAATTTGAAAATCTATTATTGTTTGGAATGCTAAAATTAAATTTTAATTGCATAACTAATAGCATCATACTGTATTAACAAATTTTATAGATTTTCTTTATTATAATTTCTAAAAACAAAAGGTTTATTTTGTTCATACAGTGAACTCGCGAAAACGTGAACACTCGAAAGTGTGAACGTCTCAGAAACGTGAACAAATTAATTTGTCCACAGAGTATTCTAAAACGTGAACAAAATCTGAAAGCTCTAAAACGTAAAAAAACCGTCTCTTGGCATTAGTGGCTGGAAAACAAACAGAATTGTTAGATGCTATTAAGATGCTAACTATAAAAGACGCAATTAATCCGTTGGACTCAGCATAGGGTAGAATTTCAGAACAAATTTTAAACAATTGGAAAAGTATTTTAAATATAGTTTCAGACAAAGATTACCCTGATGTTAATATTCCCTTAAGTATTTTAAAAAATAAGACAGAAGTAGGAAGTATTGAAATTCAGGATGATACCGACGATAATAGCGATTCGTTTATATTCCAGCCAGAAATATACAGTTAAACCCAAGGAAGCTGTAGAAGCTTTTGGTAAGGCTTTAATATGGGCTGAAAGTAATATGGTAGACCAAAGTAACATTAGAGAAAAACCTCTGTTAAAGTTGGCTAAATAAAAAACTTCCCCAAAAAAATGCGGATTTTTCCTTTAAATAAAGATTTAACTTAATTATCCAACGGAAGAAATGTTCCTATTAATTTTAGTTTATTTTTTGTTGTATTTGTTAATTAACACGAACTTTTTGTATCCTTTATTTTATATTATTTTTTTTTTTTTTTGGTATTTATCGAATGCAAAGTGTATGTATATGTATATGTATATATGTATGTATATTTAAATTAAATTTTTGGTATTAAAAATTAATTTGAAATAGTTTTTAGCATTTTTACTTATTAAAATATCATTTTTCATATTAAATAGGGTCTTTTTTGTTTCAAATTTGGGTACTCGATAACGTGAACAAACTCGAAAATGTGAACTGCCTTGGTAAAAATTTGTTCACGTTATCGCAAGTTCACTGTACAATTCGATTTAAATAATTGCCTAATTTTTGTTTAAAATTGTAAAACAAATTGCCACTAAATTAACGGTTAAAGGGGTTAACATGTCAAAAATCTTTAAATTGTATGCAAAAAACTAATTATCGTAGCCAAATATATAGAAATAGAAAAAAAATTACTAAAGATTCCTTAAAAGAAATCATGTTTTAGGATTTAAAACTCATTACACACATCATTTAATGAAAATAGAAAAAAAAATCAGAATTCATTAAAAAATATTAAGACGACTGACTTACTACCACCACCACAATTACAGTTTATGTTTGTTTGTTTTATACTTCAAGTCCAAATATTACAACACCTACCTCAAGTCAATTGTATTTAAAGAAAAAGAGAAAAAAATTTGTTGTTTTCTTTTCAAAGAAAATATCTGTATTTTCCGTTGGTGCTGTTGTTGTTGTTGTTGTTGTTGTTGTTTAACAACAAATAACAGTATTTGTAAGTAATGTTATTGCAAATTGTTTGAAAAAAAAAAAACAAACGAGAAGAAATACTACGAAAATACACACGGGTGGTGGTTGTATGGCATGGCATACTTAAAAAAATAAAGTACTTCAACCACCCATACTATAAACAAACAAAACATTTCTAGTCATTCTTTTATTACGATTCGTCCATGTGTGTACATACATATATTTAAACAAAATGAAATGAACAGTGGGATCATTTATTCACTATTATTTTAAAAAGATATCGTGTTATGTACTATAAATGTTTAGTATAGTTTGCCTTTACATCTCGATTGAATTAACAAACGAACAGTCTAGGTCTATCTCGCATTGGTAGCTTTGATGGTGGCACGCATAGCGTCCCGATAAGCAAACAGTACTTCAAATTTGTGCAGTGTGTGTGGAATATGTTTCTACCCAAAAAGTTATCTTCAGCTGAATTTGTTGTAAAAAGTCACCAGATGCAGTTCAAGAGCCGCCAATGCACACTGTAAAATCCACTATTTAATGCGTTTTGTGGTCCGGCGGTCTCATTGAATCGTGGGTTCTACTGTCCTTTTTATGCCTAAAATAGAAGAATTGGACTTCTTTGAGATGTAATTTTAACAAGACCATGTCAAATGTCACACGGCATGCAATACTATGAACCTATTAGGAGACGAGTTTGATAATTGATTATCAACCTGAGATTTTAGAACAGTCCACCGGTCATTAAAATTATGAAATTTGACCGCAGTAGACAATTTCTTGTAGGCACATTTAAAAACCCTCGTATACAGAGGCAAGTGAACCACAAATTCAAATCTGAAAGACAATATTGCATTAGTCAATGCAGAGATATCGCCCGGAATGCTGGAAAAAGTGTTAAATCATACGGAGAGACCACTTACGACGGATAAATGTAAGGTATTTATTTATCGCCGCTTGTAAATATCTCTGCCTTGTTTACTTATTTAATCGGTTCTTAAACCCATTTAATAAAGGTTTACAACATAGCTCCTCACACCACTCCTGTTGTGTGTGTTAATTTTATACATGAGTGACGGGACCTACACTTTAACGCCGTCTGAAAATCACAGATTTGAGCAACTTTCCGTGGTAGTCGCAGAAAGAAATATTTTTTCACGTTGAACCATGGGTTCACTTTAAATAAACCAAATATACTACCTAAGAGACTACGGCGACTACCATAGGACAGTTTAAATTAAATCCCATCAGTTCGAGTATTTTTATTCTTTTGATTTTAATTTCCATCAGTTCCATCAGTTTCTTAGGTTAGGCTAGGTTAGAGGACGTGTACCTGTCAGTCAAGACAAGTACAGTACCCGGAGGTCAGATTGATCCATTGTACAACGTCCTAAAAGAGGGAAGGATAGTATAGGGGATAGAATGATAGGAGGGTATATGGAAAAGGGGGGGGGGGGGTGGGAAGCGGAGGAATCACACAGACCAGACACAACAAAAGGATGGGAGAGCGCGACTACACCGATGAAGTCCTAGCACCTCTCAACCAGCCTAAGCCACTAATGAATCTGTGGAGAGCCTTGATGTCGGCTCTCGACACCGAATTCAAGCTCCATCATCTCAAGTTCCATCAGTTTCTTACAGAAATTTAATCCCAATACCTACAAGTCGCCGTAGTCTAGTAGGTAGTGTACTGGCTTATTAGACGTGAGGTCACGATTCAAACCTCCGGACAGACATCTCCAACAAAACGAAATATGAAAAAATATTTCCTCGGCGACTTCCTCTCAGCTGATTTCTGACAAAAACTCGAGCGAGTAAATAAAATTGCCATGAAAAGTTTTTACTCTCAAAGTTTTTGCTGAGTTTTTGAAGAATGCTGAGAGGAAGTCGTCGAAAAAATATTTTTTCATACATCGGTTTTGCTCAAGATGTCTGAGACGAGGTTTGAACCAATCGCTCTCGTCGAATATGGTGACTACCACAAGACAGTTTCATTCAAATTCCATCAGTTCCAGTATTTCTATACTTACGTAAATTTAGTTCCAACACCAACAACCTACTTTTCAAACTCCAAAACACAATAAAACACATGAGTGGAATATCTAAGTGTTGGCGTCTAAATATTTTTCGTTGATCCTAAGATCCATAAACAAAAACAGAGAATGCTATTCGTCTATGCTTGAAATCATTTTAAATTGTATTCGGGAAATAACCTGCCAAAGTAGATTTTCGCCTTAGAAACACATCTCGTTTAGACGTTTTCTATTCAATTTTAAAACATTGCGCATCTGCCTAAATATTGTTGGGGCACCCAATTTATGACAAAATCTATGCGTTTGTGCCCACTGTGCTCTGTAAGAAAAAACAAATAATCGAGCCAACTAAACAACAAAAAAAAAAAAAAAAAAAAAAAGAAGAGAAGTGAAGTGAAAAAAGCAAACAACAGAAAAGAAGAAAAAAAAAACTTTTACTGACCTTATTCCGTTTTTAGGCATATGTACTGTTGTTTGGTTACAAGTATTGTGTACAAAATGTAAAAAAAAAATTAAATAAATAAATAAAAGAATATACAACAACAATAACAACAACAAATATAAAATAAAATTAAACAAAAGCCAAAGGAAAAAAATAATACAAAAATTTAAAAAAAAAGAAAAATTAGAAAAAAAAAAAAGACGAGCAGCAAAGAACCATGAAATGTTGGAAACAATCATTTCTTAAAACAAAAAAAAAGTTTTTTTTGCTTTTAATTTTCTGTATAAAATGTTGCTAACTTTTTTGCTTAGGAACCTATTTACCATGATGTTGTTTAAGTCTTGCATTTGCAGCAAGAATTAAACGTCTTTAATAGTGAAATTTCTTAAAATAAATTCAATTGAGAGACAGATTGTTGGCATTGAAAATATAGACTTAAAGATCAAGTAAAAATACTATGGTACAGAATGTTGATCTGTAGCACTGATCTGACGAAGGAGTACCACTTTCTTTGCCTCTCTTTTTTGGCTCTCCATTCCTTGACAGCTTAACGGAGCTATCTATCATCCATTGATATCCATCCATTGAAGGAAACAGCTTCGTTCATAAAATTTTCAAGCTGCTTTCCAGCTTTTAGTGGAGCCGAGCTTTTTGTGTGTAGCCCCTGTGCTGACTAATTTCTTCGATGAATTCGAGGGAATTCGGTCAGTATAGGGACTTCGGTTACCTATGGCATCACAACGGGCCGCTATGCTTGCCCAATTGAGCTTATCTAATGGTGTTTGAATATCGTGTACTCGCAACTTTGATCTTCAGGGATTGTCAATTACAAATTTTTTCTTCCTTCATTTAAAATCTTCAGGGTATTATAAAAGTATTTACAATTTTAAGATATTTTTGTTATTGTTCGACGTAGCCAATTTCAGCTGTAGAATAGCAGAACTCATAAACTACATAAATGTGGCCGGACGTATAAGGCCTATGGGTGAAGCGCATCCGAAATGTTCAATTTAGCACAACTCTGGCAACTATTAATACATTAGCAATGCGCAATGCTAAAGTAAAATTAGGCTTTAGCCCCGGTTAGCCAAACGTCCACCGAACGTACGTTCGTTTTTAGAATATGAAAAGCAATAAAAGAGCTTGCCGAACCATAATGTAATTTCGGTAAGTATTTTCATTGCTCGTCAAACGAACGTATGTTACATTACGTTTCATTGACGTGACTAAACGGGGCTTTTACGTTTTGTTACATTCCGAATCAGCTGTTTTTGTCCTGTATGTGTATTAAATATAAATAAATAGTCTAGTAGGTATGTGCTGGCTTACTAAACGCGAGCCCACGATTCAAACCCAATGACAGACATTTCCATCAAAACAAAATATGAAAATTATTTCACCGGCGAATTCTTTCTGCCAAAAACTCAAAAATCTGTCATTCAGTCGACTTTAAACAATAGATCCCCGCCACTCATGTATAAAATTAACACACACAACATAAGTGGTGTAAGAAACTAGGTCGTAATCCTGATTGAAGGGTTATAATGACCAATTAATTCAATTTTTCAGTTATAATTCAGTACTATTTCAAAATTTCAGTTTTGTAACACTGGCTGTGGCACACATCTGTGACTTTAGAACACTGAAGATGAAATAGTCTAATAGAGCTATATAGCACGATCTCGGTGAATAGTTTACATGATCTAGTGAGAAGACCATTCCCTCATATTTCTAGAGCAGAATATTTAATATAGCCTGAGCAGATTATCCCATTCTGGCCAAGAGAATGGCCAGAACGCATAGTTGAAAGTGAAAAAATTTTTCAAGAATACAAAAAGAGATTAGGAGGCAGTAGAGAATTGTCAGCATAGTGACAACTCCGGTTATAGTAAAAAGATTTAAAACCTTTTTTAAAACTTAGCAAATAATTTTAACATTAAGTTTCGTTTTTATAAAGAAAAATAAATGACAAAATTTTTTTGTGGGCACTCCTTATAATACTCATACAATATTACTAAAAGAAAAACAAGCACAATAATTCTTCTGGCTAAAATTTTAAACAAATCATTACGAAATCACCTCAATGTTTAACTAATTGAGATTCGTTAATCATTTTCATAATTATTTAGCTTTTGACCTCACTTTACAGTAAAGGCTCTCTGGCTCTCTGGTGAATTTTTGAAATTTGCAAGAAAATTCCCCAGAGAGCTACAATAAATATTTTTAAAAAATTCGTTACTAAATTTAATTTATTTTTTTGTTTTTCTTGTTGTTTTATTTTTATTTTTAGAAAACAATTTATTTATTTATTAACGGCTATTTAAGCATTTATAAAGATATTGTCCCCATTGGGGAATATTTTTGCGTGCTTAAAATTAAAAAATTAAAAAAAATAAAAAACCAAAAACAAACAACAAAAAATAAATAATAAAAATATAAAAAAAAAACAAATCGAAAAATATTTATTATTTATTGCGGTTTTATTTCTTTTCCATAAACCATGAAAATGCCTGACTGTGTATTTATTAAACTCTGGCTGGTGCTTGCTTGGTCGCTTGCTGGCTGCCACTGCCAAGCCAAGCCAAGTGTCTTTTATGAATAAAAAAATTGTTTTTAAATTAAAATTAAAAAAAAAAACTAACTAACGCGCCACAAAAAATACAATCTTGTGAGATCATAAGAAACAAGTGAAAAATATTAAAAAAAAATACAGAAAAAATAAATAAAAATGCTAGACAATGAATACAGCAAAAAATTAAAATAAAAATAAAAAAAATTTATTATAATAAATTAATAAAAAAAAGTATTTATAATTTAACACGTAAATAAAGGTAAAAATTATACAAAAATTAACCGTAAACAGTAGTTTTAAAATATAAAAAAAAAATTATTTTTAATTTTTTAAAATTTAAATGCTAAAATAAAAGAAATATTTTCAACTTTTTTTTAACTGTTTTAATATTTTATATACGATTTGTTTTGAATAAATGAATTCATTTAATTTAAACAATTTTTTTTTATAATTTATTTTCCTCTAATCTTTATGGCAATTTAATGTTTTTCCTATTTAGTTTAATTGTTTCACTAATTATATTTTAATTAAGTAATTAAATTTCAATTAAACTGTTGCCTGCTGAACGTGTGTAATTGCTTAAGAATGTTTTTAAAGGTTTTACGATCGTTTTTATTTTGTTTTTTTTGTTTTGCTCATTCTTAAATTGGAATCAAGTATTTAAAGAAATTAAAATACTTGTTAAATGCCGTTGATAAACAATAAGAAGAATTAATAACGTTTGCTTGGCTTTTTTTTACTGAAAAAAAAGAGGAGAAAAAATTCAAATGATAACCCAGCAAAATTTTTGATGATTAAATTAAATATAAAATAAATTCGAACAAAAAGTGCATAATTTTCACTGAAAAGCTAATAGTGAACATGGAAACGAACACCAAGTTACTTACACCTGTTATTAACCAATTCTGACCTTCAGAGCCTTTATTAGAGAATATCGCTGAGGATGTAGTTGTGAACCAAATAAGGAACACATAAATTGGGGAGCAATGAACTTCTAAAAGTGAGGAATAAGATCGTAAAGCAAACTAAGCCTTGCATCTAAGCTCAAAACATTGCTAACCAGCTTCTGCGCTCTCAAATTATGTGTTGAACATGTAAATAGTCTGAGGGTGATTATAGAGCAGTGAAGATCATCTCTGTATGTGCAGTTCAAAGCCATCAAAACAGCTTTTAACATTCTTAACCTGGCAGCCATATGGAATGTATTATTAAAGGCGTATACATACGTACTTGGTCGTTACAACCCTGCAGTTACGACTACGACCTAACTTCTCACACCACTAATGTTGTGTGTGTTAAAGTTTTTCCATGAGTGGGGGGACCTACAGTTTAAAGTCGATTCCGAACGACAGATTTTTGAGAAACTTTTCATGGTAATTTTATTTACTCTCAGAGTTTTTGCCAGAAATCTGCTGAGAGGAAGTCGCCTATAAATACTTTTTTATATTTCATTTTGTTGGAGATGCCTGAACCGGGGGGATTTAACCGAGGCCTCACATCTGATAAGCCAACACACTACTTACTAGACTACGGCGAGGACTAATGACGTGTTCACGAAAACCTTTTCTCGAGTTCTGCTTGAGGAACTTCTGTTCTAGAGATTGTGATAAAGCGATTATCCATTGAGCTAGTATTACTAAGGTTGGAGCTAGGTTAGTTAACCTACACTACGTGGGCGACATTGGCTAAGGAGGTCAATAATGATTACATTGCGCACTGAATTCTATAATTCACCTTTTAGTCTACAGTTTTGTATTCCTTAATTTTGATGTAAAATTGTGTGTTGGGTTATTTTAAATGTCAATAATTATAAATGTGTGTTACCATTCTGTTTGGAACGGTTTCAATTCAATTTAATTTGTTTTTTTTTATTCATTTTATTTCTTATTGAAAATATTTTTATTCTGTGGTTTGTCATGTATTTAACGTTAAAAAGAGTAAAATTATCTTTTTTAATTAACGTTTTATTTAAATGAGACATTTATGCAATTTTATTTAATGAAATACTGAAAACAAAATAAAAAACAAGCAAAAAATGGACAGAATGTTGATATACAGGTTTCACGAATTAAATTGACTGGGAACAAAGTTTCTTTTGAATATTTTATATTCACTTTTTCACAATATTTCACGTACTCCAAATCATTACAATATTTATGGAATATTGAAAAACAAAACAGTCAAAAGAAATACTTATTTTAATGTAAATTTTTAAATTTTCAAAATTATTACCGAATTGCCAGAGCAGCTGTTCCACTTAGGAACGTGTGGAGGTAGGTATTCCATTCTCTGAAGTCGTATATTTTTGATGATTTCTTCCTTGAATATTTTTTATATGTTATGTTAACCACTTAACATTACTCAGTTAACTTTAACATGAGCTCTGTTAAAAATCTTGGTTATTGCCTTTGCTAACTAAATTCGGATTTATCTTCACACACATGGAACCTTTGTTGGATTAAAATCGGCTGCACATGCTAGTGAATACCAAAACTATGGAGTCTATGATTAGATTGATAACAGACAAGTCGAACATTATCCCTATCTTATTCATTAGGGTATTTCGTGACACCTAAGTAAGCGATTGTCTGACAGCTTCCACCTTAACTGTTCTCTGGACAGAACAAATGCCCCGCTGCACATGCTAGTGAATACCAAAACTTTGGGGTCTATGGTTAGATTGATAACAGACAAGTCGAACGTTATCTATTCCTATCTAATTCATTAGGGTATTTAGTGACCTAAGTAATTGGTTGTCTCACAGCTCCCACCTTAACTGTTCTCTGGACAGAACGAATAGACTCCAGGAATTTGGGAAGTGCTTCGCAACAAGTCTTAGTAACAAAACTGAATGGAGTAATCCGAAAAAAGAGACTATTTTGTGGTATAAAGATGGGTAATGAATGAGTCTCGAAAGAGAAACAAGGGTTTCTGGGCCCAGAATTAAATATTTCGAGCTGCTGGGGAAACTAGCGGCTATCGTCCAAACGAAATTTCTGCCAATGAAAGATGTACTCAATTCAACTGGAAAAGAAGGCACAAAAGACAGAATATAGCAATAACAGCATGTACATTCTGACAAAACACTTTCTTGCAATCAGTGTGGCATTAAGGCTTCCCAGGTGGAAATTCTTATTCGTGACACTGAGCAACATTGTGAAGATTGTAAGGACAATAGACTTGGAGAAGACAATACAGAGATACCCTATAACATTGGAGAGGAGTACAACTGAACCTCCACTGCAGTGTCTTTCAGGCGGAGGTGGTGGCCATACGGGCTGCGGCTAGTATTATTGGGGACGGAAGAGTCTCCAAGCGGAACGTCACCGTACTTTCTGATAGCCAGACGACTATCAAGGCTCTGAGTTCTAATGTGATGAACTCCAACACGGTGTACGGCTGTCGCAGATATCTCGACGAGATAGCGGAACGTTATGATGTCCATATCGTATGGGTACCGGGGCACAGTGGTATTCCGGGTAACTGCAGAGCTGATGAACTTGCCAGGCTGGGCATGACCATCGAACTCTCCGATGAGTTCTCGAATCTGGGCATACCTATGAGGACCTGCAAGCTCATAATTGAAAATGGGATCGTCCATTCCGTCAACGACAGGTGGGCGGCCTCGGACACGGGTAGAACGGCTCGTAAAATCTGGCCAAGGCTGGATGAGGGGCGCACAATGAGTCTACTTAAACTCCAAAGAGGCGCGCTCAGTGTAGTTGTTGGTGTCATTACGGGGCATTGCATTATGGGTACGCATGCGCGGCGCATTGGTCTTGGACACCTTGCTAACGACTTCTGCAGAAGCTGGAGAGATGAGGAGGAAGAGGAGACTGTCCCTCATCTGCTGGGTACATGCCCGGCTCTTTGCCAAAGGAGAAGGAAGTACTTGGGTACTTACTACATGGACGATCTGGAGGAACTGTCAAGGATTGACATTGGCAGCCTGAATCGCTTCATCAGGAGCTCCGAGTGGTTTCGAGACTAGGGAATAACGGTAGCACAATGGGCCCAATGCGGCCTAAGTGAGTCCATCCAAAAATTTTTCTTGGATGGGCAGCCACCTATACCTACCTACCTACCTACCTACAACTGAACCTCTTCATGACAATAATAGTGGTCGTTAGGATATACTCGATTGGATTCTATGGCCCTATAGAAATACTCACAGCCCTCGAAATGCATGAAATCGAACGGTAATAAATTAAATTTTTATCTCACGATATGATCTATAAAGTGAGTTGATAGATGCCGTTTGTTCAACATGAACA
Source organism: Sarcophaga variegata (assembly GCA_932273835.1). Taxonomy (NCBI): domain Eukaryota; kingdom Metazoa; phylum Arthropoda; class Insecta; order Diptera; family Sarcophagidae; genus Sarcophaga; species Sarcophaga variegata. The sequence goes on from OW026361.1 coordinate 116,333,726, forward strand.
GTCAAGTTTTTTAAATTCAATTTAAAAAAAAATTACAAAAAATAAAATTTAAAATAAAAAAAATAAATTTGCCAGAAAAAAACAATTTAAAGAGCAATTATAATGAAATCGATGTTGTTTTAACAAGAAATTAAAATTGAAATTAATTAAAAAAAATTTTAAAAATGAAATAAAAACACGTTTTATATTTCAAAAAATATTTTTCAACTATTAAAACGAATGTTAATTTATTTTATTTATTTACTTTTTTAAGTCCACTATTTTAATCAATTGACTTGAAATTATCATCTAATATTTTATGGGGTTTTCTAGACACTTTGGCCGTATACAACATACTATTTATTAGTTTTGTTGTCGTTGCCATTGTTTATAATTGGATTTTAATTTTTATTGCATTTTAAAAATTCTTTTGACAGAAATATTCGTTTATTTATCATCATAAAACACACTTAATCCACCAGTTAATTTTGTTTTTTTTTTATTTTTTTTTTTAATTTATAGTTTATTTTATTGTTTTCTTTTTAGCTTCTCCTTTTTATCTTTAATTGTATTTTTTCTACCAATTTAGCATAAATTTTTGTTAAAATATTTGTTAGTTTTTGCTTTTATATTTTCATTTAGATTCGCTTTAGTTTCTGTTGTTTTTTTCTTTTCTTTCTAAGTCTTCAGCTTAAGGCTGGCTTGGTTAGCTGTTCTGGTCTTAAAGGCTCGTAAAAATAATTCGTATTTTTGCTTATTTTTTTTGTAGTTTTTTTTTTTTTATTTTTCATTACGAATATAATTAATGTATTTACATTTTACTTAGGAATGCGGATAATTTGTTATGGTTTAAAAAAAAAAATAGAAAAAAAAATAAAAATAAAAAAATATTACCGAGCAAGCAAATATGTATGCCTGTGGAATAGAAACGTTAATAAAAACAATTCATTTCAATTCTCAATTGCCTTCATTAACATATTCAAAACGTAGTACTTTCAGAGATCAGTACGATTAATGTGTCTCGTATTATAAATAAGTCGTCTTACACAGAAATTCTGTTACAGAATATTACCACTCTATAGTAGACATTCCAGCTTAAAAGAAATATAGTCAGTGGTTGGTGAAAAGTTTAAAATTAAAACTTGAAAAATTTACATTCAAAAGACATTAAGAATTTCATATAAATAATACTCTGGCATTTGAAATAGAAAATGCCTTTAAAGTATGGTAATGGTTTACGTATTAGTGATACAACTTAGAAATGTAAGCTAAAAAATTAATTAAAGTTTTGAATTCTTTAGTATACACTTTAGAAAATTTTATTCACAGTTCACAATTATATTCATTAAGACTTCTTTGTTTGAATCCCTATAGGCATGAAGATTAGACGTAATGAACATATGTATGTAATTTGTCGAAAAAAAGTTGTCCAAAGCTCTACACAGAATGTAAAGTCATATGTAGTCGTATGAAATTCTTCAAAAAGTGCACATTAAGTTAAATTAAACTAGCATAGGCCACTTGGTTCCTATTTAAGCTTCCATTAATCATCTGTCCATGATATCTGGATGATATTTCTTTGCCATTCTGGTAATTTTATGAAAATAAAAAAGTTATTATTCTGGATGTTAAAAAAAGGTCTCAAGACCCAGCATCAGCATTAGCAGAAGTCATGATTAAGCCGGAATTTATGTCGTCTTATAGGCTTTTCCCACAGAGGCTTCTTCAAGTACTAGAAGAAAATTAATGCCATAAATCGTTCGAATATGGTTGGTTTTTTAAGACCGTGCAAAAAGTAGTAGACTAATCTGATCTTCCTACTACTTATATCACTTATATCCGACTGAAAATGGAATACAAGTTTTATATATACATAGGCCGGTGTCGCAAATTCTATTGTGATGAGTCTTGAACTCAAACAAGGGAAGGCAATGGTGCTCATCAATAACGATAGATTATCCAACTCTATTGATTCTTTATAACACCATGGCTGTGTGGGTTGTGTACTACGGTTCTATCTCAACTACAATGGAGTTTGCTCTTGTAACCGAAAATTAAATACTTTTACGTTGTACACGTACTTCTCGCAAAGGATGTACTGGTCGATTGTATTATAGAGAGTTTTCTTCAACCGTACTATTTCGTACTATTTTGCTGTTACAACCAGCGTTGTCAGTAATTTTTTTTTAACTTTTTATTTCTGGGAAAAAAACTTTTTTTTTTTTTTACAAAAAAAACTTGTTTTCTACAAAAGTATCAACATTTTTAAAGGAAATACCGGAGACCAGTGCTCTCTATTGCCGGGGACTAATAAAGTACACAATATTTTATTTAAAAAAAGTAAATATTTCGTATTATTGTTGAATTTATTGAAATTTTGAATTTTTCGAAAAAACTTGTTTTGTTAGAAAACAACTTTAAAGAAAACTTTTTCGCATCTAAAAATCCTTGCAAATGGCAACGCTGGTTACAACATAAATAGTTTCAAATCTAAAATTTATAAACGTCACTCCGTCTTGCTCCCTCCCACATACATACATACATAATTGGTCATTACAACTGTTTAGTCAGGACCTAGTTTCTCACACCACTTATGTTGTGTGTGTTAATTTTATACATGAGTGGCGGGACCTACAGTTTAAAGTCGACTCCGAACGGCAGATTTGTGAGAAACATTTCATGGCAATTTTCTTTACTCTCAGATTTTTTGCCGGAAAGCTGCTGAGAGGAAGTCACCGAAGAAATATTTTTTTATATTTCGTTTTGTTGGAGATGTCTGATATGGAGTTTGAACCGTGGACTCACATCTAATAAGCCAACACACTACCTACTAGACTACGGCGACTATAACACTACGACGATTGCTACTTCCACCAACTCACAACCTGTAAAACCACGGAATATAAAACCGCCTATACAATTTAGTTAGCTAGACTGCTATACTAGCCAGCTAGCTTGCTACACTAGCCAGCTAGCTTGCTACACTAGCCAGCTAGCTTGCTACACTAGCCAGCTAGCTTGCTACACTAGCCAGCTAGCTTGCTACACTAGCCAGCTAGCTTGCTACATTAGCCACCTAGCTTGCTATACCAGTCAGCTAGGTTGCTACACTAGCCAGCTAGCTTGCTACACTAGCCAGCTAGCTTGCTACACTAGCCAGCTAGCTTGCTACACTAGCCAGCTAGCTTGCTACATTAGCCACCTAGCTTGCTATACCAGTCAGCTAGGTTGCTACACTAGCCAGCTAGCTTGCTACACTAGCCAGCTAGCTTGCTACACTAGCCAGCTAGCTTGCTACACTAGCCAGCTAGCCTGCTATACCAGTCAGCTAGCCTGCTATACCAGCCAGCTAGCCTGCTATACCAGCCAGCTAGCCTGCTATACCAGCCAGCTAGCCTGCTATACTAGCCAGCTAGTCTGCTATACTAGCAAGCTAGTCTGCTATACTAGCCAGCTAGCCTGCTATACCAGTCAGCTAGCTTGCTACACTAGCCAGCTAGCTTGCTACACTAGCCAGCTAGCTTGCTACATTAGCCAGCTAGCTTGCTATACCAGTCAGCTAGGTTGCTACACTAGCCAGCTAGCTTGCTACACTAGCCAGCTAGCTTGCTACACTATCCAGCTAGCCTGCTATACCAGCCAGCTAGCCTGCTATACTAGCCAGCTAGTCTGCTATACTAGCCAGCTGTACTAGCCAGCTAGCCTGCTGTACTAGCCAGCTTGCCTGCTATACTAGCCAGCTAGCCTGCTGTACTAGCCAGCTAGCCTGCTGTACTAGCCAGCTAGCCTGCTACAATAGCCACCTGGTCTGCTATACAATAGTAAGTAAACAGTGAGGTTCTAGAAGTTGTTCGAGCGAAAGGTAATATCGACGCCTCCATTCTATAACGTTCTAAGTGTAATTAGAACGTTTTTAATGTTCTTGCATTTTAAAATTCTACGTTTTCTAACTTAAATACTGTCAAAATTTGGTTAAGATGCGCCGATCCGTTCCGAAGTTATAGGGAAAAATGTCCTTAGAATACACATATGGTCGTATGTCGCGTGAAAACTTTGAGAGCTCATAACTCAAAACACACTTTTTCGACTTAGAATGTTATAGAATGGAGTCGTCGATATTGTCAGTAAGTATCCGTAAATTATACTGTGAAGTCTGAGCATTGTATTTTCAGAGTTCTTACGAAAAATATACTGACGCCATTAAAAACATTTGAAATTATTTTTATAAGAGTATTTGTTCAAACCTTAAAACTGTTAAAGATGATTGCATTGATCCTTAAAACGCTTACCTGTAAAAGAATAAGAAAAGAAAACTTATCTCAGTATTTCATTATTAATTCATAAAAAAGATTAATTGATTCTTTATTAAAAAAACAAAAAATAAAATACAATTTACACCACAATAAGCCAAAACTTAACATAAGAAATACTTTGTCTATCAGATGGATTATAATGGTTTTAACAGATAATTCCACAAGAACATGTGTATGAATGGACGGCCACATTGAATTCTCTTTTTTTTTTTTTCAAATCAATTTCGAACACAATTTACTGACCTGAATTAATCTTTGAATTTTTTGAAAAAGAGAAATATAAAAACAGATGAAAAAACGAAAAAATAGTTGGTAATAAAAATGACCAACTGCATTTAAATTACAAAAATTTATCATCATTAACGTAAGTGGCACATTAATGAAATTATTGAAAATGCTTTTTAATTAAAAAATTAAAATAAAAAATAATCGTTATTTGAATTCCTATAATTAATATCGTTGCCCCAAAGGTATTAAAGTGAAAGAAAATTCCAAAGGGGCTTTTAAAAAAGATGCCATTAAAGAGATTAAAGTGGCTTAAAAAAGCGGAGATGGGATGTGGATGGATGTGTTCTTGTAATTGGAATTTCTATTAATGTATGATGTTTAGAATGAGAAATGTTAGAGAAAAGATTTAAAAAAAAACAAAACAATATTTAAGCAAATATAGCGCAAGAATATGAGTTAACTTCCGAACTTCAATGCCATTGTGATTACAGTAGGACCTTGATTATCCGTGATGGTCGGGACCGGAAGCATTCCGGATAATCGATTTTCCCGGTTAATTGAGTACCATTTTTCGCTAGTTTTTTAATAGATATTTTTATTAGTTAACAAATGAATATGTACATATGTATTTATATAAAAACTAAATAATTCAAGGATTTTATATACATGTTTCAAAAATAACCGAACTTCTCAAATTTCTAACTTAAACTAAACAGGTTTACATGTATGCTTCTGACTCATCGTATACTAAAGAGGGAATTCCCCTTTTTCGCTTGTTTGTCCAAAATAATAGAAAAAAAATTTTGCTTATAATCGCGGATAATAGAGGTAATCACGGTTAAACGATGCAGAAAAATTTAAGTCGATCCAAAATAAAATTAAGTCGATGCAAAAAATTTTCTTTTTCCATTCCAGATAATTGATGTTGCCGGATAATCGAATCACGGATAATCAAGGTCCTACTGTATTAGTTTCTGATTCCCAGATGAAACGGCTTTCTACTAGTAAATGTATATATAGGGGTTCAGTTATATATTCATATATATAGGTTCAGTTAGTTGGTTTCACTCATGAAATCTAAGATAAAGTTGAAAAGATGGTATTGAGTTTCTACCAACGAAACTAGGCTGGGAACCAAACGAATTATCCTACGCCTTTATCAGCATACACCCAAGCAAGGGAGTTACTAATCACATAAAATTTTTTTGCAAATTCTCATCGGGTACATATTTCCTAAATTTCTCTCAATCCCCTACTTTTAGATGGGCACTATGATAAAGTGTCATACTTAAACTATTGCGATTAAATGTGTCGAAAAGAAAATATTCCACCGTAACGATGTTGTCTTCACATTCCCTTTTTAACATCTATACAGACTCCATAAGCTTATTCTAATCTTCTCCATAAACTGACTTGCCCTAAAGTGTCCTATTAATTTTGACTGCTGTGTCGCTGTTCCGTAACATTTTGAGCCCACTTCGTTTTTCAGCGTCTCTAAATTTGCGTCTGTTGTCGTCCTAGTCTAGTAGGTAGTGTGTTGGCTTATTAAACGTAAAGCCAGGGTTCGAGCCCCAGGCCAGACATCAAAATAAAATACAAAAAGTATTTCTTCGGCGACTTCCTCTCAGCAGATTTCTGGCAAAAACTCTGAGAGTGAAATAAAATTGCCATGAAAAAGTTTCTCAAGAATCTGTCATTCGGAGTCGACTTTATACTGTAGGTCCCACCACTCATGTATAAAACTAACACACAACATAAGTGGTTTGAGAAATTGGGACGTTGTACAATGGGTCAATTCGACCTCCGGGTACTGTACTTGATTGACAAGTACACGTCCTCTAACCTAACCTAACCTAAATTTGCGTCTTAATAATCTTTCTTCCTTCCGACCACCTTTTGGTGGCTAGAATTCAAACCTTGAGTCCTGCTTTAATTGCTCTAAGTAAAGAATATCCATTCCAATAAAATTTGAAGTCATCGTAGTCTAGTAGGTACTGTGTGTTGGCCTATTAGACATGAGGCCAAGGTTAAAACCCCAGGACAGACATCTCCATTAAAACGAAATATCAAAAAATATTTATTCGGTGACTTCTTCTCAGCAGATTTCTGGCAAAAACTCGAAGAGTAAATAAAAATTGCCATGAAAAGTTTCTCTGTCGTTCGATGTCGACTTTAAACTGTAGCTCCCCCTACTTATGGATAAAATTAACACACACAGCATAAGAGGTGTAAGAAGCTGAGTCGTGAACATGTTTGAAGGGTTTTATTACCAATTATGTATGTATGAATACTTTATAGCCCCGATCCTATATCGTAGCTTCAATGGAACTAAGATACGAATACTGGTGTTACACAGCAAATGTTGAAACAAAGTCAATCGTTGTCTATACAGGAAATATATACTGCGACGAAGGTATAGAAATGTGGCTCTGGACTGTCATATACAAAACGTCTTTAAAAGAAAGCCATCAGTTAAAGCAGGCTAAAACAGTTCCAGATTGAAATATTCAAAATTAAATACGTGTTAGAAGACCCAGCTAGACGTAGAACAGTTATTTGGCATAGGAGATTAGGTTAGGTTAGGTTAGAGGACGTGTACTTGTCAATTAAGACAAGTACAGTACCCGGAGGTTGAATTGACCCATTGTACAACGTCCTAGTTTCTCACACCACTTATGTTGGGTGTGTTAATTTTATACATGAGTGGTGGGGCCTACAGTTTAAAGTCGACTCTGAACGACAGATTTTTGAGAAACTTTTTCACGGCAATTTTATTTTACTCTCAGAGTTTTTGCCAGAAATCTGCTGAGGAGAAGTCGCCGAAAAAGTACTTTTTGTATTTTGTCTTTGATGTCTGGCCTGGGGCTCGAACCCTGGCTTTACGTCTAATAAACCAACACACTACCTACTAGACTACGGCGACTTCATAGGTGATTAGTTGGACTTGATGTAGTTGTGTTGAAATGGAAGAAGAGGTTGGTGATAGAATTGTTTTTGGAATGGCCCTTAAGGAAATGCTTAAAGGAAATGCAAAACTAAATACACACATTATTGCAAAGACAAAATAAAGAAGTTCGTAAAGGAATGACATTTAAACAAATCGTAATCGATAAAATTTAAGAAATTCCAAGATTTTTAGTGTTATTCCAAGCAATTTTTCCATCACAACGAAATAAATCATTGATAGAGCCTTTCATATCAAATTTATGCATTTCCCTGACTACTTTTTGAATTGCCCAAGCAAACTATTACGATTTGAAATTATTGCGATGTTTAATACATAGTTTTGTGTTAAATTTTATAAACGAATACAATTGCACACAATCATTTTCTCATGCATTTTTGTAAAATCCGTGAAACAATCATTTAAAAATTTTTTTTTTAATAAAAACAAATTTTTTACGCTCTTTGTAAGAAAGGGTGAAGAAAAAAATGGAAGGGAGAGACAAACAAAATTCCATAATTTTTCTCACATATTTAACACAAATTCTTTGCAATGACTCATAATAAATAAAAATTACTTAGCATGGGTTTTTTTTTTTGTTCATAATTATTATGGAGGTAATGGTAAAAAATTATTAATTATTTAAATGCCAATAAATTAAACCAATAAATCTATAAAAAAAAAATTCACATTAAAATCTAAAAATTGCTTACAATGAATGGTAAGTTAGTTAGTTATTGGCTGCAAAGTCTACAAAAATTAAAAAAAATTTAAGTGCAGTTTGTGACTATTAATTACTTGATAATTGCCAAACGTCATAAGAAGACGAAAGAAAAAAAAACTTTAAATAATTAACGTAAACAACCTTAGAAACACATACAAAAGGTGCACAGCGATATTAAGATGTTTAAGACACATGCATGGACTTGTGAACATACATACAGTTTGTCAAAAAAATCTTTGCACAGATCAAAAAAATTTAAAATGTGATCTTCATTCAAGAATTCCAACAACAAAATCTTTACATACTTTTTTATTTTTGCACACATTCTATAACTGTACTTGTTTACGACCATAAGGCGCCAATAGTTTTCTAATAGTCACACACATTACAATAATAACAACAATAAAAGAACTTTACACAGTATAAAGGGTGTCAAAAAAATCTTTGCATATTGAATGAAGATAATAAAAAAAATGACCAAAAAAGCCGTTATTTCCAAAAATGTTGTGCATTTTGGGTTTTTTACAAATGAGATGGAATGTGAAAGGGGTAAACAACGTTTTATTAATGAAGTGATCGTTTTTTATGTAACAGGTGTGCTTATATTTGAATACAAAAAATGCCAGGAATACGAGTTTCAAAAAATATTATACAATTGGTCTATTTCAACTACTACAAAGGCAAATCCGGCAAGTAAATCGCCGATATGTTCTCGTTGAACATCAGGACTGTATATAATATTATATCCCGTGCTGAAAAAGAAGGAGGACTAGACTTAAAAGGATTTACAGGCAGGCCAAAAAAGGTGACGCAGCGAGTTGAAAGAAAAATTATTAGAATCGTGTATGGTAGCCCACAATCCAGTACGAGATGATTAGCTCTTCAAGTGCAAAAACTCTTTGGGTTACGTGTTTCCCAAGAAACCATCAGAAATGTTCTTCAAAAACACATATATTCTTCAAGAGTGGCTAGGAAAAAACCCCTGCTGTCAGCACAAAATGTCGAAAAGAGATTAAGATTTGCCACCGAATACATTTCACTTCCTCCGGAGTACTGGGACTCTGTTATTTTCTCAGATGAGACGAAAATAATGCTTTATTTATATAAGCCCACGTTACTTTACAACTGCTCCAAAGTTATTGATACTCCTGCCCAAAGTCCTGATATTAACCCTATCGAAAATTTGTGGGTTCATCTAAAGCAAAAGGTAGGAAAAAGTTCGCCCACAAATAAAATCGAATTGATAAAGTTCATCAAAGAAGAATGGGAAAAAATACCATTAGAATATGACATTCCGAAGCTTATAAAATCCATAAGAAGGGGTCTACAATCGGTGATTGATGCTCAAGGTGGATGCACAAAATATTAGCACTATAATTTTAAAAAAATTGCATGTCTTAATATTTTATCAAGTGTGCAAACATTTTTTTGACAGCAGTAAAATTGAATTTTTTTTGTTTTTTATTATTTTACATTAGAATATTTTCATTGTTATAAAAGTTTTTTATTTATTATATTAACAAAACATATGTTTATAAAATCCTGTTTGAAAAAAATTAAAAAGTTGGTTATTTATATTAGAAATCAATGAATTTTTCGAAGTTTTTTTTATTTTTCTCTATGTGCAAAGATTTTTTTGACAAACTGTATAAGCAAATTAGCTGGCATACCTAACTAAATAGCCAAAAAAAAAAAAAATAAAACTAAAACCCAGCTATTAAAATCCAATATAAAGACTTACAAACGGACAGACGGACGGACATACAAAACGGATGAATGGCTAATTTCATAAGAGAAATCAACAAGTATTAGTATAAGTATTGAGTATTTTTTAAGTTCAGTAATAGAAAAAAACAATATATGTACATACATATATAGAAAACAACAACAAAAATAATAATAATAAAAAAAAGAAAAATATTTATGTTGTTGCTAACAAATCGGTTGGTAAAGTCAAGTTACAAGACCCCAACAACCATGAGCCACCATCACCACCATCACCATCACCATCACCATTGTAAGTAAGCTTATGCATGCACCAGCATTAGTACCACTGCCAGTCAGCTACATTTTCTTGGCTTGTAGCAAGCAAACCAACCAGCCAGCGTTAAGTTACACATTCAAACATGTCGTAGATATTTAGATAAATAGCTAAAACCACTTATCGTAAACACTTGTAGTAATTTATTTTGTTCTTCTATGTTCATTTTTTTCTTTTTCTTCTTTTTCTTATGCTTTTTTTCTTGTGTTATTATTTTTACTAATTCTTAAAAAAAATCCCGTTTTACCACTTTCAAATGCATTTAAAAGAAAAGAAGAGAGAAAAACAAAATACTTGTAACGATAGAATGTAAAGAAATAAATCGAGAAATACTACAACAATAAATATCATTCCATACCATCATGCCATAGTTTATCAGAATGAACAAAACAAGAAGAAGAAGAAAAAAAAGAACAACAAATGTAAAAGAATTTCAAACATTAGAACTAAAATATAGAGGAGAAGAGAAAAAACAACAACATTTTTAAGTCGATGATTTATAGTCAATCAAGTCCAGCGATATATGTATGTAATATGTACTCTAAGCCATGTTATACGTTTTAAAATTGTTTATCAAACCCAAGTCTTTTGATAGAAATCGAACCCCTAAACCTTAAACTGTCAGTTTTCCGTGCTATCTAGGCTACCTTGTATAATGGCTGATTTGCCTGCAGTTTATCAAAACAGAAGTTCTACACATATTTTCTTGTATAGAAATATGCGCCTTCAGAATATATTGATTTGGATTTCATGAGACGCTATGTCCAAGGTAAGAAGTCGCCGTAGTCTAGTAGGTAGTGTGTTGGCTTATTAGACACAAAAGCCTGGGTTCGAGCCCTAGGCCAGACATCAGGACAAAATACAAAAAGTATTTTTTCGGCGACTTCCTCTCAGTAGATTTCTGGCAAAAACTCTGAGAGTAAATAAAAATTGCCATGAAAAGTTTCTCAATAAATAAAAATCTGTCGTTCGGAGTCGACTTTAAACTGTAGGTCCCACCACTCATGTATAAAATTAACACACACAACATAAGTGGTGTGAGAAACTAGGACGTTGTACAATGGGTCAATTCGACCTCCGGGTACTGTACTTGTCTCAATTGACAAGTACACGTCCTCTAACCTAACCTAACCTAACCTTTGTCCAAGGTATAAATACGATAAATACGTTTGGGATGTATGCCCCTACTGTGATCTATGACTATGAACTAGAGTGCCTAATGTTATAAACGGACCAATTTGCTTTATCAAGGTAGTAGTGGAAATGCAAGTCATCGACCCAAAAAAGGCAAGTCATCAACCAAAAACATGCAAGTCTTCATGGCAAAAAAAAAATGCTAGTTATCTACCGAAAAAATGCAGTTTGCGAAAAATATGACATTTTGTTGGATCTATAATAAAGGGTCCGTCAAATAACTTTTTTTTTTTGTTGAAAATGCTTAAACAAAAGAACTACTGAATATTTTCTCAAATTTCTTTTTTTATTTGAAAGTACAATGCTTCTGGTTAATAATGGAAAATAATTTTATTCAAATGGCTGCCTCGGCTGGCCATGCAGTAGCCTACACGATCGGTCCAATTTTTAAGCACATTATCGATTATGTGCAGCTGTATTTCACCAATGGCTTCACGAATATTGTCCTTTAAAGCGTCAATTGTCTCTGGCTTGTCGGCGTAACACTTATCTTTGACGGCACCCCACAAATAATAGTCCACCGGTGTCAAATCGCAGCTCTGAGGTGGCCAAACGACATCAGCTCTGCGGCTGATAATGCGATCTTCAAAAACTGGGCGCAAAACATCGAGTCTAGCTTCGGCTATGTGGCACGTAGCGCCGTCCTGTTGAAACCAAATGTTGCCAATATCCTCCTCTTCAATTTTTGTGAACAAAAATTCGTTCAACATGGCCCGATAACGATCGCCATTAACTGTAACGGCCACTCCTTGCACTCATTTTCGAAGAAAAATGGCCCAATTATGCCTCTGGACCAAAATCCCTGACTCGTTTTGGGTGCGTCAGCTTTTCAATGTATGCGTGCGGGTTTTCTGTGCCCCAAATGCGACAATTTTGCTTGTTTACATACCCGCCAAGATCAAAATGAGCTTCATCTGAAAAGATGTTTTTCTTTCTTCTGGTGTAGGCTACTGCATGGCCAGCCGAGGCAGCCATTTGAATGAAATTATTTTCCATTATTAACCGGAAGGATTGGACTTTCAAATAAAAAAAGAAATTTGAGAAAATATTCAGCAGTTTTTTCTTAAAGCATTTTCAAAAAAAAAAAAGTTATTTGGCGGACACCTTATATAAATATATATGAACTCAATGAGAATTATTAAAATTTTTAAAGTCATTCATAAAGTAATTTTTTGTGCTCATATAAAAAGTTAGCTTCGTCGCCTATATCTTTGGTCGTAAGTAACGCACGACTTTAAGGAAACCTGTTTTGGAATCCTTGACACCATGGCTCTTCAGCCCACTAAGTCCACATCCCCCACTAGGTCCATTTTTTATCTTATTTTGATCAATTTATATAGGACATTTTTTTTTTGCTAATTTGACCAAAAATTAGCTTCTATCTTTGATCCTAAGTAACGCACGACTTTAAGGAAACTTGTTTTGGAATCCTTGATACCTTAGCTATCCAGTCCACCATTTCTATTTCTCCTTCAAGTCCATTTTTTATCTGATTTAGCCCGATTTTTACAAAGCACTTTCTTTTCTTGTTTATTTAAAGAAATTAATTAGCTTCGTGGGCTATATCTTCGGTCCTAAGGGTTACCCGAATGTCATGCAAACTGTTATGGAATCCTTGATCCAATAGATATCAGTCTACTGGGCCCGAAAACGCACCTTTTTAAATTTTATCGATTTTTATCTGATTTATGTTTTTTATTTGTAAAATTCAAACGTTTAGCTTCTTCTTCCTTTCTTTTTTTCTACAATTTATCTCTGTTTTCGTGATTATTTCAGACTTTCTTTATTAACTTTTCCAAATTTTCAACTATGCGGTCAATTTAACATACATACATAATTGGTCATTACAACCTTTCAGTTAGGATTACGACCTAGTTTCTCACACCACTTATGTTGTGTTAATTTTATACATGAGTGGCGGGACCTACACTTTAAAGTCGACTCCGAACGACAGATTTTTGAGAAACTTTTCATGGCAATTTTATTTGCTCTCAAAGTTTTTGCCAGAAATCTGCTGAGAGGAAGCCGCCAAAGGAATACTTTTTGTATTTTGTTTTGATGTCTGGCCAGGGGCTCGAACCCTGGCTTTACGTCTAATAAGCCAACACACTACCTACTAGACTACGGCGACTTCATAACGTAATATTCACTGTAAAGAAGGAATATAACTTCGCACAAATAGTTTGCAGTGATGTTAAGCCAAGTAGTTTAAAGTAATAAACCTCGATTGGAAAACTTTTCAGCCCCCTCTCTAAATTGTATACCGCATGTGTAATAAAATGATTTTGATTTTGCATAGAAATCAAATAAATTAAACGTATGATCATAATCATTTCGAAAACAAACAAAAAAAAAAGCAGGAAAAAAATCTTGGCAGCTTATGGGTGGCAGGCATAGTCAAGCAAATCATAAAAATACCGACACGAACCTTATTTGATTGCATACGGTTTCATTATATTTTTTTTATTAATTACTTGCAAAAAAAAAATTAAATTCACTGCAATTACTCAAACACGTAGCGATCAATCAGCATTTTGTAATAATTTTTTTTTTACAATAATTCAAAATAAAAAAAATTCAATTTACATAAATGGTCGTTTGGACTGGTCGCCATTGCAAGTATGTAACATGCGTGTTCGAATCATTTGAAAAAAAAAAATTCTAATTTGAATTCGAAAATAAAGAAAATCATTTGCATACATTTGCTGTTGCTGTTGCCGTTGCTGTTGTTGTTCATTGGAATTTATTATTTATTTGTGTTGATATTGCGCTCTTTTTTCTATTTGTTTTCTTTTTTCTTTTCCAATTAAAATTGCGGTTCTTTACCTTTATATTTTAATTTTTTTGTTTTTTTTATTATTTGTTTGCCTTCAATTGTTGCAATAAAGCAAAGCTTCATTCAGGTGACTGTTTTGTTTTCTCTTTAATTTCTAATAAAATATTTACTATTTGCTGGTGGTTATGGTTTCTATTATTTGCCGATTTGTAATTCTTAATACACACACCCTTTACAAATCATAAATATTCAATCGCTAGGCAGGCAGGCTACTTTTAAATTGGCAACAACAAAACAACAACAGAAAAAAAACCACCACCATGTTGGTTTACACATTTTTTTCTTTTCTTTCTATTCCTATTGTATTGTACATATGTTTGGAATGTCAAATATTTAGAAAATATTTCCATTGAATTGAAATTGAATTGAATTGAGTTGAGTTGAATTATTTATAAAAATGACACACAAAATAAATACAATGCAATATTCATACAAACATAGATTGCAAGACCCTTACAAAAGCCGGATGCAAATCTTTATTATTTGCTTTTTTTTTTCTAAATAAAAATAAAATTTATTGAAAATTGTTTAAAAACTTACTACGAGTTCTATATGTTGCCAAGCATTTCTTTGAAATTATTTTGTCGTTAATGTTTTTAAATTTAAAAATATTTGAAAAAAAATTGTCTAACAACGTGGTATTATAATACAGTTTCCGGATCATCCGGTTAACAATTTTATTTCAAGATTTAGAAGGAGGAAGAAGTCGCCGTAGTCTGCTAGGTAAGCTGCCTTCCAATATGTTAGTTGCTTTGTGTTTGAACAAAGTATCGTGTTTAATAATGCCGCTGTACAAAATATATACAATGTATTCTATTTCAAAACGTCGCACTATGTGGCATTTACCCCGAAAAGCTGGCCAAAAAGGCAAAAATGAATTATAAGAAATTTAAGAAACTGAGTATGCAGTTCGATAGACAACAAAATTCTGCATTATATAGTGAATTTTCACGACTTTATGTTGAGGTTTGTAGATTTGAGACGATGTCAAAGTCAGCAAAGTGAAGAAAATTAAATGCGTTTTTGGTGTTTTTTTGAAATTGTAATAGGTTTATATGATATTTTTTTTATTTTTTTTTATTTGATTTTTTTTATTTGAAAGGTATGAGCAACTGCTACTTTCAGTTTTTTTTATATATATATCTCATATATTAGTGTTAAAATTATTCGTTCAAAATTTAAAAATAATAAAAATTTCACATTTTTTTACCCATCCTAAAAACATAAGGATTTTAAAGATGAAAGTAGTTTTTAGTAGTTTAATGTTACACACCACAAGAAAATACGAACTCTCTACATTCAGGAACAAAAAAAAAGTTTGCGCAAATTTGCGCAATTTTTTTTTTTGGCGATTTTTTGAAAATTTTGCTCTTTTTTTTTGAAAAATTAAAAAAAATTTGACGCAGTGCCATAGGCAATAAAGTCATATGGCGTACGAATTATGCTAGGAAATTCAGTACAAGCGATACCAATCGAGATGTCCTGAATAGGTTACTTTTAAGCAGTGACGCTTTTATAAGCTGAAGTACACAAAAATCGCGAAGTACTATTAAATTACTCCTTCCTGACATTGATGATGAAAATGATAACGATTTCAACGATTGTAGTTAGTTTCACTTTTAAGTATTAAATAATGTAAAATAAATATAAATAAATATTAATTATCATAGAAGTTTAAAAACTTAATTACATATGTATGTATATCGACTATTATAACAATATGAGATGTATGCTAGATTTTCTTAATGGGCCGTATGCCTAGGGGCACTTATGATCCGATCATAATAAAATGTGATCATAAATGATTCACATTAAACATGTTCATGTCGAATTTCATCGAGGTAATAACATTTTTAAGCCAATTATAATTGCTAAACATATTTTCTTAAGGGGCCCTATTTTGGACCAAGGGGCAATTATTGACCAACCATAACAAAATTTGGTAATATGATTTAGATTTACAAAATACAGGTTTATACCGAATTTCATCACGATACCGATGTTTTTAAGCCATTTATAAGCGCAAACGTGAATTTCTAAAGGGGACTTTATATGGGGACTAGGGTCAAATGTGATCCGATTTTCACCAAACTTTACACCATGATTTCTTAGTACACAGAACTGATCCATGCTAAATTTTATCATGATTGTTCAATAATTACCATAATTATGTGTAAATAAGTGCAATTTCGAGGAGAATTTGTATGGGGGCTAGGCGAAATCACGGACCGATTTGAACCAAAATCAGTTGGGTTTTTACTTGGGCCTAATTATCACTAACACTATCAAAAAATTCAAGCCATTAACTCATAAAACTCTTCTATTAATTTTGGCCAGGTTTTGAGGCAAAATGCCACATAGTGCGTCGTCAATGTGTATTTTTAACGCAGTCAACAAGCAGTTAGGCATCGGATTTATAGTTGATGCATTGTTTGGTTACTTTGCATATCTACATAGTTTATATATAGTAGTCGAACTGCATACAAACTTTGTATGCAGGCAGCCGTAGTGTGTTGGCTTATTAGACGTGAAGACACGGCCAAGCCACACATCTGCAACAAAACGAAATACGCAAAAAATATTTCCTCGGCGGCTGACTCTCAGCAGATTTCTGGCAAAAACTCTGAGTGTAAATAAAATTTCCATGAAGTTTCTCAAAATTCTTTTGTTCGGATTGCTGTGAAAAGCTTGGCCGTAATCCTGACTGAAGGGTTGTAAGGACTAATAATGTATGCATACTCGTATATGTTATGTATGCATGGGATACATACACTGAGAGCCATAAGTGAGTCAGCACTTTTGTTTTTAAGTATAAAACAGTTTTGTTCTTAAGTAAAAAAAAAGTTGCTTTATCATGAATTGTTGTTTTTGTTTTAACATTTTATAAGTTTTTATTTTTGGAAATTTATTCCACTATTCTCATTTACTTTTCTCGCTATCATAAGAAAATGAATTATTTCAATGGTGTTTACTCACTTTTGGCGCTCACTGTATATTAAAAATACGGGAAATAGACTAATGGCTGTACAAAGAACATAACTAATCCTGGTTTTAAGAAGAATCTTGATTTATCGCCAGACTCACCTTACCTAAATTGGATAGGCGGTGTACTGCCTAAGTTCTCAGGGGTGAATGCGTAATGGGTAGGCATTCAAAAGGCACATTGCCTATCTGCAAACGTTGAAGGTGGCTTGAGGAGAAAGAGTATATGGTCCACTTTATATGTCAATATCTGCCTTTGGTTCAAAAACAATTGCAAATTGCTTATATTTTTCACGTGAGTACTCTACGTATGTATGTACGTACAGAACTTCTGCCCAATTTTTCCACATCTCTTAGTAACAGTAACTTATTAAAAATATCTCATTTATGGCTCAACGAGCCACATTATCTCTTTTGTTTATTTAAATCGACTTTATTCCTATGACTGAGTCCTTTCGCTGCAGGCTTCAAAGCCCTTGGCCTACAGTCAAAGGAACATGAATGACATGAACGACAGGAATATGAATGGCACAGTGTGTTACCAGCAAAAAGTAGATACGATTGCAAGTTAAGGACATCTGATGACTAAGAAAAATAAGGCTCTCGATTGCTTATAAACTTGTCATACCCTCGAATTAAGCCATAACTGATAAGGAAAGTGAATAGAAGCGCCTCCCAGGGAAGGATTCTTTACTGATGCTGGAGAAGCTATGTGCGAATTTGGTTTTAAAGTTTGGTTATGAAGCTAATCTGACCATTGTAGTGCCAAGGCACAGTGTCAATTCGCCCTTTCTTTCTTAGAAGTGCAATTAGGTCATAAAATGGAAAGAAAATAGTGCAAAGCATCACAAACTTGAACTGATGCTTTTTACTCGACGGCGTAAGGTAAGAACCTATAATCTGCCTATCCTCAAAGGCGTTCAATTCTCCTTGTCTATGAGACTAAGTTACTATGGGGCTAGGAGGAAGAATATAATCATGAGAGTAAAGAAAGTGGCAATAGCGCTTTACATCACTACTGGCTCTATAAGGCCACGGCTGAAGCATCGAACCTTCAATTAAAGCAGAAGGTTGATCGGTGTGGGCAGTACGATACAACCTGAGCTATGCACATAAAGCAATACTGGTAACCTATAGACATCTATATGCGGGTCAATTACGTGAGTCAGTTATAATTCTAACTGTCTGACAATCGACAAGTCCGCATGAGGTCTCTACCGGCGATTCCAAAATGTTCAGCATTTTGTGTACATACAGTGGTGGCCTTATAATTAGAAACGACTTAGCAACATGTATGTTTGTTAATTTGTTTTACAGTTTTCACTGTGTACCTGGGATCAAAGGCTTTGTTTGGAGGACGTCTTACATACGTTTTTCCATCAGATTGGAACAAATTAAACTTAGATTCGTCACTCCAGAGAACTCTGTTCCAAAAACATCGTTTCTAAATACAAGGCCACCACTGTATATACTACATTCCACTATACTTTAGGCGGTGGCCATGTCCATATTAAACGCTGCGCCATGCCTGTTGAATGATAGTAGTTTTCCTGAAAACCCTCTTATTTGTTTGGATAGTCAACTTGCAATCAAGTTCCTTACGAAAGTCACCACACCTTCTGGCATGATCCGTGAATGCCGGGATTAAATTGGAAGGAAGAGGATTCGCTTTCTTTTCCTGAATCATATAACCAACCATCGAACTGCAAGGGTTCTTAAAGAATACTGTTATAGTGGAAGGCATGCCGATTAACTCGACATTCAGTAGCATTGAATTTGAAGAGAAAGGGTCTAATTTTTACTATGGAGACGGAAGTTCTTGACCTTGACCATTTTCAATTCTCTGTTAATAAATTTCCTTCAACCATTTTCTCTGTTTAGATAACATTCTGATATAAAATTTGAATTTATTTTTGATGCTAATTCTTCTTTTAAATGACGATACGCATATTCAATCGCAATTAAATTCGTTAATAAGCCACAGAATTTTAAACACTTCATATCCATCATAATCCAAAGCTATTTGTTTGAGTTAATTACAGCTTTTATGGAATTTTTAATTTTTTTGGAAAAGATTTTTTCTTAATTATTTATGCGACTCTTCAAGTAATTATTTGTTTATTTGTGTCTCTTGTTTTTTTAGTTTTTAATTTTTCTTATTTCTGAGTCAAATGTCAATGTCAAGGTTAATGTAATTAAAATTGGATCTGTTAAAAAAAAAAACCAAAAACAAACAAAAACAAAAAACTACAATAAAAATTAAAAATTGTATCTCATCAACGACATGAAATAGAAATATTTTGTACGTAATAAACAAACAAACCAAACAAATTTTGACAAAAACAACAAGACTGTGACACTTATCAGATAGAAACACGGCAAATTTACAAAAAAAAAAAAAAAACAGAAACAGAAACAATTTTAGAATCGTAAAAAATCTTTTTTTAATTGATCAATATTAAATAGCAATTATTTGAATAAAAGAACAGAGTATTAAAAGAATTAAATGTTACGGGTGACTTTTTAGCTATTATCGTTTTGACAACACTGGTTTAAATAGCTCACGCACGTTTCGTGTTTTGTTTCACTGTCAAACATCTTCAGTTTGGTCTATAATTTAACCATGAATCGTCTTACAAACGAACAACGCTTGCAAATCATTGAATTTTATTATCAAAATGCGTGCTCTGTTAAGAAAGTTCATCGCGCGCTTCTTCCATTTTATGGTCAGTTTAATCGACCCACTGAAGCGGCTATTCGGGCTATTGTGACTAAATTTCGCATCAAATTTACAATGTTGGACATTAAACCACACCAACACGCTTACGTAAAGTGCGAACTGAAGAAAATATCGCAGCTGTATCGGCCAGTGTTAATGATCAACTATCGGTTCGTCGCCGTTCGCAGCAATTGGGCCTCTGTTACTCAATAACGTGGAAAATTTTGCGGAAGGATTTAGGTGTGAAGCCTTTCGAAATACAGCTGGTGCAAGAATTGAAGCCGAACGGCCTACCGCAACGCAGAATTTTTGGTGAATGGGCTCTTGGAAAGTTGGCCGAAGATCCATTTCTTTATCGAAAAATTGTGTTCAGCGACGAAGCTCATTTTTGGCTCAATGGATACGTAAATAAGCAGAATTGTCGATTTTGGAGTGAAGATCAGCCAGAAGCATTGCAAAAGCTACCAATGCATCCAGAAAAAGTCACAGTTTGGTGCGGTTTATGGGCTGGTACTTCTTCAAAGATGCTGCGAATCGTAACGTAACTGTTAATGGTGAGCGCTACCGTGAGATGATATCCAACTTTTTTTTGGCCATGCAAGAGCTTGACTTGCATGACATGTGGTTTCAACAAGACCGTGCCACATGCCACACAGCACGCGTAACAATGGACTTATTGAGAGACGAGTTCGGTGAACATTTTATTTCACGTTCGGGACCGGTCAATTGGCCGCCTAGATCGTGCGATTTTACGCCTTTAGACCATTTTTTGTTGGGCTATGTTAAAGCTCATGTCTATACAGACAAGCCCGCTTCAATTGACGCATTGGAAGACAACATTGAAGCATTTATTCGTGAGATACCGGCCGAAATGTTGGAAAGAGTATGCCAAAATTGGACTAAGCGGATGGACCATTTGAGACGCAGTCGCGGTCAACATTTGCATGAAACAATCTTCAAACATTAAATTATATGGACCGTACTATCGATTCAAATAAAGATTTTATGCATTTTTCTGAATTTTATGTGTTTTTTTTGAAAATTTTTCCTATAGTTCTTAAAAAATCACCCATTATATGTACATATACCAGTATATGAATAAAATGATGATCTTAAATTGGAAAAAACGCAAAACCCGAATATATTAGCAGACTTCTATTAAAGCGATTCAATGATCTCTCTAGAGCGTGTTCGTTCTTAAAGAAATACGGTCCAATGAATCCAACTGCCCACCAGCCTCACCAACAAACAGTTCATCTTTCAGGCTGCATTAGAAACTCTTCTGACAAAATAGTTCACACCAGTCTCGAAATTTAATAACATTCCTGGATGTTTCTGGACACTTCATCATTCGATTAGTATTTCTTTTAATAAAAAAAAATTGTGGAATACTACCTTCTTCGGTATTTTTATTATTATTCTGTGGTCCCTTTACAGAGCATCGGGTAGAAGGATTTAAAATGGCCTGTTTGAAGTAGAAGAGAGATGGCCTTGTTTTAAATTCCAAACAATGAGCGTTTGTATACGAACTTGGGATGCTGAAAAGGATTTATTTGTCAAGGCTCTGCAACCTAAAAAATCCATAATGGTAGAGACAAAATAACTAAGACTTGAGTTACAATCCCTTACTATTACCCACTTTGCAGACAAATGCCATTCTTTTTGCTTTTCGTATGAATTCCGCGATGGCCAGTCTAGGCACCTACTCAAGCCTACTAAAAGGATAATTAGCTGTATAGGATCGTCAGATTCTATTGTGAGGAAAAAGTGTTAATGGTAAGGTAAGCTAGTATGGCAACTGCGTTGCACTGTGTCCACGGCGATACAGGCTACTATAGGTACATAATCTGGGACTTACTAAAACGTTTCCACGGAAGGTATTGTTTTTTTGAAGTCGCCGTAGTCTAGTAGGTAGTGTGTTGGCTTATTAGACGTAAAAGCCTGTTTTCGAGCCCCAGGCCAGGCATCAAAGACAAAATACAAGAAGTATTTTTTCGGCGACTTCCTCTCAGTAGATTTCTGGCAAAAACTCTGAGAGTAAACAAAAATTGCCATGAAAAGTTTCTCAATAAATAAAAATCCGTCGTTCGGAGTCGACTTTAAACTGTAGGTCCCACCACTCATGTATAAAATTAGCACACACAACATAAGTGGTGTGAGAAACTAGGACGTTGTACAATGGGTCAATTCGACCTCCGGGTACTGTACTTGTCTTAATTGACAAGTACACGTCCTCTAACCTAACCTAACCTAACCTATTGTTTTTTTAGTATTAAGTTTATGACAAGCGAATGCAAAATAGGCCAATAACTAAAAAAAACCACCTCTGGCCCGACTCCATCATCATTACTTTACGTTCCTGGCCCGACAAAACAAGCTTCTAAAGGGTGTTTTTTATAGAGGTATAGAACTTTAAGTTGGCATTACTTTTCAAGATGGCGACCGATTTAATAGCTGTCAAGTGATTTATTCTCAGTTTGGTTTGGCAATTCATCATGAATAGGCTCACGCCTGAACAACGCTTGCAAATAGTGCAATTTTATTTCGAAAATAATGGTTCTGTGCGGAAAACGTATCGTGCACTACGTCCATTTTATCGTCGACAAAATCGTCCATCAGAGCAGTTAATTCGATTAACCATGGAACGATTAACCATTTGGAGTGAAGATGATCCTCAAGTGTATGTGGAAACACCGTTACATCGAGAAAAACTGACTGTTTGGTGCGCTTTATGGGCTGGTGGAATCATTGGTCCGTACTTTTTCAAAAACGATGGTGGCCAGAACGTTATAGTCAATGGTGATCGGTATAGAGCCATGATTACAAACTTTTTCATTCCTGAATTGAATAACCATGATGTCCAGGAGATGTGGTTTCAACAAGACGGCGCAACATGTCACACAGCTCGTGCCACAATAGATTTATTGAAAGACACGTTTGGTGACCGCCTAATTTCACGTTTTGGACCTGTGAATTGGCCCTCCAAGATCTTGTGATTTAAGACCGCTAGACTACTTTCTGTGGGGCTATGTAAAGTCATTGGTCTATGCGGTAAAGCCACTAACGCTTGACCATTTGGAAGACAACATTCGCCGTATTATTGCCGATATACGGCCACAAATGTTGGAAAAAGTCATCGAAAATTGGACGTCCAGAATGGACTACATCCGCGCCAGCCATGGCGGTCATATGCCAGAAATCATATTTAAAATGTAATGCCACAAGATTATCTTTCGGATAAATAAAATTCATGTCAATCGAATAATCCATCGTTGTTTTATTGCAACTTAAAGTTCTATACCTCTATAAAAAAACACCCTTTACAATGGCTTCATCAGCCAGATGAGCTTGTACTAAAGTACTACCACTGTCAAAAATGTTAAGTTCGTTGTTGGATTGATTGATTTCTAAAATGTTTACTGATAGCTTTGTGTTCAGAATTTCTTGTATATGGGGCCTACACTCAGAATATCATAGCGGAGAAAATAGACAAAGAAGAGGAATAATTTAATAAAAAACCCTCTTTTTAAATTTTCAATTAAAACATCAGATCCATTAGAACTTTTTTTTAAATTTCTCACAAATAATCAATTCATTCCTTTAAGTTCTGTTTGCCTATTGTCTAAAATATTTCAATGATTATTTTGTTTTTGTTTCTTCTTCTTCTTTTTTTCCAAATACCAGTTATTTTCTATACAAAAAAACAAAAACCAAAACCTCCATTAGAAATTAACAGACAAATTTTAAATTAAAAGCGAGATTATCATGTAATTACAGTAACTCAGGCATGACATGTCAATCTAAATTTATATTAAAAAAAACAAAAAAACAACAACAACAAATACAATAACATAAAATATAAAAAATAACAATATACAACAATGACAACAAGAACAACAAGCAATTTAAAATTAAACTGAACTAAACTAAGCAGACTTTCAAAATAAATTTTCAGATCAGATTTCAACTCATATTGAAAGGCACAGTCGCTAAAGGGTTAAAAAGGCATGAGTTGAGCGGGTGAAACGAGTGCTTGTAATACTTTAACAGAGTGTTTGTATTTAATATTTTTCGTTGTTGTTGTTGTTGTTGTTAGTGTTTTTGTTGTTGTCATCATTGTTTAAAACAATAAAAAAAAAGAAAGAGAAAAAAATATTGTACATCGGGCTTTAAGCCGACCTGTTGATTAAACGTGTAGGAATTTCAAGATCATTAAACAAAACAAAAAAAAAATAGTTTTTAAATGAAAAAAAAAAACAAAAACAAAAACAAATACTTATTTTACATACTATGTATGTATGTATGTATGTATGTATGTATGTACTCCGAATGTAATGAAAAAAAAAGAAACTAAAAAAATTTATTCAAAGTGTAAATGAAAATTATGATGATGATGATGATGATGATGATGATGATGATGAAAAGGTCAAGGGTATACTATACATATTTACGTATACTTATTACGATTGTTCTTGCTTGCTTGTTGTTGTTTTTGTTGTGATGCATTCATTTAATTTTTGTTTCGTTCTTTTTTTATTTATTAACCTGCATGAATGAATGAATTACTAACTAAAAAAAATGTGTGTGACTGTGTAACGTTTTGTTTGTTTTTCTTTTTATTTTTTTACGTCAATTTAAAATAAAAAAAAGAAAATTTACAATTAAAAAAATTGTTCTTCTTTTGTTATAGTAAAAATACGTTTTTTTTATTAATAATAATAAAATTTTTATACAAAATATATGGTAAATACATACATACATATGTATGTAAATTAAGAGTAGGTGCAAAGAGTAATAACGAGTATGTACAGTGGCGAGCAAAAATGGATGCATCCTGCCACATTCTTAATAAAAGTGCTATAAAATCCTAAAGAAATAAACAAATTAAATAAAGTTTCAGGTATATATTACATTTTTTGATATATTTTTTGAAGATATAAAAATAAATATAAAAAAATTAAATGTACTTCATTTATTTGCTAAGAACTTAAACAATTCGATTATTCCACTTTTGCACGTATTCGAAATTTTGAAATATTTATTAATTTTTAATATTTTGTCCATAGTTCTTCATTTTTTTACGCTTTTAATGCGCTTGGGTATACTTTCCACTAAATTTTCTATGGTTTTTTTTTTGGTATTTTTCCATACATCCTGTATCCTAGTCAAAAGTTCGTTGAAATTGGTTGATGCTCTTTCATATGCTGCCAGTCTTCTCTTAATAATCGCCCAATAATTTTCTATTGGTTTTAAATCAGGGCTTTGTGGTGGCCATTTAATCAATTGAAAATGTTGATGGGGCATCCAATTTTGAACAATTTTGGCGGTGTGTTTCGGATCGACATCCTGCTGGAAAAACAGTTCTTCTTCAGGGCATACACTTTCTTCAATGAATTCTGGCGATTTTGTTTGAAGGATACTGAGATAATTATCCTATCTTATTATACCCTCTATTTTCACTAACGGACCAACACTCCACCAATTAAAACATCCCCAAACCATCAAATTTTCACCTCCATGTTTGATTTTCTGTTTCACCTGATGAATTTGAAGTTTTTCATGCGGGCGGTGCCAATAGTACTCTTTTACATCTGATTGAAATCGCTTAATTTTTGTTTCATCCGACCAGATCACGCATTTCTATTCGTCAACTGTCCATTTACCATAAGTTTTGCAAAATTCTAAACGAGCCTTGAATTTTTTATGCAGTACAGCAGGCTTTTTTAGCTTAATGGCGGATACCAACCCGATTCTGCGAAGTGCTCTGCAGGCTGTCCACTCGTTGACATTTTTTTTTATGGCCTTGGCAGTTAGCTTTGGTGTTCTTGTGTCCTTATTTTTCATAAGACGTTCCATAAGTCGAGCATCACCATCGGTGAGCAATCTTGGTCGACCTCCAACTGTACAAACTGGCTGCACATTTCGTTGTTTTCGAACACTTAAAACCACATACTGTGATATTTGTAGTGCTTTTCCTATTTTTCTTGCAGATCCACCTTTTTCTATTAGAAACACAATTCTATTTTCAATTTCAACACTTATTTTTTTCATTTTATTAATATTATAAGACCAATTCTTAATAGGGACGATAATTAAGTTCAAATCACTGCTGACAGCTTCTAATTACTAAAATGATGCAAAGAATGGAAAATAAAAGTATTTTTATCGTTTTTTTGCACTAATTTGTATTGTTTTTTGCTTTTATGCAAATATTAGCATAACGTGCAAAAGTGGAAGAATTGACATCAAACACGATTAATTTCAATTAATTTCTTTTTGGTAAAATTTTTTGAATTTTTATTTTGAGTACACTAAAGTAATGAAAATTAGAAGAAAAAGCCTCAGCAGGAATAATCATATTCCACACTATTCAAATTTTACAAGATAATTAACGCAAAAATTAAAAACATGCACCCATTTTTGCTCGCCACTGTATGTCTTTTGCTTTAATAATAATAAAACCAATTACCTCAACAATAAACAGAAAAAAGTAAAATTAAATAAAAAATAAAAAAAAATAAAAAAAAAATTAAAAAGAGGGAAGCGAGTAGTATTGTGGTGGTATAAAGAAAGAAATGATATCATACGTTTAAAGTGTGTCATTCTGAGGCAGTTATTACAACACTATGTACATACTGTCGTCTGTCATCTAATCATGTGTTTTAAAAACAAATTTACAATTTATTTAAGTATTTATTATAAATGCCAGCCAGTAATTATTTAAGAATTTATTTAAATGTTTAGCACGATCTGTAAATGCTAAGGAAATCGGGAGCCAGACATACAAGTCAATAGAAAAAAAAAATTTCTAAAAATAAATTTAAATTCAAAATAAGAATAAGAATGGAATTTAAATTTATTTTACAAAAAAACATGTGCTAAAACAAGATCTGTATTGTTTGTATTCCTTTGCTGTATACGTTTATCAAGCTAAAGCCTCATCAGTCAAACAGGATCAAACTTCTAGGCTTGAAAAATCCACTGCTTTGAAAAACGTATAAGCAAGGATTAAGTGGGAAAAACTACGGCTTTGTCCTGTTATTTGCATTATACGACAATAACACACTTGTATCCAATCTCCACTCATATCCAATCTCGCCGTAGTCTAGTAGACAGTGTGTTGGCTTATAAGACGTGAGGCCGCGGTTAAAACTCCAGGTCAGACATCTCGAACAACACGAAAATATGAAAAATATTTCTTAGGCCATTTTCTCTCAGCAGATCAAAATTAAAAATAAAATTGCCATGAAAAAGTTTCTCAAGAATCTGTCATTTGGAGTCGACTTTAAACTGCAGGTCCCGCACTCATGTATAAAATTAACACACACAACATAAGTGGTGTGAGAAATTAGTTTATAATCCTGACTGAAGGGTTGTAAGGACCAATTATGTATGTATGTATCCAATCTACCACGTCATTTGAAACAATCCGAAAAGTCTTATACAGAAGAGAAATGTGAAGAAGACACTATTTTAAGGTATACAGATGAGTGAATTTTGAAACAGGAGCAGCAGCTCGTTTTTCGAGCCCTTGGGGTAACTCACGCGTACCTTCTAAGTGGAAGTCTGTACCATCCAAAGATACACTCAATTCGCACAAAAGACATGAAATAGTAATACAATCTGAACGTCAGGACGTCATTATAGAACTCGGTTTTTATGAGATTAAATTGAAGAAAGTACGAGACTGTATGGGGAGTCTAGGTAAACAAAAAAAGGTTGCCCTCTGCTGGCTCCCAGGTTATAAGGGAATTCTCAGCAATGAACAAGCATACGAGGTTATGAGGAAGGGAGTTTCCACGCCGTTGATGAGGCCATAACCCTTTTGTGAATTGGGGTAGGGTAACGCTTGAAAAGGTATATTTAATGCAAGGGAAGATAAAGAGAGGTAAAGACCCTTCTCCAAACAAGTCGGTTTAAGACAAACAAATCTTTTGTTTTTAAATTAAAATAGGAGGAGATTTAAGATTTAATACATAGGAGTATACAGAAATAACCTGTGGTTGATAATCGGTATTATAATACTTCACTGTAGACTCGGAGTACATTTATTGAAAATGGGGTTGTTTCAAGACCAGCTCGTAGACTCTGTGACGATGGCAATTAATCATAGAAACTCATTCTTGAAACCTGTGGGTCATTAATGCGTATCAGAAGGAAATACTGCGGTGCCTACTATTTATTGTTGACACCGAGCAACGTCCTAAAGTTTATCTGGGCAATAGACTTGAATGAGACATTATAGGGATCCACTATAAAGTTGGGCGAGGGAGAGTGCAACAGATCGTATGGTCGCAATACTAAGGTACAGCTTGACGACAATAATAACGGAACCGATGAATGGGAAGGTACCGAACAAAATTCTAGAGTACGTTAGGGTAACAGAATTTAAAAGAGGATGGCAAGTATAGTTTGACGGCTGTAATATAGATCGTATGAGTGCAGAATTTAGTAACTCTTAACTATAATAAGAAGCCGCTTAGCATACGATCACATGTTTCAGGCAATAAACACTCCTGAGAATCGTGCTTTTATAAGCAATATTTATTTTTTGTTTTGTTATGATTAAGTTTATAAATATATTGCTTTGCTAAAGTTTTTGAAAGTTTCATAAAATTTCCTTTAATATTTATTATTTTACTAGCTGTACCCGGCGCGTGTTCCTGCGCCACCAACAAAAATAAATTTGATGGAAAGACATTATACAAATGTCCAATTAATTTTGAATCATTTTATGGATTTTGTTTCCCATTGTCCAGATGATTCAGACGAACGGGCCTGAGTAGCACGCATTCGATCAGTTTCTAATCTCACTTCTCGTTGCTCAAGTGATTCATGCGAACGGGTCTCAGCGGCTTGTACTCGAAGATTTTCCAGTCTCAATGCTTCTTGAGGTTTAGGTCGACCAATTGCTTGTCGGTTTGGAGGCATGATTGCACGGGAACGACGAGAAAACTGCGTTTAAATTTATTAGAATCCCACGATGTTCCCAATCCAATTAAACCCAACAGTATTTCTAAAAATTTTCCAAAATTAAAATGTTTCAAACTTGTGATTGACATTTTACGGGAATGAGTTATACTAAATATTATTAAAATCATAAATGATGAATCCTAAAATGTCTGGTATTTGTCCGATCAACACATGATCAAATGCGTAGTTTACGATTCATTTTGAATAATTCTCAGTAGCGCTATCTATCGGAAATTAATCGGACTAACTTAGAAACCTCCGTCGACTTATGCGCAACAACTTTGCTAAAGTTCATATCATGATCAAATGCACAGTTTACGATTTAATTCATTTTTAGTAATTTTCAGTAGCGCCACCTGTCCTAAATTGGTCATACCAACTTATAAAACTTCGTCGGCTCATGAGCAACAACTTTGCTAAAGATCATAACATAATTAAATGCACAGTTTACGATTTAAATCACTTTTAGTAATTTTCAGTGGCGCCACCTGTCGGAAATTTGCCATACCAACTTAGGAACGTTCCCCGGCTCATGAGCAACAACTTTGCCAAAGATCATAACATGATCAAATGCATAGTTTACGATTCTATTAATTACATACAAACAAACATTAATTTTTATATCTATATAGCATCTGGAACAAAAATATTTTGAATATGTACTCACTTTTGCACGCCACTGTATATTCAATTGTAAATTTTTTTACTGACTTTAATAACGTTCTGCTTTTTGTCAATCCCAGTGTTCATATGTTGTTGTTAATAGTCTAATTATTTTAATTTTCTGTTTACAACTAATAAATCTATAATTTGTATGCTTTTTTTTTTGATAAATTCTAAATGACAGTGTTTTTTACGACTCTATTACGCAGGCAGTTTTTTTTTAATTTGAAATTAAATTCAATTATCGTTATAAACCATAAAAAAAATTTAAAAAAAAAACAGCGTAAGAAATTTAAATTGCTTAACTGGTATTTATGATTTTATTGAGTTGTATTTTCTAAAGAGAAAAAAAAAACTTTTTTTTTCCAAAAGAGGGGACTTTTTTGTCACACTTATATGGAACAGTTTTTTCGATACTTTGTACTCACTCTACAGGCAAATATTTATTACACTTTTTTTTTTTGTAAAATATATTAAATTTTTTTATTACTTAAGAATTGTTACCATAGCTAGTGAATTATTTCAACAATTAACGTGTTAATAAATAATTTTAAATGACACATACTCGTATAAAAACAATTTCCATAAATATTTAAATTTTGTTTACAAATATTTTTTATAAAATTTTTTTTTAATAAAAATTCAAAGTAGGTGGTGGTTGAGGTATTTCGCAAAATAATAAAACATTTATGGCAAAAAAAAAAAAAAAAAAAAAAAAAAAAGAATTAAATAAAAAATAAATAAAAAACTAAATGCATTGCATGTTTGATTTATTCACTGTGAGTTCAAATCAAACTGTGTTGATTATAAATCTAATATAAAAAAATTTAAAAAACCCCACCCTCTATTAAATTACAAAGAAAAAAATAATAACAATAATAACAATTCAAAAGAAATACTCTGTATAATTCCAATAATTGTCATAAATATTTATACCCGTGATTATTTTTTTCTGAGTTATAAAAACAATTTAAAGAATTCCTATGACCTCTTTAAACAATTCAGGGGAATGCCTAAGCCTGTAGCACCAAATTAATGCGGTAACATTTACATTAATATTTAAAAAAGTAGGACACAACTTTACTACACCCAATAGATAATCTAAAAAGTAAAGAGTGATCACGAAAAAATTTGGTTAAGCACTTGATAAAAATGATTTTCAATGTTACATAATATTGAACGGC
Source organism: Sarcophaga variegata (assembly GCA_932273835.1). Classification (NCBI taxonomy): domain Eukaryota; kingdom Metazoa; phylum Arthropoda; class Insecta; order Diptera; family Sarcophagidae; genus Sarcophaga; species Sarcophaga variegata. The sequence continues at coordinate 116,364,506 of OW026361.1, forward strand.
TTAGTTTAAACAAGACCCGTTGGAAGTACATAATGTTTGGACTAATTGAAGAAAAGTTGTTCATGCCAGGAATAATTAAGAAAATCCACAAAATAATATTCCATAAACGACAATAGAAGATGCGTGAGCTAGCCTCAGCTATAGGGAGAAAACTGCAAGCAACATAAATCATACGTTTGCTCACAATAGAATAGACACAGCAGCGCCTTTTATATGTTTTAATAGAGTTTTTGGTAACGTTTCCCACAATAAAGCCAAGTATTTGTATCTTAGTTACTTACTTAACTGGTCATTACAATCTTTTAGTCAGAATTACAACCCAGCTTCTCACACCATCCAAGTTGTGCAACAGTTTAAAGGCGATTCCAAACGACTGATCTTTAACCCTTTGACAGACACCAACATTTTAGGAGGTCTTCCCGTGGGACACTTGCTGTAGCTCCGATTTTATGAAGGAAACAATTTATGACGTGTATACACGTCATGTCCCCCTCAGAAACTCTTGTTATGACGTCTATAGACGTCAGTGTCCGTCAAAGGGTTAAGAAACTTTTCATGGTAATTGTATGTGCTCTCAGAGTTTTTGCCAGAAGACTGCTGAGATCAGGTTGCCGAAGAAATATTTTTTTGAGAAGCCTAAGCTGAAGTTTGAACCACAACCTCACGTCTAATAAACCACAACACCTCGTCACAAGATCAACTGTCTCATCATTGTCGCAAATTCCCACATGACCTGGGACTCAGCAGAAGTACGGCCGCGCTTCCCTACCTGTTTCACATTTCCCAGACAGTTCAACTATCTCATACTATCTTGGAGATAACTTCCCTCTTCACTTATTGCTCTCGATGCAAAGCGTTGCACAAACTGGTTCTGAACAAGTGACAGAGAAAGCTATGATGTTGCCGAATGAATCTCGGGTGAGATTTATCTCCCATTACCGTAACCATAGTCTTTACAACTCCAGTCCCCACTTTCACGTGCAACGGGCATAAATAGAAAGGTTCCAGCGTCGCTGTCAGTCAGATGGTATCGCTACTTCCCGTCCTATGTACTGTATATCCAAGCTGATTTGAGAATTTTTCGATAGATTTCTGCTTTACGATACCCATGCATTTCGATGGCTACGCCAAGAAATGAAATTATCGAATTTGCTATGAATAGCCAAAAGCAGTTAAAGACCTGCCAATACTGCAAGATGTACTGTTTGATGCTTTCTGTGGGTTGGTGGAATCACTAGACCGTACTTCTTTACAAACGATGGAAAACGCAAAGAAACAAGGTACTGTGCGATGACTTTTATTATTTTGGACAAAAAATGGAAGATTTAATCTTGGGTTGTAAAGGGTGTTTTTTATAGAGGTATAAAACTTTAAGTTGACATTACTTTTCAAGATGGCGACCGATTTAACAGCTGTCAAGTGATTTATTATCAGTTTGGTTTGGCAATTCATCATGAATAGACTCACGCCTGAACAACGCTTGCAAATAGTGCAATTTTATTTCGAAAATAATGGCTCTGTGCGGAAAACGTATCGCGCACTACGTCCATTTTATCGTCGACAAAATCGTCCATCAGAGCAGTTAATTCGATTAACCATGGAACGTTTTTGCACCACGTTTACTCTTATTGATAACTCGCATCCCCAGAGACGCTGTACGGTGCGTACAGAAGAAGCCATTGCTGCTGTAGAGCGTAGCATTGAGGAAGACCCGAATGAGTCCATCCGCCATCGAGCACAGGAATTGGATCTGTGTCCATCCACTTTATGGAAGATTTTGCGGATCTTGGTTTGCGTGCTTACAAAATCCAACTCGTGCAAGATTTGAAGCCAAACGATCATCAAGTAAGGCGTAGATTCGTCGAATGGGCCCAAAACGAGATTACCGTTGTTCCCGATTTTCATAAGCGAATTTTGTTTAGCGATGAAGCGCACTTCTGGTTGAATGGCTACGTCAACAAACAAAACTGCCGCATTTGGAGTGAAGGTAATCCTCAAGTGTATGTGGAAACACCGTTACATCCAGAAAAACTGACTGTTTGGTGCGCTTTATGGGCTGGTGGAATCATTGATCCGTACTTTTTCAAACACGATGGTGGCCAGAACGTTACAGTCAATGGTGATCGGTATAGAGCCATGATTACTAACTTTTTCATTCCTGAATTGAATAACCATGATGTCCAGGAGATGTGGTTTCAACAAGACGGCGCAACATGTCACACAGCTCGTGCCACAATAGATTTATTGAAAGACACGTTTGGTGACCGCCTAATTTCACGTTTTGGACCTGTGAATTGGCCTCCAAGATCTTGTGATTTAACACCGCTAGACTACTTTCTGTGGGGCTATGTAAAGTCATTGGTCTATGCGGTAAAGCCACAAACGCTTGACCATTTGGAAGACAACATTCGCCGTATTATTGCCAGAAATCATATTTAAAATGTAATGCCACAAGATTATCTTTCGGATAAATAAAAGTCATGTCAATCGAATAATCCATCGTTGTTTTATTGCAACTTCAAGTTCTATACCCCTATAAAGAACACCCTTTATATGGTTTTGGCAATGCGGCGTTACATACCACATGGAAAGCGGTGCAATGAACCTGTTGATAGGCGAGTTTGTTGTTCGTTAACTACATGAATTTTTTGTGGGAATAGACGAAGCCTCCCGTGTGTACAGAGACTGGAAAACAAAATTTAGGATGTCAGTTGAAATACTGGATGGACTGCACAGACTTAGTCCCGTGCAACATTCATAAGAAATAATCTTTAAAACGTAAATGGAAGACATATGTACGTGAATTGCCTTAAATAAATGTTTCACTCACATTGAGCAATATTCCTACGTTTATTTTTTTAATTTTCAAAACCCTAGCGATTCAAACACAAATCACCAAAACTGGAAATTAAAGGGAGTCTGTTTTAAACTGCAGTTTCATGTACGTCCTAAACATATTTGAATATTAACAAATAAAGTCTTCTTTGTTTTTTTTTTGTTGTTGTTGTTAATTTTTACTACAATAAAAATATTGAAAAAAAAACTCATCAATTATTGATCGATCATTTAACGCAAAACAAATTTGAGTTTTTTTTTTAATTTTTGGTATTCAAATGACCGTTCAAGCATAAAATCTTTTTAGCAAATATTTTGAAATATTTTTTTTTTGGTTTTTTTCTTTATTTTTAAATAAAATTTTATGCTTAAAATACGTGTGTATAGTAAATAAAAGTGGCGGCAATGGAATTATTTGTGTATAGTTTTTTTTCTGTGTTTCTCTATTTATTTATTTATTTACAAACAAAAAAATGATTATAAATTGCCAAGAATTTTATTTTGTTATTATTTATTATGATTATAATTGGGATTAGGATTAGGATAAGGGGGGGTATGGATTGTGTTTTTTATTATTATTTACTATTGTTGAAAAGACATCATGTGCGAAATGGCTCTGAAAATATTTTTATTTGATCGTCGTACGATATAATTTTTTTTTCCGTTTTTTTTATAATTTGGTATGTGAGTTAAAAGTATTGAAATATTAAAATCATTGGGCGGTGCAGTTGAGACACACCTTATAATATGGCAACAAAAAAACAAAAGCAAAACAGAAAAAAAAATTGGAATTCAACGACAAAAACGGTTTAAAAAAAAACAGCCAAAAGGTATGTGTTGTTTATAAATCGTATGTGACTGTTAAAAATAAAGTTTTAACCAACAAAAAAAAAAAAAAAAAAAACCATTACAGCTAACATAACATATGCTCGTAAATATTTAACTCTACGGCCACAAATATTGCACAGCAAACATACATACCTACATATTTATTATGTGGTACACTCTTTATGCCAGGGTAAACTAAACTGGGTATGTACTTATGAACAGAAAATCGTTTTTTTTTTTTTATTTAGTTTAACGAATCAGTTTTAGAAGAAAAAAAAAATTAAAATAAAAATAAAAATCAGCAAAATTATATTTATAAAATCATTCAAATATTATTAAAACGTTCAACATAAACTTGTGATAAAAAATATACATCATGAACAACAAAAATAACCGGCTACATAGTTTTGAAAAGTGCCAAATGCCAGTAACTTCAAGGAATGTAAACATGTGGGAGATTATTATTATGCGAATTCCGTATCAGTATAAAGTCATTAGATACCTGAAGAATATGTAGAATGTCAGATACGCGTAAACATTGCAAGTAACAAAGTAGTGGGCGCACTTGCAAGTAATAGTACAACAGATAATTTGAAAGAATTTATATTTGAATATTTTCTCATTTATCAGGAAAGTATGGAAAAATTAAACCACTTTTATGCTTAAATATGCGCATTAAACTTAAATAGAATCTATCTAAAGAGCCTCATATCAGTCATAACAGAATACCGCCCCCTAGTTTACACGCCCACAACAACTTCTACAGTAGATGTGCGGACGACGGAAAAAGGTAGATCTTAGAACATTTTCTCTGTTACCGTCCTGGGACAAAGAATTCTTAGGCATTCAGAATTTATTGACAGAACATGTATTGACAAAGGTGATTCGAATAAAACCTACAGTCGCGAACGCCTACACGGGAATGGCATTCGCGCCGTCCCGTCAAAAAAAAAAAAAAAAGTCGCAGTAGTCTAGTAGGTAGTGTGTTGGCTTATTAGACGTAAAGCTAGGGTTCGAGCCCCAGGCCAGGCATCAAAGACAAAATACAAAAAGTATTTTTTCGGCGACTTCCTCTCAGTAGATTTCTGGCAAAAACTCTGAGAGTAAATAAAAATTGCCATGAAAGAGTTTCTCAATAAATAAAAATCTGTCGTTCGGAGTCGACTTTAAACTGTATAAAATTAACACACACAACATAAGTGGTGTGAGAAACTAGGACGTTGTACAATGGGTCAATTCGACCTCCGGGTACCGTACTTGTCTTAATTCCCAAGTACACGTCCTCTAACCTAACCTAACCTAACCTACACATTCGTAAAACTATCAGAATGAATTGAGGAATGCCAGCCAGGACTTATAAATGAATTGCGGAATACGTTGTAATTCAATTCAAGTAAGCCCTGGTTTTCAGGACGACTGGCAATTAAAACTGGCCTAATCTATCACATATTTTAGAGGTTATACTGACTATATAACAACTTCTACACTAGAAACGCAGGGTATGTAAAGTTACAACTTTTCAGTGCTCCGGGACAAATCATGGTTAGAGCGAAGTGACCTTAATCATGCCATTAAAAAATGGAGCTTTTATTGCTCTTAGATGTCAACTTTGATGTTCTGTACACAAAACATAAGGATGATGGGTGTGCTACAATGCTGACCATTCAAATAGTGATAGTGGACTTAAATTTACACTTTACATAAAAGGAAGGACAATTCGAAATGCAGGAGGAGCAGCACAGCTTAAAAGAACCTCAGACTCACGGATTCTACATTGCAGTAAAGTATGGGGCACATAACCTAGAATGCAAAATACAAAAAACAGACAAATTTCTGTACAAAGAACATAACAAATCCTGGGTTTAGGAAGAATCTTGATTCATAACCAGACTTACCTTACCTAAATTAGATAGGAAGGGTACTGCTTAAATTCTCACGAATCGTTATGCAATGGGTAGGCATACAGCAGGAACATTGCTTATCTGCAACTGATTTTTGCAAACATTGAAGGTGGAGTGACAAATAAAAGTATATTGTCCACTTTATATGCCAGTATCTCCCTTTGATGCAACACAGATTTCTATCAAAGTGTGACCAAAACCCTTTCGCAATAATCTAACAAAACTATCGTAACTTGATATCGGATCAACCACAAAATTCTATAAATTTTCAGAATATTTTTCAGCTTCATTCTAAGGAATTCATGCTTTAATACGAAGTCCTTATGCTGATTAATTAGAATCAATTAATCAGAACTTAACAGCTAGATTTAGAGCATGACTTCCTGTAGTATAACAGCGGGTGCACAAATGAGCGTTTATTTCAAAGAAGCTGTCACTTCCTTGTATTCTAATCCAAAAGTTGCTTCAGCATAGCACGGAATCTGTTTTTTAAACAGCATTACAAACCCTCTCAATATTTTAATTGAGCGGAGAGCTAAAACGTAGATACAACGAAAGCAAAGCAAAAAAGTGGAACGCAAATGAAAACCCGAGGGAAATTGAGAAATGGGGAAGTGGAGCGACGCTGTAAAATGCAAACAAAAGGTATTATTTCTTCCTCAGTCCTAGTCAGAGGCCAGCTATTTCCGAAAATTGTTTTACAAAACAGAATGAAGATATTAATCGTGGCGGCAGACTTCTAAAATTAAAATATCAATTCCAATCAACATCTTCATATGGATCTTCAACTTGAAACGTAAATTAATGCCTTTAAAGAATTCTATGATGTGAAAACACCAATACACACAGAAATACAAAGATGAATTGAAACTAAATTGTATATACACTACGAAAATTATCGTTTGGCATTGCATGAAATTTCTTCAATTGGAATCTACAGATAAGAGGGTCAAGCAGTTAAAGAAGATACTTTAAAACGAAGAAGTTATCCGAATAAAAAAATATTGTTTAGATCTTGTGCCCCACTTTAATGTAATCTTTTAGAATGAATTCATCATTTTGAACGTCTGCCTGGAATACATGTTACTTATACTATGGGATCTAGTAAGTGTTGAGAGTGCGTGTGTATGTGTGTGCATAAAAACGCCAACTATTTCTTGATTTTTTTTTATTTTTCTATAAAAATATTTAAAAAAAAAAAGTGTAAAAAAATAAATACAGTCAGCGACATGGTATGCATCTTAAATAAACGTGCGAACCAAAACTATTCATACTCATATACTCGTACTTAAAGTCACTAAACAACCGAACCAGCCAGCCAGCCAGCCAGCCAGCCAGCCAGCCATCTATAGCAACACAGTTCCACAACAACCACCAGCCAGCAGCAACACCATTTCATACCATTCCATAGCTTAAATGTTGTGTAAAAAAAACAGCAGAAAGAAGAAGAAAAAATATGCGAAGTGGCCTAAAAAAAAGAGGCATAAACGAAGCATAGGCTGACTGACTGGCAGGCATAAAAACATACATACGGACGAGTGATTTTTTCATATTAAAAAAAAATTAAAAAATTCAATAAAAAAAATTTTACTTTGAAAAATAAATAAAAAAAAAATTTTTTAAAGCGATATTATCGAACTCTTGATAGCGTATCAAAATGGTATTCCAATTGGAATTGTTTATTTCGATAGAAATTATTATTAATCGAGAAATTTTGATTGAAAATAGGGGTTAGTTTCGTAGTTTTTCGGTTCACTGGAATTTCATTTTTACGTCATGGGAAATACAATGAGACAGCAGTTCTAAGGAACGACAGGGGACACTATCCATATTGTATATACAAGGGGGGGGGGGGGGGGCAATAAGTCCAGAGTTGCTGGAAAACTGTAAGCTTCTAATGAACTTGTCTCTCATTATCCTGATCACAGTCTTCATTGCTCTATTTTATATCGCCGTAGTATATTTCGAAATTCTCCCGGGACGCCAACCTGGATCAATGAGGAGTCGTGCTCCATCGCTAGGCTCACTTGGCCCACAATGGATAGGAGGCGTACCAACCAGCTACTTGGACTTGGCCGTAATATCATCTCGATCACAGTGGCCATGCTTACAGGCCACTGTGTTATGGGAGGACACGCGGAAAGAATGCTACTCCCACTTAACGACTTCTGCCGTGGATGCAGATCCGCCGAGGAGGAAGAGACTGTCATCCACTTCCTCCGCCAATGCCCATCCATTGCGGGATGCAGATATAGGTTATTTGGCTCTCCGACCCTTGTCAGCTTGACGGAGCTATCGTCCATTGATATCAAGGACATAGCCTCGTTTATAAAACTTTTTGGCTGGTTTTCCAGAGTGGGGTAGTCGTGCTTTTTGGAAAATGTGCAGCCCTTGCGCTGACCAACTTCCCCCTCCTTGGATCGGAGGAACTTGGTCAGTGCCGAGGCTGCGTTCACCTGTGGCGTCACAACGGACCCCTATGCGTGCTCAAGTGAGCTTTTTTTTTGGTAAATTAAAGCTACCACGGTAACCTAACCTAATCGCTAATCGTAGTCTAGTAGGCAGTGAGTAGGTTTATTTTATTAGACGATAGCCCGTTCAGACACCAGCTCAGACGCCTCAAAAAAAATTTCTTTCTTAGCAATCTTATGGCAAAAGGTTTAATAGAAAAAAATTGCTAAAACTTTGCCGCTTTTAGTATGCTAAGGACGTATCTATTTCGATGCAGTACGACAAATTTAGTTGCAAGTAGAGGATGGCACCTATGTACACATGTATTGTGCAACCGTAAATTAGCATTGACAATAAATAGAAATTAAATGGAGTATTGTTCTGAACTTCTCACTGTATTGAATGCTCTAAGTGTCTTTGTAACACTGCTTTCTACATCTGTAACTTGATCACCATTTTCACAATTTATTAAGACTACATTTAAGATTACGAACTCTTCTGAAGCTGGGTTGGTATTTTCAAATTATATAAACATATAAAACACAGGTCGGGTCTGCAATTGCGATCCAATGCAGTACATATAGTTTCAATCAAATACAACAAATCTGAACATTCTGTGTAGATGCCACGATGAGCTGATTTAAAGCAATTTCATGGTCACGATAGTTGTAAATTTAGAAATTAAAATTAACGCGCTGACATATTTTCAAATACTCGTATGACGCAAATATCATCATACATCATCATGCAAACATCTTTACGTATTTAAACACTTTTTACGTAGTATGACATTACCGTTACCTGAAAGGTTACGTCACAAAATATCTGTAATCACTTACAGTGTAACAAATTGTTAAAAACAGATATGCTTCGATAGAAATAAATACAATGACATTTTTTTCTTATAAACAATAGGCGCATATGGAACGTGACATACATATGTCATAAAATTTATTAATTATATCGGGTCCGCCATCTAACGTTTTGTTTTTCTCAACTAGTGCTTATTTCGTGAATTGTAACACTCTTAGCTCATGTCTGATTTGACAGGTAATTAGTTTTATCCTTCCGCTGAACGAATATGGTTGTGTATACGCTTGAACAACGCTGGGAAATATTGCGACATTACTTTGAAAATCATGGTAATGTTGCAGAATGTGTGCGAAAATTGCGTACGGATTTTGGAAGAAGAGAAGCACCGTCAGCTCCGTATGTTCGTTATCTTGTGAAAAAAGTGAAAGAAACTGGCATCCTCATCGATAAACCAATGCGTGAAAAGCCAAAAACAGTGCGTACACCCGAGAGTATTGCTGCTGTGGCAGAAAGTGTGCGTGAAGCGCCATCAACATCAATTCACCGTCGTTCTCAACAATTGAACATTTCAGAGACATCATTGAGATGAAATTTGCATAAAGACCTTGGGATGCCGCCATACAAAGTCCAATTGGTTCAGGAGTTGAAGCCAATTGACCATCCAATGCGTTTTCGCTTTGCTAAGTGGGCCTGCGATCGACTTACAGAAGATGCCGATTTTGGCAAAAAAAAATCATCATTTCAGATGAAGCTCATTTTGATCTTGGCGGGTATGTAAACAAGCAAAATTGTCGCATTTGGGGCACAGCACGCATACATTAAAAAGCCGACGCACCCAAGACGAGTCACTGTTTGGTGCGGATTTTGGTCCAGAGGCATAATTGGGCAATTTTTCTTCGAAAATGAGCAAGGAGTGGCCGTTACAGTCAATGGCGATCGTTATCGGGCCATGTTGAACGAATTTTTGTTCACAAAAATGGAAGAGGAGGATATTGGCAACATTTGGTTTCAACAGGACGGCGCTACGTGCCAAACAGCCGAAGTTACACTCGATGTTTTGCGTCCTGTTTTTGAAGATCGCATTATCAGCCGCAGAGCTGATGTCGTTTGGCCACCTCGGAGCTACGATTTGACACCATTGGATTATTATTTGTGGGGTGCCGTTAAAGATAAGTATTACGCCGACAAGCCAGAGACAATTGACGCTTTAAAGGACAATACTCGTGAAGCCATTGGTGAAATACAGCTGCACACAATCGATAATGTGCTTAAAAATTGGACCGATCGTGTAGACTACTGCATGGCCAGCCGAGGCAGCCATTTGAATGAAATTACTTTCCATTATTAACCGGAAGGATTGTACTTTCAAATAAAAAAAGAAATTTGAGAAAATATTCAGCAGGTTTTTTTAAAGCATTTTCAAAAACAAAAAAGTTATTTGGCGGACCCTTTACTACAATATATTTTAAAACCAATTTCATTTAAATAATGAACAAATTTTCTATTTGCAAAAATTAATTTTTTGAAATGAATTGAATTCTTAAGCAATGTATCAAAAGTGTGCAAATATTCTGGACGGAAGGATTACGTCAAACACATCAATTGCATGTTATTTTGAAGTAACGCATTACAAAATTAATATTATTGAAGTCGTCGCAGTCTAGTAGATAGTGTATTGTCTTATTAGACGTGAGGCAGCGGTTCAAAACCCAGGTCAGACATCTCGAACAAAAAGAAAATATAAAAAAATATTTCTTAGACGATTTTCTCTCAGCAGATTCCTGGCAAAAACTCTGAGATAGAAATAAAATTGTCATGAAAAAGTTTCTCAGGAATCTGTCATTCGGAGTCGACTTTAAACTATAGGTCCTGTACTCATGAATAAAATTAACACACAACATAAGTGGTGGGAGAAGCTAGGTCGTAATCCTGACTGAGTTTATTTTAATTTCAAAACAACGGTTTTCTAATTTTCGTGCGAATAATTAAGTTCGAAAAAAAAATACAATCATATGTAAATATTATGTTAAGTTGTTAATATTTATAAAATAATTAAAAAAATATACATACATATGTATACCTATGTATTTCTTTAAATTCATAAACAAAAATAAAATAAAAAATAAAATAAAAATTAAATGTTTATTTAAAAATTCTTGACTCACCTTACGCAGTGCTAAAATTAGCACTCGTTTGCATAAATTTATTCAGACATTGTGTTGCGGTCGCTGTTAATGCACAATTGAACATAATCCGTACACTGATACACGGAGCGTGAATGAAAGAGACGACAACGCGTGGTGTAAATCCAAATACAAATTGAAAACCAAAAACAAAATGAAATCAATTCGAAATTAAACAAAACAAACACCTTTTAACACCAATTTTAAAAACAAATATTATTTTTTCTTTTTTTTTTTCACTTTTTTTCTTAAGAAATAAATTTTATTTTCTTTTCTTTTTCTTTTTATCTTTTCTTTTATCTTTAATTTATTTCTTTTTTTCTTCTTCTTCTTGTATGTTGTTGGGGTTTAAGTTTAAGCGCGTTGCGTTTGCTATAGTATTTCTTTAAGATGCAATATTGATTGGAAAAACAAATTTGATTTGGGTTTTCTTTTTCTTTTTTCTTTTTAATTTTTTAATATTCGCTACAATAATTATTATTCGATTGTTTTAACCACACGAGACAGACACTGAAATGAAAGCAAAAAAAAGAGAGAAAATTTCAAATTAGTTTTGTTATAACAACCATAAAGATGATTAAAGTTTGAAAAATAATTACAAAAAAAAGTTGTATTAAAAAATATAATGAAAGAAGATAAAGATTAGTAAGTAAGAGCCTTATTTAATCTACGGTTCTTCGTTAATATTACAGATAAGCCTTTAAAATCATTACCATATAGGTCTAAAGTTTAGGTTAAATTAACCCAGAGTATAACTTAAAAATTACAAAGGTCAGACGAAACGAAATATGACAAAATATTTATTTCCGACTTCCTCTTAGTAGACTACTGAGGGCAAAAAAAAGTGCCATAAAGTTTCTCAAAAAACACGTGTTTTTCGGAGTTGACTTTAAATTGTCCACATATACATATAAGAGAAACACTCACAACATAAGTGGTGTGAGAAGCTAGGTTGTAATTCTGCCTAAAGGGTTGTAATAACCAATTATGTATGACCCAAACATCTCGGACAAAAACGAAATATGAAAAATTGCTTTCGGCGATTTCCTCTCAGTGGTCTTCTTACTCTGGAGAGTAAAATAAAATTGTTCATTAAGCTGTAGGTACCGCCACTCATCGATAAAATTATCAAACACAACACAAGTGCTGTGAGAAGCTAGGTTGTAATTCTGCCTAAAGGGTTATAATGACCAATTATGTACGTACATAAGTCATAGTATATGCTACACTGACTTCGATGGTGCTTTGGAAACTGCAATGTTTAAACAGTTTGATCACGAACCCGAATACTCTAGAAAGGCTTGTGGCACCAAACCTGCAAAACTATAGATTTGCAGAAATGTTTACTTAGTTTTTGTTACTAAAGGGTCTGCCAATTAACTTCTTTTTGAAAATGCTTTAAAGAAAAACTACTTTTTTTCCAATTTTCTTTTTTTTATTTGAAAGTACAATCCTTCCGGTTAATAATGGAAAATAATTTCTTTCAAATGGCTGCCTCGGCTGGCCATGCAGTAGCCTACACGATCGGTCCAATTTTTAAGCACATTATCGACTGTGTGCAGCTGTATCTCACCAATGGCTTCACGAATATTGTCCTTTAAAGCGACAATTGTCTCTGGCTTGTCGGCGTAACACTTATCTTTGACGGCACCCCACAAATAATAGTCCAACGGTGTCAAATCGTAGCTCCGAGGTGGCCAAACGACATCAGTTCTGCGGCTGATAATGCGATCTTCAAAAACAGGGCGCAAAACATCGAGTGTAGCTTCGGCTATGTGGCACATAGCGCCGTCCTGTTGAAACCAAATGTTGCCAATATCCTCCTCTTCAATTTTTGTGAACAAAAATTCGTTCAACATGGGCCGATAACGATCGCCATTGACTGTAACGGCCACTCCTTGCGCTCATTTTCGAAGAAAAATTGCCCAATTATGCCTCTGGACCAAAATCCGCACCAAACAGTGACTCGTTTTGGGTGCGTCGGCTTTTCAATGTATGCGTGCGGGTTTTCTGTGCCCCAAATGCGACAATTTTGCTTGTTTACAAACCCGCCAAGATCAAAATAAGCTTCATCTGAAAATATTTTTTTTTTGCCATAAGCAGCCATTTGAATGAAATTATTTTCCATTATTAACTGGAAGGATTGTACTTTCAAATAAAAAAAAGAAATTTGAGAAAATATTCAGTAGTTTTTTTTAAAGCATTTTCAAAAAAAAAAGTTATTTGGCGGACCCCTTATATAAATATATATGAACTCAATGAGAATTATTAAAATTTTTATAAACATGAATAATTTCTTGTTTTATTGCTATAAAATATTGAAATAAATTAATAATTATAAGTAACGAAAATGTTGTCAAGTTTTTTATAAATATCATCCACAACAGTATCTTGATTTATGCTTTGCACTGTAAATATATTTTTGAGCATATGCTTTGAATTTCTTTTACAATAATTTGCATTAAAAAGTATATTTTTTCAATTCAATCAATACCAATAATCTGTTTCTCTGTTTTCTAAAGTTTACAATTTATTTACATAAATTAAATCAAGACCTTACATACTACATACATACATACATATTTAATTATATTTTTTTTTATTTAAAATTATTAAATTTATTAATACGTCGACTGTAAAATTTATTAAAATTATTATTTAAAATGGCATGTATTTTCACATTTTTTTTTGTTTTGTTTATCGCTTTAAATCAAATGTTTGAAGATTTAATTGAGACCATAAATAAATTTCTCAAAAAGCACGCGGTTTTTGGATTTTTTTTCTTAAATATTTTTCTAAAGCAATAACAACAACCACTTGTTGATGATTTGTTGTTAAAAAAAAAACAAAACAAAACAAAATATTTACGTATTGCCCCAACAACGAAAAAATAAACGTTTTTTTGTGCTGATTTGACGTTATTTTTTTGTTACTTTTTCGCTTTCATTGTTGCTGGTGGTTTCGCTCTCTGTTGTTCCTGCTCTTTGGTAATAAATTATGAATAGCGTTGAATGGCTGGTTGGTCAGTGGGGAAACGGTATAAGCCAACATCATTATTATTTATTAAAGAAATTTTATCCATTTATAATTAATTTTTTTAAATATTCTGTTTTTAATTTTTGTTTTTCTTTTGCTAGTATATTTCATAAGGCAGAGTGATTGTTTCTTGTTTTTCGGTTTTTTTCTACTTCTTCTTAGTTTTGCGTCAACAAATTTAAATTTAAACAAAATAAAATAAAAACCAAAGTAGTATTAATAAAATACAATACATATTTAAATTTCTATGTAAATAAGCTTTTACATGGAAGTATATTCTCTCTAACAAACAAATAGACACACACAATTCAAAATCATGGTCACTTCCACAGTGTGGTCAACTTAACTATAAAAAAAGAAACTCTTTTAGTTTAAAGAAAACGTGTAAATATATTGTGTTGAACTCAATTTATATCACTGTTTCGGTTACGAATACTGTTGGTGATGCTGCTAAAGCCCACTTCACACGGTAATACTTTACGTACGGAAAATCTAATGCAAAAGTAAAATGAATTTCCATCCGTATGACAAAAAAGAGAATAAAAGTCGTCTGATTTATATTTTTTGCGTTTACATGATCGGTATAAGACAATAACAAAGTAAAATGTAAACAGCTGTTACACTTTTTTTCTATGTATTTACATAAAAATACATCCCTGATCTAATGCGACTTGCTTGTTTTTTGAATCATTTCAAAAAATGAAGAGAACCATACGACTGTCAAACTTTTCATCCGTATTTTCTCTCAATGTGTGATGATTTCATTACATAGTACGTTTAGACGATCACATCCGTACTCTTCTACACAAAATTTTGACAGATCATATTACTTGTGGGACCGTGTAAAGTAGGCTTAATGCTGTTACACACTTTCAATTGCATTTTATAAACAAACAATTTCAAATAAAAAAGAGAAATGCATGCTGAGCATTACATGTGACGATGGACAGTTATTATCAGTGTTGTATAATTCAGTACTTTAATCCATTTTTGAGTGCTTATCAATTTCAAAAATACCATAGTACCCCCGCTATACTTTCAGTACTTTTTTATTATTACATATTTTATGGTTTGCGCTTTTCAACTATTAGTGGATGAGCAACATGTTCAACGTCATGCTAAAGGTAGAATTAGTCTTTAGCCCCGGTTAGCCCAACGGTAAGTATCTAATTTGCTCTTCATATGCTAAAATAAACGTTCATTCCGTTACGTTCCTTCGACATTTGACTAAACGAGGCTTTTACGTTCCGAATCAGCTGTTTTTCTTTTATATATGAGAGTCATGCATAAATCATTAGTTTTTCTATTCCATTCCGTACGTGTATTAAGTATAAATAAAAGTACCATTTCATGCAAAAAAAGTACTCTTTCAGTTATCTTTCAGTACCATTTCAATTCAAAATTTAAATTTTGTAACAGTGATTATTATTGTAATGTTTAAGAGACACAAAAAGGGAGAGAGAGAATGCGAGCTGTGGAAAATTCATAAAAATTTTTATTATGTTTTCAAAGCAACAAGTATTTACAATCATTGCAAGTATTTACTCTGCTTTTTATATTAATTTTTAGAGAGAGAGAGAGTGTGTAATTAATGTTATTGTTGTTGTACCATGACCTTTTTAATACACATACTATGCAGTATTTCTGTTTTTTTATTGCTATTGTTGTGTGGTTTTGTTTGACTTTACTTATTTATGTTATGCATGAATAGCTTTCATAATATACACAAATACATGCATAGACTAACATTTATGTGAGATTCTCTTTCGCTAATAATACTTATGTATGTCTTCTCTCTGTCTTTAAAAAAAAGACAGTGTGGTCAAGCAAAAGAAAGCACAAAACGGTAAATAATTGTAATTCCAATGTATGTAATAATTAATAAATAAAATAAAATAAATAAACAAATATATAAACCAATAATGCAAAAAAAATTTAAAATATAGAAAAGATTACTTCGGAAAATATCCTTATAAAACCATTGAAGTATCTATCATACACAAAGTCAAGCTATCTGTTACAAAATACGATCAAATGGCCGTTTGAAGAAAATATTAATCAAAATACTATTTGCATAACATAACTTGAGTCCGTGAAATTTCAAATTTAATGCGTTTTTGAAAAAAAAGGAGTTTAACTCTCCAGCAAAGTCTCCTTGAAATTCTATAAATGTTTATGGAAGTTAGCTCATCACCAAATTATTGCTTGAGGTTTAGAAAGAATGATAATCACTGGGAAGTAAATCCGGAGAATAGGGCGGAGGAGAAAACAATTCATAGCCTTTGCTGCCATAAAACTGTGGTGCATATCATGCACCAGTCTACTTTAAAACCTAGTCAGACAAACGGCTGTTGTTTCAGTTAAAGGATAAAGAATTTAAAATGTCTGGACATATTAACCCATTCTCGTATGAAGTATATTCCCTGATAATTTTGTTTCTAAAGAAAAGTTAAAACATATTTTAACAACATATACACTGAGCGTCAAAAGTGAGTAAACACCACTGAAATAATTCATTTTCTTAGGATAACGAGAAAAGTAAATGAGAATAGTCGAATAAATTTCCAAAAATAAAAATGTTTAATTATTACTTATAAAATGTTAAAACAAAAACAACAATTCATGATAAAGAAACTTTTTTTATACTTAAGAACAAAACTGTTTTATACTTAAGAACAAAAGTGTTGACTAACTTATGGCGTTCAGTGTATGTACTTTATTATAAACCTTTTGTTGTATTAATTGAGTGTCGCACTATGCTATTTATATAGTTTTTTTAAAATTTAAGGAGTGTTAGAAATAACAATGACAAGGAATAACCGTGATCATAAAATAAAAAAATAGCAAATAACTCAATACCAAATTGTCGCATACTTCTCCCCATTTTCCTACTGATAAACCGTTCTGAAAACTACACCCGACATGAATAGAAGGAATGCCCTAAGTATTGGTCTTTGTTTTAAAAAGAAATTTAATAACTTTCAACACATTATTTTTTTTACAATATTTTTAATTTATATTTATTTATTACTTTTACACAAATTGTTTTGTTACTCATTTTATATTCTGTCAAAGAATTTTAGTTATTAAATAGAGTGTATAAGATTTAAAAACTTATATTTTATAATCAATTGCATGTCTGTTTCATTTAAAAAATGTTTTGTATGGTGATTATTTACTTAATTTTGTAATAAAAATAATAACAGCTTTCATTGTTTTTATTTGTTTATTTTTTTAATTATACTATGTATTTTATTTATTTAGTTTTTAATATATTTTTTACTTTATTCGTTTATCTTAAATTTAATACTGGCACTGTCTCGAAACATGCACAAATAAATATAATATTTTGATTATCATAAATTGATTAATTTAATATTTAACGTCATTTATATTTAACGTTTTATTTTTATTATAAATTTACAATATTTGTTTTTTTTTTCTTTTTTCAACACTTTCTCGATATTCCGTAGTTATTGGCTTGATGACCTTTTCAGTTTTTAATAAAAATTTAATGTTTATTTTTATTATTTATTTAACATTCCTCGTAAATTATTATATTTATAATTATTTTTACTGCATGAAACATAATTTTAATTGCTAATAAATCGTCGTTTTATTTATTATTTTATTTTAATTTTTATCATAAAAATGTTTTTCCTTTAATTTATAAATTTATCTTACAGCTCAATATAGTTATTAATTTTTGTTAATAGTCTCACTTTTTTACTACTACGATGACTCTTCAAATCTATGATTTGTATATTTTTCCTTAATTTTAATTTTTTTATTTGAATACTATTCTGAAACATTAACGATTTTTTTATTTTTTATTACTTTTTCTTAATAAAAAAAATATTAATTGTGTAAATTCTCTGTCCATTTTAATGTTATATATTTAATTTGTTTATAATATGAATTTGATTTACGCATACATTTTAAATAATTTTATTATTTGTATTCTAATTTATTTTTCATTTTTATTTATATTTAGTTTTGTTTCCTTATTTTTCTTTACAGCATTTCTATTTCATTTATAACATTTTTAATTTTTTTTTATACTTTTTTATTTATTTTTATTCAATATTTTATTATTTATTTTTGTTATTTATTTTCGCATTTTTTACATATTTAAAGTTTTTTTTGTTATTTTTATTAATATTTTTTGTCATTTTTTTATAGATATTTCTATTTTTATAATTTTAATTTAAGTTCATTTATTTTATCTGACCTGAATTTTTATTTTGTTTTATTATTTATTTTTTTATTTTATTTTTACTTATTTGAATTATTAATTTATTTTTAATTTCTTTTTAATTTTTAGTGGTTATAATTGTTAAATTTACTAAACATTTGTATTTTAATTTTTACAGTTTTTATTTACATTATTATTTTATATTTTTATTTTTAATTATTAATTTTACTAGTTTCTATAATATTCCAAAATTTCATAACTTTTTAAATGCTTATTCATTTTTTTATAATAATGCCAATCACAATTTTAAATATTTTTTACGAGGTTTAATTTTCAAACATGCACACCGGTTATTGTTATTTATATTATTTATAATGCAAAGTAAATTATTTATTATATTTTATTTCGTTTATTTATAATTTTCTGCATATCTGAGTATATTTGCTTTCATAATTTACTTTTCTTGCTCATAATTGTTGCAACTGGATGTTAACGAAAATTTTATGATTGAAGGAGAATTAATTAGTAATTAATAATATTAGCATTTATTTTTTAATTTACTTTTATTTAAAAATTCCATATTATTTATTTTTATTAAATTTTTATTTCAGTTGAGCTTTCGAGAACCATTTTTCTTAATCAATTTAATTTTATTTCTTTTTAAATGGCATTTATTAAAAAAAATATTTTTCTATTTATTCAGTCCAGTTTTTAAAATTTTTTTTATATATTTTTCCTTTACATTTTGAAAATTAATTTTTTATTTTTACGTCTATTTATATTTAAAAATTTATTAATTATGGTTAGTTTGTTGAGAAGGTTTCAAATTATATTTGTTTTTTTATTTTTGAATTTGCTTTTATTGAAATTAATATTTTTCATGTATTATTTTATTGTAATTTATTTTTTATATATTATTTAATTTATTAATTTGTCTTTATTTAAATTAGATACTAAATATTTATGTTTATTCATATTAAATTTTTCATTTTATCTTTATTAAAAATAATTTGCATATTTTTAGTTTTATTTTATTTTTTATTGAATTTTTCCAATTTTTAAATTTAATTTAATTTTTTTTTATACATTTAAACATGTGTTTAAAATTATGTTTAATTTTAATATTGCTTTTTATTAAATTTTTTTTACTTTTAATTTTTTTTATAGAAATATTTCATTTATTTATCTTGAGGCATATTTTTTGTTAAAGAAAAAATGCCCTGCAAAAATTCTACAGTGTGATGATATTTATCAGAGTATTTGAAAGAGTGAAACAGGGAGCGAGAGAGAGAACGAGAGTGAGAGGGCAGAAAGAGCATGATAAAATTGAGGGAGTGTTGGGGTTCTTGTTGCTTGATTTGTTTTATTTTTTTTCTGTTATTTTTCTTTATTATTTTATTTCATTTTGTACACTTTGTTCGCTTTTTACGGCAATAACCTGAAGTGTGTTTTGGATTTTGTTTTGCTTTTATTTTGGTTTTCTTGTGTTATTTCTCTTTTAAGTTGTTGGTATTGTTTAAATTATACACAATACATGTTTAACGTCGCCAAAGTTGTTGTATGTTATTATCGTAGTTGTTGTTGTAGAAAAGAATGTCATACACTTTGTTGTTGTCGTTGAATTATTTTTTTCCTTTTCTTTTTGCCTACTTCTACTTTAAACACAAGCACTTAAATTATTATAAAAAAAGAGATCTTGTTTTTTGTTTAAACACATACACAAGCACACATTATACTTTTGCTGGCTTGACGAGGCCTCTCGCAATTGCAGAACGTGAAACATTCAAAGAGAGAGAGAGAGAGAGAGGGTGAATGTATTAAAGAGAGCCAGAAATTTATCAAACATAATTGATATTTTTTTTATTTCGTATTCTTTTTGTGATTCATTTGTATTTGTGGTGGTGGTCGTGGTGATAGCAACAACAAGTAAAAAGGGGAGTCAAATTAAAATTTTAACAAAAATTTTTATAAAACAAAAAAATTAAAAGATTTTCTATTAAGAAAGCATCTTTTAAATATATTTTTAATTGAACTAATAAAATAAAAACTAAACAATCAATCACCTTTATTTTGTTAATAGGCCTTTAGATAAACGCGTTTTTTATTGAGTCAAACATTTTCTATTTTTTCAATTTTTTTTTAACAAAATTTTAAAACTTTTGAGAGATTTGTTGCTGTTTAAATACAATTTAAATTTTATTTTACTTTTTTTAGGAAATTTAATATTTAAAGTATTATTGAAACACTGGTTTATAAATTGAAACACTTTTACAAGAAGTTTTAAAATTTTCTCTTTCTATTTTTGTTGTGTGGAGAAAAATTTTTATTAAAAAAAAATCGTTTTTTAATTTCTTGAAAAAATTTCCTTTTTTTCAACCGCTTTGCTCAGCACCGTAAACTAAACTGAAGTGCTAGGCTCTGGCAACGTTTGTTTTTTCCTCGTACACACAAAAATTCCATCAGAGATTCATTCCAATGTTATTGTAGTTGTTTTGCTTTTTTTCTGCTCTTTTTGTTAATTTTAAAAAATATTTTCGTTGTATTATCTTGTGTGTGTGTGTGTGTACGTACGAGTATTTATTTTTCATTTTGTACACTTTGCAATCTGTGGCTGTGTATTGCACATACATTCATGCACACGTACATGTGTCTTAAAGAGACTCGCGGGTTTTTTCATTTGGCATTTGTAGTGGTAATGTTTGGTTTTCTTGTCGTCATCATCATCGGTGCCGTTGCCGTTGCCGTCGTCGTTTTAGTCGTCATCGTACCTGCTATTAAAACAATTATGGTATTTGTTTGCATGTGTGTGTGGAAGTGTGTGATCATATTGGGGCCTTTTTTCACTGATTTCTTTTTGTTTTTATTTCACTCTCTTCTTATTTATAATTGTAGAAATATTTTTCTAACGCTCTAAACCCTCCTTTTGACCCCTCAATTACTCTTTATCTCATTACAAAATGTTTGCGTTCGTATGTATCTTTCTCTTTCAAGATCGTTTCAAACAAAAATATTTGTGTTAAGTATTGCCAACTTGAAATGTGTTCGTTTTGTTTGTTTTTTTTTTTGCTTTTTTCTTGCTGGTTTGTTGGAGTGCTTGTTCGTGTGCATGTTGTGCATGGGTGTGTGAGTGATTTTATGTTTTGGCCGCAACACAGCGAAAGAGGAATATAAGAGAAGTAATAATAAAAAGAATCTAATTGGCAAAGAATTTGAAGAACAATCTTTGCAAGGTCAGTGTAAGAATTTTGGGATCCATAAGCACAAGGGAATGTAGGCAGTTAAATGACATGAAGGAAATCGGCATGGCAATACTGTAAGGATTCTAATCTTTTAGGATACTTGTAGATTTATTAGAAGAAATATGAGGTTTTACACAAAATCAGGATTAAAGTTCGTTTTTTTTTTGTTAAAAAATTTTCAACAATTTCCTGTTAAATATTTAAAATTCCTCCACACACTCTAGACTTTAATATTTGTATTGTATTTCTTTAGTATTGAAATCTTATTTTTGAATAAACGGAACAAGTAGGCAAACGACAAGACTATTGAAACAAGTGTTGGAATGTTTTGAATACAAATGTCTTTGCAAATAAACATTCAAATTAAGTGTAAATATTATTGAATTTTTATAAAAAAAGGCGAAAATATTCTAAATATTTGCATAAATGAAGTGAATAAAATTCCAGAAAACAATTTAAGAGTAATTGTTTGTATAAAAAATGATATGCAGAAATAATTCACCGGCAGTGTAAAGAATTATTATTTGTCGCGCTGACAAATTCCAAGTAATATCCAATTTATAGGGTATTCCTATTACCTATTACTCTGACAACTTTCAGAATGCTTCTCGATGTTAACAATGTCAGTTCCCTGTCCAGCATTTGGAATGAACCCAGCTATTTCCGTCTGAGATGCATTAATGCTTCACAGATTCCAAGCATATGTTCCCAAGATTCATTCTTATTGTTACAGAAACTACATGTTCGGCTCGAAACAACCCCCGTTCTGAATAATACGCCGAGTCTACAGTGCTCTGTCAAAAAACCAGTTATCAACCACAGGTTATTGCGGGATAATCTGATACATGACTCAGATCTCTTCTTATTGTAAATTTCTAAAAACAAAATGTACGATTGGCTCAAACATAGCCTCTCTTTATCCCCCTCTTTCGTTGAGAATACCATTCCAAATATCGTCTTTCACTCCACAGAAGAATTTTTGCCATGGTCTGAAAGCTCTCCTCCTCGCAATGTTGTCTGTTTGCTTATTGAAGACAGTTCCCACATGGCCTGAGCCCGAGCAGAGGGTACCAGTTCCAGTTCTAAGATTCGTTCTTGAACCACCTGTGTTATCACAAAATATTCCAACTTATAAGAGAGAATTTAGTTTCGAGATCCCTGCATTCATTATTGTTACTAAGTCTCTTTGCGAAACACTTCCTAAAATCATAAAATCTACTGGTTCTGACCAGGGGACACTAGGAAAAAGCAAAAATTAAGCAAATGAAATTCACATTAGTCTCCAATCAACCCAACCATAGTCTCCCACTACCATATGCAATGGACTTAAATGCAACAGAGCTTCCAGCCAACCCCAGTTAGGCCCACACACGAAAGTCTCTGTATCTTGACTAACTCCGTTTGAGCTAATGTAGTGACCAATTATGTAAGTATGTATGTGTATATCATTTGCATACCCTTAGCAGTCAATGTCTGTTTACGATTACGGTTTTGTCAGGAGTTCATCTATAACCAGGCTTCACATTAGTGATGAAAGAAAACTATCCTGCGGGCATATCCTTGTTGTGTCAAACCTTATTGTCTCGTTTCGAGTGTATTGAACCTCAGCCAACTATCTTGATTTCTTAGGTTCTATATCTCTTCTATCTGATGTTCCATTTATGCTCACGTGAGTAGTGTTATCACATGTGCCTGCTATGGCAAGAAATGTACATAGCAAAGGACTCCATAGCGGGCCTCTAATAGGGAAAAGAAAAATATTCACAATTAACAGTTGAATGTACTTCAGTTAACATCCATGATAAATGCGGCCTTTTCTCAACAGAAGCAAACTGATGTAATTTTTACGGATTTTAGCAAAGCTTTCGATAAAGTGAATCACAAACTTCTGTTAACAAAATTGGATTTATTGGGTGTAAATTATAGGAGTTTAAGCTGGCTTGAATCGTATTTGACTGGTAGAAAGCAGACAGTATGTGTGAACAATAGCTTATCTAAGCATATTTATGTGCCATCTGGTGTCCCTCAGGGCAGCCATCTTGGTCCACTTCTTTTTTCGCTGTTTATAAATGATCTTCCTAACATAATTAATTTTGCCAATATCTTGATGTATGCTGACGATGTAAAAGTTTTTCTCTCGTTTAATAATTTCATCGAACATATTTATCTTCAAAATGATCTCAATAATTTATTTTCGTGGTGCGAGTACAACATGATGGAGCTGAATATTAAAAAAATGCAAATGTATGCGGTTCTCAAGAAATAATTTTATTGCGGTTAATTATTTGCTTGGTGGTCATCAATTGCAGATAGTGGACTCTTTTCTTGATCTGGGGATCCTATTGGACACAAAATTAAACTTTAATGATCATGTCACTTTGACTGTAAATAAGGCTAGAAGCACTCTTGGCTTCATAAAACGTTGGGCAAAAGAATTTTCTGATCCATATATTACGAAACAGCTCTATGTATCACTTGTCAGACCAATTTTAGAGTATGGATCCATTGTATGGGATCCTCACTATACTGTTTACAGCGATCACATCGAATCTGTGCAGAAACAATTTTTACTCTTCTGTTTGCGTGGCCTTGGATGGAATTATTTGGATATGCCTTCATACACTAGCAGACTGGCATTAATAAAACTGCCTACCCTTAAGAGTCGTCGAACAATGTTAAATATATCCTTCATGATTAATCTGATCAATGGTAATATTTGCTGTGAATTTTTGTTAAGATCTGTTAAATTCAATGTTCCTTGTCGTAACTTCCGCTGTTATAATCCTATTTATATTCAATTCTGCAGAACTAATTATGCTGTTGCTGATCCGTTAACTAGAATTTGCCGTCAATTTAATAATTTGTCAGACATTATCGACTTTTCTTTAAATTCTTGCGTTGTAAAACGGAACATTATTGTTTTTCTTAATACATAACTTTTCATATTTTCATTGTAACAATTGCTTGTATTTTTGTTGAGACTAATTGTAATTCTATTTAATTTTATTCGTACCTATTGTTGTTATTAGTCAGTAAGGAATTTGTCCATTGACTTAAATAAATAAATAAATAAATAAATAAATGAACGCCCAAATCATTTATCATTGCCTTAATGTGTCAATAACTCAATATTTGAAGCTTCTTTGATAAAATTTACGCTGAATTGATTATAAACAAACAAGGCAGCCTAAAATTCATATGAAAAACAAACGACAACAAACGTTAAAAACAATTGCAAATTAAAATTCAAGGGTCATCATAATTTTTTTTTCTACGCTTTTACCACAAACAATTTTTTATTCGTTTTTTGTTTTTGTGTTTTTGTTATTGAAAGTCACCGAGATCTTGTTTAAGAGTCACATAATCCACATTCCAAAGCGTTGTAGATGACTACTTTGACTGGCTGAATGGCGATCTAAGCGGCTCATAGACTATTTAAAGAACATGAATATGCCAAACATGTCCTAGTGCTCTGGCGATGCTTCCTATTATCATTAGCACAATGCAACATCATTATCGTCATCAACAACATTGTGGTGATCATGATGATGATGATTCTTAAGTATACAACATCAATATCTTTTCCTTTAAATCGTAACGAAAAGCAAAAACAAAAGCTGAAGATAAAGACAATCAAACGATATTTTATGAATTTATTTCAAAGCTTTTTTTTATGGTTTTTAGCGTGTTTTTCTTTTCCTTTTTGGCATTCAAATGGTAACATAAATTGTATTGGAATTGTTTGGAATATTAGGAATTGAAATCACTCAGTCAGTCAGTCACTCATTCAGTACGTTAGTAAAATAAATAAAAAAAACCAGGAAAAAAAAGAAAAAAAGAATGGAAAACTCAAGTATCTGTCCAAAAAAATTAAAGCAAAAAATATCTGGAGAATGATTTCTTTTGATTTTTGATTCTTTTGTCGGCGTCGGCTTTTAGGCGACATCCAAAGCGGTACCACTTTTGATGTGTGATAATAAAATAATTGCGATAAACTATCTATTCTTCTTCTTTTTTTCTGCTTCTTCTTATACTTTTTCTTACATACTCGTTTATACAGAAACTCTAAAAAAAAATCAGAACAAAAAAAGCAAAAATAAAAAGCGTTTTCATACGATGGACGATTAACTAAAGGTCTTCAAATTTTTTTTTTTCTTTTTCATTCCTTTTTTATTTGTATCTGCTGCTCCACCATGCATTATTTGGATTTTTTAGCTTTTCTCCAACTGGCTGCAAAACAAACAAATAAAATTCTAAAAAAAAAGATTCTTTTTCTTGCTTTAGAATGCTCAACAAAAAAAAAAACAATTCAAAAAAGAAAAAAGCAACGCGTTTCTGGGCTTAAAATCAAACTCAACAACTTCTCGTATTGCGTTCGTGCCACACTCTATAGCAGAACAGATCAGAACTTTTAAAATATTGCAGCAAAAGCTTAGTCTATCCAAGGGATGGAAGAGGTAGTGCAGGAAACAGGGAGTTAGAGAGAAATGAGTAGAACGAACCAACCTGTAAGCTGACAACATATTTAACGAAAAATCCACAATTTCACCAAGAGAAAAACAAACGCAAAGGAAACGACAGTGGCCCGACGGGCCTTAAATGTAAATGAGACTAATATCCATGAGGTAAACGCTGTAGTTGGCATAAGTCATTGCAACCCTTTAGTCATGACAACAACCTACCTTCTCACACCTTTTTACCCATGAATGGCTCCGAAAGACCGATTTCTGGAACATTTCATGACTCTTTTATTTTACTGTCAGAGTACTGCTGAGAGGAACTAGTCAAAATAAATATTTTTTTTTCTTATTTCGTTCTGCTCTAGGTGTCTGGGCTAGGGTTTCTCAGACTCTCGCCTAATAAGACAACACACTACCACGAGGATTTTAAACCTAATATTCCAATAAATTGCTTTAGAAATCTGTATTTCTTCGGGGGAGACCATTACCCCTAAATATAGTGAATGTTTTCAACCAAATACCACCTGTTAACTTATAGAAATGCATGCACGAACCTATAGAGTCTGTTGTAAGTGTGGCAGGCATGGGCAAGTCTTATGAAGAGTAACTGACGGCGTAAAAATCAAAGCTGATCAGAGGTACACTGCGAGTTTTCTATACAAAAATTTTTGTACATAACCACCAGAAATTATGAGATAAATCTATAATCACAAGCAAATTAAAAGCTTTTGTCTTTACCCAACACCCTGGAGACTTGCCCTTGAGTAGATTAATCAGCTACTAACTGGCCGAAGCCGAAAGCTCCTGGTTGCCTTTTTATCTCTGACAGGAGATGCGAATTCCAAATAAGTTTACTTTAATAACGAGCCCATATAACGGCTATAATTCAAATGAAAATCAACCACCACCTGGTAAATAACACAACGATTGTCTTTACAAGATTGACCGGCAATTTCTACCCACTCCCATGTCGTTTGCAGGGCACTCCTGCATCAATTTATCCTGCTTAAAAAGACTTGGAAAAGAGCATAAAATAACTAGACGAAGGGGAAAGTGCTTCATAACAGTCGTAAAAAAGCTGGATGTTCCAGATGTTCTTTTGGCAAATGTTTACTATTATCCTCCTAAACATAAGTATAATGGGGATAATAGGATTGGACTCTGAAGCTTTCAAAGTAAATAAAGGGTGTTTTTATAGAGGTATAGAACTTTAAGTTGCAATAAAACAATGATGGATTATTCGATTGACATGAATTTTATTTATCCGAAAGATAATCTTGTGGCATTACATTTTAAATATGATTTCTGGCATATGACCGCCACGGCTGGCGCGGATGTAGTCCAATCTGGACGTCCAATTTTCGATGACTTTTTCCAACATTTGTGGCCGTATATCGACCTGTACTCTTCTTCGTTGTATCTTCAGAACGTGTTTGTCAGATGAAGTCACATTTTCTTATCAACAGAGTTTACAACAACAGACTGCATCCGTCTTATTGCACGACCTATTCCGAAACCAAAAGCCGGCAGATGTGTCACCAGTAGCAGTGTCATGTTAGAATTACAAGCAGATAGTTTGGTGGTTATGTCAAAAAGCATGCTTGTCCCATGCTCGACTCGGAGAACCCTAAAGTGATTGTAGAAAAGCCGTTGCATCCAGAAAAAGTCAATATTTGGTACGCCTTATGGACTGGAGGTGTTATTGAGGTAATTTTTTTCTTGCAAAATGAACCAAATAACTGAAAATTTAATTCCGCATACTTCTCTGTCTGCTTTCACTTTTTTTTATCGGTATAAAGTACTCAAACAAAGATTTCTTGAAATATTTTCCAAAAAAAAAATCTGTTTTTTTGCTTCAAACAAACCACTGTACTAAAACCAATGACAATATTGAGCGACGTTTGTGGTAAAAGCAACAGCAACAGCACGCACACACATACACTCACTCTTGCGGTAAGAATAACAATCATACTCACACACGTACATACAGAGTACATATGTATATGTACATGCGTACATAAATACAAATATTTACCAAAGAATAACAATAAAAGAAAAACTTAAAGACAATCCCAGTAGCACAAACATCATACACACAAACATCACTCGTAAAAAAAATATTTATGTTTTAAGGCCCCCCCCCTCTCAAAAAAAAAGAACAACAAAAACAATACAAGAGAGAAACAAAACAAAGTTACAAATTCCATTTGGTTGTTCTATATTTGTATTAGGGAACCTAACGAACAGCAGCAGTAGCGAAATAGAGAGTGAGAGGCGCAGTGATAGTGAGAGCCATAGTAATTAAATGAAAAAGCTAAAACCAGTGTTAACTAAGAGGCATTTTGAAAAAGATTTCCATGAAGAAATATTTACAAATTAAAACTTGACTTTTACAATGGTAACCCTCAGAGAGATACTACATTTCTGATTCAATCTCTCGTTTAACCATACATTCGATTGCTTAGAGTTCGGCTTATTGAGTATTTGGAGAACGAATCTAAGTAAAGTGTTATGCTCTTCGTTTCTGTTCGTTGTTAAGTTCTCTGGCTCTCTGAATTACTTTGAAATCCTCACTTGGACACATTCCATGGCATAATATGAGCTCGATTTACTGGATTCCTTTTAAATATTGAGAAACTACTTGTGTGTGCATGTGTGTGTGTGTGTATGTATGAAGTTACAATACAGTTCTAATTTAAATGGGTTTCAACTTTTCTTACATGATTTTTGTTTCACTACCTCTCCCTCTCTCTCTCTTTCCTCCACTGAGAATATTAGCAATCGTGTGTTGTTTGCAATCAAATATGGTCTCTTTAACTCCCTATAGGAACATATTGTTGCCATCCATAGTTGTGTTTTTGCTGCTGTTCTAGTATTAGTGCTAGAATAAGCGACTGTTCTATGCTGTTTAATGCTTAAAATGTTGCTGATTATTGTGGTAAACATCTCAAGGAGGCTCGTTTTGTCTTGTTGGCTGTTGTAGCGTGGCTTTTTCTGAAAATTCTTGGTTATATTTTTCTCCATGTTTTATTGCTAAAGTTTTGCTGGATAGTTTTATATGGCTGGTATTACATTTTCTTGGCGTTTGTTTTCCTTCTTTCTATTGTTGTTGTTGTTGTTGTTGTTGTTGTTATTATTGCCGCATGTAACAAGAGGCGAAACTGGTTTCTTGTTTTATTTAAATTCACGCTGCTTATTCATTTCAATGTCTGTTTGCCTGGTCCAAAATATTAACTCAACAACAACAACAGCAATAGCAACAACAGCAGCAGCAGCAGCAACAAGAAGCAGTTGCTGGCTTAACAGCTCGAATTGCTTGGCAGCAAGCCATTCAAAGCTCGTTTCTGTTGTAAGAAACTATTTGGCTTTCGTTATACGATTTATAAGAAGTTGTTTGTGTGTGTTTGTGTTTTTGTTGTCGTTGTTTTTTTATTGCTCTATGGCATGTTGTCAATTAACCCCTTTCAAAGCGTTTACATTTTTTCAATAAGAGGACGTTTGCATCCGTTTTAATTTAATACAAGGAATGAAGCCACAAGGTTTTTGGGCTAGAAAAATACAATTATTTTGCAACATACGTCTGGTTTTGAGCTCTAAACCCTTTGTTTAACGTTTCTATAATTTTTTTTACTCCTTCCCTGGTTCACGCGATTTAACGCCTCTGGATTACCTTTAATAGGACTATTTTAAGTCCGTAATGGTATGTCGACAAATCAACAATTCTTAAAGCATTGGATGCCAATGTTGACGTCAGATTTATTTGAATAGAATTATATAAAGTTCCCCTCCTTACTGAAGAACCATACCGGCTTAACTAGACTAAATATTACAATACACAGCAGTAACACAAAATGGCGCTTAAAAGGTTAAAGAACCACATTTCTCTGGTTGGCATAGCATCAGGATTTAAAGACAGCAACAACAACAACAATAATAATAGCAACAAGCCAATCATACAGGAATTCACGAAAGCACGATGAAGTCAAACAGGCAAAAGAGCAGTTTGTCAGGCAAACAGGCAGGCAGGCAGCCGGCCAACAAGCCTGCCTATCAGACCCAACAAACCAAGAGTCAAGCAGGCATACAGGCAATCAACTAAGAAAGCAAAAAAAATTGCTAAAAAACAGAAAAAAATAACCATCATCATCGTTTTTCTCATTACCCTTTGCTCTTCAGCAATAATCCTATTTAAGCTGATGGGCAGAGGGGGAGGGAATGAAGGGGAAACTGAAAAAAAAATTTTTTTAAGAAACTTGAACGTTTTGGCATTCGTGCCTGATTCCTTGCTTTGTACTGGTGTTGGTTGGTTGATGCCTAATGTCTGTGTAGCAGCCTATTGCTGCTGCTGCTGCTATAAATGCAGCTGTCCTGGCTGTTGTTATTATTGTTGCTTTTGTTGTTGTTCATATAATCGTTTATATATTATTTTGGCATTCTTGAGGTCCCTTCTTGGCGTCTTTATTTTTAAAAATGTTGCTGGGCTCCCCCTCTCCTGTATTTTTGTATGTTTTTTGTTTTTTTGCATTTTGTAGCCTGCTATTGTTTTTAAATACTGATGTTGCAATATATTAATGCTGCTTTTGCTGCTGTTGTTGTGTTTCTTTTTCTTCTTCTTACTGTAGCTTGTTTTTCTGTGTGTGTTTTTTTATTGTATGCTGCGTGAAATTGGCGCGCATTTTTGAAATTTCAAACATTTTTTTCAAGTTTTGGGTGACGGTTTCGTTTCGTTTCTTTTTTTTTGTTTTTTGTTTTTTAAATCCTCCTTTCGTAGTTTATTTTTTTATTTTTTTATACAATTTTATATTCTTTTCTGTCCATAAATTAAAATAAAAAAATTAAAAAAGGAAAAACATAAACTGCACCTGGTTTTATGTTTTGACAAAAATTAATTCCTTGTTCATCAAATATTTCTTAATTTTTTTTTTGTTCTTATTCACACTCCTCAATACACTGTAACATTTCCTCGGGAAGAAATTTTGTGGCAGCATAAGACTAAATCGTTGTGATAGTAATGAACAGCTGATTACTGACTTTGATCTTTTACAAAGCATTTGAAGTAGCACGGTGTAGTGCTTGACCACAAACTTATGCAATTTTGAATGGAATCAGGATGCTGATGAAATAAATATGCATCTTGCGATACGAATTCTAAAAACTCAATCCTCAAATAATACATTCAGGAATGCCCCGAGCCCCCAGAGATGATGACGTTAACTGGCGAAATAGATATGCATCATGCGATACGAATTCTAAAAACTCAATCTTCAAATTATACATTTAGGAACGCCCTAACCTCTCAGAGATGATAACATTAATATCGAACATAACAGCAAAGTCTGGCAGCGCCATCTCTTGAAAATGTGTAGAAATCAAAGACAAGAATCCTTACCATTACAGTCAACACAAGTTCACCGAGGACGTTGTGTCTAAAGAACACGATATGGTAGCCCTATCATCGTAGAGCCTACTACAATAGGCAAATAACCTGTTTAGTTGAAGAAATCTGACGCTGAAACAACTTATTTAGTAGGTAGCCCTAGTTCAGACATCTCCAAAAAAAAACGAAATATAAAAAAAATAAAGGGTGTTTTTTATAGAGTTGCAATAAAACAACGATGGATTATTCGATGGACATGAATTTTATTTATCCGAAAGATAATCTTGTGGCATTACATTTTAAATATGATTTCTGGCAATAATACGGCAAATGTTGTCTTCTAAATGGTCAAGCGTTTGTGGCTTTACCGCATAGACCAATGACTTTACATAGCCCCACAGAAAGTAGTCTAGCGGTGTTAAATCACAAGATCTTGGAGGCCAATTCACAGGTCCAAAACGTGAAATTAGGCGGTCACCAAACGTGTCTTTCAATAAATCTATTGTGGCATGAGCTGTGTGACATGTTGCGTCGTCTTGTTGAAACCACATCTCCTGGACATCATGGTTATTCAATTCAGGAATGAAAAAGTTAGTAATCATGGCTCTATACCGATCACCATTGACTGTAACGTTCTGGCCACCATCGTTTTTGAAAAAGTACGGACCAATGATTCCACCAGCCCATAAAGCGTACCAAACAGTCAGTTTTTCTGGATGTAACGGTGTTTCCACATACACTTGAGGATTACCTTCACTCCAAATGCGGCAGTTTTGTTTGTTGACGTAGCCATTCAACCAGAAGTGCGCTTCATCGCTAAACAAAATTCGCTTATGAAAATCGGGAACAACGGTAATCTCGTTTTGGGCCCATTCGACGAATCTACGCCTTACTTGATGATCATTTGGCTTCAATTCTTGCACGAGTTGGATTTTGTAAGCACGCAAACCAAGATCCTTCCACAAAATCGTCCATAAAGTGGATGGACACAGATCCAATTCCTCGTTGCTCGATGGCGGATGGACTCATTCGGGTCTTCCTCAATGCTACGCTCTACAGCAGCAATAGCTTCTTCTGTACGCACCGTGCAGCATCTCTGGGGATGCGAGTTATCAATAAGAGTAAACGTGGTGCGAAAACGTTCCATGGTTAATCGAATTAACTGCTCTGATGGACAATTTTGTCGACGATAACATGGACGTAGTGCGCGATACGTTTTCCGCATAGAACCATTATTTTCGAAATAAAATTGCACTATTTACAAGCGTTGTTCAGGCGTGAGTCTATTCATGATGAATTGCCAAACCAAACTGAGAATAAATCACTTGACAGCTGTTAAATCGTTCGCCATCTTGAAAAGTAATGCCAACTTAAAGTTCTATACCTCTATAAAAAACACCCTTTATTTCTTCTGCGCCTTCCTCTCAGCAGATTGCTGGCAAAAATAAAATTGCCATGAAAAGTTTCTCAAAAAATTTGTCATTCGGAGTCGACTTAAACTGTAGGTTCCGCCACTCATATATAAAATTTATACACACAACATAGATGGTGTGAGATAGGACGTAATCCTGACTAAATGTAATGCCCAATTATGTAAGGCTACTCAGCACTACTTTATGTTAAAAAAAGAGAATTAATGATGCCTTCTTCCTATACGATTATATCAGTAGAACCTTTATATAGATCCACAAGTTAAATTTCCTGTATTAAATTGAGTGCCGGAGGATGTTGTCACAGGGCTGACTTTGTGCTTTTGTATTGTACTGTCTAGGACCAAATTGAAGTCCCCGTGGTCTAGTAGGTAGTGTGTTGGCTTATTGGACGTAAAGCCAGGGTTCGAGCCCCAAGCCAGACATCAAAACAAAATACAAAAAGTATTTCTTCGGCGACTTCCTCTCAGCAGATTTCTGGCAAAAACTCTGAGAGTAAATAAAATTGGCAAGAAAAGTTTCTCAAAAATCTGTCGTTCGGAGTCGACTTTAACACGCCCAACATAAGTGGTGTGAGAAACTAGGTCGTAATCCTGACTGAAGGGTTGTAATGACCAATTATGTATGTGTGTAGTTGTTTCTATTATTAAAAAAAAAAAAAAAAAAACTATCGACAGGAGATATCTCTTCAGGAGTTATACTAAACATCTCCTGTAAATGATAGCATTTGACCTAAACATACAAGCAAATTTCATTCCAGTATTTACCCGCTAATGGTATATTTATTACAATTCTGTTAAACGTTATTAATCTCAGTTTTAAGCAACAGAATCATTTAAAATCCTGAGTCAAATATTCATATTTAAAGCTCTCTTTAAAGTATGACATGTGCGGCTACTGTAATTTACATTCCAAACTTAACAAAAAAAAACTTAAAAAAAAATAAAAAAAAATAAAGACAAGAAAAGAAAAGAAGTTCAAATACATTAACAAAGAAACCATTAAAATCGCTGAATTTCTCATTCATTGTCCGCCTGCATCCCCGTAGCAACATTTTCTTATGCACCATTGTGTCATAATGTTGAAACAATGTATGCAAAAATTTATATCCTTCTTCTCTTGCTTTTTTTTTATTATTTCTTGTTTTTTGTTTTTATTTTTCTTGAAAAAAAAAATCATTTTTTATCATTTTTCACCATCTGACAAACGAATGCATAAACTCTGCATTTAAAAAGCCAATGCCAGAGCCAGCATTCAAATACACTCACTCACTCAGTTCGGTGATTTCCCAGTGAATTCTGGTTGGTGTGTGGAAAGGCAGTTTTTTTTTTGGAAAATTTTTATTAATTTCAGAATAGAGAGAAGCCTATAGATTACTATGGAATTTGACAGATTATTATGGAAAAGGCTTTCTTAAAAGCGGTGCTAGTTTTAGAGAGTTTCGTAGTTGCAAAGTCTAGACTCCTTTGTTTTCAGTTCTATCATTCTTATAGCAGGTCTGACTACCAGCAGATCTATTAAGAGAGGGCTATACACACAGAGAAATATATTCGCAGAGCCTTACTCAATTGGCCATTACAAAACTTCAGCTCAGGATTACGACCTAGCTTCGCACACCACTTATCCTGTGCGTGTTAATTTTGAACGCCAGATTTTTTGAGAAACTTGGACATTTCATGGACATTTTATTTACACTCTCAGAGTGTAAGTTGCCAAAGAAATTTTTATATTTTTTTTTTTTTTTGTACGAGATGGACTTACGTCTAGTAAGCCAACACAATACTTACAAGACCACGGCGACTGCTAGTTACATTACTTGACGTCTGTCATGGCGTTGAATACAATATTAAACAGCATCATGTAGGATGACAATATTAACCCCACGTATGAAAACTCGATAAAAGCAGTCGGCTTACCAAACTGGGTTAGAAGTCGCCGTAGTCTAGTAGGTAGTGTGTTGGCTTATTAGACGTAAAGCCAGGGTTCGAGCCCCAGGCCAGACATCAAGACAAAAATATGGAAAAATATTTCTTCGGCAACTTCCTCTCAGCAGTTTTCTGGCAAAAACTCTGAGAGTAAAATAAAATTGCCATGAAAAAGTTTCTCAAAAAATCTGTCATTCGGAGTCGACTTTAAACTGTAGGTCCCACCACTCATGTATAAAATTAACACACACAACATAAGTGGTGTGACAAACTAGGACTTTGTATAATGGGTCAATTCGTACTGTACTTGTCTTTATTGACAAGTACACGGACTCTAACCTAACCTACCGAAGTTGGTTCTGCAACTTGCACTACCGTAGCATATGCAGAAGATGTTGTTGGCCTGAGAAGGGCTTGTTCTCTTCACTTGAAATTGTAGAATTTAAATCGCTTGCTCACTGTGCTTGCTTCTGGAACGAAAACTCTTTTTCGAAATGCGAAAATCAAAAGTAACTCCAAAACCTAAGCCAGTACAGGCTAAGCATGCCTGCAGAGATAGTTACAATCCGGTATCTTTTATGTGCCTTGTGGACACTTGTATCGGTACACTTGTATCGGTACAGAGAACGGCTGCATTGCGTATCGCGTCGGGATATTGTACAGTGTTCGCTCCAGCCGTACTGGTGATAGCGGGTATAATCCCTGTGGATCTGCTGGCAGCGGAGCGGATGGAGATTTATAAGGCGAAATCGGCTGGAAATCACATAACCGGTTACTTCAGGGGAAACACCATTTCACCAACAACGATGTAACGAGGAAGATAGAGGAAGATGGACGGCGAGACTTATTCCGGACATAAGGCCATGGATTGGTCGGAAATTTAGAGAGGTGAATTACTACGTTACACAGATGCTATCGGGATCACGGATATTTTAGGAAATATCTGCACAGAATGGGCAAGACCGCCTCCCCTTACTGTCTTTACGAGGATGGAAGGGGATGTAATTGTGTGTGCACGTTGGCAGAGCTATCGCTCTGTACTGACGTCGGCAGTTGGAATCATCACAGCAGCTAACATTGTCGGGGTCATGATTGCGAGCAGTGGAAATTGGACCACGGTGGTGTATTACGTAGAGCGCATTCTGAGATGGAAAAAGAGAGATCTTGAGGCTGCGGAACAAGTAAGCATGTCGGCATATGTGATACTGCCACACGTTCCAAGCGAAACCGACACGATGATTTAGACGAAAGGAATAGTGGTGACTCTTAGATGTCTCCTCAACTTTCGATAGGCAATCCAGACGCGGATATGAACATGGAGAGGCCAAAGGGCCAAAAGGACTCCACTCCGAAGTAATACCACCTTAGTTCCGGAGTGGGCACAAACAAGTCCACAGGAGACGAGGGGGGATTTAGTGGGTGAGGGCCCCACACACGGAGGATGTGACGCATTCCTCTATGGTGCAGTTAGGTACATTTACCCCTTCTCGGCGTAAAAAAGCCATCTTTGGAATCGAAAAGGATAAGCTTTGATGACGACTGATCGATACGCTAATCCTATTAGCACACAGATTACTGCTTTTCTTCTCAACATCTTGAAAAGTCCAGGTTCTTCAGCTCCATTTATACTGACTAGACCACACACCGTAAAGGATTGCGTAGGAATGAATGACTGTGCGAATATAATAGTATGTTAGGAGTGGCTCTTATAGTAGATTAATGAACAAGAGAATATGCTTGGACAAAGGAATGGTGGCACAATTCTTCAAGCCGAAATATATGCTCATTAAAGGCCTGCCTATGCCTTGGCACGAGCAAGTGAGATGGTTGATCTCAGACTTATTTACTTCCCATTTACCCATAGGACAAGTTTGATAAAAATTTTGTATGTAAGCATTGGAAATTCCGGGATTGCTTACAGTATAACAAATGTTTGCTGGGTTATTTTAAATGGTACCCCTTTTCTGTAGAAATTTTCAGAAATTCCTTATGCTTGAATTTTATTTTTTTTTTTTTTTGTTTTTTTGTTTTGCAACTGAAATCAGTTCAGTTAAGTTGGTTGGTAAGACTTATTTATGATCGACTGTGCATTTTTGAAATATTTATTTAAGGCTTTAAATTTTCAAACTGGCATTTCTTACCTTATTTTATTTTTTTTTTTGTTGTACTTCTTCTACTCCTGCTTCTTTGTTTTGTGGTTTACATTAATGTAAAGCAAACTCTTATGGCCCGGTAAAGTGGCCAGAGAAATGGTTGACAAAGGTAGCCAGCCAGCCAGCTAGCCAATGGAATACTAAAAATAAAATGTTAAAAGAAAAAGAGAGAAATAAATATAAAGAAACGAAAATATGAATAATATTTGTCAGATAAAACCAAAGGGGGTGCAAGCAAATACAATCAAAAAAAAAAAAAACTTGGCTTAAACTTAAGAACGAAAACTCTATTGGAGCGCATGACTTTGGCAAGGCATTCTTTCTTTTTTATCTCTATGGCAGCCAGAATAAAATTCCAAATTTGTGAAGCTTTAACAGCCAAGCCATACAATAACACAAGTTACGATGACTACGAACGAAAGAATGAACGAACGAACAACAATAACACAAACAACACCAACACCGGCCATAATAAAGATGACGAAAAAGTCTATAAAACTGACTTGGCTTAGAATAACGAGCGATTGGCCATCTGTATTTTACAAAAACCCAGAATTATTAAAAAAAAGAACTTGGCAACTGGCTTTACGACCGATCGTCATACCAATTTAACATTTTGTTTAGTTAGCCAACTAGCCAGCCAAGTATTCGACCGTCCGACCGACCGTCAACTTGTTTGTCTTATTTTGACGATGATCTAAATAAATTGCAACAGGCTGAACGAACGAACGAACGAACGGTGGGTGCCGGGAAAACTGGAAATGAGGCAAAACCAAAAAAAAAAAAAAAAAAAAAAAGCCGCGAATTGTTACACACTAAAGCAATAATGTTGTAAACCTGTAAGACCTGCCAACATCATTATCGCCTTCATCATCATCACCATCATGATCATTATAGTGATCGCGAGCATAAGTATGTGTTGCAAGCAATTTCGTTGAGTCGACTTACACTCAATTTGGTGTAGAATTCCAATTTGTTCTTGCTTCTTTTCTACTTACAAGTCAATACGAATTTTTTTCTTTCTTAAATTTGTTCGTACAGGTTTATTTATTTTTTGGGGGAAATGATTGTGTTCTTAAAAACAACAATAAAACGGCCAGCCTATTAAAAAATATTATTAAGAAAAAATTTCCTATTCCTTGCCAAACTTCAGCTCCCACTTTACAGAGGCTTTCTAGCTCCATCAGCGTAATTTCGTATGCATTGCCAAGTATTCTCACATGACCTGTGACCCAGCAATGGTTAACCTTATTTTTCCAACCTAAACGATTCCGCTTTTGAAGACTGTCCTTCATGAGAACCGAATGCGCGACTGGCGTCCTGAATGTCAGATAGTATTGCTGTGTCCTGTCTTTTGTACCATCTTTTAATGGTATAGACTTTCCCTTTGGAGATACCCGCAAATTTCCCCCTTGAGCTCCGAATATCTCATTCTGATACAAAAAACTTCTGCTCCTGTTCCAAGATCGATTTTTAAGTCATCTGTATATCACAAAATAACTCATATTTTAAAAGAATTAGACTTGCCTCCCATCACAAACTAACTTGCAAATCTTTGTTCTTCACTATCGTGTGCAGAGAATCTTAATCTAACAGACCCACTGTAGGATAGGCTTTCATTGCGCCTGTTATGCTGACACATGCCAGTCTCCGTATCTCGTTCAACTCCATTTGAGCTGTTTTCAAATTTATTCTATCTGCCCGAGACAATTTCCCCACAGATCACTAGTGGTCTGACCATCATGGCATACATCCGGTGTGTAATTCCTAGGCTACATCCCCGGGATTAACCAGCAAGTCTTCTAAAGGGTGTTTTTTATAGAGGTATAGAACTTTAAGTTGCAATAAAACAACGATGGATTATTCGATTGACATGAATTTTATTTATCCGAAAGATAATCTTGTGGCATTACATTTTAAATATGATTTCTGGCATATGACCGCCACGGCTGACGCGGATGTAGTCCAATCTGGTCGTGCAATTTTCGATGACTTTTTCCAACATTTGTGGCCGTATATCGGCAATAATACGGCGAATGTTGTCTTCCAAATGGTCAAGCGTTTGTGGCTTTACCGCATAGACCAATGACTTTACATAGCCCCACAGAAAGTAGTCTAGCGGTGTTAAATCACAAGATCTTGGAGGCCAATTCACAGGTCCAAAACGTGAAATTAGGCGGTCACCAAACGTGTCTTTCAATAAATCTATTGTGGCACGAGCTGTGTGACATGTTGCGTCGTCTTGTTGAAACCACATCTCCTGGACATCATGGTTATTCAATTCAGGAATGAAAAAGTTAGTAATCATGGCTCTATACCGATCACCATTGACTGTAACGTTCTGGCCACCATCGTTTTTGAAAAAGTACGGACCAATGATTCCATCAGCCCATAAAGCGCACCAAACAGTCAGTTTTTCTGCATGTAACGGTGTTTCCACATACACTTGAGGATTACCTTCACTCCAAATGCGGCAGTTTTGTTTGTTGACGTAGCCCATTCAACCAGAAGTGCGCTTCATCGCTAAACAAAATTCGCTTATGAAAATCGGGAACAACGGTAATCTCGTTTTGGGCCCATTCGACGAATCTACGCCTTACTTGATGATCGTTTGGCTTCAAATCTTGCACGAGTTGGATTTTGTAAGCACGCAAACCAAGATCCTTCCGCAAAATCTTCCATAAAGTGGATGGACACAGATCCAATTCCTGTGCTCGATGGCGGATGGACTCATTCGGGTCTTCCACAATGCTACGCTCTACAGCAGCAATAGCTTCTTCTGTACGCACCGTACAGCGTCTCTGGGGATGCGAGTTATCAATAAGAGTAAACGTGGTGCGCAAACGTTCCATGGTTAATCGAATTAACTGCTCTGATGGACGATTTTGTCGACGATAAAATGGACGTAGTGCGCGATACGTTTTCCGCATAGAACCATTATTTTCGAAATAAAATTGCACTATTTGCAATCGTTGTTCAGGCGTGAGTCTATTCATGATGAATTGCCAAACCAAACTGAGAATAAATCACTTGACAGCTGTTAAATCGGTCGCCATCTTGAAAAGTAATGCCAACTTAAAGTTCTATACCTCTATAAAAAACACCCTTTACATACCATACATAATTGGTCATTACAACCCTTCAGTCAGGATTACGACCTAGTTTCTCAAACCACTTATTTTGTGTGTGTTAATTTCATGCATGAGTGATGGGACTGGCAAGTCTTATCTGGCGTTTGCTGACATGCTCTCTGTAAGAGCCCTCCATGTCAATTTATCGCTCAGTGTTATTGCTAAATGTTTGACCGCCATTTTCTGTAATGTTATCTCATCCAGGAGTTGAATATTCTTCTATTTAGAAAGATTTCTCCTTCTTTTATCCATAAGTGACAGGACCTACAGTGTAAAGTCGACTCCAAACGACAGATTTTTAAGAAACTTTTTCATGACAGTTTTATTTACGCTGTCAGAATTTTTGCCACCATAGGCATAGGCAAAGCAAATGTGGCTTGATTCACAGTTAATATTGAAAGTTATTATTTATGCAACAAATATTGTTTGTTCAACATTGTTGCTGTCATCATGTGGCATGCATGCAATTATGCTGTAATTTTCATATTTTATTTCTATTCTGGCTTTGAAATTCTTATTTTTTTTCTTCTTCTTCTTATGTTTCTTTAATTTTTTAGCCAATTTAAGTTTTAAATTTCTGTTGAAACTCTGTCTTGGATGTTTGTCTGTTTGTTTTTGCCACTTTATATGCCAATGAATTACAATGTTTACCCACATGATGCTTATTTAACAAGATCTGATGCTTAACGCTCTTGAAATTTAATATAAAAATTAACAACCGACAACCGACAACAACAACAACAACAAAACGCATCAAATAAATTATTAATAAATTTAAAAACAATTCCTCTAACAAAACTCTAGTCAATGTGGTTGAAAGAATGATTATAACGACCGCATGATACCCCTATAACTCGCATAGCTTTAGATGATGTAAATGGGAAATGGATTCACACATGAGCCTATACATTAGATAATATAGGCTTATGTGAACAACCAGCAGCAGGTCTACATACATATATTTATGCCATAGGGTGTCAAACAATCTCTTATACACACTGTATATGCCTCTTGCATTACTACGACAACTCTTTGAAAATATTTTTACAAGACTTGAAAAAATGTTATAAAAATAACGAAAAAAAAATGGAGAAAAAAGTAGAAAAATAAAAGAGTACGAGTATAAGAATCCAAAAGTAGTATAAATATGGTAAAGTTGAAATACCGCCGCACCCAAGTGAATACCATACGAGGAGTTCAAAATAACAAGCGAATAAATCGTACAAGCGATGAAGCGCGTTTTAGCATGCGCCTGCGCACCTCATATTCATTGTCGTATTGAATTGAATTGAACATAGCCGTCGTCGTCGTCGTTGTCGTCGTCGTCGTGTACCATAAATATTTTAACCGCATGATTACAATTGTAACCATAAGCTGCCAGCGGTTTCAGTTTACAGCGTTGATGTGATTGAAAAACTGAACGCCTTTTAAGAGAGCAAAGCAACAACAGCAGTAACTGTTATACCGTATGCGGTTTGTAGTCAAACGCTTCAGTTGTAGTCTTGCCAACAAACACACTTTAATACGCACTCGTAAACCTTATGGCACAATTGTTGAAAAAAAATTTTATAAAAAAAAATTAAATAAAATAAAATAAGAAAATATCATAAAGAATAAAAAACAAACACTAGAAATAAAGAAACACGACATAGTAGCTATAAGACCTATTAAATATTGTATGTAGACGACGACGTCAAACGACAATTCTATGTGTGAAGTGTCCAAACGATTGACGGACGAGACGATCAACATTTTAAAGGCCATGAAGGAACACATTCAGCGTCATCTCTCACAGTACCTGCAATTACTAATACTTCAAGAGGCGACACCTTCCCTAAACCGTTCTATGATGTTCCTTGTTGATAACGTTATCTATAGCGGGAGCAGGGACTAGGTCTAAAGATTTCTTAAATGGATTATTTATAGGGAAATGATGTTTCTTAATTTAAAAATTTACAAAAATTGATTTGTATTACTATTGCGTCCCAATAGCACTATGTTTCGTGCTCTCTACGGTTATGGATATCACGATTAACCATAAACTTGTGAAATATCCGGAATCCAGAATCTAATCAGCCACAAACAGTACGATTTCCACGTTCTACTATTATACTGTTGGCGTTACTCTGAGAGAAATGGAATCTACGTATTGTGTGACTTCAGTTGGCCAACACAGGCTTTAATAATTCTACTGTAGCGTTATCCTTGAATTCCAATCGAACTTTTGTTTTATTCAGTATTATTCAAGGTGCTATCCAGAATATCCTCCATATAATTTTGAACATACACTCAGCCACAAAAGTATACATACGGTTAACAAATTTCAGAAATTTTTTAACCAATCCGTTTTTTTTTTTTGAAAATATTTATAATTGTCTGACATCTTTCTTCGATTTTAAGACGGTCTTTTGCATTGGGTCAGAAATTTGTGAAATTTGTAAATCGGATTCATACCTTTGTGGACCTGTGCAGGGCCACAATTCAGTTCAATTTCAGAAATTTTTTAACCAATGCAAAAGACCGTCTTAAAATCGAGGAAACTATAAAGATTTTCAACGAAAACGGATTGGTTAAAAAATTTCTGAAATTTGTTAACCGTATGTATACTTTAGTAACTGTATGTACAACTTCCATTCATGCGTAATTATACAGAAACTATCCAGCTTTCAATATCGTGTGTATATTTATATGCTTCCTCATACTGATTCTAAATCGTCCGCTTGCTGCTCTGCACTCTGCGACGCAATTCGCAGTCACTACACTAATTGTCTACTCATGCGATTGTTAGCAATATGTTCTCTGTGCTAAAGTTATTTATTCTAATGGCTTTGGTTATCTTGATATTTATTTGAAGTCCAATATTACATGCTTTTTCCACTAGAAGGTCATGTCACTTTCAAAGCGGCGGAATGGCGGGATTTGCCCTGAAAACCTAGGTACTCCGATTTATATTGGAGGATCAATCTCGATTGCAGTAAGAGAATATGTCCATACTTCCTAAACTCTGCTGGACACATGCGGCTAAAAAGAGAAGCGACTCAATTCAATCCCTTCCATCGCACAATAGCGATTATCCTGCGCCACTGTGCTTTTGTTAGGCATGCCAAAAGACCTGGCTAATCGACAAATGACTTCAGCAGGAAATGTGGGGAGAAGTAGAGTGTCTTTTAACTCATGTGCCCTGTTCTTCTCGTAAAATGACAGAGGTTTTACCTCTCACATTTTGATATATTAGCAGGATTTATTTTGTTGTGTACTGAATGTGGTATCGCAATGTGCCTAAGTGGTACCTCTTGGTTCAAGGAGTGTCTGCCATCTTACCTAACATAACCTAACTTCACAAGCTAATAATTTAAGATTACCTAGTTTTCCTTGCAGGTCGGAGTTCAAGCATAGGGGTAGGCAAAAATCATTCGTTTAATTAAAAATTTCATTTGCAAACTCAACGTAATTTCTCTTCTCTCTGAATAGACTTCGCTCATGATACCATCCAATATGATGGTGAGACGGTAGAGGTGTTAGTATGAAAGGATTTACAGATATTCCCTTTGTGAAGTACCTAATGCCCTGTTAACCTCTCGCATAGCTCTGATGATTCAAATTATTTACAGGGCTGTCCCTTGCCTTCAAAATCCTTTCCACATGAGACTCCAGTCAACAGCATCGAAGGCTTTCTTGAAGCTATGAAAATTCGCTTTTATTTTGGTTTAAAAACCTTAACATTTAGAACAAACAACATTTAAAAATCACAATTTTCCCCCTTAATTCTCTTTATTTCTTAACCCTTTCTGGGATTAACACTCATGCTGTTTATCGCTCATGGAAAATATTTCATAAAAATCATCAACGAATGTAGAAAGTTATTCTGGGTAATCATAAAAATTCTTATTAAATTACTAAAAGACAAAAACAACAACAACAACAACAACAAAAACATTCTTCTTGTTTGTAACAACAACAACAAAAAACAAATATTTGTAAAAATTCAATAAAATTACAACGAAAACAACAAATTATCAAACAGCCAAACGGACAGACAAACAAAAACACAGATGGACAGACGTTAAGAAGAAATTCCTAAGAATTCGAAAAAAAATTTTTTGTTTTTATTTATTGTCTGCTGTCGTTATTATTTCGCGTATGGTTTTATGGTGGTTGGTTACATTCCAATCTTTTGTTGTTGTTGTTGTTATTATGAATATAAAGGTATTGTTGTAAACGACAATAACAACAAGATTACAAATATTCATTATAAGAATGAAATGTGCAACAACAACAGCAACTACAGCATCCATCCACCAAAACATAAAATTACATTCGAATAAATAACGATTGGGTTAGACACCCTACAACAATCAACAACTGAATGATTGATACTGAATGATTGATACTGAATGATTGATACTGAATGATTGATACTGAATGATTGATACTGTATGATTGATACTCAATGATTGATACTGAATGATTGATACTGAATGATTGATACTGAATGATTGATACTGAATGATTGATACTGAATGATTTATACTGAATGATTGATACTGAATGACTGATACTGAATGATTGATACTGAATGATTTATACTGAATGATTGATATTGAATGATTGATACTGAATGATTGATACTGAATGATTGAGACTGAATGATTTATACTGAATGATTGATACTGAATGACTGATACTGAATGATTGATACTGAATGATTGATACTGAATGATTGATACTGAATGATTGATACTGAATGATTGAGACTGAATGATTTATACTGAATGATTGATACTGAATGACTGATACTGAATGATTGATACTGAATGATTGATACTGAATGATT
The DNA here is from genome assembly GCA_932273835.1 of Sarcophaga variegata. Taxonomy (NCBI): domain Eukaryota; kingdom Metazoa; phylum Arthropoda; class Insecta; order Diptera; family Sarcophagidae; genus Sarcophaga; species Sarcophaga variegata. The sequence continues at coordinate 116,409,297 of OW026361.1, forward strand.
GATACTGAATGAATGATACTGAATGATTAATACTGTATGATTGATACTGAATGATTAATACTGAATGATTGATAAAAGTTGATACGAAAATTGTTGTTATGATGCTTTAGGCGGTGCAGAGATCATTTTAAACTGAATTTACACAACAGAAAGTAAACTACAGACCAGCTAAAAACCCTAGTGGCAAACCGATTATGCTGCCAATGAAGGAAAAATCTGCTGCTTTTACTAGCTAATGGCTGTAAGATTACCCTCAACACCTTCTTGTTTCTATGTATTCCAGCAAAGCTCAAGGTGGAATATCCTACTAAGACTTTTAAAGATATTTGATTCTGTATATCGTATACTCAATGCATTCAGGGAATACTGTGAAGTAAAGCTGAAAACAATCTGAGAAATCAATCCAAACAATCCGCTGCAAGTGCCTGTCCGAAGACCCACCTCACAGTGCTCAATAGCACGAGTGAAAATAAAGTTTCGACCAGCATCGATCGCATATGAGCAAAAACTCCAAGAGATAAATTTGTCATGAGCTTCCTCCGTGTTAGAGTTCGGAAGCTAACTAAACTCTAACAGTTATATGTATCACGGCAACAGGTTAAGAGTGTAGTATCGCCTTGAACTCATGCTCTTCCCGCAATTTTGGATTAAACCACAGCCAGCACGTAGGTCACCAAGAGGACTTGCTGTAGCTATGCAGATGGATAGTCACACATAGTGGTAAACCGCCTAAATCTGAGTATAGTATAAATACTACTACCAGTTGACTCCCAAATGAGCACAGGCTAATGTACAGCAACACCGAGCCAAAAAGCAGCGAACACAGGCACAAATAAGAAACGCTAGACAACCCAACAGTGTCATGAGCATCCCTCACGGGCTACCCAATAATGTCAAGAGAGCACAAGGACAAGACAGCACAAACGAGACAAAACAACCAGAAGTACTTCAAAAACAGCACACCGAGCTAGAAAATGACAAAACCGACAAGAGCAGGAGCTCTCAGCAATTAAAGTGGAGGGGGACATCTGCACTAATGCCCAGATCAATAGATCAACAGGATTTAGGGCGAATGGAAGCTGGATAGACAAAGCGTATAACATAGAATTGCGTATTTTAGTGTATCTAACCTTCGTTTACTTCAAGAAGAAGCTCAATACCAGAACTGCTACAGTATAGACAAATCAGCAGAGATATAGACGCCTCCATTCTATAACGTTCTAAGTGTACTTAGAACGTTTTCAATGTTCCTGCATTTTTAAATTCTACGTTCTCTAACTTAAATACTGTCAAAATTTGGTTAAGATGCGCCGATCCGTTCCGAAGTTATAGGGAAAAATCTACTTAGAACACACATATAGTCGTATAGCGCGTGAACACTTTGAGAGCTTATAACTCAAAACACACTTTTTCGACTTAGAATGTTATAGAACGGAGGCGTCGATATATAAGAGGCTGAAGAGTATTTAGTCAGGATTAGGACCTAGCTTCTCACACCACCCACCATGTGTGATAATTTTATCCATGAATGGCGGAATCTTCAGTTTTTTTTATAACTTTCGATCGTAATTTTATTTAATGTCAGAGTTTTTGACAGAAGACTGCTTAGGGGAAATCATGGAAGGAATATTTATTATGCTTAGTATTGTCGAGATGTCTGAGATGGGCTTCTGTACCGCGGGCTCGCGTCTAATAAGACAACACACTACTTACTAGACTACTGCCAGACGAATAATGATTATTTTTGCTTCTTGTGCTCGTACTTTCTACGCCAAGAATCTCATCTATTAGGTTATGTTCTAATGCTTAAGATGGTCTTGCATTGCTTCAACAAAATTTTTCTTCAGCTTTTTCACACATTTTTTTTCATTAGCTGTACTCAAAACGTGGAACAAACTTCAACATTGTAGATAAACAGGGCTTATGAAGACTATTTTATAACACTGTACTTAGAAATGTTCTCATGGTAAGAGTACATCAAGCTCGTCAATCCTGTGAATTCTTAAAGAAATGTAGGAAAAACCATAGCCGGCATGGTCAACCAAAGCATGGTCAAATACATTCAAAATGTTGCTTTTTCTAGCATTAAAGTTTATAAAAATTAATGAAAAACATCATCTTGTGTTACGAATAACGCCTCCAAGATTCGAATCGAATCAGCTTTAGCTGCCGCTCAACTGGTAGCCAGTTATGCTGTTCCTTAAAGAAATTATTCAAACTAAATCGAGTGTGTTTATCAGAAAACCTATTTTCTTTTTTTTTAACAGAAAAATTAATGCAAATTGTATACTCGCCGTACCATTTTCTCTCCCCCCCGATTCACTAAATTCCTGACAAACATTTCCATTCGCATTTAATTTATGCTGAACTTTTATTATAATTTTATGCTAATTTTTTTGACTACTCTCCTCTTACGTACGAGTGTACATACATAAGTAAGTATATCCTCTACGAAATGAGAAGGTCAAATGTGGATGGATGGAAAAAAAAAACAGCCCACCTTCAAAAAAGTTTTGGAATTTCATTTTAAAAATCAAACAATGACTGACGTCTGCTGCTGATGCTAAAGCTGTAGCTGCAGCTGCTGCAAAACAAAAAGGTGTCGTAAACAATTGTGAGCCGTAGAGGTGAAACATAAATTTTGTTCTGCCTTTTGAAAGCCACTTAAAATTATTGGAATTATTTTTTGTTTTTTGTTTTCTGTTTTCTGCTGTTTTTTGACGAAGAAAAGAATTAAAAGAAATTCTTGAATATGTTTATATGACAGCTGAATTTTTGTAAGTACCCTACAGGCGGCACAATTTATTAAAGTGTGAAAAGAGTCAATCGATCACAACAATCGATCACTGTACCGATGCCAAATATTGCACAAAGCGTTGTCCCAGAACTGACTCTCAACTTGTGACCAACCGGACGTGACAATCAGGATTTCAAATGGATTTCTCAGGGAAATTTCGAATCATGCACAGGTAAGTCTTATATGGATACCAGGAGTCTTATATGGATGCCAGGAGTCTTATATGGATGCCAGGAGATAAGGATATATTTGGGCCGGCAAGGAGCTAGCAATCTCCGACATGTTACAGGGTACTTGGATTGGATTGCCTCAGTCAATTTTGATGTTATCCATCCATTTTACAGGGCAGCTCCATATTATTGGCATCAGGAGGGTACATAAAATATTGTAAGACTCTGCTGGACACGTATGGATAAGAAGAGGACTGACTTAGTTCTGTCCTTAAATCGCATGACCATCCATCGAACAAAAACGATTCTCAAGGATCACTGTCCTTTTGGTAGGCATACCGAAAATCCTGACATTCCGGCAAATGTGTTCTGCAGGAATTGAAATGTCTAAGGAGGAGATAGAGACTGTCTTATGCGTCAATGCCTTGCTCTTGACCGAGTTCTCCAATATAAAGACTGCAGCAATAGCAAGATTTATTTTGATCTTGGTTTTTGTCCAGGTAATGTTTGGTCACTGGGTTGAATATTAATTATGGTATCATAATAGGCCTAAATGCTGGTCCAAGTGGGACCTCTGCCTTCAATGGAGGGTCCGGCACCTCAACTAAACCTATCGCCTCACTTCCCTACAACAACTCTCTCGCTTAGGCATCCTGGAATTAAGGTCAAATCGTTATTCGACAATTTAAAAGGGACTTGGCCCTGCCATTATTACCTATCGATCGTAAATATCATGAGGCTTTCATTTTACTGCCGTTAATCTTTTAACCAGTAACACGGTCTACTAGCCTGAAAGTTCCAGTAATTTATGAAATTTTTTCAATTTTTCATATGAAACTTTAACTGTTGTTGTTATTGTTTTTAGTTGTTATTGAAGTTATTGATTTCTTCTTTTATTTTCGTTTTTTTTTTCTTCAGAAAAACTGCATTTTTGTGTTTTTCCAAATAAATAGAAGAAAGAAAAAAAGGAGGAAAAATGTAAAGCAAAATAAAAATAAAAAATTTGATCAAAAACTCAAAACTTTGAAATTGTGAATGTAGTGCAGAGCCAGCCAGCAATAGCCAGAGTCGAGCAGCAGTAAAGTGAAGTGCAATTCAATGGATTTTCGTTTGCATTGCAATGCAGTTTTAAATGCTGGAAAATGTTGTTGCCACTGCTGCGCAACAAGCAATGCCTGAAATTGCTGTGGTTTTCCATGGTGAGTAAAACGCTAATCTGCGTACCCTACTTTCACTCCATACCAAGCGAATGAAAAACAAATTAAAAAAACAGCAACAAAAATTGTTAAGAAAAACAATTTTTTGTTTCGTTTTCTTAACCATTCCACCGAAAACTTACCCCAAAGTTAAAACAAAAAAATGGAAAAATTCCAACAAACAAACGAAATCCAAGAGCAATAAAATCTTTCAACGGAGAGTTACTGTAGAGAGAGATAGAGAGAGAGAGAGTAACAAAAATGTACAGCCATGCAGACAGGCCAGTCAGCCTTACCTTGCCATGCATCCATCCATCCAATACGTCCATGGTAACGTGAATATCGCTATGAATGTCTGTCCCATCTGCTCGACCATTTGCCCGGCTTGTATGTGTGTGTGTGTGTGTGTGTGTGTGTTCATATGCTGTGTCATGCCAAATATTGGCAACATACCACAGGCTTCCATTCAAAATTGTTAATGTTGCTGTGGGTTAAGCATGCTATGCTATGCAGCATGCAGTACGAATACAAGCAAATGCCTCAAACAATCGTTGTTGTTGTTGTTGTTGTCGTTGTTGCTGTTGTTTTACGTTTTTAGCACTATTGAATTCAACTCCACTTTTGGCATCAATTTTTCTCGTTTTTTGCTTTTTTCTTTTAAAACTTCTTTTATTGTTTTTTGCTAGTGTTCTTGCTGTAGTTGTTATTGTGTTATCAACTAGTGACAAAAACCCTTAAAAAGAATCCTACAAAAACACCAGCCAGTTTTGGCAAGAACAACAACACCAGCAACTGGGAAAAAAACAATGTTATCATGTTCGCCAACTTTGTTGCACATAAAAAAAACTTCTATTTATCGTTCATAAAGCAAGAGGTACAGTGGAACCTACAAAAGCTTTAAAAACGATTTTGTTATCGATATGTTGGAAATAAAGCTGAAATTCCAGATTTTTAAAAAAATCAAATTTTATATGTATATAATATAATATAATAAGAAAAAGTGTTATCGATAACAATAATATAATGCAATATTAATAATAATTGTTATCGATAACAATAATTTAAACTAATGATAATGAGTGTTATCGATAAGGATAGGCAGATAGTATTCATAAGAATATACCAAAAAAGTGTAATAATAAGAAAAAGTGTTATCGATAACAATAATATAATGCAATACTAATAATAATTGTTATCGATAACAATAATTTAAATTAATGATAATGAGTGACAAACATTATTCATAAGAAAATACCAAAAAAGTGTAATAATAATGAATGTTATCGATAACATTAATTCGTTAAATATTATTATCGATAACTTGTAATATGTTTTTAAAGGAAATAATAAAAAAAATTCCGAAAATAATAAACCTGATCGATACACGAATTCATCATATTGTGTTAAAATTTGTTATCGATGTTTTTAAAATATCGCTGTTTTTAAATTATCCATCTTTTTAAATTATTAGATACTTCAGGAATCTGTAAGCATAATTGCTAGACTAGTAGTACTAGCTTCTGAGATACATTAACTTATACGAGAAGAGTGCTTCGATAGCGGCTTGACTATCAGATAGTGTTACTATTACCGGTCCATTGTATCTCTCGAATTGAGCACATCTTTGGATAGCGTAGACTTTCGCTTTGAAGCTACCCATGGATATTTTTAAATATTTCACTTTAGGACCGAAAACATCCAGTCCTATCTCACTGGCAGTCCAGTGCATAATTCATGGATAGCATTACCACTATTATCCTGCAAACCTTTTGCATTTCCCGAAATGATTTCTTTATGTGCCTTCCATGTCAGTTTTCCATCCGGCCATATTCCTAATTAGTCATCAAGAAATCTAGGTAATCAATGGTTATCAAAGTAGTCTGCTAAAAACACTGCTTATGCAGATGAAAAATTTTATCCAATGGATGCATTAATTTCGATGCAAATGTAAAGTGACCTCGGCTCAACAGACCTCATTCACACATTTTGTGAATTTCTTGTTTTGTTTTCACTAAAAAATTCTTTCAAAATTTAACATCACAGCACCCATGGTTGTGCCAACCGATCATAATATTCTTGGACACAAACTCGCAACATACATACATACATCTGTAGCTAATGCGGAAACCCACAAATACAGCAACAAACACACCAACTTTTATATACAATTTTATTACAATTTTCTCCTTCTCTCTCTTCTTCTTTCTTTTGCTGTTGTTGTTTTCTTTTTTTCCATTTTCGTTACTGTGTTCTTCTCCTCTTTCTTGTTCTGCTCTATCTTTATCTGCTTTTCAAGTCTTATTTTTAATACCAAAATGTGTTGCAACAAAACTTGCAATCTTGTTTACTAGTATTGTAGATGCTGTTGTTGTTGTTGTTTTTTTTATTACATTTCTGGTCTTGAGTTTCTGGATGCCAAGGAACTCTTTTTTTTTTTTTGTTTTTGTTTTTGTTTTTTCAAGTTTTCAAGCTGAAATTCCTTTTAAAGTACGACAACGAGTATTTTACCTTCAAAAATGCCTCAGAGGGCTGGCCATACATGATCAGCAATAGCAGCAGCAGCAGCAGCAGCAGCAACAGCAGCAGTACCAAAAAGGAAAAAACAACTACAATAGCAACATCCCTAAGAGGCTGACTTGTTTGCACACGAAAACAGAGAGAGAAAAAAACAAAAATTGAAAACATTTTTGCTGGAAACCAGCATGGACGGAAGGATGGACGGACGGACGGACGCACAGACAGACAACAAACAGCAAAACTGACTTGTTGTTTGGCGATGTTTTAATGGAGTGGAGACAATACAACAGACGACGACACAGAAAATCTGAAAGTATTTAAAGCAGTTGAAATTCTGTTCTAAATAAATTCCTAAGAAATATAAAAATGTATGTAACAAAAAAAAATACAGCAACAACAACAACAAATGCATACATGCATATATACATTTATATACACCACAGTTATACATATATGTATGTATGTATGTGGGTATATGTACGGTATAGTAATGTTTTTTTTTTTTCTTCTTTTAAGTATTGCTCTGATCTGTTATTTTCCTGCAAGAATTTCGAAAAAAGAACGTCACTGAGGACAGATTACGAAGGGGGGTGAAAAACACATAAACTCAGTATGTGATCATGCTCTCGCCACATGCTAATTTCTAGGCCTCAGCAAATAGTGTCATGCAAAGCACGAGACTTGTGTCAGCCTTTCTGTTATCCAAGGCAGATCTCAAGGATTTGAAGACCCTCCAGAGCAGATTGCCAATATTATTTCTTATTTAGGAAACCTCTTAAGACCTATTTCGACGCATAAAATTGATCCTTAGCCTTATGCAGAAGTCATGATCCACCTCTAAGAGCTGGGCTGTAAAATATTTCAAAAAATTCGAAAAGCCTGAACGGCTCTGAAGTATGCTTATCAGTCTGAATGTAAAATTGAACATAACTAAGACACCATTTTTTTCTTTTTAGGTACAGTACAGTAACAGGCGTCTTCATATTTGGAACCCTTCACACATCTGTAAACCATTTTAAAACCTACGACACTATTGCTGTCAAATCAAAGGGATCAGTGAATCAAGGAGTATCAAAACGAAGCTCATGTATTGTAGACAATCACTTAGTTTGGAAGGGAGAAAGGATCACAATGACTTCATTAGACGACTATCACAATTTGGAGCACTCGGCAGCAACTTGTCAAATGCCGGGCTTAACCATAATCTCAACGGCGCCGCGTTGTCAAATGATGCTTTTGATGGCGGCGACATCAGTGACAACGGCACAGGCAACTGGCCTCCAACAGCAAGAGCACGTGACAAGTGTTGAAACGTTTATTTATTGGCAACACTAGAACGTAAAGCTACAGCACAACAACAGCAGCAACAACACATTCAACATTTGCAGCAAATAACTTCAAATGCAACAGCCTCGATTTCACCACCCGCCTCGAGATGTAAGATATTAGGGGTTGTGGATGTTGGTGGTAGTAGTGGTGGTGGTGCAGGCAATATGCCACAACATCCGCAACATCAGTTAACCGGTATGCCTCAAGGATCACAATGACTTCATTAGACGATAAGCTGCGAATATCATGAAAAATAACCGGATTGAGCCACGCTGGCGGAGACATCTTTTCAAAGTCGGCATGTACAGCTCACTGGATAAACATTGCAGTTTCTTACAGGCAAAAGTGTTGGTCATATGGGCTGCAGGGATGTTTATTAAGGATGAAAATATCCCAACATGGCGTTTGAAAGGGAGCTTGTTTCTAAAATAACGACCACTAGGACGGTCTTCGGTCTTCGGCCGTCACATACAACTTGGTCTTCATGCAGTCTAGGTTGCAACGTTCTTACAGGCAAAAGTGTTGGTCATATGGGGTGCAGGGATGTTTATTAAGGATGAAAATATCCCAACATCGCGTTTGACAGGGCGCTTGTTTCTAAAATAACGACCACTAGGACGGTCTTCGGTCTTCGGCCGTGACATACAACTTGGTCTTCATGCAGTCTATGTTGTAACGTTTACTAATGCCCGTTCCCTTGCCAGCTTTCAATCGGAAATATTTGTGTTATCTGCTGTTTAAAACCCTTTTTGAAATCGACACCGCTGTTTTTTCAGTCCTTTGGTATGGAATAACTTTCAGATTCCTGCAATCTTAAACAAAAGCAGCAACAACAATAACACAATAATTAACAACAACCTTCTCTCTATACATACAACAAATAAAAAATACGGTACATACACACATATATATTTACATGTAAAATAAAACAAAAACAAAAAAACAACGACAATAACAACAACAGCATTGAAATAAACGTATCGTTTGCATTCAAACGAATTCGCGCGTGCGCATACAATATTTGCCCCATAAGCAGCCATAACTCAATTGTTTTAGTTGTTGTTGCAGTGTTTTTTTTTCTTTCATTGCTTTTATCATTGTTTGTTGCTATTGCTGCAGCAATCTATTTGGTTGTCTTTAAAATCCCAACCAATTCTATAGTTTCCTTCGTTTATTATACACCCTACTGTTGCACAACGGTGCTATGAGACATTGTTTGCAGGACTTTAAAACAATACGGAATCACTTCTCTATCTGACTTCCAAGTAAATATTGAAATCGAAGCTTACATGTGTATCAAAGTTCTGCATTTGCCTCTTCCATTTCATATCGTACAAACTAGGTTCTTGAGATTGCGTATCAGTTTTAATGCTTATGAAACCAGTAAGCTGACGGATCCTTGTAATGTGGCCTCCCAGAACCGGATAATCACTTAATAAATGGTGCACAGTCTCATTCTCTTCTTCGTTCAAGCAAACCCTGCAACAATCACTCGCGCTCAGCATTTTACCCGATTATGCAGTGCAATGCAGGTCAACATCTACATTTCCTTCAGAGTCGATAGATGGCATTTGAAATCCTTAGTTCATCACTAAGATAAGACTCCATAGGGCCCAAGCATCGAATAAAATGAATTTCATGAAAATATTAACCACCAAGATCTTCGCAATGCGTCTTCTAGAACCGGACAGTATCCTTAGTAAGTCCAGTATAATCTTTTAAATTCTTCGAATAACAACATCTGAATTTCAGAATGAAAAAAACTCAGACAAGTTGTCACACAATCCGCAAAATGGCTACTGCTCCCCAATATCGAAGTTTCCTACGTCGCAGGAATGGCAAAAACTCTGAGAGTAAATAATAATTGTCATGAAAAGTTTCTCAAATCTGTCGTTCGATCGTTCGGCGTCATGGGTGGCGCATGAAGCTAGATTGTAATCCCGACTGAAGGGTTGTAGTGACCAATTACGTATTAAACTTGAGTCTCAGAATGAAAAAAAACTCAGAGAAGTTGTCACACAATCCGCAAAATGGCTACTGCTCCCCAATATCGAAGTTTCCTACGTCGCAGCAATAGCAAAAACTCTGAGAGTAAATAATATTGTCATGAAAGGTTTCTCAAATCTGTCGTTCAACTGTTCGGAGTCGACGTTAAGCACAACTACAACATGGGTGGCGCACGAAGCTAGGTTGTAAGCCCGACTAAAGGGTTGTAGTGACCAATTAAATAAGTATTAAACTTGAGCCTTCAAACGATCTATGTTAGGAAAAGAGGGGATTTAAATGTTAGGTTTAAGGCTCCTATACATAGGCATTGACCATTTATCTTGACTGACAAGCATTAGACCGATTTCATAACAATCGATAACTGAATTCATAGATACATACATACAATCACCCATTGCAAACTGTGCTACAACAATTACCCGCCATAGAACTTTTTTATGACACTGGACTCGGATTAAGACTTTGTAACGCTTTCATAACTCTGCCCTGTTTGTTGAATACCGTTCCATCGCTCAAGAGACTACCAAACGGTTGAACTTGACTAATTTGCCTCATTTACTGTGCGCGCATAATTGAAGTGGATTATTTTTTTCTCTCTCCTTTTTTTTTTTTTTTTTTGGTTTTTGGGTAGATTTTTATTTCTCTTTTGCCAACATAACTTTTGGCATATGGATTCCAGTTGTATGAGAATGTATATGTGTGCGGGTACACATATATGAAAGTTTGTGTTTGTATGTCAATCTCCTTCATCTTTTCGTATAATTCTTTCAGAATAGAATTGCCAAGAACAAGAAGGAAGACAAACAGACGTAGAAACAGAAAAGCAAAAAAGAACCGAATCCAATACAGTCTCAAGTCAGTCGATTCTTTACGATCGATGCTTTTTAGTCAGTTGCTCTACGAAGGCTTATTTTTGAACTGCAAAAAATAAAATTCGTTTTAGTTTGAAACCAAAGAAAAAAAGAAAAGAACGTACAGGCAGATTTTAAATGCACATTTACCATCAGACATTAATACAGTGGGGGACATATATTTTTGTATGGTTTTGTACGAGTAAATTCATACATTTGAACTCAGAACTTGTGATCTGATAAAACTAAAGCCGACAATTATAATCAAAGCTAGCCTTAGAAGATTATCTAGCAGTGACAGCACAGAATCGTTCCTAGTTCTACATTAAATAGGGCATGCTTACACATCGTGATTCTAATGACATTCTTTAACGCACAGGTAGGATCCCCGAACACCAACACCTCAACAGCGTATTGAGCAAACCATGAACAATAATTGAGGAGAATTACATTCTTGTAGAAAGTTCCCGCACAAGACTTTATATAAAATCACAATAGTGCTTCCACAATATATAACTATTAAAGCCCACTTCACACGGTACCTAAAGTCTAATGAAAAAGTAGAATGAAATTCCATCCGTATGACAAAAAAGAGAATAAAAGTCGTATAATTTATATTTTTTGCGTTTACATGATCGGTATAAGACAATAACAAAGTAAAATGAAAACAGCTGTTACACTTTTTTCTATGTGTTTACATAAAAATACATCCCTGATCTAATGCGACTTGCCTGTTTTTTGAATCATTTCAAAAAATGAAGAGAGCCATACGACTGTCAAACTTTTCATCCGTATTTTCTCTCAATGTGTGATGGTTTCATTACATAGTACGTTTAGACGATCACGTCCGTACTCTTCTACACAAAATTTTAACAGATTATATTACTTGTGGGACCGTGTAAAGTAGGTTTAATCAAATACGCCACTGGGTCATTAGTATAAAAGAAAGGCCATTCGCAGCGACCATTATGTCCCCGTAAGTACAGTGCATATAAAGCTAGTGGCTATCCAAGACTCTAACCAGACCACCATGGACATTCGACGGGGCTAAACTCGCAACAATGTATTGTGGAACAATACATCCGTAAACTCCAATCAGATCTTAATGGATGCTATGCAGAAAATATATGCGAATGGGATGATAATGTGGAACGTATTTTTCTGGCATACAGCTAGTTTAAAACCAAATATCGAATTTTATAACGAACGTGGAAAAGAATTTGTTGAGTTTGTTAAGTGCAAACGCAAACAAGGAATCAAAAAACACGATGGAATAACAGATCGTAGGCAAGAAGTCTAGCTAAAGATGCAAGCTTTCACATAGGAACAGAAATCTCTACGTCATTTTAAGGTAATTATCTCTACGAGGCTAACACAGCATCACCGTGGTCTAGTAGGTAGTGTGTTGGCTTATTAGACGTAAACCAAGGGTTCGAGCCCCAGGCCAGACATCAAAATAAAATACAAAAAGTATTTCTTCTGGCAAAAACTCTGAGAGTAAATAAAATTGCTATGAAAAGTTTCTCAAAAATCTGTCGTTCGGAGTCGACTTTAAACCGTAGGTCTCGCCACTGATGTATAAAATTAACACACACAACATAAGTGGTGTGAGAAACTAGATCGTAATCCTGACTGAAGGGTTGTAATGACCAATTATGTATGTATGTAACTGAACAGTTTGACATTTTGGCAGACCAATATAACTTCGTGATATATCCAACTCAGTCCCAACAGAATCTTCGCACCTGTGGCGATCATGCAGTAAGACATGATATATCTGCTGACAGCCCATTGTTGCTGAAGGGTGTCAAAGATAATCAAGAAAATGAAAGCAGATATAATACTTCGTCTGTCTAGGAGCGAAATCTCCACTTAGAAAAAGCTGTTTCCGACGTGTGAAATTTTATGTGGACTAAATACATACTCTGAAGACAATTGTTGAACCGTCTGTGTCGTAAAGGTATTCGACGAGCTCACTCATGATCCATTATGAATGCAAAGTCACAAAAAATTAATCTGACTTAAATTAATCTCATTAAAGAAACTAGAAGTCATCGTGGTCTAGTGGGTAGTACGCTGACTTATTAGATGCGGCAGTTTCCACTCAGCAGTCTTGTGGTACAAACTCTGAAGTACACAAAATTGCCATGAAAAGCTTCAATCAAATCTGTTGAAGTCAACGTTGATCTGTAGGCTCCGCCACTCATGGATAAAATTAATTAAAAAATCAACATGGGTGGTGTGCAAAACTATGTTGTAAACCTTATTAAAGGGTTGTAAGCAAGTAAAGAAACGAGAGTAAAAGTTAAGAATGGTTTTGTGAACTTACAACCCACTGGTACTTTTCTCAGTACCGAAAAATACTTTTAACAGCCACGAAAATTCGCTGATGAGAATTCCGTAGAGTCGCCTTTTGGACGAAAATCAGCTTGACACTTTGTATTTGTGTGTTGGTGAAAAAGTAGTAATAAACGCTTAAATTACATGTTTTTACACTGCAAGCAGTAGGCTTAAGAGCTTTTTTGTAGATGCCATCTTCTATAAGTAGTGCTGAACATTCAGATCTCGTAGTTTGTTTTCCCAAGCACGTACAAGAGGATTTGCTGTCTCCTAAGGCTTGTCTGCATTGTTATGATGAAAGGTATGCAAGAACCACATTTGTTATCCACTATACATTAAGAAATAAACAAAATAATCAGAAAGAAAAAATAACTTCAAATTATTTTTATTTTTTTGAGCAGAACGAGAAGAAAAATCAGAAAAAGAAAAGCAGAGAGCAAAGAAAGAAAGAAAGAAAAAAACTTGAATATATTTTGCACAGTAGCAGTTTTTGGTGTTTAATGTGAGCTTGATTTCTGCAGTTAAAACAGCAGCAACTATAACGAAAGCAACACAACAATAAAAGCAACTATAGCAACAGCAACATTCAAACGACAAGATCATGATGCATGGCAGGACCTGGCAGGCTGGCAGGCAGGCAGGCAGGCAGGCAAACAGTATGGCCGGCCAGACAGTCAGTAAGTTGTTAAGAGAGTATAAAACTGATAAAATAAACACGAGTAGTCAGTCCAATGAATGTTCCAAAACCATAACAACCGTTTCGACGGTAGCAGGCTCATAAACTACCAGAGCAACAGCAACAACAACAACAACAGTAACAGTAACAGCAACAAAGGCTATAGCAACAGCAGTAGAGAGTTCAAATAAAATAATAAAATACTGCTGCTGTAACATACGAACAGAAGCAGAACACAACGTTTGCAGCAAACGAAGGAAACAACAATAAAACTGAAAACGTCATACACTTTGAAAATGAATGAAGTCAACAATTTCCAGCAACAGCAACAGCAACAATAACAACAACAACCATACATACATATATAAAAAAAGGCTTTTTGTTTAACATGCAGTAAAATTCTTCGTGTCGTTGCAACAGCATCTTGCAATTGCCTCAAAAAAAAAAACAAAATACGCGCGTTCTATAACAGCAACAACAACAATAATATTTACGAGCAGCAGGAATAAACAGTAACAGAAAAAAAATACGAACGAACCCAAAAAAATCACACACAAAAAGAATTGACGGTCGGTAAGGACAGTCAGGCAGGCAATTTGCTTTTGCAAAAAAAATGTTGGTTGTTGGAAAAAAACAAAACAAAAAAAATACATACATACCATCAAAAATGTATGCAACATTATAATTGTTGCAGTTATTTTTTCATTTTTGAGTTTTTAATTTGTGGCTACTCGTTTTGCGCAAACAGCCCAAGACAACTAAAAAAAGGAAAAGAAACAACAGCCTCCAAAACCAAGTTGTAAAAAATCCAGCCTTCTACTCCAAACTACTCCTGGCAATTGCAATGCGGCTGTGGCTGCTGCTGCTGCTGCTACATCCATCAGCGAGCCAGCCAGGCTGCCTGCCTGCCTGCCTGCAATGTTTTGCGGGTATGAAATATTATATTTATATGAGAATTTTTGATTAATGACCCATAATCAAAGTTAATGGACTTTTTGATTATCATGTTGTTGTTTTGCTTTGTTTTTATTTTGGTTGGCTTTTAAACAATATGATGGAATGCCCGGCCAAACAACCAAACATTCAAGCAACTACGTTTTGATCCTTTTTTGCCTTGTGCCTCGTTCATTCAAAATACTCCTGCGTATCTCTGCTGCATCTCTATAATTTTTTTATTTTTTCTTAATTTATCGTTCTTGTTAATTTTTTTATTGTTTTTTTTATTTTAAGAAAAACATTTTTTAATCAAAAAAAATTTGAAGGACAACCATTAAAAGTTTTGAGCAAAAAAAAAATATGGTTTCTCTGGCAGCAGCAATAGAAATGGTGGCGTAAATGATGCCTTCAATGTGTTTTTACATTTACACGAAGACGCTTACCATCGATAATCATAGCTCAGGTGAATCCTATAAGATCTTGTTGTAACACCTACATGGCACTCAGTACAGCTTCGGCAGTTGGTGTGTATATTCATGTCTCGTTACATTAGCAATGTTGATTCTAATTGGATTTAAGGTAAATTTTGTCCTTCGAATGCCCATAGTGAATCAAATTGGTCTTACAGAGACTAGACAAAGTCTTTCCTTTGCAAATTATTGAAAAAAACTCTGTGAGATCATTTGTTATTGATCTTCCAAGCTAGTCTATGCCATCGAAAGATGTGATAAATTCAACTAGCATAAGCAGTACAAAAGGGCATAACAATACAATGACTATCAGGCCGCCATTCGAACTCTCGACCCCTTAAAAGTACCACACGTAAGGTTAAGAAACCGCAATGCGAAACACACAGTCTCTGTTACGGTCTCTTTGTTAATCCCGCTTCCACTTCCTTTCCACAAATTAGGTTCTAATGTTCAAAACCTACACAAACAGCAAGATTGAAAGCTGATTTGTTGCAGAACACACTCAAGAAGATAGTAACCGTATGATTTCTTAGACCAATGAAAGCTGATTTGTTGCAGAACACACTCAAGAAGATAGTAACCGTATGATTTCTTAGACCAATCCCCCCTGGCAACAGAATGAACATAAAATTGCGCAATCACGGGCAGAAACAATAACAAACCAAGCGAATGCTCTAAACACGGCACATTGAAGGTGAATGCATTAAATCAAATAGGTAAGCTCGCCGTACTTGCTTAATTGGTCATTTCAAAATTCTTTAGTCAGGACTACAATCTAGCTTATCACACTACCCAAGTTGTATATCCATGAGTGGCGGGACCTATAGTTCATCGAGCGACAGATTTGCGAAACTTTTCAGTACAATTTTATTTACATTCTCAGTGTTTTTGTCAAAAGTCTGCTGAGGGAGTGCCGCCGAAAGAAATATTTTTTTTTCACCGAGATGTCTGAGAGGGGAATTGAATCACGGGGCCCTTGTCTAATAAGCCAACACACTATCTGCTAGATTACGAAGTCTTCTGACTACTCATTGCCACATATTTCCACATGACTTGTCATCGAGACCTGTCTAACAAATTGAACTTTCCATTCTAATAAGAGCTGAGTTTTCTGATGACAGCCAGAGTAGCAGATAGTCTTGCTATTTCCCACACTCTGTACTTTCTGGCATAAACTTTCGCTTGGAAACAGCTGACAAATTTTTCCACGGGCTGTGAGTATTTCACTTTAGGACCAAACATTCCGCTTCTTTTCCACCATATGTTTTTAACCCATCTGTTGGTATACAGAATGGTGCTTTTATTCTGCACAGTCGTAGAATTTCCTGGCAATGTCTAGGGAACAATTATGGAAGTAAATATCGGACGTTCCCTGCTTAATACATACATAATTGGCCATTACCACCCTTCAGTCAGGATTACGGCCTAGTTTCTCACACCACTTATGTTGTGTGTGTTAGTTTTATACATGAGTGGCGGGACCTACAGTTTAAAGTCGACTCCGAACGACAGATTTTTGAGAAACTTTTCATGGCAATTTTATTTACTCTCAGAGTTTTTGCCAGAAAACTGCTAGCCTAACCCCAAAATATTGGCATCTCGAGCTTAAGAAAGCTGGCTAATCATTCTAGATCATACATTCCCACATGGCACGTATCTGCGCTTAAAAAAGGTAAGTAGTAAGCAAAGGATTTCTTTTTTTCTTGTTTTGTTTCACAGTGTAATCCATACTAATAACCAGGCAGCAGCATTGATATTCGGTGTGGAATTTAAGGCATATTTAAAATATAAAATATAAATATGCTTTTATTTATCGGCCTGCCATGATAACATACCAGCCAGCAGCTTCTTGGAATTAAATTTTAAGATAACGAAGATTCCTTCTTTTTCAGCCAGATTTTTATATGTTTTTTTAGTATTTATCTGGCATTTTATTTTGCATTTTATTATCAATTTTTAATTATAAATTTAGCTTTAAATGATTATTATGGTATTCGAGAAAATATTTATTTAATGATTAAATTGTCAAAAATAATTAAAAAAAAAAAAAAGGAAATACGATATAAAAAGCTGAAGAAAGAAATGCCATAAAAATAAACAATTTCATGCTAAAAATATGCAAAAAAAAAAAGAACCACAACAACAACAATAAATACTGAATACTGAAATTCCTTAGATAAGACGAATACATTATTTTGTTTAAATTAAAATTAAAAGAAAAGGAAGAGAAAGAGAAAGAAAATAAAAATTATTGGCCATTGTAATATGATATAATAACGGTGATAATAATAAAATAACGCCTATAATATTTAAAATAAACGAAAAAATAAAACAAAAGAAAAATTCATTTCAAGACACACGTCCGTATCTATTGTGATTAACAATTGAAAAAAAAAATGTTTAAAATTTTGTCATTTTAATTTGCCGGTGTCATGTACACTCCACTCCTTTGGGTCTAAAGTCGTTGGAATAATTGATTTTGTTTTTAAATCTTTTTTCAATTGAAAATTAAAGATAAATTCTTGAACCAACCGTATCGTAAAACTGCCAATTGCTTGGCATGTAATGAATGACTGCAGTTACGCCCACATTTTGTCCTTAAAGTTTATTGTGACAATTTGAATTTGAATCGAAAATTTTAAATTTTAATTTTCATTTGAATTGTTTTTTTTATTTTGCATTGAAAAATGCTGCTCCATTAACTTTCTGAAGGTTGTCAAATAAAATCTGTCTAAAGACTTAACTTTTGTAAGACAATGATTAGCGATCAAATGGTATTGTTTTAGCAACAGTGCTTAGAATTCGTCTAAAGGCACACTTAAATTGAATCGATTATCTTGTATACAAGACAGAAAACATTTAAACAAGGAACCCGATAAATCAGAGAATACATACAGTGGTGGCCTTATAATTAGAAACGACTTAGCAACATGTATGTTTGTTAATTTGGTTTACAGTTTTCACTGTGTACCTGGGATCAAAGGCTTTGTTTGGAGGACGTCTTACATATGTTTTTCCATCAGATTGGGACGAATTAAACATAGATTCGTCACTCCAGAGAACTCTGTTCCAGAAACATCGTTTCTAATTATAAGGCCACCACTGTATGTCCATGATTGGTCATTACAACCCTCCAGTCAGGATTACAACCTAGCTTCTCACACCACTTATGTTGTGTGTGTTAAATTTATACATGAGTGGCGGAACCTACAGATCAAAGTCGACTCCAAAAGATTTGGTTCAAGCTTTTTATCGCAATTTTCTTTACTTCAGAGTTTTTACCAGAAGACTGCTGAATGGAAGCTGCCGCATCTAATAAATCAACGTACTACCTACTAGACCACGATAACTTCTAGTTTCTTTAGTGTGATTAATTAATTTAAGTCAGATTAATTTTTTGTGACTTTGCATTCATAATGGGTAATGAGTGAGCTCATGGAATACCTCTAAAGTCGAATCCGAACGACAGATTTTTGAGAAACTTGTCATGGAAATTTTATTTATTTTCCGAGTTTTTGGCAGAAATCTGCTGTCATGAGTGAGCTCGTCGAATACTTTTAAAGTCGAATCCGAACGACAGATTTTTGAGAAACTTTTCATGGATATTTTATTTATTCTCAGAGCTTTTGCCAGAAATCTGCTGAGAGCTAGGCGCCAAAGAAACATTCTCTCAAATTTCGTTTTGTTGCCGATGACTGACATGTGATTTGAACCGTAGCCTCACGTCTAATAAGCCAACACACTACCTACTGGACTACAACTTAAATATTTTCGCTTAATTTATTTATTTATTACAATACAATTAAAAAATTATATTCTAATTATATACGAGCCGCGTAACTTTGACCATATGCTCGGTGTAGTGTCAGAGACCAGAGGTATCTGGCGGGAATCGAACCCACGACCCTCACGCTAATAGTCTTGCACACTACCCACTAGACTAACATGGCACCCTTCGCTTAATTTAATTTCCCACACTGTTCCCAAAAATATTGTCATTGTTTTCTACATAGTAATGTAGCGGTAAAATAATGTATGAATGAAAGACTGTTTAAAAGACTGAAAGGCTGAGCAAATGAATGAATGAATGAATCAAATTGGATGAATGAATTATCGAAACTATGAAGAGGCGTGTACAAATAATTGAATATATTTGTCTTACAATGAAACATTCTTCGGTTTTTTCTTTTTTTGTAGAAGTGTTAAAAGCTTTTAAAAATTATTGGCTTTTAATAAATTCCAAGATGATAAGAAGAAGCGGCAGCGTGTGGCTTCAAAAAAAAAAGTGTTCAAATACATGCGAGATTGCACAGTCATTGAAAATAGTTTCTATTAAAGAATTTATGTGTGGGAGGGGAAATATTTGATAGAAGAAGTGTGTAAATATTGAATGCATAATGCCGGGATATTTATAAAAATTAATAGTAATATAATTAAGGCTATTGATAATGTCAACTATTGTTGAGCAACTAGTTCGGTAAACAACCATTTAAGTTAATGGTACCAGAAAAATTTTACCGTAGACTGTTTAACCCTCTCATGACCGATGTTGCCTATAGGCAACATTGTACATTTTTGTTCATAAATTCCGTAATTTTTAATTTTTTTAAAAGATTTTTTTTTGCAAACAAGCTTGGTTAAAAACGTGTAAAACCAGAATACGTAGGACTCTGAATTTAATAACACTTAATATTTAAGCCATGACTAACAAACACATGTCCTTAAAAAAATTTTAGTTTTGGCCCAAAAAATTCGGGCATGAAAGGGTTAAGTAATACTAAGCTTACTGGCGGACTTGTAAGCCACATAAGGTAACTGAAATTTTTGTTTGTTCCATTAAATTTAATATAAATGCTAGAACTTCTTAAATAAGGCCCCAGAATGGCCGTCACAAAGTATTTAAATTTTTTCTCAACAGTTATTTATTGGATTGGTCTACAATAGCAGGTTCTAGAATGATAGAGTTGCTAAGTCACTCCGTAAAAATGTACTGGATTGTTGTACTGTCTGTAATGACAGATATTAAATGCGTAGGATAATATAGTTCTCATGACTGAAGTAAAAATTTGAAGGCTCTCTGAAGGCGATATCATTCAAAGTGGCCTTGAGATTGTAAATCGTTGGTGCATGAATGTAGACTTTAGGATTTACGCCGGCAAGACCACTTCTTAATTGAATATGAATCCATAGAATATTCCATAAAAGAATATTCTTAGAAAAGGTCAGACATGTCATAAAGATATGAAGAAGGCTTGCAGGAAAATCCTTCGGATGCGAGCCTGGAATTATTCACTTGATGTTCACTGTGATGGTCAGACCAATGACGACCTATAAGACACACATTGAGTTACACAAGATACAGAGACAAGCGTGTGTTGCCATAACAGGGTCACTAAGAACCTGTACTAAAGCGGCACTGGAAGCTCAGTTGGATTTAAACCCCAGGCACATGGTAGTAAAGACTAAAGCTTTAGAGTCTATGGTTACGTTGACGGGAGACAAGTCTAACATGAAATTTATTAGGGGATTTAGATGTACTCAAATCAACTGGGATAGGAGGTATTGAAGACAGAGAATAGCAATACTATCTGACAATCAGGCCGTCATTCGAGTACTCAACTGTTATGAGTTTAAATCGAAAATAGTATGGGACTGTCTGAAGAATCTGAATCAGATGGATAGGGAAAATAAGATCATTCTCTGCTAGGTCCCAGGTATTGTGAGCAAGCAGACCAGCTTGCAAGGAAGAAAACTTCAATACTCTCTGATGGGACCAGAATCCTTCTAAGAAGTGGAGACTGATGTTTAGAAAGGTATGCTCAACGGAAGGGAAAATAACAGAGTTAAAGTCTCAACCTTTAGGGGAAGTCGATAAAGTCTAGTAGGTAATGTGTTGGCTTATTAGACATGAGGCCTCGGGTCAAACCCCAGGTCAGATATCTCCAACAAAACGAAATATGAAAAAATATTTCTTCGGCGTTTTTCTTTCTGCAAATTTCTGACAAAAACTCTGGGAGTAAATAAAATTGCCATGAAAAGTTTCTCAAATATCAGTCCGAGGTCCCGCCACTCATATATAAAATTAATACACTCAACGTAAGTGGTGTAAGAAGTTATATCGTAATCTTGACTGAGGGGTTGTAATAGCCAATTATGTTATTTAAAGGCTCAACCTCAGACCAAGTGGGTTTGAAGCACTCAAAACTTTTGTTGGGAAACTACAATAAGAGGAGATCTGAGTTATTCATCAGACTATCAAGACCTTTTAACAAATCACTCAGAGTACTCTTATTCAGAATGGGGGTTGTTGCAAGCCCAATATGTAGATTTTGTGACGTTGAAAATAAATCATGGGAACACATTTTAGGAACTTGTGAGGCGTTAAGGCATCCCAGAAGAAAACACCTGAGAGAATATCAGAAACTAGACTAGGAATTGCCATTGTATACACCGAGCAACATCCTGAAGTGTGTC
Source organism: Sarcophaga variegata (assembly GCA_932273835.1). Classification (NCBI taxonomy): domain Eukaryota; kingdom Metazoa; phylum Arthropoda; class Insecta; order Diptera; family Sarcophagidae; genus Sarcophaga; species Sarcophaga variegata. The sequence goes on from OW026361.1 coordinate 116,431,060, forward strand.
AGGGCAATTGGCTCGGAGGAAGGGACTGCAATAGATCGTATGATCACACAACTAAGGCAACTTTTAACGACAATAGTAATAATAAGCAAAAAAAGTCATGAATCGCAATGTGGCAAAGCCAGATATACCACATATCTGGTGTTAAGCACGAGAAAAAGGTGCTGAATTTTTAGTCGAATTTGTAAGCAAACAAACATCAATCTTTTTTGGATTTGTACTTTGTTTTCAGCTGCTCAGTCTACAGGCTATTGACGATTTTTTAAATGAATTTTCTATCAAAAAATTGTTCCAACTATAAAAGATATTCTTATAACTGCAGATATGTACATACGTATGTATGGATGTTATGGTAAGTTACTTAGATAGATTTAAAAATAATATACATACATACATATGTACATATGTATAAAACTTATAATTTCAAAATAAAATTCTTGAATAAATTATTTTGCAAATTAACATACTTATTCGTCTGGTATTTTCCTCTCATTAATAATTTCAAGAACTTCTTTTGTATGGGAATTCCGGTATGTAAAGCTTTACATTTTTATACAACAAAATACTGTGCATAGACTACTACTCTGACTGGCACGGTGGTGATACTCTTTCACCGTGAGATTCTTTTATTTTATTTTTTTTCTACATACGTTGTTTTGTTTTTATTTGCAATATCTTAACGTACATATTTATTTAAAAAAAAAAATTAAATTTTTAATGAAATTCTTTAACCATAATTTATTGAAATTCTTTAAATCTGATGTAATCGCGCTTAAAACATCACGATGACTTTTTTTTGGAATTCGAAATGTCTGCGTCTGTTGTTTTTTTTTTATTTTTATTATAAATTAATACTTATTTTAAAATTGTTAAGATCGCCCACTAACAATAGACGTCATTGTTTACAATATATTGCTTATACAAATGCCAACAACAAGAACAATAAACAGCATATGGTACCAGTTATTTATAATAGTATGTGTGTCACAGAAACGTTATATTTTGTACCGGTATTTTGTCAAAAGTTTGAAAACTGCCGGCACTTTAAAAATAATTTTTTTGTTCTTTTTCGTAAAATGTGTTAAATTTGTCATAAAAATTTTTATCTACTGAATGTAAGCGATGAGAAATAATTGGAGGCGTATCATGTAAGTAAAGGGCATGTATTTGAAATAAAAAAAATTCATACTCAATAACTGACCATTGATTACCCTATAATTGTGTATATAGACACATGATGTTTCTATGTAAGGTGAAGTGCTTTGAATTTCATTAAAAGAAAAAAATCTTAGATTCCTTTGTACTACACCTTATATTATTGTTGTCGTCTAAATATTAAGAGATACAGATAACTTTTGCCAAATGTTTCAGAGCATAATTTCTATATCCTTTTAAATGTACAGCCAGCACCCAGGGGAGGTCACCTTCTTCTAATGCCATTGTGTTAGAACTAAGAATTCAGCAAGCCAGTTGATCCTTTAGAACGAATAAATTCAAAAACTCAAAGAGTTGCTAATACAAAAACGGAATACACTTTTAATAAAGGAAGTTATTCCTATTTGAAGTCGTCGTAGTTTAGTAGGTAGTGTATTGGCCCGCGAGCCCATGGTACTAACCCCAGCTCAGATATCTGGAACAAAACGAAATACAAAAAAAATTTTTCTTTCGTTGACTACCTCACAGCAGCCTTCTGGCAAAAACTCTGATGGCAAAATAAAAATTGCCATGAAAAATATTCTCAAAAAATCTAAGGTTCGGACATGACTTTAAATTCCATTCCCATACATAGGAGCATACTAATAGACAGATTTCTAGCATTTGTAGAAAAATCAGACAAAACTGGCTGTATGTAAAATAAAATTTGTGTTAAAACTAACCAAAGTCCATATTAAGAACCTCATTCTAATGACTGGTATGACGCTGGCACAGGCCGAAGGCTTGGAATACCTGACAACAACTTCTGCAAAAGCAATAATGGCGAGGAAGAAAATAATAATTTTTTGACAGAATGGTTCTAACCTTAAATATAACCATCGAGATGACTGATACATCTGACTCTGTAACTGAGCTTTATAAAGGGTGTATTTTATAGAGGTATAGAACTTTAAGTTGCAATAAAACAACGATGGATTATTCGATTGACATGAATTTTATTTATCCGAAAGATAATCTTGTGGCATTACATTTTAAATATGATTTCTGGCATATGACCGCCACGGCTGGCGCGGATGTAGTCCAATCTGGACGTCCAATTTTCGATGACTTTTTCCAACATTTGTGGTCGTATATCGGCAATAATACGGCGAATGTTGTCTTCCAAATGGTCAAGCGTTTGTGGCTTTACCGCATAGACCAATGACTTTACATAGCCCCACAGAAAGTAATCTAGCGGTGTTAAATCACAAGATCTTGGAGGCCAATTCACAGGTCCAAAACGTGAAATTCGGCGGTCACCAAACGTGTCTTTCAATAAATCTATTGTGGCACGAGCTGTGTGATATGTTGCGCCGTCTTGTTGAAACCACATCTCCTGGACATCATGGTTATTCAATTCAGGAATGAAAAAGTTAGTAATCATGGCTCTATACCGATCACCATTGACTGTAACGTTCTGGCCACCATCGTTTTTGAAAAAGTACGGACCAATGATTCCACCAGCCCATAAAGCGCACCAAACAGTCAGTTTTTCTGTATGTAACGGTGTTTCCACATACACTTGAGGATTACCTTCACTCCAAATGCGGCAGTTTTGTTTGTTGACGTAGCCATTCAACCAGAAGTGCGCTTCATCGCTAAACAAAATTCGCTTATGAAAATCGGGAACAACGGTAATCTCGTTTTGGGCCCATTCGACGAATCTACGCCTTACTAGATGATCGTTTGGCTTCAAATCTTGCACGAGTTGGATTTTGTAAGCACGCAAACCAAGATCCTTCCGCAAAATCTTCCATAAAGTGGATGGACACAGATCCAATTCCTGTGCTCGATGGCGGATGGGTCTTCCTCAATGCTACGCTCTACAGCAGCAATAGCTTCTTCTGTACGCACCGTACAGCGTCTCTGGGGATGCGAGTTATCAATAAGAGTAAACGTGGTGCGAAAACGTTCCATGGTTAATCGAATTAACTGCTCTGATGGACGATTTTGTCGACGATAAAATGGACGTAGTGCGCGATACGTTTTCCGCACAGAACCATTATTTTCGAAATAAAATTGCACTATTTGCAAGCGTTGTTCAGGTGTGAGTCTATTCATGATGAATTGCCAAACCAAACTAAGAATAAATCACTTGACAGCTGTTAAATCGGTCGCCATCTTGAAAAGTAATGCCAACTTAAAATTCTATACCTCTATAAAAAACACCCTTTACATTGAAATGGTGGCCAATTTAACATTTTTTGTCTTTTGTGCCCAGTATGGAATTGCCCTACCTATGGCCAGCCAGAAATTTACTTCACTGAGACGTCATTGGCCTACTATGGAATACTGTCTAGAGCCCACAGTTTAGTAGGCATGAAGAAGGCAACTGAATTGCGAGATCGCAGTTAGAAGAAAAGTCTCGAATACTTTAGGAGTCCTGAGACCGTAGCTTCAATGGTGCTATTTAGAAATGGTGTAAAAAGGCGACCAGAGGGCTCATTATGTGAATACAATTAGAATTTGATTTCTTAGCACACATTCCCTTCTATAGAACACCCACTGTACAGTGTAAAGTGTGGTATGAAAACAAAACGATATTTATGTTGACCCCAATCAGATTTTGTAAGAATTTTTTTTGTCACATTTTCTATTTCTCTAAGACTTTTAGCCGACTAATCACTTTCAAATGTTTTACGTCAATATGTCCATGGCACACGAGTATGATTGTCACTGTGAAAAATATTTTGTTAAATTAACAAAAAAAAAATTGTTTGTTGTTGTTTTGTTTTTATGAAAACCTCCCGCCAACAAAAAAGAAAGAAAGAAACAAAGAAAATACAAAACAAATCAATTGCAAAACAATTGAATGCAATTGAAATCGTATAGAATAGCTCTATACGAACGAGTACACAGGGAGTTCATGGCACTGTTTCTATTGAATTGCAAAATTAATTTTCAACAAACAATTGGACACTGTTTTTTGTCATTTTTTGTAATTTTTTTTTTCAATTTCTGTTTTTTAATTTATTTATTAAGTTTTATTTTTCATTCTTTTATTTCTTTTTTATTGTTATTTTTGCAATTGGAGAAAAAGAATTTTTTTTAACAGAGGAAATATTTTAAATGAAATGGGCACAAACGGAATTAATCAAAATAAAATAGGTGTGATGTGGAAATAAATGAAATTCGAATAAAAAAAACATTAAAAAAAGCTAGGAACGAATTATTAATGATTTGCAATTGTGAAATAAGTTTTAATTAAAATTAAGGGGGACACTTTGGCTTATATTACCAGTAGACTGGCCGTTAAAAGATAGAAGGATTAAGAGTACTGGGTTTGAATTAATAGTTGCGGAACCTATGGCTTTCTATATTCTAAACACTTCTCCATCCAAAGACCAGAAAAAGTCCATCGTAGAAGCCTTCATTTTTCGCAATTTACCCAAAATAAGAAGAAAAGTAAAGTAAAACAGGAGAAGGGAAAAATTAATAAAAGAAAGAATAAAGACAAGGTAGTGTCAGAATCAACGAAGAACAGAGAGGGGATTAGGTTAAGTTAGGTTAGAGGACGTGTACTTGTCAATTAAGACAAGTACTGTACCCGGAGGTCGAATTGACCCATTGTACAACGTCCTAGTTTCTCACACCACTTATGTTGTGTGTGTTAATTTTATACATGAGTGGTGGGACCTACAGTTTAAAGTCGACTCCGAACGACAGATTTTTATTTATTAAGAAACTTTTCATGGCAATTTTTATTTACTCTCAGAGTTTTTGCCAGAAATCTGCTGAGAGGAAGTCGCCGAAAAAATACTTTTTGTATTTTGTCTTTGATGCCTGGCCTGGGGCTCGAACCCACGCTTTTGCGTCTAATAAGCCAACACACTACCTACTAGACTACGGCGACTTCAACAGAGAGGGGAAAAAGAAGAAAAATAAGTGACACGGAATCATCTCATCAGCCAACTAATACCCACGAAGCTAGCTAGGATGAAACTCTCAACGTCACAAATTCTAATCAAGGGAAATTCTCCAAAGCCATTAAAGTTACCGCAAATAATCTTGAGTTTTCGTCCATTCCTGAAAAACCTTATACAGACAAAGTGGGTCTATATCCCACAAGCACAAATCTCTGTTTAAAAAACCTAAAAAAAATCCTAAAAAGATTCCTACCGAAATTCAATACTTAATCCATTCTAGGGGACAATGCAATGTCCCAAAGAATCCACTCCCCTCCTGATGAAATGATTGTCCAGAAGAGTGTCTTAAGGGGGACTTAACTGATCGCTATACCTAAAACAGGTAGTATAGTGGTACAATTACTTGTTTATTATTATTATCCATCAGGACCTGCTACGTGATTTCATATTTATGGATTCCATTCCAAATCGAATCCAGTAAATTGTGTACACCCAACTTTAGAGTGGGAAACAACATAACATAAGAAGCAAAACGCGATTTAGCGGTTAAAGATTTCGATTACAAGTCTTTGCAATTTCTTATAAAGGGTCCGCCAAATAACTTTGTTTTTTTAAAATGCTTTAAAAAAAAACTTGCTGAATATTTTCTCAAATTTCTTTTTTATTTGAAAGTACAATCCTTCCGGTTAATAATGGAAAATAATTTCATTCAAATGGCTGCCTCGGCTGGCCATGCAGCAGCCTACACGATCGGTCCAATTTTTAAGCACATTATCGATTGTGTGCAGCTGTATTTCACCAATGGCTTCACGAATATTGTCCTTTAAAGCGTCAATTGTCTCTGGCTTGTTGGCGTAACACTTATCTTTGACGACAGCCCACAAAACATAGTCCAACGGTGTCAAATCGCAGCTCCGAAGTGGCCAAACGACAGCAGCTCTGCGGCTGATAATGCGATCTTCAAAAACAGGGCGCAAAACATCGAGTGTAGCTTCGGCTGTATGGAACATAGCGCCGTCCTGTTAAAACCAAATGTTGCCAATATCCTCCTCTTCAATTTTTGTGAACAAAAATTCGTTCAACATGGCCCAATAACGATCGCCATTGACTTTAACGGCCACTCCTTGCTCATTTTCGAAGAATGCTTCTGAACCAAAATCCGCACCACACAGTGACTCGTTTTGGGTTCGTCGGCTTTTCAATGTATGCGTGCGGGTTTTCTGTGCCCCAAATGCGACAATTTTGCTTGTTTACATACCCGCCAATATCAAAATGAGCTTCATCTGAAAAGATGATTTTTTTGCCAAAATCGGCATCTTCTGGTGTAGGCTACTGCATGCCCCGCCGAGGCAGCCATTTGAATGAAATTATTTTCCATTATTAACCGGAAGGATTGTACTTTCAAATAAAAAAAAATTTTGAGAAAATATTCAGTAGTTTTTTTTTTAAAGCATTTTCAAAAAAAAGTTATTTGGCAGACCCTTTACATTCTAAGGATTTAGAGGTTACGATATTAGATTTAATCTTTGTCACGCTTAAAATAGAAATTAAATTTCAAATCTCAAGTTTTAAAACTAGGTCTACAAACGCAGAGGCAGATAGATGATGACAACTGAATAACTGAATGCCACTCAATTGTAATCAATAGCTTTCGAATACGAAATGATGAGAAAAATAAATTCATGAAAACAAAATACCACAATATTTAAGAGCAGACATGTGTGTAGCTTAACATTTATTTTAAATGTTAATTTTATTTTATTTTCTTAAAATATTTCTGAGCTGAATTAAACTGAGAAATAAATATTTGATTCGTTTGTATAAAACTATAAAAATTTATCACACAGTTAATCATTTTGTTCAAGTCAGTCAATCGTTTCTTTTTTTTTCATCGAATGCAAATGGCAAAATTAACACAGCAATGCTTATGTAAATAGCATACCTAATTAAGTGGGCTAGATTATAGATAAGATAAAAGAAATATACGATTTTAATTTTATGCACACAAACATATTATGGTTTAAGCCTACTGGTGATTAATGTTTGTGTTAGGATTGTAGATTATTAATTTCATTAGAAATGAATTTTGACTTTTTGGTTTTAACGGAAGATGTCAAAGGATGGGAAAATGGTGGTTCAGTTTTGAAGGATTCTAAGATCAAACAAGGAGTTCGAAAACCCTGCACTGGGCTTTTACATCGAGAAAGTCAACTGCAAACTTTTTAGTGTTCATTATGACTGGTAGTTGAATTAGGTTAGATACGGCGTGCAGGAAAGGATCTAAAGACGTGACCACACTGTATCGTCCATTTGACTTTATGAAGGAACCTAGAAGCAGTAAAAAGATATTTCATAACAGCGCGGTCCGATCAATCCTTTTATTTACTTTATATTAATCGATAGTTTCCTGCTTGTCTTGCTTCTTCTTTTGAAACGCACCTACTTCTCTTCCAGTTCGATTATTAAGACTCCAGGAATTTTTAATAAAAATGTGATCATAAATTCATTTTAAAATTCAGTACGAGTATAAAGAAATTTTATCTAGGGAATGCCCCCCTTTGAAGATAAGATTATCATTTCGTGAGGGTCGATAAAAAGAAATCCAAATTATACCAGCCAAAATACCTACATAGTATACATATGTGTTGCAAAAAGGGTGTTCAAATAACAGATATTTAAAAAAAACCGATTTTCAAAAAGTTTAAAGAACTGATGTTTTCAATAAGGAAAACCAGTCAGGTAAGTGAAATCTCTCTTCACATACCTAATCATTAAGCAGATAACCGTGATAATAGGTTATACAGTGAAATCTCTACAATCCAGTTTAAATAGCTGATTGCGTCACTTCCTGCCCAAGTCAGCTGATACGAAAATAAGGCTCTTTATTATTCCAGACAATAAACAAACGTTAATGGACATTCTAACGGACGCAAAAGGTAAACCTATTTTCGTGTGTGGGTTTGTATTTGGCAGAAGTATGCCTGGTAGTCTGGAAGACGGAGAGATATTTTAAAAACAAGCTCTTTGGAGAAAATTCTACAACCTACCTTCTTCTGAAGTAAAGAACGAATTGAATAAGATAAGGGGACTGGCATACATTGCATAAGCAGGACCTGTTATATATAGTGGTCAGAACCAGAGATTTAGGTTAACTCCATGGTTAGGCTAATGGAGGTGAAGAGAAGGAAGTTGTCACTCACTCGATTTGTAATCTATCAAACCAAGTGAGTGACAGCTTCCTCCCTAAATAATCCTTGATAGAGTTAGTAAACGAATGGTTCGAGGACAAAAAGTGGGACAAAAGCGTAGTGAAATATTGAGAACCCATTGAAAAACTTGCGGATAATTTCCAAGCGAAAATGTGTACATCCATAAATAATTGTTCATTACAAACCCTCAGTAAGGATTACGACCCAGCTTCTCACACCGCTTATGTTGTGTGTGTTAATTTAATGCAAGACCGGCGGGATCTACAGTTTAAAGTCGACTCCGACTTTTTCATATTTTCGTTTTGATGTCTAACCTGGGATTTGAAATGTGGTCTTACGTCTAATAAGCCAACACACTACCTAATTAATTCAATACCTGATTAATTCAACTTGGACAAGAAGTACAAAAGAGAGGACTTAACAACACTATCTGAGTTATATTTACAACGAAGAACGTTCTGGACAGGACCCTAGCACCGCTAAGGAATACTTTGAAAATATTTAATATTTAAAAGGAATTCCTTTCTCAAACAGCAAAAAAACTGTTTTAACTGGAATACTCTAATCAAAAAAAAATTATCGTTTTAAAGAAAAGCGGGCCAAATGAATGAATGAATGAAAAAAATGCGAACGCAAACAAGGCAGATAAAATAACTTTATGCTAAAATAAATACGTTTTGTTTGCAATTCAACTGATAAATATTTATCTATTTGCTTATTTATTTATTTATTATTAATATTTTCAAAAGTTTTTTTCTGTTTTCGTTTGCATATTTCTAACATGAGTTCACTGCGCATGCTACGAAAAGTCAGAAAGGCAGTTTTCAATATTCCATACATTAACTGATAACTGGCTCATGCAATGCCATCTGAAATTCAGCTCTTTTACGCTGTCAGTCATTTAGTCATTTGAGCCAAAAAGCCAAAAAAAACCACGCTCATTCATTAAATTGGTTAGTCAGTCAGGCTTTAATATTATTTAACTGCGATTATTTATTGGATTTCTTGAATTCAGTTGAACATCTTTATTATCGTGACCACTTTTGTGAAACAAATTTAATTCACAAATATTTACTGGGTCCACACGTTTGACGATGGCAGTCAGTCAGTCAACCTATCAAGAAATAGACTGACGGCCATAATATTGTATAAACAAACAGGCCAGACATACATATGTGAAGGTATTTTAACATGCGTATAAATTATCTAAACAGACATTAAAGTAATGAATTCTTTTTCTAGATTATTGCAGATGCGAAATGAAACAAGAAACCAATACTTGGACCAATTTAAGTTTTAAGATACATTAAATTTCTATTATAATTGTTATTCGATTAAAGGTCTAAGGAAAAAAATTACCAAAAGTAATCGAATAAAGGTAATCGAGTAAAAGTAATCGAATAAAAGTAAACGAATACAAATAATTGAATAAAAGTAAACGAATAAAGGTAATTAAATAAAAGTAATCGAATAAAAATCATTGAACAATATAAGTCGCCATATCCTAGTAGGTAGTGCATTGGCTTATTAGGCGTGAAGCCACGGGTTAGACCCCATGTCAGAACGATACGAAATATGGAAAAAATATTTCTTCAGCGATATTCTCTCAGCAGATTTCTGGCAAAGACACTGAAAGTACATAAATAAAATTGCCATGATAAAGTTTCTCAAGGATCTGTCGTTCGGAGTTGACATCAAACTGTAGGTTCCGCCACTCATTTATAAAATGTTGTAGAAGTTAGGTCGCAATCCTAACCAAATGACAAGTTAAGTAAGTAGAGTAATATAACAAATAGAATATAAAATTAATTGCATTAGAATAATCGAATAAAAGTGTACGAGTAAAAGTAATCGAATATTGAATATCACAACTACAATTATGTTAAACAATATCTACAAAGTTTATACTCGAATTGTTGTGGAACAGAAACCAAATTTTTATTCGAATAAAAATAAACTATTCGGTATGATAATGCTAATTGAATTAGAATAAGGGAATTAAATTACAATACCAAAAGAAAACAAAAACATGTATATGAAGGTAATCGAAAAAACTCATTAAAAATATTCGAATAAAAAATATTCGTAAAAAATATACGAATAAAAAATATATGAATGCAAAAATTGCAGAATATTCATTGTTTCATTCATGTGTTTATTTCTCATAAATTTTCAATGACTGACTCTGAAAGGTACACCTTTTTAAATTTAGACTGTAGGCCGGAGCTAACAAAGGTAAATGAATGAATTAACCCATTCACGACGGGTTATACGGCAGTTACTTAGTGCATTACAGCGGTCCACAGAGGCAGGTTTTTAACTTCAAAAGCTTAGAAACCATTCTTCTCTTTTTTAGAAATCAATGTCCAAGACTTTATTCAGAAAAAATCCTCTTTTGTTGTAATTACTTCAGTTAAAACAAATCTTAATATGACGATTCGATTCTTTTTCAATCCTGACTCTGTAGCTGATTATTTGCAATGCACGTGTTTGTTGGCATGTGTGACTAAACTATGGCAACAACAACACAACAACAGTCACTTTAATGATTACCCATATATTTATTTGTTGGTCTTGTTTTTGTTATTGTTGTTGTTGTTGTTGCCATTGTTATACTCATTGTTTAAATTTGTTTGCCACAAAATCGTATCTACTAGCTTTGACAACCAACCTATCTTATCTATTTTTAATGAGTAATAACGTATCGTATCGTATAGTAGAATTTGTTTTTGTTGTTGGCTTTTTTTTTAAAACATTTTTATGATCCAAAGGAATGCACTCACCTCTAAATCATTTTGCAAAGACTGAAATGAAAAAAAAAACAATTTTTTTTAATTAAAAACTCACATCAATAATATTTTAAGATGTTTTAGCGATAAAAATCAAATTATTATTTATTTCAACTTTAATTATTTTTTGTTGTATTTATTGACTCCAACAATAAGTGCAAATAGATTTTAAAAGGATTTGTTATTTTTGGTAAATTGAAAAGAATTTCTTATGGAAAAGGAAAATTGCAAAATAAAATCGATGATTTAAGGTGAAACTCTTAATAAAAATAATTTTTAAAAATTTATCGATAATTATCGATAACAATTTTACCTTTAGTATATGGCCGAACGACATAAGCTTTACAAATTTTACTTTTGACATTCAAATAAATTCCAAATCCTTGACAATAAGGAAAATTGCTTAAGTGGACTCAAGTGAAAAATAATAAACAACGTGATGGTGGCCACATTTACGAAAGTTTTCGAAAAATAGATGAATAGAGTAGACTATAGTAGAGTAGTATATAGAGGTGTAGAGTACAGCAGAATATAGTAGAGTGCAGTAGAGTAGTGCATCATGATTAGCCCAACAGAATAAAAATATCTCAGTTTCTTGACTACGGAATTTGTTGTCTACGGAATTTCAATTCAAGTCATTAGATTTGCAGACATCCAAACAAATAATAGTTCAAATCCTAGCCTATACAAATGATGCACCAACGTTTCCTAGCCATACTTGCTCAGTTTCTACTGAGTCATTAAAGATGTGTATGATCTTAGATTGGCGTGTTGGATAACAACAGCTTATCTGTTGATTATTTCCTGGAATTATAATTGAATTGCTGCGTCAATCACTTTCTTTGTTGACTGTAGAAATCGGAATCAATCGTTTGACCAATTTTTTGAAGCTCATAATGAAAAATTCTTTTTCTATCTTATCAGGAACTCGGCTTTGCCGTTTTGACAATCTTGACTTTGCCAAAATAGAAAAATTTTCTAATAAAAACTTGGTCAGCATAAAGACCATATTGCATACTAGATACGGCTCATAAACTACTAAAAGAGCTGATTGTGTCCCATCTAACTGATGCCGAATGTGCTAAAGGAGGACTTACAGGATTACACCACGGATTTAGACCAAACATACCTATCTGCCTTAGTTTGGTAGGTACAGTATCGGCTCGGAGAGAGCACGTGGTTCAAAATGCAGCTTAGATATGTCGAACAAAACGAAATATGAAAAAATATGTTTCCTTAGGCGACTTCCCATAAGCACTTTTCTATCAAAAATTCTGAGAGTAAAATAAACTTACCGTGAAAAGTTTCTCAAAAACTTGTTGGTCGGAGTCGACTTTAAATTGTAGGTGTCCGCACTCATTGATAAAATAAACACACACACACAAAATGGGTGGTGTAAGAAGCTAGGTTGTAAGCCTTACTTATCTTTTCACAACAGATTATTATATTTTGATTAGAAATAATGCACTGGATTCAAGATATATATTTCTACAGGTACAGGGCGAACTCAATAAGGTGATAGCAAAAGTGATAGCTACTAAATTCGCAGTATTTTTTAACAAAAGCATGTATTTGTGCCTTTTTGGCGGGGAGCTAGATTGTCAAATGAAATTCGCCGTATGACAGAAATGACAAAGGCGAATCCATATAATGACATAAAGTAGTTATTTTGTGTCATTATATCTCTTTTGTTTCTTTTTGTTTTAAAAATATTTTTTTTTTAATTTTTTTAAATATGGACTGATTTGCGCTACCACTAAGGTAATCATACTTCTACGATAAAAGTTGTGCCAGTACATAAATTATAAAAATATAAATATAAAAGGAAATAAAAAAATAAACAAAAGAATGTATGTACAGTGAGCAAAAAAAAATATGTACACTTATTATAAAAAACTAAAAAATATATTATTCTACAGGATTTTATTCAAAATGACTTTCTAGACAATCCGGTAGCCGTAGTCAAAGGATCACCCCTTTTTTGCCTAAAAATGTTGGAATTTCTTAGTTTCGACGCTTATTTTCTTTATACGTAATCAACAGAGAAATGTTTTAATTTATAATCAAAATATAGTTTTTAAGCTTTTTTTCCTTAAAGACAATAAATTTCCTTTTATAGATAATTTTTTTTTAGAAATGTATTTCGAGGCAGTAGGTGTACAAGTTTTGTTTTGCTCACTGTACGTAAACAAAACATTTGACAATCTCTCGCACTTAAAAAAGCACTCACCTGTACTGATAACACCACCTTATATGAATTCGTCGTGTAAAAATTAAACATACACAAACTTTTCGCCTGGTTTTCGACATGTCAGAGACAATACAACAATAAAAAGGAAACACTACTCAGCTGATTTGGTAACACGGTGTATAAATATATCTTGTACTGATTGCGTTAAACTGATACCGGATACGTAGCTACTTCGCTGTCAGTTGAAAATGTCAGCAAAGTATAATAACATACGACTGATCAAGGCGAACTGGGTTCACCCTGCGACTGATTCTATGTGACTCGGCAGTGGAAATCAATCCTAAACAAATGTTTATTTATCCAAATTTTTTAATAATATAATATACTACTCGTATCTTTGTTGTTATAGTTCATCTTGACCAATTTATTTTATTGCTTGTAAACTTCGTAATGTTGAATGTTTGCAACGTAGCATATCACATTTTAAAGCGTAGCTGTGCCTACAAACCGCACAAGTAAATGGTTTTACGTTAAGATGGAAACCTTTTAAATGTTGTAGTAAACCATTGCGCCGTTTAAAAGACCGATGACACAAACTGCACAGATGTTTTCTTTCATCGGTATGTGTAATTTTGTGCTGCCTTAAGCTGTTCGCATTAGAAAAGTTTTTAAAACACTCTGGACACTTAAAATCGAGATCTTTTAAAGATTTTTGTTCTTCTATGTTTGTTACAGCAGATGTTAACATTTCCGTTTTGTTCGTATTACAAATTGGCTTCCTAACTGAGGAATTCTTTGTATTCGCTCTTGGACTTCTTTTTGTTTTCGGCATCGATTGTAATTGTTCCACATTTTGTTCTAGATTCGAACATTTCTTTTGTAATTTTTGATAAAGTTTCCTAAGTTGTTGATATTGGTTAGCCATTGTATTAAGAGAAACATTTTGAGGCCTTCGATATTTAAGTGGTACTTTGCGAATTGTTTTTCTCAGTTTATTAACAACAGTTATTTTATTTTCATTCTCTTTTTTCTTTTCAGAATCATTTTTGTTCAAACTATTTTTAGAGACCACGACTGGTTTATTTTCACTAATTTCCCCATGATCTATGAAATTTTCCGGCTGTTCTCTCTTCGTTTCCTTAATATTACTTGGACGTTCTTCAAGCACTTTACTTTGTGGACTTTCCTCTAAACGTTTGTTATTATTTATAGATGATTGCGTTAAATTTTTAGATGCATCAACATTATCGGAATATTCCTTTTCCATTTTGCAAGTACTTTCTGATAATTTTTCCAATAAAATATTACAACCTGGAACTGTAACCATAGGAGTGCCATGTGTTTGTGTATAATGCTGTTTAAGACTTTCTACGGAGAAAAATTTAAGTTGGCATACCATGCAGGCATGGAGCTGAAAACCGCAACCAGACTTGACAATACTCTCGTTCAATACTACTATTCCATTGGATGATGATTTTGTTGGCTGTTGAATAGCGCTTACCGAAGTTACTATAGGTTTAAGCGCTCGTCTTTCAAACCCAGCTGTTTTCGTTGGATATGAATCCAAGGTGTTATTTAAATTATTGTTCATGTTTAGATGTTGTTGCAGTTGATTGTGTTCAACTGGCTGTTGCTGCTGCTGTTGTTGTTGTTGATCCTGTGCCTGATTATTTAAAGGATCACAATCCGCTAATCTTTCATCATTTTCCGGTTTTTCCGTTTTATAAATTTGTCGTTCTTCCTTAAATTCTGCCTCTGCATCGATATAGGCATAATTATGTTCTTCCATTAACAAGTGGGACTGTAGCAGCTCATGAGCCGATGGCATGTAGTTATTAATCACTGACTCTTGCATAGGTTTTTGTAAAATTTCATCTTCATCGTTTGCTGTAGATGGGTTATCATCGTCTGGTATATTTATGAATGGATCGTCCAAGTTGATAATCTCCATAATGTCGCAATCATTGATGATAGGAAAATCGCAAAATTCGTATTTCTGATCATCGCCTTCTTCATGTACACCTCCATCAATAACACCATCATATTCTTCATTCGCGCTCCCTAAGCCATTAGTGTCATGATTCTCTTCATAGCCAGACTCGGCGACCTCCTGTTTTACCCGCACTAGTGGCTCCTGTTTAATTTTAACTGGTTTTTCTATCGCTTTTGAGCGAAACTTTCGTTGTAACTCGCTTTGTGCAGCCCAAACTCTATCAACAAAACTACCGAATTGTTCCAAATTCTTATGGCAAGCCGCACAAAGAACTTTTGGTAATGCATCTTCCTGTTGTATGTTCAAGGTAGGAAAACATTTTTGCAATAAGCCATAAACCTCATAGCTATTGAGGAAATCTGCCACAGGTATGGAGGCAATTCCACAAAGACGACAATTTGACTTTGATACATTTGGTGCTAAGACACCCCCATTAGCAACTCCATCCTCTAAGCGTTCTTTAATAGCTAGAATTTCTTTAAATTCTTTATCTCTGGTAGTCTCATAAGGCTCCACAACTTTCTCATAGGTTTTTTTCTTACGTGTATTGTAGTTGACAGAATCCTTAACAGCCAATCCATCGCCCAATAAAGACGGTACAGCAGATTTCTTTAGTGTTCTGCGTTCATTAAGGGACCGAAAGTCTTCTTCTCTAAAATGGCGACTGCACAGTGAACTCCATCGTGAAGCATGCCAATCTTCTCCTCGCTGCTTTTGTATAAAAGTTTCCCACTGCTTTAACAAATACTGTCGTTTTAAAGGAAATCTTAATCAAACAAAAAATGTAACCAATATAAATACACAATATTAAAAATTAGTATTCTTTCTGCAATTAATTTCTTATTTACCACTTACTTGTGAAATGATATATTTTCGGAATGGCCATATCTATCATTGCAGTTAACCACAGCACAAAACGATGGCATTGACTTTTCCGCCTTTTTGTTTTATTTTTATTATTTTATTTTAACTTTCGTAACTGTAAATATCAAATTTATCCAAATTATTTCCTTTAATTGTTTACAATTATTTTTGTTTACTTTGCGTGGTTAAAGCAATTACATTCATTCAGAACTGATAGCACGCCTATAAAATAGTATATTTAACTGCATTGCATTACTTATGCGGTTGCGTATGCAAAAAAATGTTTTGGCAGGGCAAAGTTAAAAATGATGGGTAAATAATTAGGATTAAAATATTTAACAAACTTTAACTTTAAATTTTCCGTTGCCATTACTTTCATTCAAAATACATCATAATTGCTACAACTAAAAAAGGAAAATTGAATTATAACAACTCTGTGTTATCATAAGTCAGCTGATTTTGATTTTTCATTCTTCGTTTTTCATATAAAAATAGTTTAATTACCGTGATAAAAATAGAAAAGAAAAATTGAAGCAAAAGTGAGTAAATCAAACAATGCCACTTATCAGAAAGTAGTTAGTGTCGGTTTGTCTTATCATAATTGCTTTTATAGAATTGAAAAACGGAAAACAAAATTTGATGTGTGCTAAATAATTTTAACACGCGCGTAACGTTTGATTCAACATAAATATTATCACACAGTTTAGATCGAGGGGTTGGACAAACATTTTTGTATAATTAGACAAAATTGAACATCTCATCAAGGTTACGCAAGGTCAGAAAAATTGGAACTTTTTAAAAACTGAAAGCATCGAAAATGTCCTTTTTAGTGAAAAGTATAAATCCTCAAAATCTCAAATTACCGTTAGCAATTGGCATTAGACAACAGAGATGGCAACACAATCAGAAGAACAGGTAATTACTACCTAATGATTTAAAGAATTCCATTGAAATAAACAAAATTACACAATAATTGACAATTTCTATGCTTTCGCAATAGAGATTATGATTTAGTTGTTGTAGGAGGTGGCATAGTTGGCGTAGCATCCGCAAGAGAAATACTTATGCGCCATCCATGTATGAAAATAGCTGTTTTGGAGAAAGAATCGAAATTGGCAACCCACCAAAGTGGCCACAATTCAGGTGTTATACATGCGGGCATTTATTATAAACCAGGCACACTGAAGGCGAAACTTTGTGTAGAAGGCTTACGTCTGGCCTACAAGTATTTGGACGAAAAAAATATACCCTATAAGAAGTGTGGTAAACTTATTGTGGCCACTAACGACATAGAAGTGACTCGTCTAATGGATCTTCACGAAAGAGGCATTAAAAACAGTGTACCAGACTTGCAACTGATTGATGGTAAAAAGATCAAAGAAATTGAACCCTATTGTCGAGGTGTAAAAGCTTTATGGAGTCCTCAGACCGGTATTGTAGATTGGGGCTTGGTAACTCAATATTATGGCCAAGATTTTAAGCAATGTGAGGGTGATATCTATTTTGATTTTAAGGTATAAAATTGTACATATATATATTAATCCAAGATTAATAAATTTGCCTTAAGGTAACTAAATTTACAGAATCTGGAGATAGTGAATACCCTGTTGCCATACACAGTGGCAGCAAAGTTGTACGTACACGTAACGTTTTAACTTGTGCTGGTTTACAATCTGATATATTAGCAGAAATGACTGGTTGCCCGCGTTCGCCTCGAATTTTGCCATTCCGTGGTGAATATCTGCTGTTGGCAAAGGAGAAATGTCACATGGTCAAAGGAAACATTTATCCAGTACCCGATCCACGTTTCCCCTTCTTAGGTGTTCACTTTACACCTCGTATGGACGGAAGTGTTTGGTTGGGACCAAATGCAGTATTGGCATTCAAAAGAGAAGGCTACACGTAAGTTATAACTAATTCTTTCTAGAATGTAGACATTACATATGTTTATATTTATCTGTATGATGAGAAAAATAATAGCTTAGAGATAAACTCGGTATAAGCAAAAGTATAAATATCGAATACATGTACAAACATATAGTATATGTATGCAAGTATCAAATCTACATAAACTTGCCCATGTTGAAGGGTTTTAGGAGATAGTTTAATACAACTGTTCATAACTTTATGCCACAAACATAACCGACTTTTATGTCGTTAAAGAAGTTGTTTAAATTTGTGAACGCTAATCGGTGAATGGTAGTAGTAGTAGAGTTCTTCTTGGAGGGAAATTAACTTGCGCAGTTTACTTAAAAATTATTGATGAAGGAGAAAAACTAGAATATAGGCAACTAAAAAGGCAAAAATTCATCCTGCGAAGCAAAATTTAAATCTTTTAAACATTTCACAAAGTACAATTTTCCCACGAAATCAATAATTAAGGTCAAATTTAAAACATAGGGCATTGCTGATACAATTTATTGACACTTTGCTTTTGCAACATGAGTTTAAAATGATTACAATTAATTTCTTTTTCAAAGGTGGAATAGGTTGTTTTTACCAAGAAATATGTTTAGTCACAAGATATTTAAAAGGCAGAAATTGTAATGAATCTTTTTAAATTTTAAAGGTGAAATAAATAAGTAAATCAATCTGTAAAAATTTGTAAAATCTTTTCTAGATGGGGCGATATAAATCTATTTGAACTATTTGACGCTTTGCGTTATCCTGGTTTTATTAAGATGGCTGCTAAATATCTCGGCTTTGGCTTAAAGGAAATGAGCAAGTCAGCTTTTATACCGCTACAAGTCAAAGATTTACAAAAATTCATACCTGAAATTACTGAATACGATGTTAAGCGAGGACCAGCTGGTGTAAGAGCTCAAGCAATGGATATACAAGGCAATTTAGTGGATGATTTTGTGTTCGATCGCGGTACAGGCACTGGAGCATTAGCTAAATTGGTTTTACATTGTCGTAATGCACCTTCACCTGGCGCGACAAGCAGTTTGGCCATTGCCAAAATGGTGGCCGATAAAATCGAACAGGAATTCAATATTGGCAAATGATCTTGTATTCAATACAATTTTTATATTTTCGAGCTGTTATTAAAGAGGCATTTAAATTATGTATTTAACTAACATTAACTTTTACCAAAGCAATTAAAAATAAATTATTTTATAGTTTGTTTACAAGAAGAGCATCTCTATTTTTAAGCATAATATACATAATTATATAGTAATCAGAAAGGCTTATTAAAAACACACACAAATTTAATTCATTTCTAATATATGATTCTTCAGACTTCTCTTAGGTTTGTCATGTATACCCATAATTTTGATTTCTTTTTCTAGGGTACCGCTTTCTAATGCCTTTTTAAACAGTTCCTTACATTTATCGGATAAATATTTTAAACCATTTGAAGCATGTATACGTATTTTTTCATCACTGGCCTCAGAGCCGGCCAAATATTTCAATAATCGATAAATTGGTAAAAGCATTTCTTCATAATCGAAAAGATTATCCATTCCAGCTAATAAATCACTTAAAACCATAACTGCAGCTCTTTTAGCTGGTAAATATTTACCCGTTGATAGTTCACAATTTACTAGATTTAAGAGCTGAAATGATAAACACAAGCAAATTTGTAATCGAATTGTTTACAAGCAGTCAGATAAACATTGGTACTTGCCTCTTGAAAATAATTATGCACTTGATAGGTTAACAGACGACACATTTGTGACAAATTTGAGAAAGCTGATAAACGAAATTCATCCAGAGGTGAGCGACAACCAGCCATAAATGTATTTAATAAGACATTTTTGTACTTATAACACAATGGCCCTAAAAAGTAGAAAAAAATCAATTTAAATTGTTTCGCATGTCAGGTACTAATTGCAGCTTACCTAATTCTCTTGATGTTTTTAGAACAGCTTCGCCTATGATCAAACGATAGTCCATATTTCCCGAATCATTTAAATATTCATCTGATAAAATTTCTAAAACTTCTGATTCATTAACATTTACTAAGGCCACAAATAATCTTACACAGTTTAAGAACGTGTATGATTCTGGTGATCTAAGGGTGTGTAAAGCCAGCACAGTCAAAACGTGGCTATTCGCAATAGTATATGCATCGTGGTTATTTATTAGTTTTATTGCTTTTTCTATTCCCTCTACCTGTAAATAAGATTCAGGAGATTCTATAAGTTTACGGGCATCTGCAAATTGGTCTTTTTCAGAGTTAGTATGGCTATTGTGTAACAATTCCTCGTCTTCTATTAGCTTTATTAGGAAGTTTATTTGATATTTTAGATTTTCGCGCTTCACTTCAACTAAAAGCTGTTTTAATGGTTTAAGCAAAGTACTTCGCAAGGCATTTGAGTCTGCAGAACAGTTTTCTATTATTTCTCGTATTAATATTAATAATATCATTAAAACCGACGAATTGAAATCCGTTAAATCGTTAACATTTTCACTGGTAGCGCAGTATGCAGTCAATATATTTTGCAAACCTTTCAACAGTTCCAACATATTGTCATTCAATATAGCTTTAAGAGGTTGATGTTGTATAAGTGCCTCTAACGACTTTATTATAATCAATTTATGTTCGTAGCTATGAGAAATATCAAATAATATTCGATTGTAAAAATCATCTTCGGAAGCAAGTAATTCAAGATTTGTCGGATTCGAACTGGTTTCTTTAGTAATTAGAGAAGGCACTAACTGAAGTAATATAAGGAAGGTTTGATATGTTAATAGATTGTATGATGAGTTTTTAAGTACTGCTATTAAACAGCTTAAATGATTGACATTTTCAACTAAGATATTACTTGTTTCATTTTCCATCAAACTCAGCTTAAGTTCTTGCATATTTAGCGAACTTTCCATTATATGAATTTTATAATGTATTTGATGCCATTCCTTAGGATACTTTCTTAATGCTACACATTCAATTATGTATTTTAAATCTTCTTTGGATTGATTGTTTATAATTTTAAGTATTAAGAGCATCAGATGATTACTTAACGATTCTTGGTTTAAGTAACATTGCATCTGTCTATACAATTCCAGGAACAGAGGTAAATATGGTACAATTAAACCACTGGGCAAAGTAGTCACGGAAGACGTACAGAATATGTGAAATAGTAATGATATCAATTCAATAAAGTCATGCCATTCCATGGCTATTAACATTGTTTCATCAATTTCTACTAAGGGCTTCAATTCTTTCTTAAGCCAATCCTCTAAGTAATTCTTATTTTCTTGTTTGTTATCGTATAGTTTCCGAAGTGACAGTATACCTGCTCCCATATATGGAGACAATTCCTTATTTTTCAGACTAGCTCTAAGAAATTGCAAAATTTGTTGTAGCAATGAGTGTTGGGCCTTAACTGAGTAGCCAGGTTGGGATACTATATTTGCTATAACTTCGTCCAGCGATTGTTCTTCACTACGTTGCGATTCTATCATTGCATTAAGCAGAGCCATAAATCCGCCTTTAGACCACAGCCTCAATAGCATTTCTTTATGAATTCTTTGCTTTTGGGCGTTGGGCAGTGTTGAATATAACAACATTAGATTTCGATAATACAGACTCTGTGGCAATTCCAACCACAATTTTTGCAATTTAGCCTGTAAACTGCCTATGTCTGCGACATCCAGTTTGTATTCTTTAGAGTCGTTTGCAATTAATAGACTAAATATAGCTGCCATATACCACAGTTGTACATCGTCCAGAGATTTTCCCATACGTATTTGTTTAATAAAAATAAATGGAGTAAATGCTTCTATGACAAATTCCAATTGACACATATTGGATTCATTTTTACATGTTTTAATGAAGGCCCCTCCCTTACCTTTGTAAAATGAGCTATGCAAGTTGTTTTGTAAAACTATTTGCGCTACATCAATAACACTGGAAATGATCAAAGATTTTTGTCTTTCGGATATTAAATCCTCTCTGGCATCACTTGCAAAATTAACATTTATACAAATTTCCGATAGAACCTTCAACAAATATAAACCGTATAAGAAACTGTCATCCAAATCCTCCGTTAGTATATATTGTGGGCTTTTTAAATATTTGGCTTGTGACTGTTCTTCAATTACACTTTTAATTATTTGTTCTGGTGTTAATTTAATATGATTTTCTAATTCTTTTATATTAACTTTTATGCGGTCTTCGTTGTTTAGAATTTCGCTTTTTGAAACTTTTTAATAAGAAAAAAAATTAAGCAGGATTTATTTAATTGTAATACGCATTGTGAACTTACCACCCAAGACTGGAAAATTAAGCGACTCCAGTATAATCCAATATTTATTTATATTTGTCATATTTAAAAATTATATTTATTAAATTACTACAAAAAATAAAATTACAAATATTAAGACATTCATCACAAAATAATAACACTTGTTTGCTTGAGATTGGCAATATGACAGATAACAGCAAAATAAATACAGTGGTAAAAGTTTGCATTAATAGAAACAATTTTGTACTTAAAATTAAATGAATTTTATAAAATATACAGTATCTTTTTTTGTAAATATTATTGCGATTGAGAATAAGATCTTTAAATTAATTTTAATAACTTAATTTAAATAATTAATTTTAATAAATTACAAGGCTTGGGGATTTTAAAATTTTAATTTTATTTTTCTGGTAACGCTTTTCATTTTTATATTCTCTTTTTACTTCGGTTTTGCAGTTAACAACTGTCAACTTTCTTAGACGCCTTTTGCACGTTGAAATTTGTTTCGAAACAAGTTTCAAAAACTTTTTTGCATTTTCTTTTAAAATTTCTTTCGCTTTTGCACGTAAAAAATTAATTTCAGAAATTTTGTTTTCTTTTATCGCGTCATTCTGCTGTTTCTGACAGTTATAACTTTATTTGGCATTGTGATTTAGGTTCAAACAACGCCAGACAATTCTTTAAAAATGAACATTATATGAATATTATATTTTTTTATAATATTATAATATATTATACATATATTTATGAATGTATTATTATTTTTTAATATATTTACCTTATTTATTGATTTTTATAAATTAAAAAATTAAATTATATTCTTTTTGATTTCAAACACAAAATAAACGAAAAGTAATGACTGCCCACTACGAGATAATTCATAGTTGGCTCCCTAGAACAGAACGCAATCTACGAGTTATCTCGTACTCATTAAACCACTTTTTCTCCTAAAAAACATAATTTTTATTTTTGATGATACCTACTATCTAAAAATAGAGCTTTTAAGTAATATAATGTAAAAAAAATCAAATTGTAATTTTTGGCCAGTTTTTTGAAAATTGCCGCGGCAGTCAGCATGTTAACTTCACTATGCGAAACAAAAAATAAAAGAAAATGTGAAATCAAATACAACTCTGTGTATATACGAATAAAGAACAAAGCAAGTTTCGCGAGTACATGAAATTGTGAAATCACCCCCGCTCGTTTTTCCCCCCTCTCCTACAAACTCAAGAGTGTTGAAATTTGTTTCGAAACAAATTTCAACGTGCAAAAGGCGTCTTACTAGTTTTCTGTGTTAATTTCTCCTTTGTGCAATTGCTGGAAAATTTTGTGAAATAATTTTTTTTTAATTTAAACGAATTTAAAATGCTTATGAAAAATATTTAAAGAATAACTGAGAAATATGTGGAAAATAAAGTAATAAATATATTTTACAAATACTTGTTAAACGACGCGAAAAATCAATGAAAAAATTTTCTTACATTTGAAATGTGAAAAAGAAAAGTTGTGAAAAAACATTTGCCACTACAATTAGTAAAGAAACAAAAAAAAGAAGAAATAATTAAAAAGATTCTTTCTTTAATGCGCAGATAAAAAAGTAAAAAAAAGTAAAGGCATTTTTTTCAGTAATGAGGTGAAATCAAAGCAATAGCAATAACTGCAAAGTAAATTTTACAATTATTTGTTACCTCTGAGTGCTTTTTTCGATTTTTTCATTTCGTTTTGCATACTTGGCACAATCAATAACTGCAAAGTTGACCGTCAACGTTTCGACAGAGAGGCTACAGCAGCAGGAAAGCAATATTACATATGTACACTTATATATGCGTCGACGGAGACGTCAGCGTAGCTGCTTTAAAGAAAAACAACAGCAATAACAACAATAAGAAACAACTGCATATTAAGTTGTTGATTTTGGCAAAGGCAATCAAGCCGAAATTGATATTTTTCTAATTTTAACAATTTCTGGAAGTAGACTTTTTTTCAAAGGTGCACAAAAGTTATTTTGATTTTAACTACACCCTCACCAACACAGTAGTAAAAAAAAACTTCTTTATTTCTTCCTTACTTTGAGCAAAATGAAGAAAATCTTTTCAAAGTTTGACAAAAATGAAAAACTTGAATCACATCATCATAACACCTCGGCTAAGGAAACCAATAGCAATTTTTTAGGCAAGGTTTTTACTGTCGGTCGAGTCACGGTCACCATTGAGGATGTATTAGCTGAAGGTAAGTCGAGAGCTAGAAGTAATATTTTATTTTATTTTTTTATTTTCTAATCATAAATAAATATGTTAATTTATTAATTGTATCAAAAATTATTCGACTAAGATTCTTACGTACTATATAGTAGGTATGATGAAACTTTTACAAGTTTTTATTTGTTTTACGACACTGTATACTTACGTAGCTAGTAATATATGAACATCGAAATTCTTAAATGAAGACGGAGCTAGTTAAAGGAATAATTAATGTGGAGATTCTTAAAAGAAATTCCGTTATGTCTGATGGCAGATTATAGATTTTAATTTATAGCTTTAAGAAATGTCAGCATATTTATAACTAAATATCTCTCAGTGGATGAATAGGCAGGACCGTCATATATTCTTTCAAGATGTATAGAATGTAAAAATATATTTTACATTGCTCCTATATGTAATTCTTCCTTTAATTTTTAAATAAATTAAATTAGTTTAATTAGAATTTTCATACTTTAACGGTAAAATTTAAAATAAGGAAAAAATCCAAATCTGTTCCCACAATAATGCATAAAATATGGGTTTCCTTTAAAACGTTTTACAATTCGTTATTTCTTTTTCAATTAGATTAGATAAGAAAATTACTGTGTTCGTTATAAATTCCAACAATTATGTTTTAAATTTCAGCGCAGGGTTCCCTTATCGTATTTTCATTTTAAGATTTTATTCTTATCAAATACGTGACGCTTAAATTGGAGAATTATTTTTATTTTGTTTTTATTTTATTACGTAAACACAAACGAATATCAGTAAAAATTCAACCATTTTTAATTTGACCATATCGTATTAAAAATTTTATTTTTATTTTTTATCAGTAAATAACACCCTTTATTTTTTATTTGTTGCGGAAAATATGAAAATATAACGTAAACATAAAAAATCCAGCTTTTGTTATAACTATTAAATTTCAATAAGATGTATGAGACAGATATGTATGTATGTACATACATATTTATTTATTTATTAATTACAATATAATTACAAATTATATTTCAATTATATACGAGCCGCGTAACTTTGACCATATGCTCGGTGTACTGTCACAGACCAGAGTCTCTGGTGGGAATCGAACCCACGACCCTCACGCTAATAGTCTAGCACACTACCCATTAGACTACCAGGGCACCCAAGTACATATGTACATACATATCTATATCCTTTAACATTCATTATGTGGTCCGTCTAATTTTTGATGATTTTTCCTTTCCCAAACAAGAACCTAAGCCGAAAATGATACTTTCGAGAAAAATCACTTTTCATATAAATGCAATGGGGGCTTCATTATGACTTAGGTCAACGTGTTTTTATTAATACATACATAATTGGTCATTACAACCCTTCAGTCGGGATTACGACCTAGTTTCTCACACCACTTTTGTTGTGTGTTAATTTAATACATGAGTGGCGGGACCTACAGTTTAAAGTCGACTCTGAACGACAGATGTTTGAGAAACTTTTCATGGCAAATTTTATTTACTCTCAGAGTTTTTGCCAGAAATCTGCTGTCAGGAAGACGTGAAAAAATACTTCTTGTATTTTATTTTGATGTCTGGCCTGGGGCTCGAACCCTAGCTTTTCGTCTAATAAGCCAACACACTACCTACTAGACCACGGCGACTTATTGTTTTTATTAATAACTTCTTAAAAAACATTGTTAGAGAAATGGGGATTACACGTAAATATAAAGTTTTGTTAATAGAATATAATAGCATATAGAACTCAAATTGACTTAAGTCGACTTAGGCTATTACTGGTTTGAGACTACAGAATTACTTGTTGGGACTGAAATTTGTTCTTTTTAAATTTTGCGAAACACCTCATAACCAAAGTAGAAAATATTATTGAAATATTTTTTAATTAGCAAATTAAAATAGACGTGTTCTTTGACACCTTTTTTTGATCTAAGCAAATTATTTTACTTTACTTTTTTCGTCGATGATTACGTTCTTTCGTACCTTTTTTGCTAAATATGACAATAACTAAAAAAAACTAATATATGCACAAAAACATATTAATATAAATACACATTGCATATTAGAAGTAAACATTTTTAGCTCCCTTTTATTATCTATAAAAAAAACTTTCATAAACTTATGCAATTATAAAATACCCTTTTATCAGGTATTCCATTACAGATTCAATTTCCTACCATTTGTGCTCTTTTAATATGCTTTCATTTATGAATCACTTTAATTATAATGTCCTTGTTCTTTTTCTTATTAGTGCTTTAAAAAGAGAACAACGTATGAACATCAGTCGGTATATTAATTTTTCTTTTGTTAAGTCAAGCTAGTTTGGAATTACGTGTTTGTTTGTTCGTTTATTTATAAAAAACGCTTAGAAATATTGAACTTTTAATTAAATAAGACTCCCTTTTAAAATCTAATTTAGGAAGTTTATTAAAAGAAAATATTATTTCAAATTCTCAACATCTCATCTCTAATTTTACAAAAATCATTAGCGGCTTTGTACAGGATGAAATTAGGAAATGTAATACATATATAACAATATTTATTACAAAAGGAATATATATGTATGTATATATGTATATACCAGAAACCTTTTGACTTTAAAGTGTAGATATTATATAGCATCTAGATGTTAGACAACATCTACATTTTACTTTAAAGGCAAAAGGTTTCTGGCCAATTGGAAGCTGGATAACTCCGGTCAGTGCTATACGCAATATTAAAAACATTGAGAAGGAAAGGCCTACTCCAAAATATATGCCACAGCTATGTACGAGGTTCCAACGAGGTCATAAGTAAACCAAAGCTGTAGTAAAACAGGGATGAACTCTATACCCTCAGTTGGTAATTATCGTGCAAAATCGAAAAGATGATATCATGTGTCAAACTAGAGGATCTTGAAAGTTAAGCAAAAAGTGTTAAACGTAAGATAAATATTAAAAAAGCTAGAGCCATTGGAATAAATTAAGTTATTACAGAAATGGATTTTGCATTTTGCAAGAAACGAGATCTTCATTTAGACGATTACAATTAGTTTGCAGAAATTTATAAATGTCCAGACGTACCAAACTTACAACATTCAATGCAATTGACTTTTTCCGATTTCTATAAGTGAAATAAGGTCCTTCAAGATCAAAAATGTTAATTTTGGATTCACCTAGTCGGATAGTTTAGCAAATGTTACTCTAAAACCTTGTGCCTTTGTAGAATGTGGTTTTTTAACACTTTTTTTTAATTCATTCAAAAATTTTAATTTTTTATCATGACTAATCCCGGGGACTATTTGCAACTTCTAATTCCCCTGTACAATGTACAGTATATCTCTTAACGCTTGACCTATAAAAAACTTTAAGATCTGGACGACTAAAGCAAAGAGAATGCTGCAAACTAATGTAAAGCATCACTTGCAGAATTCAGGTTCTGTTATTAATGCAAAGTTTTCGGTTTTCTCTGCCAAAAGTATGTAAAAGAGTTTAATTTTTTTTTTTGTAATTTCTAAAATAGAATTTCATTCACTTTATCGAATAAAGAGCCGATTATAGAGGCAATTAAGCTCATTGACGAATCCGTTAAGATGAAACTACTTTTTATAAAATATTGACATACTTAATCTCCGCTCAAATCAGACGCTGAATAAAATAAGTAGTAAGCGAATAAAAATGTTTAGCAATTGTTTTCTGTTTTTAATTATGTTGTGGGTTAAACTTCAAAACCAGAAATTACTCATCGTTTAAGAGATTTATTTCGTTTTTAAACTTTAAAAGTAATTTTGTTTATTTTTATTTGTTCTGTAGGTGGTTTTGCGATGGTTTTTTTGGCGAAAGCAAACACGGGCAATATTAAGTATGCTCTCAAGCGAATGTATGTTAACAATGAACATGATCTGAACGTTGCAAAGAGAGAAATACAAATAGCGGTATGTTTTAAATAAAATTTCTATGACAGTTATTAAATTTAAACCAATTAAATTATTACGATTACATTTAAATACGAATTGTGCTTCTTATGTTTAAAGACACTTATTATATGTGACATGTGTTGTTATTTATATCCCTTTAGAGTAATTTGAGTGGTCATAAAAATATTATTGGTTATGTTGATTCAAGTATAACACCAACTGGAAATGGAGTATGTGAGGTTCTTCTCCTTATGCCGTATTGTAAACATCATATGCTGGCCATGATGAATGCGCGGTAGGTTTTATACGTACATATATTGCAAAAGCTTAGAATTATCTCTATTAATTGAATATTTTTATTATTATTGTTATTTTTTTTTTTCAATAAAAACTGTTCTTTTAAAACAATTCTACAGTTTACAAACTGGTTTTACTGAACAAGAGGTTTTGACTATATTCTGTGATATTGCCGAGGCAGTTTCCAGACTGCATTACTGTCAGACACCGATTATACATCGGGATTTAAAAGTCGAAAATATCCTACAAAATGATGCTGGCAATTTTGTTTTATGCGATTTTGGGTCGGCAACGGCTAAGGTTTTAAATCCCCAACAGCACGGCGTCGCATTCGTGGAAGAAGAAATCCAAAAATATACGACACTTTCGTACAGAGCTCCCGAAATGGTGGATCTTTATAGTGGTAAAAATATTACTACGAAAGCAGACATCTGGGCTTTAGGTTGTATGCTTTATAAGTTATGTTTTTTTAATCTACCATTCGGTGAAAGCACACTTGCAATACAAAATGGTACCTTTTCTATACCTGACAATTCTAAATATTCCAAAGGAATGCATCAACTGATTAAATTCATGTTAGAACCTGATGCAGATAAGCGCCCTAATATTTGGCAAGTTTGCGAAGTGGCATTTCGCTTAGCCGGCAAAGATAATCCTGTACAAAATTTACATGTAAGCACAATGAAAGATATACATATGTATGTATACGGTTTGAATAATAACTTTAAATTTAAATTTAATATCAGAAATCAGCTCCGGTTAATTTTGAGCAATTAGTAGTACCCCCGTTTGAGGCGGAAGCGAAACGTTTAATATCTGCTGCGGCAGCAGCTGCAAAAGCTGCAAAACCTCAAACTGTGAACATTGTAGAGTCGGGCACAAGTGTTGCTCCACGTCAGAGACCAAAAGGATCATCAGCACATTCTCAAAAGTCTCTTGGTTTTGGATTGCCGCCCAGTCCTTCACCACGTAACAATATTACATCACCACAACCACAGCAGCCGGTGATAGAACAATTTCAGGCTAATTTTCCCGCTATAACACCTGCAATACCACCTCCACCAATTCCCCAAGCTGTAAATTCTAGTACCAGTCAGCAGCAACCAATAGCTGAGTGTGTATCAGAACTTTCTAAACCTGTTACCGTAACTCATGCGAAAACCTCTGACCCTGAGGTGTTAAATAGTCTTTTCGAATCAACCGTTTACCCAGATCCCTTTAGTGAATCTTTACCAACTCCACAACAACAACAAACAACCGAAACAGCTGGGGCATCTGGTGAAGCACTAAGAAGCAATACTATAGAGATTACGACATTAGATTCTGCAACTGTTACTGCAGTAACCGCAACAGCAACCATTGCCGAGGTCGATACAGGAGATAAATCAGTTACACAATTGCTATCGCCACCCAAATCTTCACACGCAAACAATTCCTCTGGTCACCGCCGAAACGTTAGTGATACATCCGCATTCAACAAGTAAGTACTTTAGAATTCTTCGATATGTACATATATTATGTATATATTTATTATTATTGTACGAGTGTAACAAAATTATACTTACAAGACCGATGTGCATATGTACGTACATACATATTTATGTAAAAGAATGAACATTTATAATGAGAAATTTTTAATAAACTTTTACTTTTTTTTTTTAATTTAGGCTTTCCCATGAATTTCGTATTATCGATATATTAGCCACTTTATAACTCAAGTCTTTTTAATTTAATTCTAACATACTGTTTATTTATTGCTTTTCATTTCATGGCACATTTCATGCACAACCAACTCTTCTTTGGCCCTAACTACTACTCTTTGCATTTAAAAACGTTAAAAAAATTATCCGTAGAACCTTTGCCAATGAGACTTCACAATTTCTAGCACCTTATGATCAATCAGTTAAAAGTCGAAGTGGCAATTCGTCCACTGGTAGTGGTGGTGATGCTTCTTTATCACACAATAATTTCGGTGGCTCTAATCCTGGACTCTTCTCATCTCCAACAACGCAATCTTCGGTTTCAAATGCAGAACTAACAACTTCACAATCAACACAGCTGAGTCGTGGTGGTGGATTTGGTGATACCATTGCTGCTCGCGTTGATACTTGGAATCCATTCGAAGAGCAGCCATTTGGACAAATGACTGAAGATCATATCTTTGAGGCAGAATTCGATAAAATCCGACAAAGAGGAAGTCAAGGAAGTATGTTTTGCAGCTCATACCAAAAAAGAAATTATTTATATACTCACCTTCTACGTTTTAGGCATAACTGCTAAATCGACATCTACTACTTCCACCCTTACTCCTACTGAAACTAATTATATGGCAGCAACTCCTAATATCGTCAATTCCACACAATCACAAACTGCATCTACATCTTTACCACTCAGCACAACAGGAACAACGGTGTCAGCAGTGCCTCCATCTATATCCGAAGATCCATTTGGTTCGGCCCCGTTTAGCTTGCCACCAGGCTTAAGGGAAAAAGCTGCATCTTTACGTAAAACTGGAGGTAAAGCATAAATATATTTTTTCTTTAATATTCCTAGTAATTTGCCTTGAAGCCTCCTTTAAATCCTTTACAAATTGAAAATTTTAAGCAACCTTTAAAAAACACAACGCTTGAATTGAAAATGAAAAGAATTAATTTATAGACAGTGTTATGATTTTTAAAGGTTTATATTGCCCAATAGCATAATGGCTAAAATGCTTAATTAAGTCTATATGTTTTTTAATTATTTTTTTTTTAATTTTTAATTTTTGTTTAATTATACCTAAATATTTGATATTTCTTTGTTAAGTTTTTACAAAATATTTTGCCCTTCCCCGTGGTCGTTGCTCTCTATTGCTTATTTTATTTTGAATTTACCAAAAAGGCAAACAAAAAAATATTAAAAGAAAACGTTTTTTATTCTTTTTTCTTCTTAATCTTCCTCATGATTTTTTTCGTTTAAAGATGAAAATCAATTAGATAATAATTCTTAAAGACACCTATTCATATATAAAAAAAAAGAATAGTATAAATAACAAATTAATGATATGCATTAACTTATTGTGGTTCTTACCAATACCTAATTCAGACAATTTTTAATTTGTAACTAACTGACATGAGGAAAACTTAAAGATGTTTTCACATGTACGTCTTTTCATCATCCCACGCTAAAATACACAATCTAACACTTTTTTTAATAGTGGTGGTCTTACACACATTTCTTTTTTTATATAGTTTAATAATTACACAGATATTCTTTTATTTCCAAAAAAAAAATGTGCTATTATTATGTAGTCTTTATGTGTTACTGAAAATAGTAATGTAATATACGAAAAATTTGGTTGTGGTTTTAGCTAACAAATAAAAGTTTATTAATTGAAAATTATTTATTTATAAATTTCCATTTCTGCAACAAAACGTATAATCTACTCTTATGTGTTATTTGTAAAGTACATATGTATGTACATATTTATTTTATTCAAAATTATATTTGGCATATCACTGTATAAAAAAACAAACATAAACAATTTTATGTAATAAATTTCTAGCACAATTTAATTTACAATAGAATTAATTAAGAGTTTTGTCTTAATCTTAATTTTTAAATATGTAAGAAAAGTAAAAACAATTGCAATTATAATTTATAATAATTTAGATTAAATTTATCTTTTGATTTTGTTAGTAAGAGTAAATATTTTATACTAAACGTTAGAGGAGGTAAGGAAAAGTCATTTCAAAAATGTTTTATACAATTATTAATAAAATTCAAAGTGCAATATTGTTAGTAAATTAAAAATTTCCGCTAATATTTAAAAAAAAGAATTGGTCAGCGAATTTCAAATTTTGAATATATAATTTAACTGTTTGTAATTATTTAACCTTTCGTACCACCGTATACTTTCGCCATCCGTAATATACTTTACTTTCATTTAATTTAATTTAATAACTCCTATACAAGTTTATGTATAAATTAAATTTTGCTTACTGCAAAAAATATTTCCATAATTTCCATAATAAAGTAACGGAAATATTTCATTAAATAAAAGTTCCTTTACATTGCAAAAGAAATCAATACAGAGAAAAATTATATAATAAATAAAATTAAAAGAAAAGTTTATAGAGCAATCAAACACTAATAGTATTTAATGATTTCGAAAGGAAATAATGAATTGATCAAATAATTTATTAAATTAAACAAAATAAATATTTTTGCTATAATGAAACTATATTGTTATATAAAACTTATGTATACATACACATATAAAGATACATACATATATATTTATAGTATAAATATGAAGAATATTAAATGTTTTATTCAAAATTCTATGAAACCGAAAAATGGCCACAATAAGTTGTATTTAAGATAACAGAAACAAAAACAAAAAAAAAAACAGTAAATAACATACTACCAAGAAAAGTAACATTTAGTCTATGCATATAAATATTTGTTGATTATCTTCTCTTAATTAAATACAATATTAAAAGTAACAGAATAATTGAAAATTTAGCTTAAGTAATAATGAAATGTACGCATATTATGAAAATATTATATTTCACTAAATAAATTAAACTTATATTTATGAAAAACTTTAAAACCGAAACAATGATATTAATTTACCCAGCAATGAGGATTTAGATCCTATCAGTAATTATTTTTATCATTTATTTATTTTTTAAGTATTGTACCTTCAAAATTAATTTATTTCAATTATATTTAGTTTTGTTTCCGTTCTTTATTGGCCTTAATTAAATGTTGTACAAATTATTATTTTAATTAATATACATATACATATGTAAGAAGTTTTATTGTTTTGTTTTTATATTAATGTATTCCTTTACTAATCATTTACCACTATATTATATTCCGTTCTAAAAATACAAGCACCTAAACATGTTTATATTTATTTTACCATTCTTAGTGCTTTATCTAACATCATATTTATTACATATATCAGTCTATGATTCTGTACTTTCATTTCGTTTATTGTATTATTGACAATTATTTTATTTTTCATATACATATCTGAAAAAATGTACATACATACATTTTCTTTTTTTTATCAGTAACGTTTTTAAATTCATAATTTCATTTTTATTATATTTTCTTTTTCTCATTAATCTACACCTATACATTAATAACAAGTATTAGAGAACTTACTTTACATCAAATAATTTTGAATAATGTTTTGTTCAACATGTTTAAAGAATTCGTGAAAGTTAATATTTTACATAAACTTGTTAAAATTTGTTATTGAAACCAATTCATAAAATTAAAAATATTAACAATGATTTGTGAATCGTAAAATTCATTTAAATGACGAATTCTAAAGCCAAGAGTTTTTAGTTTAATTATCTAATTAAAAACAAAAGCGTACCACTTAATTACGTATTTTTTCTGCACTTATTCAATCATTCATTGACTAAATTTCCCCTCACGTACATGCTTACACACAGTGTTCAGTTCATTTCTTTTTTACCACATAAAAGAACTTAATTTTCTTTAACAGCCAAATACCTCTTGGGAAACAACTGCGCCTCGAATACAACAACAGTCTTATCAAACGTTAATAATTTGGGAGCAGCTTACTGTGGGGGTACAACAACATCGTCAACATCATCGAAATGGCTTTTGTCACCTACTTTAGAAGTGTCAAGCGAAGAAAAAACTTCGCTTATTAATAACTTAAAAACGGATTCAGAAGGAGGAGCCGGAAACGCAGAAGGTGAATTGCAACTAGAGCATGACGATGCTTTAGTTAATTTAAACACTTCATTAACGTTGCCATCGGGTGGTTTTGTCAAATTGCCATTAGAAGATCGCAACAAATATGAGAAATTACGCAGTATTGATCAAATAACATCTGATGATTCCGATTCGGAATTCTTTCAAGATGATTATAATTCAGGAATTACTACATCAAAAAAGGCAATTTTTAAGCAGATTGTTACAAATAACATACCAGAAAGTATTCATAAAATTCACCAGGCTGCTTACCATAAAGTAGATAAGACTCAAGTTAAAGTTCCGATTGTAAAGAAACTAAGAGAAAAAACTATAACAAAACGGCCATCAACCGCAGCTCAACAGGCAGCTCAACAAGTAAATGCAGCATTAGAAAAACACGAAAAACAGCAACAACAGGCAGCTGAAATAGCGGCAGCAGTTGCCGCAGCCGGTGAAGCAAGCAAAGATAATGAAGATGCTGATTCTATTGGATCGGCTTCCGATCTTCGTGCCGAAGATGATGATTTCTTTGATGAAAATCAGATGAATAGCGTATCTAGAGGCAACGTTAAGTTAAAACGACCCGACTTGGATGGTATAAGCGAAAGTGTTAAGACATGTAGTTCATCGGCTTATCATGCGGAATGCGAATCTGTTACGACGCATGAAGATGACATAAGTCGTGTGGTAGTTAAAGTTCGTATGCGCAAAAAAGATCGCATTGCAGCCTTGCAATCTTCTTACAATGATGCTTCTATTTTAAACGCGCCAGGTACAGGAAATAAGCTTGGTTGCGAAGAAAGTGAATTAAGTCCAACTTCTAGTGAATTTATTAATAAATTGGGCGATAAGCCATTACTTCTTGATGATGAGTTGGCGTATAATTCTGCTGACTCGACAGATTCTAATAGTAAGAATTCAAGTTCTGATGATGGACCTATTCTACACGATTCCCTTAATAAAGACTCGAAAAAAATTAATTCGAAAATAGAAACCGAAGAATTAGATGTTTTTGCAATGGCTCCATTCAAAATGCCCAAAGGTTTGCCACTAAAAACTAAAGTTGAAGCTAAAAATCCAAGTAGAAGAAAATCAAAAGAAATAGCAACTTCAAAAGCCTCCTTAAATCAAACTTCAGAGATTTGGACATCTACTCCTGTTAAAAATATTAACATCACATGTTCTGATTTTAAAAAACCAACAACCGCTGTTGCTACATGTACAACAATATCTTCCAGGACTGCTGTCCAGTCATCTCAAAATATTCCAGAGTTGGATGAATTCAACGAGCCTATATTTAATCCATTTATTTACCCGCAAACTTCAAACCCACAACAACAATACGAAAAAGTTCCCATACAAAGTTCTTCTAATTATGGGATGGTAACGGTTATCTCCACAAATTCGTCAGGAAACACAGCTCCTGTTGAGACGTCTTCAGCTACTGCTTTTACACCTTTGGCACCAACTACATCGTCAACAGCATCAGCCCAAGTACAAGCATCAGCTCTAATACCCGCACCAGCATTAAGAACAACAATCGAACAACGTGATTTATTTGACTCTGAGCCGTTTCCTCAGGTAATTAGCAAATGTATTAATAATGTTAAACAGGATATTGTTAAGAGCGATAACCAATACAAAGACCACAATGTAATACAAATAGAAACTACTGCCCCCACTTCTACACTCACTATAACATCAATTCATGAATCTAGGCCTCAACTTGTCACTGTTAATCATTCTATAATAATTGATAGAACATCTGAACCATCATATATCACGTCCCAGCAACAATCTCAGAATCAGAATCTTAACAATAGTTTGATTTTACAAAAAAATAATACTCTTGTTAATGTGAATCCATTGAGTACTTATGTGAATGTATCGACAGTACCAATATCTTCTGTTCAGTCAAAATCTTCTGATGTCTTAAGTGGCAATTCATCTAAAATTCCTTTAAATTGTAATGTTAATTTGATTTCCCCTCCTAATGTTTTAACGAAATCAAGTAATCTCCCAATTAAACAAAACTCCTTAAGTGCCCCCTGCACGACTGCATCGGGAATGTCGAATAAAATTATACCTGCCGCAAATGTTACTTGTCAAAAATTACCTGCATATTTGTGTGCTTCCCCCGCAAGTGTCCAAACTATATTTCCAATAGCTGATAATGGTTTTGTCCAAATTACCCAAGAACGTTGCTCGGACTTTACACCAGACGATGAAGAAGAGCCAGTTGTTTTGCACTCTAAAAACAATACCGAACTGGATGCAACAACAAAGTCATCAATCACCCTCTCACCCAGTGATCCAATAGACAAATTACCGATGGCAGCAGCTGTTACATCGTCTAAGCCTAAAGAAAAAAAGAGTCACTTAGGAGTTAGAACTTTGCCGGCTAAACTATCACTAAAGGTTAAAGGTAATTCGTATAAAAAAGTTTCAGGCGACCACCATTATTCTCAGTCGACGTCGGCGTCTGGCGTTAGTCCTACTACATCCGCTTTGGGCTCATCATCATCTTTAGGAAATACTAAGCAGAAACACCAACGTTCTAAATACAAAGCACATACTGATGAGTTCGATGACGAAGAAGACTATGAAAATATGATATCGTCATCAAACACAGCAAACAGCACCTCTTCCAGCACACAGAGACATTCGAAATCTTTTTCGGGCAAATCCTTTGGTAATGCTTCTTTCCAATCGAATTCTATAAAAAATTCGGCTAAAACGGGCTTCAGTAATATGTCATTTGAAGATTTTCCATCCGATCAGGAAATGGATGCTGGAGGACGTTCAACCCACACAAAAGCATTACCATTTGAAGTTGTTCGAAATGAAAAAGCGCTTTTAGAGGCCGAAAAGAAATTTGGCTCTCTCAAAAGGCGCAATAATTTATTTTCCTAGAAGAGAGTTAAACCTGTGACGAAACAGTCGTTAAAACAGGAATTTAAACAAATCTTTCAAAAAGTACTAAAGTCTTCATCCTCCACTTTAACGACCACCAAAAAATAATATGATTGAGTGTTTTCATTAACAAGTCAATTACTTGCCACTAAATTCGTTGTAGTGAAATTTCTTTTAAATTGTAAGTACTAATAGTATAAAATAAAAAACGAATTAATTCAAGTTCTAAGTTTAAAAATAAAATGAAGATTGTATTAGTTCTGAGTGCATATGAATGCAGAACAAAACAGACGATATATGCAATTTGAATTATAATAAAAATTATGATTCAGAACGAATCTGAAAGTCCAAAAAAGAAAAACTACAAATATATACAAAAGTTTTTAATTGCACATTTGTCTTAAATATTAGGTAAATAATTGCTTTACATTCCAAACTTTTTAATAACATATTTGTCAA
Source organism: Sarcophaga variegata (assembly GCA_932273835.1). Lineage (NCBI taxonomy): Eukaryota > Metazoa > Arthropoda > Insecta > Diptera > Sarcophagidae > Sarcophaga > Sarcophaga variegata. The sequence goes on from OW026361.1 coordinate 116,468,875, forward strand.
AATTAAAATTGACGCCAAAACCATCTCAAATTTACAACAATAAAATAATTTTAGTTATACTGAATGGCCTTTCGTTCAAGATTGAAACAATAGGCATATAACTTTTACAATTATTAAAATAAATGAAAATCATAACTAACTTCTTCTGTTTGAAGGTGGTACGCAAACTAACATTTGTAATTTTAGTTACTAGCTGGTATGTGGAGACTGTAGATCGTTCTTAATAAAGCTACAAATGAAACATTGCATACGCCTTCTATATTTAAAGTACTAAAGTTATTTGTTTTGGAGTACATATGTATGTATAGCAACATTTCCTATGAATCATAATTTTACGTAACAATGTAACAAAAAATCAAAATTTAAAATTTTGTTTTTGAGTCGCTTCTGATAAATTGACGTAGTAAACTCAGTTAATAGTGATAACTAATAAAACACAATCCGATACAAGTTAAATTTATTAAAATTGTAAAAAATTAAAAATATTGACTTGGAAACTCTCCTGCAAGACTGAACCTTAAAACTAATATGTGTTGCTGTGGCGATTTTCAAAATTATTTAAACATTATGATGGTTTTTAATAGACGATAAACTTAAAATTAATGAATTAAATGCCTTTAGAATTATATAGCAATAGCAAGCAACAAAAACAAACAAAAAAAAAAACACAAATCCTAACCTTGAAGAACATACTCAAAAGCTTTTAGAAGACAAATAAAAAACCAAAAATTATAAAAATAATGACTTAAAAATTATTATATATTTATACAATATGATATTTCATAAAAAAAGATAATAAGTACGTATACAAGAAAATTCAATTATAATAATTTTATTATTTTGATATGGTCAAATTTAGTTATACTTTATATAACACTTTTTATTTCAATTATTTCCAAATATCATTACAGTATGGATAGAGAAATGAAGCCTTAAAATACACTAAATAATACATTGCTTAACATATACAGATACAATAAGAACAAAACACGATTTTATATAATTTTTACTCTACCATTACCATTAAATTCAAAGAAAATATTATTTATTATATAATAAAAGATTGTTAAAATATTGAATGAATTTAGAAGAGCCTATTGAAAAGAAAAAAAAAACAAAAGACAAACAAAATGCAGCTAAAAAATTCTCTTAATTTATTAGTAAACATTTTATATGCAATAATTAAAATTGCCAATTTAAAATGTTGTTTTTACGCTAATCAATAAATTTATTATAAACATATAAAACTTTGTAAGGGCAATGGCTGTTGATGAGATTCAAGTGTCGTTTTCCAAAACTATATTTATTTACTACAATTAAAGTATTGTTTAGCATTTTGCTTTAATCACATCATTATAGATTTATATACAATATATTGTTGAATTTATCATTTAAAGTTATTAAATGAATTTTAAACGCATTATTATTTTATTGCCTTTAAAGTGCTGCTTCCTTTGAAAAATATATTCCATTTATAATTATGTATTGTTTATAAATTCACTAAAAATTTATTGTTAATAATATTATGTATATTCAAGTCCCTAAACCGGTATAACCAAAGTTTTTATTTTTTTAATATAATTCTTTTTTTAATTTTTCTCATTTTTCGGTTATTAATTGGTTTTTATATTTTGTTATTATTATACTTATTGTTCTTATTTATATATATAAAAAAATATTTTATAATACTATGTACTAATTTTGTCAACATTACTATATTATTATATACACACATTATAAAATAAAATAAATAAAAAATTGTTTAACAATGTTGCAATAGAATGTCATTTAATTACTTAATTAAGCAATGAAGTCGCCGTTGCCTAGTAGGTAGTGTCTTGGTTTGTTAGACGGCCCGTGGGGTCAAACGCCAGATCAGACATCTCTAACAAAACGAAATATTAAAATAATTTCCACGGCGACTTCCTCTGAGCAAATTTCTGGCAAAAGCTCTGAGAGTAAATAAAATTGCCAGAAAAAGCATCTCAAAAATCTGCCGTTCGGAGTCGGCTTTAAACTGTGGGTACCGCCACTTATGTGTGGACTGAAGGGTTGTAATAATTAATTAAGTAAGAATGTAAATAATAGGACCAATTACTTTTTTCATCATAACATATGTATTGCGTATTAATTTTTGCTTTTCCTTTCAATTAAAAATTATATGCAGGACAGTCGAAGTCGCCGTGGTCTAGTAGGTAGTGTGTTGGCTTATTAGACGTGAGGCCTCGGTTCATACCCCAGATCAGACATCAAAACGAAATATGAGAAATTATTTCTTCGGCGACTTGCTCTCAGCAGATTTCTGTCGTTTGGAGTCGACTTTAAACTGTAGGTCCCTCCACTCATGTATAAAAATGAACGCACACAACATAAGCAGTGCGAGAAACTAGGTCGTAATCCTGACTAAAGGGTTATAATGACCAATTATGTATGTATTTATGCAGGACAGTAAGTAAGCAAGTGAATTTGCATGGTTGAAGCAATCAGGACGTTATCATAAAATATTTTAAAAATGAAAAAAAAATACTTTTTACAAGATATATTTACAGTTTGTGCAGTTCTTACTTTTTGTTTCTGAAATTTTTGCATTTGACTTGTTAGTTGTCAAAAATAGTATAAATGGAAATATTGAACGTGTAAATGCAACATTAAGCAGAAAAAAAACGTTTCTACGTTTTCACTTTTATCTTTGCAAGCGTTTATTAATTCTTATTTGGCAACATTTGCATCAGCTGTGTTATTACCGGCTACTATTTATTATTCTCAAAGTTAATTACCAACGCGGGTCAAATGTTCAAGTGATTAAAGTATTGATTTAAGTACTTTAGTACGTTTACAATGTATTTCAAACAGATTTCTTTATAACTCAAAAATCGGTTTCTTATATAAAAATATGAACAATACTTTTTTTCATGACTATAGTGTATTTTGATTACATGCCAAGAAGTTTATTTCAAACTGGTAAATAACATCGGAGTCATTTAAAAAAAGTTTATTCTGTGCCATCTCTACGCAAACTCTCTCGTCATCCTTATTTCTTTTGTTAGTGTTTTCATAATATTCATCACCTTGACATTTGTTATTGTTTTCTCTTTTGGAAATGTTTGGAATATTGTGAATTTCGATGGAGAAGCATTTTTTTGCAACGAAAGAAAACAATAGAAAATTGTACTTTTATGAAACGTAAAAATAAATTATATCGTGTGTAGTGAGTAGTGAGAGTATCTTTTAAAAAATACATGTACACGTTAACTTTTTTTAACTAACCGCAATAATAAAAATAATTTAGTAATAAATATTATTTATTATTCATTGCGAAACGAATCGTTTTTTATTAAAGAACAAAGAATTCTATGGAATATTTGATATTTGAATGATTTACTAAAGTTTTTGAAGAAATTTCCGAAAAAATAAAGACAACTACATATAATGGCTTCATCTGGTGCGAAACAACGTGTCTTGGTAAAATGCGGGGGGTTCTCCACTCAATTGGCTTATCATGTCGGAGAAAGAATCGATGGAGATCCATTATGGGGTTCTCGATTCGATTGGGCTAATCCCACCGCTGTTGTACAGACACACTTAGATTTTTTAGAAAGTAAGTATTCTAAAAGGCGTAACTTCTCATCCACTTTATACCGTTAAATAAAAATACATATTGTAGACTTACACAGCATATCCTGTTAAATATAGATAAATGTTGATCCTGTGTTGTAGTTAAAGAAAATCCTGAAAAAATGTGCGAAAGTTGTCTCTTAATAATATGAATAAGTATGTAGCACAACAATTAAAGCATTATGGAAATGCGAGTTTTCAAATTAAAATTTTACTTGGAAATACATATGTATTTTGAAAAAGTGAGGAAATGTCGTTATCATAATCCATACAACAATTTTTAAGTGTATCATACATATGTTGATTTGATACACGACATTACACTAAACGTAAAACTAGAACATTACCTTATGAGGTTACTTGTAGGACGCCCTAACTTATCACCACATATACATACAGACATCTATTGACTGTAAAAACAATAAGAAATACAATTTCATCAGACATCGCCATATGAATTACGTGTAATATTACCATTAATTCTGGTTTATCTGGAGATAGCGATAGTCTTGTAAAATAAAAAACGTATAGTAGTTTACCAATGGTGCTTTTGTAACAGTCAATCAGCACAATTTCTTGAAAGTTGATAGAAACTTTTATATTAATCATGTATGAGTTTGTTTAGTGGCCTATATCTCAACGCACCACCCACCAAAGACTCTGACTGCTATAAATTAAAAAAAGAAAAGAATAATTATGTTTTAGGTATAGGGAGGTAGCTAATTTCTAATATTTCAGCACAATGCACTGTATGAGTAGGGGACCCCCCTCACTTTTGGTCTCAATTTAAAAGAAAACACCAGCACCAATTTGTCGGACGCTACTCGTTCTTTCTTTTCTTCTATAACTTATTTTCTGCATTAGAAGAGGGCATCCCCCTTATGTTGGTTTCAGTTAAAAAATCTTACCTTAAATTTTATACTAATAAAAATGACATCACGAAAGTTACTAATAACGACTAGTTGGAGTATATTCATTTAATAATTTAAATTATAACAAGTTTCGCATTAAAGACCTGTAGATATTTCTATTAGTATTTACGAGCAAAATCACTATTAACTCTTAAGGCAGTTATATTCGGAAGTGGAATGCCAGAACTCTTTAAAAAGTTTACGAAACAAATCGCAATACGTTTTAAAAGCTATTAAAATCTTCATTACATTGAAAGCAGCAAAACAAATATATTTAACATACTACACAGTCTTGCAAAAGTTTACATATGATTCAAAAATTTCGTAGATTTTCTGATCCAATCCATTTTCGTTGAAAATTTGTGTAATTATTGGTTTTTTTTAATTTAATCCTTTTCAACTTCATTTAGAAAATTGTCATTATTCCCTAATGTAATAAAGGTTTTTATTCAAATTCATAAATTTCTGAAATTTGTTGACCGTATGTAAACTTTTGTAAGATTGTATACATACATACATACATATAGCATATAAGTATAAATATATGTACATATATATGTATGTATGTATGTATATTTAAGCAAAATATTTTTGTTATTCTTTAAAGAAAAATTAATACGCTTTAACCTTGAAGACATAATGTAAGCCAAATACATAAATAAATACGTTTTTTTTTTGTTTTCGAAATTTAACAACATATTTGTAGAGAAACACATTCAAAAAAGTTTCTGCTGAAATATCTATCGGACCTAAAATAGAACTTATAAATGAAATTTATAAAAAATTTAAATTAAGTTATTGTTCACACGAAGAAGCTTTTACAATATTGTAATTGCTGCTGGCTTTCCATAGAGTATTGAGAAATTAAAATGTTCTATTTAATTGAAAAAAAAAAAATTAAACTCCAATAGATAAAAACCTATCCGAATCAATTTTGTATTAGAAAAGTGTAAAAAATATATATATTTAAAGAATTTTCGGAAGAATAATTAGGCTTATTAATATGGTTTCATTTGATTTATATAGATGGGGCACAAATTATATTATCCAACACTTATCAGTCAAGCGTAGAAGGGTTTATGAAACACTTAAAACTAACTAAAGATGATTCAATACAATTGATGCGTAAAAGTGTACAGCTTGCCAAAGAGGCAAGGGATAAATACGTAGATACGGTTAGAAAAGCTAATGGCATTTCCGAGACCGGCCTACCATTGGTTTTAGGATCAGTTGGTCCATATGGTGCAATGCTCCATGATGGATCGGAATACCAGGGTTCTTACACTGATAAAGTCTCAAAAGAAGAAATACAAAATTGGCACCGTACACGAATTGATGCTCTACTTGCAGAAGGTGTAAATGGTTTAGCAGTTGAGACTATACCATGCCAAATGGAAGCTGAAGCTGTTACCGAAATGATTTTAAATGATTATCCTACAGCAAAATTCTGGGTATCATTCCAATGTAAAGATGAGTCGCATTTAGCTCATGGCGATAATTTTGCAAATGCCGCTAAATCCATATGGGACATGGTGAAGCAGGCGAATGCTAGGGATAGGATCTTTGGAATCGGCGTTAATTGTCTTAATCCAAAGGTAACAAATAAAATCATACATAGACTTAGGAAGAAATATCAAATTAATCTTTTCAATTGTATTAATTTTTATTTTAAGCTTGTGGTCCCGTTATTTAAATCTTTGCACGTTTTATTAAATAATAAAGACTTACCTCCGTTGATAGTATATAGTAACAGAGGCGAAACATTCGACTTGGAAAAAGACGAATGGGTTGATCAAGACAAATGTGTACCTCTGGAGACTTACGTTCCCGATTGGATAAGCTTAGGTGCTATTATAGTAGGTGGATGCTGTCGTGTTTATCCGGCTGACATACTAAATATTCGCAAATGCATTGATAGCATGGGCAACAACAATATTTAGATGTTATTCATTTTAAATGAAATAAAATTATTATATTAACTGCATATAACAATTCTTAAGTATATTTTCGAAATGAGCTGAATTTTTAATTTTCATTATTAAATAAAAGGTAATTGTCCTGATCTACATACATTCATTCAATTTGGATTTTGAACTTTTGAATCTAACTGCAAAAGAAGAGACTGTTGATCTTGAATGTCTGTTACTTCTAAACAAAGTCATCAAACTTTTATAATCAATACTTTTTGCATATTCTATAATCTACGTATGGTAGATGTATAAGTACAATCTGGTTAGTGCTTTCGAGGGTTATCAGTTATGATTATAGCGAGGGAATTTTTTTTTTTCTTTTCAAAAGATAAACATAAAAAATTGTTTGGTACATATTTTTAAAAACGAGTCCGAAATATGGATGGTTTTTATATCAGAATTTTGTGATATTTTTATAACAGACACATATGCTAATATAGCGTCAAAAATATCCCAGCAACAAATCTATTGAATTGTTTTATAAATAAAAACAAGATTATATATGTATGTATGTATATCACATTTGCTTCTCTTTTTACGACGAAATAAACAATTAAAATTTAGCTAACAAAACCTAACAACAGTATAACATTGTAATCACTTGTATTAAATTAACCTGTTTTTTATGCTAGACTTTTACGATATTTGTAATCACTTGTATTAAATTAACCTGTTTTTTGGTCGATATTTACAATGCTTGTCTACAGAAATCAGAGCAAATTAGAAATATAATTTAATTTGCTGTATTATTTCGTTAATTTTAACTAATAAAATAATTAGAACAGTAATATCAATTAGAAAGCATCAAATTTGATGGTTCAAAGAAAAGGATTTTTTGGATACTTGTTTATAGATTACTAATTTGAAAAAAAAAATTATTTTATATAATTATAACTTTAACTACCAGTAATTTTATATAAAATAATAATTTAATACAAGTTAAATAATTACAACAAGAATATAAATTACAGAGCATCAGATTCCATGGGTTAAAGATAAGGCCATTCATTGGGAGCATTAAAACATTTTTCATTCTCTTTTTCTCTGTGTTATCACTTCGCTGATGGAAAATGTTTGCTTTTTAGAATACCTTATCACCAAACAAAACACACTGTTATATTATTATAGTCTGTCTATGAGTGTAATTTAATAAACAAAAATATAAATTGATATAGATTTATGTTGTCCCTAGAACTACTTATAAAGGCTGTCGCATATTCAATTTAATCAATCAATTGTAAAAGATTGAACGAGTGCTTTTCATTACCAAAGTATATTTTCATATATTTTTTATTTTTTTTTTTTGTGTTCTTAATAAAGATCTTAAAACTGAAAAATATTTAAAAAAGGAGTGCTTCTTATTGCTGTGTTTTAATATACATAGGTATGTTATTTAAAAAAAATTAAATAATTTAAGAATTTAAAATTCCATATATTAGTGTTATTGGAAAAGTAATTGTACTTTATTATATGTATGTATTTGTATTGGCAGAAGTTAAATTTTTAAATCAACAGACAACATTAACTAAATAAATTGTTCCTCTAACAAAGAATTTCTAAACAATTTGTAAAAAAACTAAGTGCTTTACTCTTCTGTAGTGACAATCTTTATGTAATAAAGATCTTTATTATGTTTGCTGCATATTAATACTATCTTATTAAAACATAACTGAATAGATTGACGTTAATGAACCATATGTCAAGACTGCCATTAAAATCTAATAATATAATTATTAGCGGTAGAAACAAACACTTTACAACAAAGAACAAATTGTAATCTTATAACGCATACATTTGTTAATGTACATACATATGTAAGTCTTAATTAATTGCGAATATAAACCTTATCATCTTTATTAACCATACAAAAAAGCCAATTCCTTTATATAGTAAATAAATAAAGAAGACTCAATTTAAAGTTCTTAAATAAACCAATTGACTAAATTTTAATGAAAACTGGTTTTTTATACTTTTTCAAAATTATTAAAATTTACTTAGAAATTTCTTAAATCATCTTTAAAAATGCGTCAAACACGTATTCTCGTAAAGGATGGAGGTTTCGGTACACAAATGACTGTGCACGTAGGCAATGCTGTAGATGGAGACCCACTGTGGAGTGCCAGATTTAATGCAACTGATCCAGCAGCTGTAGTTAACACTCATGTTGATTTTTTACAAAGTTTGTATTTAGCAAAAATAATGTGTATATTATTTATTTAAATTCAAAATGAAACGAATACACCGAAATATTTCTAATGCAGATGGCGCTGATTTAATTTTAACCAACACTTATCAAACAAGTGTTGAAGGCTATATGGAACATTTGGAATTGAGTGCAGCTCAAAGTATAGAGCTCATAAAAAATACGGTACGCTTGGCTCATATCGCCAAAGAGAAATACTTAACGGAATGTTATCAAGCCCAACTAGAGGTGGATGAGGGTAAGTGTCAGCACACTTGCATATAATGTTAAATTTGCTTTAAAAGTTGTGCTTAGGATTTCCCATGATTATTGCTTCTATTGGTCCCTACGGAGCCCATTTGCATGACGGTTCGGAGTATACCGGGGAGTATGCGGACTATGTGCCAGCTAAAGAAATCACTGATTGGCATAGAGTACGTATTGATGCATGCCTCGAAGCAGGTGTAGATGCTTTGGCTATAGAAACAATACCTTGTCAAATGGAAGCAGAAGCTCTAGTCGAAATATTATGCGAGGATTATCCAGATGTTAAATTTTGGGTTGCTTTTCAATGCAAAGATGAAAAAACGTTGGCGCATGGTGAAACGTTTACGGATGCTGCTAATTCTATATGGAATATTTTAAAGGAACGTAATAATCAGGAAAACTGTTTAGCCATCGGAGTTAATTGCGTCAATCCAAAATTTGTAACTCCTCTAATAAAAGCATTAAATGGTGAACGCAGCTCAGAAGACAAAATACCGCTAGTCGTTTATCCGAATAGTGGTGAGGTTTATGATGTTAATAAAGGTTGGATGGGCAAAGAACACTGCGTACCCCTATCAAATTATGTGCCAGAATGGGCACAACTAGGCGCAAAAATTATTGGTGGTTGTTGTCGTACATATGCTCGAGATATACGGCGTATAAGTGAAGCAGTACAAACACTGAACAAGTTAAAATTTTCGTAATAAGCATACCTTTATTATATTTGAATAGAATAATAATTTAATAATTAAGAAAAAAGGAGTAAAATTATAAATTTTGTTTTATTGCTCTTATGCATATCTTTGTTTTGTTTTGAATTTGATTTCTTTTTCACTAAATGTCTGTAAAGAAAATAAAATCTTCACTTTTTAATTCACAGTAGGATGGATTGTATACATCTCTAAAAGTAATGGACACCGTGCTGTATAACTCTTAATTCATAAAGTTAACTTATTAGTATTAATTCAATAAACTTTTTTTTTAATTTATCATATTGGATAAACTGACTCCTCCAGGATGACAAAAAGAAAGATTACGTCTCCATGAACAATGTCCGTCACCACAACACTCAATAAATAACATTTTTATAGAAGGGCTGCTTCTAGAAAACGATAGTTGTCTACCCCATCATCCAAGAACCTGCTACGGTAAATTAATCGCACTTTTATCTGTAAATACTTAATTAACGAAATAGAAACAAGGCAAATAAGTAATAGGAAGCATGGGGTAGATGAATTCTGACATTGCTTTGTTGTTTAAATGAAAAATAAATATTTTTATAAACATACATATTTTGGATCTCCCGGTGATCTGGGTGTTTAAGGTTATCTGATTGTTTCTCCGCCATAATACATATATCATTAATCACAATAGAAAAAGAAAGTGAGATTTATTACAAAGCAATTCTTGAAACCAATGTTTTACTTTTACTAAGGTTTCAAAAATAAATTTGTCGCCCATCACCCATGAATAGGGGTTATCTCCTGAGTGTTAGTCTCAAAGAACTTAATTTTCCAAATATTCCTGCACTTTCTACACACATATGATGACAAATGTGGGTGAGTACTAACATAGATCAAATCTTTATTAAAATAATAGGACATGATTGAATAAACGATTATTGAATTTTTCTTATTGTCAAAATTATTGATTAATAAAGTTTTACAACAAAGAATTGAATAATTTTGTTCTTATATGTAATATGTATGCATATTGTCAGAGATTAACTCTGTAATTGTTGTATGCGTTTTTTTACTGCTAAGCGTTCTTGAGCTAATCTTTTATTTTCTGCAATTCGAGCAATTTGTTCAGCTGTCAATTGTTTATTTACTGGTGTTGATATTTGGTTTGGTGTCAAGGGGACAGCCAAGTCACTATCATTTAAATTAGCTTGACCGGCATATGGTGTCGACGCAACTGTATTGGCTCTAGAAAACGAAGGAGAAGTAACGCTATTACTAGATATGGAGGTGTTCGTAATTGACCCTGTACCAGTAACAGAGTGTCGTGTATTGTTTGGTCCTGGGGTGTAGGTAGCAACTTTGGAAATGGCAATTTGTTCATCCAGTAACGCATCAAACTCATCGTACGGTTCATCAGCAACGTTAGGCGGTTGGTCTTCATCGTCATCCATTTCTTCATTTATTTCTCCATGGTTCTTCATACTTTCTAACATTCCTAACCGATATCGAGACATGTGTACTTGCAGTGGTTTCTTTTTACCCAAACGTTCAATATTAGTCAATACATCATCAAATTTGTAGTTTGGATACATTCTATGACCCCAATGCTGTAGGCGGCGCATAACTTCATCGAGGTCTTCTTTCTCATTGCCTTTACCTTTATACTTTATATCTTTGAAATAATCTTCAATCGTATGTAGACCACGTTGACCTCTAAGGACTTCGACATTCAAACGGGGTCTTGGGTTAAGGACGGCGCGCTTTTTTGGCTGGACCTTAACAGGTGCTGCGGTTGCGCCCTCGGCGTCTTGACCTTCTACTACTTCGTCTTCTCCAAATACATCTTTGTTGTCATCTGTTTCCCCGGGTAGTTGATCGTCGTTAAAATTAGGAATACTACTGTTTAGCAAATCATCGGCGCCATCGTCTCCAAATATTGACATTATCAGTAGTTTATGTGCAAAATGTTTTCTAAAACAAAAATATTATTTGTAAACAGATCACTGTATATTTGGCCTTGCCATACTTTTTTACTTCAAATATTTAAATATAAAACTGACTGCTGGTAAAACTTTAAGCGATCAGATATATATATATATAACGATCGCAAAATTATTTAGATATATTTGAAGCACGTAATGAAATTAAACGATTTAAAAATCTTTTTTTCCAATTAATAACAAAAATCTTTCAAACCTATTTACAGCCTTTATATATTCTACTGCAATAACTAGATATTTTAAGATATGTCGTAGTCCAACAGAATTTATTTTTTTACTGTGACATCATAAAATTATAACTTTATAAAATAGTAATTTTTATAATTTGGATCATTATATTTTGTAGCGTTTTTTAGCATGCCAAAATAAAAAGTAGTATCAGTTGCTACCATTTTTAGCAACTGATAAATACAATGGTGAAACAATAAAGCAATTTTTGTTGTGCCAAAAACATTAACGTTTTCTATTAGTTATAGCATTTTTGGGTAATATGAGAAATACAATACTCAATTTATTTTAATAAAACGTTTAAATTACTATTAAAAAACAAAAAAATAAAGTTGTTGCTAAGTTTGGCTAGAAAGAAAAGGAAAACATTTTTGCCATCGACGAAAAAGCATAATGGTGAAGAATGCGCATTTATCAGAAACAGCAAACAAGAGGTGAATATGAAAATTACAATAAGGAATAATGAAGTGAAAAGAAATGAATAAATTTGAGGAATAAAAACAAAAATTGCAAAAATAAACTGAATTTATAGCGAAAATTAATTGAAACATAGTAAAAATGGAAAATAAATGTAATAAAACGCCGAATAACACCAGTAACAATAATACTGCAAATAGCAAATATATGGATCATGTTTATTGCCACACAAATCAAACTAAAAATTCGTACAATAGCATTGCAACAACAGCCGGTAGCATTGGTGGAGGTGGTGCCGCTGCTTCTCCCAATGCAGATGTTCTGGCTTTACTTAAGGAAAATAAACAACTAAAGGCAATGTTAATATTGCATTTAGATCTGATACAGGAGCAAAGTGATCAACTTATGGCCAAAGAAAAAATTTTAATTACGCGAAATGAAGAACTGGAAACTTTAAGAACGCGCAATAACAGTTTGGAAAACCAAGTGAAGGAATTGCAAAAACAACTTCAGCAGCAGATAAAGAGATCTGGTGAAATATCAACATTGCCACCACCACCATTAGCGAAAATACAGTGTAAAACAAATCAAACCCTTTCAACAGCAAATTTAAGTTCAGTGAGTGGAAATTGCGCCAAAATTATATCAACATCAGGAACGGGTAAATCAAATATTATTGGCGAGTGTAATGGAAAACTAATAAGTAAAATAGTACTGCACAGAGTAAATATGGCATCCGGTAGAGGAAAAAACAATCAAAGTCCACAGAGTCAAACAACCGACACCGAAAACGATGAAGAAGTTGATGAAGACGGTGATGATGAGGAGCATGATGGAGCAGAGGATGAGGAGGTGGGGGGTGTTGGTGAGTGCGAAGGCGACGGTGAAGGCGAAGGCGAAGATGACGTATTAGAGGACGAAGACGAAAATCATCACGAAGAAAATCAAGACCAGGATGAAGACGATTTTGAGCATCCCGATATCGAAAGAGAACCTGAAGAAGTTGAGAATTCTCAGGATTCTATTGATGATAAATCAAATACACAACAAGTGACTGATGACTTATATGATACCGGCAACACTACCGAAGACAGTAATGAAGTGTTGGCGGTGCAAAGCAAACGATTACGGCTTCGGCAAGCAGCTAAAAAATCTCTTGCTATTCCGAGAGGTGCAAAGCCTAGCATATCTCCAGCGTCTACTACAACAAATGACGGACAAACCGCTTTTAAAGCTGTTACTATATCATCATCATTATCTACAATTTCTGTAAGTAAGCAACCACCTACCCCTAGCCGGGGTAAACAAATGACGATTATGAGATGGCATGCTCCAGACTACAATACTGATGAGTCCGTCAGCTGCGATTCAAATGTGGAAATTGAAAGGGTAAGATATTATATTAACTTTTTTTTCCAATCTAATAATTTTGCTGATTTTTTAGCGGTCTACTTCGACCACATCCTCACCCATGAAACCTTCACCTACTGTTACTGAAAAGAAACGATCTCATGATAATTCTTCACATACCCATCACAGAACAAAAGTGCGCAGATGCACATATATTTCCACCCCGCAACTCTACAGTACACGAGAATGGGAAGATGAAGCATTTAGTTGCGACTATGATTATGAATTTTTGAAAGCAGAAGCCAAGCTTCTGCAAATTGATAACCCAAAGTTAGAAATACCAAAATGGACGGAACATGAGCTCACACCTTCATATTGTATTGAGGGGACAGAAGATCTTTCGGATGAAACATTTCTTAAAAGGCATGCTAAATTAGAAGTGGACGAGAAACGGCGTAAAAAATGGGATGTACAGCAGATACGAGAACAAAGACGGATAGAAAGGCTTAAAAGACGACATTGTAAAGACGAAATTCAAGCAACACAAGATTCACTAAGCTTGCAGACATTTTATCCCACAACCGATAATCTTCAAACAATTTGTTTCGTAAACGATTTGCCCGTACAAGCTTTCGGAGAAATGATCCCTAGACTTACTTCTGGTTTAAATATGGAACGCAAAGGTTTTCAATTACCATGGTTGGATAAGGATCAATTACAATACTTAAGTGATAATAACAAACATCCAACAGTTTACACAGTTAACCTTAGTGAGTCAACAACATCTCATCAAATGCAACAACAAATGTTAAATTCGTCCTTTGTTTTTCTTAAAAAACGTAGAAGACAACAAAGTTCTTCGTTTGGTAGTTTTTATCACACATCTCGCCAGCGTAATCAAGCATCTAAATTGCTTAATATAACTTCTTCATTAAATACAAGTACGACAACAGCAGTTAACACAAGTAATGTAACACCTTCAACTACCTTTTTAAATATCGTAAAGACAGTATCAACTGCCTTAACCTCAACATCGTCGAAAGCATCATCTAACCAATTAGTTGCCAGTACTCTTAATAATAATAATAATAATTCGAATATAAGCACGTAGGTTTAAAGTTACAATGCAAGTTATTGCAAGTAAGAACTTTAGATGAAGAATATCCCAATATGTACATAAATTTAAAAATGAATAGCTTTGACCATATTTATACATCTATGCATATACATACATAAGTTATTACTGTAATTTCATGGAACGTTATACATATTATATTTAAAACGATTCTATATAGAACTATTCATCTATTGTATTAAATTATGCAAATTTTGACCTAAGAAATTGTGATAAATCAAAAACATTTTTGGAAAAGTTATTAAAAAATTAATTAAAATGCATTTCAATATAAACTTAAGTTAAAAGTTTTATTTAAAATGTAAGAAGAATTGCACTTGCTGTACATAAGTTTTGATTTTAAAAATCAACTAATAGTAGCGAATCCTCATTGTAATTAAACATAAAACAATTAGTTTTTTTTATTATTTTATCAAATTATAATAAACATTAAATAAAAAGTAACAAATCGGTAGAAAAAAATCTCATTTGTATCATTTTTGTATTATAACTTTTTTATGGTATAGAAGTTCAAAGCTTGTTGCAAATCATTTCCTAATTATCAATATATGTATATCAAGGCAAAAACTGGCGGCGACAACTTTGATAAGGATTGAAGGAATAAAAACAAAATGCAAGAATAATTCATACAATAACTATCTTTATTTATAGTTTGATTACATAAAATACTTTATTTATACAAATAATAACACATCACTTTAATTGACATAGTAGAATAAAAGGCAACTTTTAATAAGTTATTTGCTTTAAAATATATGCAAGAAACAAGAACTAAAATTTAAATTGATAAAATTAATTTATAACACGAAACAATTTATTTAAGACTTTGCGTTAAGTATTTATCTGCTGATGTTTTCCATATTTCGTCGATTTGTTCAAACTGGTGTCTCCACAACTCTTCAATTAGTTTCCAACCTTGTTCTTGTGTGACTAAAACATATTCGTTAGATGGATCAAGGGAATGTGTATAAGAGCCCAATACAAGACTTTGAGCTAAACGAGCCGCAACGCAATATTTCAAATACTGTTTGGTTTCAGCTGTTAAAGGATATATTGATTCAAATCCAGCCAAGAAAATGCCACCACTTTCGAAATTTTTGGCTTGTAGCAACATATAAGTCAATGCTATTCCAACTTCGAATAGTACTGGTGATTTGTTAGTGTCACCAAAATCTATAATTCCTTTCACTTTATAATCGCTGCCACTATTGCATGGTTCAACAACTAAGTTTTGCTCGTTAAAATCGCCATGGATAATTTGAGCATCAAAATTGTCGATTTTAGTCAGTACAATGGTTTCAAATTCTTTTATGATTTCCTCTATAATTTCTTTTCGAGAATGATCTTGTAGCACATAAAGAAAATCTCTTAACTTGGGTACCGATTCCAATTGCCAAGTATTTTTATGTGTTTCGTATGCCACATGATGGAAATTCTATATCAAATCATTTTATTATACATACATACATATATATATATATATTATTTTCATATAAGGTGTATATGTAAGTATTTTTTAATGAAAAATAAACTTGTCTAAATACCTTTAAAGCTTTGATGATTTTTGCCAAATATTCTCCACTTTGATACAATAAATAATTGGTTATGTTGACTTCGTGAAACAATTTGCCTGGTACATATTCTAGCAGGCGGACTACATGTTCAGCACCATTTATAGATTCTACCGAATAGTAATTACCATTAACGTTTGATATTGGACGTGGACACTCAACTTGTTGTTTAGCTGCAAAAATGTTTAATTTAAAAAAAAAATTTATTTAAATGTTTACACATACATATGTATGATTTACTTACATAAGTATAACATGAGTTGATTTTGTGCATCAACAAATTCAACTTTTTTGGAATCCAAGGAATTCAAAATTTTCAACACATAACCATGGGGCCAATGGGATACAATTATTGGATTCTTTATATTTCTAAAACGAAAGAAATACATTTTCAAATATTATTTTTTCAATTTTAAAAGCATTGCTTAAAGTCCGTGTGATATGGCAACTTTAGAAAAAAAATTCTCAGTATCGCAAGTTTTTAAGATACGGCATCACCACTACCTGCTTTTAGCGCCAAATACATAGTAAAAAATAAACACAAACATTAAACATCAGGGTGAAACAGAAAAGTGAAGCAAATGAGTTAGAAGAAAAAAAAATTAGAAATTGAAGAAGAATTTTAGTTGATAACAACAGAAAGGAACACAACGAAAGATATTTACGATGGGTATTACTGGTTTAATACCATTTGTGGAAAAGGCTTCCTGCCCTATAAATATTAGACAATTACAAGGCTCTTCTGTTGCAGTAGATAGTTATTGCTGGCTACACAAAGGAGTTTTTGCTTGTGCTGAGAAGCTTATACGAGGTGAAACTACAGACATTCACATACAGTATTGCCTTAAATATGTTGATATGTTGATCAGACATAAAATCAAGGTGATCATGGTTTTTGACGGCAGACATTTGCCAGCAAAAGCCGAGACAGAGCGTAGAAGGAGAGAAGCCAGAAAAGAAAGTAAGCAATTAGCCAAGGAGTATCTAAGAATGAATGAAATAGAAAAGGCAAGATCACATATGAGAAGAGCTATAGATGTGACACATGAAATGGCTTTGGAACTGATAAAAGAGTGTCACAACCGTAGTGTTGACTGCATTGTTGCTCCCTATGAAGCAGATGCTCAAATGGCCTGGCTGAATAAAAAGGGTTTAGCTGAATATATAATAACGGAAGATTCCGATTTGACCTTGTTCGGAGCGCAAAAAATTCTATTCAAACTAGACCTGACGGGAAACGCTTTGTTAGTAGAAAGTAACAAACTATATATGGCCATGGGTTGTAAACCCGACAAATACACATTTGATAAATTTCTCAGAATGTGCATATTGTCTGGATGTGACTACTTAGATTCTTTACCGGGTATTGGTTTGAAAAAGGCTTGCAAGTTCATTTTGACTACTGAGGAAGACGATATGGCAAAAGCATTGAAAAAAATTCCAAGTTATTTGAAAATGAAGCAATTGGAAGTTACGGATGATTACATCGAATCGTTTTTTAAAGCTGAGGCCACGTTCAAGCACATGTTTATTTACAATCCTTTGCAAAGAAGAATGGAAAGACTAAATGAGCTTGAAGATTTTCAAACAAATGAAATTTATTGCACCAATGCTGGATCTTTATTAGATGACGACGCACAGGCTTTTCAGTTAGCTATTGGTAATCTAAATCCATTTACATTAAAACCATTACATAACTGGCATCCAGATTGCAATTGGTCACAAACGAAAAGCGAAAGTATTTGGCAAACCTCCGGAAAGATTAAGGAGAACAACGATGACAAACGAGAGCCTCAGGAAACATCAGTTTTTTATTTCAAGAAAATTGAATTTAAAAATATGGCCGAGATGGAAATAGAAGAAAAATTGTCTGAAGAAAATCGTAAGCTCGAAGAATCAGAAATTTTTTCAATATATAAACATGCTACTCCAAAAGCGGAGCGTAAACGTAGACGACAGTCGTCATCATCATCGTCTAGTGATGATGAAGAAATAGATAGTAAGCGAAACAGTAATTTAATACAGACGTCAAACCAAGGAAACCATAATCCCTTTGCAAAAGTAAATGAAGCGTTGGAAAAGATACAAAAGTCTCCAGTGTGTAATAGTAATTCACTTCTTAAGCTATTGAGCCCCAAAAAAACTAATGATCAAATAAAAATGCTTGACAAGGCTTCGGTTAAATCTAGATTTTTTTGTCAAAGTGTTAAGCAAGTTGTGGAAAAACCATTTGCGGTTCGGGATTTAACATCCAAAATGTTTGAAATTGAAGAGAAAACTAATTCATATGCGGATCAACAAAAGGATTTCTATAACGTTTCTCCACAGCCTCAAGAAAATGACGAGAGCAGAATTTATGAAAGTGATAGTGAAGTTGAATTAAGAGGGAATACCATTGCCAATTCAAAGCTTATGAGGGATGAGCTCATTTTGCTATCAGATAACGAAGAGAAAACATCTTCGCAAACTTCTTCATCATCACAAACCATTGTCCGGGAGAAATGTACTTCATTTTCTCAAAGAAAAACGAGCCTTAAGAAAAAATTACAAAGTGGTCCTCGAAAGGAATCAAAGTCTTCAGTAAGTGGGAATGCAAAACAATCAAGATTAAGTATGTTTGGCTTTCAGAAAAGGCCTTTGTTGAAAAAGTTATAGTCGGTTAGTGCTATTGTTGATTTTTTTTAGTTCCATTTATAATTTATGTTTAATAATAATATAAACTGTTGTACCGAACATTTACATACATGTTTTAAGATTAAAATTCAATCACTTAAGGAATTAGTATTAATATTTTGTAAATTATATAAAATAAGAAATTATTATAAGAAAATTAAATTTACTTACACATCTTCCTTAACTAAATAATTTCGATCGTCATATGATATTAATTCCTTTATTTCGTCAATGGTTATACCATATAAACGACGCAGTAAACTTTCCACAATTTCGTTGGTGACTTTTGGTTTTATATCCGAACCTGGCTTTAAAGTCGAATAGGATGAGTCGTTCGTACTCTGGACTTCCTCTGAATTCGATTCAGTTGGCAAGCTTTCATTGTTGTTATTGTTGCATGCTGATTTAGCGTTTGTGTCATACTCATGATTTAATGTATATGACTTTCTTCTTGACATATTTGTCAGCTCAACATTGTTCCAGGTATCATCCATTTCTTTCGTATTTTTCTAAATTGACTTGATATATGTATGTATATATATATGGTTTTGCTTTATCTTTGTTAATTCTAAAAATAAATACAGATGGACATTATTTATATAACGTTTATCAACGAATATTTCAAATAAATAATAACCATATTTGTTTGCCAATTGAATTTAATTAAATTAAATAGCATTATCGTTCTACTTACTAGAAAAACTCTATTTAATTTTTTCTTCAAAAATACTATACATATATGTATGTTCTAATTGAATTTGAAGGAGAAAATGCTGCTTTACGTTAATTTTTTTTAACTTGTTCTGTGACTTGTTTTCTTTTTCTAAAATGAACTTCCATACTCTAACAATATACTGTGGGAGAAGACGTCAAATGTTTTTAACATGAAGGGGACGTTATCGTCTTATTTGTGTTGTGTTTTTAATGCCGTATTATTTATATTTGTTTAAGCTTTTTGCTTGTATTCATAACTTCAAATAAAATACAGTTCAAAACACGAAGTAATTGTTATTGTTTGTGAAAAGAGGGTACTGCCTTCAAGATATTCTTTTAAATAATTGGATATTGAGATCTTTATACTAAATTTAATGAAAATTTATAAGCAGCTTGTTCAAAATAATTGAAAGAATAATTGAAAAATTCTAGTAAAAATTAAATTGGAAACGCAACACTAAATTTAGAATTCCTCAAATGTTGTTCATGATGATTAAATGAACTTTTTGAGAAATATTGTTAAAGGCAATGTCTGAATAATGCAGATTTCAAACTTGTAAGAGCGATTTTTTAGTGATAACGTTAAAATCAGATCGTTAATAAAACCATAAAGATTAAATTGTCTTTATTTATTCAGATTATTATTTTTATTCGGTTGGATTTAATAGAAATCTATCGAACAGTTTTTTAGTATCAAAATTAAAACTTTGTGTGACGATATTTAAAATTTATTGTATTTACTCATTAATCTTATTGTCAATTTTATAAAACTACACTTAGTACAAACATAATGCGCTAAATTGTATGAAGTTCGGAAGTTTTTATAATGACACGCAATATACTATACATTGTACATACATATATTTTTAAGCGTTATTGTATAACTGCCTGTAAATAGTTAATTATTGTTTAACATTTTAAATTGTCCTTGACATAGTTCCTATTGTTTAATTACATTATAAATAACAATAAATTAATCTCTGTTTAACTTACATTTTTATCCTCTTTGAAATTTAAGTAGAAACACAATACTTTTAAATTCTCCACAATTGTATACGATCTAACAAGTGCACACAAAATGTTAAGACAAATATAAATGCGATAGAATTATTTATTTTTCGTTTCTTTTTTAAACAAATTGTGGGTAAATCGAAATAAACAATAACAGTAAACATGTGATAGCTAATCATATTTGATCTGAGTTGCCAGACCCTAAGTATCTTTAATGCAATATATAAAATTAATTTGTTTTGTTAATATAATTAAAGTATCTATGACGAACTCTTGCTTACATTATATTTCTAAATAGTTTATTGAGTAATACTAAAATTCAAACTCTATTAATTATAATATTGTAGTTGAATTTGAAATCCCAAATTTGAATAAAAATTAGCCACAAAAAACCTTCTCTCAATCCTGATAGGATTGCGCCACTCCCATTACTAGCGTGTGTTTGTATTATAACAAAATTCATAAATAAATAAAATAGATAAATAGAATGTTTTTGATTTTTTCAGCTTTATTAACTATTGTATTTAGGAATTCTTTAAGTGTACAAATCATATGTGTAGAACACGCATAACCTCAATATTTAAAAGAAAATAAATTAAATTTTCATACAAAATTAAAGAATTAAGTTGGAAATTGAATACAACATGGATCAATTGTACATAGAAATAGAATTAAATACTATAAAGAACTCTGAGACAGAAGTGTTTACATCGGTGTCATCGTTGTTGGCACTATACGTTTATCGTTATTTAAATTGCCCGGAAAACATTAAATTGAATTTCGTCTGCTCGACTTTATCACCAGAACAAGGAAAAGTAAAGTTATGTTCAGAGTCCTTGAAGCGTGAACTCACAGATGATAGAATCCTTTGTAAAGATAGTTCTAAATTAGAAGCTATACAAGATTTACGTTTACCCCTTTATGCTAAAGAGGAGGATACTTTTGTAGCAGGTATATGTGCGGTGTGCCGTGAACTGATTGTTCGCCAGCCAGACAAGAAAAAACTTCAGCTATTAGGTTTTAAAGAAAGTTGTCTACTGGCACCATCGGAGTCTTCAATATGGACTAGGTTTTGTGAAGTAGACGTTGTGGAGTCACTGTCCAAAATACTGCGATGCATTGAACAAGAAGAAATATACAAAAGTCTACCGGTGGTATGTGCAAGATTCGAAAGACATATGAATGAACCAGTAAGAATGCATAATATTTATAAATTGGCAAGAAATAAAGCAAACCAAGAAGCTGGTACTGTTGAAGCGGGACAAGAAGAAAAAAGACGTAAACATAAAATAACAATTAATTGTTCTATTCCTAAAGAAGAACTAGATATTGAACACAAGTTTGCGGAGGGTGTCGATTTTACCATTGCCGACTTAATACTTTATCCATGCATGCGATTGATCTTTATATGCTATCCAAACGCTTTAGTGCAGTTTCCTTTAACAAATACTTGGTTAAATGAGGTAATATTATATGAATGAAATATTATGGCATTGAATTGTAGTAAATGTTTAGTCCCTTGTATCCTAGATTGACAATTTCGAAAGTAAATGTCAGCAAATATTACGTGACATTTGCTTCTATCCATGTGTGAAACAATTATCGGAAATGGTGTGGATTGTACCAGATTGTGAAGCGACCAGTTTATACAAAAGTGATCCTAAAAGATATAAACCCCGTAATCGAATATTCACAGGACAAGCAGAAGTAGAAACGACTCTGAAAAAAGTTGAATCCTTAGGGATTAACTTTAGTAGTGATTCTGCAACAACTTTTGGGCATTGCCTTATAAATTGGGAAGAAATAGAACCAGCCCATGCAGAAAGTTCAGCTTTACCTCAAGACAGATTGTTACGGAAACGTCAGCAACTAGAAAATTTAGCTAATGCTGTTGTCTCATTGGCTAGTAAGCACAATCGTATAATAGACTTTTGTAGTGGAACTGGACACTTGGGAATATTATTGGCCTTAAAACTGCCAGAATGTGAAATAATTTTGATGGAGAATAAAGCCATATCATTGCAGAGAGCTAAGAAAAGAGCAAAAGACTTGAATTTAACCAACATTCGATTTTATCAGTGTAATATCGACTACTTCGAAGGTAATTTTGATGTGGGTGCTTCTCTGCATGCATGTGGCACAGCGACTGACATTGTTCTGCGACAATGTCACAGGGCCAAAGCAAATTTTGTTTGCTGTCCCTGCTGTTATGGATCCTTACAGCCTATGCCTCACATTTGTTATCCTTTAAGTAAACAATTTCAAGAAGTGCTTACGCAAAAAGATTTTCTGTATATAGCTCACACTGCAGATCAAGCCCATGCTTTGGGAACTTTAAACTGCAAACCAGAAACGACAAGACAAGGTCAATTGTGTATGGACATTGTGGATACCGATCGTAAACTTCAGGCGGAAGAGACCGGCTATAAGGTTATATTAACACGATTAAAACCTGAAAATTGCACTCCCAAAAATCGTTTATTAGTAGGTAGATTTTTGAAAATTTGCACGGAAATAGTCTGATAAATAAAAATAGAAAAGAATAAAAGCAAACACTTTCTTGATTTGAATTGGTGAAAGATTGAAGAAAATTACTTTACATGAAAATTAATACATAAAGTGTTCAATATGTACTTAAATATATAGCGAAAAAATTTCTATTTGCACAGCATTTATATTCAACTTATTTTTTTATTAGTTTACATTAAGCAATATTTTTTTTACAAAAATGAATTTATGTGTTTACTTAAAATATAATAGAAAAACATAAATTAAAAGATTCCACCGCGCAAAGCCAAAACCAAATGTAAAACTGATCCTCCTTGAACTTTATAATCTGCAGCTGTTTTATCATCATTCCTAAAGACAAATAAAAGTGTAAATTAAAATATTTTTAATAATCAATGTAAATAGCTTTCCAAAACAGACCCTTCAACATGAAGATATGTACAGCCTACCAATAATTGGCATTAATGTATTCACAACCTTTATCAATGTGACCACATACAGTCAATGACCTATGTAAATTAAAAGGAATCGACCTAAAATTCACACCCAAAAGCGATATTTTGTCGAATTTTCAGGTACATTTAAATAAAAAAGAAACAGCAGGCAGCTTTTCTGCCTTGCCTAACCTCTAAGGTAAGGTAAGTGAATTTTGGGGGAAACATAATAAAACGGACAATAACGGCGTTTTCAAATCATTCGATTTAAGCAGACGTAATATATGGTGCCGACTAAGTATTGACTATTAACATCCGTTTGCCCTTCTTGGAAAACCATTTACAACTATGTACGATACATATGTATATATACAACTTACATTTGTTTTCCGGAAAAGATCAATCGCTGTTGCTGAGGTGGTATGCCTTCTTTTTCTTCCACACGTTCTTTTATGCGGTCAACTTTGTCTGTGGGTTCAATATCGATTTCAATTTCTTTTCCGGTAAGAGTCTTTAATATAGAAATAAAATATATTTTGTACATTGTTTTATGAATAAAAACTAACCTTGACTTTGATCAACATTTCTGCTTTTACTTTTTACTGAAGTCGCTCTAGAAATATCTTTAGATTTTTTAAAAACAAGCTGTTTCTATAAATACACAAAACAAAATCTATTATTTCTTACAAAAAAAAATTTAACAAAATATTTGTTTCTATTTTCCGGTTGATCAGCAAATATAAATTAAATTGACAAACCTATACTTTCCTATTTTTTGCAAACTTCAATAACGTTGATTAGTTTTGACATACATATTGAAAGCTTTTAACAGGGCGATTCAAATAAAAATAAATGAGGGTAATGACTAGTCATTTACAAAATTAATGTACTTAAGTTATTTACGCTTAAAGAAAGGTTCACATTTATTGTTGGTCATCAGTGACTGTATTGTGACTGAGGCTATGTTCTTGCCTGGTTTAAGAGTACTTTTACCGGATAGGGCAGAATGGAATGGTGGGGTACTCCAGGGGCAGAGAGGTATACCCATCTTCACAGATGGGTCTAAGCTAGGTGGAGGTACGGGTGCTGGGGTCTTCTGTAGGGAACTCGGTCTTGAACTTCACTTCAGGTTAAAGGATGACTGTAGCCTGCTTCAGGCGGAGATTTTCGCAATCTTGAAGGCTATTCAGGCCAAAGCTGGTGGGTCCGCTTCGGATTCGGAATCTTACATGATCTTCGTTGACAGTCAGGCTGCCCATTACGTCGGTCTGTCACGGCTCGTTAGAGAGTTTGGAGTCATCGAGGACTTTTGGACTAGATCGAATCCGTCTATGCTGGGTTCCGATTCATAGCGGAATACTCGGTAATGAGACGGCGGATGATCTCGCTAGGTTAGGTTCGCTTTCTGAGGGCGATTTAATAGTTGGTCCTGATCCTCCAATCTGCCACCTCTATGGCCTCATCAATGGATGGGTCAGGGGGAAGAGCAGAGGCGTTGGCGGAATGGACCGAGTTGTTATGTTTCTAGGTGTCTATGGCCTGCTATAGACAGTGTAGGAACAGGTTGGCTTGGATAAAGCTAGTTTAAGGTTAGTTCTTATTTAGTTCATTACGGGGCGCTGCGAGATTAGGTCTCTGAGAAGGATCTGGAACAGATCCCAGCCGGACTATTGGAGGGTATGTTGCGATGAGGTGGAGTTGGAGACTATCGAACACCTCCTCTGTAACTGCCCAGACCATAGTAGGTTGAGATTGAAGACCCTTGACAGGGGATTCTTTGAGGGTTTGAATTCTGTGTAGAGAGCCGACATTAAGGCACCCCATAGATTCATTATTAGCTTGAGCTGGTTGAGAAGTGCCAGGGATTCATTAGTACAGTCGCGCTCCCCCTTGTGTGTTTGTTGGTCTATGTAATTCCTCCGCTTCCTATTCTCCCTTTCCTACTTCCTCTCCTTTTTCCTATCCCCTCTATTATCCTCTCATCTTAAGGACGTTTTGTACAATAGGACAACTTGACCTCCGGGTACTGTACTTGTCTCATTTGACGAGTACACGTCCACTAACCTAAACCTGAAATTATTTTAATTTATTCAACAGTTAAATTCTTCAATATTAAATTTACTAACACAAGAATTAGAAGATTTATTTTTATCACTTATATTATTAAAAACGTCAAACGAATCAAATAAATTAAATTAAAATATTATTTTACGTTCATCTAAGATTTGGTTATTGCTAATTTTTTTACAAAACTTGAACTTGTTCTGTTTTTTAAACAAAATCCAATAAATTCAAACCGATCATTTATAACTATACAAAAATAACGACAAGTCCAATAAGATGCCTAAGGCTAGAGGGACTAATTTCTGAATATATTTATGATTTAAAAACACGGATATTTTCAAAAAGTGTATATTTAAAATATAATTTATTATGTTATAAAAGTAATGTTCTTTCATTATTGTTAATTTAGTTTACAAAGTTATATTTTTGTCTTTAAAGAAATAATACGTACTCTAAACATAAAATACTAAAACTTAATCTTTAAATACACGTTGGGTTTTGAATTCCACAAAAATGTTTGGAATATATTCGAACCATAACAATTAATGAATGTCGTTTTTTAAAATGATAAATGACTTCAAAAGAAGAAAATAAATACATAAAATGATTCGTGGTATAAAAAAAGGAATGAAAGGACGGTAACATATATGTACATATAAAATTTTTAAACTATTAAGTACAATAAATACTTTTTACAAATTGATCATAAATTTGAAACTTTAAAATTCTTCTAAGTTCTGACTTGAAGTAATATCTCTCCATAATTAATCTATGTTGTTGAAAATTTGAAAAGTATTTGTGGAATTAAAACCAACAGTTCTTTAGTTTGCTGCAATAGGCTGGGGTTCTGTGGCAAAGGTGGTTTAAAAGAATGTTTATCTTGTATCACAATTGGCAGTTGTTGCGTCAAATCGGGGTTTACTCTTTCATTTACCGTTTCATCGATAGCTTGCAATAGACGCTGATATAAAAACGATTGGCGAAATATGGGCTTTGATAGACTTAAGTGGTCATCTTTTAGTACATAAAAATCTCCATAATTTATACAAGCCGAATCCTCGGTAACTATGCGCAATGGAAATTTGAATGATGTTAACATGGTTGGAGAACCTTCCGCTATGCTCACAATCTTAATATTTCGAAAACTTGTGCGAAGGCAGTTCATAAAACGTTGATGCATTTCTAGTAACTTTGTGGCACCTTCCTCCATTTCTTTTACTTCAATAGAAGGTGACAAAATCATTTGCATATGCTGTTTCCATTTCGCAATAGGCGATCCTCGATGAGGGACGCCAAGAAATACGATACCGTTAGTATTTTTAGCAATTTGTTGAGCTTTTGGGTCTTCGCTGTCTTTGGCTTTCATTAGGATTAATTTCGTTAATATTCCACCCATGGAATGGCCGATCCAAACAACTGGCCTGTCGTGACCAATGTCTGCCTTGGAAATGCGTTCTAATAATGAGGTGGCTCGTACATCTATTTGCCCTTGGCCTTTTTCACAAGGACAATATTTGGTAAAGTTTGCTGACCATTCTGTAACGGCCGATGTATAATCTATACCAATAATTCTTGTATTGGGATAATCATCTGGCAACCATTCCATAGGCCAGCAATTTGTATATTCTTCTTCACTATCTTGATTCAGCCATTCGTTGCCAGCTACACTAAATTCGCCAGAACAATTTTCACTAGCGGCTAAGGGAATATCTGGATGTACGACCTCCCAATCAGGATCTAATTCAGCCTCGTTTTGTAAAGTCTCTACTAATTCTTTTGTAGCATCATCACTAATTTGTAAACGTTTATTCGAAGGTTTGGTTGCGGTTTTCAACAGACTATCTGTAAACAAAATAAAATAGAGTATAATTGACTGAGCCTACAATCTAATTGTTAAAACTTACCCGCTTCCAAGGGTATAGCCTCTTTATCATGGACATTATTTTTAGCAATATTCCCGGAAACTTCTTTTACATTTGCTTTACTTTGTGAATTTTCATTGCCGTTTGTTTTGCCATTGCCAATACCATTCTTTTTCATTTTAATTCGCCTTTGCTCACCCACTAGGAATACGTCATCAGTTTCACTAGTATAAAAAGCATTTTTACCATACAGGCCCAATTCAGTTGGTCTACGGTCTTTTTGACGCCAAGTTATAAAAACTCCGCCCAAAAGGCCGTGAACAAAGATAATATCAGCTTTCGGTTTACTGCGGGTTCGTTGACGTGGATGTAGTGGATAAACATTTGGGGCATAAATCGTATAATTTGGATCATCATGGTCGAGATTTGCCATTGTTTTGGCCGATATTACTTGCAAACGTAAGTCGGGACATTGTTGCCACTCTGCCAAAACTCCGATCCAGCCGCTTACAAAAAAATGCTCAACACTGTCTTTGATTATTGACATATTCGCTAATACTTTACACAATGTCGAAAGGGTTTCATTGTCATCAGCAAATATCTTGTACAATTCCATAAGATGAATTAAGCCTCCGTCTTTTATTATTTGTTCCGCCACCTCTGGTTCTTTGGTAACATGATGCAGGAATGAAATAATTTCTTTAAGCAGATCGGTTTCTTGGACATTAAATGATATAGGTTGTTCTTGTGTAAAGAACTCACAAACATCCTCCTGTTTCAAAAAAAAAAGTTTTTTATTTTCAAATTGGACACATTAAGAAGCGATTAGGAAAATAATTTTTTTTTCTTTTACTTACCACTGGGTCTTGTTGAGGAAAATACTTGGCGAAAAAATGTTTAACACAAGATCGTGGTTTAAGGCGTTCTAACAACTCGTGCAATTCGGATAATACCAATTTTGGATTTTTTATGCAGCCCTTCATGTGAACTGGTATAAACCAACGTGTATCAGCTCCAGAACGTGCTAAAGATACAGCAGTTCTAGCATCACATATCTGAGCCAAATGTCGAAAATCCCAGTCTTTTAAATGATCGATGCGTGCCAATTGTCGTACAGCTTTTAAACGTTCATGATGTGAACCAGTCTGTGCTATATTAAGCAATCTCCAGGCAACTGAATGTTTCACTGTTTTCCACCATTTTCCAACTGGGTTAACAATGACACTTATCCATTTCTTATCGTCCTCCTCTTGTTGCTTTAATTTACGCATCGATTCCTTATAAATATGATACTTAATGTATATATAGTCGGGTTGTGGGGTCTTTTCATTTTCATTACTTTTTTTATCAACAAATTTTGAAATAAATTTCTGTATACGACGTTTCTCGTAAAGAATGAGGCCACATCTAAAAAAAAATTTTTTATTCAACGTTATATCTTAAATTGATTCCAAAATTCCTTCATGTACACATGCATATGTCAAGAGTAATTATTATATTTTGATGACGTTTCATTCTATTGCTCATACGCAAGCAGTCATCCGATGTTTCCGCCTTTAAACATATATATAGCACGCGAATAATATAGCACGCGTTTAAAATGTGTGAATACGTAGCTACGCAAGTATGTATCGCGATACCCTTTCGTATTTGCAAAATAATATATTCTTAGGTATATGAGTAATACCCTACTTAACATATCTGCCTATGAAAATTTATTTTCCTTCATCTTAGTTCAATTCTATTATTTTTACTGCTTATTCAGAAAAAAAAAACTTTGTTTACATTATAAAAATTGATTGAATGCCAATTTCTTATAAAGATCATTGTTTATTTATTATCATTTAATGGCTAACAAGCCGTCACTATTTAAAAATATCTAAAATAGTACGATCATATAAAAAATGTTGACAAAAACTTCGTGCGTAACTTTGTAAATATTTTTTCTTTGTGTGTACTGTGGCGCTATTGCAAATTGTCTTCTGTATATCAACATAGAGAAAACCGTAGCCTATCTCTGTCTAACAAAATCGTATGTTTTGTTTTGACCATTACCATTCATAACAAAAGATGTTTTCGTACAATTTCTTTATGATAGCAAGTAAAACGATAATTTTATTAAACAGATCGCACAAAATTTTTTTTCAAAACATGTTTACAATTGTCTTATGTTTTTGTTTACAATTATCAACAACAACATTACATTGCTATCAAAACAAAGGCATTTATTAATGACGTCATTTAATTTAAAAATAAAAATATTTACATATCCAACGTACTTTTAATTTAAATACGTAGAAGAAAATTGTGCAAAACTGCTTAATAGCAACTGTTTCAATTTACAACAACCACTTGATTCGTAAATTGTAATTAATGATCTCAAAGAAAAAAAAATAATAAATTCAAAATACGATTACAAATAGAATATGACAAGCCTCTTTTTGTATGTGTCATTACATTTGGGGTTTCTCTCGTTTAAAATAGTTTCTTGTTAGTGAAAAATTAATATCAGCCCATTTTTGATGATAAATTATTTGAAATACATATATGTATATTCTAGCATGTTCCCTAATTTAAAAGCGTGAAAAATTTACTCCAACTGACGGACTAACGAAAGAGTAATAATAACGGAGAACCTATGGTTACCGCTGTGTGCATGAAGGATGATTGCTTATAAAAATAAAACATACACATTTATGTACATATTAATTTTTCACTTACGTGGTTAATAAGCCAACACTGCCGAGTGTTTTTGGATATCGTCGTAGAGTTGTTGTCAAATTATTCATCGAATATTGCCTTTTGGAAATTAGTTATTCGGAAAAGCAAAAGTATTTTCCAAATTAAGAAATTAAATTGGTTTTCCCTATTTGAAAAAGTCAACTAAAATTCTGTTTTTATATAAAAATCGACGAACGATCTTTCTTTGGCTATTGCCAATAAATTAAATAATCAATTTTTATTGCAAATGCTTACTTTTTTTAAATTTTCTCTGTTTCTTAAAGCACTACACAATATACAAAATATTTAATGTCTTCAAAAGTTATACTATTTCAATGTCAAATATGTATGTTTTTTTTAACTTTATATTCTTGTTTTTTTAATTACAATATAAAAAATATCCTCTACTTTAATATAAGTTTGTTTTATCTTTTAAGTCTTTTTTTTATTCTTCCGAACTTATCACTTCGCTTTTTGATTGTTGAATGGCGTTCATCGAGAAATTTGCAAGCATTTGTAGATGGTCTAGTCCATGGCATATTTATATCAGGTAGGAGTAATTCAACAGCTGACGAGCCTTAGAATGTCAAAATTTTGTTGTTTTTTCAGTGTTTTGTAACCATTTTTATAAATTTTTTTAACATTTCTCTTTCTATTGTTATTCGTCAGTCAGTTATGAAGCTGTTTTTGACAGTCCGTGCACTCTTTAACAAAAACAAAATGCCTGTTGTTTTTGCATTGTTGTACTTGTTGTATTCTTGCGGTTACCTCTTATGAATATGCCATGGTCTAGTCGTTTGTTTTGTTTTCTTCTTTAGATTTGTTATTGTTATTATATTTTTTATGTTGTTTACCACTAGTTGTTGTTATTTTGAATTTTTTCATCAAGTGTTGAGGTGCAGGCAAACTAAAAATTTTATCTTACGAGTTATGACGTCATATTGACATGAATAAAAACTAATGTCAAAATAAATGTAAACAAGAATGAGGAATGGAAAAGAAATAACGCAACAGTGATGAGTACTTCGGTACTAACAGCTTTTGTACTAAATTTTATTAAGGATTAACTATAGCTATTTATATCTCTATCAATTTATATATTTTTTTTACTATATTCTCGATAAGGTTTGGATCTGAAGACAACCCGCGCCAGTGTAATACTTTGATATTGTTATCTTTAAACCATTTCTTAGAGCTCTTTGGGTCATTGTCCTGTTGGATCACGCATCGAAATGGCATGTTCTTATTCGACATAATACCATACGACAAAGTCCGTATTTTATAAATGCCTTGTACATGATACTGTACATGTACGCCAAACTAGGGAAATTGCCTCCAAGCAATAACGCTATAATATTACTTTACCGTATTAATATTATTAAAATTTAAACAAGCAATTATAAAAAATGTCTATTACACTGCATTAAAGCCACAGTCGACCAGCATTAGTATGCTTAGATAAATTTATATATAATTTTAGAGTAATCGAAAAACTTGAACAGTGGAACTCTGTTTTTAAAACCTGTGATATCACACATCAGTGAATGACACAAAGACATTTTATACATCGTAATTATTTACATATTTTTTTCTCAAAGGTAAATAAACAGAAAAACAAAGCCATTCATTGGATTGAAATTTTAAAACATAAATTTTCTAGAATTTGGTTTATGGAAGCATACAATTTATGACGTTTAAGTCAGACCGAAGGAAGCAAATTTTGTAAATAGAACATGCCAACCATAGAACAAGAACAACAGTCATTAAATGAAGAGTCATCAACTGTGTCAGCAAAAGTGGATGGGGAATGCACTGCATCAGAAGAATATTCAGCCCTACCAGAAATCTTTTACTCTTTGCCGGTTGATGGTACAACCAACGAAAGTGGAGGCTTTCACAAGCGAAAATATGAAATTTTTGAGAGACTTAAAGCTGCCATTGAGGCCTGTAGCAAACGTTTTAGCAGTCGCAAAGAATTGGCCAGTGAATATGATGACTATGTCGTCGAATTGTGTGAGTCACTCGAAGAAGCACTACAATATGGCTTACGAACCCAACAGCTTACTCAGTTAAACTTTGTTGTATCAGCTGCTTTTCTTTTTCAAAATATGCAGGAGATTGTCACTGGATCCTCTTCTGATAAGTCGAAAAGCAATTTAGCTTCCACTTCAGAAATAAGTTTTTGGGATTTTTGTCAAAATTTTCTTACACCGCACGAAAAAGAACGTTTTGAAAAATTAAAGCATGTTAACACGAAATTGGGAAAGGGTAGAGCTTTTCTCAGAGCTTCGCTAAATGAACATTCTCTTCAAAGATATTTGCTAACATGGTTATCTGAAGAAGAAATATTAATGTCTCATTATAGTCACTGGTCTATTTTAATGGATGTTAAGATGGCAAAAACCCTTAATGACCTTATCAAAACATTAGATCAAGTATTATTTGCTTTGTCTGTGGACAAAGTAGAATTAAATATCGTTAATGCTGCTAATGTACAACAGCCCATATTCAAAGAAGAGCCCGTTATATTTGCGCCCACACCAATAAAAGTTGAGCAAAAAACCAAAAACAAGTCTGGTGTTGAAAGACCTATTGCATCTACTAATTCGACTGATGATCTTCTAAAACAAATTGAAAACAATACTAAGCCAGAATCAACTACCTTAACATTTGAAGAGTTTTGTGCTTCTATCGCTGAACAAACAGCTTATAATGACACTCCACCTGATCCTATAGAGCCAGAGTTGGCATTTTTAAAAGAACCTTTGGTTGGCTCACCCACACATAAAGATGATGAATTTTTAGAAAATGGGATAACATCGCTATCGATTTCTTATCATGATGCAGATGGTGATACATCTTCTCAATCTAGCAAATTTTCAAGTAATAATCTCGCATCTCAGAACTTATGTAACAATTCTCACCATCATCAGTTAGAAGAGGAATTAAAAGATGTTAACGAGCGTTGCTCCCTACTAGAGACTAGAGTGGCTCAACTGAGCTTAGAAAATCGTCAACTAATCAGAAGATTGAAAAAGCATTTTGAGGATTCAGGCATAGATCCCTCGTCTTCGTTCGCTACAAACTTTCTTATTACCATTCCTCATACAAAACTTCAAAAATCTAAGCATACGTCCGGCTCTTACCATTTATATGAAATTCATATTACCATGAGACATAACCTAGAGCACTGGTCTTTACTACGTCGTTATAGCGAGTTTTATAAGCTTCACAAATCACTCTTGAAAACCCATCCCTGTGTTTCATCAGTAGAATTTCCACCAAAAAAGCGTTTTGGGAATATGAATTCAAAATTTGTCGAAGAAAGACGTCAACAATTGCAAATTTATCTTTTGAACTTGGTGGAAACTTTACCACAAGTTGAGGCCTGTAAAACAAAAGCTGAACTACAGAAAGTATTTCCCTTTTTAAGAGAACATTTTAAACTGTGATTGGCTGAATGAGAAAAAATATAATTTAAACGACTAAAATTGTCAATAAATTTTTTAAAGTTCACCTCTTAACATATTCAATATACATACATATGTATTTTTTTGTATAATTTATTTATTGTACCAATTTGTCAATATTTTGTTGCAACAAATATGAAAAATAGTATGTGCTTATTTTTTTTAGTAAAAACTAATTTAGTCTAACGTTTACTTAATATATGAATATTGTATTTAAATAGTATTATTCGTTAAATTATGATATTAAATATATTTCATTTGTGAAAATAAACAAATACATCTTCGGTAATTGTACATAACAGATTAAAAAAAAAAACTGTAAGTATATACATGTATATATATAATTATATATATATGCATATATATATATATAAGGAATAAATAGATAAAAATTTTGAAATGTTGTTGTATTTTTTTTTGTAGTGAACTACATATTTACTTTTTTTAATTTCTTTTTTACTTTTTACCGCGAAACGATTGGCCATTACCGAAATAGAAGTCACAAGTAACTTCAAAGATTATTAATGTATTATGAGAATATCGTTCAATTTAAGACCATCCATAATAAATATTTTTTATACCGAGAAAGGGTTAAAATATAACGTTCGTTATAGTTAAGAACTAACAGTATGTAAGATATGTATATACAAAATTAAATCTAAACATATAGATCTATATGTGCATATACATATTATGTACTTGTATACACGACTAGAGATTTTTATGTAACAGCGATTTTGTCTTCTTTCACTTTGCGAAAATTATCCGCTATGTCAGAAGAAACCGCTATGCTGCTAAAATAACGCATTTGCTGAACCTTCTAGTGATGTTCATACAATAATACTGTATCATTTGCTATTTAAAATTTTACTTGAAAGCACGTAAGAGTCAAACATTTTGTGAATTCCAATCAAATTAACGACTTCATCATGGTATCAACACTGAAGAGTTCCGAAGATCTTGATAATAAAATTGCTAATGCTGGTGATAAATTGGTTGTTCTTGACTTTTACGCCACCTGGTGTGGACCGTGCAAAGAAATGGACCCTTACGTTCGCAAGCTTACAAATGCTTATAAAGGGAGAGTAATGGTGATCAAAATAAACGTGGACAAATTTGATGTTTATTGTGAGAAATACAAGGTTCGGAGTATGCCGACTTTTGTGTTTATCAAAAACAACAGGCGATTATATAGTTTTTCCGGATTTGATCCAAAGACGTTTGAACAAAAGCTAAAAACAATACTAAAATAGATTCCAATGATTTTGGAGTAAGCGGACATCTGTGATGTATCAATTTATTTATTTATTTGTATTTTTTATGTTTGTTTATGTCTTATTCAACAATTGTTTTTACAAGTGTATTGAGATTGTCATTTAACTAAATATGTATTTTGTGTTTTAATAAAATTATAACTAATCACTTTAACATGTAACATTAAAACGTGTTTCATTCTTTTTGAACTTTATGCACAAAATTGGTAAAAAAAAACAAATCCAATCAGATTTCCAAATATTTCTCAATCATAATACATATTACAAATTACTTCTAGCACAACAGAAAGATAATTGTGAGCTAACATTCCAATTTACAATAATTTGGTAAGAGAAGCAACCAGTTGCAAAAATATTTTATTGTTATTTCTTTTGTTGTATGAAAATTCTTAGAGAAAGTATAGGTTATGATTTTAAGCAAATTCAATACTTTATAAATAAAATTAAATTTTTCAGAAATTAAAAAGAAAAACTAAATTGGGATAACATTTCATTAACGTGTGGAAACGTTATTAATGCATAGGTTTATGAAATGTGTATTAAGCCCTGGAAAGTTAAGGCTATTTATTTGCAAAATGCAAACATATGCATATGTTTATGAAATGTATATTAAGCCCTCGATAAGTAAGGCTCTTTATTTGCAAAATGCAAACAAGGCAAGGTTTATTAAAAAAACAATATTTTTAACTTTCTATAAATTTATATTATTTCGTTATATTTTTTCATAAAAATTCTGGTGTTTGTTGCGTTTTACAAATTAGGAATTTCCGTTCAACTATTTAATTCAATCTTATTGTTTTAGATTTGAACAAATCGAATAATATAAAACTTCATATAAAAGCTTTACCTTTACACATCAAAGGGACACTCATTATTAAATTAAAAGTTCTATAAATTGATTTTAATAAAATTTTATTAGAAAAATCTGTTTCAAAAAGTGATTCGCAGCTAAAAAATACTGATCGACATATTAAAATTGCGAATAAACGAAATAAGTATTTAATTTTAATAAAAATAATTTAATATTTTATTTAAATACTAAACTCGAGTAGAAATATTAATTAAGAAATTGAAATAATTATCTGTTTATGTGAAGTAAATGTATAAGTTCTTGTATTAAGCTGCCGTAAGGTTACGAACCACAAATGCATACATAGTATGTGGGAAAAATTCTCATGGAATAAAGTTAAAAACATATTATTTTGATAACGAATGGGTGACAGACACATTACTATGTATATTGCTAGAGTGCGTATTTTTTAAGATATTTACCTGCCTCTCTATAATTAAAAAAGTAATAAAAAATATTAAAACAAAAACAAAATACTATAACTAGGTATGTAGTATGTATGTATATATTTTTGTAATTATATAACAATTTTTTTAATAGTATAATGTGTACTTAGAAGAAAAATTTAATATTTTTACAATAAAATAATAATAAAAAATAAAGAGATTGCCAAATTGAAAACTACAAAACAAATTTAATAAAATAACAATAATTTTGATATTGTAGTATAAGAAAAATTAAAAACTAATATTTACAATATATAATATAAGAAGAAATCTTGTAAAAAAAATTTTTTTGTATAAACTTATAAAATAGAAACGTACAATGAAAGAATTAATGTAATTTGTATTTTTTTTTAATAATATTTCGTATAGTATTTTCACAAACTATGCTAGGTTTAATGCAGAAATATTTTATTAAGTATTTATTAATTTAATACTTATTTATATTTATATTTTTATTTTTTATTTACGAATTAATATTGTATTTATAGAAAAATATATAATATTTTAGGTAATATTATTAAAGGTAGGCTGGCATTACTTTGTGATTTTTCTTTATACGATATTTGCTATAAGATAATCTTTATAAATACATATATATGTATGTATGTATTTATTGTTTTCACTATTATTATTATTATTTTTTTTTATACATACATACATATATTCAACTGCACTTGTTTATAATTAAAATGTACTACTTTAAATAAATTAAGTATTCCTTATTAGATTTATAGTTTTAAGTGATTAGTGTTAATTTTAAATATCTTACTTCTTGTGTTTGTTGTGCGCTAAACTTTGTTCTTTTAACATTTTTGTAATCTAATAAAATATAATAGAAATTTACGAAATACAATTTCATGACACAAAAAAATAAATACTATTTAAGCGCACGCCATGTTTATAAGGAAAAAAAAAATAGTATTACTTATGTATGTTAAAAAATTTTTATTTAAAAAGAAATTATTGCTTTAATCCTTAAAAATATAATAACAAAAATACTATAGAATACACACAAAAAAATATATATATACATATATATATATATATACTATATATATGTACAT
Source organism: Sarcophaga variegata (assembly GCA_932273835.1). Taxonomy (NCBI): domain Eukaryota; kingdom Metazoa; phylum Arthropoda; class Insecta; order Diptera; family Sarcophagidae; genus Sarcophaga; species Sarcophaga variegata. The sequence continues at coordinate 116,506,295 of OW026361.1, forward strand.
ATATATTTAATTTAATTATCACTTATTGTAAAAAGCAAACTTGAATTTAGTTTTATATTAGTAACTAGTTAATGTAAAAAAAAATAATAAAAGAAGTAAAAATGCTTTTGTATCTTGTAATTCCTCTTATAAAATTTAATATTTTCATAATTGTTTATTTTGTGAAATCCTTCTTAAATAACAATTATTATTACATAAATGCTTTCGAAAACAAAATAAAAAAGGAAGAATTCCAAGTATATTTACACTAATTATATGTATTCCTTCGTACCACGTTACGTTCTATTATTACAGTCCTTCCGTTTATAAAAGACAATGAACAAACAAACAAACAAATTCATTTGTCCATACGGCAAAAATATAAAATATGAGAATTTATAATACTTTTATAAAAATATATATTTTCCATATCTATTAAAGACGACATTGCTGTAAAAACAACAACAGCATCAAAGTTAAGTGCAAATTTGCATCTGCAATCAATTAACGGACAAAATAACAAGATTCTTGTGTGACCAATTACGGTCAGTGATTAGCAAAATGTTGTCGGATGTATCTAAAAGCGCTTTTTACAAAAACCAATTGTCAAACACCGTCAGCTGCAAAAGCATATCGATATCTTAGACCGTACAAAATATTAATGTACTACGTTAAAAAGCACCTATATTAACGAGAAACTTTACGTCTTGTTTTACAGATTTCACTGGCTTTAACTCTAAACGCTAATTTCAAGACATTTAATGCTAAAATTGTCGTATTTTGAAAGTAAATATAAAAGAAAACATGATATATGATGTTGCAACGCACTTAATTTTGACGCTAAAAACATACATTTGCTAAATGTTTAATACATAATGAGCAATTTAAGCGGTAGACCCAAACTATATCAGAGTGTAACTCAAAAAATTTCTCATAAATTGGAAATTAAGCCAGATATCAAAAGATTAACTTAATAATTCCCTTGCCTAATTGTGCTTATAAAGAGTAGACATTTTAAAAATTTTTCATATACATACTCGCCTGATCATAGACCACAAAATATGTGTTGGATTTTGCTTAGATTACCCTTATTAACACTATTACAAAAGAGAGATGAAGAACATCAAACTGTAAGCAAATAACTTACATAATTTAAAATTAAATTGATGAAGTTTCTAGGCTCGTATTTGGTGAAGTGGAAAATATCGTTTGTTCTGTAGAATCTCGTCTCTTTTTATAGGGAGGAGGACTGGTATTAAAAGATGTACAGGATTTAGCCTCAGAAGTGAATGAGTTCAAAGTGTGAACTTCCGATTCTTCAAAAGCAGGGTCACTGGAGCGACGTTTATTTTGTTCGTTTGTTTGTTGTTGAGAAAGGCAGGAATTTGATGACACTTCGTTTGTATTTGCAGAAGAACAATTGTCTTGCTGATATAACTTTGAAGTGCTTGTGCTACTGGTAGATGTGATTGCTTTAACCATTTCATTTTCAACAGAAGGCGTCATTAGCGGAGATAAAGGCGCGTGATTTGTATCATCATCTTCATTACACTGATTGTCATCGAAATCATCTAAATTATCATCGTCGTCTTCCTCTGAATCTGAGCACCAGGAAACTTGTGCTCCAGGAAAAACATACGATGCTGAATTCTCATGAACATAATACGTGCCCTTATGAAGTCGTTCAGCAGCACTCTGATGTTTCATGTGTCTTCTTAGTCTTTGCTTTTCAACTTCCGAACAATTCGTGTCGGCGGTTTTCGTATTGTGTATATTATCCACAGAAGGGTTATTTGAAATAGCTTGTGTTGTTGAAGCAGGCATGTTGAGACTCTTTTTCATATCGGCCGCATCTACTAGGTTAGTAAATGACGGTGTTAAACATGAATTGGAGGCATCACCCAAGATACCACTATCTTTCGACGAATCAATCGAAAGATGTCTGTAGTCACAGGAACCTCCGAAACTACTCGACTCCATGGGCTCATCTGTATAATCGGGGGATAGAAATTCACTCTCTTTCTTTGAGCATGTCGATGAAGTTTCAAATCCTGAATCTGAATAAGTTGTTGTTGTAGTCGCAGTTTGTAGAACTAATTCTGACAACTGGTTAGATTTTATGGAAATAGTGTCAATATTTGTTGAAATTTCCTTGGCTGTATTTTCATCATCTAAATCGTATTCGAGGGGTACTAATTCTTTAGACTCAATCAGGATTTCATCATCAAAACATAAATCTTTCCAATCCTCACTCAAACGATGACAGATTTGATTAATGATAACATCACCATCGCCGAGTAATTCAACATCAAATTCAAGATGGTGTAACTGTTCGCGATTAATAAGTATCTGTGGTACATTATTTGGTATAGAGCTGGGTATCAACGCGACGGGTCTTACTTTCAGCGAAGAACCCATGACTATGAGTAAGTCACACTTGTCTTTGTCGCTGGCCATAACTGTGTGAAATTCATCAGGTAAACCTAGAGAGTGAAATTAAAATAATACTTAATATAAGATAGTTCTCCAACTTGAAGAATGTAAATATACGTATGTTGTATTATTCGACAATTTCATATCCGTAAGTTTAAGCTTACTTACCTTCGCCAAAGAAAACAATGTCAGGCTTCATTATACCATTTTCCACCAAACGTCTCAATTCTATTTCTGAAACGGGTTCAGATGCGTCCAAACTTTGTTCAACATTGGGTTGACAACGCGGGCATACTGGTATACGCTGAGCAAAAATATCACTGCGTATACTATCAGCGTCAGACTTATACTTGCACTTTGTGCAAGAAGCTGTCGAAAATGAGCCATGGCATTCAATGACATTTTTTATGCCTGCCACTTGCTCCAATGTATCGATATTCTGTGTATAGTTCCTCAGCAGCTTCTGCTTTTGCTCCAACATTTTTATAAAGCGATGACAAGGAGAAGGTTTAAATTGCCCAGGATAAATTTCACGGGCAAATTTATAGAAGGGACGAGGGTCCCGAGAAAAATAATTAATATCAAACATGGCTTGAGGATCGGGTAGGTCTGGAAAGTCTTTAGCCAATCGTGAGTAAATTCCGTCTGAAGATCTGAAATCAGGAATACCACATGAAACAGAAACTCCAGCACCAGTAAGAACGATAATATTTTTTGATTTTTGCACCAGATCAATAACATCATCAAACGTATTGACATAAGAAAGTTTCTTTCTCCTTGGAGGTTCAGACAGCATACTAGCCAGTATACGCCACAAAGTCATATCGGTTAATTCGGGACTAATGCGTTGTGCGGAATAGGGTAAAAATTTAGAGAGTATATCCCTAGGATTCGCGCCAGAGTGAATTTGTTTTTGGACCCAATTTAAAGGTCGTTGATTTATCGGTTTCCATTCTCTTCCGGACATATCAGACAGACCACTTAAATCCGAAAAATCTGAATCTGAAGTAGAATCATCTGAATCGTCTAGATGATTACCATCGTCATCTTCATCTTTTGAAATCGGTCTCGAATCTTGCGAGACTTGAGAATTATCATTATCTTCCTCCTCGTCATCATCATCCTCATCAGAGCTATTACTTTTGACATCCTGACGATTATCGTCTGCATTGAGCGGATCGTAACAGTCGTCTACACTGACTGGTGTATCTGCTATGAGAGATGCTTCCAAATCGACACTGGCTGTTGGCGGCAACGTTAATGTTTTGATTATCTCGCTTTTTGTTTTGACCACTTCTTCGTCACAACTACTAATGGCATTAGTTGTTGTCGATGCTACTGACGACGACGATGTAGACATTGTTTTTGTATTTAAAATATTGGCGCCAAAATTAAAAGATTGTTGGTTTACAGAAAATTCCTCTACACAATTAAAAAATTCATTCCTCTCATGCAATTTGATTGGTTGCATATCGTCCAACCGTTCCAATCTACCTGAAGTTATTCTAGTCCGCTCATAGTTTTCCATTATTTTCCAGAATATCAACACAGTGCTCGTACGAGCCTTAAACACTAGCCCCAAAAATTAATAAAAACAATGCAAAACAAAAAAAAAAATATGTACGATGCAGATACGGTGTTCTCTTTCACACTGTCTTATTGTCTCTGTCCTTTCCTACTTATTTAGTGCTTTATGAGTTTCTACACAACTTCGTTTGGTACACACACAAAATTTTTTCTCGACTCGGCTGATGTAAAACTAAAAAGTTTCCACTTCATTTAAGCACATTAAATTGCGTTTTGTCCATAAAATTTGATCAATTTATTGCAAATATATATGAAAAGTGTTCTTTTTTAACAATATTTATTTGCACTTTACGTATTTTTTTTTTGCAAAATTTCCACAAAAACTTTCAACGAATTTTGTGTCTATTCACAAGCATTTATGTGACGTGAATGAAAAAAGATGGCCGTCGTCGTTGCTGTTGAACGTAGTTGTTTCATAAGGTAGTGTTTGTGTACCCTATGACTAATACGTTTTTCTTGCTCTACGATTAGGGGATTACACAATCAATTGACAAATGTGCGCAGAATATTTTTCATGTTACCATTACACAGTTTTGGATTTGATTTTTAATAAGAATTAATGGAATATTGAATAAAAATTGTATTTTACTTGAATATGTTGTTATATGGAATACAGCCCTGTTGTGTGACGTGATCTAGTTGAATGGTGAAAATGGCCGACTATGCAAAGAGTTGCCAAGTTACTTAAAAATTTCAAACGTCCATTTGCGATATTAGTATATTCTCCTTAAGTAAAGCAAACGATCAAAATTTGTTTAAATTTGAAAAATTATACGTTTTATTTAAATATCGTTTGTTTGTGACGATAAAATGTGTTTCAATATTCTTCGCTTGGTCTTGGTACTTATTTGTTAATATTTTAAATATATTATGTTAATATATTTCATTTATTTTCTGATTTGAATAAGTTGTTATGAGTAAGAGCATCATTAATTTAAAAAAAAAATTGCTTACATCCTTTTTCTTATAGCGTGATTTTTAAAATGCAATCGCATGTTTAAACGCAAAATTGTTTTTTTTTCAGATGAACTTTTGTAGACTTAAAAGATTTAATAAGATCTGTAAATATTTTTTGTTTATTTACTAATTCGAATACAATTAGAAACTATATTGTAATTATAACAAACTAAGTAACTAAGACCATATGTTCGGTGTAATCCAATCTGACCACTTTTTCTGGTTTGAATCGAAACACTGCCTTCACACTAATATATTTGCACACATTTCCCTCTAGACTAACAATGATCAGTATGTAATTTTAATGAATACATTTAGAAAATCTGAAAAAAATTCATAGACTAAGAAATATTTTTAATTATTATTATCGTATTTGTAGTTTATGTAATTTGGATATAAGCAAAGTACCGAAGGTAATGCGATTAAAATAGTACCTTGTTTTGTTGTGTTCCAGTGGCAACGCTGCAACAGATGACATGAGAGTGTATGTCATTTTTCTTGCCATTGCATAGAAAGGCAATACGGACATTTTTTTGAGGCAATTGAAGTAAAATTTTCCTTTTGTATGAATTTAGGATAGATTTTTGTTCGATAATTGTATCAATAAAGTGCATTAAAATTAATTAACGGTGAAAACTATGGATAATTTAGATCTGTATGCAATTCTTGGTGTAACAAAAAACTCAACAGATGCTGAAATCAAAAAGGTAGAGATTTATTACTGAAAATTTTTCCTAAAAAGGATGGAAAATGAGTAGTTGTGTTGGGAAATGTAAGCAAAAAATACATAATGTCAAAGGTGCATATAGATAGAAAGAAAGAGACGTATGCAAAACTAAGAGAAAAGTGTTTTTTATCGCAACAAAAAAATCGATTAATAAGTGTAAATTTGAATTAATCATGTGTAAAATTGCAAAATGATTAATAAATAATCAACATTTTAGTTTTGTTTTCGTTGTGCAAAAACTCGTATAAACTTATTTAGTGGGAGAAACATATGCAAATGGGTAGTACCATGGCATATTCATAAGAGGTAACCGCAAGAATACAACAAGTACAACAATGCAAAAACAACAGGCATTTTGTTTTTGTTAAAGAGTACACGGAATGTCAAAAACAGCTTCATAACTGACTGACGAATAACAATAGAAAGAGAAATGTTAAAAAAATTTATAAAAATGGCTACAAAACACTAAAAAAACAACAAAATTTTGACATTCTAAGACTCGTCAGCTGTTGAATTACTCCTACCTGATATAAATATGCCATGGGTAGTACCTTAGTTAATTAAAGAGAGAGTTAAGAGAACGAGAGAGCACAAAAGAAAATAATAACAATCAGTGTTGCCATTGTTAACTGAACAGTTTAGTAATGTGTACAAACTTCTGGCAGATAAAAGTAAAACTAAATTATATTTTAGTTTTATAATTTTGAGACAGACAATTGTTTTATTTCCTATATAATTGTTATAAATAATATGTTGGTGGTTTCTTTTTTCCGATTCGTTACAGTTATACAATCATTTTCTAAATCGTTTTTTTAAAAAAACCTTAGGCAGATCTTATGGTTTATTGACTAAAAATCCTAGAGACTTGTATGAGAACTAAGCTTACAATAGCGTAGCATAGATGTATATAGAATAATATAGTAAATTACGACAGATATATATATATATATACTATATATACATATGCTTAAAAACTACTTTTCTTTTAGAATAATTGGTAATTCGCGACTAAACTATGCATTTTGCGAAATAAAACACCTGTTTTGAGTGTTTTTGCTTCACATTTACATCTTTCTGATTTATTTATAAATAAATACATTTGAATAAAATTATTGTCTATTCATTACAGAATTATCGAAAATTAGCTAAGGAGTTTCATCCCGATAAAAATCCAGAAGCCGGTGATAAATTTAAAGAAATTTCTTTTGCCTACGAAGTTCTATCTGATCCGGAAAAACGAAAAATATATGACCGCTATGGCATAAAGGGCTTACAAGAGGGTGCAGATGGCTTTAGTGATGCTGGCGAATTCTTTTCCCACTGGTTTCCATTTAATATGGGCCGGGAAAACCAAAGAAATGCAGCCCAAATTGTTATTAAATTGGAAGTAACATTAGAGGAAATGTACAATGGAAACGTTTCAAAAACAGTTGAGTATAAACGAACTTCATACTGCCAACAGTGTAATGGCGAGGGGGGCCCGAAAGATGCCCAAGAAAAATGTGGCGCTTGCAATGGCGCAGGACGTATTGCTGGTTTTGTATTCATGGGTTTAACGCCAGTTGAAACGGTAAGATATTTTCTTATATCAAATTTCCATATAGAATTAATTTCTCTTGATTTTTAACATCATATTTTTGTATGTTTACTATTTGAAAACAAAATCTCAATTTTTTAGATTTTTTGCAATGCTTTTAAATACTTCAGGTGTATTAAAATTGAAAAAAAGCATTTCTTACTTAAGTACTAAAGTAAAAAACATACGTGAAAAAAGATTCTAAGGACTTCTGCTAATTGCAGCAAGAACTGTCTTTGCTTAAAGTAGTACACAGTTTCTTTTAATATTTATCCTTTATTTTATAGTAATGAAGTAAAGATAAATTCAAACGATGAAATATTTTAATGCATAATCATATTAAATTACTTCTACCACTTACAATTTGTAGTAGGAGGATGGAAAACAAAAATAATAATATTAAAATAATTGCCATTGAAATCGTTATCTAAAAAATCTTTATAGTATACATATTATTTTATTTAAATTTTAAAAACTTAGAACACCTATTTTTTAAAATATGGTTACAATGAATACAATTGGCCAACTGATCTCTAGGTATGGTACTTGTTGTCTCAATGACATGTACACGTCCTCCAACCTAACCTAACCTAGTTTTAGAACATAACAAATTTTGCGTTTGTTTGAATATTATTTATTTTATTACTGTTAAATTTTACTATTATTTATCGTTTTTTAACTATTTTTTATTCTTACAAGATCTGCTCCGCTTGCGAAGGCAATGGTAAAATAATTCCTGAAAATTTACGATGTGTCACTTGCCACGGCAAAGGTCTAGTCGAAGAGAATGTAAAACGTGATATTATAGTCGAAAAAGGTGCACCAAATTTGTTAAAAATTCCCTTTCAATCAGAAGGTAATCAGGGGCTGCATGGAAATCGCGGTGATTTAGTTGTTGTTCTTATACAAGCCGAACATCCACTTTTTAGACGTCGCAACAACAATCTTACAATGCATAATGTACACATCAACCTGACACAGGCCCTCTGTGGTGTAGTTCATTGTTTCAAACATTTGGATGGACGAAATATATGCGTTAGCACCAAACCTGGCGAAGTAATACGTCACGGACAAATTAAAATAGTGCCGGGTGAGGGTATGCCCTTAAGAAATAATCCATTTGAGCGCGGTGATCTTTTGATTCCATTTATTGTCGACTTTCCTGAGAGCGGTTTTGCTAGTCCAGAGCAATTGAAACAACTTGAAGCATTACTGCCACCTCGAGAACCATTTACCATGCCTGCTGATGCTGAAGAAGTGCATTTGACCGAATTCCAACCACGCGACGAAAGTGATCGTCGTGGTGCCCAAGGCGGAATGGATGAAGACGATGAATACGAAGGTGGTGCACATTTCGAAAGAGTCCAGTGTCAAACCAACTAAAACAACAACAATTGATCGCAATATCAAGTCTTAAAATTAGCTATATACATACATATATTTTTTAGTTTATTTTTTGTCGTTTTGTTTGTATAACTGTAGAAGAGATTTAAAAACATTAATGATATTAAAACGCTTCTAGAGCTTAAAGCTTTATACATTTTTATTTAAATTGCTTTATTTATATTTTCATTAATTACAAATTCTAATATTTTTTTCAAGAAACAAAAAAAAATGCGATTTAACTTGAATTAGATTAAAATAAATCGAAATAACTGACATTTTATAGGTTTCTTTTTCTTAAGTTTTTGTTATTTAATAATAAAACTAAAAATTTTAATTTATTTTTCTTAGTTTTTAGTTTAGATACATAAAATTCAATATTTATACTAAGATTTAATTAAATTAAAATAACGTAAAACATAAAATCACACATAATTAAAAAAAGGAAATAAAAGTAAAAACAAAAATAACTTAACATTTATATACCACAACTGATGAAAAAAAAGAAAAAAAACAAAAAATTAATTACAAGATTAAATAGAATTCAAATGAAAAAATAAACACATTGCATATGTATATATGTATATTTTTAATAATCAATTCTAATAGACAACGAAATGCTGTTAAGTATTAAAATATATTTCAAAAATTAATATTACCGAAAAATTTAAATTGGTTGATGAATGGTGTTCAATTGCTATATGTATATACAGTGAGCAGCAAATGAAACTAAACACCCCATTTTATTTGATAAAAATAAACATTTTGATTAATAATTATTGTAATATATAAAAATCAATGTTACTTGATTTCAATCTAAATTACAATGAATTACAAAATACCATTTCATATATTTAACTGTTTTTCAAATATGTGAGGTGTTTACTGTCATATAACGCACACTGTATATCTAAATACATACGAAGATTTCTTCAAATGGGTATAATTAAATGGTAAAATGTAATCAAAAGCCCCTGCCATCGATTAGAAAGTAAGTACTTTAAAAGAGACATGAAGAAAAGTTTATTTTTATACTGAAAATAATAGGAAATCAATGCAAAGTGCCATCATACATTTATGTGGCTATAATTTTATAGAAATTCAATATATTCGCTTTTGATATTTATGCAGGATATGAGCGCATGGCTCTTACTTCCACAACTTGTATCATAAACATGATGTTTAAAAGATACACATATTTTGTCATTCATAAATTGGAAACAGGAAAGTACTGGAGTATCTTTGCGTACCATTCATTCTATAAATTAATTGAAGGACATTGTAGATTATAACAAGTGAATTTGAAACTGCTCTTTGCGTAAATACATACATAATTGGTCATTACAACCCTTTAGTCAGGATTACGACCTAGTTTGTCACACCACTTATGTTGTGTGAGTTAATTTTTATACATTAGTGGCGGGACCTACAGTTTAAAGTCGACTCCGAACGACAGATTTTTGAGAAACTTTTCAGGGCAATTTTTATTTGCTCTTAGAGTTTTTGCCCGAAATCTGCTGATATTTTTTTTTGATGTCTGACCTTGGATTTGAACCGTTGCCTTACACGCCTGACTACGGCGACTACATCTAATGTTATTTGTTACTGAAAGGCGTGTTATTGATCCTTTATCACGCTCTGATACTATATGTATATCGCCTTCCAGATCTTTTATTAGAACTAAATATATAATTTCCGATCTGCTAAAACTCCACACCTCTATTTTGCACGCTCTTCTACTGTTAATTGAGTTACACTCGACAATTTTTACTACGAGATTTATTTTAAATCTAAATTCAAGTGTAAAATATTTAATTTTTAATTTAAATTTATACGTTATGTGCCTACTTCAAAAGAAACAATGTGTTTTTTGTTCGTAGATCATGGAATTATTTCATATGGAAACAACGCTTACAACGTTAAAGCATATACTTCAACGTATAGGGGATTGATTGTTTATATTTGGAGTATTGAGTGCATCTATACTGTAGCATACAATTGTTTCCACGCTTGTAATTTTTTAAATTTTCTAGAACTTCTTTTAGATTACTGATGAAAATGTTTTCCAAATTATCAATTATTTCTCAATTCATATTGTATTTAAAGAAACCAAGAAATTATTTAAATTCAACTTTTAACATTTAAATGCAATTATCGATCGTCTATCAAGTACTCAACATTACTGAACATAGCATACAGTAATCAGCATAAAAATAATTTATGAATATGAAAATTGCATGGGACATTTTGAAGTCAAATCAAAGAGTATTTGCAATGCAAATTTATTTTTGAAATATTGAAAATATTTTTTCCATCAGATCGCAATTATATTTTCTTATTACAAATATTGATTTCCATGGTCGATATACAAAAGCTGCACACAGACAATACGAGAGTAGTGGTGGAAGTATACAGTTTCATTGTATGTACATACATATTTTTATTGCCTGCTATAGCTTCTATGTAGTTGATCTTGAGCCAATTTGCTAAAGGCAAACACACATATAAACATTTACTAAATACGGCGAGCATATACAAATGGATGGAGTACTTATGTATCCATTTGTATGTACAAACATGTGTTTGCTTACCGAACACAATAAAAAAATCTAAACAGCCTAAAAGAGTATCGCAACAAACATATGGTGAATTTATTTTCTGATGTTGTTTTCATTTCAAAGTCATGAAACATTTAAAATTGTAATCGATGGCAATGATTGTAAATGATTTTGATTTACTGCTTTTTTAAGATTCCATTGAAAATTTAATAACGTTTAGAAAACAATTATTTGGCAATAATTTCGTATAATTTAGTATGTTTTTTTCATAACACCAAGTTCTTTTTCTTGCTGTATCAGTAGATCACTAAAAAAGAAGCCAGGCAAAGACAAAATACAAAAAATATTTCTTCGGCGACTTCCTCTCAGCAGATTTCTGTCAAAAATTGTCATGTATAAAAATTAACGCACAGAACATAAGTGGTGTGAGAAACTAGGTCGTAATCCTGACTAAAGGATTGTAATGACCAATTATGTACGTACATATGTATGGACCTATTTAACGGTTTTAATTAATGAAAACTTTGTAGGGATAATATTTATAGAGAATTGGGCAGCACTGTTTATCATCATACACATGGCAATCATCTCTTTAGATATTATCTAACGGTTTAATTACTTTTATTATTGGTTGTTGTTTTTAAGTTCTGGTTTGGTGTTGTTGTATTGAATGAAATTGCTGAAGGCAAGTGTTAGTTTTTGCATACTGCTTTGCTTGGTGTACCCATTTCCATTTATGCCGCTGAATGCGATCTTGTTGTTGCTGTTGCCTTTTTTCAATTAAAAAAAAAGTATAACAGCGAGAAATTTTATTACGTCTCACTAACCTTGGCCTGATTCTTAGAAATTACAAAAGCAAACTAATAAAGTGTAAACGAAAATACAAAAACAACAACGGCGACAATTGAAGAGAGAAAAGAAAAAAAGTTAAAACAACAAATCACAAACAATTAAATTAAATGAGTAAATGCAGTTATATTGAAGCAGTGTTAAAGTGAGTAAAAGGGGGTATAGAGAGTTTTGGATATGAGAGAAAAATATAACTTTGTCGTCTATAGAATAAACAAGAACATGGCTGAGTTGGTTTTAATTTTAACACCACTTCTGTTTTTGTTTTGGTTATTTCCAATGGTTTGGTTGGAGATAAACTAAAAAAAAACGAAAAAAAATTATATTGAGAGCGTAAGAACGTTTGTTTATTACGTGTATTTGTTATAAACATCATTTGAGAATGTTGTTATTGTTTTTATAGGAGATGAAATTGAACAGAAAATATTTGTCTGTGGTTTGTTGATGTCTACTGCGCTCAGCATAAAAATGAAAAGATTTTACGCATGCGTAGTTTAAAGTTTTTAATTTTATTTTTGCATGTACTACGTATATGTGTATATATGTAGGTATATGTGTGTTTTTAATACTAACTATTTTAACTAGTGTTGTAATCTATAACGTTTATCGCATTTTTAATTGTTTTTTAGTGTTAGTGTTGCTTGTGATATTGTTTGTTGTTGCTCTTGTGTATTTTTAATGTGGTTTTTATTGAAATGCAGCTTGAAATGGTAACGAAATAAACCACTAACGACAGGCAGGAGGTTAAATTTAATTCTACAATTTCAAGTTTATTTTGGCTTTATAAACTGAAAAAAAACAAACAAAAAATATTCTATGAAATAAAATTTTTGTTCTAAATTCGAAACGTTTTTGAAAATAAATACGACGCGATTTCGTCATTGAGTTTCAGTTAAGGTCAATGTTGCACCATTTAGTTTGAGCTTAAGGCAGCGTCACTAACTCAGTGTTAACAAGTTTTCACTCAAGTTTAATACAAAAAAAAAAAACTGTATTTTAACAGAATTAATTGCGCTTTTTAGAAGTTTTAGTTTTTATAAACGTTTCTGTATCTTATTGATCGACAACAATCTTTGCCAAAAGTCTGTTGAAGAGCGAGTAATTGAGTCATCCAAGACGGAATTTTAAATAGTTTTTATTTTTATTTTTTTTTAACTTTTTGTTATGGTTGTGATTTTAACAAAATATATGTATGTAGGGTATGTATGTATGTACATATGTATAGTATAGAAGGTTTTGCAGTAAGGCAAGTCAAGTAAATTGATTAACTATGCGGTTTCCAACAAGGCCACAGCTCAGTGAGGACAATCGATTATTGAAAATTTCATTTTGTTCAAATCTTAAACTTATTAATCGCAATCAGAACAAATATATTTCGCTGTTACTTTTTTGCAAAAAAAATGAGCTATTTGGAGGTAAAATGTTCAGCAACAAATTTTTTCGCCACAGACTAGTACAATTTGTAATCATTTGGCGCAAGTCATTATTGAAGCGTCTGTCCTGACATTTGCCTGATGCAAATCAATCCTCCCAGATTTAAGAGTTTGGCAACGGGAGCAGCTCTCAGTATGTATTTTTTCCAAAAGTATTAAATTTTAATTAATATGCGTTGTTGTTAGGGATAACTCTGATTACATATTGTGTGTTATGCAATTAAGAGCCTGAATGGCGTATACGTGTTATGATCAACAACTATTTATGAACAAAAAAATATTACTCATACTCATCGATGACAGAATTAAAAAAAAATTGCCTTTTTTAATTCAAAGTATTGGGAGCTCACAATCTTCATTTATTTTCTATCCTACAGATCTATCCTATAAATTAATAAAAACAGAAAGAAGGTTTCAAACCAAAACACATGTAAGTACATGGAGATATTTTAGTTAACACACGACAATATCAATTTACAATGAACACATGTAGTTGTTTACTATTGTTTCTCTCTTTCTTTTTTTTTTACTATCCTTGAATCCATAAAGCAATCACTGAGCCAATTCACATTAGCACATTTTTTAGTCGCACAATTTTTGTTCTTTTCAATTTACACGGGATGAATATTCGTTTGGCAACAAATGTATACGTATACAGCGCTTTGTATGTATTAGTGTTTTTGCATTCATTTGATGTTTGGCTTTTTAAGTGTACACAACAAATAAACGAATAATTTTAAAATTATTCTATGCGGAATTTCACAAATTTTCGACTAATAATTGTTTTCAATTCATTTATTTTTGTGCAGATTATTTAAACTAATTATTTACAAAAATCTTTTTGTACATATGTGCGCCACTCTAACATTATAATATATTAATTGTAATTCACTAACTTACTTTATTCTTATTTTAACATTTTCTTTAATTTTCATTTTTATCAAATATTTTCTTAAATATCATTCATTATGGAATACTCTTTATTTTTAATATCAACTATTTTCCTAATTACTAATTATCTCTTTTTAATCTTTACTTATAAATTATCAAATATTCTCTTATTGTTAATCCTGTTAATCCCGTTAAATCATCAGATTTTTGTCAAATATAAATAAGCTTTTGTTTTTAAAGATTGGTTAATTAAGAAAATATTCGTTGAAGTGACAACATTAAATAAATATTTATTTTAAAAAGATCATTCTTTTACTAAAGGCAATAAGAAAGAGGAATCTGTAAATGGAAAGACAACAAAGACGTTTAATGATTTCAAAATAAAGAAAAAAATCCAAAAGGGAAATGATTTTATGCGACCATCCCCCTTTCTTTGTGATCATGTTCATTGTTTCAAATGCAACTAACGACTAAATCAACTCTGTTGAAAAAAAAATTGCCAACCCTGATTTTTAAAAATGTGTATGTATTAGTTTTGTGCTGGTGATGCGGGGTTGTAAGGCCTGGTTCACCCACAGGTTTCTGAAACATTTTTGGTTCGCACAAAATTTTTTTTATATGGAGTTTGACGTTTCTCTCAGAGAGCGAGAGAAATTATTTTGTGCGAACAACTCTCAGTGTGAATTAAATTAATTTTAAATTTGGTCCGAACCATTTTAGAAAAGGTTGCCACACCATATGAAATTTATACAATACACCAATATTTGCAGAAGTTCATCGAAAGTCCCAGGGTCCATGCGATGAAAATTTATAAATGATTCTACGTCATTTAAACGCATTTCGGAAAATAGTGAGTGAAAATACCCAAAGCCAAATAAGCCAAAGCTTCTCTTTGTTTCAAATCTTTGATTTTCGTTTTTCATAAATATATTTTGCAAGTAACTTTACTTTGGTCACTTCAATGACGAACAGAAGTAGCAAATGATTTATACCCATCGCAGAACAAGATGTTTTTATTCTTACCAAATAATTCACCACAAATACTGTTTATTTTTTGTAAAAATATTAATTTTTTATTTCTTTATTTTGACACAAATATAATTAACTTTCTTAAGTTTATGCAAATATGCATTTATTTCTTTTTCAATTAAATATGGCAGCACTGTTTTTACGAACAAAGTTTCTGAAATGGGTGAATCATGCTGCAGAAAACTCTCAGTAAACAAGAAATTTCTCCGAACCAAAAATGTTTCAGAAACTTGTGGGTGAACCCGGCCTAACTGGTGGAAACTTTACGCCACCGAAAAACCATTCTCTTCACCCCTCTTGCCTACAAACTATCATTTGCTGCCAGCACAATTGTGCTCGTGTGAATATAGCCACTGGCATTAAATTCAGAGAAAGAGAGAACTATGTTTGTGTGTACATACCATCAATTCAATGTCTATTGATGAGTGTGTACACCGGCCTAGCGGTTGATGCCACAGAAACAAGGAAATCCTAGGTGCCTTACCAGATTTTATTAATTATTTCCTTTTTTTAATTTTTTATTATTTTTTTTCATTTTATCAATTTAAAATATTATAAATAACTAATAAAACATCCACTATTTTAAAATAACAAACGCAATAAGGCTTCATTTTCGGCTGCTGCTGAGTTATACAATTACGAGAGAAATTGAAAAACAAAAAACGGTAATTTTTTAGGCGCAAAATATTTCTGCTGAAGAAAAAGAAAAACAAAAGCAAAATAAGTACAAATACTTACGCATTCGTAGTGCTTGTGTGTGTGTGTTTAATAATAATGACAGTGTCGTTTATTGTTCTCTTCGCTTATGTACAAATTTTAAGAGTACACACAAGTAATTACGCATGATTTTAAAAATAATACTTTAAAAGAGAATTTATAAGAAGCATCTCTTCAAATATTAAAGAGCAATTAGTTTTTAAAACTCTTGAAAATGCACTCTTAAGTGTTTTGCTTTACTGTAACAAACAGAAATTATGCTCTTAATTGCTGGGCATTATATGTATGTATGGGTGAAGGCAGAAGATGATTTTCTTATTACTACTCATACCGCCAGATTCAAATGAATCAAAAGGAATGCCAAAGCAATGATGATGATGTCTTCAAAAAAAAAAAAAAAAGGAAAACACAAACACAAACACAAACACAAATAAACTAAAAGGAGAAAATTATTATTTAAGGTTAAGGCAATATAAAGAAAGGATAACAAATAAAAGCTGAAAAATGAAAAATTTTAAATTGTTTAATAAAAAACCTTTCGGATTAAATGAGTGCAGACAGATATTTTGAATGGATCATATTAATCATGTTTATTGTGCTGATTTCGTTGAAATTTTGGGACAATGTTCCAAAGACGAGTAGTTTTAGCCCGAACTATGATATGTTTGATTCGTCAGGCGAAAACAGCCAGAGCTGGTCGCTTATTATTTCGACGGAAAGCTTAGTAGAATAGTTAATGAAGTAGAAGTTAAATTGTTTGGCTCTAAGAAAAATTCTATGAACAGAATCGCTATAAGATGCGATCAATAAAAATCCCGAAGCAATAGGCGAGTATGGGTAAAATTGCTTGGCTATAAACCGATGTTATCTAAGATTAAATAAAGCCTTCGATGAAACATCGTATTGGGTGGATTTTATTGGGCAGAATTAGAACCATAAACGAATTCACAATTTCATGAGATACAGATTGCTAAAGCGATCTAATGCAGTTCCTCTGCTAATATTCTTACTGTAACTTAATTTATTTCGTTTTTAGTGTGTGCATGTGTGTACCGATAATTATGAATAAATTTGTAATTTTTGCAGCAAAGCGAAAGAACAAAAAAAAATAAAAGAAAAAAGAATATTTTTCTTAACGAACAAATTGGGTCATCTTTATTACTGATACCGTAGTTTTAATGTTTTTAGCAGTACAAACAAGCAATTACAAGAACAACAGAAACAAAGAAAGAAATCTAATTGCATACATATGTATGTACATATATACTTCGCTGTTGTGTGTTCTTTACTCAAATGCAGACGCATTTTATTTGCAAAATTGTGTGTTTTTTTTTCAATATTTTTTATTATTTTTTTTGTTACTCTTACTGTTTGTACAATAAGTAAAACACATCACATTTTGTTAAAATTTTTACAATGAATTTCTGTCTATACACGCCTAATATGATTACAAAATGTTGAACAAAAAAAAAAAATAAAGAAAACATTACTGTGCTGGTCAAACCCTACAATCTGGCACTCTACAATTCCATGGTAAAAATTAGAATTAGTACCACGGCTCTAAAATATTTAATAAAGAGGAAATTTTCATCTTCAAAATAAACGCAAAACAAAACAAATTTGCATTAAATACATACGTTGGTGTAGAGTATACGAGACCCGACTCGACAATTCATAGTAAAAATGCATACAAAAGTTGAAACACTTCAAAAAGTTCAAGAATCGAAATATTAGAATAGAAGAACAAGCACAAGAACAACAACAACAACAAGAACAGCAACATCAATATCAACGTTACAAAATACGCGGCATAATAAGTAAAGCCTTCAGAGAAGAAAAAAAAAGAATGAAAATTAGCGATAAAAAAAGGAACATACTGACATACATACATATATGTATACTACATACTGACATACCCTCATACCTACATATACAATCGCATATTTAGCAATGCATACATATGTTTGTATGTAAATGTATACATGTATGCAGACATAAAAAAACATTCGTCATACTTTTAGTTGGGTACTATACTCTCATTATTACATGATTTCGTTTCAATTTTCAGTTTTTTTTCTTCTTTTCACTGAGAGACTGGCGTATTGAGTAAATTTTCTGTACAACAACATCAATAACAATACAACAATACCGAAAATCTTTAACATATGCCAAGATAAACATCATGATTTTTATTTGAATAGTCGTACCAACAACAACAATTAGACAAACACACAAAAACCTCCTCGCATACTCTCGCGCACACACAAAACAGATTTCGCCAGTATCCAGCCTTAAACTTTTATGGACGAAGGCAATTCGACAATAACATCGTAGACGACATGAACAGTAATAACAATAACAACAAGCAAAGGCAAACTAAATGGCAAACAAACAACAACAAAACATGTACACATTTGCAATGGATGGAAGTCGGTCGACAAGTGGGTGACGTTTACTGCGATATTAAATTAGAGCAAACAACAATAACAACAGCAAGAACTAGCAGTCTAAGAAATAAAAAAAAAAATAAAGGAGAACATATAGTAAGAAAAGAAAAACAGAAATGCAATAATTTTTCGTGTTTCTTTATCTTGTGAGTACGTATTTGTGCAGAATATTCTCAACAACTGTAAAATGTCTGGCATCTTGTTAGGGAGCAAGAAAGGAAAACGAAACGAAGAGAACAAACAAACACTAAAAATGATTAAAATAATATATGCACGTACACATAAGTACACACATTCACATGCATAAGCTTCAGTACTAAATTTTTTATTTATTTGGCAAATGGCAACAATTATCGAAAAATATGGAGCAAAAATGCATCATTTGAATACATTTTGCAATCAACCATGTTAAATTGTTGTGTTTTTTTTTTTGTATTCAAGCATAAAACAATGTTTGTTGCACATACAATATATGTATGTACTTACAGTGATGGAAGAAATACAATGTGAGTGATGTGAGTTATAGAATTGCAATCGATATTGCTTTGGGGACAATTATTTTGCAAATAGCTTCCACAAAAGAAAAGAAGATGAAAGAATAAAAAACAAAAGAAAAGAACAAATAAGAAATTGTTAAACTATTAGAGAAAGGGCATTAGAGGCAAAGGCTGTCTCTTTTATTGTTTTGGAAATTATATTGAAATAAAACAAAGCAATTTAATGAAAGCAAATTGACAGTCTAAAATGAAATTTTATAAACAGAACCCCTCAATCAAAATAATATATTATTTATAAGTTAAAAATAATAACTATTTTCTATGGTTTTTAATCTTACAAAAAAAAAAAACATATGAAATGTTTTAATTACAACAAGTTTCATTCATAATTTATAAACTATATGTATGTATGTATGTAATCATTTACTGTAAGTCATTTGCTTCTAGTTAAAAGTCTTGACCTTGAAAACGATAACAAGAATTAATCTCAATTGGAAATTTGTATTTAAAATGCAATAAAGTAAAAAACAAAACAAAACTTAAATGAATTCACCATAAAGTTTATAATAAGAATTGCATTACTAGTGCAAACAACTGCTCTGATTTCATTTTATGATGCTGTTATCGAAAACAGGAAAAAATTTCAAAGTAAATAATCGGATTTAAACTGATTTAATTCTGATTTCGTTATGCCATTACCATTTATAAGTTTTGCGTAAATAACATAACGTTTCTAAGATTTTGATACATCGTTTCCTAGTTATTTGCGGATTTGTATCATTCCATGCATGAAACAGAACAGAAACACATTGCGAGAGCTTCAGGTGAGCCACTATTGATACCATAAGTGATCACTTTTGGGCCGATCCACCCATATCTGCTCTATCTGATCTTCATTGATATCGAGAAACTATGCGATATCTTATACCACAGGACTATGTGGCAGTCACCAACATTTAACGCTCCTTTTGCACACCAAAAAATGCTCTCTCACTTACAAAGGTTACATCAGAGAACCAACAACAATAATCAGAGCAGGAGTAAGAAAAGCTGGGGGTGCTATTTCCTCATTTCTTCTATTTAAAATAGTTTTGAACAACAGGGGTTTGGATAACGTAATGGAAAGATCTTTGTAGGGGTATAAGTGGGTTTTAATAGAAGATGAAGAAAATTATGTAAGATATTGTGTCGAGCAACAGAACATTTAGAACTTGTTATACCGGGTGCTTTATGACTAAAACGATAGACTCTATGGATGTTATTAAAAAGGGTATAAACATATCATAAACATTCATATGGGATTCTTGGTCCGATAAGGTGGTATGATCAAACCCACCGTCTTTATAAATCAATGCCTTCTAAGGATAGGAGATATATTTTTAAAAGGCTGTAGTACACATACATTACAACCCTTCAGTCAGGATTACGACCTAGTTTCTCACTCCACTTTTGTTGTGTATGTTAATTTTATACATGAATGGCGGGACCTACAGTTTAAAGTCGACTCCGAACGATAGATTTGTGAGAAACTTTTCAAGGCAATTTTATTTACTCTCAGAGTTTTTGCCAGAAATCGGCTGAGGGGAAGTCGCCGAAAAAATACTTTTTGTATTTTGTCTTGATATCTGGCCTGTGGTTTGAATCCTGGCTTTTCGTCTAATAAGCCAACACACTACCTACTAGCCTACGGCGTCTGTAGTACTTCATCTTAATCAGAAACTAATAATTATCAAAGTATTTAAAAGAAAATGGCGCCGGATAGGAAAAGCCATACGGAAACGTACCAAAGATTTTATAAGCCATGCTGCTGAAAGAAGTCATCAAGCCATACTGGCAACCAGTATGAAATTCGATCAATAGAATGTCCGCTTCATGGTTTTTTCTAAAGGAATTAAGTCATAAGACAGTGGCTCATCCTGCATATACAATTTTTACCTTGAATCCTGGAGTGGACTTGAGTCAAGTGATTCGCTTCTAGTCTAGTTGAATAGCAAATCTTCAGGAATTGTGAACTGAAGACTGTTGTCTTAATTTTTTTTTGTTTTATTGCAATCTTACTAACGTTTGTATGTTTTATATGAATGATTAATGAATGATTGTTTGTTATTTTTTGGCTATTCAATCATTGATTGTTATTTACAAACCCTGCCTTAATTTTCGTACCCTCTTAGCATTATTGAATTTGCTGTCATAGTGTGCTTGTTATGGTTTTTATGGTATTGTTACATAAATCGAAACGACCTAAGCCACCAGCTACGCCAACACAATACACACTAATGAACATGTTGATTATCTAGACCTGCACACACATATGTACAACGAACCTGGTTGCACCGCGTACCAACAACAACATGAAATGAAAGTAAACCATCTACAACATGTATGTGACAAAAAGGGATAGACAACATAAGCAAAGTACACAAACAACAATGTATTAGTAACAGAGCTCTCGATAAGGCGAGATCACGAACATTCCACTTCAAGAATGTTCGTTAGACTGGTTGTGTCGGACTATAAAAGGGCTGAACAAAGCAGGCAGCAGCAGTTATAATTCAGTCAGCCTTGTGTGAAGACGCGTTGCGGTTCGAACGTACAAGCGGCATTGCTTGCAAAAAGGTTGTAAGCAGAGAAGATCTAACGAACAGTTGTTAGTGTTAACGCAGAGAGAAGTGCGAAATAGAATAGTGTACAAGCAAATTATTGTTGTATCGTTAAGTTGAATACGGTGGCACACAAAAGTAGTGTGAAGAATAAAGAGAGTTTAAGAGAAAATAAACACTTATTTGTTTTTACTTGGTTTGCAATTAACGAACTCATATTTAAACGTTTTTAAAAAGGTAAAAACGTAACAGTATTTAAGTTAAATTGCAACTATAACCACAATTACAATTACAACTACAATCACAACTACAATAATTATCATAACATTTTAAGTGTTTTTATGTTTGTTGTTGTTGTTTTTTTTGGTGTTCATTTGACATGAAATCAAACAATGACACAGCTGAACCGAAATGGGTCAGTAGTCACGCTACTGTTTTCAAACCTCACATAGCATCTTAGCTGGTCTCATATTTTTTTGGTCTCTTATTCAATTTTTTTTGTTTGTTTCCGTTTTTATTTACTTTTTTTTTCATTTTTGCACAAGAACTACGAGGTTACCTTGCAAATATATACCACACATACATACATATGTACATAGTTACAGATACAGAGAAACAAATGAATAAATTTTACAAAAAATATGAAATTTACAAAAATAATATACAACAATAACAGCAACAACAACGAAGAAAAAAATAAAATTTTTTGTTTAATTTTCACTTGCATTCAGTCAGTCATTGCGCCAAGAAGTTTCACTTTTAAAATGCATCTGCAATTGCAACAAAGAAAAAGCAGAGACAGAAACAGAAGCATCGATATTACTGATGATTTTAAACTTTGTACGATCAAATAGTTTAAGTAGACTCAAGAAAATTATTGAAAAGTGTAGGGATCGCACGCTAAAACCCACTACAAAGGGGTTAATTCTGGGACCAATATTGATCACTTTCATTTTCCCTTGAGATTTTCGTAAATGCCAGCTGACCTGTTGTATATTGGCGATAATTTCTACAACCCAAACTATCATTACGCTGTAGGAGCTCCATAACGAACTTGGACAAACATTTCTTTCGGATGGAAGAGACTTTGTTAGCACCAGGTTAATGTTAGGACCTGGTTAACATTTATCGATAATCAACCAACTAACAAATGGATTGTTAAGACCAATTAAGTAAGTAAGTGTAGGTTTTGCATGTATTTGCAGACATTTCGTTCGGATGGAGGAGACTTTGTCAGCAAAGGAAGGACCAGGTTAATGAAGCAGTACTATCGATAACATTTATCGATAATCAACCAAATAACAAACGGATTGTTAAGACCAATTGAGTACGAAAGTAAGTGTAAGTTTTGCATGCATGTACAGACTTTTCTTTCGGACGGAGGAGACTTTGTTAGCATTAGAAGGACCAGGATAATAAAGCAGTGCTATCGATAACATTTATCGATAATCAACTAACTAACAAACGGATTGTTAAAACTAATTGAGTACGAAAGTAAGTGTAAGTTTTGCATGCAGGTACAGACATTTCGTTCGGATCGAGGAGACTTTGTTAGCATTGGAAGGACCAGGTTAATGAAGCAGTGCCGTCGATAACATTTATCGATAATCAACCAACTAACAAACGGATTGTTAAGACCAATTGAGTACGAAAGTGTAGGTTTTGCATGCATGTACAGACTTTTGGTTCGGATGGAGGAGACTTTGTCAGCAAAGGAAGGACCAGGTTAATGAAGCAGTACTATCGATAACATTTATCGATAATCAAGCAACTAACAAACGGATTGTTAAGACCAATTAAGTAAGAAAGTAAGTGTAGGTTGTGCATGCATGTACAGACTTTTCGTTTGGATGGAAGAGACTTTGTTAGCATTCGAAGGACCAGGTTAGTGAAGCATTGCTATCGATAACATTTATCGATAATCAACCAACTAACAAACAAATTGTTAAGACCAATTGAGTACGAAAGTAAGTGTAGGTTTTGCATGCATGTGGCACAAATTTCAACTGGCAACCATAATGCTGCCGAGTATAACTCTTTACGCGCATATGTTTGTATATATGTATGTATTTATGTGTATAGGAATAAATTGCACATCGTTTGTATAAGTACAAGTAGATTTATTTAAAAATGCATATCCGTGCTTATATGCTTGGGCACAATGCATGCCTGTTCGTTCATAAATGCGCATAAAAATATTTACGATGCCCTGTTAATGTTTGTCTCATCCATAAAGAGACGAAAACCCATTGAAACAAAATAAAACAAAACAAAAAAAAAGGAGGAAAAATTATGGATTTTTAATTGAGAAATGCTGGCTGCTGACGTTCATTTGTCTGAAGGTGTTTAAACAGGCAACGTAAGCGTTCAGAAATACATAAAAAGAAAAAAATATTCCCTTCAAGTCTGTTTTTTTTGTATTTATGAATGCATAAGTGTCTACTTAAGCGGAATACAGAAAAAAATTCCAACTTTTAACACTTCATTAACATAAAGACACAAAATAAATGAAGAAACAAAAATACCAAGCAACTGGTTGATAAGTTTAGTTGACGAAAAAAAAAATTAAAAATCATTTATTTGTTGGCTCAAATACAATTTTTATTAATTGAGATTTTTTACATTAACGTCATCTTATTTTTAAAATGATCTGCAGGAAGCTAGTCGCTATGACCATGATACCACAAGAGTGTATTTCTGCGATGTAAATAAATGCAAGTGTGATTAATTATTATTTCTCAGATCGAGTAGCAGTATTTTCAAAATGACTTTTTAAACCAATTTGTCTATCCTTTACAGTTATGTACGTATGAAGCAGCATTATTTTCTCAATACAACACAAGAAAACAAAACAAAAAACAAAAACAAAAAACATCAAGGCCACCAAGATGGTAAGTACAAGGAACCTAGAAATGCAAACAGAAGACATTGAATTTATTTTTGTTTTTGTTTGGTTTTTATTTCAACTTATTTTGTAACGGAACATAAAACCTCATACAAAATAGAGAGGAGAGAGAGATTGTGAGAGAGTGGATAAAAGTTATTCCAAGATGGAGAAAGTTTTCGTTACAAAAATCATGAAATAAAAAATCATGAATTACAACAAAAAGAATAAAAATAATAAAAAAAAAGAAAATTGCAATTCCTATGTTTGAGCTTTTTAGGCAAAAAGCCAATTTTTTTTTTGGAATCTCAAAGTAACTCTATAAATGGAAAAAATAGAAACAGGAAATGAAAAATGTTTCCGTAAAGACTGACCGAGTGATGGGCAAACAGTATTTAATTTATTTGTAAAAAAATTTTTTCATTTGTTTGTTTTAATTTTTATGAGACATTGTTGCTGTGCATCATCAACAACTTAACTGTGTTTTATTCTATTTGCCACAGGGCAACACTAGCGGCGTATGCTGCACGTGTTAATAGTCTAAACGGGAAGGAGTTCAAAGATGTTAAGCGCTAATGGAATGGTATTTGCTATTTGACAGAATCACAACATCTTGTTTAGAAATATTTGTTCCGAAGCTTTATATCGTTCTATACAGCACTCCATTACTTATTTAATTGGTCAGGATTACAACCTAGTTTCTCACACCACATATGTTGTGTGTGTTAATTTTATCCATGCGCGGCGGGATCTACAGTTTAAACTCGACTCCAAACGCAATGCTAAACTAGGCAGACATAATGTTTTTAAGCCGTAACTTCAGCTGCTAGGAGGGATCAGATAGGATCCAGCGCAAAATGGCTATGGACAGACACGTTATCGGGAGGGTGATATACCGGCATGACTACCATAAATGCTAGTCGGCATTTGTCTGAAGAATACTTTTGTTATTGAAGTCGCCGTAGTCTAGTAGGTACGGTGTTGGCTTATTAGACGTAAAGTCAGGGTTCGAGCCCCAGGCCAAGACAAAATCAAATCATCATCAAGACAAAATTTAAAAAGTGTTTCTTCGGCGACTTCCTCTCAGCAGATTTCTGGCAAGGGCTCTGAGAGTAAATAAAAATTGCCTTGGAAAGTTTCTCAAAAAATGATTCGTTCGGATTCGATTTTAAACTGTAGGTCTCACCACTCATGTATAAAATGAACACACACAACATAAGTGGTTTGAGAAACTAGGTCGTAATCCTGACTAAAGGGTTGTAATGACCAATTATGTATGTTATGTAGGTTAGGGTAGAGGACGTGTACTTGTCAATTAAGAGGTCGAATTGACCCATTGTACAACGTCCTAGTTTTTCACACCACTTATGTTGTGTGTGTTCATTTTATACATGAGTGGCGGGACCTACAGTTTGAAGTCGACTCCGAACGACAGATTTTCGAGAAACTTTTCATGGCAATTTTATTTTACTAAGTGGTGTGAGAAACTAGGTCGTAATCCTGACTGAATTATGTATGTATGAGTTTTTGCCAGAAATCTGCTGAGAGGAAGTCGCCGAAGAAATACTTTTTGTATTTTGTTTTGATGTCTGGCCTGCGGCTCGAACCCTGGCTTTACGTCTAATAAGCCAACACCGTACCTGCTAGACTACGGCGACCATATCATCACTTTTGTTATTGGTGAGGTAATATTCCATCCCACAAAAAGATGTATATGTTAACGGGGCTATACACTGACTGTGTAATAGGAACTTAGATCAACCATGTGACAATAGGCCATCAGCTACAAATGGCGAGACTTTCTTATGGACACGAAAAGCTGATTCCTTTTGTTTCATTCAAGAATTCTACGATTTATCTTTACAAACACAAGCGGAAAAAAGGCCTGGTTAGTAATTAGCATCTTGTGGCGCTTATGATTTACAACAACATCAATTCATTTCTGAATTTAATGATGGCTCTGGTGGACACTTTAAGCAAAAATATGGTAGTGTTTGGATGAAGATAAGCCTGGGTAAATTGTGTTCAAGTCAAGTGTTATTGTTCTGATGCATTTGATGACTGCTTTGAGAATACTTGCATACAATGAACTGTTCTTATTCGGCTAAATTCTTAAACCGGACCTATGCAATAAATAATTGGCCAGTATGAAGGCAACAAATGCTTATATGCGACTAATTTCGATCAATGGTAGGGAAATTGTATTCTATAACAATAACATCCAGCCACACACATCTGTAGTTACTGACAATGACTTAGTTTGGTAGCGAACATCTTTAGTCTCGACTAAAAGAAGTTGTTCCCCTCAATCTGTAGTCTGCCTATAAAGATATTTCCAGTTTCTCCATAAAAAATTAGAGTAAAGAACAAACAGTTGCTGTTCAAAATGGTGCGCATCTAACCCGATTATTATCAGTCTAACCAAAGAAAATAAAGTATAAAGAATGTGCATTTTAACATATTTTGGAATATTTTTCAAAAATATTTCATGACGCGGGGGGAAAGATAGAAGGGAATGATACAGAAACCAAGAGCGTAACAATGCGTTGTTCTCATCGTGCGTTTTTGTTGTTTGACCACTTTTATTTATTTTTTTGGTGTTAAAAACAGACGTCGGCACCAATGTCCCTCAGGGGAAGAACATCTTCGGCTTTTTACACACATAGGACACGAACATCAAGAATGTTCGTTAAAAAGAGCGTAAAAATCTGGTCAGTTTTTAAAGAAGAAGGTTCATGTCGCTTTTTTCAGGCTTGAATGATACACCCAAAGAAATATCACAGTAGTATTCACTAATATCAATGAGAAATGATTTCGATTTTTGGAAGAATACTTGCCAGGTTAAATACGGTGTCTTAGTGTCTTAGTGCAGTACAATTTTTCTATATTTTCCGATCACATATACATATCATTGGGTTAATAAGTAGACTTGACATTATTACTAACAATTTTCCTCTAGGTTAACACATGCGTATGGTTATGGATTAGTGAGTGAGAGAGAGAAAATAAGTTGAGAGAATTTATTTATTTACAGCCATATAAAAGTGTTAGTAATATACTCTATTTTTATTTTCATTTCATCAACATACATATGTAAAGCTGTCTATCTTTGGCTTAATAATTTTGGATAATTAAAAATAAAATAAAACATCAATTTTATTATTAAAAAAACATAAAGCTATCCATCTTTGGATTAAAAATTAGGCCATGTTTTTCAGATAAATAAAAAAGGATTAAAAAAAAACAATTTTTATTAAAAGAAAAAAACGAGCATTCCAAAGCATTTAAAAAATGTACTATGGGACAAAATAAAATACGCCCAGCTAATGACATAGAACATTTTTAACACAAAATATTCTTCGAGTGTTATTCTGAAATAAAATGATAAAGCATCCGCAGCACATGTATTCTTGTCGCAGTCTGATCGACAACTAAATCAAAAAACACAAGAATACACACCCATGTACATACGTACGATGAGAGCAACACATTGTTACGCTCTTTGTTTGTGTTCATTTTCCTTCTGTCTTCCTCCCTCTCATCGAGAAATGATTTTTAAAAATATTTTGGTGAGAACGGGTCGTAATGTTACGACCCGCCATAAGAAATTTTACTTCTACATGATGCGTATTCTTTATATCCATATTCTTTGGTCTAACTATACTAAATAAAGCTAAAAGCTTTAAGAGAAGTTCTTTTTAAAGTTATTTAACAAAACACTGCAGCTTACCCGGATCTTGTTAGCCATGTTGCCCAACCCAAAAAAAAAATTTTTTTTGTTATAAAATAAAACTGATATTCAAACAAGAAAAATTATTATTCATGATGAAAATGAAATGAAAATTAAACAAAAAAAAAAACCAAAATAATCAAAACAATTAAAAAGAAATAAAATTAATCTTATTATTCCAGAGATGGGATAGCAGGCAGCTGGATTAGCAAAGTTATTGAAATTAAAGAAAAGCGTGCTTGCAATCAAAATGAAGGTGCAAAAATATAAATTACAATCAGGGATGGTAAAGACAATAAATGCGGACTACACTGAATAATGAACAACACAGTGCAACACTATGTAAACCGAAATCATGCACAAACTTCTCTATTCACAGTGCAGGGAATATCTTTTTTTTGTTTTGTACTGGCAAACGATAAAAGATGCAAAAAAAAGAAACAAATAATACGACAGAATAAAGAGGATTGAATGGAAAAAAATAAAATTAAAAACAAAAAAATTAAATAATTTTATTACGTAACAAACATCGTTTCATTGTGAGTTAAAAGCGGCGGCAGCAGCAGCTGCACCAGTGTTAGCCATTTAGTGGTTTGATGAGCAATAGAAAAACGGCACGCATTCTATGGTTTGATTGTGTTGTTGTTTTTTTTAATTTTAAATCGTTTAGAAATTTTTCAATATTTTATTTAGGCTTACAGAACTTAAATGCTGTTTTTATTATGCTTTTTTAGACTCGTATCATGAAAATTCAGTTTCGTTTCAAAATTTTGTAAGCAATTTGCATGCAATTAAAAAAAAACTTTCAATTTTGACATCATAAACGCCAAGATCATATTCCCTTTCATGCATGCATCGCATTAAAATTGCATGTAATAGAGTTACCATACCTACTATGGAGGAGTCACATGTTTTAACATTTCAAATTAACAGGAAATCAAAACGTCATGATTTCTTTGTTGTTCGTTGTCATTCATTGGATGTGAGAGAGTTTTTTTTGTTGTTTATATTATTAACATTGGAATTTAATTGCAATGCAAGGGATTAAATAATCGTGGGCAACATTGATAACCAATTTATTTTCATATAAAATTCTTCTAATTATAGGTTGAGATCAAGTGTCTGAAATTTTGAAAGACTGCTTCAATTGTTTGCGTGTTTTCATTTACTTTGAAGTATTTCTAGTTGTTGTTGGTCGTTTTTGTAGTTTTCCATGAAGTGTTATTAGAACCCCTCTACACTTGCTACTCGCGCATTAGGTCAGCTCTTCTGGTTTTATCGGCTATGACTTGAAATGCTTCGCAATTCTATTCAAAGAAACTTTCCTGTGAAGGCAAACACTTTAACAATTGGCTGAAATCTTAAATGGGAGTAGAAATCAGTGACATTTCGTTTTAAAATATTCCTCCCCCTCAAATATATGTAGGACGGGCTGTCTGTAATCGATTTCCCGCACCCGATCGATTCTCTGTTGATTGACATCCTCTATTTCGTTTTTGCCAATTGCAAAATGTTCGTGAAACGTCGCATTAATACGGAGAGAGTTCGTGGGTTTGTCACATTAATCCCAATTGCTTGCAGAATTTTGGAATCTATGAACTAAAAGAAACATAAAAGTCACCGTAGCCTAGTAGGTAGTGTGTGGCTTATTAGACGTAAAGCCAGTGTTCGAGCCCCAGGCCAGATATCAAAACAAAAATACAAAAAACCGACTTCCTATTTACTTACTTAATTGGCCATAACAACCCGATTAACGGATTTCGGCCTGCCGCAACACATCCTTCCAGGCGTCTTTGCTTTTTGCGCGCCTACGCCAGTTGGTCACACCAATCGATGACAGAGCTTCCTCGCTTTGGTCCTTCCAACGGATACAAGGTCGTCCTCTTCGCCAACTTTCGCAGATCCCCGCATCAAATACCCGTCTCCTCGGAGCATCATCCTCCATTCGAACGACATGGCCGAGCCATCGCAGCCGCTGGATTTTAATACGCTGTACAACGTCCATGTCGTTGAGGAGCTCATACAGCTCACTGTTGTATCGGATACGGAAATCATCGCCAACTCGTACAGGACCGAAGATCTTACGTAGGACTTTTCTCTCAAGGCTGCAGCATCAGTGCTTAATAGGGTCCATGCCTCTGCGCCATAAAGAAGCACGGGTAGGATAAGCGTCTTGTAGAGTGTTAGTTTTGTCGTACGAGAGAGGTCTCTGCTACTCAATTGCCTATTGCGACCATATTAGCACCTGTTGGCAAAAGTGATCCTGCGCTTGATCTCCAGACTGACATCATTTTTGGTGGTAACGGCGAAGCCAAGATAAATAAATTCCTTGACTGTATCAAAAGTATAGTTATCGGCCGTAATCTGAGAATCAATACGCCACACGTCTCTACTTGTCGATAACATATAAAGGGTGTTTTTTATAGAGGTATAGAACTTTAAGTTGGCATTACTTTTCAAGACGGCGATCGATTTAACAGCTGTCAAGTGATTTATTCTCAGTTTGGTTTGGCAATTCATCATGAATAGACTCATGCCTGAACAATGCTTGCAAATACTGAAATTTTATTTCGAAAATAATGGTTCTGTGCGGAAAACGTATCGCGCACTACGTCCATTTTATCGTCGACAAAATCGTCCATCAGAGCAGTTAATTCGATTAACCATGGAAAGTTTTCGCACCACGTTTACTCTTATTGATAACTCGCATCCCCAGAGACGATGTACGGTGCGTACAGAAGAAGCTATTGCTGCTGTAGAGCGTAGCATTGAGAAAGACCCGAATGAGTCCATCCGCCATCGAGCACAGGAATTGGATCTGTGGATCCATCCACTTTATGGAAGATTTTGCGGAAGGATCTTGGTTTGCGTGCTAACAAAATCCAACTCGTGCAAGATTTGAAGCCAAACAATCATCAAGTAAGGCGTAGATTCGTCGAATGGGCCCAAAACGAGATTACCGTTGTTCCCGATTTTCATAAGCAAATTTTGTTTAGCGTAGAAGCGCACTTCTGGTTGAATGGCTACGTCAACAAACAAAACTGCCGCATTTGGAGTGAAGGTAATCCTCAAGTGTATGTGGAAACACCGTTACATCCAGAAAAACTGACTGTTTGGTGCGCTTTATGGGCTGGTGGAATCATTGGTCCGTACTTTTTCAAAAACGATGGTGGCCAGAACGTTACAGTCAATGGCGATCGGTATAGAGCCATGATTACTAACTTTTTCATTCCTGAATTGAATAACCATGATGTCCAGCAGATGTGGTTTCAACAAGACGGCGCAACATGTCACACAGCTCGTGCCACAATAGATTTATTGAAAGACACGTTTGGTGACCGCCTAATTTCACGTTTTGGACCTGTGAATTGGCCTCCAAGATCTTGTGATTTAACACCGCTAGACTACTTTGTGTGGGGCTATGTAAAGTCATTGGTCTATGCGGTAAAGCCACAAACGCTTGACCATTTGGAAGACAACATTCGCCGTATTATTGCCGATATACGGCCACAAATGTTGGAAAAAGTCATCGAAAATTGGACGTCCAGATTGGACTACATCCGCGCTAGCCGTGGCGGTCATATGCCAGAAATCATATTTAAAATGTAATGCCACACGATTATCTTTCGGATAAATAAAATTCATGTCAATCGAATAATCCATCGTTGTTTTATTGCAACTTAAAATTCTATACCTCTATAAAAAACACCCTTTACTTTGTTTTGCCCTCATTTACTGCCAGACCCATCTTAGTAGACTCAATTGCTTCCACTACCACAGCTAAAATACGGAGATGCGTTACAAAATTTTGGAATCTATGAACTAAAAGATAAAAATCGTCGGAATGGTCAAGATTTGATCATTTTTATCGAATTAAAGTATTGAAAAAAAAAATAGGGTGCCTTGGTAGTCTACTATTAGGTAGTGACTATTAGCGTAAGGGTTGTGGGTTCGATTCCCACCAGAGACTCTGGTCTGTGACACTACACCGAACATATGATCAAAGTTACTTAGCTCGTATATAATTAGAAAAAAAAAATAAATAAAAAAAACAAAATTTCAATCGTATTTTTTCTACATGATTTTTGTAAATGATCGTTTCTTATTGTTGTTTTTGTTATTGTAATTGTAATTGTTGTTGTCGTTTTATTGAGTTTGTGTTGAGTGTTATTTCTTTCAATTGAATGACATTAAAATGTCAATTGTCAAGTTAAATTAACATGAATAATTTGAAAGAGATACAAAGATAGACAGACAGACAGATCGATATACTGTTTTTATATACAACATACACACAGAGAGAATGAGAGAGAGCGAGAGATAGAGAGATATAACAACAACAATAGCAAAGAGTAATAATAATAATAATTAAATAACATTTAAACTAAACAAAGTGGAAAGAAATCCAAGACAACAACAACAATAATAAAAAAATAACAATGAAATAAAACGATACAAACATTTTTCAAGTTCAAAGTATTTAAAAGTAATTTGTAATTGAAACACGTGAGAATTTTACACTACAACAATACCAAAAACAACAACAATTATAAGAAAATAAAAACAAAAAGAAAACCTGAAACAAAAAACAGATACAAAATCTATCAAGTTTTTGTTTTTATTTTTCTTCTTTCTTGCACTCTCTGTGTGTAGTGTGTGTGTGTGTATGTGTGTGAATATTTCCACTGGCACTGGCACTTGTATTCTTCCCATGATATTCGCACACATTCTGTATTGTAACCGCATTACGATTATAGTATGCGAGAGCAATAGATTTTGTTCCGTAATTTTTAGTAGGAGGAGGAGGAGAATTTTTTCTATTTTAATTTTTTAATTTTTCCATTGTTTTAGTAAAAGTTTGGAAACTAAAAGAAAAATCTGTTTGAGTTTTTTTTCAATAAATATTTAATTCTTTTAAATATTTCATGTACACATTTGAAGACGCTGGGTGTGTTTCACAGGTTGTATTGTGTTTCACAGCCTATAGTCAATCATCAAATTAATAAATTTTATGCAAGTAAAGGGTGTTTTTTATAGAGGTATAGAACTTTAAGTTGGCATTACTTTTCAAGATGGCGACCGATTTAACAGCTGTCAAGTGATTTATTCTCAGTTTGGTTTGGCAATTCATCATGAATAGACTCACGCCTGAACAACGCTTGCAAATAGTGCAATTTTATTTCGAAAATAATGGTTCTGTACGGAAAACGTATCGCGCACTACGTCCATTTTATCGTCGACAAAATCGTCCATCAGAGCAGTTAATTCGATTAACCATGGAACGTTTTCGCACCACGTTTACTCTTATTGATAACTCGCATCCCCAGAGACGCTGTACGGTGCGTACAGAAGAAGCTATTGCTGCTGTAGAGCGTAGCATTGAGGAAGACCCGAATGAGTCCATCCCCCATCGAGCACACGAATTGGATCTTTGTCCATCCACTTTATGGAAGATTTTGCGGAAGGATCTTGGTTTGCGTGGCTTACAAAATCCAACTCGTGCAAGAATTGAAGCCAAACGATCATCAAGTAAGGCGTAGATTCGTCGAATGGGCCCAAAACGAGATTACCGTTGTTCCCGATTTTCATAAGCGAATTTTGTTTAGCGATGAAGCGTACTTCTGGTTGAATGGCTACGTCAACAAACAAAACTGCCGCATTTGGAGTGAAGGTAATCCTCAAGTGTATGTGGAAACACCGTTACATCCAGAAAAACTGACTGTTTGGTGCGCTTTATCGGCTGGTGGAATCATTGGTCCGTTCCTTTTCAAAAACGATGGTGGCCAGAACGTTACAGTCAATGGTGATCGGCATAGAGCCATGATTACTAACTTTTTCATTCCTGAATTGAATAACCATGATGTCCAGGAGATGTGGTTTCAACAAGACGGCGCAACATGTCACACAGCTCGTGCCACAATAGATTTATTGAAAGACACGTTTGGTGACCGCCTAATTTCACGTTTTGGACCTGTGAATTGGCCTCCAAGATCTTGTGATTTAACAACGCTAGACTACTTTCGGTGGGGCTATGTAAAGTCATTGGTCTATGCGGTAAAGCCACAAACGCTTGACCATTTGGAAGACAACATTCGCCGTATTATTGCCGATATACGGCCACAAATGTTGGAAAAAGTCATCGAAAATTGGACGTCCAGATTAGACTACATCCGCGCCAGCCGTGGCGGTCGTTGTTTTATTGCAACTTAAAGTTCTATAACTCTATAAAAAAACCCTTTATTTGACAGAAGTTCTTTAAAAATCTGTCATTCAGAGTTGAGGTTTAACTGTGGTTTCCGCCATTCTTGGATAAAATGAACACACACACAACATGAGGGTTGGGGAAAACTAGTTTGTAATCCTTGCTGAAGAGGAAGTAAGCATTTGACGGAATAATTGATGTCACAATTTTCTTCTTGTTAACCCTCGTTGAAGGTTTACACTTTTCATTAGATACCTCTCTGGTGTCACTGATTTATTTGAAAATTTTTCAAACGAGTAGCAATTTTACGAACTTTTGGAACAATTTGTTCGTTAAAGTCAAAACCTATAAACTATTCCATGTGGGATTATCTGAACTATTGAATTGAAATTGTAGGAATAGAGTTACTATTGCTTTTTCCTTCAAGAAAGTGAAAAAATTCCTAATTTTTCTATAATTTTTAAGCTTGCGTTTCTTGTTTTACCTTCTTTCGAAATTCTATAAATCCGAGGTACGTTAAAAACAAACTGCGGTGTAACTTAGTCATTTCGTGTTCATTTAATGTCTCATTTCCTGTATCAGCAAATCTAAAAATAAGTTGAATCAAGAAGAGGAGACAAAAAGAAATCAAATTTTTAAAATTTGAATTAAAGTGTGGCAAAATGTTTCCATTTCGTCTATTCTCTTTGCTCAAACCATGCACAATGGGTTTGCAATCAAATCCTATGAGAGACTAATCTAGATTCCATTCGAGATTCCACTTTTGAAGATACATGCCATTTGGTTAGAGACACAAAAGTTTTTTGGAAACAGTAAAGTACAGTCTGGCTAATTAGACGTAAAGCCAGGGTTCGAGCCCCAGGCCAGACATCAAGACAAAATACAAAGAGTATTTCTTCGGCGACTTCCTCTCAGCAGATTTCTGGCAAAAACTCTGAGAGTAAATAAAATTGCCATGAAAAGTTTCTTACAAATCTGCCGTTCGGAGTCGACTTTAAACTGTAGGTTCCACCACTCATGTATAAACTTAACACATACAACATAAGTGGCGTGAGAAACTAGGACGTTGTACAATGGGTCAATTCGACCTCCGGGTACTGTACTTGTCTTAATTGGCAACCTAACCTAACCTAACCTAAAGTACGGTCAGTCTTGTGGTTGTGAAAGCATTTCTTGCTCTATAATTGTGCCTTTACGACGAAACCAATTAAAAAGGAAGTCGATAAACACCGACAACATCATGCTACAAGATTTATTTATTTGTTTATTACAATACAATTACAAATTATATTCTAATTATATACGAGCTGAGTAACTTTGACCATATGCTCGGTGTAGTGTCACAGACCAGAGTCTCTGGTGGGAATCGAACCCACGACCCTCACGCTAATAGTCTAGCACACTACCCACTAGACTACCAGGGCACCCGCTACAAGATTTAAACAGTCGAATACGTAGATAACTTCTCGCAGCCTAGTGGCTTCAAATGGTAGCGCAGAACCAGTCGTAAATATAACATAACATAATTGGTCATTACAACCCTTCAGTCAGGATTACGACCTAGTTTCTCACACCACTTATGTTGTGTGTGTTAATTTTATGCATGAGTGGCAGGACCTCCAGTTTAAAGTCGACACCGAACGACAGATTTTTGAGAAACTTTTCATGACAATTTCATTTACTCTCAGAGTTTTTGCCAGAAATCTGCTGAGAGGAGAGGAAGTCACCGAAGAATTATTTTTTGTATTTTGTTTTGTTGTCTGACCTGGGTTTTGAACCGTGGCTTTACGTCTAATAAGCCAATACACTACCTACTAGACTACAGTGACTTTAGTTGTAAATATCAGGCTCAATAAAGCTCGAGCGTTACCAACAACGAATCCATAATAACAGAAATAAAATGTAGGAAATGGAAATAGATTGGCTATACTATCAGAAAGAGTCCTCACAGTATAACAAGAATGGCACTTGAGTGAAATCATGAAGGCTGAAGAAGCCATAACAGGCTAAGGAACATCTGGAGACGTTCGATACTCCTAAATCTAGATCTGTTCAGTCGTACATGAGAAAATGCAAAATTAACAGCAGCTAACCGTATAAGATGGAAATGCTTTGGGGAAGCCAAATGCTTCCAAGAGGTAAAAAAGAATTTTTTTCCTGTTTAACATGAGTTAGCGATTTCGTATCTTCCAAGAGGGAAAAAAAAAGAATTTTTTTCCTGCTTAACATGAATCAGCGATTTAGTATGTGGTGACTTCGCTAAATAGTTGTGATCAGAATCCTTGAGTTTATTAACAGCAGTAGGCTTTGTCGTTTGGATTTTGGTGATGCATAGAGGGAACTATGTTGTTACGGCTTTAACCGCAATGTTCCATTTTGAACATACGATATTGTGATGGGATAGATCAGTCGTTACGGAAGAAAATTTATTGAAATTTAAGAGCGATGCCATACGGGCATTCATTGTTATAATTCGTTTTCAAAATTAAGATTCACTCTAAATAATCTGTTTAGAATGCCCCTTAACCTATAATTTCCCAGCGAGAACAACAACAGCGAACCTTTTGAGCAAGAGTTCTTTTTCAATGTATGCATGTCCACAAAGGACATGGTTTCTATACAACGCTAGCAAGACCTGTATTTCTGTATTTCAAAGATCTACTATCAAGATTCACAAATGATAGCTACTACAGGCTGGATATTCACGCTAGTTATAGACCAGAGATCAAAAATGAATCGTTTTTTCTTTACTCATAAGCACTCATGAAATTTTTGAATATATGTGAGTCAACAATATTGTAATATAACCATGTACTCTGATTCATTCATACTGACTACAACGTAGTGATTTATAAGTACAGGTTGCAATGAGTATGAGTACAACATTGACATCAAACTCATACCATGCGAAATATGTTTGATTCATAAGCGTACTCATTTAGATTCACAACTTTAGAAAAATACTTATAATACTTATAAATGATTCGAGTGACTCGAATCGTTCAACAAAATTCACAATTTTAGTTGTTGTTGCATTTACAAAAAAAGAAGAAAAGACACATAAGCAAAAAAGACAGAGCAGAGCAGCAAGCAGAGCAAAAACACAACCATTTAGTGAGTATTTTAGTGTTCGTAAGCGATTCATACTTATTTTGTGCTTCGTGTATATGTTGAGTTATAGAGCGACGAAATCAACAACATCATACGTGTTGTTAAGTATGAATACGAAGAGTACTTCAAACTTTGAATGTGAGTAGAGGTTCCATGATATTATAATAAATATGAATTCGTATAAGTATCAGCAATTATGAGTATGACTCGATTCTACTCATCTTTTTGAATACTCATTGCTGATCTCTGATATATACCCCGGTGCATCAACTTGTCTCACCTTATTTTTACCATTTGATGTTCGAAAATAGCAAAATTTCCAATGTAAAGAAAATCTTTGAATTCCTATCTCTTTATAGGAAATGGGCCATAGTGCACTAGTGCTTTTGCAGCCACCATTGCAGGATATTCATTGCTTTCTGTTTGGAATTTAAAATTAAAGTGGATTGCAATCCAACACAACATACTTTTATTCTGTGTGTGTGTGCGTGTAAATGTTGAAGTACTTTTT
This sequence comes from Sarcophaga variegata, assembly GCA_932273835.1. Lineage (NCBI taxonomy): Eukaryota > Metazoa > Arthropoda > Insecta > Diptera > Sarcophagidae > Sarcophaga > Sarcophaga variegata. Next base: position 116,544,396 of record OW026361.1, read on the forward strand.
TTCAACAACCGTAGTCGGTTGCCTTGCTGGCGTGTTGAATGAGTGAATTTAATAATAAAGGGTGTTTTTTATAGAGGTATAGAACTTTAAGTTGGCATTACTTTTCAAGATGGCGACCGATTTAACAGCTGTCAAGTGATTTATTCTCAGTTTGGTTTGGCAATTCATCATGAATAGACTCACGCTTGAACAACGCTTGCAAATATTGCAATTTTATTTCGAAAATAATGGTTCTGTGCGGAAAACGTATCGCCGCGCACTACGTCCATTTTATTGTCGACAAAATCGTCCATCAGAGCAGTTAATTCGATTAACCATGGAACGTTTTCGCACCACGTTTACTCTTATTGATAACTCGCATCCCCAGAGACGCTGTACGGTGCGTACAGAAGAAGCTATTGCTCCTGTAGAGCGTAGCATTGAGGATGGTGGCCAGAACGTTACAGTCAATGGTGATCGGTATATGAGCCATGATTACTAACTTTTTCATTCCTGAATTGAATAACCATGATGTCCAGGAGATGTGGTTCCAACAAGACGGCGCAACATGTCACACAGCTCGTGCCACAATAGATTTATTGAAAAACACGTTTGGTGACCGCCTAATTTCACGTTTTGGACCTGTGAATTGGCCTCCAAGATCTTGTGATTTAACACGGCTAGACTACTTTCTGTGGGGCTATGTAAAGTCATTGGTGTATGCGATGACCATTTGGAAGACAACATTCGCCGTATTATTGCCGATATACGGCCACAAATGTTGGAAAAAGTCATCGAAATTTGGACGTCCAGATTGGACTACATCCGCGCCAGCCGTGGCGGTCATATGCCAGAAATCATATTTAGAATGTAATGTCACACGATTATCTTTCGGATAAATAAAATTCATGTCAATCGAATAATCCATCGTTGTTTTATTGCAACTTAAAGTTCTATACCTCTATAAAAAACACCCTTTATTTTCTCTTTTTATTCCTTTTTGGTTACATACATACAATACATACATATATAAATAGTTTATATAAAGTGTGGCCTAGTTGTTAAGGTTCTTCTGGTTTTCCTTCCTCTTAACAGTTTCCATAATATTAATGTGTGAGTGATGAATATAAAATTACTCCTACTTGCAGGCATTATACGGGTGTGGATGGTAGATTGTCTGGCAGTGATTCTTTACTTCTCACTTCTTAGTTCAGTTCTCATCTGCTGGCGTTAAAAGTTGCACAAGTTAAATGCTCGTATGCATGTATATACATGTATGTATGGTACATACGTACATATGTATATTGCATCTCGAATGAATATTAATTGTAGTTAAACTGCAGGAATAAAAATACCGCGTAGAATTATTTTAAGATTTCCTTTTTGTTATAATTCTCTATGCACTTACATACAAACATATTAAAAGCGTTCAATTTCCTAGAGGGTAATTCACTTTAAATGGTTTTTCTTTCTTCCTATCTATGTGTGCTGTAGGAAATTTTTGCAGTCCTTTATGGATGCCTCCAAGATATTAGCAAATAGAGCGCTAATGCCTAACAAATTCCGCTTGTCATGCAGAGCCGTTTAAGATTTTTGTTAAAAAAAAGAAAAGCAAAGAAACGGAAGACTTTGTTTAGCTTTTAACAGGTTAAACAGAAAAAAATTATTCTTAAGAAGTCGCCGTAGTCTAGTAGGTAATGTGCTGGCTTATAATACACGAGGCTCAGACCAGAGATCAGCAATGAGTATTCAAAAAGATGAGTAGAATCGAATCATACTCATAATTTCTGATGCTTATACGCATTCATACTCCTTTTAATATCGTGGAACCTCTACTCACATTCAAAGTTTGAAGTACTCTTCGTATTCATACTTAACAACACGTATGATTTTGTTGATTTCGTCACTCCATAACTCAACATATACACGAAGCACAAAATAAGTATGAATCATGTATGAACACTAAAGTACTTACTAGAATGTTGTGTGTTTGCTCTGCTTGCTGCTCTGTCTTTTTGCTTATTATTCGAGTCACTTCAATCATTTATTAGTATTATAATTATGTTTCTAAAGTTATGAATCTTTGATGTGTAGGCTTATGAATCAAACATATTTCAAATGGTATGAGTTTGATGTCAACGTTGTACGCATACTCATTGCAACCTGTACTTATAAATCAACGTTGTAGTGAGTACGAAGGAATCGGAGTATTTAAATATCAATATTGTTGCAATAAGCTCTGATAGTAAAATAAAATTGCCGTGAAAAGTTTGTCAAACATCTGTCATTCGGTGTCAACCTTAAAGTGTAGGTCCTGCCACTCATGTATAAAATTAACACACACACACACACACAAAATTGATGGTTTGAGAAACTAGCTTGTTATCCTTACTAAAGGGTTGTAATGACCAATTAAGTATTGTTAAAAAATTTAATAATTTTACAACTGGAAACCAATTCTGTCCATAATACTTACTTACTTAATTGACCATTAATAAGCCGATTAACGGATTTCGCCCTGCCGCAACACATCCTTCCAGGCACCTCGGCTTCTTGAGCGCCTACGTTAGTTGGTCACACCAATCGATGACAGGTATTCCTGGACTTGGTCCTTCCAACGCAAACAAGATCGTCCTCTTCGCTGACTTCCGCAGATGCTCGCATCAAATACCCATCTCGCCGGAGCATCCTCCTCCATTCGAACGACATGGCCGAGCCAGCGCAGCCGCTGGATATTAATACGCTGCACAATGTCTACGTCGTCGAGGAGCTCATACAGCTCACTGTTGGATCGCATGCGAAAATTATCGCCAACTTAGTACTTTTCTCTCGAATACTCTCAAGGCTGCTGCATCAGTGCTTAATAGGATCCGTGCCTCTGCGCCATAAAGAAGCACGGGGAGGATGAGCGTCTTGTAGAGAATTAGTTTTGCGTATGAGAGAGGTCTCTGCTATTCAATTTCCTATTGAGACCATAGTATCCACATTATAATTGCATTTCTTCTCATTAAATGTCGTGATTTTTTTGTTTTGTTTGGTTTCGTTATGTTTTTTTTTGCAATGTTTTTTAGTAACAACCGAACGTGACCTGCGACCCTGAAAATATTATCATCATTTAATTCGGTGGTGTTCTTGTTGTTGTTGTATATTTTATGTAATTATTATAAGATGTTTGAAAACATCCGCCAAGTTTTGCATTTAACTGTCGACAAAGTCTCTTTTTCTTAATGGTATGCTACAAGTATATGCAGGTGGTTGAATTAAGACCTGGCCTGAAGGCAATCATCATCCTCAACGCCATTTAAATGTTTGCAGTGCTTCTGAAGTCTTAATAATTTGAGCAGCATATAATTTTAGCGAATTGCTGTTAAGTAGAACAAAAAAAAGAGGCTTTTATGATGATGTTGAGTAAGAACGGCAAAGTCGTAGAGTTTATATGGGTTTAGGACGATTTAATTGTTGTGTTTATGACATACATATATGCATAGTTGGTCATTACAACCCTTCAGTGCGGATTACGACCTAGCTTCACACACCACTTATGTTGTTTGTGTTAATTTTATACATGAGTGGCGGCACCTACAGTTTAAAGTCGACACCGAACGACAGATTTTTGAGAAACTTTTTCCATGACAATTTTCATTTTCTCAGAATTTTTGCCAGAAATCTGCTGAGAGAAAAGAAATATTTTTCCATATTTCCATTGGTGATGTCTGACCTGGCATTTGAACCGTGGCCTCACATCTAATAAGCCAACATACTACCTACTAAACTACGGCGACTTTATTAATACTTCAACGGAGTGTGCCTAATGACCTATAAATAGTACTTTTTAATTTTTCCCTTTCAAAAGAGATTTTTCCTAAATCAGTGCAGGCAGGGTGTAATATAAAAATAGTATGTGGAATCAAAATTCAAGAAGTCGCCGTAGTCTAGTAGGTAGTGTGTTAGATTATTAGACGTAAAAGCCAGGGTTTGAGCCCCAGGCCAAACATCAAGACAAAATACAAAAAGTATTTTTTCGACGACTTCCTCTCAGTAGATTTCTGGCAAAAACTCTAAGTGTTTAAATAAAAGTGTGAAATAAAATTGCCATGACTAAAGTTTCTCAAAAATCTGTCGTTCGGAGTCGACTTTAAACTGTAGGTCCCACCACTCATGTATAAAATTAGCACATACAACATAAGTGGTGTGAGAAACGAGGACGTTGTACAATGGATCAATTCGACCTCGGGGTACTGTACTTGTCTTGATTGACAAGTACTCGTCGTCTAACCTAACCTCGCCTATCAAAATTCATACTCGATTACGATAAATATTTTGGCTAACAGTGGTGACTGTCAAAACGATCACTACTATATACCGATTCGATAAAAACTAGTTGCACTGAATATTGCAAAATTCACTTCTCCAGTTATCGATGTATAAATTAATATTTAAATGTTACGAATTGTGTGTACCATGATGCAGAACGTTTATCTACTTTGTTGACGCCATCCGTCATCATCATCTCCATCTCCCCCTATTTCTGTTTTACAAGAAACTGTTGTCTTTGTCGGTACATTTGAAGAAGTGGGTGTAAAAGATACAAGAAGCTGAAGAACAAAAAGAAAACAAACAAATTTTTTGCATATAATTGTTGTTAAAAGTATTTCTTCTTCTGTGTTGATGACTACTATTCAGTGGCTGTTGCTGTTTTACGTTTTAAAAGGTCTTCTGGCATTAGCAGACTTGAAACGATGAAAGAACATCTTTCATCTGGACATTGCGGCGGTTTGTTCGCACATTCAAATGGATTTGCTAAACAGATTGCTTTTAATTCACTCTTACAGAAATGCTAAGTTTATGCAACGCTGTGTAAAGCAGAGTAATGGATGGAGGGTGCGGTGGACAAGGTACTGTCGTTTCAGTTTAACCTCACTTAATACAATCTTCTGGAGATTATGATTTTAGTCACCTTCTGCTTCCTATAGCTTAATGGGGTTGCAAGTATCTTTCCAGAAACAATGAATACATAAATCAGAGAGAAGGGAAAGCAAATAGAAATGTTGGAAGGCATAGCCGCACTTAATTAGAAAGATTTCGTTAAAGAAAAAAGATAAAAACATACAATTAGCTGTAAAAAGCCAGAAAAAGTGTTGGAATTAAACTCTTAACTTCAATTTGCATCAATTTGTCATACTTTGTTTCAAGATGACAAAAGAAATGAATATGAAAATCATTTTGAAAATCTTAATTAGCCCTTAAGGTCTTTACTATCAATCAAAGTAACAATTAATGTCAAAACAACAACAACAATAATAACAAGAAATACAATAAAAAAAAAAACAATAAAGAAAACAAAGTGGTGGCATTAATTTCTATTTTCAACTGAATAAAGTGCAATCAATACCTTGAAGTATTAATTTAATTACAATACGTTGTATTTGTTTAACGTTTTTTTTTGTATTTTGTTTGTTTTTTATACTCTATTCCAATAATATTTCTATTTGTACTCCTTTTTCTGTATTTAATATTTAATTAATTGATTAACTTTTTTTTTTTAAATTGTGACACTGACACTGACAAGTGCCTCTAGTTGAGTGGACATGGTCATGTTAAATTGTTTTTTTTTGTTTATTTGCTTTTTTGGCTTTATTTAATAACAATAGTTTATAAAATTGGCAAACGTACGATAAAAAAAATGAAGAAAGAAAAATAAAGAAAAGAAAACACTAAAAGAATGCTTTCATAAAACAGATTTTAAATTTCTAAGAGGGTGCCCTGGTAGTCTAGTAGGTAGTGTGCTAGACTATTAGCGGGATGGTCGTGGACTAGATTCCCACCAGAGACTCTGGTCTGTGACACTACATCGAGCATATGGTCAAAGTTACACCGCTCGTATATAATTAGAATATAATTTGTAATTGTATTGTAATTAATAAATAAAATAAATAAATTTCTAAGAACAATTTTAAAAACTTGCTTCGATTTACTTGGCATCACTTTCGAATTCCAATGCACGGACGGCAAAATCTCTCGTATTTGTTTGAACTAAGACAACATATTGCTGCGAAAAGTGAGAGAGAGAGAGACAGAGTGATTGACAAGTAAGTGTTATTAATGAACACTTTCGCTTCCTTTCTGTACGCAGTCGAGAAAACTTAAAATAAACATCAAATGCTCTGAACATTCATGAGAAATATATTTCAAATAAAATGAAATATTTCTTGATTTATGTAATCAAACCAAGACACTTGAATTTGATGAATTAGATCTTGGTTGGGGTTTGACTCAAAGATCAGCAATGAATCGTTTTTTCGCAACTCATAAGCACTCATGAAATTTTGAATAAAAGTGACTCAACAATATTGAAATTTAACTATGTATACTGATTCATTCATACTCACTACAACGTTGATTTATAAATACAGGATGCAATGAGTATGCGTACAACGTTGACATCAAACTCATACCATTCGAAATATGTTTGATTCATAAGCCTACTCAGTTAGATTCACAACTTTAGAAAAATACGTATAATACTTATAAATGATTCGAGTGACTGGAATCATTCATCAAAATTTACAGTCTTAGTTGTTGTTACATTAAAAAAAAGACACATAAGCAGCAAAAGACAACCTTCTAGTAAGTATTTTGGTGTTCGTAGCGATTCATACTTATTTTGTGCTTCGGGTATATGTTGACTTATGGAGCGACGAAATCAACAACATCATACGTGTTGTTAAGTATGAATACGAAGAGTACTTCAAACTTTGAATATGAGTAGAGGTTCCATGATATTAAAATAAGTATGAATGCGTATACATACATACATATATAATTGGTCATTACAAGTCTTCAGTCAGGATTTCGACCTAGTTTCTCACACCACTTATGTTGTGTGTGTTAAATTTGTTATACATGAGTGGCGGGACCTACAGTTTAAACTCGACTCCGAACGACATATTTTTGAGAAAGTTTTCATGGCAATTTTATTTACTCTTAGAGTTTTTTCAAGAAATCTGCTGAGAGGAAGTTGCCGAAGAATTATTTTTTGTATTTTGTCTTGATGTCTGGCCTGGGGCTCGAACCCTGGCTTTACGTCTACCTACTAGACTACGGCGACTGGGTCTAGTTAAGTATGAATATGATGAGTACTTCAAACATTGAATATGATTAGAGATTCCATGATATTAAAATAAGTATGAATGCGCATAAGTATCAGAAATTATGAGTATGATTCGTTTGTACTCATCTTTTTGAATACTCATTGCTGATGTCTGGTTTGAAGCACCGTCTGAAGTCTTAATAGCCAACACACTACCTACTAGAACACAGTGACTTCAGCAATCTAAAACTAAAAAAAACTCGTGAAGTTGATGTTAATAACACTCTATATATGTGTGTATGTATGTATTATTATTGAAATCTATGGGAATTATTTATTTAATAACTTTCGTGTAATTTTAGTTTTTATTTCTAATTGACAGTCAGCTTAAGTATCTGCATTCGAGTGAATATTTCTTTATAGCAGTTCACAACGGGTCCATAAGTAACTCTCTATAGAAATTGGTTGCAGAAATAGAAAGACGAGTTGTTTAACTAAACATTGTTGTTGAGTTTATAATGCTGTTGCTGTCGTTACTGTTTCCAGTATCGTCAACATCATCGTCGGCATTATTGAATTGAATTTTTTTTGCTGTTGTTCTTGAGTTTTGCAACAGAATTGTTGAGATTTTATTTTATTTGTTTGGAAGTACGAGGCAAACAACAGTTTTGATTTACATTGATTGATTTCTTTATTAATAATTTGTTGTTTTTGTTCGTTTTCTTTCATTCTAACAAAAATTTAAAATTCTTATACGTTTAACTCTTTATTTAACGGAACCATTGAGAGACGACATACCGAATTTCGGTATTAAAAAGGATAGAATGAAAGGAATAAAGACAAAAATATGAAACGTTTGAGTATAAAATAAATAATCTCAAGGTAATAATCAGTCAGTTGGTCCTTCAGTCAGCCAGGCAACGAGCCGTGTAATCATTCGTCCATCCAACCTTTTAACAACCATCAATACACCAAACTAGCATTGTGGTCGTACCAAAATTTCTCGCTTTTTAAATACAGAATGACAGATTGATGGCCTATGTGAAATAGGCGCATAAATATTGAACTTATTTACACTCGCGACCATATATTCTTAGGAGCTAGAAAAAAATAGAAAAAAGTGAACAATTTTCAAAAATATGTGATTACAAGTGCCATGCAATTGCATCCAATCTGCCTCTAATGGCAATGCGATGGAAAAAAATATTCGTATTCGTATTTTTATTTTTATTTGTTTAATTTCATAATCCGCGTCACAATAAAATATTCGCTTGAGCTTGTTTATGTGAATATTTTCTAACCGCAAAATGCGTTCATCGGTTTTATAGGGTTTGTGCGCGTGTTTTTCATTGTCAGAAGTTGTCATGGTTTTATTATGAATTGAAAAGTGACATTTAAAGTCAAACTTATAGTCACTCATACCATCCAGGTGGAAGGTTAACCAGAATTGATTCACAAGCTGCAAGGCGTTCACATTAGATTTCTTTTGTTTCTTTGGAATCTTCATTTTATATACGCTTATTAGCAGTTTGTATACCCTATACTACTAAAGAGGTCTTTATAACATTCCTAGGCATGCTTTAATTTCATACAATAACTTGCATTGCAAGTCTTTTGGAGTACAAGGTTCTATTTTGGAATAAAGAATTTTATTTTGATCGGAATGTATGTAAATCGTATATTGGCTGTCTTCCAAAATGTATCAATACAATGTTTGTATGCAGTTCTACTACTGTATATAAACTATGTAGATATGCAAAGTAACCAAACAATGCATCAACTATAAATCCGATGCCTGTTTGCTTTTTCACTGCGTTAAAAATACTCATTGACGACGATTTGAAATGGAATACATTGTATATATTTTGTACAGCGACATTATGAAACACGATACTTTGTTCAAACACAAAGCAACTAACATTTTGGAAGGCAGCCATTTTGTGCATTTTTATATCCAAAGAAGTACCCGGAAAAATTTTTTTAATGTTAGTTCTGGTGTCTTTATTAGTAAATGTGAATTCAAACCAGAGATCAGCAATGAGTATTCAAAAAGATGAAAGTAGAATCGCATCATACTCATAATTTCTGATACTTATACGCATTCATGAAGTCGCCGTAGTCTAGTAGGTAGTGTGTTGGCTTATTAGACGCAAAAGCCTGGGTTCGAGCCCCAGGCCAGGCATCAAAGACAAAATACAAAAAGTATTTTTTCGGCGACTACCTCTCAGTAGATTTCTGGCAAAAACTCTGAGAGTAAATAAAAATTGCCATGAAAAGTTTCTCAATAAATAAAAATCTGTCGTTCGGAGTCGACTTTAAACTGTAGGTCCCACCACTCATGTATAAAATTAACACACACAACATAAGTGGTGTGAGAAACTAGGACGTTGTACAATGGGTCAATTCGACCTCCGGGTACTGTACTTGTCCTAATTGACAAGTACACGTCCTCTAACCTAACCTAACCTAACCTATACGCATTCATACTTATTTTAATATCATGGAACCTCTGACACATATTCAAAGTTTGAAGTACTCATCATATTCATACTTAACAACACGTATGATTTTGTTGATTTCGTCGCTCCATACCTCAACATATACACGAAGCACAAAATAAGTATGAATCGCGTACGAACACTAAAATACTTACTAGAAGATTGTGTGTTTGCTCTGCTTGCTGCTCTGTCTTTTTTGCTTAAGTGAGATGAAGTCGCCGTAGTCTAGTAGGTAGTGTGTTGGCTTATTAGATGTAAGGCCAGGGTTCATACCCCAGGCCAGACATCAAAATAAAATACAAAAAATATTTCTTCGGCGTGTTCCTCTCAGCAGATTTCTGGAAAAATCTCTGGGAGTAAATAAAATTGCCATGAAAAGTTTCTCAAAAATCTGTAGTTCGTTATAGACTTTAAACTGTTCGCGCCGCCACTCATGTATAAAATTAACACACCCAACATGAGTGGTGTGAGAAGCTAGGTCGTAATCCTGACTGAAGGGTTGTAATAGCCAATTATGTATGTACATATGTATATTGTTTAGTAGATATGAGCAATTTGAAATGTCTTTAAAAAATCCGCGTTTGCAGTGGATAATAATAAAGATAGCTCCGGCAGTATTAAATGATACTAGCATACTCAGTACCAATTTTCAATGATCTAGCATAACTTCACTATGCGACATGCCGAATTTTTTCTTTTTAACACGTTCATCGCCATGTCAGTCACATGTGTCTGACGCTAAGAAGTTCTACATGAGCCACGTCAGTCATATGTGTCTGAGGTACGCGATTTGGTAAATCACAAATGTCCGACGCAAACGACGCTGTGTTCAAAACAACAGGTTAATACTTGTTGTATCTTGTTTGGATGCATCAGACATATAAGACTGACCCGGCTTGTCGAGAAAAAAAGTCTTAATATAGGGCCATGTCAGTCACATTTGCGTGACATAAAAAATAGTGTTTTTTCGGGAATTGTAGCAAAAAAATTTTTTTCTGTGATACATTAAGTTTCCTTGATACATTTGTAGCTAAATTATCTAATAAAGTTACCGTGGCCCATGTGAAAATTTTTCTGATATTATCGTGGCGATGAACGAACACGTTTTTACACGTATTTAACAAAATAGGCTCGGCGGACAATTTTAGTGAATATTGTTAGGCCAACTATAGGATAAGATTTACTTTTTTTTTGATTCTTATCTTTTAATCTTTTGAAGCTGAGACCAAAAACCACAATGCAATCAGCTTCAAATGGGACTTTGGTACCTGGTTTGAGTGTTTATGTGATTCAATATTATTGCTTGAATAATAGCAATGGCTTCTAATGACTGAAGTTTTTATACTTCAAAGCATTACGGAGACAGAAAGTTTATTATTTAGTAGCACAATTGGTATGCGAAATAGTCTTCCACGAAAGTCTAAAACTGTAATGTGCATAGATGCGTCATCCTATTTCCTTCTTAGTAAATACAGCGTTGGCTAATTAGACGGGAGCTCTCAGTTTTTGTCAATAATATGTTCGGCGACTCTCTCTCAGCAGTCGGCTTTCAAATCTCTGAGAAAACTTTTCAAACATGCCGTTTAGATTAGATTTTAAACTGTATGCAACCCCTATCCACCATCATTCTTTAATACAAATAACACACACGCACACAAAATAGGGATTGTGTAGGAAACCATGTCCGACATACTATAGGATTTCAATGTTGCATGTTGCATGCTGCATGTTGCGTGTGATTGGATGTTGAAACATTTTAAGTTAAAATAAGTGAATACAACTTTAGGTTTGGAGAACTTGATTGATTGATTCAGTTAAGGTTTCCGTAACCGATTATTAATTCAGAGTTTTACTTATAAAACTTGCAAGTTTTCTTCAGCAGCGTGTAAGTAAGCCCAACTTATTTGAATTAAATTAAAAAAAAATAAAACATTTCGAAATGAGACGATTTTAAATATAAAATCATGGATTACTGCACTTCATTGAAACTTTGCTTCGCTTTACAGCAGAGTTAAAGTGATTTTGCATTTTGCAATCCAATGCCAATACATTTCATTCTGCATTCCTGTTAACACTGTTTGTGTTTCAATTTCGTCCCCATTTTGCCACAACAGTGTAGGGTGACAGCAGAGTTTGTAAACTGAAAATATATTCAATTAAACGAACCTACAATGTTAGGCAAATGCCGAGAGATAGATAGTATGAATGCAGAGAAAGGGGAATGAATTTTTGTAATTTAATACGCTGAATGGCGCCTCTGTAAATGTAAGAAAAAAAAAAAAACAAAAAACAAAAACAGTTGGAATGCGTAACTTGAATTTTATTTTGTTTATTGTTGTTGTTGTTGTTGTTGTTGTTGCTGTTGGTGGAAAATATTTGAGGTTTCAAAATTATTCGCTTGAACCTTAACACACACACACACACACAGTTGATAATAATCAAATGAAATCAAATTGCATTCTCTAAACAATTTTAATCAAATTTTTTTTTAATTAATTTTTTCTGTTCTTGTTTTTGTTTCTGTTTCTATTTATTGTTGTTGTTTTTTAATTTTTTTTTTATTTTTATTTGAAATCATATTTAATTTATTAGTCATGACACAATTAATAGCATATTTTTTTGCTCTCTCTTCCGCTCTATCTCTCTCTCACTCGCTCTATCCTTCTCTCAATTATTATTGTTTCAATTTATTTTTAATTTCAAATTTAATGGGAGAATGAATTGGAAATTTAATTATTTTTCGACATAAAAAGGGTGTGTGTGAGCGGTTGTTTGCAATTAAAAGCAAAAAAAAAAACAACAACAACAATAATTATTTAAACAATTACAACATGTTAGTAAATATTATTCAATTATCTTATACATATGTACATACTTATGTACATACAATATTCATACGTACTTACATATGTAAGTAAAAAATATTAGAAATTGCAAGTCTTCTTCTTGTTCCATGTTTTGATTTGTAAGAGATTCTAACGATTAATAATCGGAAGATTATGATTTTTCGTTTTAAACGAGATGTACGTACCAGAGATCAGCAATGAGTATTCAAAAAGATGAAAGTAGAATCGAATCATACTCATAATTTCTGATACTTATACGCATTCATACTTATTTTAATATCATGGAACCTCTACTCATATTCAAAGTTTGAAGTACTCATCATATTCATACTTCACAACACGTATGATGTTGTTGGTTTCGTCGCTCCATAACTCAACATATACACGAAGCACAAAATAAGTATGAATCGCGTGCGAACACTAAAATACTTACTAGAAGGTAGTAAGCTTGCTCTGTCTGCTGCTCTGTCTTTTTTGCTTATGTGTCTTTTGCCTTCTTTTTGTAAATGCAACAACAACAAAGACTGTAAATTTTCGAGGGACTCGAATCATTAGTATTAATATACATAAGTATTATAAGTATTTTTCTAAAGTTATGAATCTTTAATGAGTAGGCTTATGAATCAAACATATTGTTAATGGTATGAGTTTGATGTCAACGTTGTACGTTATAGTGAGTATGAATGAACCAGAGTACTCGTAGTTAAATTTCAATATTGTTGACTCACTTATATTTAAAAATTCATGTGTGCTTATGAGTTGCGAAAAAACGATTCTTTGCTGATCTCTGGTACGTTCAAATGCATCCATTTCCACCGATTTACATTCGAATTACCAGATTTTTAGAATGGATTCACAGTTTCTTTGGTTTCCTTACTTCCATTATGGAAATGTGTATGAATTTTACACAATTTAGTAAAGTTTTTAACGTAAAGTATACTTCTTACACTAATTACAGCAGAAATTTGCAGGTTTACATCATCGAACTCATGAATTATTGACAGAAACTTGTTTGGTGAGAGGCCAATCCAGGTTCAACTGGATGTTTTTAGACCAAAGTTGTGTTAGCTTTAAGAAGTAGAGTTATTCGGACTCCTCGACTAGAAAGTACTTCAGATATTAAACAAGGGCACATGGGCACAATATACAAGATGTATTCCAAATACTTCGGCCGAACGTTTTCTTAGAGTCTGACAGTTGAAAACATGTTTGTATTTCTCGTCATTTATTCTTCAATTATCCACCTGTTAAGAGACTCCGTACTAGTCTACACCGATGGCTCTAAGCTGAACGGAGCGGTTGGCAGTGGAATTTTTTCGGAATCGGTTGGAATAGATCAGTCTTTAAGACTACCAGACCACTGCAGTGTCTTTCAGGCGGAGGTGGGGGCCATACAGGCTGCGGCGAGTATTATTGGGGATGGAAGGGTCTCCAAGCGGAGCGTCACCATTCTTTCTGATAGCCAGGCGGCTATCAAGGCTCTGAGGTCTAATGTGACGAACTCCAAGACGGTGTACGGCTGTCGCAGATATCTCGACGAGATAGCGGAACAATATGACATTCATATCGTATGGGTACCGGGGCACAGTGGTATTCCGGGTAACTGTAGAGCTGATGAACTTGCTAGGCGTGGCACGACCATCGAACTCACCGCTGAGTTCTCGAATCTGGGCATACCTATGAGGACCTGCAAGCTCATAATTGATAATGCGATCGTCGATACCGTCAACGACAGGACCTCGGACACGGGTAGAACGGCTCGTAAAATCTGGCCAAGGCTGGATGATGGGCGCACAATGAGTCTACCTAAACTCCAAAGAGGCGCGCTCAGTGTAGTTGTCGGTGTCATTACGGGGTATTGCATTATGGGTACGTATGCGAGGCGCATTGGTCTTGGACAGCTTGCTAACGACTTCTGCAGAAGCTGCAGAGATGAGGAGGAAGAGGAGACTGTCCCTCATCTGCTGGGTACATGCCCGGCTCTATGCCAAAGGAGAAGGAAGTACTTGGTTACTTACTACATGGATGATCTGGAGAAATTGTCAGGGATTGACATTGACAGCCTGAATCGCTTCATCGGGAGCTCCGAATGGTTTCGAGACTAGGGGATAACGGATGACTGTGTTAGCACAATGGGCCCAATGCGGCCTAAGTGTGTCCATCCAAAAATTTTTCTTGGATGGGCAGCCACCTCTACCTACCTACCTTCTTCAATTAGAAATAGAAAATAGTACGCTCGCAAATCTGATTGAAAACATTTCGAAACATTTATTAATCTGGAGTTGAGATGAGAGTTATAGTGCGATATTTTTAAGTTTAAAATCTACGCCTTTTGATATCATTTTCTGTATCAGCAGCAACGTTATGGGGAATATAACGAAATGTCATAACACTTTATTAGTTGTAGGAGTGAATTGTGGAGTAAAACTTTACGATCCATCAGCAGTTAGGAGTTTTTATCAATTAATCATCATAAAACAGCTATCAAGGTGAATACTTACTTATTTAATTGGCTATTACAACCCTTCAAGCCTGGTTACGATCAAATTTCTCATACCACCCATGTTGCGGGTGTTAATTTTATCCGTGAGTGGCAGAAACTATAATTTAAACTTGACGAATGATACATTTTTGAGAAAGTTTTCTTGGTATTTATTTATTATACTCTTCAGGATGACTTGGTACTCTAGTGTGTAGTGTACTATTAGCTATTAGTGTTATGGTCGTGGGTTTGATTCCCACCAGAGACTCTGGTCTGTGACACTAAATCGAGCATATGGTCAAGTTAAAATTAATAAATAAATAAATAAATAAATATACTCTTCGAATTTTTGCCAGAAATCTGTTGGGATGCAATCGCCGAAGAAATATTTTTTCATATTTTCGTTTTGTTCGAGATGTCAGGGCTGGGGTTTCAACCGAGGCCTCGCGTCTAATAAGCCAACAAACTACCTACTAGAACATGGTGAATACCAAAACATTTAATATCTAAGCACTGTGGCACAACTTGGTTGTTTACTCGAACGGAAGGAGAAAATGTTTCGCTTAGAAACGTAAATGATGCATGATATCCTTTATATTTTCCACAGATTTAACCAATTTTTTAGCTGGAAAATGTGCTTTGAAACCAGTCTTACCGCTTCAGCTGAGAATACTTTATTATATCTAGCCTGACGATTAATAGGCGTTGATAGATGAGCTGAAGCCTATTTAAAGCCTTTATTGTAGTTAGAGATGCACACTATCTTCCTCCTGCGTAGTTCAGCCGTATTTGAGTTTAGGTTTCTATGCAGTTTCCTGTATTTATTCATCAGGACCAACAAATGAAATTTTCCTACATACGATCATACAAAGACTTGCATAACTTCATTCCACAGTTGACGATGACCAACCACATCTGTTTAGTTCAGCTGTATATGAGTTTGAAGTCGCCGTAGTCTAGTAGGTAGTGTGTTGGCTTATTAGACGAAAAGCCAGGGTTCGAGCCCCAGGCCAGATATCAAAACGAAATACAAAAAGTATTTCTTCGGCGACTTCCTCTCAGCAGATTTCTGTCAAAAACTCTGAGAGTAAATAAAAATTGCCATGAAAAGTTTCTCAAAAATATGTCGTTCGGAGTCGACTTCAAACTGTAGGTCCCGTCACTCATGTATAAAATTAACACACACAACATAAGTGGTGTGAGAAACTAGGTCGTAATCATGACTGAAGGGTTGTAATGACCAATTATGTATGTATGTATATGAGTTTAGGTTTCTATACAGTTTCCTGTACTCGTCAGTTCCAACAAATAAAATTTTCCTACAACCCAGCCCACAGTTGGTGATGACAGCCCACATCTGAAGAATTGAGGGTATACTCCAGCAGAATGCAGATGAATTTTGTGTGTTAAAAGCTGTTTTGTTTACAGTTTTTCCCACCATTGAGCGAATGCAGTTGTCCAAAACCGAAATTGTTGAGAGTCGTTTGAGCAAAGATATCTAAACGATGAAAAATGAATAATGAATTGACAAAAAATCAAGAAACAAAATGACTTCAATGTACTATTGGGTGAAAAGTCTTAAATCGAATGCATTCCACCTACATCCAGTGAGCGCCAAAAGTGAGTCAACACTTTTGTTCTTAAGTATAAAACAGTTTTGTTCTTAAGTATAAAAAAAGTTCCTTTATCATGAATTGTTGTTTTTGTTTTAACATTTTA
Source organism: Sarcophaga variegata (assembly GCA_932273835.1). Classification (NCBI taxonomy): domain Eukaryota; kingdom Metazoa; phylum Arthropoda; class Insecta; order Diptera; family Sarcophagidae; genus Sarcophaga; species Sarcophaga variegata. Next base: position 116,561,010 of record OW026361.1, read on the forward strand.
TATGTAATAAATAAACGTTTTTATTTTTGGAAATATATTCGACTATTTTCATTTACTTTTCTCGCTATCCTAAGAAAATGAATTATTTCAATGGTGTTTACTCACTTTTGGCGCTCAGTGTATGTCTTATATGCTTTAACATCCATCTTAACTTATTGTAAACACAGGCTTCGATGTAATAATCAGTTGTGCTATCTTTGTAAATATTGTGTTTGGTTTTAGAAGAAATCGTTTGAAAAAATTAGCACAACTCGATTGAGCTTAAACGTGGCCATCGAACAACCCACATCCGTAAGGGTACTCAAAAAGGTAACTAAAAATTATTATTCACATGTCTCAACAACAACAACACAACAACATCATCATCATTGTTGTTGTTATCTTTGGCATCACAATAATTATATTCGCCATCCTACCCCCATCCCCCTTGATGCCCTACCGCAATTCTGTAATCTGATCAAATGTTTGTACATTTTGTTGCAATTTAATATGCACTTCAGGCATAAGGTTGTAACCCTGCCTGATTAATTCTCAAGTAAATATGCAAGTGATTGTAGGTGTTTCGTGAGAAAATATCTTTTTTTCAAAAAAAAAAAAACAATTTCAATATTGAAATTAATGAACAACTCGGTGATGGATGTTGTTGTTGTTGTTTTATTCTGTTTTTTTTGTGTTTTTTTTCAATGAAATTTATAAATTAATTCCAATTCTAATGATGCTAATGCTAATAGTGATTGCCATCATTATTAGTGATTAATTAATGCGAAAATAAATTCAAATCAGCATTGAATTAGTTTGTTATTGCTAAACAGCGCTCTGTATTCATAAAGGGTGTTTTTTTATAGAGGTATAGAACTTTAAGTTGACATTACTTTTCAAGATGGCGACCGATTTAACAGCTGTCAAGTGATTTATTCTCAGTTTGATTTGGCAATTCATCATGAATAGACTCACGCCTGAACAACGCTTGCAAATAGTGCAATTTTATTTCGAAAATAATGGTTCTGTGCGGAAAACGTATCGCCGCGCACTACGTCCATTTTATCGTCGACAAAATCGTCCATCAGAGCAGTTAATTCGATTAACCATGGAACGTTTTCGCACCACGTTTACTCTTATTGATAACTCGCATCCCCAGAGACGCTGTACGGTGCGTACAGAAGAAGCTATTGCTGCTGTAGAGCATAGCATTGAGGAAGACCCGAATGAGTCCATCCGCCATCGAGCACAGGAATTGGATCTGTGTCCATCCACTTTATGGAAGATTTGGCGGAAGGATCTTGGTTTGCGTGGCTTACAAAATCCAACTCGTTCAAGATTTGAAGCCAAACTATCATCAAGTAAGGCGCAGATTCGTCGAATGGGCCCAAAACGAGATTACCGTTGTTCCCGATTTTCATAAGCGAATTTTGTTTAGCGATGAAGCGCACTTCTGGTTGAATGGCTACGTCAACAAACAAAACTGCCGCATTTGGAGTGAAGGTAATCCTCAAGTGTATGTGGAAACACCGTTACATCCAGAAAAACTGACTGTTTGGTGCGCTTTATGGGCTGGTGGAATCATTGGTTCGTACTTTTTCAAAAACGATGGTGGCCAGAACGTCACAGTCAATGGTGATCGGTATAGGGCCATGATTACTAACTTTTTCATTCCTGAATTGAATAACCATGATGTCCAGGAGATGTGGTTTCAACAAGACGGCGCAACATGTCACACAGCTCGTGCCACAATAGATTTATTGAAAGACACGTTTGGTGACCGCCTAATTTCACGTTTTGGACCTGTGAATTGGCCTCCAAGATCTTGTGATTTAACACCGCTAGACTACTTTCTGTGGGGCTATGTAAAGTCATTGGTGTATGCGGTAAAGCCACAAACGCTTGACCATTTGGAAGACAAAATTCGCCGTATTATTGCCGATATACGGCCACAAAGAAATGAATTTCCTCTTTGAGTCTGTAACAATAACTAGTATTTCCTTAATGACTCATTAGAATCGTGTTTAATTTTTCTGTTTTTTGTTTGTTGTTCCTCTTGTTTTGCCGTAGGTGGTGGCAACATGTAATTGCCACATGTCTTGACTGCATAAAAATGTGATCATAGTACGATGCAGAATCAAAGTCAGTCAATCATGATAATCGCATATGAAGACGGTGTTGATGAATCACAATTCATGACAAATGTCCACAGAAATTCAAATCATTTCCAAGTATTTTAAATACATGGCTGTTGTTCTTTTTGTTGTTGTTGTTGTTGCCAGAAGAAATAAATGATTTAATTATTCTAAAGTCAAGTAATGTTTTTTATTATTGTTGTTATTGTTGTAGTTGTTGTTGTAGTTATTGTTGTCATTATTATATGTAGTATATGCACCACAAAGAAGAATTACTAAGAAATTATTGCGCCATTACAAGTGTTTAACTGAGTACCTAGTAACGCCACACCTATTGAACCTTTTGCAGCTTCAACCCCCGTAAAATAATTAACCCTTCTGTGCAAGTAATGAGGAAAACTATAAAATGCGCGTATACACCTGCAATACATAAACATGCTCACTCACTGGTACCCGAACAGCCACATGATATGTAAAATAGAGAAACCGCCCTTTAGCATCAGAAGAATACACCTGACACTTGGGTACAGTGTCAGTGAAAAGTGAAGCCATTAATTTCGAAAAAAAGTGGATCATTATATCAATTTGTATAGGCAGAACAGGTATATATTGGCCGTTTCATCATCTAAAGGGTGTTTTTTTAGTTGCAATAAAACCAACGATGGATTATTCTTCGATTGACATGAATTTTATTTATCCGAAAGATAATCTTGTGGCATTACATTTTAAATATGATTTCTGGCATATGACCGCCACGGCTGGCGCGGATGTAGTCCAATCTGGACGTCCAATTTTCGATGACTTTTTCCAACATTTGTGGCCGTATATCGGCAATAATACGGCGAATGTTGTCTTCCAAATGGTCAAGCGTTTGTGGCTTTACCGCAGAGACCAATGACTTTACATAGCCCCACAGAAAGTAGTCTAGCAGTGTTAAAACACAAGATCTTGGAGGCCAATTCACAGGTCCAAAACGTGAAATTAGGCGGTCACCAAACGTGTCTTTCAATAAATCTATTGTGGCACGAGCTGTGCGACATGTTGCATCGTCTTGTTGATACCACATCTCCTGGACATCATGGTTATTCAATTCAGGAATGAAAAAGTTAGTAATCATGGCTCTGTAACGTTCTGCCCACCATCGTTTTTGAAAAAGTACGAACCAATGATTCCACCAGCCCATAAAGCGCACCAAACAGTCAGTTTTTCTGGATGTAACGGTGTTTCCACATACACTTGAGGATTACCTTCACTCCAAATGCGGCAGTTTTGTTTGTTGACGTAGCCATTCAACCAGAAGTGCGCTTCTACGCTAAACAAAATTCGCTTATGAAAATCGGCAACAACGGTAATCTCGTTTTGGGCCCATTCGGCGAATCTACGCCTTACTTGATGATCGTTTGGCTTCAAATCTTGCACGAGTTGGATTTTGTAAGCCACGCAAACCAAGATCCTTCCGCAAAATCTTCACATAAAGTGGATGGACACGAGATCCAATTCCTGTGCTCGATGGCGGATGGACTCATTCGGGTCTTCCTCAATGCTACGCTCTACAGCAGCAATAGCTTCTTCTGTACGCACCGTACAGCGTCTCTGGGGATGCGAGTTATCAATAAGAGTAAATGTGGTGCTAAAACGTTCGATGGTTAATCGAATTAACTGCTCTGATGGACGATTTTGTCGACGATAAAATGGACGTAGTTCGCGGCGATACGTTTTCCGCACAGAACCATTATTTTCGAAATAAAATTGCACTATTTGCAAGCATTGTTCAGGCATGAGTCTATTCATGATGAATTGCCAAACCAAACTGAGAATAAATCACTTGACAGCTGTTAAATCGGTCGCCATCTTGAAAAGTAATGCCAACTTAAAGTTCTATACCCCTATAAAAAACACCCTTTAGATGGAATAAATCTATTGAAGATTCGATCAGCATCACTTTTATTATGATATTTGCCATGCCATTTCGTTTTCGGGCCTCTTATTTTCTCTTTTCCATGTCAAGCTAATTAGATTCTGGTGGCTTTTGCTATATGTTTAGTTTCAGATTGAATTCACATGTTTAATCTGCTTCTACTCCGTAAAGCATTTTCGATCCATTGCTATACCACTTTTGTAAGTCATAGTGTAGTCGCTGTGGAGCGTGTCTAATTCTTCTCTGGTCGAAAAGTTCTAATGAAACTGACCACAACTGCTGTGTGGTTTCTATCCTAAGGCTTGTATAACATAATGTCTGCGATGCCACATCAAATATGAAATAAAAACCACGTTTCTCACCATAAGTGCCTTCTTCCTTTGAATAAAGATCGCTTGCATAATGTCCTCCTCCTGTAAGAACTATTGAGACGCTTGTCGGAAATCGTTTGTCTTACAAAAACAGGTCTTCATCATCATCACCATCATCATCATCATCATCATCGTCTTGCTTATTACCTGTGTTGTGTTATTAATTTTGCTTTCAGATTATTTTTATTTTAACAAGAACAACAACAAACACAATCTTAAGTTCTTAAGTTAAATTAAAAATCTGTAAAGTACAGAACAACAATCAGAATTATAGTATATTTTTGTTTTTATTGTAATAAATTACACGGCAATTATTTTTTTTTAATTTTCTTTTAAAAGCGAATTAAAACAGAAAAAAAAACACTCACTGGTTAAATTGTATTTACTTGGTTCCCTGATTGCACGTGTATATGTATGTGTGTGTGTGTGTTTAAATGAGTCGGTTTTCATCGTGTACATTTTTCTCATCTTCTCGTGTTATAAGAACCAGTTTTTATTTTTAATTATTTTTTTGTTGTTTTTTCAAATTCAATTTGAAATCTAAACCTCTACCAACACCAGTACACACACAATAACACAATAAAACCGTAATTTTTACATTGCATGCATGGTAAGTGTATGCATTTTCTTGTTTATTTGCTTGCTTCTTGTAATAATGATCTTAAGAGAGCAAGAGTTTTGTTGTAGTTGTCGTTGTAACTGAGGAATTCTCAATGTATACGATAACTAATATCAAGTTCAAGGTTAAATTTAAAATGCATATTTGAAAACACGTGTATGCTGTTTATATGACTTTTTTCTCTCGCTCTCTGTGTGTGTGGGCACATAAGACTGCTTGTGTGAATGTAATAAAAAAAATATTGGCTCGTAAAAACCAATCAACCAACCAGTCAGCCAACCCAGCCAGCTACCAAGCTAAGTTTGGCATACGACTTTACAAATGTGTGTCTCAGTTTAAATCTTTCGACGGAATAAAAGTCATGAATTCAAATAATCATCCGTACTGGCTTACAGACTGACTAACGTATGAATTATGAATAACTAGCCAATCTTAAGTACTTTACTACTAACCGTTTAATTATTTTAATTACTGAATATAAGAAAATTAAATTAAATTCGAAATTCCTTCATTTATTGGCCTCTGTTTAATGAAATAATCCACTGCGATGGCTTGCAAATATCATGGATCACATCTTATACTGGAGTACCATGTAGGAATCCCTTAGTTTTACAAAATATGATAGTTTTTATGGAATTGTGCCATCTGGACAATGTCTTGTTGTGTCTTCATTAAAAATTTCCTTGGATATTATGTCATGAAATTTTAAATTGCAATTATTAGCACTTTAGTAACAATTAAAATAAAATAAAACAAATAAAGAAAGAAACAAATTAATTAAGCAAATCAAGTAAGTTAAATGCATTTTTTTAAATGTTTTTTTTTTCGTTTGTTTGTTTTAACCGCAAGTAATGTTTTTTTTTTTGTTAAATTTTATTGTATTTTTAGATGTTGTTTTTCTTAATTGCTTCCCCATTTGTTAAGCGTTTAATTAGTGGCGAATTAAATTAAATTCCAATTAAAGTAAAAAGAATTGAACTGAAATAACTCATACAATGCAAACGGCAATGAGTGTTGAATTGCGTTAGAAAAGTAATCATCAATCAATTGAACAGTTGGTTCAGTTTTAATTAAAAAGTTTACATAGATATCTTTCGTAAAGGGTGTCTTTTATAGAGGTATAGAACTTTAAGTTGGCATTACTTTTCAAGATGGCGACCGATTTAGCAGCTGTCAAGTGATTTATTCTCAGTTTGGTTTGGCAATTCATCATGAATAGACTCATGCCTGAACAATGCTTGCAAATAGTGCAATTTCATTTCGAAAATAATGGTTCTGTGCGGAAAACGTATCGGCGCGCACTACGTCCATTTTATCGTCGACAAAATCGTCCATCAGAGCAGTTAATTCGATTAACCATGGAACGTTTTCGCACCACGTTTACTCTTATTGATAACTCGCATCCCCAGAGACGCTGTACGGTGCGTACAGAAGAAGCTATTGCTGCTGTAGAGCGTAGCATTGAGGAAGACCCGAATGAGTCCATCCGCCATCGATCACAGCAATTGGATCTGTGTCCATCCACTTTATGGAAGATTTTGCGGAAGGATCTGGGATTGCGTGCTTACAAATCCAACTCGTGTAAGATTTGAAGCCAAACGATCATCAAGTAAGGCGTAGATTCGTCGAATGGGCCCAAAACGAGATACCGTCGTTCCCGATTTTCATAAGCGAATTTTGTTCAGCGATGAAGCGCACTTCTGGTTGAATGGGCTACGTCAACAAACAAAACTGCCGCATTTGGAGTGAAGGTAATCGTCAAGTGTATGTGGAAATACCGTTACATCCAGAAAAACTGACTGTTTGGTGCGCTTTATGGGCTGGTGGAATCATTGGTCCGTACTTTTTCAAAAACGATGGTGGCCAGAACGTTACAGTCAATGGTGATCGGTATAGAGCCATGATTAACTAACTTTTTCATTCCTGAATTGAATAACCATGATGTCCAGGAGATGTGGTTTCAACAAGACGGCGCAACATGTCACACAGCTCGTGCCACAATAGATTTATTGAAAGACACGTTTGGTGACCGCCTAATTTCACGTTTTGGACCTCCAAGATCTTGTGATTTAACACCGCTAGACTACTTTCTGTGGGGCTATGTAAAGTCATTGGTCTATGCGGTAAAGCCACAAACGCTTGACCATTTGGAAGACAAATGTTGGAAAAAGTCATCGAAAATTGGACGTCCAGATTGGACTACATCCGCGCCAGCCGTGGCGGTCATATGCCAGAAATCATATTTAAAATGTAATGCCACAAGATTATCTTTCGGATAAATAAAATTCATGTCAATCGAAGAATAATCCATCGTTGTTTTATTGCAACTTAAAGTTCTATACCCCTCTATAAAAAACACCCTTTATTTAGGTGCGTGAATAGTAGTTCCACAGAACCCTGTTCAGTTACTGGTTTTTTGCGATTTCATTTTCACTTTGCTGAACTTAGATTCATAAATTCCAGCCACGGTTTAATTACTCTCATGGTCGTTATCACCTACGATCCTTTGAAATTCTTTGTCCACTCTTTTTATTTCTAATTTTCATTTCCTTGACATGCAAAGGAAACAATTCTCAGCATTTTTACTCTCCTCTGAACTCACACGCATTCTCTGCCTCCATGCATTGGATTTAATCAGAGAGCACTTATGCATTTCTTTGTGTGTGACCACACACATACACAGAAACACATGCAAATTTTCACCTAAAAAGCCGACAAAGTTATTAGTTTGTCGCTCGGCGAAACATAATTTCCAATTAACGTGCTTATGCCGTTTATACACGCTTTTAAAATACTTCGTATTTTTTTATCCTGTTGTTGTTGTTTTTAGTTTTAACTGGAATATATTGTTGTTGTTGTCCTCTACAGATTTTGTTATACTTTTTGCTATTTTGTTTGCAGTGAATTGAAAATAAAACAACAAAAAAAAATCATAATTTTTACCGTCATTTTTATCATTCTCATCATCATTAACGCCAACATTGTGTTCAACATCATATTGTCTTCAACGTAGTCATTGCTTTCGTTATTGTTTTTGCTGCTGTGATAATATTTATGATTCTGTATCGCAATTGCATTTGTTGTTGTAGTTGTATTTAATAGCTTCCAGTGATGATGATGATGATGATGATGATGATGATGATGACGTTGATGATAACATCTTTATGTCAGTTTTAAAGTCAAAGTAGTCTCGACTGTTGACGAGTGTCGTCAAAATGAATGCAAAAGAGAGTAAGTGAGAGAGAGAGTGTGTGTTGGGGTTTTTTTTGCCTGTGTAAGAACATTGTTGCTTAAAGAGGAAGGTAGAAGTGAAGCTCGGATGACGAGCGCATGATGATGTTGTTGATACTGATGCTGTTATTGTCGTTCGTTCATCATTCATGCTTATCAAAATGAATCGGCTTGTGTTGCTGTTGTTGTGCTATAAGTAGACGTTTTAAGCCAGTTTCGTTGATTTTTTCCTTTTATTTCGCGGGTTTTTGGGTTTTTTTTTGTACGTGTAAACATTGCGGGGAGGGGGAAATGTATTCTGTTGTGTTTGTGAAGTGATATTTTGTGTGAATTGAAACATTTCCCTGAATTCTGTTTAAAATAAAGCTTAAGTTGTTGTATGTTGCCTGTTGTTTGTCGCTGCCTGTGTCTCTGTGGTTGCAATTGTAGTTTAAATTTTATCACTTCTTCGAATTCTTTATTTGCTGGTGGTGGTGGTGGTGGTGATGGCATTCAAAACTATTTTAGTCTTTGGTTTTTATTTTTGTTACTTTAAGTTTTTGTTTAATATTCATGCCACATGGTTAGATTTTTATGTTTGTTTTTTTTTTTGATTTTTAAATAGAACTGCCACCACAAGTAACATAAATATTTGATGTGATTAACGTTGTTATTATTGTGGCTAAATTGCAAGAAGTACTTTGTATTTATTATGAGAATTTAAGTGATAATAGTGTTTAACACTTTCCATTTCGATGGAACCAAAATAAATAGGAAATTGGTCAACGTTATGGATACTATTGAAGTCGCCATGGTCTTGTAGGTAGTGTGTTGGCTTATTAGACCTGAGGCCTCGGATCAAACCCCAGGTCAGGCATATCCAACTAAACGAAATATGAAAAAATATTTCTTCGGCGACTTCCTCTCAGCAGATTTCTGGCAAAAACTCTGTGAGTAAATAAAAATTGCCATGAAAAGTTTCTCAAAAATCTGTGGTGTGAGAAACTAGGTCGTAATCCTGACTAAAGGGTTGTTATGACCAATTATGTATGCATGTATGGACACTACTTTTCCTTTTTTTATTTATTTTAAATAATCACCACATTTTTAATATTGAATTTATTTTGGGTGGGTTTTATTGCTATTGGCGATTAAATAAATTCATTGCCTTACAATTGAAATTTGTCTTTTCTACTTTATTTTAGTCAAAGAACGTATGTAATCTTACTCAGGAACTAAGGAGGCCAAGGTATTCTTAGACGGCCTTACCGTTGTATCCAGAATTACTATCATGAGGTACTCTGAGTTTAGATTTGTTTCTCAATAACTAAAACGATCCACAATAATCTGTAATTGGCAAAAATTAAGGTGAAATCAGTATCACACATACATAATTGGTCATTACACCCCTTCAGTCAGGATTACGACCTAGTTTCTCACACCACTTATGTTGTGTGCGTTAATTTTATATATGAGAGGCGGGACCTACAGTTTAAAGTCGACTTCGAACGACAGATTTTTGAGAAACTTTACATGGCAGGTTTATTAGCTCTCAGAGTTTTTGCCAGAAATCTGCTGAGAGGAAGTCGCCGAAGAAATACTATTTGTATTTTGTCTTGATGTCTGGCCTGGGGCTCGAACCCTGGCTTTTCGTCTAATAAGTCAACACACTAACTACTAGACTACGGCGTCTTCAGTATCATTGAATCTATTTAAGGTTATGCCTATTAAAACAGCCTCTCGAAATTGCTTCGAAGATCGGATAGGTAGTTTGAGTTGGCTGTGAGTCCCGGGGGGTTGGATGGACACACTTAAGCTACATGGAACCCGTTGTGATACCACAGTTTTCCACAGTTTCCCCTAATCCCGGAACCGCTCGGAGCTTCTGCTGAAGCGACTCAGACTGCCAAAGTAAATGCGTGACAATTCTTTCAGATTGTTTACATAGAGCATCAAGATACTTGTTTCTTCTAAAGGGTGTTTTTTATAGAGGTATAGAACTTTAAGTTGCAATAAAACAACGATGGATTATTCGATTGACATGAATTTTATTTCTCCGAAAGATAATCTTGTGGCATTACATTTTAAATATGATTTCTGGCATATGACCGCCACGGCTGGCGCGGATGTAGTCCAATTTTCGATGACTTTTTCCAACATTGGTGGCCGTATATCGGCAATAATACGGCGAATGTTGTCTTCCAAATGGTCAAGCGTTTGTGGCTTTACCGCATAGACCAATGACTTTACAAAGCCCCACAGAAAGTAGTCTAGCGGTGTTAAATCACAAGATCTTGGAGGCCAATTCACAGGTCCAAAACGTGAAATTAGGCGGTCACCAAACGTGTCTTTCAATAAATCTATTGTGGCACGAGCTGTGTGACATGTTGCGCCGTCTTGTTGAAACCACAGCTCCTGGACATCATGGTTACTCAATTCAGGAATGAAAAAGTTATTAATCATGGCTCTATACCGATCACCATTGACTGTAACGTTCTGGCCACCATCGTTTTTGAAAAAGTACGGACCAATGATTCCACCAGCCGATAAAGCGCACCAAACAGTCAGTTTTTCTGGATGTAACGGTGTTTCCACATACACTTGAGGATTACCTTCACTCCAAATGCGGCAGTTTTGTTTGTTGACGTAGCCATTCAACCGGAAGTGCGCTTCATCGCTAAACAAAATTCGCTTATGAAAATCGGGAACAACGGTAATCTCGTTTTGGGCCCATTCGGCGAATCTACGCCTTACTTGATGATCGTTTGGCTTCAATTCTTGCACGAGTTGGATTTTGTAAGCCACGCAAACCAAGATCCTTCCGCCAAATCTTCCATAAAGTGGATGGACACAGATCCAATTCCTGTGCTCGATGGCGGATGGACTCATGCGGGTCTTCCTCAATGCTATGCCCTACAGCAGCAATAGCTTCTTCTGTACGCACCGTACAGCGTCTCTGGGGATGCGAGTTATCAATAAGAGTAAATGTGGTGCTAAAACGTTCGATGGTTAATCGAATTAACTGCTCTGATGGACGATTTTGTCGACGATAAAATGGACGTAGTGCGCGGCGATACGTTTTTCGCACAGAACCATTATTTTCGAAATAAAATTGCACTATTTGCAAGCGTTGTTCAGGCGTGAGTCTATTCATGATGAATTGCCAAACCAAACTGAGAATAAATCACTTGACAGCTGCTAAATCGGTCGCCATCTTGAAAAGTAATGCCAACTTAAAGTTCTATACCTCTACATAGTACCGGGCATGTAGTCAGTAGGTGAAGAAAGTCTACTGCTCTTCCTCACCTCTGTAGCTTCTGCAGGTATCATTAGGAAGGCGTGCAAATCCAATGCAAGACCCCGACAACCACACCAAGCGTTCTTCTTTGGAGTTTCAATAGACTTTTGACACGACATTTGTGCCACGCTTGGCCAGTTCATGTGTTCTACAGTTACCTGGCATATCACCGTGTTCTGGCACCCCTATATTATAGATATCATGTCTTTCAGCGACATCATCGATATATCTGCGACAGTTGTACACTGTCTTAGAGTTTAAGGCTTTGATAGCCGCCTGGCTATCGGAATGGTATGGTAATCTCACGTTCAATGATACTTAAGTCTCCAATAATTTCCGCCGCAGCCTCTATTGGTGACACCTCCGCCTGTAGGACACTACAGCTTCCAGGATTAGTGCCAGAGCATTCCCTTGATGGATAAACTTTGAAGAACTTAATGGTTGTTATTGTTGTTGATTTGTTGGTGTGATTTCTGTTTTTTTAACAATATGATTGTGTAAACAAGAATTCCACTTTTTCTCTGATATGAGAACGGATAAGAAACAAGTCTAGAGCGAAGAGTAAGAAGAAGAAGAAGAAGCTATAAATTAACACGAATTCAAGGTTGTCTTTTTTATTTTCATAGAAGACAACAACTTCTTCTTCCACAAAAAAAAAAATTTAAATTCAAATAAAATTTGAAATGATGCGGATTATGTTTGGTTTGTTGTGAAATGTATTCACAAAACTGCACAAACAAGTGCAAATTGATACGACTAACCAACCAACAACAGAAAAGAAAGAAAAACTAAGAAGAAGAAAAAGTACAATAAATATTAACCAAAAATCCAATAAAATAACAACAACTTCATGCTTAGAATTGATTTATTAAGGAAATCCATACAAATCCAATTCAATGCTTTGGTATGCTTTAGCTTCAGAAGCCGATCTTCATAGCTAAGCATTGAACAACTGAATGTCAATTCGCTTTCGTTCTAATAAATTTGTTTAAAATTTAAAAAATAATAATAGGTCCATTAACCTTTTGTTTGGTTCAACTGCATTTTTAAACGACAATTTTTTTTTATTGACTTGCACTTGCTCGCTTTAACTTGTCCTGACGGGTTAATGAGTGCCAAGAAAATAATTTTTTTTTTAAATAAAATATTTTTCTTATTGCTGCAATTGTTGCTGTTGTTGTGGGTTAACATTAAAAATTCGGTTTTAAATTTTTGTTTTTTTTTTTTGGGAAACAAGATTTGAACAAAATTCAAATATTCACAGTGGCTGGGTTTGCAAACATTGATGAAAACACTTCAACAAAGAAATGAAACTGAGAAGGGGGCGTCTAATCTAATTTGAAAATCGAATTCATTAATTAATAAATACATACATACATACATACATACATACATACATACATACATACATACATACATACATACATACATACAATACATACATACATACATACATACATACATACATACATACATACATACATACATACATACAATACATACATACATACATACATACATACATACATACATACATACATACATACATACATACATACATACATACATACATACATACATACATACATACAATACATACATACATACATACATACATACATACATACATACATACATACTTGGTCATTACAACCCATCAGTCAGGATTACGATCTACCTTCTCACACCACTTATGTTGTGTGTGTTAATTTTTATACATTAGTTTCGGGACGGACCTACAGTTTAAAGTCGACTCCGAATGACAGATTATTTATTACATTTTTATTTACACTCAGAGTTTTTGCCAGAAATCTGCTGAGAGGAAGTTGCCGAAGAAATATTTTTTTCATATTTTCGTTTTGATGTCTGGTCTGGAGTTTGAACCGTGGCCTTACATCTAATAAGCCAACACACTACCTACTAGACTATACCGATATTAATAAATACCACAACATAATCAGGCCTAAGCCAAGGCAATGAGCCTGTTTAGGCCTTTAATTTAATTCAGTATGAATTTATTATTTCTCTAGTTACTCAAATTATTATTTCTCCAAAAATATACATGACTTTACATAGTCAAAGTCAAGGTTAAACGCTTTTGTGATTACTTGACTCAATATAAGTCAAGCGTTTGTTAGTGAATAAGGTCAAATCAGAACTAAGGATCGAACATGTGCTTTGGTAGGATCATCTGCTTCTATCATACATACATAATTGGTCATTACAACCTTTCAGTCAGGATTTCGACCTAGTTTCTAACACCACTTATGTTGTGTGTGTTAATTTTATACATGAGTGGTGGGACCTACAGTTTAAAGTCGACTCCGAACGAAAGATTTTTGAGAAACTTGTCATGACAATTTCCATTTACTCTCAGAGTTTTTGCCAGAAATCTGCTGAGGGGAAGTCGCCGAAGAAATATTTTTTGTATTTTATTTTGATGTCTGGCCTAGGGCTCGAACCCTGGCTATACGTCTAATAAGCCAACTTCATCTGCTTTTATCACAGCATTCAATAGATTTCAATACTTCCCTATATCCTCCTGCTAAACGCTAAGTTCATTACCGTTCTACACCAGAGATCAGCAATGAGTATTCAAAAAGACGAGTAGAATCGAATCATACTCATAATTTCTGATACTTATACGCATTCATACTTATTTTAATATCATGTAACCTCTGGCACATATTCAAAGTTTGAAGTACTCATCTCATATTCATCCTTAAGAACACGTATGATGTTGTTGATTTCGTCGCTCCATAACTCAACATATATACGAAGCACAAAATAAGTAGGAATCGTGTACGAACACTAAAATACTTACTAGAACATTTGTGTGTTTGCTCTGCTTGCTGCTCTGTGTCTTTTTTGCTTATGTGTCTGTTTTCTTATGTTGTAAATGCAACAACAACTAAGACTATAAATTTTGATTAATGATTCCCTCCACTCGAATCTTTTATAAGTATTATAAGTATTTTTCTAAAGTTATGAATCCTTAATGAGTAGACTTATGAATCGAACATATTTCAAATGGTATGAGTTTGATGTCAACGTTGTACGCATACGCAGTGCAACCTGTACTTATAAATCAATGTTGTAGTGAGTACGAATGAATCAGAGTACATAGTTAAATTTCAATATTGTTGACTCACTTATATTCAAAACTTCATGAGTGCTTATGAGTATCGAAAAAAGAATTCATTGCTGATCTCTGCTCGGTCTGAAAATGGAGGGGGGGGAGGAATAGTAATATGGTGACGTCATAATTTTTTGACCGAAGGATATTTAAAAGGATCAACTGATAAAGGGTCCGCCAAATAACTTTTTTTTTGAAAATGCTTTAAACAAAAAAACTACTGAATATTTTCTCAAATTTCTTTTTTTATTTGAAAGTACAATCCTTCCGGTTAATGAAGGAAAATAATTTCATTCAAATGGCTGCCTCGGCTGGCCATGCAGTAGCCTACACGATCGGTCCAATTCTTAAGCACATTATCGATTGTGTGCAGCTGTATTTCACCAATGGCTTCAGGAATATTGTCCATTAAAGCGTCTATTGTCTCTGGCTTGTCGGCGTAACACTTATCTTTGACGGTCCCCACAAATAATAGTCCAAAGGTGTCAAATCGCAGCTCCGAGGTGGCCAAACGACATCAGCTCTGCGGCTGATAATGCGATCTTCAAAAACAGGGCGCAAAACATCGAGTGTAGCTTCGGCTGTGTGGCACGTAGCGCCGTTCTGTTGAAACCAAATGTTGCCAATATCCTCCTCTTCCATTTTTGTGAACAAAAATTCGTTCAACATGGGCCGATAACGATCGGCATTGACTGTAACGGCCACTCCTCGCTCATTTTCGAAGAAAAATGGCCCAATTATGCCTCGTTTTGGGTGCGTCGGCTGTTCAATGTATGCGTGCGCGTTTTCTGTGCCCCAAATGCGACAATTTTGCTTGTTTACATACCTGCCAAGATCAAAATGAGCTTCATTTGAAAAGATGATTTTTTTTGCCAAAATCGGCATCTTCTGGTGTAGGCTACTGCATGGCCAGCCGAGGCAGCCCTTTATGTACTTCCATACAAAAAAAAAGTACCAAACTCTCATGTGTCTTAATTTTTTTTTGATGATGGTGTAGGGTATTAATTAGTCGAATTTAATTAGCCGGGTATTAAATTTTATTTTTATTTTCATCGTTTCAATTGAAGTTACAGTTTAAGTTGTTGCTGCTGTTGTTGTTGTTGTTGTTGCCTTTTGTTGTTGTATTGAATATTGCATTTGCATTTGCAGAAAATGGGTCAGCGTGACTGAGTGGATTTAAATTTGCCACTCGAAATTTTGTTAAATAAACTCGTAAATTTTGTATGCATTTCTGATACGTAATTGTGTGTATGTATGTTATGTGTTTGTATGCGTAAGTAGCTGTGCATTAAAGTGTGTGTGTGTGTGTGTGTTTTGTATTTGAATTCTAATAAGTGACTCTCTAATGCACAAACAGTGTCCGACCTCAATTAGCCGTGTGAGTGCGTCTCGCAGAAGAGTGCATTAAATGAGCAAACATTTCATATTCGAATGTTTATTCGTTTATTTATTCATTTTATTCGGTTTGTTTGTTCGATTATTGATTTGAGGCTGTCGATGTTGATGATATTTTTCCAAAAAGGCAAACAAATACGAGTAGTAGGCCTACATGTATACACTCAAAGAAAAAAAATAAAGAAAATAAGAAAATATAGAGAAAGAAAGATACCAAATGATCTCAACAAAATTTTGCAACCCAGTGCAAATTTAGTGGATTCACTTGCGTTTTCACTTTTTTTTCATTACAAAATTTATCGAAAATTTATTTATCCTCCTCCCTCTGCTGAATCTGAATTTGAAATTTCATTTTAAATTTGAATTTTAAAGAAACTCAAAAGACATTATGATTCATTGCGATTGGAGTGAAAAGAAAAAGCTTGACTGTGAAACCAGAGTAAATTCAACAAATTTCATGGTCAATAAGTAAAATTTTTTTATTGAGAAATAACGAATGTTTGCAAATTTCAAAATTGAACTTCAAACTCCGATTTAAATGAAATTTATTTGAAATCTTAAAAATAAAAAACTTCATATTTAAAATGAATATTTTTTGGTTTAAAAGCGATCATAAAATAAAAAATTCTATTTTTTTTACTAAACGACTTCTTGTTAAATGTCGAAGATTATCTTTAAAATTTTATCTGTTGCTTCTTATTTAGGCAATGCAATGAAAGAAGAATAAAAGAATTCATTATTCTGGCGCTCTTAGAATTTTTTTTTTGCTATTCTTGACTAATTTTCTATTGCTCTGCCACGTTGTCAGATACTGGAGCTTGTGCTGTATTACAAATAGGGATTGCAGTGAGTATGTATATGGAAAAAAATTAAAAAAATAATCCCACGAAATCTCCTCGGCTTTCAAATGTTTCAGGAACGGTTAAAATTAAATAATATTTTAACTTAAGGACTGTTACGGTGAAGTCGCCGTAGTCTAGTGGGTAGTGTGTTGGCTTATTAGACGTAAAGCCAGGGTTCGAGCCTCAGGCCAGACATCAAAACAAAAAAAATTTCAAAAAAAAATATTTCTTCGGCAACTTCCTCTCAGCAGACTTCTGGCAAAAACCCGAAGAGTAAATAAAATTGCCATGAAAAGTTTCTCAAAAAAATCTGTCGTTCGGAGTCGACTTTAAACTGTAGGTCCCTCCGCTCATGTATAAAATTAACACACACAACATAAGAGGTGTGAGAAACTAGGTTATAATCCTGAAGGGTTGTGATGACCAATTATTAAAAAATTATTGTTTTAAGCAAACCTAAACGCAACTATTCTAAAAGAACCCGATAAAATTAAATTGTTTTTCAAGAACGAATTGCCTGTATTCGTTTAAAATTTTTTTATCGTAGTGATGTTAACAATATTTGAACAAGAATTTGACAATTTGTTGCCATTGAAGTTGCCGCAGTCTAGTAGGTAGTGTGTTGGTTCAAGGCGCAAGGCCACGGTTCAAACAGCAGGTCCGATATCAAAACGAAATATGAAAAAATATTTCTTTGGCGACTTCCTTTCAGCAGATTTCTAGCAAAAACTCTGCGAGCAAATAAAATTGCCATGAAAAGTTTCTCAAAAAAATCTGTCGTTCGGAGTCGACTTTAAACTGTAGGTCCCGGCATTCATGTATAAAATTAACACACACAACATGAGTGGTGTGAGGAGCTAGGCCGTAATCCTGACTGAAGGGTTGTAATGGCCAATTATGTATTTATGTATGTATGTTGTCATTTATGTAGACCTTGAAATATCGGATTGTAAAGGGTGTTTTTTACAGAGGTATAGAACTTTAAGTTGGCATTACTTTTCAAGATGGCGACCGATTTAACAGCTGTCAAGTGATTTATTCTCAGGTTGGTTTGGCAATTCATCATGAATAGACTCACGCCTGAACAACGCTTGCAAATAGTGCAATTTTATTTCGAAAATAATGGTTCTGTGCGGAAAACGTATCGCCGCGCACTACGTCCATTTTATCGTCGACAAAATCGTCCATCAGAGCAGTGAATTCGATTAACCATGGAACGTTTTCGCACCACGTTTACTCTTATTGATAACTCGCATCCCCAGAGACGCTGTACGGTGCGTACAGAAGAAGCTATTGCTGCTGTAGAGCGTAGCATTGAGGAAGACCCGAATGAGTCCATCCGCCATCGAGCACAGGAATTGGATCTGTGTCCATCCACTTTATGGAAAATTTTGTGGAAGGATCTTGGTTTGCGTGGCTTACAAAATCCGAACTCGTGCAAGATTTGAAGCCAAACGATCATCAAGTAAGGCGTAGATTCGTCGAATGGGCCCAAAACGAGATTACCGTTGTTTCCGATTTTCATAAGCGAATTTTGTTTAGCGATGAAGCGCACTTCTGATTGAATGGCTACGTCAACAAACAAAACTGCCGCATTTGGAGTGAAGGTAATCCTCAAGTGTATGTGGCAACACCGTTACATCCAGAAAAACTGACTGTTTGGTCCGCTTTATGGGCTGGTGGAATCATTGGTCCGTACTTTTTCAAAAACGATGGTGGCCAGAACGTTACAGTCAATGGTAATCGGTATAGAGCCATGATTAACTAACTTTTTCATTCCTGAATTGAATAACCATGATGTCCAGGAGATGTGGTTTCAACAAGACGGCGCAACATGTCACACAGCTCGTGCCACAATTGATTTATTGAAAGACACGTTTGGTGACCGCCTAATTTCACGTTTTGGACCTGTGAATTGGCCTCCAAGATCTTGTGATTTAACACCGCTAGACTACTTTCGGTGGGGCTATGTAAAGTCATTGGTCTATGCGGTAAAGCCACAAACGCTTGACCATTTGGAAGACAACATTCGTCGTATTATTGCCGATATACGGCCACAAATGTTGGAAAAAGTCATCGAAAATTAGACGTACAGATTCAACTACATCCGCGCCAGCCGTGGCGGTCATATGCCAGAAATCATATTTAAAATGTAATGCCACAAGATTATCTTTCGGATAAATAAAATTCATGTCAATCGACGAATAATCCATCGTTGTTTTATTGCAACTTAAAGTTCTATACCCCTCTATAAAAAAACACCCTTTACATGTATTTTCGGTGTCTCTTTCTAAACCACATCAACTTTCACTTCAAATAAATTCCATAAATTTTTAATTTCCCAATTCCAGTTGAAAAATTTCTTCATTCGCGTAAACCCTACTGATGATGGATTTCTTCTGTAAATAATTTTTTCTTTTGTGGCACATGTTGCCGTTCTCGCTATGATCCATTTGTTGTTGTTGTTGTTTGTATTATAAATTGTTTTTTGCGTTTTTACTCTTTATTCGGTGTGTGTGTGTTCGTCTTCTTGTGTATATTTTTGCGTAAAAATAACGGCCTTCAGTCCAATTAAAATCTCATTGTAAATTCTAAATACAACAACAGCATCAGCATCAACAAAAAAAAGAAAAAATTATTTTTCTTTTAGAGATGCCCTCGCTCGCTCATACTTATACTTTCGTCCATTCATTTAGGTTTTCATATCATTGAACGATCAGTTGCATTAACAACAACTGGGTCAATAGTTAAATTGAATTTTTTTGTACTCACAAATAAATGGATTTCTTTTTTTAAAATAATTTTCGCGTTGAAATTATTTGAAAAAGAAGATTTTGAAGATTTCCAAAAAAAAAAAAAACACGAGAATTAATTTACTGCGGTTAATAAATGACTTTCAATCTCTTCCGTTCTCCCTTTCTCTCTCTCTGTCTGTGCCTTAGTTACATAAGTTTTGTTTCATTTTCAAATTGTTGTTGTTATAAATTTTAGCAGAAGTTAGTCATTGTTTATCAGGTTCAATGAATTTTTAATGTTTTTTTTTCAATAAAAATTATTAAAAAACAAATAAAACTCCGCCATAAGAATACAAAATAAAAGAAACAGAAACCAAAGAAGGCAGGCAATAATTAATAATTGCACTCAATTAAAATATGGACATGGTTAGCGATTTAATTATTCTCCAAATTTTGTTTTTTGTTTGTTCTTATAAACACCACCATGCATTATTGCATATCCATATTCACGTACATATGAGAGTGTATGTGTGAGAGAGAGTGCTTGTCCAAAAACGGAGAATACCAAAAATCGAATATAAAGACCGAAAGAATTTCTATACGGTGGACAACGAACAACAAGCAAGTGTTAAAGGAATGTTTTTGTTGTTACGTTTTGTTTTTTTTTTGTTTTTCTAACATGAGATCATGTCTTGTGAGGAGCTCAATACAGAAGAAAAATAATAAAACACACACACATTAGTTCTATTTATTGTGTTTCAGTCCATTTCAGTCCATTCCAATACAATGCATTCATTGCTCATAACCATAGAAGGCAAAACGTACATTTGTTGGAGCAATTTGTACGTTTTCTGTTTAACAAAATATTTTAAATGTTTTTCTTTTGTTATTGTTGTTAATATTTTTAGTTTTTGTTTTTTTGTGTGTGTTTTGTTTATTGCAAAAGACATTGTCGCTGTCAAATACAGCTGCAGCAGCAGCAGCAACAGCAGACATTGTTGCACATTTTTCATAAAAATACTCTTTTTTATGGCCAAAGCACAAAATAAATCATTCGTGATTATTTAAACGTTTCTTTTTTTTTTTTTTGATTTGTTTCTCGTTTTTCATCTTCATCTCTTTTTTCAATATTTTGATTTGTGTTCGTTTTTATTGTTTTCATTTTTATTTGCATTTTTGAAAATAACAACAAAAAAAAAGGAACAGAATTTCTAACATTTGAATTGTAGTAGGAGACGAATTTTAGACACCCTTGAATAGCTCTATTAGAGGTACTCAGAATGTGTCTTGCTAAAGGCTACTAAAAATTTGTTAAACAATACAACTAGAAAATAAATAATTAACCCATTATGGTATTGCATTGCATTGCTGTTGTCATGCAGCTTCTTGTATCCTTTAGATTACAATTTTTTATTCTAATGGTAGTAGAAACATTAAGTGTATGCGTTTGATTTTTGTCTCGTGCTGTGTTCACTTGTGTTTACATACATGCACTTGTGAAGTCCATACAAAATTAAACAAAAGGCTATAAAAAGAACTCCAGTAATACCGAAATAAAAATATAATTTAAAAAATTTTAATTCCTTTTTTTATTAAAAATTAAATTAAAAAAAAAATGAAATTTAATGATTTGACTAGGAATCAACACTTAAACACTGTATAGATGATGTTTTAATTACTTTTTAACTTACTTTTTAACACAAATTATGTTTATCAATCAGTGATCAGAACTATCTCGACCACAGATGCCTGGTATAGCGAGAATCCCTCGATAGGGCAACTTATTTCAATTTCATACTACGGTTGCAAAATAGAGATAGAGGAAGATGGACGGCGAGACTTATTCCGGACATAAGGCCATGGATTGGTCGGAAATTTGGAGAAGTAAATTAATACGTTACACAGATGCTATCGGGTCACGGATATTTAAGGAAATATCTGCACAGAATGGGCAAGACCGCCTCCCCTTACTGTCTTTACGAGGAAGGGGAGATAATTGATGACGCAGAGCACACCGTTTTCGAGTGTGCACGCTGGCAGAGCTCTCGCTCAGCACTGACGTCGATAGTTGGGACGATCACGGCCGGTAACATTGTCGGGATTATGATCGCGAGTAGGGAAAATTGGACCTCAGTGGCGAATTACGTGGAGAGCATTCTAAGACTGAAGAAGAGGGATCTTGAGGCTGCGGAACATGTGGGCACGCCGGAATAGATGAAACTGGCACACGTGCCAAGCGGAATTCGAGGTAGGGACCTGGACTTAAGGAATAGTGGAGACACTTAGATGTCTCTTCTACTTTCGACACGCAGTCCGGACGCGGATGTGAACACGCAGGGGCCAAAGGGACTCCACTCCGAAGTAATACCACCGTAGTTCCGGAGTGGGCACAACAAGTCCACGAGACGAGGGGGGTTTTTAGTGGGTGAGGGCCCCACACACGGGGGACGTGACGACTTCCTTAGGTACATTTACCCCTCCTTGGCGTGAAAAAAATACTACGGTTGCAAAGATCTGGCTGCATAATTGTCTATCAGAGCACTCGATTCTAATGCGATGAACTACAACATGGTGTACAACTGTTGCAGGTAACACAACGAGGTTGCAGATCAATGTTACTAGGTCACGGGGACATTCCGGGTAACTGCAAGGCGGATGAACTGTCTAGACGTGGCACAACCACCGAACTCGCTGATGAATTGTTGACATTGGGAGCTCCTTAAAATTGATAGTACGATCGGGGATTCCATCAACAATAAGTAAGCGGCTTCGGACACGAGGAGAACGGCAAAGAAAATCTAACCAAGTCTGGATGGAGGTCGAAAAAAGAGGAGATGGAGGTTAACAGATTCTTGAGAAACTTTTCATGGCAATTTTTATTTACCCTCAGAGCTCTTGCCAGAAATCTGCTGAGAGGAAGTCGGCGAAGAAATAATTTTTGTATTTCGTTTTGATGTCTGGCCTGGGCTTTGAACCCTGGCTTTACGTTTAATAAGCCTACACACTGCCTACTTGACACGTTAACCCTTATCGCAAATAAATTTTTCTTCAATATTTCTTCCATATTCTAGGCTATAAAACGGTTTAGATTTTATTTAAAAATCAATAAATTCGATCAAACGATGGACCAAATAGTAATTCCATGAGCATTTACTAACTACGACAATCCATAATTAATCCAAAAAGTAAAATTATTCGAATACTTCATCTGCCTAAGTCATTTAAGGCAGAATTTCACAGACAAACTTTTAAACACAGGTCAGGCTTAACTGTATTGCAACTTTTCTACCCAGCCAGTGTACGAATGTAACGAGGGGGTTAGAAATCGTTTCCATTTTTAATTTTCAATCGCTCTCTGGTTGTGGTTGTGTATGTGTACGTGTATGTGTACATGTATGTGTAATGAATTCGTTTCGTCCATTAGAGTCCACACATTTGTTTGTTATTCCTGATTCTTTTTGTTTTTTTTCTTCTTTATTTATTTTATTTGCTGATTTCATGTTCATGTTCGTGTTCTTCTTGTTTTTGTTTTCATTTGTTCCCTAAACAATAGTTGATGTTGTTGTTGCCGCTGATGTTCTTATTAATTTCGTTCTGTTTCTGTCATTTCTTAATAATTATTTTATGATTTTGCCATTCATGCTATAATGAATGATTCGTTCATGCAATTGTTCCAAAAACAAAAAAAAAACTAACACGAATGACATCAGCAGCAACAGGTAATTGTTGTTGTTGTTGTTATCGTTGCCCAAATGTACAAAAAACTTAAAATTTTTAATTTTTCTTATTATTTGTTGTTGATGTTTTGTTGCTTTTAAAACTTTTTTTTATTAATTCGCCTGCAAAAAAAAGTGGTGTCTGTCTGTCTCTCTAATTGATATCCGAATGACAATTTGCCACTGGCTGCCTGACTGTACTTATAGTCATCGTGCGTTTTTAACAGTGTGACACTCTTGTTTTATGTCAACAATTCAATCATACGACTGCCATTATATCAACTGAAGTCATTATTGTTTAAAAAAAAAAATGATTCTTTTTTTGTTGTTTTTGTTTTTGTATTTAAAATTACTTCCCCGTTTTTATTTTGTTCGTTTCTTGCGGTATTGTTTTTATTGTTGTTGTACATATTAACACATGAAATGAAATGAATTTAATTGCCTTGAAAATTAGTTGCAATTTAAGAACTTTAATAAACAACAACAACAATCTTAACAATTGAGATGACATTAAGATACGACAACAGGTACTTCTTAAGAAGTTTAATCGTTTTTTTTGTCACTTAAATTGATGATGAGCTGTTTGTCATAAAAACTGTCATCATCAGATTGACATCGATTACAATAAAGACTGTAAAATGCAATACAAAATTTGTTATATTTTGTTGCATTCAAATAGAGAAATTCTATTTATTTACGAGTCGTTAATGGGGTACCATATGCCAGTTATTCGGTTTGAATTCTTTACAACGCTGCGCACCGATATTGAAATTAATCGATCACACCATTACGCTGTTGGCTGCCATAGAGCGGAAATCAGGGCAACCGCAAAAGATTGCATAAAATATAGAATAAGTTTGAATTGCAAGATCGTATTTAACGATTACTATCTAGGTGCATACATAAATACAACCCTTCAGTCAGGATTACGACTTAGCTTCACATACAACTTATGTTGTGCGAGTTAATTTCTGCACATGAGTGGCGGAACCTACAGTTTAAAGTCGACTCCGAACGACAGATTTTTGAGAAACTTTTCATGGCAATTTCATATACTCTCAGAGTTTTTGCCAGAAATCTGCTGAGAGGAAGTCGCCGAAAAAATATTTTTTTAAACTTCGTGTTGATGTCTGACCTGGGATTTGAATCGAGGCCTCACGTCTAATAAGTCAACACACTACCTACTAGACTACGGCGACTTCAAATGTATGTACATACGTGTAGTAAAGTGCTTGTGACATTGATACCAAAAATTTTGCCAGCTAGAAAAGCGAAAGCGGAGTTATAAGAAACCGTATTAAATCTGATCTTTAAACACTTTTGCAGAATAAAAGAAAAAACTAGGATGACCGAAATTCTATTCCATGTGGTCAAATAGACTCTGAACAATAATCGAATTTAAGTTGAAAAGATTGGATTGAAACAATGATTTAATATGTCTGATTTTATTTCCAATTGTTAATCTGAATCTGAATATTCACTTTATAGGCTCAAAAAAGAACTAAAGGTTCCCCGGTTGTAATACAGGACAACGTAGTAAGGCAATACTATTAGCCCGCTAATAAAAGTTCCCCCACATACATACTTAATTGGTCATTACAACCCTTCTGTCAGCATTACAACCTAGCTTCTCACAACACTCATGTTGTGTGTGTTAATTTTGTCCATGAGTGTCAAGAGACCTACAGTTTAAAGTCGATTTCGAATGACAGATAAAAATTAAACCTTTTCATGACAATTTTAATTAATCTCAGCAGTTGTTTTCGTTTCGTTTTGTTCGAGATGTCTGAGTTGGGTTTCGAACCACGTCCTTACGGATAATAAGACGACACACGACCGTCCAGAGATCAGTAATGAATCGTGTTGTCCCTACTCATAAAAAAAATTCGATCAAATTGCTCCACGTCAATGTCAAGCAGACCGCCAGCAGCTAATATGCCAGCATTATTGACTAGCATTCGCTACTCATAAGCACTCATGAAATTTTGAATATAAGTGAGTCAACAATACATATTGAAATTTAACTATGTGCTCCGATTCATTCGTACTCACTACAACGTTGATTTATAAGTACAGGTTGCAATGAGTATGCGTACAACATTGACATCAAACTCATACCATTCGAAATATGTTTGATTCATAAGCCAACTCAGTCGGATTCATAAGTTTAGAAAAATACTCATAATACAGTCTTAGTTGTTGTTGCATTTACAACAAAAGAAAAAGACAGATAAGCAAAAAAGACACAGAGCAGCAAGCAGAGCAAACACACAAGCTTCTAGTAAGTATTTTAGTGTTCGTATGCGATTCATACTTATTTTGTACTTCGTGTATAT
The DNA here is from genome assembly GCA_932273835.1 of Sarcophaga variegata. Classification (NCBI taxonomy): domain Eukaryota; kingdom Metazoa; phylum Arthropoda; class Insecta; order Diptera; family Sarcophagidae; genus Sarcophaga; species Sarcophaga variegata. The sequence continues at coordinate 116,586,700 of OW026361.1, forward strand.
GTTGAGTTATGGAGCGACGAAATCAACATCATCATACGTGTTGTTAAGTATGAATACGAAGAGTACTTCAAACTTTGAATATGCGTGGAGGTTCCATGATATTAAAATAAGTATGAATGCGTATAAGTATCAGAAATTATGAGTATGATTCGATTCTACTCATCTTTTTGAATACTCATTGCTGATCTCTGGTTTGAATCAACATCCTTACGTATAATAAGCCGACACATAACCGAATAATAATTTTTTAGTAATGTTTTGATTTCATTCTTGGAAATCAAAAGCAAGTTCCTCGATTTAAAATATTTTTTTTTTGAAACTTTCACAACGAATGCAGGATGTTTAAATTTTTTTTTGGAAATTTCAATTTCTTTTTATTCTAACACACTGTGTTTGCAGTTGCGACTCCATTTGCTGCTGTTGCTGATGCTGTTGCTGCACTTATTGCCGCTAATCTCGTATCACAACACTCGCATGTGATAATAAGACCACAAATAAAACAGAAAAAAATATTAAAAAAATAAATAAATCATGAAAATGTCCTTGAAAACAATTTCTATATGTATTGTGGTACAATGGCGTTAGTATTGTAAAATTACACAAAAAAGAAGACGAAATAGAAAATAAAAAGCTCCAGAAGAAAAAAATATTCAAAAGATTAGAATTGTTTAAGAATGACTGTGTGTTAGTTACCCTACACTACGATGTAATTGAAATGAAAATGAAATTTATTTAAATAAATAAATCTTTTTATATATTACAGAGGACATTTGATTTGATTGTTTACAAAATTAAAAATTCAATTATTATGATGAAGTTCGATGGTGGTACGGCAGTCTGAAGAGGGTCACCTCAAAATCTGGTGACCGTGAGTAGAGAAGCGAGGAGAGTCTCAATGCAAAATTCAAAATGGATTCTTATGGAACATGTTACCTTCTAGAGCCTGAACTACTTTATGTGGAGAAGATTAAAAAATAACAAAATGGCGGCGTTTAAATTTTTTTTCTGTTTTCGCTTATTTTTTTCCATCTTAATTGTTTAATACAATTATTAGCTGTTGATGGCTCAAAAACATTCCAGTTGAGCTACTAGGGTGTTTTTTTTATAGAGGTATAGAACTTTAAGTTGCAATAAAACAACGATGGATTATTCTTCGATTGACATGAATTTTATTTATCCGAAAGATAATCTTGTGGCATTACATTTTAAATACGACTTCTGGCATATGACCGCCACGGCTGGCGCGGATGTAGTCCAATCTGGACGTCCAATTTTCGATGACTTTTTCCAACATTTGTGGCCGTATATCGGCAATAATACGGCGAATGTTGTCTTCCAAATGGTCAAGCGTTTGTGGCTTTACCGCATAGACCAATGACTTTACATAGCCCCACAGAAAGTAGTCTAGCGGTGTTAAATCACAAGATCTTGGAGGCCAATTCACAGGTCCAAAATGTGAAATTAGGCGGTCACCAAACGTGTCTTTCAATAAATCTATTGTGGCACGAGCTGTGTGACATGTTGCGCCGTCTTGTTGAAACCACATCTCCTGGACATCATGGTTTTTCAATTCAGGAATGAAAAAGTTTGTAATCATGGCTCTATGCCGATCACCATTGACTGTAACGTTCTGGCCACCATCGTTTTTGAAAAAGTACGGACCAATGATTCCACCAGCCCATAAAGCGCACCAAACAGTCAGCTTTTCTGGATGTAACGGTGTTGCCACATACACTTGAGGATTACCTTCACTCCAAATGCGGCAGTTTTGTTTGTTGACGTAGCCATTCAACCAGAAGTGCGCTTCATCGCTAAACAAAATTCGCTTATGAAAATCGGGAACAACGGTAATCTCGTTTTGGGCCCATTCGACATCATCTACGCCTTACTTGATGATCGTTTGGCTTCAAATCTTGCACGAGTTGGATTTTGTAAGCCACGCAAACCAAGATCCTTCCGCCAAATCTTCCATAAAGTGGATGGACTCAAGATCCAATTCCTGTGCTCGATGGCGGATGAACTCATTCGGGTCTTCCTCAGTGCTACGCTCTACAGCAGCAATAGCTTCTTCTGTACGCACCGTACAACGTCTCTGGGGATGCGAGTTATCAATAAGAGCAAACGTGGTGCGAAAACGTTCCATGGTTAATCGAATTAACTGCTCTGATCGACGATTTTGTCGACGATAAAATGGACGTAGTGCGCGGCGATACGTTTTCCGCACAGAACCATTATTTTCGAAATAAAATTGCACTATTTGCAAGCGTTGTTCAGGCGTGAGTCTATTCATGATGGATTGCCAAACCAAACTGAGAATAAATCACTTGACAGCTGTTAAATCGGTCGCCATCTTGAAAAGTAATGCCAACTTAAAGTTCTATACCTCTGTAAAAAACACCCTTTACTACTATTTGTCTTAGGAACATTGTCCCAAAATTCCAGTGAATTCTACGACGAAAAAAATGTGTTTAAGTTGCGCTTAGTTGGATGAGTTGTACTATTTAGTGTTTTTCTCCTTCTTTACGTATCGTTTGAGGGGAAAAGAAGATCTTTACCTTAATTCTATGGCTTTAAAGTAAAAAAATCGATAATTAAACATAGGAAAGTATGCTGATTCCTTAGTACAGTAGCATAGTTTAGTAAAATATTATACAATTTGATTTATTAAGTTTTGTTCGTTTTTTTCTGATCAATTGTTTAGTGTGCTATGTGAGCAATCACCGCCCTTATTAGTGTAGGGTATTTAAAATGCACTTACAAACAGCAGAAGAAATAATCTTTTAACGCCGCCTGTTTTTGTTTCAAGTTCTGGCATAAAAATGATGTTTTTTTTCTATTGTTTTTGTTGTTGTTGTTCTTAATTCTATTTTTTTCGCTTTTGTTGTTTTAGTTTTTAGTGCAATCAGTCGCCTTTTTATTGTTAATCAGCAATGCATGCAAAACTAAACAACAACAACAACAACTACAGCAATAATAATTTAAACAGTTTGTCAGTCAATCAGTCAGTCAGTCAATCAGTCAGTATGTCACTGAGCCAATGCAATGCAAACAAACAAAAGGGAAGAAAAGAAGCCTGCTGGCCTGGCAAGCAATTGCATTTCGTTCCAATGATCTGGCATGTAAAAAAAAACAACAAAAAAAAATATAAAAATAAAGCCAAGTGTAATATTTTTCTAATCTTAAGAAATGCAAAAATGATATGAAAAATAAAAATAACAAAAACAATAGTAACAACAAATCATTGAGGAAATAACTCAGCTATAACAGCGAAGTGCAAAAGCACAACCAACGACAGCGACAGAACACAACTACAAGAAAATAAAAAGCAAATATCATGGAAAATATTTACATTTTTTTCATACAAATAATACAACACAGCACAACACAACACACCATAATAAAATAAATACAAATTAAATAATAGTGCGCAGTGGAACTGCAAAATTGTACTCATGGAAAATGATGGAACTTTTCAGTTGAATGGGAAAATAACTTTGACTGTCTGATGCTAAAAAACGGGAAAAGAATGATGGAGGTTCCATGTATCCTCATTTAATATGTTTATGTTGTCGTCGTAATATTGATTGTATGGCTGGAATGTAAGAACTTTTTTCCAACAGGAGGAATACTCGAATGAGTTCAATTCCAATTCTGATTTGCTTCAAACTCGATGTATTGTTTGAAGTGAAGAGCCGAATACGAAAAGCGCTTAACAAGTGTTATTAAATGTTGAAGTTTTTCGAATAATTCGATTTCAGTGACGTAATTCATCACGGTTTCTTTCCCTGATCTTCTCTATAAAAGGCACAAACGAATAGAAAAAAAAAATAATACTTTTACTATTTATACTAAATAGTTGTTGTTTCTGACTGTTTCCGATGTTTTATGTAAATTTAAAATTTTCATTTCAATTTTCCACCAATCGACTCCACTGTGTGTGATGTTGTGGCTGCATTTATAGTTGTTCTAGAGATGTAAGCAGAAGAGAAGAAAATAAGAAGAAAAAAAAAAAACGAATTAGAAAATAGAAAAAATACATTTTCAAGGCCATTGACACAATCCAAAGTAAGCAAATGAGCAAAAACAAAAACAAACAAATAAATAATCAACACTAGTCAGTCAACAACAAAATGCAACAACAACAACAAGTCCATTCAATACTATAACAATAATAAAAACCATCACCACCACTTACAGTCTAAAGCTGCCGACAAACATTTCTCTTTCACACCTTTAAATCGCCCGCTCCAAAATAAAATTCTAAGGGAGATTTGAGCAGAACATTTTATGAATTCTAAATACAAACAACAACACCAATACCAATACCAATACCAATACTAACATCAAAAAGAAGAAGAATAATGAAGACGCAAAACAAGAAAATTGCAAATAATGACACAAAAAGTTTAAGAAAATAATAATAAAAATAAAAAAAAACATTGAAGTCGTCGATCACAATCGCTAAACAAATTTAGCAAACGATGGGAGTGAGGAGTGGCGCATCATTAGCAGCTTCTTTGTTTTCCTTGCCATAACAATTGCATCGGGTAATGAGTAAAACAACTACGACCAACTACAATACACAACCATCGTCAGTCACCAACATCAAGAACAACATCATCGTCACCATAGTTATCGTTTTTTTTTTCAAACAAACAAAAACGACTAAAATGAATATAAGGGTTGGAGGGGTAAGGATGAAAAGAACAATACGTAAGATATTGTTGTTATTGTTGTCGTTATGTGACCATGGCAGACCATAAACCATAAACAACAAATGCCGAAAACCAACGACAATATCAACACCAACACCAACGAGAATAACATTAACGAAAACGTTAAACTTACGTCGCAGTAACACAACACAACCGTCACAGTCATTAGAAACAATTTCAATATTAGTTGAGAAGAAGAAGCAACAGCAATAACACTAAAACTTCTTAAGGTTTCATTTGCATGGGGACATGAAATACATACAACCTTTTGCTGGCAAGAGCATCAGAGAGGTGATGGATGGCGAAAGTAGTTACTACAGCTGTAATAATTAAATGAGGGGTTGTTGTTGTTGTTTCTCTGCTCTTCATGTTACTGTCTCTGTTTATTTCGTTTTATTTATTTAATTTCGTTATTTTTTCGTAAAAATTTATCTTTTTGAGTACATAACTTCAAATCCCTAGCAGGCCAGATTTTTTTAATACATACATACATACATTACAACCCTTTCATTACAACCCTTCAGTCAGGATTACAACCAGTTTCTCACACCACTTATGTTGTGTGTATTAATTTTATTCATGAGTGGCGGGATTTACAATTTAAATTCGACTCCGAACGACAAATTTTTGAGAAACTTTTCATGGCAATTTTTATTTACTCCCAGAGTTTTTGCCAGAAATCTGCTGAGAGGAAGTCGCCGAAGAAATATTTTTTGTATTTTGTTTTCATGTCTGGCCTGGGGCTCGAACCCTGGCTTTACGTCTACCTACTAGACTACGGCGACTTTAATACAATTCGATAGAAATTTAAAATGATTTTCTATGAAAAAAGGGATCGAACGTAGACCACAGATGCAAGTGTTAATGAAGGCCTAATGCTTGATCGTATGCCAAACATCTCATCATAACAGTGTACATACCGTACGTAACTAACTGGGTATTCTCAGGGCGTTTTACAGGGAATCGTAACATCGTTAGTAGAAGGAGGCAGGAGAACTGATTGTAATCTTTCCTTAAATCGCATGGCCATCCATCGATTTTCAAAAGCCATTGGCCTATTGGCAGTATTTCTTTTCTATATCGAATGTTTGCTCGACGGTTTGGATTTGTGGTACTGTAAGGAGCCCAACTTCTAGCCTTAGTAGGATCTCACCCCTCTCAAAGAGAGACTGTAACATAATATAACTTAAGCACACTTGTAGATAAACTTTTAAAGACGGCGATCATCAGTTTGAAGTCGCCGTAGTCTAGTAGGTAGCGTGTTGGCTTATTAGACGTGAGGCCTCGGTTCAAACCCCAGGTCAGACATCTCCAACTCAACGAAATATGAAAAAATATTTCTTCGGCAACTTCCTTTCAGCAGATTTCTGGCAAGAACTCTGAGAGTAAATAAGAATTGCCATGAAAAGTTTCTCAAAAATCTGTCGTTCGGAGTCGACTTTAAACTGTAGGTCCCGGCACTCATGTATAAAAATTAACACACACAACATAAGTGGTGTGAGAAACTAGGTCGTAATTCTGACTAAAGGGTTGTAATGACCAATTTTGTATGTATGTGTGTACATATGTACGTACGTATGTATGTATGTATGTATGTATGTATGTATGTATGTATGTATGTATGTAGACATGTATGTATGTATGTATGTATGTAGACATGTATGTATGTATGTATGTATGTATGTATGTAGACATGTATGTATGTATGTATGTATATATGTATGTATGTATGTATGTATGTATGTATGTATGTATGTATGTATGTATGTATGTATGTATGTATGTATGTATGTATGTATGTATGTTTTTTTTTTTTTTTTTTTTGTCTTGAGCCGGAGGTGGGAATCTTCGAAAGACACTTTTGTTCCAACAAAAGAGTGCACGATTCACCATCACTGGTGCCTACGTACTAAACCCACCCCCTACACACTACAACCACTCTCCCTCCGCGGGACTGCCGTAAGGTATTACTTCGCGGAGGGCTGGTTAGCTTGAAAGCTTTATCACGTTAATTCAAATTTCGCCTCCGTTCCTCCAGTCTTCGGGGTACTATCAAAACTTCAGCCATTCTCTGGCTATATTGACTCCATAGAATCCTACGATTCAACAGCTCTTCCATTAGCCGGTTTGGTCCTAAACTCGTTTCCCCGGGCCATCTAAATCTGGGACAGCATGTTAGAATATGCTCCGCATCTTCCTCCTCGTCTACTCAGTTTGGGCATATAGGAGAAGTGTCATGACCAAATCTGTGCAGGTACTTCCTGAAGCACCCATGACCAGTTAGGAACTGGGTCACGTAGTAGTTCAACTCGCAATGTTCGTTCTTCATCCAAAGGGTTACATCAGGGATAAGGCGAAATGTCCATCTTCCCTTTAAACTGCTTTCCCATCGTGACTGCCATTTGTGCATGGAAGTCCTTCGTTCCTCCGCTTTTATAGCTGCTATTCGTCCCGGGTGCTAGAGACGGCGAAGGTATATCCTCCTCATCTCATCCGCCAATAAATCTATTGGTATTGTCTTTGCCAACACCAATACCGCTTCATCAGACACTGTCCTGAAGCCACTTATCCATCTAATCGCGCTTAGACGATACACCGAGGACAGTATCCTCCTTGTCGTCCCCACGGAGAGTGCCTCCGACCATATTGGGCAAGCATACAGCATTATCGACGTTATTACCGCCGAAATTATCCTCCTTTTGAAAGGACCTGGCCCTCCAATATTTGGCATCATCCTCGCCAGTGCTCCCTGTGTTACAGATGCTTTTTCGCCGATGTATTTCACGTGCTCCTTGAAGTTCAACCTGTCGTCGATAATCACTCCCAGGTATTTTATCGCCCTCTTCGAATCGATCCTTGTGCCTCCAACGGTCAATTCCATATTCTCCACTACCTTCCGGCCGCTTATCAAGACGGCCTCCGTTTTATGCGCAGCAAGTTTCAAACCTGCTTCATCCAGCCATGCTCCAACCTTTCGAATCGCTGTGTTCGTTTTCTCCTCTATTTCTCCTACCGTTTTAGCTACCGAGACTATGGCAATGTCATCTGCAAAGCCCACAATTGTAGTCCCATAGTAGTTCCATAGTAGTGGTCCAAGTACGGAGCCCTATGGGACTCCCGACGTCACTACGTATTCCTGCTCTCCTTCATCCGTTAGGTATATTAGCTTCCTGTCCTGAAAGTAATTATTCAGAATCTCCATTAAGTATGGCGGCGTAGCCATGTTAAAGAGGGCTCTCATAATACGCCCCCAATTCGCGGAGTTGAACGCGTTTTTAACGTCAAGTGTGACAACCGCGCAGTACTCCATGGTGCCAAATCTCCATCTTTCGCCCTCTATTGCATCTCTTGCAATGTCGACCATTGTATGCATGTATGTATGTATGTATGTATGTATGCATGTATGTATGTATGTATGCATCAGTTTCTTACAAACTACCTTCGTTGCTTCTCTTCTCGACAACAAGAGAAGTAAGCACGAAAACCAGTTCGTTTGGTACACAGAGTATCAGAATAAAGCTGGACAGAGGGCTTCATAGACATAATGAAGTGAACTTGTTTACCCATTCTATGAGTAAAGTCGAGTATGGATTATTTATTTATTTTATTTATTAATTACAATACAATTACAAATTATATTCTAATTCATATACGAGCGTAGTAACTTGACCATATGCTCGGTGTAGTGAGTCTGTAGTGGGAATCGAAGCTACGACTCTCACGCTAATAGTCTAGCACACTACCCACTAGACTACCAGGGCACCCGAGTATGAATTAAAAATGTTGAATAACTGAATTTTATTATGCGAGTTCGTATCATATTAGCAAATAATTGTAGCCAAAGTGAACTACTAGTCAACAGGATATAATTTGAAATTTTAAATTAAATCCAAACATACTTTTGATTATCAGCTATAGTAGCCTGTTATTGTCTACATATGTATATGTATGTATGTGCAATTTCCGCATAGTATATGTGTATATACATATATGTATTCTTTGTAATTCTAACTTTTCAATAATCGCTACTGTAAGTCTAACAAAAGCCAATCCACTCGATTGATTTGAATTTAAAATCTCTGGAATTTTGTGTGACGTCTTTAGAATATGATTTGTTGCTAAATCAAATAAAATCAAATAAAATCAAATCAAATAATAAATAAAAACAGAAAACAAAAATTATCGCAACAATTTAACGCTTTTTTTTTTGTTTTTTTACACAACACAAGTAGTTTCTAATGGAATTTGATTAAGACCTGCTAACAATACTATCGCATATAAAAATGTTAATAATTCATCATCATCATCATCATCATCATCATCATTTCTTTACATTTTTTGATGCATTTTTATTTCTTTGTTAAAGAAAAATATTTGTTTGTATGTTTGATTGTTTTTTTTTTCATTTTTTATTTTTTCAAACATTGTTTATTAAAGAAAAATGAAAAAAGTTTTTATTTTTGATTTTTTTTATACGTATTTATTCAAGACATTACTATCGTCTGCTGCTTTAACTGCTAACGCCATTACCATCATTTGGAGGAGGCAGAGTGACTCACTCATATGGTACCACCTTTTCAAGTTCAAGGTTAAAATTAGATTTTTTTCACTCTCTTCGCTTAACTCTTTCGTGTATTTTAAACTCTAATTAGAGCTGCTACTGTTGTTGTTTTTTTTTTGATTTGATTTTTAATACCATGACGATGTTGTTGTTGTTGTTACTCTAATGCTATTTTTTTTAATAATGATTTGTTAGCGTTTCATGTTATTACGTTTTACGTTTTAAATTTTTTTTTATTTTTTGTTGTATTTTATTTTGACAGTAAAACCGCGGATCTGCCAAATGACTGGCGATCCATCGAAAAGAAAAATGTTTTGCATGCAATTTGACACAAAAGTACTGTGTATAGCAAAAAGTACACACATTAAGTCGATAATAACTTAACTACGGCGAAATAAATTTATTTTTGTTTGTCGTCTCTTCATCAAATTAATAACAATTAAAATGACAAATTATTACAATTATTATGGAGTTGAGTAAAAACTACACAACATAAACGCAACATTGTTAAAGAGCCATTTGAGGAGATTCAAAATGAATTTTAAGAACGAAAAGTTATTCTCTCGTAGGGATTAGAGATCAGCAATATTCAAGAAGATAAGTAGAATTGAATCATACTCATAATTTCTGATACTTATAAGCATTCATACTTATATTTTAATATCATGCAACCTCTATTCATATTCAAAGTTTGAAGTACTCTTCGTATTCAAACTTAACAACACGTATGATGTTGTTGATGTCGTCGCTCCATAACTCAACATATACACGAATCACAAAATAAGTAGGATTCGCGTACGAACACTAAAATACTTACTAGAAGATTGTGTGTTTGCTCTGCTTACTGATCTGTCTTTTTTGCTTATTTGTCTGTTTTCTTTTGTTGTAAATGCAACAACAACTAAGACTGTAAATTTTGATAAAGGATTCGTGTCACTCGAATCATTTCTAAGTATTATAAGGATTTTTCTAAAGTTATGAATCTTTAACGAGTAGGCTTATGAATCAAACATATTTCGAATGGTATGAGTTTGATGTCAACGTTGTACGCATACGCATTGCAACCTGTACTTATAAATTAACGTTGTAGTGAGTACGAATGAATCAGAGTACATAGTTAAATTTCAATATTGTTAACTCACTTATATTCAAAACTTTTTTGAGTGCTTATGAGTAACGAAAAAACGATTCATTGCTGATCTCTGATAGGGATTTGTAGTTACCTGATCAAGTGGGATTCGATATAAGTTAACAGATGGACATTGAGTTTAAAAGATGGCTTCGACGAATGTGACTAAGCCAAGGCGATGGTAGATTCTAATGATTTTATTGCAGTCTCTATAAAAGAAAGGCGATTAACAATTCCTCCAGGCATGGAAAGTTACGCGTTCTATGGGCACCTAGTGGTTAAAGAGTGTTTGGAACTAAGAAAATGAATGTTCTGGCTAATAGAGTATGACATACAATACATACATAACATACATACATAATTGGTCATTACAACCCTTCAGCCAGGATTACGACTTAGTTTCTCACACCACTTATGTTGTGTGTGTTAATTTTATACATGAGTGGCGGCGCCTACAGTTTAAAGTCGACTCCGAACGACAGATTTTTGAGAAACTTTTTCATGGCAATTTTCATTTTCTCTCAGAGTTTTTGCCAGAAATCTGCTGAGAGAAAGTCGCCGAAGAAATATTTTTTCATATTTTCGTTTTGATGTCTGACCTGTTATTTGAACCGTGGCCTTACGTCTAATAAGCCAACACACTACCTACTAGACTACAGGGACTTATAAGCTTGGATAAAACAATGTCTTTCATTGCATTGAAGTCCAAGTTCAAAAAGTGTAGGGGAACGTCACATCGATTAGTGTGGAACAATGTGACACATTAGGAAAATTACAAAGATGCTCTGGTATAAACTTGATGTATTAAAAACCATAATAATTGCGATTTGTGTAAGCTAATGGACGTACCCGACCTTACGTTTACACTTGAAATGTATTGGTGAAGATATCGAAACGATGGAACAGAATTCGTAAACTCGAGATCTTAATATTTTGAGGATAAAAATATATCGGGGAACACTCGTTTAAGAGGAGTGGACGGGAGTATATAAAATATAAACTTCCCATGAAAAGTTTGGTTGATATCCTAAGCCATCATGGAATGGAATGGTAGTGGTTGGTAGACCCTTGGTTAGTTTCCTCTGTTTCTACCTATCTACCCAACTAGCTTCCTCGTTGGTTTAATCAATCAATGATAATACAATGCATTCAATGTGCTTCAAAATAGAAAAAGAATTCTGCTGAGATAGATGCCTTTCAGCAGTAAATTTTGTATGAATGATTCGAGTCACTCGAAGTCGCCGTAGTCTAGTAGGTAGTGTGTTGGCTTATTAGACGCCAAGCCACAGTTCAAATCCCCGGTCAGACATCAAAACGAAATATGAAAAAATATTTCTTCGGCGATTTCCTCTCAGCAGATTTCTGACAAAAACCCTGAGAGAAAATAAAATTTTCATGAACAGTTTCAGAAAAATCTGTTGTTCGGTATCGAATTTAAACTGTAGATCCAGCCACCTATTTACGATTAAAATTAACAGATACAACATGGGTAGTGTGAGAAACTATATTGTAATCCTGACTCGAGGGCTGTAATGATCAATTCTGTTCTGTTCTGTTCTGTTCTGTCTGTCCCTGAACTGTTAAAGAATGAATAAATGTTTTGGGTCTTTATCGATCGAATGTATGGATGGGATGCCTATTCTAATGGAATAGTTTTCTTATTTAATTTCATTTCTAAACGCCAAAATATGTTCCCAATTGTTCACAATAATTTTTTGCACATTTTAAATTTTTCTGTTCACGATCAGCAGAACAGCAGGAGAAGAAAATGAAGAAACAAACAAAAAAAAAAATTAAATTCTACTTTAAATTTTCTTTTCGTTCAATTGAGGTTTTGGTATGGGCTCGTAAAGTGTTTTAATAGTTGCTGCTGCTGTCGTCGTCAGCTGCCGCTAATGGCGTTTTTCCATTTTTTTTTGCTCTTTCTGTTCGTAATTTCGTAATTTTTCCATTGAAATGCATTAAAATTCACGAAATGCATTTCTAGACAACCCCATATATTGCGTCTTATTGTCTTGGGCAGAAAAAAAATTGCAAAAAAAAACCAACAAAAACAACAAAAACTGAAATACAGAAAAAAAAATCGTTTAAAAAAAATTCTATTCATCTGCGATTCTATGAGGCAGACAAGTCGCACCGAAACGATCAGTGCTGTGCCGGTCTGTGCTGGGCTATAAGATTCTCTGTAAATCTTGTTCTCTTGCCGAGTATTTGTTGTTGTCTTTTTGTTTTTTTTTGTTTCTATTCTGTTCTGTTCTATTCTATTTTATTTTCTTTTTTTTTTGTTTTCCTATTTCAGTTACGAAATGTAAAAAAAAAGAAAAAAACAGCAACAAAAATAAATAGAAACCGCTGGCTAAAGATGAAATAAAAACCAGAAATAGAAATAAAAACTGAAATGAAAAAAAGAAAAAAAAAAAAACAATGCACTGACACTGCCTACAAAGAGCCTACAAAGAGTTTCATCAGCCAGCCATCAGCTTATATTTTTTTATTTAATTTTGCACTCACATGTAATGTGTAATGTGTTGTTGTACATTAGAATTGTTATTCTACGATGATGATGATGATAATAATGATGTTGTTAATAACTAACTGCCTTATGTCCAATATATTTATTTGCTGGCAGCGGAGAGGAGTGCAGCAGTAGAGAGTAGCTGCTGGGGCTCTTTGTGAAGCCATCTTAAACGCGTTTAACGTTTCGATGTTCGGTTCGGTTCGGTTTGGTTTGTTTTGGGTTGGGTTGGCTTGTTGCTTTTGTAATTCAATTCATTACGAAACGATTCGATTTGTTTCGTTTCGTGTACGATTCGATTTATATTTTCAGCTTAACTGCATTGGAATTGCATCCAAATGAAAAATGGAATGGAATTGATGGCAGGCAGAGAGTGTACGTAATTATAAATTATTTGCGGTTTATTTTCTATGACCATCATTGTTGTTGTTGTTGTTTTTGTTATTGTTGTTATTGTTTTATATTAACAAGTAAATATTTATGGCACCATTTATTAACATGAAATTTTCTTATTGACTCAATAGTTGTGTGTGTGTGTTAATCTGCTGTGCTTAGAACCTGTGTGTCAAGTGTATGTGTCTGTTTGTGGTAATTGTGTGGCCTCTGTATGGCTTCCTGATGCATTTTGAGCCAATCTTTTAATACGAAACGCTTGTTATTCTAATCATTTTTAATTCTCGTTTCATTAAATTTCCTCTTCCGCAATTGCATTCATAAATTGCATCTTTTTCTGTGTCTGATCTTATTGATCGATGGGTTTGGGTGATGGTTACGTAATTTCCATAAGAATATTCATCATACGCTATGATAGTGGAGTTATACTCTTGATCACAACGAAGCGATAAAAGAAAATTTTTTCGCTCTGACTGCTGCTAAGTGGTCAAAAATAACATTGTGAATCTTATATACTCGGAGATTAAATAGCCTTTGCGGTTTTTTTCGAACAAATTAAGATGAATTCCTTGACAAAGCATCGTAAGCTGAGACAGTCATGGAAGGGTTTACATAGACTTAATTAGTGAGCTTATATACTCATGCTATGAAGTCGCCGTAGTCTAGTAGGTAATGTGTTGGCTTATTGGAGGTAAGGCCACGGTTCAAACCCCAGGTCAGACATCAAAGCGAAATTATGAGAAAATATTTCTTCGGCAACTTCCTCTCAGCAGATTTCTGGCAAGAACTCTGAGAGTAAATAAAATTGCCATGAAAAGTTTCTCAAAAATCTGTCGTTCAGAGTAGACTTTAAAGTGAAGGTCCCGCCACTCATGTATAAAATTAACACATACAACATAAGTGGTGTGAGAAGCTAGGTCGTAATCCTGACTGAAGGGTTGTAATGACCAATTATTTATGTATGTAAGTAAGTATGTACTCATGCTAAAGAAATTCTGCTTCATTAATGACAACATAAGGATACTGTTTTCCCATTTGCTTGAGATGAACGTACGTATATGCATGGCCATCAAACATATCTAGATTTGGAACTAGAAAGCGGAATTGGTGTTTTAAGCCAAGGAACATAAATACTGTTCGCTATTTTGGCTTAAACTCACACATACACTCTACTTAGGAGTGCAAAATTGCTTGCTTTTTTGATGTCCCTGCATAGGTGTCCTCCCCTAGTAAATGTTTCTGTTCTTTTTAAATTTTTTTTGCTGATTTTTGTAGAGAAGAACCTATGCAGTTGAATTTAATACAAAAATCATTTCTTCAGTGTGATTCATTTTCAAAACTTCAGAACTGATTTGGTTTCAATTAAAGACAGAAGTTCCGTGTGCATTTTTGGCAGAACAGTTGATGACTTTAAAAATCAAATTCTTTCGAAATATTTGACCCGTTTAGTCACTGTTTTTGTTTTTTTTTTTTTTTTTTCGTGCAGCCTTTTAAGCAACGCTTTGTTTGAGTCAGGAACCTGTGTTTTCTTTTTCTTTTTCTTATTTTTTTTTTATTTAAAATCTTTGCAGCAATAAAACGAAATTTTTTTGTTTTTCAAGTTCATTAAGAAGTAGCCGCAGCAGTTGATTGTTTCTGTAAGACATTGTTGCCAAATTCCAAAACCAAAAACGGACGATCTTTTCTACTTTAAAGAAGATTTTAATTCTTTCCCTCTCAATTTGTTTCTTCAAAGCAATAATAATCAATTAAATTGCGAAAAAAAAACAAAAAATCATAATTTTGTTGGTTTTTTTCCGAAAAGTATTTGGAGAGCAGCAGCAGCAACTTCAAAAAAAAAATTAATTTTTGCTTAAAATTTTTAATTTTTTTTCTGTTGGTTCTGAAAGGTTCACGAGTGGTTCCATAATAATCAACCAAAAACAAAAAAAAAAATATTAAAATGCATGTCTTTTAAACATGAACAGTGTGATAAGGAAGTAAGGGTAAGAGAAGGGGGGGCGGGGTGTGTGTGTGTGCTAAGGAGATGGTTATAAATAAAGTGTTAATAGCTTGGCTTAAATTTAACCTTGAATTTGGTTAATAACGTCTTTAACTTCTCTTTTTTTTATTTGTTGCCGTTTTGTGCGAAAATAAACGTATAAAGTGTTGTTGTTGTTGTTTTTTTTTTCAAAATTTTATGTGCATTTAAAACCAAAAAAAATACAAAAATAACAACAACTACAGAAAATCGTTAACAATAAGAAGAAGTATTGGCTTGCTTTTTAAGACTGTTTGTTTAAAATCTTTGCTCTGTGACTTGATTTCTTGTTTTTTTTTTGGTTTTTCAGAAAAAAAATCTGAAGAAAAAAAATAAAGTCAGCAGGGTTTATTGTCGCTGTTTCTTATGATTTTTTGGCAGAAGAAACAAAAAAAAACGATGAATAAAAAAACAGAATTTACTTCCATTTTAACCGATGAAACTGACGATGATGATGAACTTTGCAAAAATTGACAAAATCACGCAAATTAAACCAGGTTTTGGTTGTTTGTTTTGTTCTGATGCTGCTGCTGCAGAAAAAAACAACAAGAAGAAGAACAAGAAAAAAGAATTTAACTTTAAAAATCTCATGAAAAAAAATAAGAAAAAATTCCCCAAAAAATTATTTTCAAAAGAAATTCAAAGAAATAAAATTTAATAAAAATTTATTTGTTTAATACGCAATACATGTTACCATTCACACCACCACCACCACCCCCACATTGAAAAATAATTGCTTTTAAAATGGCGCATAAAACAGATTTATGGTCTTTAGAACACGGAGATGAAACCCACTGTATCAGTGGTAGGTACATAAGAGTTTTTCCTTTATTTTAGATTTTCTTTCTTCGAGCCGTGTGAAGCCATAAATCACACTCTCTGTGAAATTAACAAGAAAATCTCTCGCTCTCTTTCTCTCGTTAAACCAATAAAGCAATTGAATACGACTTTAAAGCCGTTCAGTCTGGATGTCTGTCCGACTTTGCAACCGACTATCGTTTAGCGTTTAAACTTTATGGTGTTTTGTTATAGTTGTTGTAACATGATGGAGGTTGTCTATTGGCTGGTTGCATAAGATTGGGTTGCCTGGTTGGGTTGGTTGGTTTGGTTTGGTTTGGTATGGTTTGGTTGCTTGCTTCATTGTTACATTGAAAATTAATACTTCAATGATGTTTTGCCTGCTGTTGTTGCTTTTGGTGCTGCTGTTTGAGTTCCACTGCCAAGATTAGAATTGTAGAATCTTTACTTGACCTTGGCAGTGAAGCATATTAAATGATTCATTTGCAATTTGCAATGGCTAAAGATATGCTAGAAATAGATACAGAATTACAATATAATCGAAGAAAAAAAATGTTTTTCAAATTCAAATTGAATCGCTTCGAAAACAATACTTTTTACACAATCATTTTCTATTTTTCTCTCTGTTTTATGGTAATTGCGACTGTGAGAATTTGTTGGTAATTTTTTTCTGTTTTTTTCTGTTGTTTTTTTTTTACTGAGAAACAATAAATCCTAAAATTACTAATTTCCTGTTTTAAATTTTAATTTTTAGAGAAAAAAAAAGAGAATAAAAAATAACATTTGCAAATTACAAATACACTTATAAAAAAAAGGAAAATAAAAAGAGATCGACTAATATTTACTCATCATGTTCGATTTTCACTTAAAAAACTAAATATTTCATTAGGAATTGTATGTCATTTGATTCTTTTATACTTACTTAACCGATCATTACAACTGTGGAGAAAAGGAAAACAACCTAGATTGTCACACCAACCATGTTTTTTTATAGCTTTACGAGCTAAACGTTGGGAATCTTCGAAAGACATTGGTAGCCCGGCCTACCAATGTGCACGATTCGCCGCAAGACTTACTCTCGGCTTGCTAAACGCATATGTACTAAACCCAATCGCCCCCCGGGGACAACAATCAAGTACTACTTCGGGGGGGGTGGGGGGTGGAGATTCAGCGAGTGCTGCCTTCAAATTCTGTTGACCTTGCTCTCTCAGCCAATCTTTGCTGCGTCAATACCTTCCTTGCGAAAACACATACTGCGTTCCAATTGTCACATGAGGTTAACATCAGGTTAACTATATTATCGGGCGTTACCTGGAATCCTATTGTCCTCTCCAGGCAATTTCGTTGAGCAACATATCGCGGGCAAGCAAAGAAAACATGATCCGCCGTCTCCCTTTTATTGCGGCATTCTGGACATGCCTCGTCGACGTCATGACCACACTTATAGAGATATGCCCTATAACATCCATGGCTGGTTAGTAACTGTGTCAGGTAGAAGTTCACCTGACCGTGTCCCCTTTTGGTCCATTCGCCTATGCTCGGTATGAGTCTGTGGGTCCATCTTCCCCTGGTTGAATTGGACCAGTCGTGCTGCCATCTGTGCATAGCGTCATCCACTAACTGAACAGGATTGGAAAGATCCATTCCCCTCCTTGTGTCATGTTTCCTCCTTTCTACATCCACTACTAGCCTCAGAGGCATCATCCACGCAATCACCAATGCTGCATCAGTAGACACTGTGCGGAAGGCAGAAATCACCCTGAGAGTTGATCTCCTGTAGGCTGCTTCTATTCCCGCTCTATAGGTCCTCTTATCTATGGCCCTGGCCCATATAGGGGCCGCATATATAGCGTTCGATGTCACTACCTCCATCAGTAACCGCCTCCTCTCTTGTTTTGGGCCTCCCAGGTCACACCATGTCGTGCGAGTGTGTGCGTGTGTGTGTTAATTTGTATCCATGATTGGCCCGACCTACAGTTTAAAGTCGCAATGATTTCCGCATAGAATTCAGGAATGAGCTGTTCAACGACGTGAACCTTGTGCAATGCATTAACATCCAGCTGCTGCGCTATCTTGTGCATGTCGTTCGAATGGAAGAGGATGCTCCGGCAAGACTGATATTTGATGCGGGTTTAGCGGAAGTCGGTCTAGACTGTCTGTGTTGGAAGGACCAATACAAGAAAAGAAGCTCAGGCGCTTGTGTTAAGGCAGGCCGAAATCCGTAAATCGGGTTGTTAATGGCCAGTTAAGTAAGTAAGTCAGTAAATAAGTAAGTAAGTAAGTAAGGAAGTAAGAGTACGCCTGGTCCCTTTGATGTTGAGAGCTAAGCCAAAGTAAATTACTAAATATTTGGTTTGCTTTGTTTGTCCCTTTTTAAAGTGTATTGTCCTGAAGCGCTAATCAAATAATAAATTTAGTCGCTGTGGTCTAGTAGGTAGTGTGTTGGCTTATTAGACGTGAGGCCTCGGTTCAAACCCCAGCTCAGGCACTAAACGAAATATGAAAAAATATTTCTTCGGTGACTTCCTCTCAGCAGATTTCTGGCAAAAACTCTGAAAGTAAATAAAATTTCCATGAAAAGTTTCGCAAAAATCTGTCGTTCGGAGACGACTTCAAACTTAGGTCCCGCCACTCATGTATAAAATTAACGCACACAAAATAAGTGGTAAGAGAAACTAGGTCGTAATCCTGGCTAAAGGGTTGTAATGACCAATATATATGTATGTTTGTATGAATGTATGTATGTATGTATGTATATATGTATGTATGTATGTTTGTATGAATGTATGTATGTATGTATGTATATATGTATGTATGTATGTATGCATGTATGTATGTATGTATGTATGTATGTATGTATGTATGTACATATGCTAATCAAATAATTTCTTGTAATAGAATACACAGAATTTTTCTACGTGTATTTTATGCAGTGCAGTTTGTTGTTTTTGTTAAATTTTTATCTTTGAATCGCCTTTTTTTTTCAATTCATTCTTTTTAAAATCAACCATGCGAAACCGGTTTTTTATTGCTGTTGCTGTTGCTGTTTTGTTTTTTGCTGTTTTTTTAATGAAATTTTTTAACAATCGAAATTAGAAAAAAAAATTATTCGAATAAATTATTCATTAATTGTCAAAACTAAACCACCCACTCGCTGAATTAGAATTTGAATTACGGCAAATGTGACAATGCCTGATCCGTTCGCTTGTAGCAGGCTGTCGAATTTTTTTTTGTGCATCCATCAATGCCACCAACACCACAGCATCATCATCAGCAACATTGTCAGCGTCATCTTCATTTATTTATTGATCTTCAATAGTTTCTATTCTCATAGTCATCGTCATCACCATTATTATTATCGTTATTGTTATCGTTATCGTTATCGTTATTATTGCCAAATCATTATTTGCATTGAATTTGATTTTTAGAAACAATCATGGAAAAAAAAGAAAAATAATTGCAACTACAACAATAGCAACAAAAACATAAATTGTTGGAAGCATTAACGAACATAATTTTATTCACACACACACACACCCACACACGCACACACAATTGTAGCATGTATTTTTGTTGAATTTTATTTACAAATGACACTGTCAATGACAATGACAATTACAATAACAACAATAACAATAACAACAATAATTAATAATTAACTATGTATGTATGTATTTATTTATTTAAAGTTTTTTTTTTATTTTTTTAAATTCAAAATTCACTTGGTTTTTTTATGTGTGTGTGTGTGTGTGTGCATTTATTTGATTGTTTCATGCCAATGATTACGAATGACGAGAACATTATTTGCAAGAGACAAGTTCAAGGTCTTCTTCATTTAGAATTATTTTTTTTTTTAACGAATTTGTTAATAATTTTTTAAGAGACGGTTATTAAAAAAACAAAAAAAAAAGGTAATAATTTCAGTAATCATTTGTTAATTGAAATAAAAAAAAAAACAAGAAGAAGAAGATTCTTTCTGTAGAAATATTTTGTTAACAAAACCTACACATTTCAGATGAAATTTTAGCCTTTTTGCCAACAGGTTTTATTTACAACACTTTAATACGCAGTCGATTACGGTCGAGATAAGCTGCTGAGCACAGAAAAAAACAAACAAATGTCTACAGCTTACAGTACTGGCCAACAATCTTGGTACAGTTCTTAGATAATTTACTACACGTACTTATAAAAAACGTATAAAATAACTTTTTTTAAAAGAATTTTTGTTGAAAAGTCTCTCACATTGTTGTACACTCTTCTAACGAATTGGAGCCTTGACTTGAATGAGGGCCGTTCAGTATGAAGTTCACCATCTCAATTTAGATTGAATTTTAAATACCTGTTTGTTTTGACATATCGAGAATTCCATACGCTAATCTGTTCCATTATGGACTTTGAATGATTAGTGGATGAATAGACTCAGGACCAATCTTGATAGAGCCCTTTAATAATACATCTTCAGGCATTTGAAAAACCAATCGGTAAAGCGAGACGAGTCGTCGATGTAGTGACAATTGAGAAGATGTACAAGAATTGATGATTCCTACCCCACAAATGTTTTGTCTTTCAAATGGAAATAAAGGGTGTTTTTTATAGAGGGGTATAGAACTTTAAGTTGCAATAAAACAACGATGGATTATTCGATTGACATGAATTTTATTTATCCGAAAGATAATCGTGTGGCATTACATTTTAAATATGATTTCTGGCATATGACCGCCACGGCTGGCGCGGATGTAGTCCAATCTGGACGTCCAATTTTCGATGACTTTTTCCAACATTTGTGGCCGTATATCGGCAATAATACGGCGAATTTTGTCTTCCAAATGGTCAAGCGTTTGTGGCTTTACCGCATAGACCAATGACTCTAATTAGCCCCACAGAAAGTAGTCTAGCGGTGTTAAATCACAAGATCTTGGAGGCCAATTCACAGGTCCAAAACGTGAAATTAGGCGGTCACCAAACGTGTCTTTCAATAAATCTATTGTGGCACGAGCTGTGTGACATGTTGCGCCGTCTTGTTGAAACCACATCTCCTGGACATCATGGTTATTCAATTCAGGAATGAAAAAGTTAGTAATCATGGCTCCATACCGATCACCATTGACTGTAACGTTCTGGCCATCATTGTTTTTGAAAAAGTACGGACCAATGATTCCACCAGCCCATAAAGCGCACCAAACAGTCAGTTTTTCTGGATGTAACGGTGTTTCCACATACACTTGAGGATTACCTTCACTCCAAATGCGGCAGTTTTGTTTGTTGACGTAGCCATTCAACCAGAAGTGCGCTTCATCGCTAAACAAAATTCGCTTATGAAAATCGGGAACAACGGTAATCTCGTCTTGGGCCCATTCGACGAATCTACGCCTTACTTGATGATCGTTTGGCTTCAAATCTTGCACGAGTTGGATTTTGTAAGCCACGCAAACCAAGATCCTTCCGCAAAATCTTCCATAAAGTGGATGGACTCAAGATCCAATTCCTGTGCTCGATGGCGGATGGACTCATTCATGCGCATGCTACGCTCTACAGCAGCAATAGCTTCTTCTGTATGCACCGTACAGCGTTTCTGGGGATGCGAGTTATCAATAAGAGTAAACATGGTGCGAAAACGTTCCATGGTTAATCGAATTAACTGCTCTGATGGACGATTTTGTCGACGATAAAATGGACGTAGTGCGCGATACGTTTTCCGCACAGAACCATTATTTTCGAAATAAAATTGCACTATTTGCAAGCGTTGTTCAGGCGTGAGTCTATTCATGATGAATTGCCAAACCAAACTGAGAATAAATCACTTGACAGCTGTTAAATCGGTCGCCATCTTGAAAAGTAATGCCAACTTAAAGTTCTATACCTCTATAAAAAACACCCTTTACAAAAAACTGACAAAAGCATAATCTGACAGGGCGCCACTGCTATGTTCAAAGAAGTGGTAAGATAGGATTTAGGGAGCCTATTAAAGTTTCCATTGAAATAAACTTTGGAATGAATGTAATGGAAGCTGATAGATTTCGGTAAATGCGTTGACCTCGCCTGTTTCCATATGGTGAAATTTTAGTTGAATTATTTGGAGGAAATTGAGAGAATTTTCTGTAGGGGATTACTTTTTTCAACTTTATTGTCGTAAAGAGATGTCATGGTACTACGATAATGCGATATATTGTAGGCCCCTCAAACTTTATAGGGTATTCCTATAATGTCTATTAGAAACCTATTGCCCTGACAAATTTCAAAATGCTACTCGGTGTTAACAATGTCAATACCTAGCTCAGCACCATCATCCGATATGCTCGTCCTATATTTCTCTCTGGAATCTATTGGTACATGTAGGGTTCGACACGACTCTCATCCTATGCATACATTTGAGTGCATACATTGACGCATAACCTCAAATTCCTTCTGATTATTATCCTGCAGCTCAATATATCCTCGTCTACGGTGTTCCTTTCATCCGCATCTCAATCTTTTCTGACAGTCAGGCTGCCATAAGATCTCTGTCGAACGTTGTGAGTTACTCCAGGATCGCCAGGGAATATCGCCGCTGTCTCCACCTTTTTTCTGGGCGCTTCAGTGCCACACTTATCTGGGTCCCCGGGCACAATGATATTCCGGGAAACTGCAGAGCCGACGAGCTCGCCAGGGCTGTGTGCACTACTTTCGGAATCCTCTTCAATCTACATGGGAATGCCACTTACCTCTTTTAAACTGGCCATCGCGCGGTAAATTCTTTCGGGACGCCAACCCATCCTGGGTCAATGAGGAGTTCTGCTCCTCCGCTAGGCTCACTTGGCCCTCAATGGTTAGAAGGCGCAACAATCAGTTACTTGATTTGGTCGTAACATCATCTCGATCAAAGTGGCCATGTTTACAGGGCACTGTGTTATGGCAAGACACGCGGAAAAAATGCAGCTCCCGTTTAATGACTTCTGTCGTGGGTGCAGATCCGCTGAGGAAGAGGAGACTGTTATCCACTTTCTTTGTCAATGCCCATCTTTTTGTTTGTTTTTGTATTTATTTTTATTTTCAATTTAATTCATTACAATAGTTGACCACAGCGACTAAAGGCATTAATGAGGCATAGGTTATTTGGCTCTCCAATCTTTGTCAGCTTGACGGAGCTATCGTCCATTGATGTCAAGGATATAGTTTCGTTTATTAAGCTTTCGGACTGGTTTTCCAGCGTGGGGTAGTTGTGCTTTATATGTGCAGCCCTTGCGCTGACCAACTTCTTCTTCCCTGGTTTGGAGGAACTTGGTCAGTAGAAGGACTGCGTTCACCTGTGGCGTCACAACGGGCCGCTATGTGTGCTCAAGAAAGCTTTTCTACATGACCAAACTGATTCAGGTTCAGCATTAAATGTATTCGACATGCATATATAAGTACATATATACATACTAAGGACCTCTCTTCCACAGAAAACCAAAACAGAAAAAAAATAGAGGCTTAGCCATTTAGCGTAACGTGATGTAACTTAAATAGTTTTAAGACGTGTAGTGCAGAGATCAGCAATGAAACGTTTTTTTGTTACTCATAAGCACTAATGACACTTTGAATATAAGTGAGTCAACAATATTGAAATTTAACTATGTATTCTGATTCATTCATACTCACTACAACGTTGATTTATAAGTACAGGTTGCAATGAGTATACGTACAACGTTGACATCAAACTCATACCATTCGAAATATGTTTGATTCATAAGCCAACTCATTAAAGATTCATAACTTAAGAAAAATCCGTATAATACTTAGAAATAATTCGAGTGACTCGAATACTTTATCAAAATTTACAGTCTTAGTTGTTGTTGCATTTACAACAAAAGAAAACAGACACATAAGCAAAATAGACACAGAGCAGCAAGCAGAGCAAACACACAATCTTCTAGTAAGTATTTTAGTGTTCGTAAGCGATTCATACTGATTTTGTGCTTCGTGTATATGTTGACTTATGGAGCGATGAAATCAATAACATCATACGTGTTGTGAAGTATGAGTATGATGAGTACTTCAAACTTTGAATATGAATAGAGGCTGCATGATATTAATATAAGTATGAAGGCGTATAAGTATCAGAAATTATGAGTATAATTAGATTATACTTTTATTTTTAAATATTAATTGCTGATCTCTGGTGTAGTGTGTTGAAACTAAGAAAAACTACAACAAAATGGCTTCCAAGATTGTCTAGTGATACTTTGATTTCTCTATAAATGCATTAGATTCTTATTACATAATAAAAGTGAAATACTGTTCGACTTTTGCCATCCCTCAGCAGGGGATTACAGGTTTAGATGTTCAAAGAAAGTGATCTGTTGATAAAAGTTAAAATAACACAGCCCTGCATGGGTTTTGCAAATTAGATGGCTGCAGGTGTTTCCGAAGGCATTTGGCGCGCTGAACACGAATCTGGTTTCAAAAATATTCCATCACGTCAGGTTTTTTTTGAAACCAGATTCGTGTTTAGCGCGCCAAATGCCTTCGGAAACACCTGCAGCCATCTAATTTGCACAAAAAAGTCCAAATTTGCAGGGCTGTGTAATTAAACAAAAAATAATTCTTGATTAAATGGCCAATAAGAAGAAGTATTTGTTTTTATAAAATGGATGGATATTCCCGGCAAATTAACTTAAAAATACATACGTACATAATTGGTCATTACAAGCCTTCAGTCAGGATAACGGCCTAGTTTCTCACACCACTTATGTTGTGTGTGTTAATTTTTATACATGAGTGGCGGTACCTACAGTTTAAAGTCGACTACGAACCACAGATTTTTGGGAAACATTTCATGGCAATTTATTTCCTCTCAGAGTTTTTGCCAGAAATCTGCTGAAAGGAAGTCGCCGAAGAAATACGTTTTGTATTTTGTTTTTTTATATCTGGCCTGGACCTCGAACCCTGGCTTTACGTCTAATAAGCCAACACACTACCTACTAGACTACTACGACTTCATAATAGAATTTCATTTTTGACGTATGTAGGTAAGTAAGAATGACAATAATTGCATAAGAGAAAAAAAAGGCACGTTTGAAAATTAAATTTTTATTTTTTTTAATAATTTAACTTTTATTTCGTGACAATTGTTTTATATGGCTTTTTAACAAGAGGAATGAATGAATGTGTATATGCACTCGAGAGCATAAGTACTAGGCTCTGTAGTACATTGTATATGCATTATTTGGCCTTAAAATTATTGCATAAATCCTTATCAGTTCATATTCATATTTATTCATACGTTTACTTTCCCTTTTTCATTCATTTCAATTCATTTCATGGCATTCGTTTATTTGTTTTTCTTTGAATTGCCACTTGACGGCAATGTGATGGTGATGTTATGGCGATGTGATGATGATGATGATGAAGACACACCTTTACACTGTATTGTGTTGCATTGTATTTGTAAGTAACCAAACCAAAATTGTTTTTAAAATTCTATGGCAACTTTTTTTTTATGGCAACATTTTTTATGGCATTTTTAGGTTTTTTTTGCATACAATTTAAGAAACAAAAAATGTTTATTTTTGTATTGTACCGTATGGTCGGTCTGCTGGTGTGGCGTGGCAGTGCATTGCATTGCATTTCGCATTGCTTCAAGTGCCTGTATTATGTATGCGCATGCGTAACATTTCGCCACATAATCATCATCCTCAACATCCCCACACGCTCGCCGTATCTTAGTGATGTTGGTACGAGTCATAAAATAAACCAATTCACTCGTTATGAACTGACTATCAGCCATTTATTGAAGTTCGTTTATTTCAATAAATATTTACAAAAGACGGTTTTTTTTTCTTGTTTCTTTACTTTTCCGTTTCATTTATAATTTTTTCTCTTTTTTTTTGTGTCATAAGAAAATAAAAACGTAATATTTACATTTGTACTTACAATTAAGAAGTAAAAAATGAAAAAAAAAATAAATTTTTTTTTTTTACTGAAATATGGGTCAGTGTGCAGTTTCGCTTTTTCAGACAGATTGCAGTTAACATTCTGAGAATGTGATTTACTACACCTTGGCTAAAGTAAAACAGAAGAGACTTGTAATTTTGTATTCAAAATATTAAGAATATTAATTGCCATGATGTATGTAGAAAGGACATCTTTATAAATAGGCTTGCCTTTGCATTAGAAAACTTGTTGACATTTGAAAAGAAATGGTATGAACCAGAGATCAGCAATGAGAGGAATAGAATTGAATCATACTCATAATTTCTAATACTTATACGCATTCATACTTATTTTAATATCATGGAACCTCTGACACATATTGGTTGCCTTCCAAAAGGTATCAATACAAAGTTTGTATGCGGTTCTACTACGATATATAGATTCTGTTGATATGCAAAGTAACCAAACAATGCATCAACAATAAATCCGATGCCTGATTGCTTTTTGACTGCGTTAAAAATACACATTGACGACATTTTGAAATGGAATACATTGTATATATTTTGTACAGCGGCGTTATGAAACACGATAATTTGTTCAAACTCAAAGCAACTAACATTTTGGAAGGCAGCCATTCAAAGTTTGAAGTACTCATCACGATTCATACTTAACAACATGTATGATGTTGTTGATTACGTCGCTCCATAACTCAACATATACACGAAGCACAAAATAAGTATGATTCGCTTACGAATACTAATATACTTACTAGAAGGTTGTGTGTTTGCTCTGCTTGCTGCTCTCCTTTATCTTTTATGCTTATGTGTCTTTTTTCTTTTGTTGTAAATGACTGTAAGACTGTAAATTTTGATTAATGATTCGAATCACTCATATCATTTATAAGTATTATAATTATTTTCCTAAAGTTATGAATCCGAATGAGAAGGCTTATGAATCAAACATATTTCGAATGGTATGAGTTTGATGTCAAAATTGTATTCATACTCATTGCAACCTGTACTTATAAATCAACGTTGTTGTGAGTATGAATGAATCAGAGTACATAGTTAAATTTCAATATTGTTGAGTCACTTATATTCAAAATTTCATGAGTGCTTATGAGTAGCAAAAAAAAACGATTCATTGCTGATCTCTGGTATGAACACAATAGACACGACATTTGCAATGAACACATGCAGCTTAAGCAATTCTGTTCATTTGACACCGATTCTCCGATTTGACACCTTTGGACTATTATTTGTGGGGTGCCGTTAAAGATAAGTGTTACGCCGACGAGCCAGAGACAATTGACGCTTTAAAGGACAATATGGCTGACTTGATGCTTCGAGATATCGACGCCTCCGTTCTATAACATTCTAAGTCGAAAAAGTGTGTTTTGTGTTATGAGCTCTCAAAGTTTTCACGCTATATACGGCTATATGTGTATTCTAAGGACATTTTTCTCTATAACTTCGGAACGGATCGGCGCATCTTAACCAAATTTTGACAGTATTTAAGTTAGAGAACGTAGAATTTAAAAATGCAAGAATATTAAAAACGTTCTAAGTACACTTAGAACGTTTTAGAATGGAGGCGTTGATATGTAATCCAATATAATCAGAGCGATAACATACATAATTGGCAATTACAACCCTTTTAGTCTAGTTTCTCACACCACTTATGTGGTATGAGTTAATTTTATATATGAGTGGCGGGACCTACAGTTTAAAGTCGACTTCGAACGACAGATTTTTGAGAAATTTTACATGGCAATTTTATTTGCTTTCAGAGTTTTTGCAAGAAATCTGCTGAGAGGAAGTCGTCGAAGAAATATTTTTTCATATTTCGTTCTGATGTCTGACCTGGGGCTCGAATCCTGGCTTTACGTCTAATAAGCCAACACACTACCTACTAGACTACGGCGACTTCATTAAAAGTGACTAAAGTCGAAGTCGTCGTAGTCTAGTAGGTAGTGTGTTGGCTTATTAGACGTAAAGCCAGGATTCGAGCCCCAGGCCAGACATCAAAACGAAATACAAAAAGTATTTCTTCAGGGACTTCCTCTCAGCAGATTTCTGGCAAAAACTCTGAGAATGAAATAAAATTGCCATGAAAAGTTTTTCAAAGATCTGTCGTTCGGAATCGACTTTAAACTGTTGGTCCCGCCACTCATGTATAAAATTAACACACACAACATAAGTGGCATCAGAAACTAGGTCGTAATCCTGACTGAAGGGTTGTAATGACCAATTATGTATGGGGGTATGTAAAGTTAGTTGTATTCATTTTTTTGTTTCCATAATTAGAATTACTAGAATGCAATCATTTCAAAGGGGATCATTAAATATCTTGATCTTTCGAAATTCAAAAATCTCACTCTTCATACGCTTTTACATTGCCCTACGTACTTTCCATTCCCAAAATATTAACAAATTCGAAGTATTTTATTTTCTTTACACCCCGCCAAAGTCAATAACCAAATTTTTAAATAAGAATTGAATGTCAAAGAAATTAAATTAAATTATATAAGCAAAGGCAAAGTACTACAAAATTCAATTAAAAAATAATTATTTTTCAATATTCGATAAAAGAGTGTGAAATTTATTAATTATCATGGGTTTCGTTTTAAAAACATCGTCTAAAACAAGCAATTTGCATAGGATTTTATTTATTTAAATCAATAATTTTGATCATTAATTAATTTATTTATTATTAATTGATTCGCTTCTTTTTTGTTTGTTTGTTTTTAATTTAAAACGAATAAAATTTTTTGTTTTAAACAACAAGTTTATTGAACTTTTTGCTGTGCTGCCACTGCTGCGTTCATCTAATGCATTTCGAACAGAGAGAGACAGAGATAGAGAGCGAGAGAGAGAGTTACGCTGTAATATGCGAGTGATCACTGATCGGTGTGTCTAATTTTATTTATATTTCTATTTTTGTTGGTGTTTTTTTTTATAAATAATAAAAAAAAAATAATTTTTGTTTCTTTATGAAAAAATTATTTACGATTTAATTTCATTTGAGAAATTTCTTGTTATTTTGATTTTTGACTCTACACCACCGCGAAATGTTGTCTTTGGTGATGGATTTGCAAGCAAAGAATAAAATGCACGTCTTCACATAAAAAAGGTGGTGGAAACGGTGATTATCCTTCGATTATGCATACAGCGGAACCCACATAATTTACTCTGCAAGACGCTCATCCTCCCCATGCTTCTTTATGGCTCAGAACACGGATGCAGCAGCCTTGAGAGTATTCGAGAGAAAAGTTCTACGTAAGATCTTCGGCCCAGTGCAAGTTGACGATGATCCCATCCAACAATAAGCTGCATGATCTCCTCAACGACATGGACATTGCGCAACGTTTTAGCATTCATCGGCTGCGCTGGCTCGGCCATGTCGTTCGAATGGAGGCTGCGGCTTCGGCGAAACGGATATTTAATGCGGACATCTGCGGAAGGTGACGAATAGGACGATTCTCCTCATCGACATGGACGTTGTGCAGCGTATTAACATCCAAAGGCTGCGCTGGTTCGGCCATGTCGTTCGAATGTAGGAGGATACTCGGCGAGACGGGTATTTGATGCGAGCATTTGCGGAAGTCGGCAAAGAGGGCGACCTTGTTTGCGTTGAAAGGACCAAATCGAGGAAGTCCTGTCATCGATTGGTGTGACCAACTGGCGTAGGTACGCAAGAAGCCGAGGCGCCTGGAAAGATGTGTTACGGCAGGCCGAAATCGTTAATCGGTATTAATGGCCAGTTAAGTAAGAAAGTAAGTAAGTAAGTGGAACCCACATGGTACCAGTGCTCATAACATACATATGTTTATGGAAACGGCCTACAGAACAAGACAAAAAATTTTTTTTTTAATATTCGTTCAACAACGCCGGTTCTCCTCTGCTCAGGACTTTTCAGGACATTTCACGCTTTCTTGGTTTCGGCTTTGTTTTTGTCGAATTGCCGATGTCTGTTCTGAATAGGATATCAAGTCTGTCTAAAACACTGTCTCTAAAGGTTCATGTTCATCGTTTAAGATTGAAAGTGATTGGCTAAACTAAAACAGAAGAAGAGACTTGTAATTTTGTATTCAAAATATTGTTACATAAATCGAAACGACCTAATATCGTTTAACAATAAAAGCGATAAACAAAAGCCACCAGTTACACCAACACAATACACACGACACAAATACACACTAATGAACGTGTTGATTATCTAAAGCTGCACACACACACATATGTACAACGAACCTGGTTGCGTCTGGTACCAACAACAACATGCATGTGAAAAAAAGGGATGGACAACGTAAGCAAGGTACACAAACAACAATGTATTAGCAATAAAGCTCTCGAGAAGGCGATATCACGAACCTTCCACTTCAAGAATGTTCGTTAGACTAGTTGTGTCGGACTATAAAAGGGCTGGACAAAGCAGGCAGCAGTCAGTTATAATTCAGTCAGCCTTGTGTGAAGAGACGCGTTGCGGTTTGAACGTATAAGTGGTATTGTTTGCAAAGCAGAGAAGATCTAACGAACAGTTGTTAGTGTTAACGCGGACAGAAGTGTGAAACAGAGTAGTGTACAAGCAAATTGTTGTTGTATCGTTAAGTTGTAAACAGTGGCACAAATGTAGTGTAAATAATAAAGAGAGTTTAAGTAAAACTAGAGACATATTTGTTTTTACTTGGTTTGCAATTAACGAACTCATATTTAAACGTTTTTAAAAAGGTAAAAACGTAACAATATTAAGAATATGAATTGCCATAATGCCGGTAGGAAGAAGGACTTTAGAAAACTTGTTAACATTTTAAAAGAAATGCTACAAACACAATAGACACGACATTTGCAATGAATACATGGAGCTTAAGTAATTCTGTTCATTGAAAAGGGCTGTTTATTGCAAATGCTTGGAGATATGTAATCCAATATAATCGGAGCGATACCACAACTTTTTCATTGTCTTTAAAAGGGATTAAAGTCAATTGTATTCATTTCTTTGTTTCCATAATTAGAAAATTTCCATTGGCGGACAATGGTGCTGTTCTACAGCGAGTACAACGTAACGTGTAGTGCTGCAAGCTGTAAAAAGTTACGTTGAACTTTGGCGCGCGACAATTATAAACTGTAAAGAGAGTTTCTATGTTTTTCAGTATATTCAACATTACATATGTATGTGAAGCATAAAATTTCGGCTGCCTTCCAAAATGTTAGTTGCTTTGTATTTGAATTAAGTATCGTGTTTCATAATGCCGCTGTACAAAATATATGTACAATGTATTCCATTTCAAAATGTCGTCAATGTGTATTTTTAACGCAGTGAAAAAGCAATCAGGCATCGGATTTATTGTTGATGCATGGTTTGGTTACTTTGCATATCTACATAGTTTATATGTAGTAGTAGAACTGCATACAAACTTTGTATTGATACATTCTGGAAGGCAGCCTTCATGTTGCTGGAGCGAAATGTGTAGTTGGATATGCATTTGTGCTACCATTTAGTGCGTATTTTTTTTAGAAAGTTCACATAATGTTTCCGCAATATTCTGCAAGCTTTTTAAAAGGTTGTTGTAAGAGAACTTCACTATACAGTTCGTAATTTTTTCTTTCTACGTTCGTTACTCATTACATTGTGAGCTTCAGTTTCTACTGCAGCTACTTAATACTGTTCCAAGCTGTTTGGGGTTCCAGCTACGTTTTTTTTCAAATGAATACCGAAATAGCTTACTGAGTTGACACTAACCTCACCTAAATATCACTAAAATGATATTGATAAACAAAAAAAATATGCCTTTTAGTTTCGTTATAAAGGGTCCGCCAAATAACTTTTTTTTTTGAAAATGCTTTAAAAAAACTACTGAATATTTTCTCAAATTTCTGTTTTTTATTTGAAAGTACAATCCTTCCGGTTAATAATGGAAAATAATTTCGTTCAAATGGCTGCCTTGGCTGGCCATGCCGTAGCCTACACCAGAAGATGCCGATTTTGGCAAAAAAAATCAGCTTTTCAGATGAATCTCATTTTGATCTTGGCGGGTATGTAAACAAGCAAAATTGTCGCATTTGGGTCACAGAAAACCCGCACGCATACATTGAAAAGCCGACGCACCCAAAACGAGTCACTGTTTGGTGTGGATTTTGGTTCAGAGGCATAATTGGGCCATTTTTCTTCGAAAATGAGCAAGGAGTTGCCGTTACAGTCAATGGCGATCGTTATTGGGCCATGTTGAACGAATTTTTGTTCACAAAAATTGAATTGGAGGATATTTCAACAGAACGGCGCTACGTGCCACACAGCCGAAGCTACACTCGATGTTTTGCGCCCTGTTTTTGAAGATTGCATTACCAGCCGTAGAGCTTATGTCGTTTGGCCACCTCGGAGCTGCGATTTGACACCGTTGGACTATTATTTGTGGGTTGCCGTTAAAGATAAGTGTTAGGCCGACAAGCCAGAGATAATTGACGCTTTAAAGGACAATATTCGTGAAGCCATTGGTGAAATACAGCTGCACACAATCGATAATGTGCTTAAAAATTGGACCGATCGTGTAGGCTACTGCATGGCCAGCCAAGGCAGCCATTTGAATGAAATTATTTTCCATTATTAACCGGAAGGATTGTACTTTCAAATAAAAAAAAGAAATTTGAGAAAATATTCAGTAGTTTCTTATTTTAAAGCATTTTCAAAAAAAAAAGTTATTTGGCGGACCCTTTAATATTTAATTCGGAAGTAAAACAACTTTAGTCCAAAAAATATGAATTATTCGATTGAATATCTGCAGTTTTCATTGGTAATTTGTTGCAATTTTTATGATAAAAAAATAATAAAAAAAAGAAACGAATCGTATGGAAATAAAAAAATCAATTCGAATGTCATTGTACTTCATTTGAGTTGATGGAATTAAAGAATAAAAGAAGATTTTTTTTCTTATTTTCTGAAGGATTTTCTTTCGTTACAGTTTTCCTCTTCTTATTTTTCCGTTTATTTCTTCTGTCTACCCAATGTGACAATTTAATTAAAGATTTATTTGGTCAAAAATGAAAATGAATGAGCATTGCCATCAGCAACATGCAACTGCAGCCAGATGATAATTATGATGATAATGATGAACGCGACAACAACCAGCTGTTGTTGGTTGAACTGATTATTACCGAACGCAGAGGTGAGTGGAAGTTTATGCGTGTATATATGCTGCGTGTTGGTCGTCGCCAGAGCATTGTGTTGTGGTGGTGGTGGTGGTGTTTGTAGGTGGCACTGATCCAACAGATGTATAATGTTGACTTATTATTAAATTCAACGTCAACGTCAACAAACACCTCCAAATAAATGACAACTGGGCCTACTGTGTGTGTGTGTGTATAACAGCAATAATAACTACAGGGTGTAGAATTGACAAAAAGTCGAGAACCTATGGACGGACATATGTATACGGACGCACAATACAAATTTAAAATATAAAAATTAATCATTTTCTTGTCACCATCAAAAAGAAAAAAAAAAAAAATCATAAAGAATTAAAAAAGAAAGAAAAAAAAACACCTCAGAATGAAAAAGGCCCATAAAGTAGATGAATTAATTTGTAGAAGAATTCATTTCATTACGTTTCTTGTTTTCTTGTTGCATTTGTGATTGTAAATCCATCAGATTTTGCTTAATGTTCTTTAAAAAGATATAATTTATACACCAGATTCACAGATTCACATTCACATTCACAAATTCAGATTCGCAACAGATGTTGATGTTGTATGCTGCACGTTTCCCCTGTGTCGAAGAGGCACCATATAGAACGTTGGCAGGCAATAAATTTCCGAGTGAGTGGGTAAGAAATAATTTTTAATATATTTTTTCTTAAAATATTCGCATTTAATTTTTTATTAAACATTCTTGTGGAGACATTGAAAAGATCATCATTTACGTTTAATGTGCAACTCATTATCACTTATAGCCTCATCCATCCATCCATCCATCCATGCATTCATTCCATTGGCGGTGGACATTTTTTATATTTGTTTTGCAAAACCTATATTTCTTGAGAGTACGTAGATGAAAACGTTTTTTTTTTTAAAATTCTTATGTTTTAATGAAACAAATTTATGTACGCGATGTACATATTTAAAGGAAATTTTATCTCGCAGGGAAACATCAGGTGTTTTCAATTGGTCTTAAGCTAGGTAGTTAGAATAAAACACTTCTTAAATATATTCATTAATATGTGCCTTACGCTTAAATTATCTCATCAGATTGCATTTTACTCGTCAGACTAAATGTCGACATCATTGTTGTCAGTTTCTTTACATGCTTTTGATCCTTCTGTGAATATTAGCTTAGCGAGGAAACGTTAAGAAAGGCGATGCTGTCGGGTTATCATTGTTTGGAACTTTTTGGCAAAGAATTTTCTACATAGACTGAGTAGGTATAGGTATACAGCAGAGATCAGCAATGAAACGTTTTAACGCTACTCATAAGCACTCATGAAATTTTGAATGTAAATGAGTCAACAATATTGAAATATAATTATGTACTCTGATTCATTCATACTCACTAGAACGTTGATTTATAAGTACAGGTTGCAATGAGTATGCGTACAATGTTGACATCAAACTCATACCATTCGAAATATGTTTGATTCATAAGCCTACTCTTTTAGTAAATATTTTAGGGTTCGTACGCGATTCATACTTATTTTGTGGTTCGTGTATATGTTGAGCTATGGAGAGTGGAAATTAACAACATCATACGTGTTTTTAAGTATGAGTATGATATATATATATATCTGTTCCTTTTACTCCTCTAGAGAGCATAGGGCCGCAACAAGTTGGTTCCAATGAGCTCGATCGTCAGCGCGGTGTTTGACTTCGTTCCACTGTAGACGTAGTTTGGATAATTCGATTGTGATTTGGCTTTTCCAGGTGTTTGATGGTCGTCCGATGTGACTGCTTCCCTGAGGTTTCCAGTCTATGACTTTCTTTTTGCTGTCATCTAGTGGCTTGCGAAGAGTGTGCCCAAGCCAGTCTCACTTGCGTTTTCTTATTTCCATCTCTATTGGTTGCTGGTTTGTATCTGACCAGAGTTGGGCATTGCATATTATGGAGGGCCAGTAAACACGCATGGTTCTACGCAGGCATTTCTTAACGAATACTTGAATAGACTGGGAATCTCGGGGTGCCATATTTCACGTTTAGCAACCGCGGTATATGAGTATGATGAGTACTTCAAACTTTGAATATGATTAGGGGTTCCATGATATTAAAATAAGTATGAATCCGTATAAGTATCAGAAATTATGAGTATGATTCGATTCCACTCGTCTTTTTGAATACTCATTGCTGATCTCTGGTACACAGACGATGGTAGCTTACGTAGACTACATTGTTCTCCTGAGATAAAGTAAGTTAGTGTTACGGAAATTTCTGCAAGTAAGTACACTGCAGGCAAAACTTTTGCTCTTGACATGAAAATGAAAATTTCGAGAGAGTTAGAAGACCCTTTATGGTGTAAGCATATTTTAATGATCTGCACTTTAAAATCTCTTAGGACTCATAGAGAAAAGTGGGCTACTGCTTAATCATGTTGTGTCAACATAATGAGATGACTTTCGACTAGCTTCTGATCAGAGATCAGCAATGAATATTCAAAAAGATGAGTAGAATCGAATCATACTCATAATTTCTGATACTTATACGCATTCATACTTATTTTAATAATATGGAACCTCAACTCATATTCAAAGTTTGAAGTACTCATCGTATTCATTCTTCGCAACACGTATGATGTTGCTGATTTCGTCGCTCCATAACTTAACATATACACGAAGCACAAAATAAGTATGAATCGCGTTCGAACACTAAATACTCACTAGAAGGATGTGTGTTTGCTCTGGTTGTTGCTCTGTCTTTTTCGCTCATGTGTTTTTTCCTTTTTTTATGCAAATGCAACAACAACTAAGACTGTAAATTTTGATGAATAATTTGAGTCACTCGAATCATTCATGAGTATTGTAAGTATTTTTCTAAAGTTATGAATATTTAATGAATTGGCTTATGAATCGAACATATTTCGAATGGTATGAGTTTGATGTCAATGTTGTACGTATACTCATTGCAACCTGTACTTATAAATCAACGTTGTAGTGAGTACGAATGAATCAGAGTACATAGTTAAATTTCAATATTGTTGACTCACTTATATTCAAAATTTCATGAGTGCTTATGAGTAGCGAAAAAACGATTCTGATCATGTTTTGCCTGTATAAACTATTCGACTAATGTATTATCGGATGCTGATACTTTCTTAAACTCTGATGCTTTCTGAATCAGGGGAATTTAAGATCAATATCTTTATGGATAATGCTAGTTTACCTCCAGGTGTCCCATGGCATCTGTGTGTGGGGTCACCATTAACACCTAAACGATCTTCAAGTGCCTAAGGCAGAATAATAAAAGAACGATGAAACTGCAAGCTTTCATTCAGCAATATAATGAGCTCCCAAATACTGCAAGTGAACTTGTTCTTGGACTATTCTTTATCTCGAAATCTCCTTACGCCTTACTTGTGTAAACAGATCGTTTGAAAATAGTTATTAACGCAGATGGCTTAAGAGTAAAAACATCGAATCTTTTATTCTATTTTCTTCATAAATTTCATTGGCATTTTTTATTTATTTTTCTTGATCCATCTGTTGATCAGTTGCATTGCCAGCTGCATTTCATGCTCACATGGTCACTACGATGAAAAGAAAAAAGAAACAAAATCGAGAACCAATGAAAATCTTAAGTTTATGACTGGATTTTAATGACAATGTCATTTGTTTCCGTCCGTCCTGCTGCCTTCATCTCTTTCTTTCATCTTGTGTTTGTGTATGTCGAACTCTACAGAATTTTTATCCAGTGGTGGTGGTGGTGGATAATTTCTTTGCCTTGTGTCGCCAGGTTTACGTTAATGAAAATCGAACAAGTAATTAAAAAAGAGTGAAAAATAAAAAACAAATAAATCCTCCCACTTGTGTCTCTTTTTTTTGTTGTTTTTTTACTTTCTGGCCTTAAATTATGATCGTGTCACTAAATGTGACATTTTGACGGAAGTTCTTTGCTTCTGTTCTGTTTTTGTTTTTGTTTTTGCTTTTGTATTGTTTTTGTTATTCTTGTTGTAAATCTTTTCATGGGTGTTTCTTGTTTTCTTTTTCCCTCATAAAGGTTGACTGTCTGTCGTTGAATATGTTGACATTTAAGAGGACATTTTTGTGTCACAAAGACAAATTACAAGTTAAAGGGTGACTAAACTTTGTTTGGAAAATTGTCTTGAACTTTTCATGTTTCTTTTCATGTTTTTCTTATTGTTGGAAAACAAAAACACACAAGAGAAAATGCTATTTTGTCGTGAAATTGTTTTGTTTTGTGAAAAATAAAATGAAAATCATGACGATGTGTTCAATATTATCAAGTGCTTGGCTGCATTCATACTACGAGTACTTTTTAGACAATGTCAGAAAGGAACAGGGGGGAGGGCGGCCCTGGCATTGTATCACTCCTTTGGGGAATCTGCTCATAAACTCTCTGTCTATGGAATTGTACTTTTTATTGCACATGCAAGTTGATTAGAGTAACGATTGCCTTTGGCAATCATGTGTACATTTTCTAAAAACTTTTTGAGGCCTTATGAAGGAGTTTACTTGACTAGTGCGATTAGTGCAGTTTTGACGAGAAACCAAACCAAGTTAATCTTTTCAGGGGAGAATGTAAAAAGCCGTTTGAGGCATTTATGCAATTTCTGCAGAAGTGGGAGTACCAGACATAATATTTTAGTCTTTTCTTAAAGGAGATTCGGTTTATGCCTCTATTAAATGGTGTCAGCCTCTTAAGAGGATTGTAAATTCCACGGAAAATATCCAAAATCCACTATGATCCCATAGGGCCTGGTATACATTTTGTTGATGTTTGTGTATTGGATTCATTGATATGAAAAGCTAGTACGATAACAGGCGAGCTGTGTTGGATATAAAAGAAGTCTAAAGCACCGGAATCTATTTGTGCTGAAAGGCAGCAGTTTTGTAACATCTGTACATACATACATACATACATAATTGGTCATTACAACCCTTCAGTAAAGATTACGGTT
Organism: Sarcophaga variegata; assembly: GCA_932273835.1. Taxonomy (NCBI): domain Eukaryota; kingdom Metazoa; phylum Arthropoda; class Insecta; order Diptera; family Sarcophagidae; genus Sarcophaga; species Sarcophaga variegata. The sequence continues at coordinate 116,624,836 of OW026361.1, forward strand.
TAGCTTCTCACACCACTTACGTTTTGTGCCTTAATTTTATGAATTAGCGGCAGGACCCACAGTTTAATGTCGAGTCTGAACGACAGATTCTTGAGAAACTTTACATTTTTACATTTACTCTCAGAGTTTTTGAAAGAAATCTGCTGATAGGAAGTCACCGAATAAATATTTTTTCATATCTTCGTTTTAATGTCTGACCTCGAGTTTGAACCGTGACCTTAAGTCTAATAAGCCAGCACACTACCTACTAGACTACGGCGACAACATCTGCGATAGCACGTATAAATGATTTTCAGCAATTGATAATTGATTGTTTCAAGTTGCTTGGTTGACCTGTATTCAGGAGAATTGCCAGAAAGAGTGTGGAAAGATAACTTTACAGATTTTAAGGAGCTATCATAATGATCTAGATTTTCGATCCATTAGCTTAGTTTTTAGCTATTACGGATTGTTTTTGTGTGGTTTCATAGCATTCCATTCCATTCTGAAAAGGGAGGGCTGGAGGAGTGGTTCATTGAACCTCCCAAGGGACTCCGCACAAATTTAGACCGATGGCTCCAAACTGGAAGGAGCCGTTTCAATTGGTATCTATTCGGAATCAATCGGAATATCCAAGACTATAAGGCTACCAGATCATTGCAGCGTCTTTCAGGCGGAGGTGTCAGCAATTCAGGCCGCGGTGAAAATTATTGTGGACAAAAATGTTCACAGGCAGAAAATCATCATACTTTCCGATAGCCAAGCAGCTATCTGGGCTCTGGATTCTAATGTAAGGAACTCTAGGATGGTGTACAACTGTCGCAAATATCTCAATGAGGTGGCGAACCGATATGATGTTTATATCACATGGGTACAGGGACATAATGATATTCGTGGCAACTGCAGAACGGATGAACTGGCCAGAAGATGAAATCTGTACGTTGGGGATCCCTTTGGGGACCTGCAAAATTATAATTGACAATGCAACCGCAGATATCGTCAACAGAATGTGGGCAACTTCGGATAAGGGCAGAGCGGCGCAAAAGATCTGGCCGAAGCTGTATAGGAAGCGCACGGTGACTCTGCTTTAACTCCAAAGAAGTAGGCTCAGCACTGTTATTGGGGTTATTACGGGGCATTGCATTATAGGAGCGCATGAGAGGCGTATTGGTCTTGGACACCTTGCAAATGATTTCTGCAGAAGTTGTGGAGATGAAGAGGAAGATGAGACTATTATTCACCTATTGTGCACATGTCCGGCACTTAGTCGGGGGAGAAAGAGGTGCCTGGGTGCCTACTACATGGAGGATTTGGATGAACTGTCATGCATGGATATTGGCAGCCTGAGTTGCTTCATCGGAAGCTTCGAATGGTTCCTGGAATAGGAGAAATGAGGAACTGTGATATCACAATGGGCCCTGTGTGCGGCCTAAGTGTGTCCGCTCATGACTCCATCGAGGGGACAGCCACTTCTACCTACCTACCTACCATAGCAGCAACACAGGTGAATAATTATTTTTGGATTTTTAATGGGAAGTCTAAGTCGACTTGTTATATTTTGTAAATAATTTTTCAATAAATTTCTCATTGGCACTGTTCGATGCATGGAGTTGGGTACAAATTTGTGTGGCTACAACAGAAAAAAAGACTCATACTTTTCTTTTATATTGAATTTTTATATATCATATTGACATATCTGTACATACATACATATTGTATAGTGTATAGAATATTTATATTTTTATAAAACATTTGTATTAAAATAAAATGACAAAAAAAAAACAATTTGTTTGCACATTTAAATTTTTGCGCTCTATAAAGCAATTAGAACCCCACAATGCATTTGACAAATAAAAAATTAGAAAAGCAAAAAATGAGAAAAAATTTAATTTTATTTAATTAATTTAAAAATAAAATAAAATGATGGAGAAAAAAAAACAGAAACTTTATGAATGAATGATTAAAAGTAAGTGTTTGTCGATCGGTGGATGGGTGCGTCGGTTGTGGTTTCATTCAGTTTTTTTTTTGTTTTTGTTTTTGTTTTTATATTTTTCCAAAAGGTCATTGTCATTAAGAGAAAATGTTAATAATCCGAATTTAATTTTTTTGTTACATTTTTATGTACATACATATTTATTATTATTGCAAATACATACATACATACTGTTGGTCTCATGCAGAAAGGCCCTAACCCGCATATTTGAAACTTTATAAGAGAAGATAAAAACACATTTGAAACTGTAAATTTCGTTCTCTTTTTTTCAACAACGTTAGTTGATAATGAAAGCTTGCAGTCAGGCGATTCAAAGAAGATTAACCTTACTGTACAAAAATGACCATTCCAGAATTAAAAAAATTGGTGGCCAGGGTACGTTTACTCACTACAAGCTTTCGTTATCAACCAATATTGTTGATAAAAAGAGCGAAATTTGGTCAAACATAAAAGAATTATATGGCAAAGAGCAAAATGAACTTCGTCAATTCGACGAACAGTAACCAATTAGGGTTAAAATGTTCGTCGATTCAACGAAGAGTAACCTTAATGTACAAAAATGAAAAGTAACCGTCCAGGGTTAAATATACACTGAACGCCAAAAGTGAGTAAACACCACTGAAATAATTCATTTTCTTAGGATAGCGAGAAAAGTAAATGGGAATAGTCGAATAAATTTTCAAAAATAAAAACGTTTATTTATTACTTATAAAAAAACAACAATTCATGATAAAGGAACTTTTTTTTATACAAAACTGTTTTATACTTAAGAACAAAAGTGTTGACTCACTTATGGCGCTCACTGTATATAAAACAAAATTGAGATAGGACTGTTTTAGTCTCATTTCAAAGCATAAAAAACTTAAAAACTTAGGGCTATTTTCGGTAGCGATCAAAACAAATTATATAATGCCCAACAACTAAGTACTTTTGCTCAATAGTTACATACATTTCGTTCTTCATAAAAACAGAAAATAGCATCATTAGATAACGTAACGTACATACATACATAATTGGTCATTACAACCCTGCAGTCAAGATTACGACCTAGTTTCTCACACCACTTATATTGTGTGTGTTAATTTTATACATGAGTGGTGGTCGACTCCGAACGACAGATTTTTGAGAAACTTTTCATGCCAATTTTATTATTGTTGTCAGAGTTTTTGTCAGAAATCTGCTGAGAGGAAGTTGCCGAAGAAATAATTTTTGTATTTTGTTTTGATGTCTGGCCTGGAGCTTGAGCCCTGGCTTTACGTCTAATAAGCCTACACACCACCTACTAGACTACGGCAACTTCCGTAACGTTGAGTTTTTGATAAAAGCAACCGTCTGAACAAAATAACATAATATTGTATCTGGAGATGGGAATTGGTAAAAACCCAGTAAATTCCAAAAATACTTAAAATGGAGGTAAATATTGGAAATTTCTTGGATATTTATCCAAACTCCGGCTAAAATTCCATCTCTAATTGTATCACAATATAAAGAAAAGATTCACTTATTCTTTATTGCATAAGAAAACTCAATGCAACGACATACACTCAGCTACAAAAGTATACATACAGTTAACAAATTTCAGAAATTTTTTAACAAATCCGTTATGATTGAAAATCTTTTTGTCTGATATTTTTCCTCGATTTTAAGACGGCCTTTGGCATTGGTTAAAAAATTTCTTGAAATTTGTGCAGGGCCACGAAAGTATACATACGATTAACAAATTTCACAAATTTCTGAACCAATGCAAAAGACCATCTTAAAATCGAGGAAAGATGTCAGACAATTATAAAGATTTTAAACGAAAACGGATTGGTTAAAAAATTTCTAAAATTTGTTAACCGTATGTATACTTTAGTAACTGTGTGTAATTTGGCGAGATATAGCTTTTGAAAAATATATATTTTTAGGAATTTTTAGAATATCACTTGAATATAAAATAATTTTAATAAAATCGCCTTTAATTTTTAAAAGGAAGTGTATTTGTCTTAAATGCATTGTTATCAAAAAAAAACAATTTCGAAAAAAGTGTAAGTTAGGGCCTTTCTACATGAGACCAACGCATACATACTCGTACATTATTAATGTACAATTTAATTTGCTGAATTAGATTGAAAGGAAGTGATGAGCGAGCGGTAAGTGTATGATGTGGTATAGTGGGTGTCAAGAGTATGACAATTTTAAATGTCAAATTCAAATTCGAATTAAATTTAATGCATTTAAATGATTTTTCTTTTTCTTTTTGTTTTAGCTTTTTGCATTATAAATTATTGATGTTATGTTATGTTTTATATTTAAATCAAATATTTATTGTTGTTTAGTTTATTTATATTTTTTTCTTTTTTCATTTTCATTTTTAGTTTTGTTTTTGCGTTTGTTTCCTTGTTCTATTCTATTTTAGTTTATTTTTTCTCGCTTTTCTGCTGCGTCATTTAACCAAAATTGTTTGCCTTAAAATTGCTAATAATGTATGTACGTGTGATAATTTTCTGTTATGCTTTCATATTTAATTTATTTATTGGTATTAGTGCCAAAGTATTTGGTCGTCTTTATTTCTTTTATTTATTTAGTTTTGTTTGTTGGCTTTATAATTGACCGACTAAACAAAAAAAAATATATTTTTTCAAATAAAAAAAACTTTCGTTTTCTTTTAGCCTTGAATTTCAAGTCATTTAATGCTCTGTTTATGTTTTAACATTCTTGTCTAGATACATACATACATAGTAGATGTCCATAATATTTTAATGTTTTTCCTATTTTGTAGTATTTTTTTTGGTTGTTGTTGTTGCTGATATTTTGTTTGTTATTGTTTTTATTTTCAGTATGTTTTGTTTAAAACCCTACAAATCCCTTTAACATCAGTAATGGCTGACCATATTGAATGTAACGGTATAATGGTGTAAATTAATACGAATGTAAACATTCTCCACATAAGGACATGCCTTTCTACAGCTGCTTTCTGCAAGTGTGTGCGGGTCATTGCACATGTGTTTGATCTTAGGTTGAACGGCCTAAGGCAATTTTTTTTGTTTTTTTTTAATTTGTTCCACTGTTTGCCTACATTATGAAATTAATAGAGGCCTTATATCATTCTGTGTAGCGTATTCTTCTATTTGCTAACGCTTAAATATTATTTCAATTTTTTTTTTTTGGTTGCGATTGAGTTTTGTTTTCTTTTTTATTTTCGTTTGTTTTCCTTACTGAATTCGTGTGACGCATGAGTCTTTTGAGCATAAATTAATTCGATAGACTTTTGCTAATATCACACGGGGCATTTGTTACGTGTGCTATAAGAGACAAGAAAAAAAAAATAAAAATATCAACAAATTTATAAACTATCCATAAGAGACAGACAGACAAACAGACAGTCATGTGGAAGTATGGATGTATGAATAGAGATAGATGGTGGTGGTGTTTTACGAGTTTCCGTGCTTAGTTATGAATGAGATTAAGAAGTAGATCTGTATTGTTTATTGTAATTGTTGTTGTTTTGCTAGTTTAGTTGTTTTTTATTTCCTTTGAATTTTTATTGTTTTGATCTACAAATCTAAAATATAAGCATTTATGCTGTTGTTTTGTACGTATAATTTAATTTATTTGGTTTTTATTTCTTTTTATTTCCAATTTTATTGGTTTTTAGATTTTTTATTTGTTTAATTCCGATTAGCAGGTGTTTAAAAAAAAAACTGAATGAATGAGAAAATAGGAAAACAAATCATTAAAACAGCGATTAAAGAAATGCAAATAACTTTTAACAATATGTGGTGGTACGTAGTAGAAGAAGGCGTATCCAAACGTTTTCAAATTATAAAATAATTATTAAAGCACACTTTTGTCGTCTGAAGAATTTTATTTCTTCCAATAATTGAAATTCCATTCAAGATTTGTAAACCAAAAAAAAAAAAAAAGAAAAAATCCCCGCATTACTTCGAATCTAACGTTTCCAATATTGCTAAAGCATGTATGTATGTATGTATTTGGTCATTTTCATGACCATGATCTTGTAGAAGCCAAAAGTGTGTGTATTTTGAAGGTCTATTCTATTTTATTGAAAGTTTTTTGAAGGAAATTTTTTTAAAGCTTATTAATTTAAGCCATAAAACGGGTTTGTTTTAATTACCATACTTAGATATGATGAAGAAGAATCTGAATAAATTTCTTTAATAAATATTTGTATATCTACACTCAGCTCCAAAAGTGAGTAAATACCACTGAAATAATTTATTTTCTTAGGGTAGCGAGAAAAGTAAATGAGAATAGTCGAATAAATTTCCAAAAATAAAAATGTTTATTTATTGCTTATAAGATGTTAAAACAAAAAAAAAACCATTCATGATAAAGGAACTTTTTTTATACTTAAGAACAAAAGTGTTGACTCACTCATGGCGCTCACTGTAGGTATGTATGTATGGTAGGTAGGTAGGTAGAAGTGGCTGTCCCCTCGGACACACTTAGGCCGCACACAGGCCCCACAGTTTCACATTCTGCCCTAGTCCAGGAACCACTCGGAGCTTTCGATGAAGTGGCTCAGTCTGCCAATATAAAGACATGAGAGTTCATCCAGATCCTATATGTAGTAGGCACTCATGTGCCTCTTTCCGACCAAGTGCCACTAATATCACATGCGGCATAGTATCAGTATCATCCTTCTCCACATCTCCACAGCTTCTGCAGAAATCATTTGCAAGGTGTCCAAGAACAATCTGCCTCGCATACATACATACATAATTCGGCATTACAACCCTTCAGTCAGGATTACGGCCTAGCTTCGCACACCACTCATGTTGTGTGCATTAATTGTATACGTGAGTGGCGAGACCAACAGTTTAACGTCAACTCCGAACGACACATTTTTGAGAAACTTTTTCATGGCAATTTTATTTTTATTTTCAGAGATTTTGCCAGAACTCTGCTGAGAGGAAGTCGCCGAAGAAATATTTTTTGTTTCATATTTTCGTTTTGATGTCTGACCTGGGATATGAACCCGGGCTTTACCTACTACCTACTAGACTACGGCGACATCATGCATTCCTATAATACAATGTCCCGTAATAACGCCCATAACAGCTCTGAGTTTACTTATCTAGCATTGGCTAGATTTTCTGAGCCGTTCTGCCTGTTTCCGAAGCTGTCCATCTACTGTTGACAAAGTCCACGATTGCATTGTCAATTATAATCTGAAGGTACCCAAAGGCATCCCTAATGTAGAGAATTCATCGTGCCGCGGGAATGTCCCTATGTCCCGGTACCCATGTGATACAAACATCATATCGATTCGCCGCCTCTTTAAGATATCTGCGACAGTCATACACCGTCCTGGAGTTCGTTACATTAGAATCCACAGCCCTGATAGCCGATTGGCTATCGGGAATTGAATTTCAGATTAACGTGAGCACCGCCATGTGGCATACTCTCACGGTGTTTGAAACACAGTGAAATACAATGCGTCTACCAACGCCCCCACACACAACGATGCAATAACGTACCACGTATCACATCACCAACATGTGGGTGATGCAATCGCGTGCCGTGTCACGCACCACATCACCGTATGTAGGTAGTAATTCGAAGTCTTGTTGTGTTGGACATGACTTCCCTCTTGTTTAGGGGTCGGAGACCATCTAAACTACTTCTATGCGTTAAGAGTGTAACGCCACACTGTACTTGCGCACTCCCCGCGATTTGGGTCCAAACCACAGCCACCACGTTGCTCCCACAAGGGGGCCTCACCAATTGCCGGGCAGAGACAAGTCCCTGGGGCTCCCGGCACCCGTGGCACCAGATTAAAGACCTCTGGTCAGGTGTCTATCGGAAAGTATGATGATTTTTCGCCTGTGATCATTTTTGTTCACAATAATTTTCACCGCACCTTGAATTGACGACTCTTACGATTGAAAGACGTTGCAGTGAATGTATATATGAATGTATGTATGTTTTTAATTCTGAAACAATTTGTCGGTAATTCAATGAGATTTAATACTTATCAAAGAAGATATTTTTTTATATATTAACTAACTAACTTAGCAACAGATTTCAATAACATAATTATCGTTTTATGATTTGCTGTCATACCTCGTATAAAAGACAATATTTCGCAATTAATTTCAATCGTAATAACACACTCATAACACAGTCGTGTGTAATGATGGGAATTAAGATTTTTAAAAACGAAAATCAAATTTTGTGGTTTAAAACGTAATAAACATTATGAGATCAATTTAAATAAAATCTGCTTAAGCGTTATTAAACAACAAATTATAGACCAAAACAAAGCCAATCACACTTAGGCACTTACTACACCACACTGGCTGGCTGGCACACAGTGGTAACATTTAGAATAATTGCCGCCGTCTTAATGTTTGTTTTGATTTGATCGCTTTCAAAGCACTGCTCAAGCACTCCATTCAAAGAAAAAACAAAAAAAAAACCTGCTGACTTGCTTAGTGGATTGTATGTACATACGTAAGTAATATTTGCAAATGAATATGTGTATGTGTGTGTTTGTAAATATTTATGGCAGTTAATGATCATGACTATGATAATCACGATGACGTTAGTTCTGGTAGTTGTTTCATTTTGATTGCATACAGCATTTTGTATTCATAAGACGGGCAGGGGGGTGGGGGGTAAACAAAACAAAAAAGAAAATAATAATGTTTTGAATACTAACCGACTTAACCACATCATTTGCCTTCATTTCGGTAAGAAAGAAAGAAAGAAAGAGCCGGTAAATCCTTTTGTCACTGTTTTGGACCAAGCAATGCTCGTAAGGTGATATGATGAAATGTAGGGTGTAGCAAGCAAATTTAATTCTTTTGCTTTTTTTCTTCTCCCAGTTTTCTTTAGTTAGCCGTTGTAGTTGTATTTGTTAGGTTGTAGCTGCATAGTGTTGTGCAGTTACGAGTATTTTTTCTTTTTTTAAATCGTATTTAAAATTGACCTTGAACTTGATATTACTTACCGACTTATTTGTATGGAACGGAAAAGAAATAACAGCAACAATAACAACAACAATTCATATATTTTTACAGCAAATCAAACCAACAAACCGAAACCGGTTTAATGTCGTCCATTCAGTTACTGGCTTGGGCAACTTGGCTAAAAAAAAGAAAAAAAAAATGAAAAAATTTTTTTTTTTGCAAAACCGAACTAACAAAATAAGCGATCAATCTCTAACGTGGCTAAAGAGAATACAAACAACAAACAAAAAACAAATGACAGATAAGAAAATTTTTTATGTCTATCCGTCTGACTGGTCGACATATTTGTCTGTTTGACTGACTGCTGAGATGATTGAAGTGAAGCAAATCGTTTGATTGAATGAATAGATTCAGTTGTTGTTGTTGTTGTTCATAAGTGTTGCCATAAATAAGCGAAGACGGTTAGAGATGAATGTATGAATGCCAGTAAAACAATAATTTATTGTCAATATATGTGTATATGTAGATATGACAGGCAGATCTTAAAAGAATGCAAACATTATAAACAGAAATTTTTTTTATTAAAAGAAAAATTTTCATATGTTGATCCGAATGAATCTTGAATGAATTGTATAAAAATCGATTGTTATCTAAGTCGGATAATAGTAGGGCCAAGTGTTAAGAGCTTGATATAAAGTATAATGCAGTAATCAAAGACATTGTGTTTATTAAGGTGCTTTTTTAATCTTTCTTATCAATTATAGAAGAACACGCCGTGGTCTAGTTGGTAATGTGTTGGCTTATTAGACGTAAGGACACGGTTCATACTCCTGGTCAGACAACAAAACCGAAATATGAAAAAAATATTTCTTAGGCGACTTTCTCTCAGCAGATTTTGGGCAAAAACTCTGAGGGCAAAATAAAATTGCCATGAAAAGTTTCTCAAAATGTCGGTCGTTCGGAGTCGACTTTAAACTGTAGGTCCTGCCACTCATGTATAAAAATTAACACACACAACATAAGTGGTGTGAGAAACTAGGTCCATAAGCCTGACTGGAGGGTTGTAATGGCCAATTATGTATGTATCAGTATATAGAACTTTTAAGAAAGTCGGTCATATTATCTTCTGGTCAAAATTGAACAATTTCCATAAATATTCATCACTTGCCAACTGTAACCATTCTCTTGGATTTTGTAGCATATTTTTTTATATTAATATTGCTTTAATTCTATGCAAACTCACTCAATGGCTTACCCTGTTAGTATTTCAAGTGATTTCTAGAAATTATTGTGTGATGTTATTAAAACGAAGCTGATGTCTAAGATTTTAGGCAGCCGTTAAATATTCTTAATGATTGTAAATGAATTCTTTTAATTCTCTGACTAAGATGTTTTATAATTTGTATTTAATCTTCTTCGTGTAATACAAGCAGCGGTTAAGAATAAGAAATCTATTCAAACGTTTGTTGTGAATATTTTAAACATGATTTTTGATTTTTTTTCGTACCCTACAGCCCATTGATGAGGGTTAGTGTGCATTTGGTAAAAAGTAACTTTAATTACATTGAATAAAATGCTGATAATAGCATGCAGATTGCAGTTTTTCTAAAAAATTTGTAATAAAATTGAAAGAAGTTGGAGAGAGAGTGCCAGAAGTGATTTTTTGGTGATTTTTTAAGAGCTATAGGAAAATTTAAAAAAAAAATAACAAAATTCAGAGAAAATGCATGAAATCTTTATTTGAATCGATAGTACGGTCCATATAATTTAATGTTTGAAGATTATTTCATATAAATGTAGACCGCGACTGCGCCTCAAATGGTCCATCCGCTTAGTCCAATTTTGGCATACTCTTTCCAACATTTCGGACGGTATCGCACGAATAAATGCTGCAATGTTGTCTTCCAATGCGTCAATTGAAGCGGGCTTGTCTGTATATATAGTACATGAGCTTTAACATAGCCCCACAAAAAATAGTCTAAAGGCGTGAAATCGCACGATCTAGGCGGCCAATTGACCGGTACCGAACGTGAAATAAAATGTTCACCGAACTCGCCTCTCAATAACTCCATTGTTACGCGTGCTGTGTGATATGTGGCATCGTCTTGTTGAAACCACATGTCATGCAAGTCAAGCTCTTGCATTTTGGGTAAAAAAAAAAGTTGGTATATCATCTCACGGTAGCGCTTACCATTCACAGTTACGTTACGATTCGCAGCATCTTTGAAGAAGTACGGTCCAATGATGCCACCAGCCCATAAACCGCACCAAACTGTGACTTTTTCTGGATGCATTGGTAGCTTTTGCAATGCTTCTGGCTGATCTTCACTTCAAAATCGACAATTCTGCTTATTTACGTATCCATTGAACCAAAAATGAGCTTTGTCGCTGAACACAATTTTTCGATAAAGAAGTGGATCTTCGGCCACCTTTCCAAGTGCCCATTCACCAAAAATTCTGCGTTGCGTTCTTGCACCAGCTGTATTTTGAAAGGCTTCACACCTAAATCCTTCCGCAAAATTTTCCACATTGTTGAGTAACAGAGGCCCAATTGCTGCGAACGGCGACGAATCGATAATTGATGGTCCATCATTAACACTGGCCTATACAGCTGCGATATTTTCTTCAGTTTGCACTCTACGTAAGCGTGTTGGTGGTTTAATGTCCAACAATGTAAATTTGATGCGAAATTTAGTCACAATAGCCCGAAAAGCCGCTTCAGTGGGTCGATTAAACTGACCATAAAGTGGAAGAAGAGCGCGATGAACTTTCTTAACAGAGCATGCATTTTGATTGAATAAAATTCAATGATTTGCAAGCGTTGTTCGTTTGTATGACGATTCCATGGTTAAATTATAGACCAAACTGAAGATGTTTGACAGTGAAACAAAACACGAAACGTGCGTGAGCTGTTTAAACCAGTGTTGCCAAAAAGATAATAGCTCAAAAAATCCTCCGTTATTTTTGTCTAACAATTCCTTTTGAAGTGGGTGTTGGGAAAAGACTTATGAAGCCAGCATTGGCTGATAAATGACCAGACATCACACTGTATTATTTCACCATCAGAGCTCTTTCTCTCACATGTTATCACTCCAGTTAAAAATTATTTAAAGAGTACTTCTTTACCTACTTATTCAGTAATCCTTCAGTTAGGATTACTGCCTAGTTCCTCACACTACCTACCCATGTTGTGTGTGTTAATTATATCCATGAGTGGCCAAGTCTACAGTTTATAGTCGACTTGGAACGACAGATTAAAAGTTTCAAGTCATGTAGGGTATGAAATATTTTGTTATTGGTGGCTTACAAGGCAACTCTTTTCATCTTCTATCTTCTCCTAAGCACGGCTTACCTTTTTTGTTGTATTTTAAAAAGAAGATGCTGATGATGATTAAGTTGCCGTTGTTAGTATGACGACAATGCCAGCTATTGTTAACGTTTTTGTTTTTAAAGTCTTTTGTAATGATTTTTTAATGTCTTCTATTCATTTTGAAAATGATAATTACATACGAAATATATTAAAATAGTAATAAAAACAAACAAAAAAAAACCAAAAGAAAAACATAATAAAAACCAAAAAATTATAAAAAATTTTAAGGAGGAGGAGGAGGAGGTGTTAAAATGTTTAATTCGGTTTTTTACACACTTTTTGTTTTTGTTTTTGTTTAACAACTTTATCGTTGAATAGCACGGGTCTTCTTTCGTTTCGTGTCTATTTCTGATGTTGTTAAATTTTCTCTTTTAAAAATCTTTTCATAGAATAATTTTATTTCCTTTAATTAAAATTAATGACAAATTTTTGTTGGTTATTGGTTGCTGGTGTGTGATTTATTTGTGTATGATTAACTTGTTTAAATAATTAACTTAAATTAAGAATTTTTTCTTCTTTATTTTTGTGTTTTTTTTTGTCTTTCCTTAAGTGGCTAATTACATAACGATTAAATTCTTCTTATTTTTCTTTTATTTTTTTTGTATAAAATTTTATGTAAATTTTTCAAAACAAATTTATTCTTAGAGTTTCATTAACAATCTTTGGATTTTTATTAGCATTTTTTCTTCTTTTTCTTCTTTGTTTTCTTGTTAAATTATAAAAATAGGAATTATTTAAATTAAGAACCATACATACACTGAGCGCCATAAGTGAGTCAACACTTTTGTTCTTAAGTATAAAACAGTTTTGTTCTTAAGTAAAAAAAAGTTCCTTTATTATGAATTGATGTTTTTGTTTTAACATTTTATAAGTAATAAATAAGCATTTTTATTTTTAGAAATTTATTCGACTATTCTCATTTACTTTTCTCGCTATCCTAAGAAAATGAATTATTTTAATGGTGTTTACTCACTTTTGGCGCTCAGTGTACATACATATGTAGACACAATGATCGTTCCATGTAAATTACACGAGTATTTGTTGTTAAATTTCTTTGTTATTTTATACTCGCTGCAGACATACATACATACATACACTCAGAATTACAAGAATTAATTACAAATAATTCCCCTAGTCGAGCTTAAGACTGAACTGTTGGTTCAGGGTTTTTGCAGCAGTCTATGGCAGCTGGCTCTGATCGTTGCTGGTAATTTCCCATTTAGCATTTGCTTATGAACGTATTTACAATTTAAGCATTAGCTTTTACAAAATCTTTTCAAAATTGTTTTTATTAACAAATATTCTGAATAATTCTCTTCGAATATTTTAATTGTTATGCAAATTATATTTCCGTTCAATAGTCGATAATTTCTATTTTTGGCACAATTTCTATGAATTCAATTTCAATGGTAACTGATTATGATGTGTTTTTATTTCATACATACATAATTAGCCATTACAATCCTTCAGTTAGGATTATAGACCTAGCTTCTCACACCACTTATGCAGTGTGTAAGCGATGGGACCTACAGTTTAGTTCAGACATTGTCCACCTCATACCCTCAATAACTGACACACTGTCCGTCAGGGAGGCACAAAATACCCTTCGTAATACCATGGTCGCGACGGCCAGAGACTAGCTCAGCCATAATCGGCACCCACCACCCATAGCCGATTCGGAAAGGCAGCTTCCAAGAGTCACGAGAACTATTCTGGCCCACCTCAGATCAGGATGGTCGGACTTCCTGAATAGCTACAGGGCTAGGATTAGGATAGCAGGATAGCTGCCCATTATGCAACCAGACACCACACGATACGGTGCATATTTTTAGCTGTCCAGCGAAACCGACAGCCCTACGGCCAGTAGACCTATGGCTGAACCCTTCGACGACAGCTGACTTCTTCGGACTACCTACCACATGACGTTGACAACACACACATACAACCAACAACAACAATCCCATCTCCAATCCATCCCATCCCCACCAAATTACACGGCACACAACCAATAGAACACATAAACTAAAATTATAATCCATCTTTATACTACATACAGGGAAAAGCTTCCGGAGACAACAGCCGAAGTGTTACAACAACAACAGTTTAAAGTCGACTCCGAACGACAGATTTTTGAGAAAGTTTTCATGGTAATTTTATTTACTCTCAGAGTTATTGCTGGAACTATGCTGAGAGGATGTGGCCGAAGAAATATTTTTTCATATTTTCGTTTTAATGTCTGACCTGGGGTTTGAACCGAGGCCTTACGTCTAGTAAGCTAATACACTACCTACTAGACTACAACGACTTTTCAAAACTAACACACGCTAATGCAGAACAAGGTGGCTTGGTTGCATTGGTTAAAGGGCTTCATTAAATACCCATGAAATCCTCAACAATCATATACGAAAGCCCGGACTTTTACATCCCAGTTACGTACAATAATAAATCCATGAAGTCGCCGTGGTCTAGTAGGTAGTGTGTTGGCTTATTAGCCCCAGGCCAGATATCAAGACAAAATACAAAAAGTATTTCTTCGCCGACTTCCTCTCAGCAAATTTCTGGCAAAAAATTATGAGAGTAAATAAAATCGCCATGATAAAGTTTCTCAAAAATCTGTCGTTCGGAGTCGACTTTAAAATGTAGGTCCCGCCACTCATGTATAAAATTAACGCACACAACATAAGTAATCCTGACTAAAGGGTTGTAATGACCAATAATGTATGTATGTATGTAATAAATCCATACTCACTCTTTCATCAGTAAACATTTTAAGAGACACCTAACCACCGGGCAATTTCTGTTTGTCTAACACCAATCTGTAAAGAGCTGAGGTGGGGAAGCAGGTAAGTAGGCAGGTTGAAGAAGAAAAGTCCATGCCACTTGGCATATTCCTTACTTTCTATAGAAAGTCTGTATCTTGTACAAGCTTTCTTAACTACCTCAACTCCACTCCTCTGAGGCGAGTTATGTGTGGTATAATGTTATCGGAAAAATATTGGGATCTTGAGTTAGGCAATGACTAAAAAACCTGCTCCATTGTTTTGATGTCTTCACCGTATGCCCTTTATTCATTATTTTCCACCACGCCAATACGGTTTAGGTGTACATGCAATGCAGAGTATCATGTCTAACCTTGGCCTTTAATATACTGCAAGGCATTATCCTATCCAAGCTTAAGGTATGTAATATCCTGGCTCTATTAGCCAGAATATTTGCTTTCTCACTTGCAATCACTTCATAAAGGCTAGGATCCCATATAATGCCTAACATTCCATGCCTGGAGTAATTGTTAATCGCCTTTTTATACTCAAGAATGGACTTTGATGCCGTATTCCTATATATTATTGTCCTAATTATCAATTGACTATACGTAATGATATTTAAATCCCTATACGCTAGGCTTACTACGTGATTACTAGTCCAGATCATGCTGCTGTTGTTATCAAAATACTTTACCATGTCTCTGGAAGTCAATAGGTGTACATTTTTTGTGTAGTAAAGTGTATTCCTATCGTATGATGATGTGAAACGGTGATAAATTGTTTATATATTATCCTATACGTACATTTATTGAGCTCCACTCTCGGCTATCACTCAGGTGAAAATATGTATGTGAGGTTTTCTTTCAAGTTATCAAATATCGATAACACTTACGAGTTTAGACCTCTTGAGTACGTGAATATTGAATGGATGATGGTTGAGGATTTCCATTATATTCCGTTAGAATGAAGAACTCTATTGTTTTGTAAAGGGTCCGCCAAATAACTTTTTTTTTTGAAAATGCTTTAAAAAAAGAAACTACTGAATATTTTCTCAAATTTCTTTTTTTTATTTGAAAGTACAATCCTTCCGGTTAATAATGGAAAATAATTTCATTCAAATGACTGCCTCGGCTGGCCATGCAGTAGCCTACACGATCGGTCCAATTTTTAAGCACATTATCGATTGTGTGCAGCTGTATTTCACCAATGGCTTCACGAATATTGTCCTTTAAAGCGTCAATTGTCTCTGGCTTGTCGGCGTAACACTTATCTTTGACGGCACCCCACAAATAATAGTCAAACGGTGTCAAATCGCAGCTCTGAGGTGGCCAAACGACATCAGCTCTGCGGCTGATAATGCGATCTTCAAAAACAGGGCGCAAAACATCGAGTGTAGCTTCGGCTGTGTGGCACGTAGCGCCGTCCTGTTGAAACCAAATGTTACCAATATCCTCCTCTTCAATTTTTGTGAACAAAAATGCGTTCAACATGGCCCGATAACGATCGCCATTGACTGTAACGGTCACTCCTTGCTCATTTTCGAAGAAAAATTGCCCAATTATGCCTCTGGACCAAAATCCGCACCAAACAGTGACTCGTTTTGAGTACGTCGGCTTTTCAATGTATGCGTGCGCGTTTTCTGTGCCCCAAATGCGACAATTTTGCTTGTTTACATACCCACCAAGATCAAAATGAGCTTCATCTGAAAAGATAATTGTTTTTGCCAAAATCGGCATCTTCTGGTGTAGGCTACTGCATGGCCAGCCGAGGCAGCCATTTGAATGAAATTATTTTCCATTATTAACCGGAAGGATTGTAAATACTTTCAAGTAAAAGAAGAAATTTTAGAAAATTTTCAGTAGTTTTTTTTAAAGCATTTAAAAAAAAAAGTTATTTGGCGGACCCTTTAATTGAACCCTTTGCACTGAGTTTTAAGCTGCACGGCCATACATCAAAATAAAGGAGTAAACTCAACATTTTGTGATAGTGTTGGTAAAAAATACTGCCACATATAGGCCGAGGTGAGTTTAAAGAATATTAAAATACTTTTGAAATTTACTACTAATGCTGCAGAAATCATATGCTCTCTACTTCTTCACAACACCTATCAAATGAAGTTGAAAAATATAATTTTGATGTGTGACTATGCTAAGCAAAATAAATGTTATCAACACATATGTATGTATGTATGTATTGTATGTAAATTTGACCAGTTCAATTTGATGTGCGGCCATGCAGCTTTACAAAATAAAGTGAATTGATAACGCATACTTTCGATTGCACGTCCGTGTGTGGCCGAATGCCTAGAGTGGATGACAGAATGCATTACAACGAAACAGTAAAGAATAAATAAATTTTGATACGAACACTACTTGTCTAGTTGTAACGCATTACATGACATTTGTTTGTGTCATCACCAAAGTGTTGATCTAATGAGAGAGAAATGAACATTTCATTTTATTTTGCATTTATTACGCCTCTTGTAATTTAAACAGTGAAAGCATTTTTGCAACAATTTTTTGTTTTAAGGTTCGGCTTTAAATGAATTATAAATTCAAAGTGAAAAAAAAAGAAAATTTTCCTTCATCGTTAGTTCAAAACGTTTAACTGATGTGGGCTAAACTGATCAAATGACCATAAATGAAGGGAGACAGTACAAAAGCGGCATTAGTTTTACTAAAAAGGTTCGATTATAGAACACCAGTATTATGGCGCATACACAGACAGACAGACAGGCCTAAAGTAGAATAAACAAAAACAAAAACAATAACACGTACTTGTGTTTATTAGTCATCTTTTAGTGGATTTTTTTTTTCTTTGAACACAAATTGAAATTGTTTGAAAAACAATCTGAGATTATTTTGCAATTTGTTAGCGATCGCCGTCTACGTATTGTGTATCTGGAATAATTGTGGTGGAAGAAAAAAAAAGAGAAAAATTGCAAAAGTACGACGTAATTTAAGAATTTTTGACGCCGTAACACAAACAACCTGATTGCTTATGAAAGTATTAGAAACCCGATCATAAAATTTTATTTGATGGTAAATACCAAAAGGAAAACAACAACAACGACGACAACAACAACAAACATGATATAATTCTTACAAATATATCGTATCGTATCGTATTTACAATACAAGTATGACTTGAACAGAATAAGCGCAACGTCACGACGCCAGTATGGATTTAAAAGAGTCCATGATTCATTCTCTAAATTGAATTGTTTTCTTCTATTTTTTTTTGTATATTTTCACAGAAGCCATTAATTAAATGAGATATTTACTAATCAATATTAAATTGTAGAATATTTTTTCTTTCATATTTATTTATTACTAATAAACACATGATATTTTGTTGAAGGGAAAAACAAGAAACCAATTTTCTAAGAATTGCTATTGAATTTATGGCACTTAGGAGAAGGTATCATAAGCATCTAGCAGCACTATTCAATCGAATGTTTGACACAAATTATACTCAAACACCTACATACATATGTATGTACGTTGCTCGCTGCTTGTTCAATAAGCTAGAATTGTGCAAACGTTTACGGAACGTAACGGAACGTATGAACGTATTTAATGAAGCCCTTTAAACATTCCAAGCAAGCCACCATGTTCTCCATTAGTTTGTGTTAGTAAGGAATAGTCGCCGTGGTCTAGTAAGTAGTGTGTTAGCTTGCTAGGCGTAAGGCCTCCGTTCAAACCCCAAGTCGAACATCAAAACGAAATATGCGACTTCCGGCGACTTCCTCTCAGAAGATTTCTGGCAAAAACTCTGAACGTAAATAAAAATTGCCATGAAAAGTTTCTCAAAAATCTGTCGTTCGGAGTCGACTTAACCTCGTGTATAAAATTAACACACACAACATGAGTGGTGCGAGAAGCTAGGCCGTAATCCTAACTGAAGGGCTGTAATGGCCAATTATGTATGTATGTATTTATGAGCGCGATTACCAAACCGTAATATAATTTTCATTTGTCATATGCTGCGTGAACGTTTGGCTAATTTTAGCTCTAGATAGTTCAGTTTTAAATGGAACGAGTGAACATTTTGTAAAACTGCAGTTGAGTTCTTTAGAAAATTAATCAAGAAGATGTCTATTTTGTTCGTTTTAAGTTTTTTGTTTTTATAATTATTACCTTTCAAATGAAGATTGATTGATTGATGATGTTGGGGTTCATACCCCAGCCCAGGCATCAAAACGAAAAAATGAAAAAAAAATTTCTTCGGCGACTTCCTCTCAGAGTAGTTGAATTTCAATACTGTTGACTCACTCATACTCAAAATTTCATGAGTACTTATGAGTAGCGATAAAACGATTCATTGTTGATCGCTGGAATGCCCATACATACATATATACTTACATTTGATGTTAAATAAACATGTCAACGTAAAAGAAACTTTATTTTAAGGAACCTCTGCACCAGACTACAGTGAATTCACGACTGAAAAAGCCCCGCAATTTTATTCAAAACCCAAAATAAGACATTGAAGTCGCTGTAGTCTAGTAAGTAGTGTCTTGGCTTATTAGACGTGAGGCCAGGGTTCAAACCCCAGGTGAGACTTCTCCAACAAAGTGAAATACGAAAAAAATATTTCTTCGGCGACTTCCTCTAAGCAGATTTCTAGCAAAATTCTGAGAGTAAATAAAAATTGCCATGAAAAGTTTCTCAAAAATCTGCCGTTCGGAATCGACTTTAAACTGTAGGTCCTGCCACTCATGTATAAAAATTAACGCACACAACATAAGTGGTGTGAGAAGCTAGGTCGTAAACCACACTTAAGGGTTGTAATGGCCAAATTATGTAACATCTTTAGTCCAGTAAGAGTTGGCGATGATTTCCGCATCTGATACTAATGGGTCCGCCATCCAACGTTTTTTTTTTTCAACTAGTGCTTATTTCGTGAATGGTAACACTTAGCTCATGTCTGATTTGACAGATAATTAGTTCTATCCTTCCGCTGAACGAATATGGACCATCCAATGCGTTTTCGCTTCGTTAAGTGGGCTTGCGGTCGACTTACAGAAGATGCCGATTTTGGCAAAAAAATTAGCTTTTCAGATGAAGCTAATTTTGATCTTGGCGGGTATGTAAACAAGCAATATTGTCGCATTTGGGGCACAGAAAACCCGCACGCATACCTTGAAAAGCCAACGCACCCAAAACGAGTCACTGTTTGGTGCGGATTTTGGTCCAGAGGCATAATTGGGCAATTTTTCTTCGAAAATGAGCGCAAGGAGTGGCCGTTACAGTCAATGGCCATCGTTATCGGGCCATGTTGAACGAATTTTTGTTCACAAAAATTGAAGAGGAGGATATTGGCAACATTTGGTTTCAACAGGACGGCGCTACGTGCCACACAGCCGAAGCTACACTCGATGTTTTGCGCCCTGTTTTTGAAGATCGCATTATCAGCCGCAGAGCTGATGTCGTTTGGCCACCTCGGAGCTGAGATTTGACACCGTTGAACTATTATTTGTGGGGTGCCGTCAAAGATAAGTGTTACGCCGACAAGCCAGAGACAATTGACGCTTTAAAGGACAATATTCGTGAAGCCATTGGTGAAATACAGCTGCACACAATCGATAATGTGTTTAAAACTTGGACAGATCGTGTAGGCCAGCCAAGGCAGCCATTTGAATGAAATTATTTTCCATTATTAACCGGACGGATTGTACTTTCAAATAAAAAAAGAAATTTGAGAAAATATTCAGTAGGTTTTTTTTAAAGCATTTAAAAAAAAAGTTATTTGGCGGACCCTTTATTTGATGAAGACAACGTTGTTCAAACCGTTCGTGTTTTAAAATAGATTACCACCTTGGCTTCTTTATGACGTTGAAGCATGGATACTATTAAGCACAATTGCGGCAGCCTTGAGAGTAATCGAGAGAAAGGTCCTACCTAACATCTTTAGTCCAGTAAGAGTTGGCGATGATTTCCGCATCTGATACTCTAATAAGCTGTACGACATGGTCATTGTGCAGCCCATCAATATCCAGCATATACGCTGAGTCAGCCGCAGAGCTGACTCTGTTGTTTCGTGGAGAAAATCATTTCAAACACAAGCCCTTAAAGAGAAAATATTTTGGAAATTGCGCTGAATCCTTATAAATACAAAAAACGATGCATATATCGTAATTAATGAATTAATTAATGTTGTTTCGATTTTAATTAAAGTATTGCTATGCTAACAGCAAATTTAATTGATACAAGATGATATTTGTAAAAGGAAAACATAGAAATTCCTTCCATGATGACTTTGTTTGGATAAATCTAAAAATCTAAACATAATAGTGCTGGTCATTTAATAGACTACAGTACACTTTATTATTTATCTTTGGAATGAAATTCCTTTAAATTTAAAAATTGTTTGTTAATGAATCATAAACAAACTCGAAATAAATCAAAAAATTAATATATATATACACTTTATACGACATTAAACATTTTTGCAAATGAAAAATAAAAATAAAAATAAAAATAAAGAAACAGAAAAAAATTGTATTTTATTACGTTTAAATACTCAATACTTGGTAGTAGTACGAGTAGTAGTTGTATTAAATGAATGAAATTTAATAAAATTTTACGCAATCACAATTTTAAAATAATTATCTCGTTAAACATTTATGATATTCACTGTTCTACTCTAAATGTGAATAACTCAGCCATTATACTCGTATGAATGGACTGTGAATACCACTGATTTGCAAGAACAGCAACCACACATCGTATATAATTCTACAATCATGACTGACTTTGATTGTATTTTGTATCAAAACAACAATTTAAATGATTCTACTGAACAAGATTTTTATAATTTTTTATTTTTATTTTTATTTTTGTTTTTATTTCTAAATTTATTAATATTTTAATCGTTATTGTCAAGAACGAAGAATCAAAGAAAAAAATAACTTCGAATATCAAAACTGCATTAGAAATGAAAAATGATTTTTTATGTTTGCAACAGCAGCAGCAAAAGAAGAAGAAGAAGAACAACAACAACAAGAAATAAAAATAAATTAAATTATGAATTTTTGTTTTGTTTTATTTGTTATTTCATTGTATTCCTGGTTAAGTGATTTGAATAATAAATGATTGAAAGAAAATTCAAATGAAGGTAAACAGCTGAGTATTGTTTGCGTGTTTGAAACGCGTTTAAACTTGAAACTGTCTAAAGGCTTACGGTCATTCAAAAGAGTTCATATGTTCTTGGGAATACATATCAGAGATCAGAAATGAATCGTTTTTTTGCTACTCATAAGCACTTATGAAATTTTGAATATAAGTGTGTCAACAATATCGACATTTAACTACGAGTATTCTGATTCATTCATGCTCACTACAACGTTGATTTACAAGTACGGGTTGCAATGAGTATGTGTGCAACGTTGACATCAAACTCATACCATTCGAAATATGTTTGACTCCTTCGCCTACTTCTTCAGATTCATAAATTTAGAAAACTACTTATAATACTCATAAATGATTCGAGTAATTCGTGTTGATTGTTGTTGGATTTACAAGAAAAGAAGAAAGAAAAAGACAAAGACAGCAAGCAAAGCAAACACACAGCCTTCTAATGAGTATTTTAGTGTTCGTATGCGAATCATACTTATTTTGTGATTCTTGTAAAGTCGAAATCAACAACATCATGCGTATTATTAAGTATAAGTATGATGAGTACTTCAAACTTTGAATATGAGTAGAGGTTCCATGATATTAAAATAAGTACGAATGCGTATAAGTATTAGAAATTATGAGTATGATTCGATTCTACTCACCTTTTTGAATACTCATTATTGATCTCTGATACATATAACGGGTGATTTTTAGCTATTATCTTTTTGACAACACTGGTTTAAACAGCTCACACACGTTTCGTGTTTTGTTTCACTCTCAAACATCTTCAGTTTGGTCTATAATTTAACCATGAATCGTCTTACAAATGAACAACGCTTGCAAATCATTGAATTTTATTATCAAAATGGGCTCTTGGAAAGTTGGCCGAAGATCCACTTCTTTATCGAAAAATTGTGTTCAGCAACAGAGCTCATTTTTGGCTCAATGGATACGTAAATAAGCAGAATTGTCGATTTTGGAGTGAAGGTCAGCCAGAAGCATTGCAAAGGCTACCAATGCATCCAGAAAAAGTCACAGTTTGGTGCGGTTTATGGGCTGGTGGCATCATTGGACCGTACTTCTTCAAAGATGCTGCGAATCGTAACGTAACTGTGAATGGTGAGCGCTATCGTGAGATGATATCCAACTTTTTTTGCCCGAAATGCAAGAGCTTGACCTGCATGACATGTGGTTTCAACAAGACGGTGCCACATGCCACACAGCAAGCGTAACAATGGACTTATTAAGAGGCGAGTTCGGTGACAATTTTATTTCACGTTCAGGACCGGTCAATTGGCCGCCTAGATCGTGCGATTTAACGCCTTTAGACTATTTTTTGTCGGGCTATGTTAAAGCTCATGTCTATACAGACAAGCCCGCTTCAATTGACGCATTGGAAGACACCATTGAAGCATGTATTCGTGAGATACCGGCCGAAATGTTGGAAAGAGTATGCCAAAATTGGACTAAGCGGATGGACCGTTTGAGGCGCAGTCGCGGTCAACATTTGCATGAAATAATCTTCAAACATTAGATTATAAAGACCGTACTATTGATTCAAATAAAGATTTCATGCATTCCTCTGAATTTTATGTGTTTTTTTTGAAAATTTTTCCTACAGCTCTTAAAAAATCACCCTTTTTAATGTATATATAGAGTTTCTACACATCTGATCTCTTTTTTTTTTGTTTAAAATGCCATGAGGATTTGAAGCTTGAATTTTATTTTTTGAAAAAATTGCATTTTTTTCTAAAACTAAAAATATAATTGACAATAAAATTTTGTTCTATTTTGTACTTATCAGTTAATATTTACGTCACCCATAATGAAATGATACGGAAATAAATATTTTTTATAATTTTTTCTTTCTTTGATTTTCTTTTTTGTATTTCTTTGATATTCGCATATTAAACTGCCATTAATTAAGTTTTTAAATCAAATCCAATGTTGATTTCAATTAATTTATGTATTCTCAGCGACATCTGCTCAAGCAATATCAATTTTTTTATTTCATTAAATCTGATTTATATCCTCGCTTTAAATTAAAAATGAATTTTTTGTTTACGATTTGAAATAATTTATTCAAATTGGATTTATTATTGAGGGATTTATTTTTAATTCGATTTTTATCTCGTTTTGGTTTTTGTATTTTTACCTTCTCTTGTTTCTTCAAATGAATTCTTCTTTAAATTTTTTAAACACTTTAACAAAGAATTATTTCTTTAATTTTATTTATGACTCGATTATGTATGGCAACTCAACTTCAGTTGCGTTGCCCGTTTGCCAAAAATGACACTAAAAACGGCAACTGACAACCAACATTTAAACATTGTATGTACAAAAATTCTTTTCGTCAACTACAAATGTTTTAGTTGTCAACTGACAATGTAACTGGGGTTCAATTGCCGTCCATAAGCGAAGTATTAAATTTGTGGTAACAAGGAAAGTGGTAAATATCTTGTTTGCAATACAATGTAATACGCCAAAATTCCTTAGTGCCCCAAGTGTTCTGCTT
The DNA here is from genome assembly GCA_932273835.1 of Sarcophaga variegata. Lineage (NCBI taxonomy): Eukaryota > Metazoa > Arthropoda > Insecta > Diptera > Sarcophagidae > Sarcophaga > Sarcophaga variegata. Next base: position 116,649,493 of record OW026361.1, read on the forward strand.
CAAATCTTTCTCCAATCGTCAAAGCATCTCTGCGAGTAATTTAAGGCGTTGTTATTAGCTTAGTGATGCAGAACTTTAAGATCTGTATCAGAGATCAGCAATGAATCGTTTTTTCGCTACTCATAAGCACTCATGAAACTTTGAATATAAATGAGTCAACAATATTGAAATTTAACTACAGTAAGACGCCGCTTAACGCGGGGGATACGTTCCAATAAGCTCCAGCGCTAAACGAAACAGCGTTAAACGAGGCAACTAATAAATCAACTTTGACGCAAGAAAGATGCGTTCGTGCTGTGATTGCGACTTCGGAAAATACAGCTGGAATCTTTATTCTGGACAGATTAAGAAAAGAGCGTTGAAAAAGATACATACACACCGTCCCTATATAGATCACCGCTATATATATAATTATTTACTACCGCGTAATACTGAAACAGCGTTAAGCGAGGTCTTACTGTATGTACTTGGAATCATTCATACTCACTACAACGTTGATTTATAAGTACAGGTTGCAATGAGTATGCGTACAACGTGGACATCGAACTCATACCATACGAAATATGTTTGATTCATAAGCTTACTCATTAAAGATTCATAACTTTAGGAAAATACTTGATGAGTGACTCGAATCTTTCATCAAAATTTATAGTTTTAGTTGTTGTTGCGTTTACAAAAAAAGAAAAAAGACACGTAAGCAAAAAAGACAGAGCAGCAAGGAGAGCAAACACACAACCATTTAGTGAGTATTTTAGTGTTCGTAAGCGTTTCATACTTATTTTGTGCTTCGTGTATATGTTGAGCTATGGAGTGACGAAATCAACAACATCATACGTGTTGTTAACTATGAATCGTGATGAGTACTTCAAACTTTGAATACGAGTAGAGGTTCCATGATATTAAAAGAAGTATGAATGCGATTAAGTATCAGAAATTATAAGTGTGCTTCCATTCTACTCATCTTTTTCAATAGGTTAGGTTAGGTTAGAAGACGTGTACTTGTCAATTAAGACAAGTACAGTACACGGAGGTCGAATTGACCCATTGTACAACGTCCTAGTTTCTCACACCACTTATACATGAGCGGTGGGACCTACAGTTTAAAGTGGACTCCGAACGACAGATTTTTGAGAAACTTTTTCATGGCAATTTTATTTTCTCTCAGAGTTTTTGTTAGAAATCTACTGAGAGGAAGTCACCGAAGAAATATTTTTCATATTTCGATTTGATGTCTTACCGAGGGGTTGAACCCAGGTTTTACGTCTAATAACCCAACACACTACCTACTAGACTACCGCGACTTCTATCTTTTTCAATACTCATTGCCGATCTCTGATCTGTACACCTTGCAGCCTGTGTTTTCGTCCAAAATACCGAAGACATTTAGCGGGAACTGATTAGAATAGCAAAGATAACTCCATTTGGTTTCCTTTCCTATTTTCTTATTCCTTATTATTGAGTATTTGAAAATAATCACCAACAATTGGGCTTGTTTAAATGCTCTTGGGGGAGAGAGATGCCAACATTCTTTCAATTTCAATTTAAATGGTGGGAGTGTTACAATTGCCTTGCAATTAGTGAGTGGCCGTTGGCAATGACTTGCATTGTTATCACATAAATTTTGTGTTAATTTTGTTTTTATTAATTTCGTTATGACCTTAATGCCGCTGCCGTCGCCGTCTCTGTGTTTGATGGGGTCGCATCTACCATTGAATTGATGTTTTGATGTATTTAGGCCAGTGGAGTGATAAAATTTTTGTATCTGTTGGGTGAATCCGTGCGTCAGTCAGTTTCAGATTGCATTTTATGGCTCGTGCTAATGATGGTGGTTGTTGTGTAATTCATCTCATTCGTTGGCTGTCAACCATAACGATTTAATCGATGATTATTTGCAAAAAAAAAAAACAGAAAAAACAGAAAAAAACGTACTTTTTTATTCAACAATTCTCTCCCTTTTTAGCCGTTTTTTTCTGCTTTTCATCATCATCATCACCATCATGATCATGTGCATTATGTGATGGCATGTAAATTTGTTATTGACGTTGTTATTGTTGTTGTTGTATTTTTATTTTTTTATATTTATTTTAATGAAATACAATTTTAGGTATGAGTGTTTGGGTAAGAGTAAGAGTATGAGTGCGTGTAAAACCGTTCGAGTACGTGGTCGCTACAGGGTTGGTGAACGTGATGCTTTTATTACCTATTTCTAGTTTCTGTTTTTTTTAATGTTCATATAAAAACAATAACACTGTATGACATATGACACTTACAATAGCTACGGCTTCTAATTCATTCCAATAATTTTTCAGAACAATTTTTTGAGTTTTTTTGCTTTCATTTCAATTTCAAATTCTTTCCTTTCATTTTAAAGCTTTTTAATATCACAATAGAACAACTCTGTTTTCCATCCCTGCTGTGCAGTAAGTGGAAGAGAAAGACAAAAAGGGTGTTCGGCGTGAAAGGAACACTTGTGTGTTAAGTGCAAATAAGAAAAGCAACGCGATGATATTTGCTGGTTGCGCTCGAGTAAAAATTTGCTATTTTTTCATGGTCATCTTTTATTAGCAAAAAGAAAACGAAAAAAAAAATTAAAAAAATAAATAAAAAACACAGATCTTTTCAATGTGTGTTGTATGTAATAAGAAATTGTCATAAATTTTTATTCGTACTGTATTATAAATGGATGGATGGATGGATGTGTTTTGTAAAATTTTGCCTCACCCATAGACAGGCACGTGCTAAAGCTTTACCGGCCTAAATCGATTTCGTTATTTAGAAAATTTACAAATCAATCGAAATATTTTTATGTGTTAAACAATTGATGATGATATGAGAGAGAGATCCGTTTGAAATCCTCTTCTAATTATTGCTTTTGAGCTGCAATTGAAATTATGCAACATTCTGTCCTCATCTTAACGATCGTTTAAAGACCTGTATTTCGAAAGACCTGTTCGTTTCGAAAATAATCACAAAATATGCGTTCCTTAGATCTGCATCTTTACTTATTCACTTAATTGGGAATTAACAACCCGATTAACTGATTTCGGCATGCCAAGGTCGTCCTCTTCGCCGACTTCCGCACGTCCCCTCAAATATCCGTCTCACCGGAGCATCCTCCACCATTCGAATGACATGACCGAGCGTGGATATTAATACGCTACATAACGTCTATGTCGTTGAGGAGCTCATACAGCTCACTGTTGGATCGGATGCGAAAATCATCGCCAGCGTAGTACTTTTCGCTCTAATACTGTCAAGGCTGCTGCATCAGTGCTTAATAGGGTCCATGCCTCTGCCCCATAAAGAAGCACGGGTAGGATAAGCGTCTTGTAGGGTATTAGTTTTGTCGTACGAGAGAGGTCCCTGCTACTCAATTGCCTATTGAGACCATAATAGTACATGTTGGGAAGAGTGATCCTGCGCTTGATCTCCAGACTGATTTTTGGTGGTAACGGCGGAACCAAGTTAAATAAATTCCTTGACTATATCAAAAGTTTAATTATCGGTCGTAATCTGAGAATTAATACGCCGCACGTCTCTACTTATCGATAACATATACTTTGTTTTGCCCTCATTAACTGCCAGAACCATCTTAGTAGACTCCCGTTCAATAGCACTAAAGGCAGCAGTAACATCTCGCTTGGTACGCGAAATGATGTCAATGTCATCAGCGTACGCAAGCAACTGGACGCTTTTTTGAAAAATAGTGCCATTACGAAGCACTCCCGCCTTTCACAGAACACTCTCCATGTCGAAGTTGAAGAGGTCCCCTTGATAAGGGATCGCCTACTGCTATTTTTTAATATAAATTTGTGCCTGAAACACGACACAGTAGCCTATAAAAATATTCGTATTCATTTTTATGCTGTTTTTAATACTAAGACAGAGCATTCCATTTCTAGTTATTTCTCTAAACAGAAAGCAGTATGTAAACGAGTTGATAGGCTTGCTAGTCTTAGAATAGAATAGCCCACAAAGCTTCGGTTATAATGCGTAATCCAAACGTAAATTTACAGTTAAATCGTCCACCAAGCAATCCTATTTGAAAGTTAATTTGTTTAAGTCTCTCGGATTATCTCTCTTTGGCGAAAAGAAATGCCCGCATAAGGATATCTGAGTTGATTTTATTTTCTAAATATGGATTTACATCTATGTATGTATGTAGTATTACAGGTATTGCTGGTTGAAATGATAACTCTTGGATTGGTAATCACCATTGTGGTGGTGGTCAGTTAAACGTAAACAATATTGGAGTATAAAGCATATTGGAAACGCCAATGAATTTCAAATTAAATTAATTAAAATGAAATAAAAATAAAATTCAATTTCATTTCATTGTTTATTTTGTTTTCAACTTGGAAAATTATCGTTTGTATCTTCAGTTATTTAATCATTAACAATTAATCAAGTGCTTCTACTTGAGGACGACTCTATTCTGTTAACAAAAACAAAAAGAGAAAAAAATGCGGAAAAATAAACAGAAAATAAGCAAGAAATCTCAAAGCGATCGCTGCTAGAAAAGATCGTTAACGACGTAAACGATTATTGTTTTCGTACGTTATTGGCAATGAATGCACGACATAGTCAAACGACGTCATTTGTTTCAAAGTCAAAAACAATCAATCCTTGGATATATGAATGCGATTGATTTTATAATCGAAACAAAATTTAGCAAAATCCCCAATAAAATATTCCACAATTAAACGAAACGTAAGACATTTTTAATAAAAAAAAAAAATCCAGAAAATTTTTTCGATTGGAGGAATACCTGATCATTTCTTTGATTTTATTTGATTTTATTTTATTCAATTAATTTTTAGTACATTTTTTATAAAACTTTGTTCTTAATAAAGCAGTTCAGTTCATTTGTATCGTTAAATTTAATATTTTTTGCTTTTTTGCCTCCTTCAAGATCCTCTACCTATCTTGCACGTTTCAGTATCTGTCTACTCAACTAATCGCTGCTGTACGGTTTCTTCTTTAGCGTTTAACAAATAGAATTTCATTCCATTGATTTCTTATTTTATTTTTATTTTTTTATTACTTTCGAGTATTTGTTTTGACAAAGAAATACTTGAGCTTCAGCAAGTACTTCAAAAATGCTCGACGAAAGTTAAAATTAATCAACATTAACGGCGTCATCACCATCACTTTAGCAGTGGTCGGTCGATCAAATCATATTTTGAAGGTAATTGGGGAAAATTTTTAATTCCGTTGTGCATTTTCAAGTGCAATGCAGACAAATTTCAAGTGATGTACGGTCGTTAATTGAATTTATTTCTTAAAACGTAGTTCTGAAACTACTGAAACGGGTTGTGTAAAGAACTTTAAAAGAACTGTTTGATACGAAAGATTACTAAAGGGTCCGCCAAATAACTTTTATTTTTTGAAAATGCTTTAAAAAAAACTACTGAATATTTTCTCAAATTTCTTTTCCGGTCCAAGTTTTAAGCACATTATCGATTGTGTGCAGCTGTATTTCACAAATAGCTTCACGAATATTGTCCTTTAAAGCGTCAATTGTCTCTGGCTTGTCGGCGTAACACTTATCTTTGACGGCATCCCACAAATAATAGTCCAACGGTGTCGAATCGCAGCTCCGAGGTCAAACGACATCAGCTCTGCGGCTGATAATGCGACCTTCAAAAATTGGGCGCAAAACATCGAGTGTAGCTTCGGCTGTGTGGCACGTAGCGCCGTCCTATTGAAACCAAATGTTGCCAATATCCTCCTCTTCAATTTTTGTGAACAAAAATTCGTTCAACATGGCCCGATAACGATCGCACTTGACTATAACGGCCACTCCTTGTTCATTTTCGAAGAAAAATGGCCCAATTATGCCTCTGGACCAAAATTCGTACCAAACAGTGACTCGTTTTGGGTGCGTCGGCTTTTCAATATATGCGTGCTGGTTTTCTGTGCCTCAAATGCGACAATTTTGCTTGTTTACATACCCGCCAAGATCAAAATGAGCTTCATCTGAAAAGATGAGTTTTTTTTTGCCCAAATCGGCATCTTCTGGTGTAGGCTACTGCATGGCCAGCCGAGGCAGCCATTTGAATGAAATTATTTTCCATTATTAACCGGAAGGATTGTATTTTCAAAAAAGTTATTTGGCGGACCCTTTACAACTGACATACCCGTATTTAGTTGCGGTCTTTAATTTATATTTATAATTGACTGTCCAGACATATTTTTTTCTCCGCTATTTTTATTTCTTTTTATTTCGGAACGTGAGTTCCGTAAACGTTTGAATCCGTGTTTTGTATTTGCTCCACTATACTATGCAATATCAGCACCGAATTTTTGACTCTCTAGAATGATTGAGTAACCAGATTCATCGACCAAATTCCAAATGGTGCAACCTTATTCAGCGTGGAAGAAACCTATGATAATCTCGGCAGTATCGCATCCTGCTGCCTGAACGTCTCCAGTTGTCGACGTAAATAAGAGGCCAAACATGGAAAGAGCGAATGCAAAATGTACGTAAGTACATTAATTTCCACAAATCTTATGAACATGAAAGAAGTCTCGTCAGCACGCACAATTTATGTCAAATCTGTTTAAATTGAACCAAACAAATTGTCGTGAGGCCGTCTTCCTTAATACAAACAGGTTAAAGTTATAAAACAATTGAAAATACACACATACATATGTATACTTCAGAGATCAGCAATGAGTCGTTTTTTCGCTACTCATAAGCACTCATGAAATTTTGAATATAAGTGAATCAACAATATTGAAATTTAACTACGAGTACTCTGATTCATTCGTACTCACTACAACATTGATAAATAAGTACAGGTTGCAATGAGTATGCGTACAACGTTGACATCAAACTCATACCATTCGAAATATGTTCGAATCATAAGCCAACTCATTCGGAATCATAACTTTAGAAAAATACTTATCAATGATTCGAGTGACTCGTGATTCGAGTGACTCGTGATTCGAGTGAATTCATTAAAATTTACTGTCTTGGTTGAGGAAAAAGACACATAAGCAACAACGACATAGCAGCAAGCAGAGCAAACACACAACCTTCCAGTAAGTATCTTAGTGTTCGTACACAATTCATACTTATTTTGTGCTTCGAGTATATGTTGCGCAATGGAGAGTCGACATCAACAACATCATACGTGTTGTTAAGTGAATGAATATGATGAGTACTTCAAACTTTGAATATGATTAGAGGCTCCATGATATTAAAATAATTATGAATGCGTATAAGTATCAGAAATTATGAGTATGATTCGATTCTACCCATCTTTTGAAATAATCATTGCTGATCTCTGATGTTGACTTAATCGATATTAGATTGAAATGATAAAATCCAATGCAAAAACTCCTGGTAGATGAATATCGCGTATTGGGATAATTTTATACCAGATTGGTGTATGAAAAGGCGATTTTTTCCCGGAATAGAGAGACATCTGACTCAGGAGTTCTAATCTCAATACATACTTCTATGATTCGAGTGTATGCATTAAAGCACGAAATTTCCTAACATTCACATGGTTAATGCATTTCAAATTCTATTTATTTCTGCATTTCAGATCTTCATTTCTGGGTACAGCTTTTCCAAACTTTAGATGTGATAATGAAGCTGAAATGTGAAGCAACCCTGCTTACTTTATAGAAAAATTGTTTCTAAATTAATGGCATCTTTACAACAACAGCTACAATAGCAACAAATAATAGCAATGGCAACAACAATAATGGTAGCACAGTAATAACAATAATAATAAATAAAAATGTACAACAACAACAACAATTACTATATGAAATAACAACAAAAAATAACCAATACTGAGGCTATAATAATGCATTGAAATGCATTGAAATTGAAATGAAAACACATTCCGTGATTTTGACAAACAGAAAAAAAATAACTTTGAAATAACAACAACAACAACTACAACAATTTTCATTAGTGTTTCCATATAACAATTATTTTACAGCTGCTGCTGCTGCTGTTGCTGTTGCTATCCTATAATCGGGTTGTTAGTGACAAAAAATAAATAAATCTTGACTGTTTCATTTCTTATAACATATCTCACGATCTCCAGTCTTAGTTTCTAGTCATATCTTACTCACTTAAATTGATTATTACAAGCCTTCAGTCAGGATTACGGCCTACGTTCTCACTCGATTTATGTTGTGTGTGTTAATTTTATACATGAGTGGCGGGATCTACAGAATAAGGTTGACACAACGAACTATTTTAAAATATTTCGCTTGAAAATTATTTATCCTTAGAGGTTTTTTAGGAGGCAATTAAAAGGTCGTCGCCAAATGGAAATTTATTCGGGTTTGACTCAATTTGAGCAATGCAGCTTTGCAGCTGATTTCAATGTACATACGTCTATGGCGATCATACCACATAGTACTGACTTATTTACTTACTTAATTGGCCATTAACAACCCGATAAACGGCTTTCGGCCTGCCACAACACATCCATCCAACCGCCTTTGTTTCTTGCGCGCCTGCGCCAATTTATTCACAACAATCGACGACAAGATTTCTTCGATTTGGTGCTTCCAACGCAAACAAGGTCGTCCTCTTCGCCAACTTCCGCAGATCTCCGTATCAAATACCCGTCTCGCCGGTTAATAATGGAAAACAATTTCATTCAAATGGCTGCCTCGGCTGGCCATGCAGTAGCCTACACCAGAAGATGCCGATTTTGGCAAAAAAAAATCATCTTTTCAGACGAAGCTCATTTTGATCTTGGCGGATATGTAAACAAGCAAAATTGTCGCATTTGGGGCACAGAAAACTCGCACGCATACATTGAAAAGCCGACGCATCCAAAACGAGTCACTGTTTGGTGCGGATTTTGTTCCAGAGGCATAAATGGGCCATTTTTCTTCGAAAATTAGCAAGGAGTGGCCGTTACAGTCAATGGCGATCGTTATCGGGCCATGTTGAACGAATTTTTTTTCACAAAAATTGAAGAGGAGGATATTGGCAACATTTGGTTTCAACAGGACGGCGCCTACGCCAGTTGGTCACACTAATCGATGACAGGGCTTCCTCGATTTGGTCCTTCCAACGCAAACAAGGTCGTTCTCTTCGTCGACTTCCGCAGATTCTCGCATCAAATTCGCGCCTCGCTGGAGCATCCTCCTCCATTCGAACGACATGGCCGTGCCAGCTCAGCTGCTGGACGTTAATACGCTGCACAACGTCTATGTCGTTGAGGAGCTCATACAGCTCACTGTTGGATCGGATGCGGAAATCATCGCCAACTCGCACTCGACCGAAGGTCCTACGTAGGACTTTTCTCTCGAACACTCTCAAGGCTGCTGCATCAGTGCTTAAAAGGCTCCATGCCTCTGTGCCATAAAGAAGAACGGGTAGGATGAGTGTCTTGTAGAGTATTAGCTTTGTCGTACGAGAGAGGTCTCTGCTACTCAATTGCCTCTTGAGTCCATAGTAGCACCTGTTGGCAAGAGTGATCCTACGCTTGATCTCCAGACTGACATCATTTTTGGTGGTAACGGCGGACCCAAGATAAATAAATTCCTTGACTGTTTCAAAAGTATAGTTATCGGTCGTAGTCTGTGAATCAATACGCCGCAGGTCTCTACTTGTCGATAACATATACTTTGTTTTGCCCTCATTTGCTGCCACAACCATCTGAGTCTGGTAATTGGATTTGTGAAGAAGAGTTCATACTTTAAATGATTAAGTACCTACATGCATACATACATACATGTATGTATGTACAAATGTACATACATGTGTGTGTAGAGTATTTATTGTCAAACATTTTTATTGTTTTAACGAATGTATGTGTTTGGAACTCAAAAATCTGTGAAATAAATTGAGACCAAATGCTCAATTGCGAATAAATTACCAGAATAAAAAAAAACATAAACAAACAGGTGCCTAAGGTTGGGCAATTTTAATTGTTGTTACAGCATATCGACTGCTGACGTAATTCTCTCAATGCAAAGTTCAATTGAATGTAAAATTCAGAATTCACAATTCATTTTTAATAGTCTTTTTTTGTTCTTGTTTGTTGTTGTAGTTGTTGTATTCTAAATTGTATTTGTTGTTGTTTTTTGTGTGTCATTAAAATGGTTTGGAAAATTTCTACTTTTTGTTAATGCCGTCTTTTTTCTTGTTTGAACCAAAAATGAGGAGCCAGTTGGACTTGAATGTGCATATAGAACAACAACAACAACAATAAAAAACAAATAAAATTTGAAATAAAAACTGAAACCCAAATTTAAACCGAAAACTGTTGGAAAAAAAGCGCAAATATTTGTGGTTTACAATAGCACATGCCTTAATTGCAAAAAAAAAAAACAAAAACAACAATAACAACTATATGACTTTGTGACTTTATGACTAAACAAACTCAATAGAGCAACAAAAACAAGAAGAACAAATTAAAAAAAATGTTTTGTTTTTCTCTTCAACTATTTGCGATATTTTTGCGTGTTTTTTTCACTTAAAGTGGTACTTTTTTTGTGTCTTTATTTTCTACGTGCTTAACGTTTAAAATTGTAAAAAAAAGAAGAAAAACAAAAAAATAAATTAAGAACAAAATTAAACAAATAAAATAATTGAACAAATCAAATGAAGGGTTTTCAAACAATGTAGCACATATTGCAGTGTGACTGACATTATGTCACTCACTTCAAACGTTTAATAACACACACATATACACACATACATTGAATATTCATTCGCAATTAAGTTTATAAAAAACGAGAGTTGTTTACGTAATGTCTTGCTGAAAAATGTTTTTATTTTGTATATACATACCAGAGATCAGCAATGAGTATTCAAAAAGATAAGTAAATTCGAATCATACTCATAATTTCTGATACTTATACGTATTCACACTTATTTTAATATCATGGAACCTCTGACACATATTCAAAGTTTGAAGTAGTCATCATATTCATTCACTTAACAACACGTATGATGTTATTGATTTCGTCGCTCCATAACTCAACATATTCACGAATCACAAAATAAGTTTGAATGGCGTACGAACACTAAAATATTTACTAGAAGGTTGTGTGTTTGCTGTGCTTGCTGCTCTGTCTGTTTTGCTTATACGTCTTTTTCCTTTTTTGCAAATGCAACAACAACTAAGACTGTAAATTTTGATGAATGATTCGAGTCACTTGAATCATTTATAAGTATTATTATGAGAATTTTTCTAAATTTATGAGTAGAATGAGTAGGCGTATGATTCAAACATATTTCGAATGGTATGAGTTTGTTGTCAACGTTGTACGTATACTCATTGCAACCTGTACTTATAAATCAACGTTGTAGTGAGTACGAATGAATCAGAGTAGTCGTAGTTAAATTTCAATATTGTTGACTCACTTATATTCAATATTTCATGAGTGCTTATGGGTAGCCAAAAAACGATTCATTGCTGATCTCTGATACATACATCACTATGGTACATCTGTACATACATACATGTCAGCAACACTAAACGAGAAACCACATTCGCATGGATTACATAACATGCAGACATACATACATAATTGGTCGTTACAACCCTTTAGTCAGGATTACAACCTAGTTTCTCACACCACTTATGTTGTGTGTGTGTTAATTTGATCCAAAGAAGAAACTTTTCATGACAATTTTATTTACCACTGAGGTAAAGTCGCCGTGAGAAATATTTTCCATTTCGTTTGTGACGTCTGAGCTATGGATTAAACCGTGGTCTCATGTCTAACAAGCACAACGCATCTGCTAGCGTACGGCGACTTTTATAGTCTTGCATACATGCATACATAGTTGGTCATTATAACCTTTTAGACAGGTTTATGGACCTAGTTTCTCACACCACTCATATTGTGTGAGTTAATTTTATATGTACATGAGTGATGGGACCTACAGTTCAAAGTCGTCTCCGAACGACAAATTTTTTTGAGAAACTTTTCATGGCAATTTTATTTTACACTCAGAGTTTTTCCGCCAGAAATCTGCTGAGGGGCAGTCACCGAAGAAATATTTATTTATTTATTTATTTAAGTCAATGGACAAATTCCTTACTGACTAATAACACAAATCGAATGAAATTAAATAAGATTACAATCAATTCTTCACAAATATAAGTAATAGTTACAATAAAAATATGAAAAGTTACGAATTGAGAAAAACAATAATGTTCCGTTTTATAACGCAAGACTTTAAAGAAATATCAACAAAGTCTGACAAATAATTAAATTGACGGCAAATTCTAGTTAACAGATCAGCAACAGCATAATTAGTTCTGCAGAATTGAATATAAATAAGATTATAACAGCGGAAGTTACGACAAGGAACATTGAATTTAACAGATCTTAACAGAAATTCACAGCAAATATTACCATTGATCAGGTTAACCATGAAGGATATATTTAACATTGTTCGACGACTCTTAAGGGTAGGCAGTTTTATTAAAGCCAGTCTGCTAGTATATGAAGGCATATCCAAGTAATTCCATACAAGGCCACGCAAGCAGAAGAGTAGAAATTGATTCGATGTGTTCGCTGTAAAGCGATACGTATAACTGTTTAGTAATAAATGGATCAGTAAATTCCGTTGCCCAACATTTTATGAAGCCAAGAGTGCTTCTTGCCTTATTTACAGTCAAAGTGATATGATCATTAAAGTTTAATTTTGTGTCTAATAGGATCCCAAGATCAATAAAAGAGTGCACTATTTCCAGTTGATGACCTCCAAGCAAGTAATTAACCGCAATAAAATTATTTCTTGATTTCATACATTTGCATTTTTTAATATTCAGTTCCATCACGTTGTACTCGCACCATAAAAAGAAATTATTGAGATCACTTTGAAGATTAATATGCTCGATGAAATTATTAAAGGAGTGAAAAACTTTTACATCGTCAGCATACATCAAGATATTAGCAAAATTAATCAAGTTGGGAAGATCGTTTATAAACAGCGAAAAAAGAAGTGGACCGACATGGCTGCCTTGAGGAACACCAGATAGCACATAAATATACTTAGATAAGCTATTGTTCACACATACAGTCTGCTTTCTACCAGTCAAATACGACTCTAGCCATCTTAAACTCCTATGATTTACACCCCCATTAAATCCAATTTAGTTAACAGGAGTTTGTGATTCACTTTATCAAACGCCTTACTAAAATCCATAAAAATTACAAATATATTTTTCTTATTTTCATTTTAATGTCTGGGCTGGGGCTTGAACCGTGTGGCCTTACGTCTAAGAAGCCAACACACTATCTTCTAGACAAGTTTTCGGTGCGAAGAATATTTTCTGAAAGCGTACAAAGTCAATCCCTCACAATGGATAATGAAATAAATGAGCAGCCAGATATGAGACTATAAGCTTGTGAACAATTCGTTTATTATTGAATATCTATTTTGTAAATAACTTAAGGGCTGAATTGAATATTTAAAGAAGAAAAGAAAAATGAAAAAACACCTGTGGATTATAGCCACTACTATTACAGGTATTACTTGTATTTGTTGTAGTACTTCTATTATATTGTAGGAGAAACTAAATATCCATTTCCCCCCTTCTTTTTTTTGTGAGACGAGAAAACGAAACCACAATTTTTAATTAAAATATTTAAATATGTAAACCCCCATCTCACCCATCTCAGCCATCACCCATCACTATTGTTAACGTTCACAGAGTTATTCATTAACGTTAAATGAAATTCATTTGAGTTTCATATTCAGTGTAGTTGTTGTTTGTGTATTTGAGAAAAAACAATAAAAAGAACGAATAAATAATCCAACAGGTGGCGGCGGCACAACCAATACTAGAATAATAAAAAACCACAAAAAAACACTACAAAACAAAAGCCAAAAGTACGGAACGTCACTAGGGGGAAATGGATAGACCCGATCCATAAAGGTTAATAATAATTTTTGTTTGTTTTTGTTTTTGTTTTATTTTATTTGTTGCCCATTGTTTTCTTTACTTACTTAGTTTGCAATAATTCATTCGTTTATACGTTCAATCACGTTTAAAGTGCAGAAAAAAGTACTTTTTGTTAATAAAAAAATATATTCATGATCGACTTGTTTTTGATTTTGTTTTTGTAGTTCAATAAAGTACCTGAAAGTGAGTAATTTCTTGTCTTTCCTTTCCAACAAATGATTTAAAATTGTAGCGACAGTAGAAAGAACAACCAACGGTTGTGACAATGGTGGAAGGAAGTATTATTTGTTGTTGGTTGGTTGTTGTTGGTTTATTTTATAAATTTATAAAAACAATTAAAGCAAAAACAAAAACAATAAAACATTTACAAAAATCAGTTCATAATTCATATTTTTTTTCTTTCAATTTCGTTGCTGCAATTATAATACTGGATCACGTTTCTGGATAGTGTCTGTAAATACAATCGAATACAGCAGTCATGTGCTCTTTGCTCTACTTGAGTACAATTTTAGCATAAACACATACAGAATGTATACATACATACATATGTATACATATATATATGTATGCATATATATACATACATTTGTTCCCAACTAATTACAAGCGTTAATAAATTTTCCGTCAGTTGTAGAACTTAAAAAAAAACTTGAATATAAAATGATGACACTACAATTAGGACTTCATTTGCTTTGCCAAAAGACTTAAAGAACCATTGGTTGTTAGATTCCAGAGTACTTATTTCTGCCGTGATCTTTTGAATATAATTCAAGCTTCAGTTTGTTGTTGATGATCGCTTGTCATTACTAAATAGTTTATTACTGCTGTAATGCATGAAACTTAACAAATTATTAACAAATTGCACCTTGTAATACAATTCTTGGAAGATATTATGATTTTAATTCATTGTTGAGACACTTCGCCTTTTTAATTAAATGACTCACTCACTCACTACAATTCTTTTGGACTTTAATGGAATTTTTATTATGATTAATAATGAATTGATTTTACATCCATTCATGGACATATGGTGTGAAATTATTGCAATTATTTCTATTTGTACATACAACCCTTCAGTCAGCATTACAGCCTAGCTTCTCACATCAATTATGTTCAGTGTGTTAATCTTTATACAGTCACACAGATAATTATACGTACCCCCCTAAAAATACATTAGCGTCTGTAACGACATATTTACTTAAATAAAGAAAAAAGATTCCCAAAATCTATGAATTTGTGACTGCAGTTTGCTTAAAACCAATATGGCACCACAGAAAATTTATACGTACGACGTATATTTCGTATAAAATTTCTCCAAGTGTAGCCCGGTATATAAAATGTATTGTGGATAAAAATCCTATGACTACAGCCGTAGAAATACGAGATACCTCGGAAAGTGATCACAATGTTATTGTGCGTTCCGAAACAGTTCGAAGTGTTTTGAGAAAGAACGATTTCCGCAGCCGAGTGCCGAGAAAAAAGCCACGATTGGAATTCGCCCAATAATATCTGGACAAGTCAACCGATTTTTGGCCAAATGTAATATTTAGTGATGAGGACAAATATAATTTGTTCGGCTGTGACGGAAAACAAAAAATTTGACGCAAAAATCAGTTGAATTGTCCATATATTATCATTAAAAAAATGAATATTAGGGGGGTACGTATAATTATCTGTGTGACGGTACATGAGTGGCCTGTAGGCCCCAGTTTAAAGTCGATTCCGAACGACAAATTTTTGAGAAAGTTTTCATGACAATTTTATTTACTCTTAGAGTTTTTGTCAGAAATCTGCTGAGAGGAAGTCGCCGAAGAAATACTCTTTGTATTTCGATTTGTTGTCTGACCTGGGTTTTGAACCATGGCCTTACCTCTAATAAGCCAACACACTACCTACTAGACAACGGCGACTTCGATTTTCTATTTATACATTGGATTTTTATATTCTTGATATGAATTAAAATCAACTTTAATACTGGTTTCTCTAGCTACCACGCGGTCTGTTTCGTCTTCTCAATTTCAATAGCTAAAGGTTTCTTGTTGTTTTTTGTTATGAAACCACATAACTCAACATCCAGTTCGGTGGCCACCAGAGATCAGCAATGAATCGTTTTTTCGCTACTCATAAGCATTCAAAAAATTTTGAATATAAGTGAGTCAACAAAATTGAAATTTAACTACATACTCTCTTATTCATTCATACTCACTACGACATTAATTCATAAGTACAGGTTGCAATGAGTATGAGTACAACGTAAAAATCAAACTCATACTATTCGAAATATGTTTGATTCATAAGCCTACTCCTTAAAGGTTCATAACTTTAGAAAAATATGTACTTATAATACTTATAAATGATTCGAGTGACACGAAATATTCATTAAAATTTACAGTCTTAGTTGTTGTTGTATTTACAAAAAAAGAAAAAAGACACATAAGCATATAAGATAGAGCAGAGCAGCAAGCAGAGCAAACACACAACCTACTAGTAAGTATTTTAGTATTCATAATCGATTCGTACTTATTTTGTGCTTCGTGTATACCTATGTTGAGTTAGGGAGAGTCGAAATCAACAACATCATACGTGTTGTTAAGTATGAATATGATCAGTACTTCAAACTTTAAACGTGAGTAGAGGTTCCATGATATTAAAATAAGTATGAATCGTTGATCTCTGGTTGTAATGACCAATTATGTATGTACGTATGTGTTGTGGCTATGGAAACTGATTGTCTATTGGTCTTTTAATTTTTATTACCAATATTGTCTGCCACTGTTCTTTGTAGTATGCAAATGCGCAAGTAAGTATGCAAGTGAGTAAGTAAGTGAATGAAGCATTAACTAACTTTTAACACACTGTTATTCAGAAAATGATATTTATTTGTCTATTATTTACGATATGTTAATATGTTAGTATGTACATGTGTATCATAGGTTTGATTGTTGTTATTCTAACAATTAGTTGCTGAATAAGTGCATAAGTGTTTATAAAAGAATACATATATGCAAGTATTTTCATGTTCTAACCTACAATAAATAAATAATATGAGCATGTTTAACAATGATTTAAAAATATTTTTTTTATTTTGTATTCATTCAATGTATATATATCTACATACAATGTATATATATATCAATGTATATATATCAATGTATATATATCTATATATATATATACATTGTATGTATGTATGTATGTATGTATGTATGTATGTATGTATGTATGTATGTGAATTTGTATAACTAATTTGTATGCACTTGAAATTGTATTCGTAATATTGAATTCGGTTTTGTGGTGTTGATGTTGGTTCTGGCAATCGCCACATTGTGTGAATGGGAGTGAGTGAGTGAAATGGTAAGTGGAAGTTTGGGGTTGCAATTGGAAATCCAAGCACTTTTATTTAATATTTTAATTTGCATTGTGACAACAATAATAACAATTGTCAAATCTAATTAATAAGAAATAATTTTGCGATAAAATGCTTGTTTCCATCCAAATGACCTACAAAACGGAATCAGTTTAGAAATCGAAATCGAAATGGAATTGCAATTGGAATAAGCAACTGAAGGTTTATTTATACTTTGCCGTTAATGGGGGGTGAGTATTAGGAGGAATGATTTCTTTGAATGTCGATGTATGCACATACATACATATATACTTACGTTTGATGTTAAATAAATACATACGTCATAGTGAAAGAAACTTTATTTTAAAGAATCTCTGTACCGAACTCCAGTAGCTCCAGGATTGAAAAAGCCCCTCAATTTTATTCAAAAATCTAAATGAGAAATTGTAGTCCCTGTAGTCTAGTAGGTATGGTGTTGGCTTATTAGACGTGAGGCCAAAGTCAGACTTCTCCAACAAAATGAAATACGAAAAAAATATTTCTTCGGCGACTTCCCTACAGCAGATTTCTGCCAAAAAACTTTGAAAGCAAAAAAAAAATTGCCATGAAAAAGTTTCCCAAAAATCTGTCATTCGGAGTCGACTTTAAACTGTAGGTCTAGCCACTTATGTATGAAAAATTAACACACACATAACATAAGTGGGGTGAAAAACTAGGTCGTGATGCTGACTGAATGATTGTAATGGCCAATTATGTATGTATGTATGTATGTAAATGAGAAAATATTTCCTTTATGCTGGAAAACTGCTGAGAGAAAGTTCGCCGAAAGAAACATTTGTTGTTTTCATATTTTGTTTAGTTCGAGATGTCTGAAGCGACGGCGACTTCTAAACTCCTTCTATTTCAACAAACCTTTTTGATAATGTAAAGCAATCTCGACATATTCTTTTTTCCGTCTTGGCTTAGTTGACCCTATGTTCTAATATTATTCCTACTCACTCATACTCAAAATTTCATGAGTACTTATGAGTAGCGAAAAAACGATTCATTGCTGATCTCTAGTATGTATATACATACACATCCATACGGATATGCCATATGTTATCAATTGTTAGCCCTTCGAGCTAGCCAATGTGAAAATTACTCAACAATTTTTAAGTGATCAACGCTAAACACTTTCGAAGAAAATTTCATTGTCACACGTACATTAACAACTTTTCTATAGCGGTGGCGCTTTACAGCGAGATTTACTTTCTTTCTGAGAAGAGCTGTGATCACTTAAATCATTTACGACCAGAGTTTCAATTGATTTGAAGCATTTATCCATAAAATTCATTCATCTGTTCAGCTATTGGCCAGCCTTTGGCACATTGGCAGAGAATAAATTAAAAATGATGGATTATTTACGAGTATGTGGGTTAGGTTGAGTTAATTTTTTAATTGTTGTTTTTGTTTTTAATTTAAATTTGATTTCAGTTAATTAATTAACCAAAATACGAAGTTATGCTTGAATTGCCATCTACAAACAGCAAAACTTTTTTGTTCATCTTTCAAATGATTGTTTTACAAAAAGGGGGTTCTGAAATAATTTTACGAACAACTAAACAAGGAAGTCTTCCACACACTTGGCTTTCTGTCCGCCTTTAGATGGCACCAGGGTAAACCATTAAAGGGGAATATGGATGGATGACACAATATATTTTCCCTTTCATAATTTATGGCCTTTCAATGGACTTGTGTTATGAAGCCTTTTGGCCGTCTAGATGACCTTCATACTAGCTTTGCAACTGTCACTGCACAAGTATTTGTTCTTAAACATTATAAATCTTTTCCTTCTGCTCGTTCGTTCTTTCGTTCTTTCGTTCTTTTTTAATTTAATTTTTTTTTTAAAGAGAATGTCACACACAATTTCAGGGACATCCGTAATGTCACTCCGTCCGTACTGGCTGGCTGGCATACAGTTTGTATGAGAAAAATTGTTGTTGAGCTTATGTGGTGTGGCTGCTTATTTCGGTTTCGTGTATTCTTGTGTTCTTGTATCCTGTGACAGTGACTAAAGATATTTAATCAAGGTATCAAGGTCATTACATTAAGCAACAGATTTAGATTAAATAAAAAAAAAAATTCTTCTTCTTAAAGTTGACTGCACTGTTCGCTCTTCGCCGCTCTATGTACGCCCCACATCCATGAACATCATCATCAATAGCCCCTAAAAAGAACTGAAATTTCCATTTTCTTAAATTCTGGTTTTTTCTTCATTGACTTTTTGTTGTTTTTTTGGATTTTTGTTTTTGTTATTGTATTATTAAGTCTTTCTTAATTGCTTTAATTTTTTTTTATATTTTTGGTTTGCAGTTCTTGAAATATTATTGAAGTTGGTCGCTTGGTTAATTCGATATTGTTGTTGTTGTTGTTTTTCCTGCTATTACTATTGTTGTTATTAATAATATCATATTATATATATATATAGAGAGAGAGAGATCAACATGAAAGAGGAAGAAGCTGACTGAGATAAAAGATTCTAGAGAAGCATTCAAGTAGTTGACCTCCAAATTGAAATTTAAATTTTTTTTTTATTAACAACCACTGTGACTGCCATCACCATCACCAACTACTTAGTGGTACATACCACTGTCGCTACGAGTGAATACATATTATTGGATCGGATTCTTGTTGTGTTTTTTGAAACAATTTTTAAGCATGTGCAAAATACTCGTTGTCCATTTGCATGATTTTATTCTTTTTTTTTTATTTTAAAATTTTTATTCGGTTTTTTTCTTCTTTATTGTTAAGGTTGAAGCATCACCACAAACACACACACGCTGGTCAGTCGACAGTTTGGTTGGTTTGGTTTGATTTGGAAAGGTTTGCTACTTACTTTGGGATATTCTTCTGCGTATCTATTAACAGAGTTAGTAAAGAATGAAATCATTGTGTAATTGTGGGGGTTGTTTTTCTAATAATTTAAATAAGAAAATATATGCATAATTTCAGTTGATAACAGAATGATTTCAAAAAACAAAAGCCATATGTATTCTAAAATGCAAACGATTAAAATCATTGCTTACCACTGTCGCGGTTATGCAAGTAATATGATGTGTCGTTTTAGTCATGAACCCATGAGTATAACATAAATGAGATCATCGAAGGCCCAACTTAACACTTTATGTTTGTAGTAAAATTGGAAATAATTGCCAGTATTTAATGGCAGCAATCTTTCATTTCGTTCAATTGGCATAAAGAAAATTCATGGTTTTCAAAGCAGAAAAGATATATCGACACCTCCATTCTTGTTGCATATTTAAATTCTACGTTCTCTAGCTTAAATACTGTCAAAATTTGATTAAGATGCGCCGATGCGTTCCGAAGTTTAAGGGAAAAATCTCCTTAGAATACACATATGGTCGTATGTCGCGTGAAAACTTTGAGAGCTCATAACTCAAAACACACTTTATCGACTTAGAATGTTATAGAACGGAGGCGTCGATATGAACTCGTTGAATAGTTTATGCTTGTCATGTGGTAGACTCTTTATTGGTAGACCGTTTAAGTAAAATATAGGGAGCCGCCGTACTCTAGTAGATAGGGTGTTGGTTTATTAGATCAAGGCCGTGGTACAGATCAGAGAATAGCAATGAATCGTTTTTTGGCTACTCATAAGCACTCATGAAATTTTGAATATAAGTGAGTCAACAATATTGAAATTTAACTACGAGTACTCTGTTTCATTCATACTCACTACAACGTTAATTTATAAGTACAGGTTGCAATGAGTATGCGTACAACGTTGACGTCGAACTCATACCAATCGAAATATGTTTGATTCATAAGCCTACTCATTAAAGATTCATAACTTTAGAAAAATACTTATAATCCTTATGTATATTAATACCAATGATTCGAGTCCCTCGAATATTTACAGTCTTAGTTGTTGTTAGCGTAGTGTAGTAGGTAGTGTGTTGGCTTATTAGACGAAAAGCCAGGGTTAGAGCCCCAGGCCAGGCATCAAAATAAAATACAAAAAGTATTTTTACGGCGACTTCCTCTCAGCAGATTTCTGGCAAAAACTCTGAGGGTAAATAAAATTGCCATGAAAAGTTTCTCAAAAAACTGTCGTTCGGAGTCGACTTTAAACTGTAGGTCCTGCCACTCATGTATAAAATTAACACACACAACATGTGTGGTGTGAGAAACTAGGTCGTAATCCTGACTGAAGGGTTGTAATGACTAATTATATATGTATGTATGTATGTATGTATGTAGTTGTTGTTGCATTTACACATAAGCAGAAAAGACAGAATAGCAAGCAGAGCAAACACACATTTCCTTCTAGTGAGTATTTTAGTGTTCGTACGCGAATCATACTTATTTTGTGCTTCGTGTATATGTTGCGTTATGGAACGACGAAATCAACAACATCATACGTGTTGTAAAGTATGAATACGAAGAGTACTTCAAACTTTGAATATGAGTAGAGGTTCCATGATGTTAAAATATAAGTATGAATGCGTATAAGTATCAGAAATTATGAGTATGATTCTATTCAAATCATCTTTTTGAATACTTATTGCTGATCTCTGATACATACCCAGCTCACACATCAACAATACGCAATCTCAGCGGAATTCTGGAAAAAACTCTGAGAGTAAATAAAATTTCTACGGAAAGTTTCTCAAATAATGTGTCGTTTGGAGTTGACTTTAAACTGTAAGTCCCACCACTGATGGATAAAATGAGCACACAACATAAGTGGTGTGGGAGTCTAGGCCTTAATCCTAACTAAAGGTTTGAATTGACCAATTAAGTAGGTAATCTATATTGAGGTATTCTTTTCAATTGTAGGGAACATACATATGTACGAGTATGTAGAGTTTTTTCTGCCATAAATAGAGCTGGGCTAGTGCATGGCATGGAAACAAAGAAATAATGACTCTTGCCTCCTCCTGACAGTGGAAGCTATAATGCAATGAGATTATCTATTCGAGAAATTCGAGACATTGAATGATTTCCTTAACCTAAATTACTTTTTACAAAAGTTCACTTTACAACTTAATTGTGTGAAAAACTAGTTGACTAGATCTTGCTATCATCTTAAGGACAGGAGGAAAGGAAAATAGCATATCGATTTGGCATTGTTTCAAGGGAATATTGTTTTCAAACGCTAACGTCTTGTGTAACAAATAGATTTTATATGCCATTGTAGCCGCATTTGTCTTTCTGCATTATTGTATGAATTTTTGTTTAATTAATTACGAATTAATTACTTTAAATGACTGTCTTCAGATTGTTGGTTATTTGCTTGGCTAGTTGGTGTGGTGTGAAGTGATATTTTTTTGTGCATTTTATTGGCCTTTCGTTTTATGGTTTATTTAATGCCGATAGTTTATGTTTCGACTACAACAAAAACAACAACAACAACAACAACAACCACAGCAATTATAACAACCACACTGGCATTAAATAGTTTTTTATTGTTTACGGTCAATTCTTTCCTTTTTTTTTGTTTTTTGATTATTTTCGTCAACCGATTTTATGTTGGCAATATTTTCTTACCTTAACTGTTATCAGCAGCATTCCCACTCAAGTTTTGTTTTGTTTTTGTTTTCTTTAATGCTGTTCTGTTTTGTTTTAATTTAATTCGGATTTTTTTTGTTTTTTTTTTTTTTTTTATAAGAAATTCAACTTCCTGCTCTTTAAGATCCACCAAAAAAGAAATGAAGAAGAAGCAAATAGTTTAAAACAGCAAATACAACAACAACAAAACGAATAAAAATTAAAATCTGTTCAGAAACAAGTTTTGTTGCCAATAAAACCTAAAACCTCTTCGATTCACATCGTGAAAAATAATTTTTTAATTAAAAAACCGTAAACAAAAACAAATTTACAGTTTTTTTGTTTTAGTTTTGTTTTTGTTGGTCTTCATCAACAAGAACAACAACAACAGCAAAGAAGATGAAAAATGTTGTCAATCCTTCAATCATATGCGGCGAGTATAATTTAATTCAGTGCAATCGGGCGGCGAAATATTTATTGCAAAACAACTGTTTATTATTGTTGTAATAATGTTGTTGTTGTTGTAGTTTGTAGGAATGAAATGAAAAACACAGAAAAACAAAAAAAATTATTTCAAGTTTTTGATGGATTTTGGTTTTTGAATTTGAATTTAAGATGAAGTATCTTTGGCGTTAATGTTTTATTGTTGTTCGTTTTGAACGAGTTTCAATATCAGGGTCTGTCTGTGGATGCCGTTTAACTAATCATTCAAATCAAATCAAATACCGCTAATATTTAAATTAAATTTCAGTTATAAGTGGCCACAAACTATTTAAATTCAAAAGTAGTTTGATTTGCAAACAAACTCAACTTTTTAATGATAAACGAGCCAATAACCTGTTTCAGTTTCATCTTTAAATTGACAGCAGAGAGGTTACGAATATAATAAACAAAATACTGTCAAATTGGAATTCTTCTCAGAAGGGAACAAGCTGGCTTCCGCTCCAACAAGCCGTGCGTCGACCAGCTCAATAGTCCCAGGATTATTGAGGAACAGTCAGACAAAATGGAGATCGCTTCTTTATCTCGTATTTATTGACTTCGAAAAGGCTTTTGATACTCTCAGTCACACGGCCATATGAAGCGCACTGGCATGCAAGGGTTTCCCCACAAAAATAATAAACATAATAAAGGCCCTGTACAATAATGCAATGCTACAATGCATTGTACGGCAATGCATGCCGCATATTACATGCGAAACAACTAAGCAAGAGCATCAAAATAAAAACCTGAGTCCGCCAAGGATGTGTGCTGTCGCCACTCCTCTTTAACTGTGTCCTCGATGTATTATATTCGATTGTAGCCGCATTCCACATTTTTAATCACTTGAGAGCACTTATGGTGCTTGGTAAGTTAACAAAACATAGGAGAGCTATTACATGGGGTTTGCAAGACAGATTGGAAGACCTAGACTATGCGGATGATATATGCTTACTATGCCGACATGCAGTCAAAGCTTAATCTTGTTAGAGAAACCGCAAAACTAGCTGGACTGAAGATGAAGATCCACACAACCAAAACATACATAGGTTAAGTTAGGTTAGCGTGGTAGCTTTAATTTACCAAAAAGCTCACTTGAGCACGCATAGCGGCCCGTTGTGATGCCACAGTTGAACGCAGCCTCTGCACTGATCAAGTTCCTCCGATCCAAGGAGGGGGAAGTTGGTCAGCGCAAGGGCTGCACATTTTGGCCTGTAAGCATGGTCACTGTGATCGATATGATAGTACGGCCAAGTCCAAGTAACTGGTTGGTACGCCTCCTATCCATTGTGGGCCAAGTGAGCCTAGCGATGGAGCACGACTCCTCATTGACCCAGCACCGGTTGGCATCCCGGGAGAATTCCAGCGCAATAGCCAGTTTGAACGAAGTAAGTGGCATTCTCACGTTGATTGAGGAAGATTCCGGAAGTAGTGCGCCAGCCCTGGCCAGCTCGGCGGCCCTGCAGTTACCCGGAATATCGCAGTGTCCGGGAACCCAGACAAGTGTGACCAGAACATACATACATAATTGGCCATTACAACCCTTCAGTCAGGATTACGCCCTAGCTTCTCACGCCACTCATGTTATGTGTCTTAAATTTTATATATGAATTGCGGGACCTACATTTTAAAATCGACTCCGAACGACAAATTTTTGTTTAACTTTTCATGGTAATTTTATTTCACTCTCAGAGTTTTTGCGCCAGAAATCTGTTGGGAGGAAGTCGCCGAATAAATATTTTGTTTCATATTTTCGTTTTGATGTCTGACCTGGGGTTTCAACTGTGGCCTTACGTTTACTAAGCCAACACACTACCTACTGGACTATGGCGACTTCAGTCAAAACACTCAGGATTAATATTAATGCAGCCCGAAAATTCCTAATATACGGCAAGGAAATTGATGAAGTGGAGTCCTTCTGCTATCGAGGCAGTATAATCAATAAGTCCTGTAGTTTATTCAGCAGATATTGCCAGTCGCATAAATAAGGCACGTAATACTTTTGCCCAATTTAACCCTGGTTTGGAAATCGTCTAACATAACGAGACATATCCACATTACTGTTCGGCTGAGAAACGTGGAATATGGCACCGCGCGATTCCCAGTCTCTTTAGGTATTTGTTAACAAATGTTTGCGTAGAATGTGGAGTGTTTGCTGCCCCTCCATAATATCCAATGCCCAACTCTGGTCAGATACAAACCAGCAACCAGTTGAGAGAGAAATAAGGAGACGAAAGTGGAGATGGCTTGGGCACACTCTGCGCAAGCCACTAAATGACAGCACAAATAAAGCCATAGACAGGAACCCCCGGGGAAGCAAGCACATCGGACGACCATCACACACCAGGAAACGCCAAATCACATCCGAACTATTCAAGCTACGTCTACAGTGGAACGAAGTCAAACATTGCGCTGGTGATCGAGCTTATTGGAATCAACTTGTTGCGGCCCTATGCTCTCCAGAGGAGTAAAAGGAACATATATACATATATATGTATATAACGGGTGATTTTTTTAGCTATTATCTTTTTGGCAACACTGGTTTAAACAGCTCACGCACGTTTCGTGTTTTGTTTCACTGTCAAACATCTTCAGTTTGTTCTATAATTTAACCATGAATCGTCTTACAAACGAAAAACGCTTGCAAATCATTGAATTTTATTATCAAAATGCGTGCTCTGTTAAGAAAGTTCATCACGCGCGCTTCTTCCATTTTATGGCCAGTTTAATCGACCCACTGAAGTGGCTATTCGGGCTATTCGGGCTATTGCGACTAAATTTCGCACCAAATTTAAATTGTTGGACATTAAACCACACCAACACGCTTACGTAGAGTGCGTAGAGTGAAGAAAATATCGCAGCTGTATCGGCCAGTGTTAATGATGACCATCAATTATCGATTCGTCGCCGTTCGCAGCAATTGGGCCTCTGTTACTCAACAACGTGGAAAATTTTGCGGAAGGATTTTGGTGTGAAGCCTTTCAAAATACAGCCGGTGCAAGAACGCAACGCAGAATTTTTAGTGAATGGGCTCTTGGAAAGTTGGCCGAAGATGCACTTCTTTATCGAAAAATTGTGTTCAGCAACGAAGCTCATTTTTGGCTCAATGGATACGTAAATAAGCAGAATTGTCGATTTTGGAGTGAAGATCAGCCAGAAGCATTGCAAAAGCTACCAATGCATCCAGAAAAAGTCACAGTTTGGTGCGGTTTATGGGCTGGTGGCATCATTGGATCGTATTTCTTCAAAGATGCTGCGAATCGTAACGTAACTGTGAATGGTGAGCACTACCGTCAGATGATATCCAACTTTTTTTTTGCCCAAAATGCAGGAGCTTGACTTGCATGACATGTGGTTTCAACAAGACGATGCCACATACCACACAGCACGCGTAACAATGGACTTATTAAGAGGCGAGTACGGTGAACATTTTATTTCACGTTCGGGACCGGTCAATTGGCCGCCTACATCGTGCGATTTAACGCCTTTAGACTATTTTAAAGCTCAAGGCTATGTTAAAGCTCATGTCTATACAGACAAGCCCGCTTCAATTGACGCATTGGAAGACAACATTGAAGCATTTATCCGTGCGATACCGTCCGAAATGTTGGAAAGAGTATGCCAAAATTGGACTAAGCGGATGGACCATTTGAGGCGTAGCCGCAGTCAACATTTGCATGAAATAATCTTCAAACATTAAATTATAAGGACCGTACTATCGATTCAAATAAAGATTTCATGCATTTTCTCTGAATTTTTTGTGTTTTTTTTTTGAAAATTTTTCCTACAGCTCTTAAAAAATCACCCATTAGTAGTAGTAGCAGCATTTGAAACCATGCCACATGTATAGACTTTTAGGCTTAGGGCCTAGGTTTAAGGGAGTGAAAATATTTTCTAATTTTCTAATTTTCGTACACGATTTAACAAGTGCAAGGTATCGGGATTTGTTGTAATGAAAAGAGGAATTTCTAGTTTCTCTTAACTCTTTGAAATCATGATCATCATTAACTCAGTGTGTGTGCGTATGTCTTTATTTGTTTTTCTTTTCCAATAAAATAGTTTTAAATTCGTTTCACGGAAATCACGTATGTACCTTCAAACTGGTCGGCTCTATTACCTCGGCGTAGATTTCGTTTCAAAACACTATTGCTTCCCAGTAATCTTTGGAATACAAATCTAAAATATCGTTTACAATTTCTCTGAATTCTAAAGAGCCTGAAATTGTTGTTGTTATTGGTTGGTTGGTTTTTGCTATTGGCTTTCAGCCAAAACAGATTTGTTAGAAAATTAAAAATTCACAACAATTTTGCCGTCTAGAAAATAAATCAAATCAAATGACTTTTTTTTGTAAATATTCCGAGTCACAATGAATTTGTAAAAGAAAACCTTGTTTAAACAATCGTTGTGTTGTGTTTAAGCTTAAGTTTTTGGTTTCCTTTTATTGCCTGTTTTTTTGTTTTTCGATTGTAACGAAATACAATCGATTGCCAGCCTATACATATACAGGAGCGAATTGCATTCACTTCAAAGAGTAATTTCTTCAATTCGATGAAATTGCATAAAATTGAATGCTCTCGGCCAGAGATCCTAGCATTCATTATCGCTTTGTTGGAATTGAATTCTTTTATGGCAGAAAACAATTTTTTTTTTGAAAAGTTTTCACAAAATTTTTGTTAAAGTTTGCCTTGTATGGAGCAATTAAGTGCGCTGCTGCTGCTGCTGCTGCACTCGAAATTCTATTGAAATGCATACGATATTCAGTTGTAAGCTTTGCTTTGCTTTTTTGGTGTATACGCTTGCATTGGTATGGGCTTTGAATTATTATTGTTGTTGTTGTTGTTGTTGTTTTATTAGTATTTATTTATTTATTTATTGAGTGTTACATTGCCAGCCAAGCTCTTCATGAATTTTATTTATTTTTCTTTCGTATTTTTTTTCTCTTTTTTTGTTTTGTATTCAGTTTTATTTCAGTTTCCTGGTACGCAGTTGTCGTCTTGTGGATGATTATCAAGTTCAGTTTTTAAATTTTATTTTTCTTCTTCTTGTTTTTGTTTTAATAGAAATTCTATTGGAATGAAATCAAATCGAATTTATTAAAAAGAAAAAAAAACAACAACAACAACACACATCATTTGTACTAATTAATGCAATAATAAAACAAAAAACAAAACACAAAACACAAACACAAGTGTTAATTTTAAATTCTAAATAAAAATCTATACTCTAAACTAAAACAAATACAAATACAAGAAAAACAAAAACAAAAACTAAAAAAAAAAAATTAAATCTCAGTTAGAAACGTTTACACTTACATTTACGGTTTCTAATCTTTTTTTTTCTGTACAAAACACACAACTAAAATCATTGGTAAGAATCGAACCGAGACCCCTAATCTGACAAATAAGCAAGGCAAAATAAATGTCCACATCAATTTAAAATTTCAGTTATAAAGTCTAGAGAACCTATCAGCTCGCTTGAAGGCATGCACCCACCATAGGCTGCCTGGAAAAATATCTGTTAACCCTTTGCACTCGATTAATTTTTCAAGCTCGTTATCTGTCAACTTGTATTTAATTTTAGCTGAATGAATGTTGGTTTGCTTTACAATATCTGCAAGAAGTTCATCAGTGAAAAGTATATTGGCTCAAACTCTTTGTCTTGGCTCCAAACTGAATGTAATTTCTGCTGGCAGCTCATCCTCTTCTTCACTCACATCAATCCAACTTGATTCTGATATAGTGTCACTATACCTATCAGGCTCTGGTACAGTATCACTTACAGTATCAGATGAATATTGTACCGTTTGAACTCGTAAATTCAAATACACTGTCATTATTCTGACTGTCTTCAAAATCCATTTTGAGCAGGAAATTAGGGTACGTACATGTGTACTGAATTCCGTGCACGATTAACTCTCGTCTGACAAAACTTGACAAATTATTACAGTGTAAGATCTCGAATGCCGCAATGTGTTTTACATTTTATTTAGTTTTATCGTCTACAGACTAATATGCGTGTTGTAGAGTAAATTAATATTGTCACCTCCATTGTGTGACATACGAGTGCAAAGGGTTAAATGACTAAAATAGCTTCGAAGAGAGGACCTCGTTATATTTATAAAATCATTGATTGAATTTCAGGCTTTAATTCAAAAATAGTTTCCGTCTTATACCAATAAATTTCAAAAATGTGATCATTTGTTGCCATTGTCATTGTAGTATTATTGTTGCCTAGGTAGTGTGTTAGCTTATCAGATGTGAGGCCTCAGTTCAAACTAGTGATCAGCAATGAATCGTTTTTCGCTACCCATAAGCCCTCATGAAATTTTGAATATAAGTGAGTCAACAATATTGCAATTTAACTAGGTACTCTGATTCATTTGTACTTACTACAACGGTTATTTATAAGTACAGGTTGCAATGAGCATACGTACAACGTTGACATCAAACTCATACCATACGAAATATGTTTGATTCATAAGCCTACTCATTAAAGATTCATAACTTTAGAAAAATAATTATAAATGACTAGAGTGACTCGAATCATTAATCAAAATTTACAGTTTTAGTTATTGTTGCTTTTACAAAAAATGAAATAAGACTTGTAAGCAAAAAAGACAGAGCAGCAAGCAGAGCAAACAACACTCAACCTTCTAGTGAGTATTGTAGTGTTCGTATGCGAATCATAATTTTGTTGTGCTTCGTGTATATGTTGAGTTATGGAGAGTCGAAGTCAACAACATCATACGTGTTGTTAACTATGAATATGATGAGTACTTCAAACTTTGAATATGAGTGGTATGAGTATGATATTAAAATAAGTATGGATGCGTATAAGCATTAGAAATTATGAGTATGATTCGATTCTTCTTATCTTTCTGAATACTCATTGCTGACCTCTGGTTTAAACCCTAGGTTAGGCATCTCCAACTAAACGAAATATGAGAAAATATTTTTTCGGTAGATTTCTGGGAAAAACTCTGAGAGTAAAATAAAGTTGTCATCAAAAGTTTCTCAAAAATCTGTAGTTCGGAGTCGACTTTAAATGAGTGGCGGGACTTCATACACAAAAAAATTGTGGTGTGAAAAACTAACAATATAACAATATAAACAATCATCGTTATTTTGAAAGAAAAGCAATATTTTAAGGAAATTGATTATAATTTTTTTTGCATTTACGTTTAGTCTGAATAATGTGTAAACATAAAAACCAAAAATCATCCAGTTTTAACCTTTTTAGCGAAACATATTAGCTAAAATATCAAAGTGTAATGTCAGTTGCTTTAGTTTTGGCCACCAGTGTATGTATAGATTATTGCTCCTAAAATTTTTCGTTGAAATTCATAACAATGTTAGAGAAATTGTGTAAAAAAATAGGTGAAAACATGTTAGGTTTTGATCTTTTCAAAATATGCTAGCCTAGAAACATATTTAATAAGAACCGATTTTGATTTTTGCTTTCATTTTCTGCTAACTCCTCAGATCATGGTCTTCAGCACCGATAACCCTGTTCTGGCTGACGTAGCACCATCCTATGA
Organism: Sarcophaga variegata; assembly: GCA_932273835.1. Classification (NCBI taxonomy): domain Eukaryota; kingdom Metazoa; phylum Arthropoda; class Insecta; order Diptera; family Sarcophagidae; genus Sarcophaga; species Sarcophaga variegata. Next base: position 116,680,322 of record OW026361.1, read on the forward strand.
CTTCACAATAATACAAAAATTTTTTTTTTTTTTATAAACAATTAAATGTCGTCAAATAAAAAGATTACATACATACATACATACATACATACATACATACATAATTCGTCATTACATCCCTTCAGTCAGGATTACGACCTAGTTTCTCACACCACTTATGTTGTGTGTGTTAATTTTATACATGAGTGGTGGGACCTACAGTTTAATGTTGACTCCGAACGACAGAATTTTTGGTGAATCTTTTCATGGCAATTTTATTTTACTCTCCGGGTTTCTGCACCAGAAATCTGCTGAAAGAAAGTCACTGAAGAAAATTTTTTTTTATTTTCAGTTTGATGTCTGACCTGGCGTTTGAAACGTGGCCTTACGTCTAATAAGCCAACACACTACCTACTAGACTACGGCGACTTCAAATAAAAAAATTCATGTGTTTAAACAAATTCTTCATAAAACTTACACTAACCCCTTAAATATGATTAAGAGATTTTTATTCTGGCCATGCTTTCTCCTTAATTTTATTCTCCTACAATTGCGAGGGTCTCCTGCATACATTCTGTGATTTCATTGTCAGTGTAAACGCTTTACACTTTACCACAACAACGTATTACTTACATTAGCTTGTTTCTTGATTCTTTATGTTGTTTTTGTCTTTGTTTTTCTAGTATTTACTTGATTTTGATAATCTGTTGTTGTTGTTGTTGTTTTCATTGACATTAAGTATGAAGGAAATGCTTTCACCACAGCATTATTTTCGAAATTAATTGGGGATTTCAAAGACCGTCTTTGTTCTGTTGAATTCTGAATTTTTTTTTTTTTTTTGTTATGTTTTCCCCTTTTCTTGTTAAATTATTTCTGTATTGTTGATGCCGTTTAAAACTAAAATCATTTAATAATAATCCATTAACCTTCAATTATGTACTTATCACAGCTCATTAACTCATTAATATCCCCATAGTGGCTATGCTCGTGTACGTGTATGTATGTATGTACTCGTATATAATCTGTGATATTGTATCAGAAATAACGAGAAATGGCTGGCGATATTTCTTGTTTCTTTTTTTTTTCTTTCCCGGTTTCAGCAAAAATTATGATCACAATAGTTATTGCTGTGACAGGTAGTATTTTAATTCAGAATGTGAAAAATGTTGACAAATTGATGAGGCATTTAAGGAAATCAATCAATAATAATCGATTGTAACAATAATACGTAATAATTTGAATTGCATTCGACTGATTGAGAGTGATGATAGTGTAGTGACTTAATCTTAATAGCCATAATAGTGGATGTCTTATCATGCAGATGCATATGCATCAGAGATCAGCAATGAATCGTTTTTTCGCTACTCATAAGCACTCATGAAATTTTGAATATTAGTGAGTCAACAATATTGAAATTTAACTATGTATTCTGATTCATTCGTACTCACTACAACGTTGATTTATAAGTACAGGTTGCAATGAGCATGCGTACAACATTGACATCAAACTCATACCATTCGAAATATGTTTGATTCATAAGCCTACTCATTAAAGATTCATAACTTCGTGTGACACGAATCATTCATCAAAATTTGAAGTTTTAGTTGTTGTTGCTTTTACAAAAAAAAAGAAGAAGCAGCAAGCAGAGCAAACACATAACAATTTAGTGAGTATTTAGTGTTCGTGTATATGTTGAGATATGGAGCGACGAAATCAACAATATCATACGTGTTGTAAAGTATGAATATGATGAGTACTTCAAACTTTGAACGTGTGTAGAGGTTCAATGATATTAAAATAAGCATGAATGCGTATAAGTATCAGAAATTATGAGTATGATTCGATTCTACTCATCTTTTTGAATACTCATTGCTTATCTCTGATGCAGACGTCTACATAAAGTGTGCCAATATGAATATCAAACGAAACAAATTTTTATTTTAACATACTCTACCGCACTAAATGCTTGTCGTTTTATGATATTTTTCTTCCTTTTTTTTGGAGCAACCAATTACCAGCCAGCCAGTCAGTCACATGCATTTCAAGCGAATAAATTATTGCCGTTGAAACTCCAATCAACACTTAATTTTGTTTCTTTTAAATGAAATTCATAAAATAATTCCATGAATGCCAGCCGCATTCAGCCGTTCAGTCATTCATCATCCAACTGTCAATGCATCATTATTATCTTGTAGTGACAAATTGCTGAGATGTTGGCGATGGTGATAATGGTGGTGATCATGATTGATTTTGTCCTCTCTGTGATAATAAATATTTAAGGTACACTCATGCTCAATGAAATAAATGACCAAAATAACAACAACCAATAATAATAACAAATCGAATAAACGAAACGAATTTATTGATTCGAATAATTTTAATGCCTGCCCGGCTGCTATCTGTCAATGCAATGCAACGCGTGTATTTTATTAAATTCTATGATTTATTCGCCTGAAATGATAATCAGTTTTTTTTTTGTATAAGAGCATAGGCATGTAAACTACATACATTTTTATTAAAAAAAAATACCAGAAGTTAAATTAAAAAAAAAAGATGGGGGAGTCATGTAATGAAGATGGTGAATATAACTTGGGATATCATTTGCTCTATGCTTTCTTCTGGTTTCTATTCCAAAAAGTCCAACGGATTGAGATCCGGCGATTTGGTGGCCATTGTGCGGTAGAAATGAAGCGAGGAACCTCCTTTTTAAGCCATTCTTGGTTGACGCGTGCTGAGTGCGGTGGTGCTGAGTCCTGTCGGAATGTCCATGGTCTGCGGCCTAAATGTTTGTCTGCCCAGGGCTTCAATACTGTCTTTAAGACATTTTCCCGAAAATATTCGGTATTTATTTTGACCCACGGTCGATGAATACGAGCGGGGAGCGACCATCGGCCGTTACCGCGGCCCACACCATTACCATCGGCGGCGCTTGAGTTCCGGTGGCCAATCGCAGGTGTAAATTTTCAGCTAACCTCTTTGGAAAGTAAACCCGATCATTTTGTTTGTTCACAAACTGCTCAATTTGGAATGGCTTCTCTTCGGAGAAAAGCAAATTCGGTAACTGGCCACTTTCGTGCAAGCGAAGTAACTCCTTGGCTCTTTCCGGTCTAACTTTCTTTGTCAATCGGTGAGCTCTTCCACTTTTTGGAACTTCAATGGCTCATTTTTCAATATGTGTTGCATCCGTTCTCGCGATATGTTCAGCTCACGCAAGCAATTTTTCTACCACTGCGGCGTGGATTTCGATCAAATCTGGCCTTCACTTTTCGGATCATTTCTGGTGTTGTTACCGTTTTTTTTCGTCCACTTTTTGGACGCGATGCAACACTGCCAGCATCACGGTAACGAGCAATGGTACGAGAAACAAAAGATTTATTCACATTTAAATGCTGGAGGGCTCTAACGATAGCCACCTGTGGTTTTTCAGTCAAATATAAAGTAATCACACTATCACGCTTGAATTCCATCACGAATAACTTTTTTTCTGAATGCAATAGATCAAAATGCTTTTGTAAGCTTGTCACTGGAATAAATCTGTCAGCGGTCAGACGAGCGGTTTACAAATGATAACAACCTGAAGTTGGTTGCAATACATATCAGCCACCCTGTATATCCAGAACTTCGAACGGTTCGTTGTCTTTTTTTTCTTATTTTCGTCTGTCATTGTCATTGAACCAGAGCTTATAATATTTAATTTTCGTTTCTATTCTTCTTAATCTTATACGCCAATATACGCCTATATACGCCAATTAAACGACACGTACTGCCTGTTATCTGCAGTTGTAGTATCGTCCCAGAGGTGAATCTTCGATGAAAAGTAGGGTCAGGCTTGCAACTGCTTCAGGGCCCATTCAGCAAACACACTTCATTGCTTCTGATCGTTAACCTTCAGCTGCTGGATCAGTTAAATGTTTTATGGATGCCGGCTCCGTGGACTCGAATTTATTAACTCTCGGTAGGATGATAAATAGGAAAAGCGCGCGATGCGTAGATTTAATAAAATACTCATTTTGATAAAAGAATTTTATTATTTGAACGTATTGCTGAATGCTAACCCCCAGGGAAGCAGGCGCATCGGACGACCATCACACACCTGGAAACGCCAAATCACAACCGAACTATCCAAACTACGTCTACAATGGAATGAAGTTAAACATCGCGCTGATGATCGAACTCATTGGAATCAATTTGTTGTGGCCCTATGTTCCCTAGAGGAGCAAAAGGAACATAAATATATATATTGCTGAATGCTATACTCGTCCATGGTGATTTGGTAGAACAGACTGTATGTATGACAGAATATAACTTCAACAAGATGGCTGCTTCCAACTAACAAAATTCAAAAATCACTGTTGGAAGACCCGATGCTAACAGTATCAATGTATAGCTTTTTTTGTTTGCTTTTTACAGGCATCGAATCGAAAACTGTTTGAAGATTTCGAAACAATAAGCTAAAAACACTGGAAGTATGCGAAATAAAGTGCTTAAGAGGTGAACGTCGGTTCAAGAGTTCTAAAATTAGAGGAAATTTTTTAAAAGTAGACAATAAGTGATTGAGGGCTTTAGAAATGTTCGCCACAGGCCTAGTGTAGTTCAGTTTAAAATTTTACTCAGAAATACTCACTTCAAATAAAACCACACAAAATGGTAGTATCAGCGATCAATGCAGGTGAAACAGTTTTGTTACAATGCTCCTCGATGCTAAATTCGTATTGTCTGCAATGCATTCTAAAATTATTTCATTTGTTTCGTTCTTTAATTTCTTTAAATTAATTTTTTGTCAGATAATTATTCAACAGTGCTCCTCTTATTCATTGCAAACAATTCGTGGGGAGATAAAACGCATTTTGACCACACATCCTTCCTACCCTTACGATTTGTTGTGGTTCGAGCGCCATTTCACACACACAAATTGTCATTTTTATCTCGTTAATGTTTGATGAATAATTAAGCCGATGTCTCGCTTTCGAATACTAGTGGTGGGGACCATCCTGTTCATTGTACGTAATTGTGGAGTGCGCTGTCAATCCCTTAAAAAAAAGAAAACAGAAAATATGCGAGAAAAGTGGTGAATAATAAATAAATCTGTGTGTGTGTGTGTGTGTGTGTGAATGCTTGGCTATTATTTTGGTTGGAGTTTAAATTTAAATTTGTTGCCAACAACAATTAATTTCATGATTATTTGTTGTTGTTGTTGTTATTAACAACGTATGTTGATGGCATTAATGGTTGCAAATGTTAGTTGTTGATGTCGTTATAAATCAGCCGCTCGTGTGATAATGAAACGAAGCACAAAACGAATGTTTGTATGTTGTCTACCTCGATTTTTGTGTGACTGACTGGCCAGACAGCATGCTGCATTGAATTTAATATGGAATTTTATTCTTTATTTGTTGCCACTGCCACTGACACTATTGTGTTCATTTGTTATGTTTGATTATATGGAGATGTAACAGCAACAACAACCACAACAACAACCACAATAATCAACATCATCATAATCATTATCAAAGTAATTTATGCATTTGGCAACTACAATTGCAATTGCATTCTGCAATTCGTAATCCGCATGCAAATGCGATCTGCAACTTCCTCTTCCCCTTCTTCTTCTTATTTCTTTACTTTTACAATATAAATGCTCATCACAATCTTCGGTTTTTTTTTGGTTCTTCTTCTTTTGTTTGTTGTTCTATTTGTCGTTGTTGTTGTTGTTATTTAAACGTTCTGTTGTGGTTTCTTTCGTATCCAAGTCATATTTCGCTGAGTCTTCGATCGTCGTTCATCTTTATTATTAATAATGATTTCTTGCATGGCATATTAATTATTGGCTGTGGTATCGGGACGATTCATCATTTTCATCATCGTCCACATCGTCAACATCGTTATCTTTATCGACATCAACGCCATCAAAGCCATTATCAAATCACCATAACAAAACGGCGATGACTTTAATTGTTGTTGGCTGATTTGTTTTGCCATTGTTGTCGTTATTGTTGGATTCTTCGATAAATTTATACGATTTTAAATAAATTTTTTTGGAATTTTTTTTTCTGTATTTTATCTTCAAAAGCTTCATTGTTTTCATTTATCGTGTGGTTTATTTGCGCATTGTTACCCTTTTTCAGAGACCGAGTAGACCAACTATTTAAATAGCAGTAGCGCTGGATGGATGACTGATTGGTTTCCTATTTACTATTTATTGTTCATAAGACATTCAGTCACATTATCAGTCATAACAGTGATTTTTTTTATTAAAAAACAATTTTTTTTTCGTTCATTCTTTTGGTTGACAAAGACAAAGACGTGATAAGCATCGGGATTTGCGATTGTCTATTTGCAGTTTGGTTTTACCTTTTAAAGTAGGAAAGGAAATTGATTGTTGGGCCAAAAAGAATGGCACAAGTCACCAAGTTATGCCATGTTTAAGTCAATTATGACTCAATATGATTCGTTAAAAAACTTATGATAAACATTATGTGTCTATAAACAATCAAATGACCTCTTCGACATCGGAAAAGGATTCAATTGTTGTAATAAATTGATCTGTAGAAAAAAGTCGAAAAAAAATATCTTTGGGAAGTACACTCACCAGAGATCAGCAATGAGTATTCAAAAAGATGAGAAGATTCGAATCATACTCATAATTTCTGATACTTATACGCATTCATACTTATTTTAATATCATCGAACCTCTACTCATAATCAAAGTTTGAAGTATTCATCACAATTCATACTTAACAACACGTATGATGTTGTTGATTTCGTTTCTCCATAACTCAACATATACACGAAGCACAAAATAAGTATGAAACGCATACGAACACTAAAATACTTACTAGAAGGTTGTGTGTTTGCTGTGCTGGCTGCTCTGCCTTTTTTGCTTATGAGTCTTTTTTCTTTTGTTGTAAATGCAACAACAACTAAGATTGTAAATTTTAATGAATGATTCGAGTCGCTCCAGTCACTTGAATCATTTATAAGTATAATGAGTATTTTCTAAAGTCATGAATCAAACATATTTCGAATGGTATGAGTTTGATGTCAACGTTGTACGCATACTCATTGCAACCGGTACTTATAAATCAACGTTGTAGTGAGTACGAATGAATCAGAATACATAGTTAAATTTCAATAATGTTGACTCACTTCTACTCATAATTTCATGAGTACTTATGAGTAGCGAAAAAAAGATTCATTGCTGATATCTGATACTAACCCCTTAAAACTACTGAATATTTGGAAAAAGTTATCTTATAATAGTGGGAAGTGCAATGTTCCTTACCTGCAGCCTATTTTGAGTATTAGTTTCAATTCCATGCAGTTATACTTGAATTTGTTTCCCTATTATGAGCTTAGGTTAGAGGACATGTACTTGTCAATTAAGAGAAGTACAGTACCCGGAGGTCGAATTGACCCATTGTACAACGTCCTAGTTTCTCACACCACTTATGTTGTGTGTGTTAATTTTTATACATGAGTGGTGGGACCTACAGTTTAAAGTCGACTCCGAACGACAGATTTTTATTTATTGAGAAACTTTTCATGGCAATTTTATTTACTCTCAGAGTTTTTGCCAGAAATCTGCTGAGAGGAAGTTGCCGAAAAAATACTTTTTGTATTTTGTCTTTGATGCCTGGCCTGGGGCTCGAACCCAGGCTTTTGCGTCTAATAAGCCAACACGCTACCTACTAGACTACGGCGACTTCAAAATATATTATGAGCTTAGAAGTCAAAAATATTTCAAAAAATCAAGCTCGCCACTGCCAAGCATCAACATAATTGGTCATTACAACCCTTCAGTCAGGATTACGGCCGTTGTGTGCGTGGATTTTATACATGAGTGGCGGGACATACAGTTTAAAGTCGATTCCGAACGACAAATTTTTGTGAAACTTTTCATGGTAATTTTTATTTACTTTCAGAGTTTTTTCCAAAAATCTGCTGAGAGGAAGTGGCCGAAAAAATATTTTTTCATATTTTCGTTTTGATGTCTGAGCTAGTATTTGAACCGTGGCCTTGCGTCTAAAATGCCGACACACTACCTACTAGACTTCGGCGACTACAAGTCGCATCAATAACTAATGAAAATATTGTAGAGTGACTAGAGAGGCCCATTGCTTCTGGAATGTTTTTTTTCCATCACACTTCCATCATACAAACATATGGGCTGCATCCCAAAATGTTAGTTGCTTTGTGTTTGAACAAAGTATCGTGTTTCATAATGCCGCTGTACAAAATATATATACAATGTATTCTATTTCAAAACGTCGTCAATGTGTATTTTTAACGCAGTGAAAAAGCAATCTGACATCAGATTTATAGTTGATGCATTGTTTAGTTACTTTGCATATCAACAAAATCTATATACCGTAGTAGAATTGCATGCAAACTTTGTATTGATACATTTTGGAATGACGCCATGTTAACACTAAGTTTGTTTTGAAATAAAACAGTTTAGACCAGCGCATCCTCATCGCTCAGTTATAGTTAACGTGAATTCGATTTAAATCCTTATGTTCTGAAAAATAATTTTTCCATTTTCGTTTGTATTTATAAAAAAAAAATAAAAAAATAAAATTTTTAAATACGTATGTATGTACATATAGAACGACGAAAATTTGATAATTAATGAACACTCTAATGCGAAGCATAAATCAACTGTCGCAGACCCAGTCCCCAGTCCCAGTGAGTAATTTGGCAAAATTGACGATGCTCATCTAATTTGTTAACCTTGAGAGAGTCTGTTCGAACATAAAGTCTTCGAACTATAATCAGATGAACAATTTATCTTTTCGTATCGTTTTGTTTCTTTTCATTCTTTTTGTCTTTTAATACCAAATCGATCGTTTCTTTTTTCTTTCGTGCTGTTGATACTGCTGACCGACCATCCCCAACCATCATCATAAGTATACCAAACAACCACCTACGCAATGTTTCATTTCTTTTCGTTATGTTTGTATTTGTGATTCTTGTGACGATTATTTTTGTTTTGTTTGTTGTTTTTGTTTTGCCTTGGCCATCATAATTTTTGAAACGCATTGGAATAGAATCTGTCTTGAGGAGAAGAAAGATTTGTTAAATGCCCAGACTATTGAGGGTAGAGAGGAGACGCATGCATGCATGCTTGCAGATATTCAAAATGGTCATGCCTTGCCTGATGAGCTGACATGACTGACTCGATTGCTGTTGACTGGTCTTTTTTAAATTGTTTATCCATAAGCAACGTGTTTGTACATGTCTTGGCTTGAATTATTAATACTTGGTGTTCATAAATTTTTATGTCTCCTTGCTGTTGTTGTTTTTATTGTTGTGATTTTGGATATCGTTTGAAATTCGTTTCGATTGGATTCTTTTGTTTGCCAGTTTGGTTGTTTCTTGTTTCTTTTTTTTTGAAATTTTTTATTTGTTAAGTTGGGGACTTTTGTTTCGTTTCTTAATTTGTTTTTTTGCTTCTTAAGAAAAAAGTAGAAGTAAAAGAAGAAGAAGCAGACAAATAATTTGCATACTTAATGATTATTGTGTGGAGTTCGATCTTTTCTTTGGGATCGTTTTTCATTCTGTTTTTTGTTTTTTTGTTGGATTTCTTTACGAATTTAATTTGAATTTTTGTTGTTGATTTTTGATTTATAAATCGACTGGCATAATTATTTATTCAAATGGCGCCCACAATATTGTTCAACATGACACATCATCAATGATGACACTTTTAGTGCCATTTTCAGCCAATGTTTTGTTTGCCATTTTGTGTTTGTGTATGTTTTTAAACAAATTTATTTTGGTTTAAAACAAAAACCACAAATCCAACCAAATGATTAATTATAACAAACAAAAAGAAGAAATAATTTAAAATTGTTCAGCAGGTAACTCAGCTCAGCTCAAATTTTGTTTTGTACGTTTAAATAATTTGTTTAGATTCCTGAAGATAACAATAATTTGTTAATAATTAATGAAGAAAACAAAAAAAAATTTCATAAATTTCATAAATTTATCGACAAGAAATAAATAATTCATGGATTTATTAATAAATATCAAATAAAGCTTGCAAACGGCAACGAAACAAAATTTGTATTCATAAGCGCCACCAATTAATAGGAACTGATCAAAGGGTTTTCGCTTTTTTTTTATTCATGCATGATCATCATCATTGCGATCATAAACAATTTTAATGACATTTCATATGCAGTTTGTCATTCTTTTCGATATCTGCGAGATCCATCATTTGAAATCTAAAAGAATAAAAATTATTTTAAAGAACAAAAAATAAGAAAAAACTTAAAATTTTATGAAATTTTTATAAAACGATTTTCAATTATTTTCCGTACAAATTTATGTCTTAGTTGGAGTACAATATATAAAAAGTGTTTTTTATAGAGGTATAGAACTTTAAGTTGGCATTACTTTTCAAGATGGCGACCGATTTAGCAGCTGTCAAGTGATTTATTCTCAGTTTGGTTTGGCAATTCATCATGAATAGACTCACGCCTAAACAACGTGCGGAAAACGTATCGCCGCGCACTACGTCCATTTTATCGTCGACAAAATCGTCCATCAGAGCAGTTAATTCGATTAACCATGGAACGTTTTCGCACCACGTTTACTCTTATTGATAACTCGCATCCCCAGAGACGCTGTACGGTGCGTACAGAAGAAGCTATTGCTGCTGTAGAGCGTAGCATTGAGGAAGACCCGAATGAGTCCATCCGCCATCGAGCACAGGTATTGGATCTGTGGATCCATCCACTTTATGGAAGATTTTGCGGAAGGATCTTGGTTTGCGTGGCTTACAAAATCCAACTCGTGCAAGATTTGAAGCCAAACGATCATCAAGTAAGGCGTAGATTCGTCGAATGGACCCAAAACGAGATTACCGTTGTTCCCGATTTTCATAAGCGAATTTTGTTTAGCGATGAAGCGCACTTCTGGTTGAATGGCTACGTCACAAACAAAACTGCCGCATTTGGAGTGAAGGTAATCCTCAAGTGTATGTGGAAACACCGTTACATCCACAAAAACTGACTATTTGGTGCGCTTTATAGGCTGGTGGAATCATTGGTCCGTACTTTTTCAAAAACAATGATAGCCAGAACGTTAAAGTCAATGGTGTCGGTATAGAGCCATGATTACGAACTTTTTCATTCCTGAATTGAATAACCATGATGTCCAGGAGATGTGGTTTCAACAAGACGGCGCAACATGTCACACAGTTCGTGCCACAATAGATTTATTGAAAGACACGTTTTGTGACCGCCTAATTTCACGTTTTGGACCTGTGAATTGGCCTCCAAGATCTTCTGATTTAACACCGCTAGACTACTTTCTGTTGGGGCTATGTAAAGTCATTGGTCTATGCGGTAAAGCCACAAACGCTTGACCATTTGGAAGACAATATTCGCCGTATTATTGCCGATATACGGCCACAAATGTTGGAAAAAGTCATCGAAAATTGGACGTCCAGATTGGACTACATCCGCCCCAGCCATGGCGGTCCTATGCCAGAAGTCATATTTAAAATGTAATGCCACAAGATTATCTTTCGGATAAATAAAATTCATGTCAATCGAATAATCCATTGTTGGTTTTATTGCAACTTAAAGTTCTATACCTCTATAAAAAAACACCCTTTAGTTAGGCCTTTGAATTTTAAATTTACTCAGGGTTCCTCTTTGGCGGGTAGAGAGTCATCTGAAACTTTTCCTGATTTTTCTCTTGTTTTATGAAAAACATTAAAAAATTGTTTGTTTTATAATAAAATAGAAATTAAACTAAAAATTTGTATACAAACTTTTGGCTAAAATGCCTGAAATTGCTAAAATATGTATATTGCCGTACTAAAACTTTTGCTGTCCACTGTATGTATGTATCTTATATATAAAAATGAATGTGTATTTATTTGTTTGTGGGTTTGTTTGAAGTCTATAGACGGCTAAACGGCTGGACCGATTTTCTTGAAATTTAAACAGTACCTTTCTCTATGTCTGGAAGTAGGCGAGGTGCCACGCCCACATAACCATATAAAAATGAATGTTTGTTTGTATGTACTTTATAGAATCGTAAACTAGGCATTTGATCATGTTATGATCTTTAGCAAGGTTTCTAAGTTAGTATGACCAATTTCCGACAGGTGGCGCTACTGAAAATTACTAAAAATGAATTAAATCGTAAACTGTGCATTCTTTAATAGAGTTGTTGCGCATAAGTCGATTGAGGTTGGTGCGATTAATTTCCGATGGATGGCATCACTGAAAATTATTTAAAATGAATGACAAGCATGGAAGAAAAGAGAATTACGAACCTCGGACGAGCATTGAGACTCAAAAATCTTCGTGTCTATGCCGCTGAGACCCGTTCGCTTGAACCACTTGAACAACGAGAAGTGAGATTAGAAGCTGATCGAATGCGTACTACTTAGAGCCGTTCATCTGCATCATAAGGACAATGGGAAACAAAATCAATAAAATGATTCAAAATTAATTGGACATTTGTGTAATGTTCCTTTCCTTCAAATTTATTTTAGTTGGTGGCGCAGCAACACGCGCCGGGTACAGCTAGTTTCATGTAAAAATAAAACACAAAAGCATTTTATAGGATATAACGGTTTGAAGCTAACGGGAAACGCCATTCAAGTGCTGATGGTTGGATCCAGATTGCGGAATAATGTCGAATGTGGATGCTTTTCAGAACAACTGAATGTTAGATTGTGTCTTGGGGGGGGTAGAATTGATACAATTCTTATACAGGAAACACTTTGTGGTTGTCAACAGGTGTTTCCCTGCAGTTTTACAAAGACGTTTTGACAGAAATATGAAATATTTGATATCAGTTGTCATCTGGAAACAATAGCCTTTGTAAACATACATACATACATACATAGTATAGGAGTGTTATACAATTTTTGCTGATTAGAACTGTATACTCTTGCCAGTATTAAGTACTTTAATTATAGTATTTTGCAACATTTTTTAATAACTTCAGCCTTGAAAAAAAGAAAAACGAAAAACTCCCAAAATTAAAGAAAGAAAATAGAAAAAGAACCCGTAATTATTTTTGTAAAATTATAAATAGAATGTCATGTGGACAACAACAATTGATTAATTGGCCGTTGATTTCAAAGAAATCAAAACAAAAACAAAAAAAAAACAGGTTTTTGTTTCAACAACAACAATTGTTTTTCATTCCCATTCTTATTAAAGAAGTTACGTTAATTTAAGAAAAAAATATTCACACAATTTTCTTTCTTTCTTGTTGTTCGTAATTGTTTTAATAACACACACTTAAGTGGTAAGCGAAAAAGAAAAAGAAGAAGCAGACGGGGAAAAAAACAAAAAGAAAAATACTTTGCTTGCTTGCTGTCTAACTAAACCTAGTATAAGTTATTGTATTTGTTGTTTATTTATTTTTGTAATTATTGTTGTTATTGTTGTTGTCAATTTGAAATAAATTAGCATTTAAGTCACATGCTTTTCACTACATCTGTACACAGCAAATACAATACAATAACAAAAACAAAAACAATATGTATGTATTGTTCGATTGTTGTAAAGAATTGTTGTCCAGTGTCGTCTGAATGTATGGTTGAGAATGTATGTACGTTTTATATCGGTTGGATGGTTGTGGTTGGTGTGTGGGTCTGTTGGTTTGACGGTCTGCCTAATGGCATGTTTGGTTGTCTATTTAGTTGGTGTTGACCTTCACCTAGAAGTCATCATACAACATAAAATACATACGATATCATAAATGGTCATCATGTTGGTGGTGGCTACATTTAAAACCAGCAACAATACTCACACACAGATTACAGATTTCAGATTGAGAGCCAGAGACAGAGAGAGACAAGAACACATATGTCCATATGTACCTGGAGCTACTATGTATGTACTTGTGTGTACATGTACCCATTTGAGTTTCAAGTGAATTTGTACGTGTAATTGTTGTAACTTCATACCCCAAGTGGCCACTATATGATGGTTTAACTCTTGTTATTGCTGTTGCTATTGTTAGTTGTTTGTCATCATTCATGTTTATGCTGCTCAGTGGCTTTTTGATGTTCGAATTTTTTTATTTTTTCTGATTTACACTGGTTTTTATGATTTTTTTTTTATTTTATTGCTTTATGACAAATTTGTTTCAATTTGTTGTGTACAGCTGGTAGTAGTGTTATGTTGTTGTTGTCAACAAAAAAATGTTTGTTGCCTTAATCGGTTATGTGTTGTTTATGCAGGTTATTTCTTCAAATGCGTACATATGTATGTAAGAAAATTGTATACATGTGATCAGGTCTATCGAGAGGATGTGGCTTAGTACAGTGGTTGAAGTATATGATTGCAAAATTATGAGGATTGGGTTCGTTCCAAACAATGCATAGAGGAAGCCCAGTGATCAGCAGTCTTCCTTACCGGAGAGGATAATATCAATAACGAAACATCATAGTAAGATCGGGCAGCGCTATATGTCGAGAAAGAGCATGCTCGAACTAGGATCTACTGAACTACTATGTTTAATGACATTTGAAACAACATAAAGAAAATAATAATTGAACCAGTCTTGTGTACTTTAAATCGAACAGAAGAAACAAGAAAAACCTTTTAAGAATCATTTTTCATATTTACATTGAAAAAAAAGAAGATAGTTGGTGTAGATTATGCTGGCTACACGGCTCTATTGCCAGAACTAAAGGGTCCGCCAAATAACTATTTTTTTTTTTGAAAATGCTTTAAAAAAAAAAACTACAGAATATTTTCTCAAATTTCTTTTTTTATTTGAAAATACAATCCTTCCGGTTAATAATGGAAAATAATTTCATTCAAATGGCTGCCTCGGCTGGCCTACACGATCGGTCCAATTTTTAAGCACATTATCGATTGTGTGCAGCTTATTTCATCAATGGCTTCACGAATATTGTCCTTTAAAGCGTCAATTGTCTCTGGCTTGTCGGCGTAACACTTATCTTTGACGGCACCCAACAAATAATAGTCCAACGGTGTCAAATCGCAGCTCCGAGGTGGCCAAACGACATCAGCTCGGCGGCTGATAATGCGATCTTCAATAACAAAGCGCAAAACATCGAGTGTAGCTTCGGCTGTGTGGCACGTAGCGCCGTCCTGTTGAAACCAAATGTTGCCAATATCCTCCTCTTCAATTATTGTGAACAAAAAATTCGTTCAACATGGCCCGATAACGATCGCCATTGACTGTAACGGCCACTCCCTGCTCATTTTCGAAGAAAAATGGCCCAATTATGCCTCTGGACCAAAATCCGCACCAAACAGTGACCCGTTTTGGGTGTGTCGGCTTTTCAATGTATGCGTGCGGGTTTGCTGTGCCCCAAATGCAACAATTTTGCTTGTTTACGTACCCGCCAAGAGCAAAATGAGCTTCATCTGAAAAGATGATTTTTTCTTTGCCAAAATCGGCAGCTTCTGGTGTAGGCTACTGCATGGCCAGCCGACGCAGCCATTTGAATGAAATTATTTTCCATTATTAACCGGAAGGATTGTACTTTCAAATAAAAAAAGAAATTTGAGAAAATATTCCGTAGTTTTTTTTAAAGCATTTTCAAAAAAAAAAGTTATTTGGCGGACCCTTTACTTTTTAAATCAAATATCCGTCAAGATAATCTTAATATATGTTCTAAGTTGTCAAAAACTAAAGAGTTTCTTAAAAATCTGTCATTCGGAGTCGACTTTAAACTGCAGGTAGCGCCACTCATGTATAAAATTAACGCACACAACATAAGTGATGTGAGAAGCTAGGACGTAATCCTGACTGAAGGGTTGCAATGGCCAATTATGTATGTATGTATGTATTATAAACTTCAATACAATACAAAACAAAAACCCCATTAGAGATCTTTCTCTTCAAGGAAGTGATATTGTCAAAATCTTACAAAAAATTAAATTCATTTGATTTTCTTAATTATCATTTCAAGTTTGTCTTTTTCTTTACTTATTTACTTATTTTCTTAATTTTTGTTGTTGTTTTTGTTTTTTTTTTTTGTAGACAGCATCCATCATTTAATTTTATTAACTGCCAATGTTATTTGATTGACTGTCATAATATCTAACCGTGTTTGTTTGGCTGTGTTGTAACCTCGTAAAAGTTTTTCATTTAACATTTGCGTGTTTAGATTTTATGTCTCTCTCTCTCTCTCTCTCTCTCTGTGTAATTTTATTTCATTTTTTTGTTGTTGTTGTACTTTTTTAACAATATTTTTCGCTTTTTTTTTCAAAATTTATTTTCTAACAATGACTTGTGTTTGTTTTCTTTTTCTTCTTTAAATCATTTTTATATTCGTTTTTCTTTCTTAGTTTTTTCTCCACCACATTCTATTCATTATTTTCTCAACTGATTAAAAGCTTAAGTTGTAAATAATAAAATAAACAACAACAACTTGCAAATACTACATCAAGAAGAACAAAATAGTAAAAATGTATTGTGAAAATAGAAAAAAAACAAAAACCTTAGAATGTCCATAAGAAACCAAAGGCCATACAGCAATGCAAACAACAATCGCGTTACAAAACAGCACAACAAAAAAAAAAAAAACAGAAATAGAAATAAAAACAACAAAATAAGCCAAGTCAAGTCGAGCCAAGTTGAGAAAACGATCAAAAACGATTACATGACACCGCATCCCGAACCACTTCCATTATTTTTAGAGACTCTAAACAACAGCCAAACCCAACCATCTATAACACGGACGTCCATCACCCCCCCCCCCCCCCCTCCCCCCTGCTAATTCTCAGAGAATATTTTTTTTTAATGATTTTCTCGTTTAGAGAAAATCTACTGAAAGAAAAAAATGGAAACAACGACAGCAAGAAACACTCTGGCAGCAGCTACAAGTAGTAGCGGCAGCAGCAGCAGCGCATTGTAATAATTTACGATCGTTAGAGAGTTTTCTTATCGTCATGTTTCTCTTCAAATTTTACACACAATTCTTGTTGAGTCTTATGTAATGGAATTACATTTACGGGCACCAGACGGTGACAGAATGTAAACACACACACACACACACACTCACTTGAATAGAAAAAAACGTACAAAGAAGATTTAAAATTTTATCACATACATACAAGTACATACACACATACAGACGTGTACATACATACAGTTTGTCAAAAAAATCTTTGCACAGATCAAAAAAATGTAAAATGTGAACTTCATTCAAGAATTCCAACAACAAAATCTTTACATACTTTTTTATTTTTGCACACATTCTATAACAGCACTTGTTTACGACCATAAGGCGCCAATAGTTTTCTAATAGTCACACACATTACGATAATAACAACAATAAAAGAACTTTACACAATATAAAGGGTGTCAAAAAAATCTTTGCATATTAAATGAAGATAATAAAAAAATGACAAAAAAAATGCCGTTATTTCCCAAAAATGTTGTGCATTTTGGGTTTTTTACAAATGAGATGGAATGTGAAAGGGGCAAACAACGTTTTATTAATGAAGTGATCGTTTTTTTATGTAACAAGTGTTCTTATATTTGAATACAAAAAATGCCAGGAAAACGAGTTTCAAAAAATATTATACAATTGGTCTATTTCAACTAATACAAAGGCAAATCTGCCAAGGAAATCGCCGATATGTTCTCCTTGAACATCAGGACTGTATATAATATTATATCCCGTGCTGAAAAAGAAGGAGGACTAGACTTAAAAGGATTTACAGGCAGGCCAAAAAATGTGACGCAGCGAGTTGAAAGAAAAATTATTAGAATCGTTTATGGTAGCCCACAATCCAGTACGAGATGATTAGCTCTTCAAGTGCAAAGAGACTTTGGGTTACGTGTTTCCCAAGAAACCATCAGAAATGTTCTTCAAAAACACAAATATTCTTCAAGAGTGGCTAGGAAAAAACCCCTGCTGTCAGCACAAAATCGAAAAGAGATTAAGATTTGCCACCGAATACATTTTACTTCCTCCGGAGTACTGGGACGCTGTTATTTTCTCAGATGAGACGTAAATAATGCTTTATTATCATGACGGACCGCAAAGAGTTTGGCGTAAGCCTCTGACAGTACCAGAAAATTAAAATCTTATTCCTACAGTAAAGTTTGGAAAACTGTCTGTAATGGTATGGGGCTATATATCCAGCAAGGAAGTTGGTGTAAGAAGGATTTTGGATGAACTAATGATTAAGGAAGTATATCTTGATATTTTAAAAAATGAACTCACCGCCAGCATTAAGAAATTTGGTTTTATTGACCCGGTTAATCCGAATAAATTTAATTACAAGTACAATCAAGAAATGAATCAAGAAATGATTCTAAACATAAATCTTATTTATGTAAGTCCAGTTTACTTTACAACTGCTCCAAAGTTATTAATACTCCTGCCCAAAGTCCTGATATTAACCCTATCGAAAATTTGTGGGTTCATCTAAAGCAAAAGGTAGGAAAAAGATCGCCCACAAATAAAAACGAATTGATAAAGTTCATCAAAGAAGAATGGAAAAAAATACCACTAGAATACGACATTCTGAAGCTTATTCAATCCATGAGAAGGTGTCTACAATCGGTGATTGATGCTCAAGGTGGACACACAAAATATTAGCACTATAATTTAAAAAAAAATTGCATAAGTCTTAATATTTTGTCAAGTGTGCAAAGATTTTTTTGACAAACTGTACATACATACAGACGTGCACATACATATGTAAACGTAAATAAAAATCGTCAATAATTTAAACCGAAATCCATAGTGAAATCAACTTATAATCGATTTATATTTGAGTCAAGCGTCCCCTTATACTTGAGGGTCCACTTGATTCAAAGGAAGAGCTAAGGTTTGCTGCTGGCGATTTGTACAAATAATTTGTGCATCACTGACCCGAATAAATTCATCCCTTATGGTGTATGGCTAAATGAACTCTTCAAAAAGAAATATGTCGCATGTTCCCACAAGTTCCGTTTGTTTAAGGCATTTTTATTGGATCTTGAAAGTTGCACTTGCAATAGTTAAGCCTTTAGTAGGTGGGGGAAACATTTTGGCCAGGACTGACTAGGCTAACCTTGACAATGCATTGCATTTTTATTAGGCTTTTAACGTTTAATATGATTTTCGAATTTTAATCTTGAAATTATTAAAAAGTTCTTACCACGCCTACTATTCTATCAAAGCCCATACATACATATGTATATTATAGGTGCTAGGAGAAGAAGCCTAGGCTAGAAGGCAGGCAGAAATTTGAATTACTTAGAAGTGGATGTATGGTGAAAAAGCAGTCTTAACACTCTTTAACATTTTCGACGATTTACTACTTAAATCGTTTATGCGTGCTCTCTGAAATTAAATTCCTCTGTTCTTCTCTTCGGTTTTTTGTTTTTGTAATAATTTTCTCTTTTATTTTGCATTGAAGAATGTTTTTTCTTTTTTCTTCTACTGGGATTTCTAAAAAGTTTTCTACACAAACAATCAATCGCCATATTCACACAGAATTCATTTCACAATATTCACTTATTTTTTGTGTTTTTTTTTTGCTGTGGACTGTGGAAGATGTATTTCATTTTAAATACAATGTTTTTATTGTTGAATGCAATTTCAACTATTTTTTTTTCTTTGTAACCTTGAAAATTTCCATGACTTACGAGGAGAGATAATAAATAAAATAGAATCGCAGCCAATACGTTCGTTCTACTTGCTTGCAGTGCAGTGCAACAAGCATCGGCAAATGTAGGTTTTGTGTTTTTCTTCTTCTTTCTTTTCTTTTCTTTGTAATAGTTTTTCTAATTAAAGATTCAAAGAAATATTAATAATTAGTACATAGAGAGAGAGAAAGAGGGGAATATTTACACCACCTCGGGCATTTACACCACACAGGCATTATGCATACACACACACACACACTCTTGCATTTTGTACAAAAGAGGCTGGTGATGTATGATGTTCGAACATCGTATTCCTATATGTATTTACGTGTCACCCAATCTCTGTGTGGCTATTTAGTTGTTGGTTTTCTTTCTTGTTCATGTAAAAAACTGATTATCAAGTCTTGGTCACATGGAGGTCAAAGTTTTTAAAAGATCGGATTGAAACGTTCGGTTCCTCATCTCCTCTTGTTTAGATTTTTTTTCATCTTCATCTTTGTCTTCTTCTTGTTTTCGATTCTAATTTGCAAATTTAGAAGAAAAGTAAACGAATGGTGGGTGATGAAATAAATTTACCCTGAAAAAAACCTAAAGAAAATTAGTAACAAAGCATTGCTGGCTGCATTGAGGATTGTATTGGCAGTGACGATACAGGTTTGGTATTAAAAATCTCAGAGAATTCTTTGATAAATTTTGAATAAAAGTTGATAAAATTTCTATTGGCAGTTAAAGTTGAACAAGTTTTAACTTACTTACTTAACTTAATTGGTCATTGCAACTTTTCAGTTAGGATTATGACCCTGTTTCTCACGCTACTCACATTCTCTGTGTAAATTCTGTCACCGAATGGTGGACTTCAAAAGACAGATTTTTGAATAATTTTCATGACAATTTTATTTAGCGGCACAGTTTTTGTCAGGAATTTGTTGAGGGAAAGTCGCCGAGGAAATATTTTTTTCAAGTTTCATTGTGTTTCGTTTGTCTGGACGGAGGTTTGGAGCACGGCTTCACGTCTAATAAGCCAATACACTACTTACTAGACTACCACGACTTTACCGATGTCAGTTTTAATATTTTTAATTTTATTCTGATCACATAACGTCTTTTTAAATAATTACTGTCCAAACTCTCGAGAATGTTAAGATCGGATCGGCGTACTAATACGGATTACATACATAATTGGTCATTACAACCCTTAGTTAGGATTACGACCTAGCTTCTCACTTATGTTGTGTGTGTTAATTTTCATAATGGCTATAGATATATATAATATAATGGCATAAGAGCTATAGGAAAATTTTTCAAAAAAAAAAAAAAACACGTAAAATTCAGAAAAATACTTGAAATCTTTATTTAAATCGATAGTACGGTCAATATAATTTAATGTTTAAAGATTATTTCATGCAAATGTTGACCGCGACTGCGCTTCAATTGGTCCATCAGCTTAGTACAATTTTGGCATACTCTTTCCAACATTTCAGCCGGTATCGCACGAATAAATGCTTCAATGTTGTCTTCCAATGCGTTAATTGAAGCGGGCTTGTCTGTATAGACATGAGCTTTAACATAGCCCCACAAAAACAAGAGTCTAAAGGCGTTAAATCGCACGATCTAGGCGGCCAATTGACCGGTCCCGAACGTGAAATAAAATGTTCACCGAACTCGCCTCTCAATAAGTCCATTGTTACGCGTGCTGTGTGGCATGTGGCACCGTCTTGTTAAAACCACATGTCATGCAAGTCAAGCTCTTGCATTTTGGGCAAAAAAAAGTTGGATATCATCTCACGGTAGTGCTCACCATTCACAGCCAAACTGTGACTTTTTCTCGATGCATTGGTAGCTTTTGCAATGCTTCTGGCTGATCTTCACTCCAAAATCGACAATTCTGCTTATTTACGTATCCGTTGAGCCAAAAATGAGTTTCGTCGCTGAACACAATTTTTCGATAAAGAAATGGATCTTCGGCCAACTTTCCAAGAGCCCATTCACCAAAAATTCTGCGTTGAGTTCTTGCACCAGCTGTATTTTGAAAGGCACACACAAATCCTTCCGCAAAATTTTCCACGTTATTGAGTAACAGAGGCCCAATTGCTGCGAACGACGACGAATCGATAATTGATGGTCCATCATTAACACTGGCCGATACAGCTGCGCGATATTTTCTTCAGTTTGCACTCTACGTAAGCGTGTTGGTGTGGTTTAATGTCCAACAATGTAAATTTGGTGCGAAATGTAGTCACAATAGCCCGAATAACCGCTTCAGTGGGTCGATTAAACTGACCATAAAATGGAAGAAGCGTGCGATGAACTTTCTTAACAGAGCACGCATTTTGATAATAAAATTCAATGATTTGCAAGCGTTGTTCGTTTGTAAGACGATTGATTCATGGTTAAATTATAGACCAAACTGAAGATGTTTGACAGTGAAACAAAACACGAAACGTCCGTGAGCTGTTTAAACCAGTGTTGCCAAAAAGATAATTGCTAAAAAATCACTCGTTACATGAGTGGCGGGACCTTTAAACTGTAGGTCCCGACTTCGAACGTTAGATTTTTGAGAAACTTTTCATGGCAATTTTATTTCATTATCAGAGTTTTTGCCAGAAACCTGCTGAGAGGAAGTTGACGAAGAAATATTTTTTTATATTTTCGTTTTGATGTCTGACATGGGGTTTCAACCATGTCCGTATGTCTAATAACGCAACACACTACCTACTAGACTATGGCGGCTTCTAGTACGGATTAGTGTAGTGAAAAATGTTGCATTATAAGGCATCGCTTTGTTTGCCATATGGCGAGGTGTCAAAGGTTCGGACAACATTATTTGTGGGCATGAAAAAAGTGCCGTTATTCAATTTAGTTTACAATGCAGCAATTTTGTTTCAAGTTTGAGAGCAAAGATCTGAACACTGTGGCTGCCTTCCAAAATGTATCAATACAAAGTTTGTATGCAGTTCTACTACCACATATAAACTATGTAGATATGCAAAGTAACCAAACCATGCATCAACAATAAATCCGATGCCTGATTGCTTTTTCACTGCGTTAAAAATACACATTGACGACGTTTTGAAATGGAATACATTGTATATATATTTTGTACAGCGGCATTATGAAACACGATACTTTGTTCAAACACAAAGCAACTAACATTTTGGAGCCTGTGTGATCGAAATCTTTTAAAGCTTTCTTCGTATCATGTATTCAAAGCTTCAAGAAGCAGCATACAGCGTGATGTTGAATGTCATTCCCTTATTCCCTTTAGTGCAAATTCTTTCTTATTCTTATTATAATTCTTATTATTATTGTGGGCCTATATTTCCTAAATTATGTATGTTATCTGTTGTTTGATTTACCACAAGTGTTTTTTAATCTTTCCTTACAGTTTCAACATTTTTTCCAGTTCATTGAACTTGTTTTGTTTAATTTTTTTTCTTTATATTCGATTAAAATATTCTTAAACAAATAAAACAAATCAGCCTTGCCTTTATTACTGCTAAAAATAAGAAAAGAAAATGTTTTTTTTTTTTTTTTTTTTGTTAATTTTTCTTCTACATTTTATCGGGTTTTTTTTTTAATAATTTATTTAAAAAAAGTTTAAAATTTTGTTTTATTATGGTTTGTAAATAAATTGTTTAAACTGTAGCTGTACTTACTTTACTCCATTCAAGGCAACAGCAACAACAACAACAACAAGATACTGGCCTAATTAGTTCCACCTGTGTCATCGCAAATATTAAGGCAAAAACAAGAAGAAGAAGAAGAGGAAAAAAACAAAACAATTTCTTTTTGTTTAATTTAAAAACAAAGCCAAGAAAAAATATTAAAAATAATTTCAGTTAATAAATTGGTTGAAGCGGTTTTTTTGCTTATTGTAACCACGATGAATGTATGGCTAGAACGGGGTATTGTAAGAAACAGCCTTTCTGTGGGATTAACAAGAAAAATAAATGGAAACATTAAAGTAACGATACATACTTTCTGCCACAAGAAATCCAAGATATTAAGAAGGTGGTGCTGTAATGAGCCATTCACGAATTTATGTTCGCAAAAGGAATGCTTTCGAGTCCATAAAATTGATAAATTTTGTAAAAGAGGTTGAATATTCCTTTTTTTTTCCTTTTTTTGATGAATTTTATTATTATTGTTATAACGATAATGATTATTAATAAACAGTTTTTTATTATTAAACGAGGTTTAAATTTTATTTCTTTTAAATTAAAAACAAAAAAACAAAAAATTTTTATAAGACTCAATCTTACAACCTAATAACCTCAAAAACGTGCGTTTATTTCTTAAAAAAACGTATGTAACTGTTATTGACAAGAAACATGTTGAATTCATAGTGATTTTCTCCAAACAAAAAAGATCTTTCTTTTGAAATGCATATGGGACTCCTTCCAAAAAACAATACAAATTTTATGTCCGCCAAACTGCCAACCAACCAACGAAAACCTATTGAACACGTTCAGTTCATAAAAAAAGAGAAACAACACAAGCACAAACAGAATATCAGACAATCAGACAATATAACTGAAAACAACAACAACAACAACAATATAATGTTGAACTAAACTCCCGTACTACAATATAAGTTTCACTTTCTGATGATGAACATCAGGAGACACTCATACAAGCACTTCAATTCATTGAGCCGAGCAATGTTTGCGATATGCGCGTTCATGCATCACATTGAGACGCTGCATAATGCATCTGCAATAACAGCAGCAATTTTGTCGCTGCCGTCTGTTAACACACACGGTTACTTCGTGTCAATATACAAGATCATCCTGACTTTTATTTTCATTTCACAATGAAATTCATAACTTTGAATGAACGAAGCGTATTATAGATGGAGTTTTTTTATAGAGGTATAGAACTTTAAGTTGGAATAAAAACAACGATGGATTATTCGATTGACATGAATTTTATTTATCCGGAAGATAATCTTGTGGCATTACATTTTAAATATGATTTCTGGGCATATGACCGCCACCGCTGGCGCGGATGTAGTCCAATCTGGACGTCTAATTTTCGATGACTTTTTCCAACATTTGTGGCCGTATATCGGCAATAATACGGCGAATGTTGTCTTCCAAATGGTCACCGCATAGACCAATGACTTTACATAGCCCCACCGAAAGTAGTCTAGCGGTGTTAAATCACAAGATCTTGGAGGCCAATTCACAGGTCCAAAACGTGAAATTAGGCGGTCAACAAACGTGTCTTTCAATAAATCTATTGTGGCACGAGCTGTGTGACATGTTGCGCCGTCTTGTTGAAACCACATCTCCTGGACATCATGGTTATTCAATTCAGGAATGAAAAAGTTTGTATTCATGGCTCATAAACCGATCACCATTGACTGTAACGTTCTGGCCACCATCGTTTTTGGAAAAAGTACGGACCAATAATTCCACCAGCCCATAAAGCGCACCAAACAGTCAGTTTTTCTGGATGTAACGGTGTTTCCACATACACTTGAGGTTTACCTTCACTCCAAATGCGGCAGTTTTGTTTGTTGACGTAGCCATTCAATCAGAAGTAAGCTTCATCGCTAAACAAAATTCGCTTATGAAAATCGGAAACAACGGTAATCTCGTTTTGGGCCCATTCTTACTTGATGATCGTTTGGCTTCAAATCTTGCACGAGTTGGATTTTGTAAGCCACGCAAACCAAGATCCTTCCGCAAAATCTTCCATAAAGTGGATGGACACGAGGTCCAATTCCTGTGCTCGATGGCGGATGGACGCATTCGGGTCTTCCTCAATGCTACGCTCTACAGCAGCAATAGCTTCTTCTGTACGGTGCGTACAGCGTCTCTGAGGATGCGAGTTATCAATAAGAGTAAACGTGGTGCGAAAACGTTCCATGGTTAATCGAATTAAGTGCTCTGATGGACGATTTTGTCGACGATAAAATGTACGTAGTGCGCGGCGATACGTTTTCCGTACAGAACCATTATTTTCGAAATAAAATTTCAGTATTTGCAAGCGTTGTTCAGGCGTGAGTCTATTCATGATGAATTGCCAAACCAAACTGAGAATAAATCACTTGACAGCTGTTAAATCGGTCGCCATCTTGAAAAGTAATGCCAACTTAAAGTTCTATACCTCTATAAAAAACACCCTTTAGATGGAGTTTTGTTTGTTGAATTTAGCCTATGTTCGAATAGTATATAATATTATGTAATATAGGGTCTTCCATCAGGTGCTTTCAACCATTAGGTTGTCCTTTATTCATAACGATGTGTATTCTCTGAAAGGGCTCTGAATCAGCAAGCAGCTGACACCCCAATTTTCGTTGAATAACACAAAAAAAAAAATCAAAATGGCGGATCCAATATGGTTGGATTAATTGTTATAAAATCGATCCGCCATTTTGAATTTTTTAAATCTGAATGAAGATCTGAAATCAGCGACCCCAAAAACCCCCGGGTAACAATTTTCAAGTAAATCTGATTAATTTTTAAGGACCTCCTTAATGTGTTTCATTTTCTCTTGCACCCCTTGACATAAACCCACCCTCGACTTTAAGGGTGCATGCAAACAATTTGGCTTTGGACTCATTTTAAAGAGCAAAGATCAATTGTCAATTTCTGACAATAGCGATGGTTCTAGCACGTCAGTGTTTAGCTGTACAATTTTTCAAAAAACGCAATTTTTTTATTTTTTTCTCGAAAACCTGACGTGATAGAATGTTTTTGAACCCGCGTTTAGCGCGCAAAATGCCTTCGGAAACACCTGGAGCCATCTTATTTGCACAAAAACAGTACAAATTAGCAGGGCTGTGTAATCGTTTTCAGTGATGAGGCCCATATCTAGATAGATGGGTACGTAAACAAACAAAATTGTCAAATACCGGACGATGCAAATCCACATGATATCGAAGAGAGTTCACTGTTTGATGTGGATTTTGGGTTGGCGGCATCATCGGTCTGTATTTCTTTAAGAACGACGTTAGCCAGGCCATCACTGCCAACGGTGGACACTATTGATCGTTAATTACCAACATCTTTTGTCTTGATTTCGTGATCTGTAGCAGAGACCAGCAGTGAGTACTCATAAAGATGAATATAATCGAATCATGCTCATAATTTCTGATACTTATACGCATTCATACTTATTTTAATATCATGCAGCCTCTATTCATATTCAAAGTTTGAAGTACTCATCGTACTCATACTTAACAACACGTATGCTGTTGTTGATTTCGTCGCTCCATAACTCAACATATACACGAAGCACAAAATAAGTATGATTCGCGTTCGAACACTATAATACTGACTAAAAGGTTGTGTGTTTGCTCTGCTTGCTGCTCTGTCTTTTTTGCTTACGATTCTTTTTTCTTTTGTTGTAAATGCAACAACAACTAAGACTGTCACTCGAATCATTTAGAAGTATTTTTCTAAAGTTATGAATGAGTAGGCTTATAAATCAAACATATTTCATATGGTATGAGTTTGATGCGAATGTTGTACGCATACTCACTGCAACCTGTACTTATAAATTAACGTTGTACTGAGTATGACTGAACCAGAATACATAGTTAAATTTCAATACTGTTGACTCACTTATATTCAAAATTACATGAGTACTTATGAGTAGCGAAAAAACAATTCATTGCTGATCTCTGATCTGAACATTAACGGGAAGATCTAATGTAGCCATTTAGCTTATAAGACGTTGAATATTCTGTACGAATGCTTTCAGCTTATGGCTCTTTCACTTGAAGCTGAGACCAAGCTTGTTTGATTGTTTTTATGGGGTATTCTAAGCCACAAACCACAGCTGTTCTCAATTCCAATACAAACCATGCCATCGGTGAAATTCAACCTGATTTATGCATCAAAAATCATGGAAAATTCGACAATTTCATGCAGTGCAGCCTTGACGAACATAATGGTGTGAGTAGATCTTTCAAACGAATATAAATTTTCGATGATAACTCACACACAGAACTCTTTGTTTTATTGAAATTTAAAGATCGGAAATGCTTTATAAAACACCCTACATGTGAATCTGTACTTAAGAAGACCTGAACTTACATACAGTGAGCGCCATAAGTGATTCAACACTTTTGTCCTTAAGTATAAAACAGTTTTGTTCTTAAGTATAAAAAAATGTCCTTTATCATGAATTGTTGTTTTTGTTTTAACATTTTATAAGTAATAAATAAACGTTTTTATTTTTGGAAATTTATTCGACTATTCTAATTGACTTTTCTCGCTATCCTAAGAAAATGAAATATTTCAGTGGCGTTTACTCACTTTTGGCGCTCAGTGTATGTAGCTGATTATTATTAAGCATGTTATTAACATGCCTCTTTTACATAATGTGCTACCAAATTCCCTTTATTAGCGAATAATGTATCCTCAATTCATTTGTGGATTCTAAAATTTAATTTTTTATGATTGTCTAGCACAGAACTCTGGTTACAGATGGGCGTTGAGGGTGATTTCTTCTTGCTTGGTTATCTCCCATGGCTATTAGTTATTGGAATCGAACTTATCCGTTTAAAAAACATTGCATTTTAGTTGCAGTTGAGTTTGACACGATCATGTCTCGCATCCATGCAATGAAACATTCGTTTCGTTTATCTTCGTTTGAAATCTTATGTTATTTGCGGCATTTCATACATTGTTTGGAATTTCCATATCCTGCTTTCGCTGCCATCCATAATGGTTTTACTGCCTTTGCATTTAAGCACTTAAGAAGGCCTTTAGATGTCCTTCCTATTTCCTAAGCTGTGTTCTTTAATTCCAATCTGCATTTTTTATTTGCTTTGATAGTATTTCATACGATATGTATGCATTTAAGCTTAAGATATTCTTGCTTATTATTATTGTTGTTGTTGTTGCTGTTGCAGTTGTATTTCATATCATACCGATGAGGTCTTTTAATAAAGTTTTCCTTTTTTTCGGTTTCTTATCGAACTCGGTTAGTCAGTAAAATAGAAATTTATTTAAGGCGTCACCCATGCCCAACGATTCGGTTGTAATGTTTCAGGCTTTTTAGGTGATGATATTCACATCGAGACACTGATGATGATGACAATGGCAATGATGATGGGCGCTGATCATCATGCTGTCGATGATGCGTTTGATGAGTTTGACGATGACAATGATGAAACGAAATGAAATGAGTACTCACGTCTAAAACATTAAAAAACAAACATAAACATTTTTCGTACGTTGTTTCGCTTTTATTTCTTTTCTTTTTTGTTTCTTTTTTTTTCTTTCCTTTTGTTTTGTTTTGTTACAGCTCATCAGATGGGTTTTCACTTTTTATGACATTTTTTTTTTGTTACTCAGGGTGCCAACATGATGCACTAAAAATTTTGCAATTGTTTACATGAGAAACACAACACAACACAATACAACGCAACACAACGCAACGCAACACAAACAAACAAAAAGAGCCAACAAGAAAAAAACAAAAACAAAAAAAAATATTTTATTTTTAATGTTGATTAAAAGGAAGCAAGCAACAGCAGCAGCTCAATTGAAGTATTTAAACAACCAACAACCACATGCAGACCCACAGATCAGAAGCAAAAATCCCCATTAACGAGGAGAAAAAAAAACAAAAACAAAAAAAAGAGCAGAAGCCAAATAAGAAAGTGTTTTTTTTTGTTTCTTTTTTTGATATTGTGTGGTATAATGAAATGATATTTGCCCTTAAAGCGGAAAAAATGACAGATACTTAGTATATATGTACAAATGTATGTATGTATGTACGCATGTATGTATGCTTGTACTTAAACGTCTTGTCTGCAGGTTCATTTAAGTATTAAAATACGCACAGACCACCGTTTATTTGATGATGGATCAACTGAATTAAAAAAAAAGAAACAAAAACAAAAAAAGTGAAAATTGTTTACTTTTCTGCTGCTGCTGTTGCTGTTGCTGTTGCTAGTATTTAACCAGCATATTGACACAATTGTTGAATAAATTTTACAAAAAGAGCACAAGAAAACGTTCATCAAATGAAAAAGAATTGCTTTAAACAAATGAAAAGGAAATTAAAAAAATGAAAATGAATGAATGAATGAAGATACAATACAAATAAAGGGTGTTTTTTATAGAGGTATAGAACTTTAAGTTGGCATTACTTTTTAAGATGGCGACCGATTTAACAGCTGTCAAGTGATTTATTCTCAGTTTGGTTTGGCAATTCATCATGAATAGGCTCACGCCTGAACAACGCTTGCAAATAGTCCAATTTTATTTCGAAAATAATGGTTCTGTGCGGAAAACGTATCGCCGCGCACTACGTCCATTTGATCGTCGACAAAATCGTCCATCATAGCACTTAATTCGATTAACCATGAAACGTTTTCGCACCACGTTTACTCTTATTGATAACTCGCATCCCCAGAGACGCTGTACGGTGCGTACAGAAGAAGCTATTGCTGCTGTAGAGCGTAGCATTGAGGAAGACCCGAATGAGTCAATCCGCCATCGAGCACAGGAATTGGATCGGTATAGAGCCATGATTACTAACTTTTTCATTCCTGAATCGAATAACCATGATGTCCAGGAGATGTGGTTTCAACAAGACGGCGCAACATGTCACACAGCTCGTGCCACAATAGATTTATTGAATGACACGTTTGGTGACCGCCTAATTTCACGTTTTGGACCTGTGAATTGGCCTCCAAGATCTTGTGATTTAACACCGCTAGACTACTTTCTGTGGGGCTATGTAAAGTCATTCGTCTATGCGGTAAAGCCACAAACGCTTGACCATTTGGAAGACAACATTCGCCGCATTATTGCCGATATACGGCCACAAATGTTGGAAAAAGTCATCGAAAATTGAACGTCCAGATTGGACTACATCCGCCCCAGCCGTGGCGGCCATATGCCAGAAATCATATTCAAAATGTAATGCCACAAGATTATCTTTCGGATAAATAAAATTCATGTCAATCGAATAATCCATCGTTGTTTTATTGCAACTTAAAGTTCTATACCTCTATAAAAAAAACACCCTTTATAAAATAAATACTAAAAATACTTTTATTTTTAAGCTGGTTTGGAATATTTCTTTATTTTTTTTCTTCTATTTTTTGTTTGTTTTATTTTTTTACTAGAGCACGTACTGAAGTACGCAAAACCATTAATTTCTATTGTTTCCTTTCCTTTTCGGAATTTTCGGAATTACATCAGCACAGAATTAGGCAAATGACATGACAAATCGTGTAAAAAAATTGAATTTATTTTATTTTGACGAAAAAAAAAAACAATTTTTTTTAAGTATAAACTCGAGTTAATAAGTCACAAATTATAGTGCAGTTTGACTTTGAAAGGCGTACCTTTGAGATTTATAAATACGAAAGCCATGTTGCCAATCACACTCTAATATCGGAACGGCTTTCTTGGTCAAACGAATGCATGCCACAGTTGCCTGTGGGGACTACACAGAGAAAACTGAACCTAATAAATACATAGTAAATTAGAACAAAGTTTATAAGATTTCTCTATGGTTTTTTTTCAAGAAGATATTCTTATTATTTTTATAAGGAAAACCTTTTTGAAAAAATCAAGAAGAAATCTTAGGGATTTTACTAGACAGTCTTCTTGATTTTTTTAAAAAGGTTTTCTCCTTAATTTTATTAGGCTTTCTTTTTGTTTTTTTCAAAAAGGTTTTCTTCTTGATTTTATGAGGCCCTCTTTTTGTTTTTTTCAAAAAGATTTTCTTCTTAATTTTAGAAGACTATCCCTTTATTTTTTTTAAATGATACTTCTTGATTTTGATTGATATTATTATAGATTTTTTATTGAAAAATATTCGTGAAAGATTTGGCATTTTGTATCTCATCAATTCTATTTTTCTTTGTTTTCCTCCAGAAAGAAAGCACCTGTTCCCATGGACTGCAATTGTGCTGCAAATGACGAGCTTTTGCTCGAAATATTTATCGTTGAAAGAGAAAGATAGACGTATAAAGATGTACATATATTAATTTAAGGAGTTTTAAATATTCATACCATTATTCAAATCTTTAAAAGATTCGTCCGCAGTGACAGAATAATCATCGAATTTTTCCTTTTCAACATTAGTCCAACGAGAAAATAACTTTCCTGTTGGATTTTTCTTCCCGCCTTTCCGTTTCAAAAAGTATGTTTCGTAGAATAACAAAAACTGTTAATAAAAAGATACGTACATTAAATAAAATTTGGTTTAGATTTTTTTACCGGTTTTTCGTTAGGGAATACTTCGCAGATAGCATAAGACCATTGGACCATTTTTGGTCCACCTTCTTGAATAAATTTTCAACGTCTTCGATTTTCATTTTTTTAATATGTTTGTTGATTTCATCACGGAGCTCCGAGGATTTAAAAATTGGGACAATATCTACATTTTCTGTTAAAATTCTTTGATCGGTCATTACTTAAAATTTTATTTGTTTTTTTAAACACTTTTTTTTTAAATTAAAATAATTCAATTTTTTATTTAAGTTTACTTTGATTTTTTTTTTTTTTAAGAAATATTTTTATTACTTTTTTCCACTTCTTTACTTGCCACTTATTCACTTTCAAGTGTAGCCTAATGAAATCTATAAGAAAAACCTTTTTAAAAAAATTAATTAGGTAGCCCAATGAAATTAATAAGAAATTCTTGTTTTATACAATTTAGAAGAAATCACAATAGAATCAATAAGTTTTTCTCTATGGATTGTATTTTTTGTGGCAAAAATGACGGAATTTGAGTAAAAAAAATGGTAAATAACAAGTTTTCTTCTTAAATGTATGTGTTTTACGTCTTAAAAAAATTAAAAAGATTTATCACATAAAAATAATAAGAAATCTCTACGAAAAAATCTTCGTTTCTTTCTGCTGTAATACCCCTCACTCCAAAAACGTTTCGTAGAGAAAATCTTCTTGATTTTATTAGGCAGTTTTCGCTCTGTGTAGTTACTACACGGATAATTCTAAAGAGAAAGGACGGGACTGGACCTCTATATAGTAGAACCATTCACTAAATTGTTAGTATTGGCTGGTAGGGAACTCAATAGGTTTAAATTACACATTTGTCGCGCGATCATTTAATGTATGATCTGGGATTGTAATAATTTGGTGAACTGGTAAACTTTACATATACGTGGGACTTATCTGGTGGCACGAAGCTGCCGTAGTCTAGTAGGTAGTGTGTTGGCTTATTAGACGTAAAGCCAGGGTTCGAGCCCCAGGCCAGACATCAAAACGAAATTTGAAAAATTATTTCTTCCGGCACTTCCTCTCAGCAGATTTCTGGCAAAAACTCTGAAAGTAAATAAAATTGCCATGAAAAAGTTTCTCAAAAAACTGTCGTTCGGAGTCGACTTTAAACTGTACACCCCGCCACTCATGTATAAAACTAAGGCACACAACATAAGTGGTGTGAGAAACTAGGAAGTTGTACAATGGGTTAGTTCGACCTCCGGGTACTGTACTTGCCTTAATTGACAAATAACCTATCTGGTGGCACATTATCATTTGTCGACTTTCAGAGTGTATGGTTATCAGCATTGAATCGTATTTTCGATACTCATAAGTACTCATAAAATTTTGAATATAAGTGAGTCAACAATATTGAAATTTAACTATGTATTCTGATTCATTCATACTCACTACAACGTTGATTTATAAGTACAGGTTGTAATGAGTATGCGTACAACGTTGACATCAAACTCATACCATTCGAAATATGTTCGATTCATAAGCCTACTCATTAAAGATTCAAAACTTTAGAAAAATACTTATAATGCTTATAAATGATTCGAGTGACTCGAATTTACAGTCTTAGTTGTTGTTGCATGTGAAGTCGCCGTAGTCCAGTAGGTAGTGTGTTGGATTATTAGACGTAAAAACCAGGGTTCGAGCCAGAGTCCAGACATCAAGACAAAATATAAAAAGTATTTCTTCGGCAACTTCCTTTCAGCAGATTTCTGGCAAAAACTCTGAGAGTAAATAAAATTGCCATGAAAAGTTGCTCAAAAATCTGTTGTTCCGAGTCGACTTTAAGCTGTAGGTCCCGCCACTCATGTATAAAAATGAACACACACAACACAAGTGGTGTGAGAAGCTAGGTCGTAATTCTGTCTGAAGGGTTGTAATGACCAATTATGTATTTATGTGTAGTTGTTGTTGCATTTACAAAAAAGAAAAAAAGACACATAAGCAAAAAAACAGAGCAGCAAGCAGAGCAAACGCACGAACTTCTGATAAGTATGTTCGTAAACGCTTCATACTTATTTTGTGCTTCGTGTATATGTTGAGTTATGGGGCGACGAAATCAACAACATCATACGTGTTGTGTTGTTAAGTATGAATACGATAAGTACTTCAAACTTTTAATATGTGTCAGAGGCTCCATGATATTAAAATAAGTATGAAGGCGTATAATCGATTCTATTCATCTTTTTGAATACTCATTGCTGATCTCTGGTGATTATCACGACCTTTTAGGTTCCTGTATTCTTAGAACGTATGGAGAACACGGTAAACACTTGAGGATTAATGGGTTAATTAAGATGCATGTGGTATGCACATACCTAGCCTTTCTTGATGTTGATTTGCTGGAGTAGATTAAAAAATAATAATAACAACAACAATAACAATATACATTAGCATGCAAATAGATTATGACTTTCGTTTGTGACTCTAGTCAATGTTTTTTGTAATTGTGTTTTGTTATCGTGTTATTGGTGTTCGCAAACTGTCTGTCTAACTATTGCTGCTGCTGCTGACACTTTTATTTACATTTTCTATTCTGTTCATTGTTCGTGCATATCACATTAATACGAGCATATATGTATGTATGTGGAGATGATATTCGAACATTCATTCATCCATCCAACTAAACAACCAACCAAGCAACTAACAATCCATCCAACCATCCATTCAGCCCAACTAGCTGTCTATTTAAGCACACACACAGTGTTTGTATCAATGTGGGTACATACATATGTATGTAGATATATATGTATATCGTGTATATCATCATCATCATCATTGTATTCAACTATAATTAATTTGACCATGAAATTTGAAACACAACAACACACATTACATATACATGTGTACGTATGTATGTACGTACGTACATACATAAATATGTAAGAAGAATACCAAATAAAAATTTCAAATGATCTTTTGAGTTGTAATATAAAGAAAGAAAGAAAGAAACCCCCCTCCCCCACACTCACACTGATACACACACCCTTACGTATTTCAGTTTCAATACTAAAAATTTTTGAAAAAATAATTTTCAATATGCGAATCTGTTGTTCTTGTTGTTTTCTTGTTGTTGTTTTTTATATTCTTTTTTGATGTAAAAATTCTTTTTTTTTTTTTGGAGGGCATGTCTTTGAAGAATTTTAAAAAAATATTTACAACACCTCGTTTTGTTGGCAGCATTAGCAGCAGATAATAATAAATTTTCCATTGAAAGTAACAATTGTGCGATTAATTTTTCACTCTTAGATTTAGAAAATAACTGTGCTAATGAAATTACACACACACAAGCATTACATATACACAGTCATACAGATAATTATACGTACCCCCACCTAAATTTCATATTTTTCAAAAAGTAATCAACTTCTAATCTAAAATTTCTTTACATTAGCGTCTGTAACGACTCATTACTTAAATAAAGAAAATGGATTCCCAAAATCTATGAATTTGTGACTGCAGTTTGCTTAAAACCAATATGGCACCACAGAAAATTATACGTACGACGTATATTTCGTATAAAATTTCTCCATGGGTAGCCCGGTATATAAAAGGTATTGTGGATAAAAATCCTAGGACTACAGCCGTAGAAATACGAAATACCGCGGAAAGTGATCACAGTGTTATTGTGCATTGCGAAACAGTTCGAAGTATTTTGAGAAAGAACGGTTTCCGCAGCCGAGTGCCGAGAAAAAAGCCACGATTGGAATTCGCCCAATAATACATGGACAAGTCAACTGATTTTTGGGCGAATGTAATATTTATATATGAGAACAAATATAATTTGTTCGGCTGTGACGGAAAACAAAAAATTTGCCGGAAGAATCAGTTGACTTGTCCATATATTATCACTTTAAAAAAAAAACGATTTTTAGGGGGGTACGTATAATTATCTGTGTGACTGTACATCCATTTGCCATCATACTTTAGTCATTTGAGTAGAAGAAATTCTGTTTTAATTACATGCCAGACCTTTAATGCCAATAATTCTTTGCTTTAAACGATTAACGTGTTAGAATACTTCCAAGAGGGAGGGTCTTTTTCACACGGTATTTTCTTTAAGGTAAATTTTTTTCAACAAATGAAAGTTAAAGAGAACATTTTATGGACAGCGTTTCAAATTATTTTTGCTTGTTTTTGCCTATTTTTCTATCTTAATTGTTATAGTCAACGTAGCCTAGTAGTAAAGGGTCCGCCAAATAACTTTTTTTTTTGAAAATGCTTTTAAAAAAAACTACAGAATATTTTCTCAAATTTCTTTTTTTATTTGAAAGTCAAATCCTTCCGATTAATAATGGAAAATAATTTCATTCAAATGGCTGCCTCGCAGTAGCCTACACGATCGGTCCAATTTTGAAGCACATTATCGATTGTGTGCAGCTGTATTTCACCAATGGCTTCACGAATATTGTCCTTTAAAGCGTCAATTGTCTTTGGCTTGTCGGCGTAACACTTATCTTTGACGGCAACGGTGTCAAATCGCAGCTCCGAGGTGGCCAAAAGACATCAGCTCTGCGGCTAATAATGTGATCTTCAAAAACAGGGCGCAAAACATCGAGTGTAGCTTCGGCTGTGTGGCACGTAGCGCCGTGCTGTTGAAACCAAATGTTGCCAATATCCTCCTCTTCAATTTTTGTGAACAAAAATTCGTTCAACATGGCCCGATAACGATCGCCATTGACTGTAACGGCCACTTCTTGCTCATTTTCGAAGAAAAATTGCCCAATTATGCCTCTGAACAAAAATCCGCACCAAACAGTGACTCGTTTTGGGTGCGTCGGCTTTTCAATGTATGCGTGCGGGTTTTCTGTGCCCCAAATGCGACAATTTTGCTTGTTTACATATCCGCCAAGATCAAAATGAGCCTCATCCGAAAAGATGATTTTTTTTTTGCCAAAATCGGCATCTTCTGGTGTAGGCTACTGCATGGCCAGCCGAGGCAGCCATTTGAATGAAATTATTTTCCATTATTAACCGGAAGGATTGTACTTTCAAATAAAAAAAAGAAATTTGAGAAAATATTCAATAGTTTTTTTTAAAGCATTTTCAAAAAAAAAAAGTTATTTGGCGGACCCTTTAGATAGCGGCTTATTAGACATGAGGCCTCGCTTCAAACCTCAGGCCAAACATCAAAACGAAAATATGAAATAAAATATTTCTTCGGCGACTTCATCTCAGCACATTTCTGGCGCGAAAACTCTGAGAGCGAATAAAAATTGCCATGAAAAGCTTCTCAAAAAAAAATCTGTCCTTCGGAATCGACTTTAAACTGTAGGTGCCACCACTCGTGTATAAAATTAGCACACACAACATCAGTGATGTGAGAATCTAGGCCGTAATCCAGACTAATGGGTTGTAATGTCCCATAATGTATGTATGTATGTAATTGTTTAATAAAATTATTAATTTCTAAACTACTCTTGTTAGAAACATGGTCCCAAAAATTTTTAGTGAAATCGATCAAGTAGTTTTTACTAAATCGTCTAGCGACCACGATCGAAAAGCTGATGATTTCGTGAAAAACACATTTAAGTTGCGCTCACCTGGACACATTGTACTATTTTTGCATTTTTTGTTCTCCTTCCTTTCGAATCGTTTGACGGGAAAAGAATATTTCTATCATAATTCAATGACTTTAAAGTAATTAAAACTCTGAAAAATATCGATTTTTTAAGGATTAGGAAGTAGACTAGGCTCTTAATAGTAATAATTCTATGTATGTTTCATGTATATAACGCCATACAAGCATTTTCTCTTAGATTTTCTTCATTTTTATTAAAAAAGAAAGACATTCAGTCTACTTTAAGTGAATATTTTACGAGTTTTATTAAATTAATGCATCGATTCTCCTGAGTGGATATAATATAGTTGAATATAATATCAGACTCTGACGAGATTATTTTTAAGGAATGTCCCCTACTCTGGCGGGGAATTGTATTGGAACACAGAAAATAGATTATGTGAGGCAGGAAATACTACCCCTTTCCTAGTAGTGTTTGTGTATATTGTGTATAGCAGTTGTTGTTATTGTAAGTGACCTGTAAGTGAGTGCTGTTGAAGAACGATTCCTGCTGTAAAGCATTGTGCTATTCTACTAAGCTATTGATCACGAACGTGGTACTTAAAAATATAGGATTTTCTATATCCTATAGAGGTAGATACGCTTCTGCCATTAATAGACAACTTCGTCTTCTCCATACATATGATATACATACAGTGAGCGTCATAAGTGAGTCAACACCCACTATAATTTTAAATTTTCTATTATTTATCATGAATTGTTGTTTTTGTTTTAACATTTTATAAGTAATAAATAAACGTTTTTATTTTTGGAAATTTATTCGACTATTCTCATTTACTTTTCTCGCTATCCAAAGAAAATTAATTATTTCAGTGGTGTTTACTCACTTTTGACGCTCACTGTATGTACATAACAACCCTTTTTTTAGACCTGGTTGGCTTCCAACACCACACATGTTGTGTGTGTTAGTTCTATCAGTCAGTGGCTGATCTATAGTATAGTATATTGAACTGATCAATGCCTAAATTCTTCTTGGTAGTGCTAATACCAGAAAATGTAAAAACTACGAATTTGTTTGGATGGATGCAAAAAATATGCTGACTTTCATTGAAGAAATACTGTCGCTAGGCTTTGTGTTGACCTTATAAACCATATACGCTGCCGACATGTAATGCAACACTTGTGGCATTTTCCTGTTTATTTTTCATTATCTAGCAGCATCATCACAATTCTGTGTGTCAGCCTACGTACTAGCTGTGCTGTGTCATGTTGTTTTGCAACAGAAGGCCAAATCAAGAATCAGGAATGCTTGAAATATATGTTTTCATCTTACATACATACATAATTGGTCATCACAACCCTTCAGTCAGGATTACGACCTAGTTTCTCACACCACTTATGTTGTGTAAGTTAATTTTATACACGAGTTGCGAGACCTACAGTTTAAAGTCGACTCCGAACGACAGATTTTTGAGAAACTTTACATGGCAATTTTATTTACTCTCAGAGTTTTTGCCAGAAATCTGCTGAGAGGAAGTCGCCGAAGAAATACTTTCTGTATTTTGTTTTGATGTCTGGTCTGGGGCTCGAACCCTAGGTCTTACGTCTAATAAGCCAACACACTACCTACTAGACCACGGCGACTTTATATTTTCATCTTAAATAATAAAAATTTGTGTTTAAACCCTTGTTCGGTGATCATTAACACTATGTATGTAATAAAAAGATCAGCAATTAATCGTTTTTTTCGCTACTCATAAGCACTCCTGAAATTTTAAATATAAGTGAGTCAACAATATTGAAATTCAACTATGTATTCTGATTC
Source organism: Sarcophaga variegata (assembly GCA_932273835.1). Lineage (NCBI taxonomy): Eukaryota > Metazoa > Arthropoda > Insecta > Diptera > Sarcophagidae > Sarcophaga > Sarcophaga variegata. Next base: position 116,719,470 of record OW026361.1, read on the forward strand.
ATTCGTACTCACTACAACGTTAATTTATAAGTACAGGTTACAATAAGTATAAGTACAACGTTGACATCAAACTCATACCAATCGAAATATGTTTGATTCATAAGTCTACTCATTAAAGATTCGTTACTTTGGAAAAATACTTACAATACTTATAAATGATTCGAGTGACTCCAATCATTCCCTAAAATTTACAATCTTAATTGTTGTTGCATTTACAAAAAAAGAAAATAGGCACATAAGAAACAAGACAGAGCAGAGCAGCAAGCAGAGCAAACACACAACCTTCTAGTAAGTATTTTAGTGTTCGTACGCGATTCATACTTAATTTGAGGTTCGTATATATATTAAGTTATGGGGAGTCGTAATCAACAACATCATACGTGTTGTTAAGTATGATTATTAGATGAGTACTTCAAACTTTGAATATGTGTCAGAGGTTCGATGATATTAAAATAAGTATGAATGCATATAAGTATTAGAAATTATGAGCATGATTCGATTCTACTTATCTTTTTGGATACTCATTGCTGATCTCTGGCATGTTGTATGTATGTGAGACTATGTACTGTGTTCAGAAAAAGTCTGTATTTATAGTTGTTGTTGCATAAGTAATGAAATGGTAATGAAAAATTCAAAATGAATACGAAGAAATAAATTTAAAGAATAATACATGCAAGTTTTGTACTTTTGTTTTTATTATTAATTAATTATGATGAACATTTTAAATGTTCACTTCGGTCTTCATCCATTCATTCATTCATTCAGAAATTTTGTTTGTTTTTTTTTTTCTTCGGGGTTTTTCACATCAAGAATGATTATGATGATTATGATTATATTGTTGCTGTTGCTGTTGTTGTTGTTGTTGTTCTTTTATTTAACACACAAATTAAATTGTATACTTTTTTTTAATGATGTTTGACTTTTATTTGTTTTTATTGTTATTTTTTTATTTTTTTATTTTTATTTTTTATGATTATTACGACGAGTATTATTTCAAATTAATAGCTAAACAGATAGCAACAACAATAACAAATACAAACAAGCAACGAACCGACCCACCGACCCATCAACCAGATACAATTTGTTGTTGTTGTTGTTGTTGTTGTATTTATTTTTCTGTGTTCTTGTCGTATGCATGTACCTTGTGCTCTGTTACTGCAATTATTTATTAAAACTTCTCTCTGTTGATGCAAGTTCAAGGTTGCAATTGCTGTTTTATAGTGTGTACTTATTACGCTCAGTGTATGTATGTACATACATACATACATACATACGTACATGTATTGATGATGAAAAAAAAAACAATATTTTTTTAGAATCAACAACAGCAACAACAATTTTTTTATTAATAATGTTACCTGAAACATTGAATTTGGTATTTAATTAAATGCCTTGGGCATAAATAAAGTGACAGCGAAAAATAGAGCAACACGCATACGTAATACAAAAACTAAAGCACTTAAGGGATAGTATACTTCTTAAATTTTAGAATTACAGTAGAAATCTTCTTTTCCCGTAAAACGATAAGAAAAGAAGGAGCCATTTAAACATGTTTTTCTTGAACTGAGGACTTTTTTCAATCTGGTGACCACAATTTAGCAGAAAGTACTTGAATTCAGTGAAATTTTGTACAATGTTCCTAAAACGAGTAGCTTTAGCCCGAATCCGTCAATTGCTAATAAGTTTATTAAACAATTACGGCAGGAATAAAAAATCAAACCTTTTTTCAGAATGTAGTTGTTCAGGCAATATCCATTAGCGTGTTTTATAGGAATTAACTTCGATTTTTGCTTTCAGACAATAGATCAGCAATGAGTAAAAAGATGAGCAGAATCGAATCATATTCATAATTAATGATACTTATAGTCACACAGATAATTATACGTACCCCCCTAAAAATCATTTTTTTTAAATGATAATATATGGACAAGTCAACTGATTTTTACGCCAAATTTTTTGTTTTCCGTCACAGCCGAACAAATTATATTTTTGTTTTCATCACCAAATATTACATTCGCCCAAAAATCAGTTGACTTGTCCAGATATTATTGGACGAATTCCAATCGTGGCTTTTTTCTTGGCACTCGGCTGCGTAAACCGTTCTTTCTCAAAACACTTCGAACTCTTTCGGAATGCACAATAACACTGTGATCACTTTCCGCGGTATTTCGTATTTCTACGGCTGTAGTCCTAGGATTTTTATCCGCAATACCTTTTATATACCGGGCTACCCATGGAGAAATTTTATACGAAATATACGTCGTACTTATAATTTTCTGTGGTGCCAGATTGGTTTTAAGCGAACTGCAGTCACAAATTCATAGATTTTTGGAATCCTTTTTCTTTATTTAAGTAAATGAGTCGTTACAGACGCTAATGTAAAGAAATTTTAGATTTGAAGTTCATTATTTAAAAAAAAAACAGATTTTTAGGGGGGGGGGGGGGGGGGTTGTACATATAATTATCTGTGTGACTGTATACGCCTTCATACTTATTTTAATATCATGGAACCTCTAATCATATTCAAGGTTTGAAGTACTCATCATATTCATACTTAACAACACGTATGATGTTGTTGATTTCGTCGCTCCATAACTCAACATATACACGAAGCACAAAATAAATATGATTCGCGTACGAACAGTAAAATACTTACCAGAAGTTTGGGTGTTTGCTCTGCTTGCTGCTCTATATTTTTGCTTATTTTGAAAGTCGCCGTAGTCTAGTAGGTAGTGTGTTGGCTTATTAGACGTAAAGCCATGGTTCGAGCCTCAGGCCAGACATCTAGACAAAATACAAAAAGTATTTCTTCGGCGTTTTCCTCTCAGCAGATTTCTGGCAAGAACTCTGAGAGTAAATAAAAATTGCCATGAAAAAGTTTCTCAAAAATCTGTCATTCGGAGTCGATTTTAAACTGTAGGTCCCACCACTCATGTATAAAATTAACACACACAACATGAGTGGCGTGAGAAACTAGGACGTTGTACAATGTGTCAATTCGACCTCCGGGTACTGTACTTGTCTTAATTGACAAGTACACGCCCTCTAACCTAACCTAATCTTGTATATGCCAGACAACTAAGACTATAAATTTTGATAAATGATTCGAGTATTATAAATATTTTTCTAAAGTTATGGATATTTAATTAGTTGGCTTATGAATGGTATGAGTTTGATGTCAACGTTGTACGTATACTCATTGCAACCTGTACTTATAAATCAACGTTGTAGTGAGTACGAATGAATCAGAATACATAGTTAAATTTCAATATTGTTGAGTCATTATATTTAAAATTTCATGAGTGCTTATGAGTAGCTCAAAAACGATTCATTGTTGATCTCTGTTTCAGACACTCCAAACTCCTCAAATTCTGGTCGCTAGATTTTTAGATAACCTTCGTCAAGCAGTCGTGGCGCCCACAATATATCCTGCAATCAAATGTCCTCTTTAACATGCAAAAAGACCCATTTGTTTAAATAAGTTTATCTTACAAAAAAAAAGTAGAGTAAAGACTCCTTAAGAAGTAGACTAACCCCTTAAAAGTGCTTAAGAATATGATTGAAACTTTGAATTTTAAATAAAAAAAATGGCTGATGAAATACATTTTTCTCCATTTTTTTTTCATAAAATTAAGCAACAAAGAGTTCCTGTTTCTGGCGGCCAAAGATACTTTTGCTTGGCATAAAAGATGAGATAATTTTCGCTTTTCCTTTTTTGCTTTTTTTTTCTGAGCATTTTCGCTTTTGAATTAAAATTTAAGAAAAACAGTACAAAAGTCAAAGCAATTAATTTTCGCTTTTATTTCGTTGTTTTTTTCCCCTTTTTCTTGTTGTTTATTTATCTCTACTTTGTCTACTTTTTGTTTGTTTTTATTGTTCTCACAAAGGAATGAAATGAAATTTAAGAAAAAAAAACGTGTCATTTGTTTTCATCCACTTTTTATGTTTTTATGTTCGTTGTACTCGTACTTTTGAAAAGTACTTTTCATGTGACATCAAAGGGTTAATGCAGTTTAAGTTCAATGCTGTTGAAATAATTAAATAAATAAAGAAGACACAAAAAAATAATCCAATTAAATAAAAAGATTATTAAAAAAAATGAAAAACGAAAAAAGAAAAAGTGCAGAAAAGGTACATACTTGGACTCTTTGTCACAATGCTGCTGTAAAATATTACAAAAAAATAGGTGCACTAAATACACAATCAGTCAGTCAGTTAATTAATTAATAAAGAAAGAAAGAAAACAAAACATTATACACTGTTGTCATCCCCTTGTAATTGAAGACACATGAAACTATTCTGGAATGATTAAGTCGATAAACCTATAAGTGATCTAAGAAACTGCATACACTTATGTAAACATGCATGTAAAGGAATCAATTATATTCTGAAGCTTAAAGACGGTTTTAGGCATCTTAATTGTCATGAGAGAAGAGAGCAAAAAACCTCCAAATGGATCCACCACAGCTTTAGGCGAATCGCTATTGTTGTGCATCATTGTACTCGAAAGAGTATCCAAAAAAACACAAAACACACGCTGTACGGTGCGTACAGAAGAAGCTATTGCTGCTGTAGAGCGCAGCATTGAGGAAGACCCGAATGAGTCCATCCGCCATCGAGCACAGGAATTGGATCTGTGTCCATCCACTTTATGGAAGATTTTGTGGTAGGATCTTGGTTTGCGTGGCTTACAAAATCCAACTCGTGCAAGATTTGAAGCCAAACGATCATCAAGTAAGGCGTAGATTCGTCGAATGGGCCCAAAACGAGATTACCGTTGTTCCCGATTTTCATAAGCGAATTTTGTTTACCGATGAAGCGCACTTCTGGTTGAATGGCTACGTCAACAAACAAAACTGCCGCATTTGGAGTGAAGGTAATCCTCAAGTGTATGTGGAAACACCGTTACATCCAGAAAACTGACTGTTTGGTGCGCTTTATGGGCTGATGGAATCATTGGTCCATACTTTTTCAAAAACGATGGTGGCCAGAACGTTACAGTCAATGGTGATCGGTATATGAGCCATGATTACAAACTTTTTTCATTCCTGAATTGAATAACCATGATGTCCAGGAGATGTGGTTTCAACAAGACGGCGCAACATGTCACACAGCTCGTGCCACAATAGATTTATTGAAAGACACGTTTGGTGACCGCCTAATTTCACGTTTCGGACCTGTGAATCGGCCTCCAAGATCTTGTGATTTAACACCGCTAGACTACTTTCTGTGGGGCTATGTAAAGTCATTGGTCTCTGCGGTAAAGCCACAAACGCTTGACCATTTGGAAGACAAAATTCGCCGTATTATTGCCGATATACGGCCACAAATATTGGAAAAAGTCATCGAAAATTGGACGTCCAGATTGGACTACATCCGCGCCAGCCGTGGCTGTCATATGCCAGAAATCATATTCAAAATGTAATGCCACAAGATTATCTTTCGGATAAATAAAATTCATGTCAATCGAATAATCCATCGTTGTTTTATTGCAACCTAAAGTTCTATACCTCTATAAAAAACACCCTTTACAATACAATACAGGCCAGAGATCAGCATTGAATCGTTTTTTTTTTTTGCTACTCATAAGCACTCATGAAATGTTGAATATAAGTGAGTCAAGAATATTTAAATTTAACTGCGAGTACTCTGATTCATTCGTACTTACTACAACGTTGATTTATAAGTACAGGTTGCAATGAGTCCCCGCAGTCTAGTAGGTAGTGTGTTGGCTTATTAGACGTGAGGCCTCGCTTCAAACCCCAGATCAGGCATCTCCAACTAAACGAAATATTACAAAATATTTCTTCGGTGACTTCATCTCAGCAGATTTCTGGCAAAAACTCTGAGAATAAATAGAATTGCCATGAAAAGTTTCTCAAAAATCTAACGTTCGAAGTCGGTTTTAAACTATAGGTCCCACCACTCATGTATAAAAGTAATGCACACAACATGAGTGGTGTGAGAAACTAGGTCGTAATCCTAACTGAAGGGTGGTAATGACCAATTATGTATGTATGTATGTATGTATTTGGTTGCAATGAGTATGCGTACAACGTGGACATCAAACTCATACCATTCGAAATATGTTTGATTCATAATCCTTCTCATTAAAGATTCATAACTTTAGAAAAATACTTAATACTGAATTTACAGTCTTAGTTGTTGTTGCATTTACAACAAAAGAAAACGGACACTTAAGCCAAAAAGACAAAGCAGCAAGCAGAACAAACACACTACCTTCTAGTGCGTACTTTAGTGTTCGCACGCGATTCATACTTATTTTGGTCTTCGTGTATATGTTGAGTTATGGAGCGACGAAATCAACAACATCATACATGTTGTTAAGTATGAATATGATGAGTACTTCAAACTTTGAATATGTGTCAGAGGCTGCATGATATTAAAATAAGTATGAATGCGTATAAATATTAGAAATCATAAGTATGATTCGATTCTACTGATCTTTTTGAATACTCATTGCTGATCTCGGATACAAATAGCATTGAATTCGAAAAAATTCTTTTAAATGTCTGTTGTATTGTGCCAGTGCCAGTCTTACGTTGATTTTTTTTTGCTCCACTTCATTAGCAATCTGCAATTGTTGTTCATGCCCAAAAACCAATTCAGCGAGTACATGTATGAACTCGTACTTCTATTGCTCGTACGAGTAAATTCAAATCAAAATCATTGATGCGTTTTAAATTGTATGCGAACAAAAAAAAAAACACAAAACAATAGAAAAAGCAAAGATACAAAGTTTTTTTTAGACAAAAAAACGTTAAAAAACAACGCAAAAAATGAAAATAAAACACAAGCACAAACACAAACAGGAAATGCTAAATTTTTGTTCTTTTAAACTTTTCTTTTGTTTGCCTTGGTGTTTTTTTTTTTTTGGGGGGGTTTTAGTTCAGTTTATCGTGATCTAAGTTTTAAAATGATCGGTTTTGTTGCTGCTTTTTGTTGTCTTTTCTTTGGGTATGTTTAACGATGAGTAGAGTTCCAAATATCGCGTCATCGGCGTCATCATTGTCACCCAAATGTATGAGTAGTGCGCGAGTATTTCTTTACTTTTTTTCAAAACATATTTATTTCATCGGCAATCAATTGACGTGTACGAGCAAGAATATCTGTCGATCTATCTATCGGTCGGTATGTCTCTGTTCGTGCTTGTGGCTTTATGTGTTTAAATGAATGTGTGGTGTGTTGCTGTGTGTGTGTCTGTGTACCTTTTGGGCTGTTAGTTCGGCCGACATTTGAAATTAATGTCATCCTCTTTTATTCTTGTTGTTGGTTTTTTTTTTGTTTCGTTTTTGGGTTCAACTTATTTGGCTCTGTTTGTCGCAGTCGCATCTATTGGTCTGTTGTTCGACGATGATTCCAATTACAAAGCAAACGAAAATGATTGTGTTCGTACTGTTATTGCATGAGTGTGAGCTGGTACTTCTTCATAGAATTGTTGTGTTTTTTTTTGGTTTTTGGTTTTTCCTTTTACGAAATCATATCTTTTGTTTATGTTGTTGTACAGTTCTTTTGTTCACTCTTTTTTTGTGATGGGCTTTTTGTCAATTCGTTTAGCAAAATGTACATACATATGTATGTATGTATGTACATATGTGTGGCTGACTCCTCCTTACCTTTTAACATTGTACGTATTGTATGTATGTATGTATTTATCGAGAGCAATTTGTGCGAAGCGAACAAAAGCGATAATTTTCGTTCGTTATTGATTTTATCAGTCATAGACTTAATGAAGCTTAAATATAAAGTCCACAACTGTAGTGTAGGTGTGTCACCGTTCAGGTTAACTATCGAAGATCCAACATATTCGTATACAACATGTGAACAAATGAATTGTTTTATGATCAATCGAAACAAAATGTGTGACATTAGAAGTCACACACACACACAGTTGCATAAATTGAGTCATTGGGTTGGTTGGCACTCTAAGAAAAAATGTTAAAATTTTGAAATTACGTTCTAGATAAACGACTCAATTAGCAAGAGTTTACAATGTGAAGTTGTAATGTGGTCTCTATATGTTGCGATTAGTTGTACAAACAATTTGTAAAGTTGTGGGCTTAATTATTTTTTTGGGCGCGTGAGGTAGGGTTTAAAATGCCTTCGCACTTACAGTGGCCGTCGTCAGCTGCGTCGAGTGGGGCTTCCACTAAAACAATCCCTCCTCCTCTTCTGGAGATACTCCCTTCCCGGGACGGCTATCTGTATTACTTCGGGAAGGGTCCAGAACGACGTCCCGTTAAGGACCGTTGTCTACTCTCCCACATCTGGGTACGCCATATTTGAAGCCAGCTTCATGCTGTTGGCTTGTCTTCTCATGTATCATTCTGTCGTACTGTATCAAGATCGACCTTCTCCCTGCAGAGTACACATTCTACGTATCTTCTCACAGCGTTCCACTTCGTCTCGCTTTCCAGCATTGCGTCAACAATGTTGTCGGGTGTGCATTCGCCAATCTGTTCCATCAACACATTCTTCTCGTCTTGCCATTTGATACAATGGAAGAATGTGTGTTCAGCGTCGTCACTCAGTTCCTCGCAATAAATGCAGCCAGGATCATTCACCTTGCCCGTGCGGTGTAGATATTGTCGGAAATAACCATGACCCGAAAGAAACTGGGTCAGGAAGTAGTTACTTTCCCCAAAATTTCTCTGTGTCCATGCTTCTATAGATGGAATAAGTGTAGCAGTCCATCTTCCACTGGTTTCATCGCTCCATCTAATTTGCCATCGCCGTATAGTTTGAGATCTGACATCTACGGTACTAATGGCGAGGTTTTCCCTCTTCGCTTTCCATAATCTTCGTCGCTCGAATGCCAGCAAGTCGATAGGTGTCTCACCGGTGATCACAAGGACTGCGGCGCCCGAGCGAGACCATGCGATAGGCCGAAGCGACTCTTAGTGCCGCTGTTCGTTGCACTGCTGCTACTACTTTCCGCTTGTATTTAAACTCCAACGCATCTCCCCATATCTCTCCGCCACAAAGTAGTATCGAGTTTGTGGTTGCCTATGTTGACTATGTTTGGCTGCAGTCTAGTAGGTAGTGTGTTGGCTTATTAGACGTAAGGCCACACGGTTCAAATCCCAGGTCAGACATCAAAACGAAAATATGAAAAAGATATTTCTTCGGCAACTTCCTCTCAGCAGATTTCTGGCAAAAACTCTGCGAGCAAAATAAAATTGCCATGAAAAGTTTCTCAAAAGATTTGTCGTTCGGAGTCGACTTTAAACTGTAGGTCCCACCACTCATGTATAAAATTAACACACACACAACATGAGTGGTGTGAGAAGCTAGGGTTGTAATCCTGACTGAAGGGTTGTAACAACAGATCTCAACGTGTAGGGGCTCTATAAAATGGCAAAGACTTTTCATGATTTGTCGTCCATGAGATAACAATATCAGTGTTTTTCAATAAATGGGCTGGCCTTTGCTAAGTTTTAAAAATAGAAATTAATTCTTCAGTCCAATACTATGAGATTGCAGTACAAATCTCTGCTTAAATGCTAATAAGTCAAGAAGTTGCGTTTGCTATTTAGCTACCCTCTGCTGTATTTTTGAGCCTTTTAATACATTTTCACAATATTTGCAATGCGAATGCGAATGAGTGCAAAGGAAGGAAAAAAGAAATGAAAATACAACATATTTTATACATTATCGTGTGTTATTATTTTAAAACATTGATAATGTAAACTGTGTTTATTCTTCACAAAGATACTTAAGCAAATGTCTGCGTATGTATGTATGTATGTATGTATGTATGTAAATAGAAAAAGTAACACTGGCCGTGTAATTATTTGCAAATCACAAAGTGTATATGAATGCCAGCAGCAGTTGTAGTTGTAGTGCTTAGATTTCATACAAAACTTTTTATTTTTTTTATTTTTTTTTTATTTTTAAGAAAACATTTTCGTAAAGTGGGAAAACATTATTATCTCTGTAGGTCAAGATAAGATTACAAACGAATCACCAAATAAAAGACAAACAATTACGACGACTTTCAAGAAAATACTTAAGAAAATAACAAAAAATAACCCATGAAATACATGTTGGTGTTTCCACACAGACTAATAAATGAAGTCAACTTAAGAACAAGAAAAAGAAAAAAAAAACTGATTGCAAGACTGACTACCTGATGATGGCAATTCATATTTCAAAAATATTGTGGCACATTACACCACTTCTGGCGAGAATTTTGCAAGATAAACAGAAAGATAATGAATGAATGAATGAATGATTTTCGTATGTATGCAGGTGTATTAATGTATGTACATACAGCTGTGTTCAAAATAATAGGAGTGCTACCATGTAATATTTTCAAAGTTAAAATTTTTTATTATACCAATTTGCGAAACATGATATATTTTAATGGTAGTTACAATGATATGTAAGAAATAAAATACAAAAAAGAATCTGGTAATAACTTTAATATTTACGATGAAATTGATTCATTTCTGTGTTTGCCCCTGAATTCAGTTGATCAAAAAAATAGGAGTGTGAGTGTTCTTTTAAAAATAAAAATATAACAGCACATAATTTAAAGAAAAAAGTGAAAAATAAGTACGGAAAAATGTACTTAAAACTTTTTCTACAGTGATTCACATAAATTTTTGTAATAGTGGGACGAGGAAAGCACTGTACTGAAGAAAAGAGAAAACTAATTAAAAATCTTCGAAAATTCGAATTGTGCGATACAGCAAAATAAATCCTTCAGCGTCTTCAAATAAAATTCAAAAGGATCTGAATCTTGCCGTAAGTGTTCCTACTATTCGTAGGCGTCTGATGGACAACAATTTATTCGCAAGAAGTTCACAAAAGGTGCCATTGTTGACATATAAAACAGGCAGCAGCATGCTTAAAGTTTGCCCAAGAACATATCAAATATCCGAAAGAAAAATGGAGAACTTATTGTGGACCGACGAAAGCAAAATTGTTTTATTTGGTGGTACTGGGTCTAGACAGCATGTTAGACGTCCGCCCAACACCAAATATAAAGCTCAGTATACACAAAAGACAGTTAAACATGGTGGTGCAAAACTAATGATATGGGGCAGCTTTTCATATAATGATTCAGGCCCAATACATCGAATTAGAGACATAATGGATAGGAACGTCTATGTCGGCATTTTGACAGAAGAGACATTAACATATTGACATATTCCACGCCTCTAAAATGGATATTCCAACAAGACAATGACCCGAAACACACCAGTGAATTAGCAAATGAGTGGTTTCGGGTTAATGGGGTAAAGGTTATGGCGTGGCCAGCTCAGTCTCCTGACCTTAATCCCATAGAACGTCTATGAGGAATGTTAAAAAATATGTTGCCGAGAGAAAACCGTCAAATGCAGCTGAGTTGTGGTCTGTAGTGCAAGATGGGTGGAAGAAAATTACACTAAAACGATGTCAGGATTTAGTTCACTCCATGTCTCGTAGATGTGCTGCTGTAATAAAAAGTCAAGGCTATTCTACCAAATACTAATCGTATTTAAAGTTTCTGATTATAGTCATAAGCATTTTTAACTTTTTTAATAGTAAATTTTTATGAAAACTGAAATACTCCTATTATTTTGAACAGCACTTTTTAAGATATTTTTTTTAAACTTCCTGTTACTTACTTGTTGAATGCTTTATTTAATTAATGAATAACTTAAATAATTTAGTATTGAATCAACATTACATTACACCAAAAAATTGAATTAGACCATGTTTTTTATTTGTTAAAAATTAAGCTTTTGTTTTTCAATGGCCTCACTCCTATTTTTATGAACACAACTGTATATATGTACATAGGAAATGGGGAAATTTAAAGCAAGAAATTTATAGGAATGACAGACAATACATACATAGGGATATTAAGGTTTGATTACAATTTCATTAGAACATTAGAAATATACGGTGAAGTGCTAATGACATTCTAAATTATTTCCTCTATCACAATATATGTATGTATGTACATACGTAATGTATATTTCCTTTTTAATTCGATTAATTTGTACACTTTACAGCGGTTGTATAAAGTATCACACTTTTGTAATTCAATTTAATTGAAATTCTTCTTCCTAAACCAACCAATAGAGTCCAACATTTATTTTCTTTTTTTTATTTCAATTTAGCTTAACAGAGGCATAACGAAAGAACCACGCAATAATTCAATTTTAACCAATATTTCTTAATAATAATATTTACTACATTTACTATTGTTGTTGTTGTTGTTGAAATTTTCTTAAAAACTAAATTAAATTGTAAAATTGTCGGTGTTGTTGTTGTTGTTGTTGTTGTACATTTTCTATTACGATGGCAAAACTTAATTGACTCTGCTGACTGACTGACTTGACTTGATAAATGATGAACTGACCGAATAATCAGTGAACAAATGTTTCACATGGACATGAAATTTTTACGGAAGAAACAACACACATCTTTTGAATCCATCATCATAGAAATGTTGTTCAATTTTTTTCCATTTTTTTTAGTATCTTGTGGACGACCAATGGATGGACACAGATACAGAAATAGTTACAGAAACATTAGAAATGCATAGACACACATACACACACACACACATACGCGCGCACATCACTATTATTGGCCACTTAAAGTTGAAAATTGTTTTTTTTATTTACAAACCGAAACGTAGAAGAAAAAAAACAAGCGACAAAAGACATCGCCAGCATCACCATCAACAGCAACAACGAGACAAGCATCAACATTTTGTTCATCATCATCATCATCATCATCATCATCATCGTTATCGTTATCATCAGAAGAATCACCAGAGTCAACACTCACTCACACACACTAAATAAATGCTAATGTTTGCAAGTGGCGATAATGAATAGAGCGACTTTAAATTGAATTGAAAATGATGAAGACAAACGAACTCAACTGAACTGTACTCGTCGCAACAATTTGACGACAAATTCCAAATAACAACGACAACAACGACAAACGTTTTGTTCTAAAAAAAAAAACAAAAACATCCAATAGATCATCAAGATATCGGTCGCATGAAGAAGAGCATGAAGAAAGAATAGGCAACCATAACAGAGAGGCAAAAGAAAATCTATTTTCAAATGGCAGCAGCATAGAAAGAAGAAGCGTTTATTTAATCCATATCCACTAAATTTATATACATATGTGCGTTTAAAATAAGAAAAACCATTTAAATTGTTTTCTTTCTTTTAGTCTGCATTGCTTAAGTACTAGAACTAGAAGAGAATATCGTATCCAATTACTTTCAGCTCATGACATACATATGTATAGTATATGCTGGAGTTCCATCTGTTACCGCTATTGTACGCTTTCAAAACTACTGGCAAAATTTTCAATTTCTTTAAACTTTTTTTTTTATGTTAACACAGTATGCCCTATATATCCAACCTCCTTGGATGTACAGCCACCCCTTCTTAACTAAAGGGTCCGCCAAATAACTTTTTTCTTTTTGAAAATGCTTTAAAAAACAAAACTACTGAATATTTTCTCAAATTTCTTTTTTTATTTGAAAGTACAATCCTTCCGATTAATAATGGAAAATAATTTCTTTCAAATGGCTGCCTCGGCTGGCCATGCAGTAGCCTACAAGATCGGTCCAATTTTTAAGCACATTATCGATTGTGTGCAGCTGTCTTTCACCAATGGCTTCACGAATATTGTCCTTTAAAGCGTCAATTGTCTCTGGCTTGTCTGCGTAACACTTATCTTTGACGGCACCCCACAAACAATAATCCAACGGTGTCGAATCGCAGCTCCGAGGTGGCCAAACGACATCAGCTCTGCGGCTGATAATGCGATCTTGAAAAACAGGGCGCAAAACATCGAGTGTGGCACGTAGCGCCGTCCTGTTGAAACCAAATGTTGCCAATATCCTCCTCTTCAATTTTTGTGAACAAAAATTCGTTCAACATGGCCCGATAACGATCGCCATTGACTGTAACGGCCACTCCCTGCTCATTTTCGAAGAAAAATGGCTCAATTATGCCTCTGGACCAAAATCCGCAGCAAACAGTGACTCGTTTTGGGTGCGTTGGCTTTTCAAGGTATGCGTGCGGGTTTTCTGTGCCCCAAGTGCGACCATTTTGCTTGTTTCCATACCCGCCAAGATCAAAATGAGCTTCATCTGAAAAGATGATTTTTTTTTTTGCCAAAATCGGCATCTTCTGTAAGTCGATCGAGTCGAGGCCCACTTAGCGAAGCCAAAACGCATTGGATGGTCAATTGGCTTCAACTCCTAAACCAATTGAACTTTGTATGGCGTCATACCAAGGTCTTTATGCAAAATTCGTTTCAATGATGTCTCCGAAATGTTCAATTGCTGAGAACGACTGTGAATTGATGTTGATGGCGCTTCATGCACACTTTCTGCCACAGCAGCAATATTCTCGGGTGTACGCACTGTTTTTGGCTTTTCACGCTTTGCTTTATCGATGAGGATGCCAGTTTCTTTCACTTTTTTCACAAGATAACGAACATACGGAGCTGACGGTGTTTCTCTTCTTCTAAAATCCGTACGCAATTTTCGCACACATTCTGCAACATTACCATGATTTTCAAGGTAATGTCGCAATATTTCCCAGCGTTGTTCAAGCGTATACACAACCATATTCGTTCAGCGGAAGGATAAAACTAATTATCTGTCAAATCAGACATGAGCGAAGTGTAACCATTCACGAAATAAGCACTATTTGAAAGAAAAAAACATTAGATGGTGGACCCGATATATGCAGCGGCTGTTAGTGAATCGATGGACATACATATGTGTCAGGATTTAAAACATCTTGCTCCTGGCTGCAGTAGTGATGCAAAAAGAAAACCTGAGCAAGCACAGCGTCTATTTCGGTTATCTAAAAGAAGAAAGAAGAAGATCTAAAAGAGAAATTTGTCAAAATAGAATGACATTTAGATTTTTTTTTATTAATCAACACTCAGCCTTGACAGATGCTTCCACTCTCTGATTCCAAGTAGGGATGACTGGAATCCTAATACGGTTGTCCCCCCGGAAGTCCTGGATATATATACCGACGGCTCTAAACTCGATAATGGGGTTGGAAGCGGTGTCTACTCTGGGAAACTGGACCTAAATATTTCTCTCCGTCTGCCGGACTACTGCAGTGTGTTTCAGGCGGAGGTGATGGCAATTTACCGGGCCGCTCAATGGATCCTCATCAACGATGCTCCTTTCACTCGCGTCTCGATCTTTTCTGATAGTCAGGCCGCGATGAGATCTCTATCGGGTTTCGTGATTAACTCTAGGATCGTAGGGGAATGTCGCCGCTGTCTCGACCTTCTCTCGGGGCGCTTCACCAGTGTCTCTCTGGTGTGGGTCCCCGGGCACAGTGAAATTCCGGGAAACTGTAGGGCCGACGAGCTTGCCAGAGCTGGTGCGCCCCTACCGGAATCCTCTTCTGTTGAATTGGGTATGCCACTTGCCTCGGTCAAGTTGGACATTGAGCGGAAATTCTCTCGGGACGCCAACCTATCCTGGGTCAATGAGGAGTCCTGCTCCACTGCTAGACTCACCTGGCCCTTGATGGATAGAAGGCGTACTAACCAATTACTTGGTCTTGGTCGTTACGTCATCTCAACCACACTGACCGTGCTTACAGGTCATTGCGTTATGAGTAGACACACGGACAGAATGAGGCTCCCATTTAACGACTTCTGCCGTGGATGCACATCCGCTGAGGAAGAGGAGACTGTCATCCACTTTCTTTGTCAGTGCCCGTCTCTTGCTAGGTGTAGATATAGGTTATTTGGCTCTCAATTTCTTGTCAGCTTCACGGAGCTATCATCTATTGACATCAAGGATATAGATTCGTTTATCAAACTTTCTGGCTGGTTTTCCAATGCGGGGTAGTCGTGCTTTTGTTGTGCAGCCCTTGCGCTGACCAACTTCTTTCTTTTCCCTGAATTTTGGTGGAACTTGGTTAGTACAGGGACTGCGTTCACCCATGGCATCACAACGGTCCGCTATGCGTGCTCAAGTGAACTTTGTGATATCAGAGCTACCACTTCGACCTAACCTAATCTAACACTCAGCCCCTACTTATGCAGTGCATTGTGTTGGATTTAGGAAAAGGAAGGAGGGAGTTGTGTTAATGCGTTTCAGTGGCCAATCGCACAAAAACGGATGTGCTGTGTCAATAAATAAGACTGAGTCTTTCGCATATTAAAATCTACCCTACTCACCACCCTATCCCATTTGGAGATCGAATGTAGGTCGGATGTAAGTGAATCATTTATATTGTTACGTCTTTACCTTTTTAAAAACGTTTAGAATTTAAGTTCGCTAATTGTGTGTTTAGTTTCTCTTAAACTCTCTTTATTGTTCACACAACTTTTGCGCCAGTGTTCACACTTAACTGATACAACAATAATTGCTTTTTCACTTTACTATTTAGTTCACACTTCTGTCCGCGCAAACACTAACAACTCTTCTGCAGATCTTCACACAATAGCGATCTTCAAACCACGACTTCGTACGCAAGACTGACTGAATTATAACTGACTGCTGCCTGCTTTGTTTTGCCCCTTTATAGTCCGACACAACCAGTCTAACGAACATTCTTGAAGTGGAAGGTTAGTGTTCTCGCCTTCTCGAGAACTCTATCGCTACTACATTGTTGTTTGTGTACTTTGCTTATGTTGTTTGTTGTTGCTTTCTTATTTACTTGCCTTTTTCTTTCATACTTGTTGGTCTCCTTTCATGTTGTTGTTGGTATATGCAACCAAGTTCATTGTATTGGTGTGTGTGTAGCTTTTGTTTTGAAATGATATTAGGTCGTTTCAAATTGTGTAACAATATTTTAACAAATTGAAATGATTGTAATAATATTGTATTGACATAATAGCCTGACTTAATTAGAACTTCAGTAGGCAGTTCGAGTAAATAAAATATGTGGCAAGTGAGTGTGAATTTCACTGAATAATAATTATTATGGGCCCATGATTTGGCGTACAAAACAACAAAAATGAAAAATTGTAATAATAACCACCAATCTGTAGCAATTTTATTGATTGATTGCTATTATATCGCAGTAGTCTAGCAGGCAGTTTGTTGGCATATCAGACGTGAGGTCACAATTGAAGTCCCAGGTCTGACAGCTCCAACAAAACAAAAAATGAAACAAATATTTCGGCGACTTTTTGTCAGTAGTCTTCTGGCAAAAGCTCTTGTCCTACCAAACATGTATGAAAATAACACACACAACATAAATGCTGTGAGAAGTTAGCTTGTAGTCCTGACTGAAGGGTTGCAATGATCAATTATATAAAGATGTATTTGTGTATGTATGTGTGATTGCTATTATGTTACCCATTACTGTACATTTGTATTCGTACGTGTATTTACAGGCACATTTGTGCCTATAATTGAATTTTTCTTATTTTAATCGTGTTGTTGTTGTTGCTGTTGCTGAGTGTTGACAGCATTGATAGTGAGTGAGTGTTACACATCGAGAGTAAGTTTATGCTTAACGAAGAAGAAGACATTGTTCTTCGGCTCGTTTCTTATTTCAATTTTATTTTTAGTTACCCTTCTTGTCTTCTTGTGGGTCTGCTTGTTATTGTTTTTAATTTTATTGTTTTTCTGTTATTGTTGGTATTTTTGTTGTCTTGTTGTCATTGTTATTGTTGTTGTTGTAGTTACTTGAATTGAAAAGATTAGGATGTTGCTGTTGATTATAGTTCTCGCTGGTCCAAAAAAAACTAAAAACGAAGACGACTTTATTTTCTCTGTAAATATTTTTATTGTTTTTGTTTTTTTTGTTGTTATTCAATTCGTTTCTTTCGTTTCGGTCTTGTGTTGTTGTTGGTATTTCTAATAAAAGCAAAAAAAAATAAAAAAATAAAAAACAAGAAGTGAAACACGCACTAAAGACATCAAAGTTTTGCTGGCTGCTGCTTTGTTGCCTCCTGCCTGCCTGCTGGCTACTTACTGCCTGCTTTCAACATTTCCGCATTAAAATGAACTTTTTTCGGGGAGGTTTTCAAAATAGAAATATTTTTGTATCATTCGAACGTACTAACGAACGAACGAACGAGCGCTTATGTAGGTCTTCCTTCACTGAGGCATTTGACTGTTTGATTAGAGAATGACTCTTTTTTTCTGCTTGGTTCGTTTTATTCCATTTCAAATGTAATCGCCACCATTTAATGGTTTTAATAATAAACTCGTGTCAAATAAAACAAAAAACAAAAAATTTTTTTTATTTTTTAATGTGAGTATGAAGGGGATATACATCCATACATACATATACACAACAGAATAGATCAAGCAACATATGCTGATAAGACGACGACGACGATGATGATGATGATGATGATGATGAGATAAAATGCTGACTTAATTTTGATTGTTTAACTGATTGTTGGTTTTTAAATGGACATGAAAAATCGTTTAAAATGTAATTCAAAGGACATGTTTTAGCCTGTTTTTTAATTTTCCGTTTTCCATTAAATTTTATTAACCAAACACACACACATTCATGCCATTGCAAACAATTTTTAAGAATTTTTTCCATCAAATTGAAACGTTGGTTACACTAAGTGGCCCTGTGTTAATCTTGCCTTAAGTAATGGCCTTATAATGGCTTGCAATTAATTTCAAATTTTATTTTTATAGAAATTAATCACCGCTTTTTTTTTTGCATACAGAATGGCTTTCATACGCGTGCATGCTTTTATGAGAAAGTGATTCATATTGAAATTTCATCACTTGCTTGCTACCTACAATCGTATGCAAAAGATTTAAATGTAAGCTTTGTTCTTATAATTGAAACAGATTAATAAAAATAAAGACAATATTACACATACATACATACATAATTGGTCATTGCAACCCTTCAGTTAGGATTACGGCCTAGTTTCTAACACCACTTATGTTGTGTGTGTGTTTCAATTTTATAAATGAGTGTGGGGGTCTTACAGTTTAAAGTCGACTCCAAACGACCGACATTTTGAGAAACTTTTCATGGCAATTTTATTTACTTTCAGAGTTTTCTCCAGAAATCTGTTGAGAGGAATTCGCCTAAGAAATATTTTTTCATATTTTCGTTTTGATATCTTATCTGGGCTTTGAACCGTCACCTTACGTCTAATAAGCCAACACAATATCCACTAGACTACGGCGACTTCAATAATTAATAATTTTCCGAAACAATTAAGGTAGAAAAATAAGTGGAAACGGGAGAAAAATTTTAAAACGCCGCCATTTTGCTATTTGTTGACCTTTCCAAAATATCGTAGTTCAGGCTATAGCCAGTAACATATTTGATAAGAATTAATTTCGATTTTTGTTTTCAGACACTTAACTCAACTAGCTCCGCAAATCATGGTTGGCAGATTTTGAGAGGAGCCTCTTTAGGCTTCCGTACGGCAGTAAATTTCACCATACATTTTCTTTTAAACAATCAAATGTCCTCTTTAGCATTTGAAAGGATTCATTTGTTTAAATGAATTTATCTTTGAAAAAAATGTTGTCGAAAAAAACCTTTGCAAAGTATACAAATCAGAGATCATCAATGAATCGTTTTTTCGCTACTCATAAGCACTCATGGAATTTTGAATATAAATGATTCAACAACATTGAAATTTAACTATGTACTCTGATTCATTCATACTCACTACAACGTTGATTTGTAAGCACAGGTTGCAATGGGCATGCGTACAACGTTGACATCAAACTCATACCATTCGGAATATGTTTGATTCATAAGCCCACTCATTAAAGATTCATAACTTTAGAAAAATACTCGTAATACTTATAAATGATTCGAGTGACTCGAATCATTCAACAAATTTTACAGTCTTAGTTGTTAGGCATTAAAAAAAAAAGAAAAAAGACACATGAGCAGCAAAAGACAGAGCAGCAAGCAGAGCAAACACGTAACCTTCTAGTAAGTATTTCGGTGGTCGTACGCGATTGATACTTATTTTATGCTTCGTGTA
Organism: Sarcophaga variegata; assembly: GCA_932273835.1. Classification (NCBI taxonomy): domain Eukaryota; kingdom Metazoa; phylum Arthropoda; class Insecta; order Diptera; family Sarcophagidae; genus Sarcophaga; species Sarcophaga variegata. Next base: position 116,739,435 of record OW026361.1, read on the forward strand.
TATGTTGAGTTATGAAGAGTCGACATCAACAACATCATATGTGTTGTTAAGTATGAATATGATGAGTACTTTAAACTTTGAATATGTGTCAGAGGTTCCATGATATTAAAATAAGTATGAATGCGTATAAGTATTATAAATTATGAGTATGATTCGATTCTACTCATCAACCAAGTGCTCATCGACCAAGTAAACTGAAAGTGAAAAAAAAACACTTAAAAAATTATTAGAAACTTTAATTTCGTATTTCTTTTAAGTTATTACAACAAAATAATTTAAAAAAATAAATAAACACGGGAAAAGACATGAACCAACCAAAAAATATGTTTCATCAGACAATCGTTTGGTAATAAAACTTAATCTGACGAGGATAAGAAAAATATTGAAAAGGTTTCACAGCGCCCTACGAATAACATGCGAAGAAAAAGAAGACAAATTTTTCTTTTCTTTCATCCACTTTGAGCCACTAAATGCTGAACAAACGAATGAAAATGAACCCACAGAAGAAATTGAGCATTGAGGCAGCAAATGTTGATGCGGATGTCAATAAAAACGACAGCGAGAACGAAGATGACAACGATTAAAAACGCCATTTAGAATCACAACAAATACAAGCTAATTGTAAATGATGGTGTTGGACTAGATAAGCTTTTATTTGAATTTTTTTGTTTGTTTGTTTTTTTGTGTTTTTGTTGTTGTTGTTGTTAAGCAACTACTACTATATGTGTGTACTATGTGGTACTAAAAGAAAAAAGAAATTTTCAAGTGATTCGTTTGCTTCACTCTTTAATACACTCGTATGTACAGTTTTAATTGAGGGGTAGAGGGGGTAGCAAGGGCTTTAGCAAGAGATTTAGACGGACAAAACCTTATTACAAATACAGTTCTGATTAGAGAGGAAAACAAACTAAGAAAAGAAAAGAAAAGAAAGAAACATGCCCAATGGAGGAGACTGACAATAAATAATAAGAACAAGAACAACAACAACAACAAACAAAATTAGAACGAATGCTTATGATAATGATGATGATGATGATTACAATGATTATGAGGGTGATGATGAAATACAAGAAAATGATTTTAAAAGAAGTCTGTGTACCGTACGATTAAGAAAAGAATCTTCCTGATGAAGTCTCTTTGACGAGATCAACTAAGTGTAGAAAGAAAATCCATATAACAAGTGGAAGACGAGTGAAGAGCAATGAATTCTGAAAGATTATTTCATACACATGATGAGCATACAGTTGAGAAAACTAAATTATGCTACCCAGTTAAACTAATGAAAGAACCCGAATGAAATGATGATCGAATTGGAGCAGCATTGATGATTCGGACTCTGTGGTGGGTTCCTATTTGTAATTGTATACGTATTCGTAGCCTTTTAAATCATTTAATTTCTTAAGATTCAAGAAGAAAGAATTGCAAACAATTATGCCGTATACAACCTAACTAATTGGGCACCTACAACAAACAAATTGTTGCTGTAAAGAATGCTTGGTTAAGCATAACACGCTGTAGTTCTGTGGCAATCTAGTCCATACCATACGCATACATGTATGTACATGAAGCGAGCAAGTCTCTAGTATGGATGGTATAATAAGCGTATAGGCAAATAGCCAAAAAACAAATTTTGACTGTTAAGTGTTTCGTCTGGTCTGGTGTGGTCTGATGTGGTCTGATGTGGTTTGTTCAGTTCTAAATATCGGTCACTGGTTACATTTTCTTTCACTCTTTCACTCTTTCGATGAGCGAAATAAAAATGCAACGCATTACAGAATTTTATTTCTAGGAAACGAATAAATTTTGCAGTAACAACACGTTTTCTAAAACGAAACAAAAAAAGGAAAAAAAAAATTCCCAAGAAAATATTACACAACACAGCAAGCAGCACATGCCCCGGGGCCAAATGCAAAACCAGGCGAATATTTTTTTTTTGTTTCTCATTGGAAATTTTCGAAGCCAAAAATGTTTTGTTGTTTTGTTGTTAAATGAGCAAATAATTTCAAATGTTGCATTACATCAGATTTAAATTTAATTGGTTATGATTGGACGGCGGATGATTTTCTTTTTTCAATTGCTTTAAATTCATTGATTCTATTTGGATTATAAAAGCCACCTTAAAACTATTCAAAGTGAAGTGCAAGTAGAGAGCCCGTGTCATGGCTAAAACGAATTCAAAGATTTTCATTTTCCAGGTTTTTTTGCTTTGCATTATCGCTTGTAACTAAGTTTGGTAAACAAATGGCTGTTAAATGCTTTATTAAAGGGCTTGACATTTGGTTTGACATCATCTCTTAATAACTAGCCAGCAGGCATATTCTTACACAATCTTGGAGGCACACGTTTATATCGTTATTAGCCAACAATTGTTGGTTGTTACCAAAAATTTCATTTTGTGGTAATTATTAATAGAAGTGTTGCTGTTGTTTCAGCCTTTACTGTTCATTACTGTGTGGTGCGGTGTGGTGCGGTGTGGTCTAATGTTTTCGAAAATAAATTTTTTTTGATTCAAAACAAATACACTCACATACATACCGCATTTCTTAACGTTTTTAAAAAAATAAAGAGTTTTTTGAGGGGTTTTTGGGTAATTTGCGGTTGGGTTGAAGTTGAACAAGTTTAAACCAGCAACAGCACACCAACAAAAGCGACAGTGTTGTGAACGTCATAAGACCAGTAACCCTGCAATACTACGAGTGATAAAAAGTTCAAAGGGTTTCCTTTTCTAGTAAAAATGTATTAAAATTAAAGATTTGTTGACAAACGTATGGACAGTGGTGGTCTTATAATTAGAAACGATGTTTCTGGAGCAGAGTTCTCTGGAGTGACGAATCTAAGCTTAATTTGTCCCAATCTGATGGAAAAACGTGTGTAAGACGTCCTCCAAACAAAGCCTTTGATCCCAGGTACACAGGGAAAACTGTAAAACGAATTAACACGCATACATGTTGCTAAGTCGTTTCTAATTATAAGGCCACCACTGTATATATGTAGTGAAATATTTCAAATGAATATACACATATTGTTGGTGTATGGTAGGTAGCTAGGTGGATAGGTTGAAGGAAAAAAGACCAATCAAGTGTCTCATGCCAATTGACATACTCTAGGAGCATGGCATTATGCAGACTTGTGGTATAGGTAGTCTGCATTAGAGTTTAACAATGAATATTCAAAAAGATGAGTAGAATCGAATCATACTCATAATTTCTGATACTTATACCCATTCATACATATTTTTTTTACATCACGGAACCTCCACTCGTATTCAAAGTTTGAAGTTGTCATCATATTCATACTTAACAACACGTATGATGTTGTTGATTACGTCGCTCCATAACTCAACATATACACGATGCACAAAATAAGTATGATTCTCATTCGGACACTAAAATACTTACTAGAAGGTTGTGCGTTTGCTCTGCTTGCTGTTGTCTGTTTTCTTTTTTTTAAATGTAGCAACAACTAAGACTGTAAATTTTAATGAGTGACTCGAATCATTTATAAGTATTTTATTTAAGTTATGAATATTTCATGAGTAGGCTTATGAATCGAACATATTTCGAATGATACGATTCAAACTCATACGAGTTTGATGTCAACGTTGCAACTCATTGCAACCTGTACTTATGAATTAAACGTTGTAGTGATTACGAATGAATCAGAATACATAGTTAAATTTCAATATTGTTGACTTACTTATATTAAAAATTTCATGAGTGCTTATGAGTAGCGAAAAAACGATTCATTGCTGATCTCTGGTCTGTATCTTTTACAAACTTCCTTAACTGCTTTGAATCCATTCCTCTGAGATGAGTTAAGTCTGGTTTGGTGTCATCCTCAATATATTGGGATTTCGATCTTACGAAAGCTAGGCGATGAATAAATGCGTTTTATCATTTCTAATCACTTCATGATGACGAGGAATTAGTTCCCAACGGATAACCGTAGCATGATTTATGGATTTGTAAAAGTTTTCTTTTTCGGTCATGGGGTTCACTCTGCTAATGCCATATACATATGTCGGAACGAGCTCAATTGATTGAATTCAATTCAATTCATGAAATGTGTTTACACTGTACTGCACTACAAAAATGAAGTCGCTGTAGTCTAGTAGATAGTGTGTTGGCTTATTAGACCTAAAGCTCTGGTTCAAACACCATGTCAGACATCAAAACGAAAATATGAAAAAAAAATATTTCTTTGGCGACTTCCCCTCAGCAGATTTTTGGCAAAAACTCTGAGTGTAATTAAATTTGACATGAAGAGTTTCTCAAAAATCTGTCGTTCGGTGTCGACTTTAAACTGTAGCTTTCGCCACTCATCTATAAAAATTAACACACACAACATAAGTGGTGTAAGAAGCTCGGTCGTAATCCTGCCTGAAGGGTTGTGATCACCTGACTAATCAAATGTTTACACTGCTCGTGACTTCTGTATGAATAGCGTGACTAAAGAGTGAATTTGTTCCATTATGTCGTGATTAATCTGCGGGCTGAGAGATTTGATGAATAATATTACATAAACCCAATAAAAACAAAACACCTTTCGTCCTGATTGTGTCCTAATTAATAGATTTGGTTTAAAATTTTACCAAGACCCCCTATATAATTGAGAAATCAAGGAATGTGTGCAGTATTTCATCTCTTGCCCAAAAAGCCTTTCGTTATTAAAAAATCAAAAAAGTGCTGCTAATGGCTCTTACTTCTATTTAATGAACACCAGCTGTATACTTTAAAAAAAGGGTGTGTATGCGAGGCGTGGTTCAATTCTTTCCAAATCTTTAATTTTTTTTTATTCCAATTGATATGATGCGATGTTCTTCTTGTTGTTGATCGCTTAGTTTCTGTTGTTGTTTCTAAATTTTTCTGTCCCCTAAAATCACTGCTTAATGAATCAAGGTTAGTCTTGCAATTAAAATAAACCCAAAAACTGCACCGACGCCTTTAATACCATAAAATACTTGAACGTTTTCGTATTAACAGCAACAACAACACTGCGATGGTTTGGAATGAAAAAGACAAACAAAAATAAAAGACACACAATAAAATAAAGAATATCCAACCATCCACCACCAAAAAAACCACACCAAAAATATATAAAAGGCAACAATAACAACAAATTCACAAACATTTTATTGAAATTTTTTGTTTGCTTTTCGTTAAAGAGTGCATAAATCAATAAAAAAATTTTTTGGCGTTATGGTCAAACCATAAAAAGACACAAAAGCTTAAAGTCAAACAACCAACAACAACAACAAACAAAACTAATATGTGTGATAAAAATTATTGTCAACATTAAACGACTTAAGCAAGCGCTACTTTTGTTTAGCATTGGTATCGAAAATAATACTTCAAACGACACACCGCACTGCTATCAGAGATCAGCAATGAATAGTTTTTTGCAACTCATAAGCACTCATGAAATTTTGAATATAAAAGAGTCAAAAATATTGAAATTTAACTATGTACTCTGCTTCATTCGTAATCACTACAACGTTGATTTATAAGTCTTGGTTGCAATGAGTATCCGTACAACGTGGGCATCGAACTCATACCATACGAAATATGTTTATACTTTAGAAAAATACTTATAATACTTATAAATTATCCTATTGACTTGAATCATTCATCAAAATTAACAAAAGAAAGAAGACACATACGTAAATAAGACTGAGCAGCAAGCAGAGCAAACACACAACCTTCTAGTAAGCATTTTAGTGTTCGTACGCGATTCATACTTATTTTGTGATTCGCGTATATGTTGAGTATGAAGTCGCCGTAGTCTAGTAGGTAGTATGTTGGCTTATTAGACGTAAAGCAAAGCAAAAATACAAAAAAATATTTCTTCGGCGACTTTCTCTCAGCAGATTTCTGGCAAAAACTCTGTGAGAGTAAATAAAATTGCCATGAAAAGTTTCTCAAAAATCTGTCGTTCGGAGTCGACTTTAAACTGTAGGTCCCGCCACTCATGTATAAAAATTAACATACAGAATATAAGTGGTGTGAGAAACTCGGTCGTAATCCTGACTGAGGGTTGTAATGACCAATTATGTATGTATATATGTATGTATGTATGTATATGTTGAGTTAGGGAGAGTCGAAATCAACAACATCACACGTGTTGTTAAGCATGATATTAAAACAAGTATTTTGTGCTTCGTGTATATGTTGCGTTATGTGGAGTCGAAATCAACAACATCATACGTGTTGTTTAGTATGAATATGATGAGTACTTCAAACTTTGAATATGAATAGAGGTTCCATGATATTAAAACAAGTATGAATGCGTATAAGTATCAGAAATTATAAGTATGATTCGATTCTACTCATCTTTTTGAATACTCATCGCTGATTCTGATGCCTGGCATATTTTTTTCAAGCACAAAACAACGCTAATTTTCACATTCTGTTTTTGATCGTTTTGAGGAAATTTAACAATTTGTTGGAGTTTATTTTCTGTATTTTTTTTTTGCATTCTTATCTTAAAACTTAAAATGTCTTCTTGTCTCTTTTTGTTTTCATAAATTCCTTAATTTTTAATTTGTCTTAATGACGTTTCTTTATACAAACGAGGGTTTTTGGGACCAAAAAAAAAAAAAGAAAAATACTTAAAACTTCCTAAATGTTAATTTATTTTTTATTTGCTTAATTCAATAACATCACCATCATGTTTTGTTTTGGTTGCCTTATAGGAGGTAGGAGACCTTTTAAGTGAATCATAATCTATGTATGTACTTAGAATCCTTAGCTATTTATAGAGTCGAGTAATAAATTTTTAATTTGAAAGAAGATTTTAACATTTCATTTCGTTTTCTACTGAAATTAGTTTCTATTAAAATTGTCACTCTTTCTTTTGTTAAATTCTCTTCATGTATATCCAGCATTAAATAATTCAAATTCGTTTACCTGCTTAAGATATGTTTTCGCGATCGATACAATCATCACCAAAATTTTTTTAATTCTTGTGTCTTTTAAGAATTTCTCAGTTTTCTTTTAAAAAACTGTCGCACTGCAACTGTTGTACTTACTTTACTTTACTTACTTTACTTAATTGGTCCTTACAAACCTTTAGTCAGGGTTACAACCTAGTTTCTCAAACTACTAATGTGGTGTGCGTTAATTTTAATCCATGACTGAGTGAACGGGAACTACAGCTTAAAATCGACTCCGAAAGACAGATTTTTGAGAAACTTTTCTTGGCAATTTTATTTACTTTTAGAGCTTTTGCGCCAGACAACTGCTGAGCGGACGAAAGTTGCCCAGAGAAATATTTTTTCACATTCCATTTTATTCAAGAGGTAAGACCGGAAGTTTGAATCAAAGGCTCTCGCTTAATAAGCCAACACACTACCTACTAGACTACGTAAGGCTTCGTTTCAAACCCCAGGTCAGACATCAAAACGAAAATATAAAAAAAATATTTCCGCGGCGACTTCCTCTCAGCAACTTTCTGGCAAAAACTCTGAGAGTAAAGAAAATTTGCCATGAAAAGTTTCTCAAAAATCTGTCGTTCGGAGTCGACTTTAAACTGTAGGTCCTGCCACTCATGTATAAAATTAACACACACAACATAAGTGGTGTGAGAAACTATGTCTTAATCTTGACTGAAGGTTGTAATGACCAATTACGTATGTATGTATGATTCATTTCCAAAAATTGGTCCGGAAAACCAAAGTTACCGTATGTAAATCAATTCAACTTCGCGTAAGAAATATAAGCTATGGGGAGTCTCTGTTCAAGTTTATCCGTAGAAAATATAAAATTAAACTCAATCGAGCTACGGGTTGCTAGAAACAAATATTTTCTTTCTCTCAAGAAGAGAGCTGTCAAGCTTTATTAAAAAAAATGTTTGTCGGACAACATCGGTAAATCCAGCCTTACACTGCAAATAGTTGTAATCAGAGTTAAACAATGAATCGTTTTTTCGCTACTCATAAGCACTCATGAAATTTTGAATATCAGTAAGTTAACAATATTTAAATTTAACTACGAGTACACTGATTCATTCGTACTCACTACAACGTTGATTTGTAAATACAAGTTGCAGTGAGTATGCGTACAACGTTGACATCAAACTCATGCCATTCGAAATATGTTTGATTCATAAGCCTACTCATTAAAGATTCATAATTTTAGAAAAATACTTATAATAATACTTATAAATTATTCGAGCGACTCGAATCGTTCATCAAATTTTACAATCTTAATTGTTGTTGCATTTACAACAAAAGAAAAAAGACACATAAACAAACCAGGCAGAGTAGCAAGCAGAGCAAGCACACAACCTTCTGGTAAGTATTTCAGTGTTCGTACGCGATTCATACTTATTTTGTGCTTCTTGTATATGTTGCGTTGTGGGGAGTCGAAATCAACAACATCATACGTGTTGTTAAGTATGAGTATGATGACTACTTCAAACTTTGAATATGTGTCAGAAGTTCCATGATATTAAAACAAGTATGAATGCGTATAAGTATCTGAAATTATGAGTATGATTCGATTCTACTCATCTTTTTGAATACTCATTGCTGACCTCTGATGGGTTAATCCAGCCTTACACTGCAAATAGTTGTAATGCGTCTCAACATACAATGTTTGTGTAAACAGATACGTTTGAAAATTGTGTGATTTTTAAAAGAAATTGCATATCTTCTGCATTATGTTTTAAAAAACCCAAAAAAAGAAATAAATTGAAAAGAAGAAACCAAAAGTAAAGCAGAGAGCTTATCAGTTAATCTTCAAATATTTAGTTTTCATACTTCTTAATGTTTTAAGAGACTTATTTTGGTGGTGGGCTTATCTTTCTTAATTTTTTATTTAAAATTCTTTTCTTAAAGAGGCTGTCTGTGTTTGTATTTGACTTCTTATTTATTTTTATTTTTTCTTTATTTTTGTTGTTGTTAAAGAGCAGCACAACAATAACAACAACAAAAAGGCAAAATAAAACTCTCACTTCTTTAAACAAGTACTGCTTTAAAGACTCATTACATTTTATGTATGTCTCCAAACAGAAGAAAAAAAACACAACACAACACAACACAACACAATCATTCACTCATATTTCATGGAGCCTCAGATGCTAAAGCTATGTGTATGTGTGTGTTTGTGCTTGTATCATAAACATTTGATATGTGATTTGACAAATGCAATGGAAAAGAATGAAAGAAATGCTTTAAGAAGCTTCAGTTTTAAATATTTCGTCTTTTTTTCCCTTCATTTCATATACAAATGTATTGTATGTACATTGTATGTACATTGTATGTATTGTATGTCTGCATGTAATTACACGCTGACTGTAATGTTGCTTGTCTGTCCATCTCGTCTGACTTTTAAAGTTCTTTTATTTTTGGAGTATTTAAATTTCATATTATGACTGATTGTGGTTGTTGTTGTTGTTGGTGTTAATTTCTGTTATGTTTATATTGTTACTGTTTTTTATTGTTGCTGGCCTCAGTGATGGTGTGTTCGATGTATGGTGTATGATGCATAGTGTGGTGTGGTGTGGTGTGGTATGATATGACGTGCTGTGGTGGTGTTAGTGTTATTTGAAACCCAAAATAATTGGTTTTCTCTTGATTTATTCACTTCATATGCTGCTGCTGCTGTTTCGTTCGCGTTCGCATTCGCATTAAATTTCTTTATCGCTTCTTTTTTCAAAAATAAAGCCCTCTGATCAATTTAAATGTACATACTTCTGCTGCTGTTCGTTTAGGCTACTCTACGGACGGACAATCATACGATACAATAATTTGTTTAAGTCTCCAATCTTGTAGAGACACAAACACACGCATAACCACACACATTAAAAATATTCGATAGTTGGTGTCACTCTTTTTGTAAGAGTACGTACGTTTTTTTCTGTTTTTTTTTCAAATTTTTTTTTCAGTGTTTCATTTTAAGTGTTAATTTTGTCAGTTAATGGACAAATGTCAAAGATAGTGACATTTCATCAAAATTCCATTAGTGTTACTTCTGTTCCCCTCCAGTAATCCAAAACTCCAGTGTACGCTATGCGTACATAATCAATGACAAAAGTGGTGAATTTTTTTGTGTTCCTTTAAATGTTTTTTTTTTTTGGTTTTTTTTTGTCACATTTTGATTTCTAAAAGAGATTTTTAGCAGTCTTTTTTTGTTTTATTCGTTTGTTTTTGTAGATTTTTGTTAAAGTAATTAAACATTTTGTTAATTGACAATTATTCAATGACAAATTGTTTTTTTTTTGTTTTGAAATTAAATTTAAATTCATTTTATTTTTATTGTACAGAAAACAAACAAATTACAAATAAAACTACAGCTAAAGAATGAACACAAAAAAAATGACCATTAAAAGCGTATCTTGTAGTTGAAAACAAGTGAAAAAGTATTAAAAAAAATTAAAATAAAACAAACATTTCATTTGCCTTTGCGTTTATCTTTAAGCTGAGAATCAGTTAATCAGTCTTAACAGTTTTTACTGTCGTTTTTTCTTTCTGAAATTGTATTCTTGTCCTTCGATCTTGACATTGAACCAAGCCGTGGTCCAAAATAAACTTAAAAGACGGCAGCAATCAACCGCCTAATTACACCTGTTACGTCAACTGGCGGCATACAAAGCTTTTGATCTAGATTTTCAAAAACACGCAGCCGTATAAATTCTTTGCTCTTGTATGGGTAGCAATAATAAAATGACATGTGAGCGTTTATTTTATAAGAAAATATTTCACATTGATTTGTGGAATTAATTGTGTTGTGATTTAATTGTAAAATTCAAATTTATTATTCAATTTGTTCTATTTTGTTTTTCAGGATCTAAGGTTAAAGTATTTGTATGGTTTGTTGTCATCCTGATGCAGCACGGGTACTCATCCATTCGACGAGATATACAGTGGTGGCCACGAATTTAAGACACGACATATGACTGACTTAGTTGTGATAATATTTACATATCCTGTAATATCAAATTTGATATTCTTTATTCTTCTATGTACTCTGTAATGTTAAGAAAAAGTACCATTATTTTATTTTGTTTCTTTTTACATTTTGTTGCTTTTTGATCATATTATTGTAAAAAAGTTTGTTTGAAATTGGCCACGAATTTAAGACATTTCAGAAATATCTGGTTTTTAAGTGATTTTGTTAGTGTTTTTTGAAGCTAAACTTTGAGCAGCGAATGTTTTATTTTATTTTATGTTGGAATACATAAAAATAGTTAATTATAAATGGTCAGAGGTACCTGGAATACCGATGCCGAGCGAAAATTGATCCAAGAACTAAAATTTGATGGAAAAAATAATGGAGATATCCAAGCTGTTTAAATGTTCCAGATGCAAGATTTACAACGCGCTGGAACACATCAAGCAACATGGTACCACCAAAAATGTCAAACAGCAACCTAGAGGCCGAAAAACTACACCCTAAAATAGCTGCTAATAATCCTTTCACGAGCTCAAGTAAAATAAAAAATTAAATTGTATTGGATTTTGCTATTGATATTTCGTCTAGGGCAATAAGAAGATGTCTAAATGAGAAAAACATGCGTGGGTGTATTGCACAACGTAAACCACTTGTCTCAAAAAAAATATCAAATCCCGACTAGCATTTTGTCTTGATCTATATAATATGTAAATAAAAATTCTTAACCAAATATAGGTAGCAAAATATTATTAATTTCTCTTCCTAATATTACTAAAATCTTAAGAAAAATATCATGGACCAAAAATTTTTTTGATAAGATGTAAAAATTATCACAAATGTAGAAATAATAGTGGCCACCACTGTATAAAGAGACTCCTGGCATAACAGTAAAACCTTTCTGATCATTTATGTAATCTAAATTAATTTTTGTTGGAAAATGTCAACTGTAAGGTCAACCCTAAGTATACTATACTATAGACTACTTCCTTCCCTGAAGTCGCCGTAGTCTAGTAGATAGTGTGTTGGCTTATTAGACGTAAGGCCGCTGATCAAAATTTCAAAATGAAATTTTTTTCTGGCAAAAAATTGCCATGGCAAGTTTCTCAAAAATCTGTCGTTCGGAGTCGACTTTAAACTGTAGGTCCTAACACTCATGTATAAAATCAACACACACAACATAAGTGGTGTGAGAACCTAGGTCGGAATCCTAACTGAAGGGTTGTAATGGCCAATTATGTATGTATGTATGTATGCATACTTTCTCAGGGTCTTTTATCAAATTTTTTTTTAAAGATAAATTTATGTCAACAAAAGAATCATTTTTGCATGTTAAAGAGGACATCTGGTTGTATACAAACGAAATTTTTTAATTAAAATTATGGGTGCGCTGGTATTCTAGTGGGTAGTGTGCTAGACTACTAGCGTGAGGGTCGTGGTTTCAATTCCCACCAGAGACTCTGATCTGTGACACTACACCGAGCGATCATACGGTCAAAGTTACTCCACTTGTATATAATAAGAATATAATTTATAATTGTATTGTATTGAAGTCGCCATGATGTAGTAGGTAGTGTGTTGGCTTATTAGACGTGAGCTCTAGGTTCAAACCCCAGGTCAGGCATCTTCAACTGAATGAAATATGGAAAAATATTTCTTAGGCGACTTCCTCTCAGCAGATTTATGGCAAAAACTCTGAGAGTGAAATAAAATTGCCATGAAAAGTTTCTCAAAAATCTGTCATTCGGAGTCGACTTTAAACTGTAGGCAGCGCCACTCATGTATAAAACTAATACACACAACATAAGAAACTAGGTCCAGAATCCTGACTGAAGGGTTGTAGTGACCAATTATGTATGTATCGTAAAGGGTCCGCCAAATAACTTTTTTTTTGAAAATGCTTTAAAATAAGAAACTACTGAATATATTCTCAAATTTCTTTTTTTATTTGAAAGTACAATACTTCCGGTTAATAATGGAAAATAATTTCATTCAAATGGCTGCGTCGGCTGGCCGTGCAGTAGCCTACACGATCGGTCCAATTTTTAAGCACATTATCGATTGTGTGCAGCTGTATTTCATCAATGGCTTCACGAATATTGTCCTTTAAAGCGTCAATTGTGACTGGCTTGTCGGCGTAACACTTATCTTTGACGGCACCCCACAAATAATAGTCCAACGGTGTCAAATCACAGCTCCGAGGTGGCCAAACGACATCAGCTCTGCGGCTGATAATGCGATCTGCAAAAAAAGGGCGCAAAACATCGAGTGTAGCTTCGGCTGTGTGGCACGTAGCGCAGTCCTGTTGAAACCAAATGTTGCCAATATCCTCCTCTTCAATTTTTGTGAACAAAAATTCGTTCAACATGGCCCGATAACGTTCGCCATTGACTGTAACGGCCACTCATTGCTCATTTTCGAAGAAAAATTGCCCAATTATGCCTCTCGACCAAAATCCGCACCAAACAGTGACTCTTTTTGGGTGCGTCGGCTTTTCAATGTATACGTGCGGGTTTTCTGTGCCCCAAATGCGACAATTTTGCTTGTGTACATACCCGCCAAGATCAAAATGAGCTTCATCTGAAAAGATGATTTTTTTTTTGCCAAAATCGGCATCTTCTGGTGTAGGCTACTGCATGGCCAGCCGAGGCAGCCATTTGAATGAAATTATTTTCCTTCATTAACCGGAAGGATTGTACTTTCAAATAAAAAAAGTAATTTGAGAAAATATTCAGTAGTTATGTTTTTTAAAGCATTTTCAAAAAAAAAAAAAAAAGTTATGTGGCGGACCCTTTAATTAATAAATAAATAAATAAAATAATTAAAATTATGAATTATTCACGGATTACAAACATCTGAGGGATATTGTGTCAAAATTTCAGCGAAATCTGTCATGTGGTTTTAGCTAAATCGTGGTCGCCAGGTCCAAGTCCAAAAAAGTAATTTTAAATTGAGCGCACCTTATGTATCTTTCAATGGCTGTAAAGTATCTAAAACTGTGAAAAAAAAACGATTTTTAGAAAACTAGGACGTACATACAGTGCTGGAAAAAATAATAGAAACGATTAAAATGTTGTATACTTTTTGTTATAATTTTTTTTTTGTTGGTAATTACTGTCAAATTCTTGCTAATGTAACGGGATTTTATTATTTGCTTTCTTTATATTGCTTTCTTCTCTTTTAATTTATTAGTTTTCAGGAAAAAGTAAGAAAATACGTAATTTAGCTGGAAAAACTAATGGAAACGTTTTTCTAAAATCGTGTTTAAATTTAAAAAAAATAAACTTTTTACATGAAATATTTAGAAGTGGCAAAAATTGAGTTAAAATAACTTTTTTTTGGACCATTTGTAAAATTTTCGTGTTGAGTGTATGTTTTAAATCTTTCAAAAAATGGGTCGAGGTGTTAATACCACTGATGCTGAAAGAAATGTTATCCATTAAGTTAAAATCTGATGGCTTATCACTTGGAAAAATAGCCCACATAATGAAGTGTTCTAAACATAAAGTATTTAAGTGATTCACTATACAAAAAATATCGAAACTAGAGGAAGAAAGAGGAAAACGTCCACGCGTTCTTATCAAATTTTATTGTCATTCCAAATAAAATTTTTTTGAGTCATCTAATGGGCTTAAAAATATACTAGATGCTCCAGCAACAAGCCGTACTATAAGAAACAGGCTCGAAGGCCAAGGTCAGTACCTCTTTTAAGTAAAACAAAAATATACAAAAAAAGTTTCCAATTTGCCAGATAACACCAAAGTCGGAAAAATTGGAACAAAGTGCTCCATCAGACGGAAAATGTTTTGTACGTCGCCCTGCCAATAAAAAGTTTGATCCAAAATGCACAAAAAAGACAGTCAAACAGGGTTGCGAGTCCCTAAGGATATGGGGATGTTTTTTGATGCGTTTCTATTATTTTTTCCAACACTGTACATATACAAACCCCTTAAGATTTTGGCCGTGCTAAGATTTTGCTCATGATGAACAATTTTTTGGATATCTGCACACCTACGTAAATTGCTACACAAAAAACTACAAAATGATGTTGAAAATTCAAACATCATGTTTAAGAAATAAACGGAAAAAGAAAGAAATGTTTTCGTCCATAAAACAAAACCTCGCCTTTTTTTATACTGAAACCTTAAACAGCAAATCATTTGCATGCTTTACACAAAAAAACACAACAAAAATAACTTTAAAATGCCAAAAATGAAAAAAATCCTGTTAAATTAACAATGATTAGTCATGGCAAAGTTATGTTTTCATCTTATGAGATCAAACACCACATGCCAACCATCAGCTTTCAATTCAAAAGCCAAAAAAACATTCGAAAAAGAAACATTTGAAACGTTTTGAAATAAAAATTCTTACAGATTCCATAGAAATTCTTATTTCAGAGGATTTGTATTCCTTTTTTTTTTTTTTGGAAACCCTAAATGGCGTTAATCTGTGAATTATTACTTGAAAGCATGCCAAAATGTATTAAAACAATACGAACGAAGAGGAACTTCTAATGCATAAAGGTAAGAAAAAACAGAAAAGAAAAAAAATTAAAATAATAAACGCAGGTAAAAATCACATAAGCAAACACAAATTTAGATACGGAGTATCAACCAAAGACCTGAAGCAAAACATAATCGACACTTTTTCAATGTGTGTTGTGGCTTAAAAATTAATATTTTCACTTTAACTTCGGTTGCGTATTGTTTGTTGTTGGCATATAATTTGAAAACTTTTGACATTTTTATACAGCGAGCCTAACAAAAAAACCAGACTTGCCGCCAGCCATCGAGCCAAAGAGTTGAAAACGCAGAAATATTTACAGCTTTAAAGAAAACAACAACAAGAAAAAAAGAGCCTCTTATGATAAGTGGCGACACTACCCGACACTACACACGAAGATGTTGAGGATGATGACGATGATGCCACACCAAGTTGGTAAACAAATTTGATTCTGGATTCTTGGTGGTGGTGGTGTGTCATGGCACTCGCTATCATTAGAATATTATTCATATATGCCTGGGGTATTAAGCTAATAGCAGACTTTTTTTGTTGTTCTTTTTTTATTATTCGATTGCTCTCTCGATTCTCTCTTCTTTTCTCTTCTCTTCTTATTGATTATAAATGGCCGCGTTTTATTTTGTTTTATTTCTTAATGATGATTTTGTCGTAAAAGTTTACTTTGTTTGGCTGGCCAGCAAACGCTCTTAATGTTCACGTTTTTTTTTTTAGCATCGTATACAAAATATTTTATTACAGTGTCGGCAAAGCAATAAAATTTGACTGCAAGACAAAAACCGTTCATTAAAATAAATATTTTTGAAAGCAACAAAACAAAAACAAATAATTTTTATTTTAATTATAATTTTAACAGTCGATGTGACTGACTGACGTTCCTTTCTAAAGGCTTATTAATATCTTCGTTCCTTTCATTTGCCTTTTTTTCGAATTCTCTTACTAACTCTGGCGTATGAGTAATATTGCTAAATATTCTACCTGTATTACTAACTAACTTCATTAACACTTTTGTTCTGTTCCTATTTGCTTAAACACACTAAACCAAGTTAAGTTGCAAAATGTTTAAAAAAAGTTTAAATGTTTGACGGAAAATCCTATTTTGAATTGCCAGAAGTTGGTTGCCATTATTATAAATAATGATGTGTACTTACAACACAGTTCATGAGCCATATCCGTTTCCGCTTAAATAGAAACACATGCACATGAAATCATCTCTTACTACACTTACATTCACAACAGGGTGACCTACCAGCATGCATTAACGATTTAATGTTAAAAAAACCACAAAAAAATATTGAAATAATGTTTTATTATGAAACGGACAATAAAAAACGTTCTAAAGGGTGTTTTTTTTATAGAGGGGTATAGAACTTTAAGTTGCAATAAAACCAACGATGGATTATTCGATTGACATGAATTTTATTTATCCGAAAGATAATCGTGTGGCATTACATTTTAAATATGATTTCTGGCATATGACCGCCACGGCTGGCGCGGATGTAGTCCAATCTGGACGTCCAATTTTCGATGACTTTTTCCAACATTTGTGGCCGTATATCGGCAATAATACGGCGAATGTTGTCTTCCAAATGGTCAAGCGTTTGTGGCTTTACCGCATAGACCAATGACTTTACATAGCCCCCACCGAAAGTAGTCTAGCGGTGTTAAATCACAAGATCTTGGAGGCGAATTCACAGGTCCAAAACGTGTCTTTCAATAAATCTATTGTGGCACGAGCTGTGTAACATGTTGAGCCGTCTTGTTGAAACCACATCTCCTGGACATCATGGTTATTCAATACAGGAATGAAAAAGTCAGTTAATCATGGCTCTATACCGTTCACCATTGACTGTAACGTTCTGGCCACCATCGTTTTTGAAAAAGTACGGACCAATAATTCCACCAGCCCATAAAGCGCACCAAACAGTCAGTTTTTCTGGATGTAACGGTGTTTCCACATACACTTGAGGAATACCTTCACTCCAAATGCGGCAGTTTTGTTTGTTGACGTAGCCATTCAACCGGAAGTAAGCTTCATCGCTAAACAAAATTCGCCTATGAAAATCGGGAACAACGGTAATCTCGTTTTGGGCCCATTCGACGAATTTACGCCTTACTTGATGATCGTTTGGCTTCAAATCTTGCACGAGTTGGATTTTGTAAGCCACGCAAACCAAGATCCTTCCGCAATATCTTCCATAAAGTGGATGGACTCAAGATCCAATTCCTGTGCTCGATGGCGAATAGACTCATTCGGGTCTTCCTCAATGCTACGCTCTACAGCAGCAATAGCTTCTTCTGTACGCACCGTACAGCGTCTCTGGGGGATGCGAGTTATCAATAAGAGTACACGTGGTGCGAAAACGTTCCATGGTTAATCGAATTAACTGCTCTGATGGACGATTTTGTCGATGATAAAATGGACGTAGTGCGCGGCGATACGTTTTCCGCACAGAACCATTATTTTCGAAATAAAATTGCACTATTTGCAAAGCGTTGTTCAGGAGTCTATTCATGATGAATTGCCAAACCAAACTGAGAATAAATCACTTGACAGCTGTTAAATCGGTCGCCATCTTGAAAAGTAATGCCAACTTAAGGTTCTATACCTCTATAAAAAACACCCTTTATATGCTAAAAACGTAGTCGCCATAGTCTAGTAGGTAGTGCGTTGGCTTATTAGACGTAAAGCCAGGGTTCAAACCCCAGGCGAGACATCAAAGACAAAATACAAAAAATATTTCTTCGGTGACTTCCTCTCAGCAGATTTCTGGCAAAAACTCTGAGAGTAAATAAATTGCCATGAAAAGTTTCTCAAAATATCGGTCGTTCGCAGTCGACTTTAAACTGTAGGTCCCAACACTCATGTATAAAATTAACACACACAACATAACTGGTGTGAGAAACTAGGTTGCAATCCTGACTGAAGCGTTGTAATGACCAATTATGTATGTATGTATGGCTAAAAATTTTGGCATACCTTTAAAAATTTCTATTCTAATGCTTTGCTGCAGCACAATAAGACTGAGTTTATGTCCGTCTTGTTGTGGACACATTCTGTAGTAGCAGCACACCACGAGCACCTTGATGATGTTTTGGCATCACATAAACTCTTTATTTGGATGTTGCTGCACAACCATTTTACAATGCAGTTAAAACAAAGCGACCCAATTTGAGGTCATCTAAAAATTTTATTTATTTACCTACACAAACATTTTAAAACATCGACGTCTTATGTTTTAAACACAATAAATGCAGCGTTTGCAGTGCAGAAACCTCTCAAAAATAGAGTACAAGTGTGAGTATGAAAATGATTACTTTAAAGGCAACTGCACTACTAGAGATTTTTTTCTTTGCATTTATAGTTTAAAGCAACTGCTGTGTTACTTAAGGGGTTAGTATAATTCCTAATTTTCAAAAAATCGATTATTTCATGGATTTAAAGTCAAAGAATTAACCCATTAATGCCCGAATTACTTCTTTTTTTCTAACGGTTACCATTTTTTACACTCAATTTCCTCTCAGAGCATAAAAATTAAGGCAGCCTCTGCTGGCAATTTAAGTTGTCACTGGGCACTAATGGGTTAAGATAGAAGTCTTCCGTTTCTCTGTAACGATACGAAAAGAAAAATGCAAAATAGTACAACGTATCGAGGTGAGATCAACTTAAACCACGTTTTTGTTCTCGAAATCCATTTTTTTCAACCAGGCGACCACTTTTGAGCAAAAAAAACTTGACCGATTTCACAGAAATTATGAAACAATGTTCCTAAGATGAGTAGCCTTAGCCCCAATTGGGATATTTTTGATGCGTCAATAATTAATAATTTTATTAAACAATTACAGGGTAAATCTCTTTCTCATTATAAAATTCTATGGTTTTTTATTTATTTATTCTTCAATGACCTTTTTGTAGCATTTGACCTTTTCAAACATGCACTACTATTGCATACCATTGCACTTTACAATGCTAACGATAGAAGCTAACAACCGTTATTCGGAATTATGACCGAAATGGTTGAATGAATGTTAATTAGAACGAATATTTGTGTTTCTTCCATCTTCAGCCTAAGAAAGTAAATAAAAAATAAAATAAAAAAATTTTTATATTGTATGTATGTATGTACATAATCAGTTTTCTTTGTCTCATATGACATCTTCTTTTGTTTTCTTTTTGTATTCATTTCATGTACAATATTTAATATTTTTACTTCATACCTAATCAGATAATTGTTTATTTGGTTTATTACAAACTTGATCTTATTAGATTCTATGTGCGTGTGTGTGTGTGTGTATTTCAATATGAAAAATATTTCTTTTTCTAAATACTGATAACAAAAATCCAAAACTGTCTTCTTATCGCTAAGAATTATTCAAAAAGAAGAAAAACAAAACAAAAAATTATTAAAATAATAACAATAACAACAACAACAATAATAGTATTCTAAAATCCATGGCATCGTATAACAAGATTTTAAAATTTGAGATTATAAAAGAATCCTACACAATTGCTTGTAAGCTTAAGAGATACACACACATAAAGAGAGAGACAGAGCTCTTTCTGTTTTCTCTCTGTCTCTGCAAAATATATTTCTCTTATAAGTTTCATTTCATAACATCGCTTACACACACACACTACCATACTATTCTTTAAACACTGGAGAATTAAAAGAAAAGAAAAATGTATGAAAAACAATAACGAATTAGAAAACACTTGTAAGAATTAACAAAATGTAAAAACCAAAAACAAAAACAAACAAAAAAAGTAAAATAGCAAAAAACAACAACAATTTCAGTGAGACTAACTAACACACACATACACATGCTTAGAAAACAAGGCATTATTTTTTAGTTATTTTCTTTTACAATGATTTGTTTTTGTCTGTTTTTATTTTCTTCTTGGATTTGTATTTAACAAGTGTGTGTTAGAGAACTGCATCATTATTAGCATCATCATCATTATCTTCATTAGCAGTAATAGTGCTGTCTATTATATCACCTCTGTTCTCATCCCCTTGATTTGTTTTCAAGTTTTCGTTTTGATTCGTATTTTTCTTAATTAGGGAAGCTTCGTTTTGTTATTTTCGTTTAAGAATTTCTGTATGGATTCTATGTATGTATTGTATGTATGTACATACATGCTATAAAGAGAGTTTGGTTCGTATAATCTGGTGGTTGGTTTGTTCTCTTTATTTTTGTCTTCTTACGTATGAGTGCTTTTATTTGTTATTTTCATTCTTTTTTTTTTGTTCTTTGTAGTGCTTAATGCATTTGAAATGTTTGTATTGTTCGTGTAGTTGTTGATAAAATGTGCGTGTTTGTCTGTTGATGTGTAATTCTAATATCCATCCATTTCGAGTGTTACTCTTTTTAGTTTGTTTTTTTTTTGTTGTTTATTTACTCAGAGTAAGCAGTTTTTTTTTCTTTGTTGTTCTTTTTATTGTTACGGCTTTAGGTTTTGCATTTGCGTTTTAGTTTGCGGTTCTTTGCTACTGGATATTATTACTGCTGTTGCTGTTGCTGCTATTGCTGCTGCTGCTGCTTATATTAATTGTTGATTTGTAAAGTGTGCTGGCTGACTTCGTTTACGCTCTTTCTGCTTTTACTCTTCTCTTTTGATTGTCGATTTGTATGACTCTTGGTAACTCTTGCTTTCTTTGCATTATCACTTGTTGTTTGTTTATTTGAGGCGTTATATTTCGTTTTCATTTTTGTGTATTAAGTAAGTAGAACGTAGTGAGTCTTCAGTCTTTTGCATTTAATGGACACGGTATAAGTGATTTTATTGCTGGCGAACCGACTGAATAACACAAGCCGACCGACCATACAGACCAGACCATCACTATATGTACGTTCGGAATACAATGTGCGATTTTCGTGTGCATTGGTATACATATGTGTGTTTGTGGTTCATATGTTAATATTTGTGCTGGGCTGATGTTAATGTTGCTGCTGCTACTGCTGGCTCTTTTTATATATTTCGTTCTGTTTTGTTTTGTTTTGTTGTCGTTGGCGTTGTGTTTTTGCCATTGTTATTGCTGTAGCTGTTGATGTTATGATTGTTGTTGTTATTGTTGTCTGTGTTTTTTTTTTCTTGTTTGGTTGGCTAGTTGGCTGGCTGGTTGGTTGCTTACGTTGGTTCGCGGGCTGGCTGGCTGGTTGGTTTGATGGGTCTGGCGTTGCTTGTGCACTCTTTCTGAAAATAGTTACAAGATGTTCATCGAAGTGAATAGAACATCAAGCGGATGATGAACATTAATACGGTTTAACATTAGTTGTTATTGTATTTTATAAATCTTCATCATCATCGTCACCACCGCCGACAACACTGTTACCATCTCCACCAATAACAGACAGAAGAACATCAAATTGTGGAGGAAAAAAGCACAAAGTCGAGCGGCATATCTCCTCTTGCTCTGCTGCCAGTGTAAAATTGACATCATCCTCTCGCGCTAGTGTTTGTGGGATGCATGTTGCATATGTGTATGTGTGTGAGTGTACACACGAACGGTGGTATCGGTATGTCGCACAGTGTATATGTGTGTGTTGAAAATTAATGGCTCTTTTTCGTATTGTTAACGTTTTAAGCATTTCATTGGGTCTTTGTTGTACTTTTTTTTTTTGTGTGTCTGAAACTGCAATGAATTTGTGAAAAAAATAAAGAATAAGTAGCAACAACAACTTTAGCAGTTAAAGAGTATTTATCTGTAAGAGCTACCGAGAGTATCAATGCGCGCGGCATATTTAAACAAAAATAAATGGAATAAAGTCATGGAAAAACCAGAAATTACTTCTTAAAACAACAGCAGCACATCTGTTTATCGAATAAAAAAAATAATCAAAGAAAGTGAAAATTAAAGAAAAATTTTTTTAAGAAAAATATAATTTAATTTAAAAAGAAAATTTATGAAAATAAGAAACAAGTTTAAAAAAAAAGAAGAATTCAGAATTAAAAAATAAATTTTAAAAATAAAGAAAAATTATAAGAAATTATTTAAAAAAAAAATAAATAAAACAAGAAATTACAATTAAAACAAAAAACGTATGTCATGTGAAGAAAATTAATTTTTTAAAAAAAAATGTTAAAAGAAATTCTTTTTTGTGAAATTCTAAGGTTAAACAAAAGAACCTAGAAAAGTTAAAAATGTTTGATGCTGTTTAAGTGTTTTCAAATAAAATGTTATCGTAAAATAAACATAAAAACCTACATACATACATAAAAACATTTTTAAAATAATTATTATACACACACAAAAAAGCTCTAAATTTTCAGAGTTTGAATGCAAAAAAAAACACGAAATGAAATGAAATGAAGGACCAACGCCATAACCATCAGCAACAGCATCAGCAGCCAAGAAGCAGAATTGTATGCTGTTAAAGGCCCAACAAGATTAAAAAAAAATTTTTTTTTTTGAAATCAAAAGAAGAAAAAAACAAAACAAAACAAAACAAGAACACAAAATAAATAAAACTTCCTTGTGCTAAAAATATACAAAAGAATTCTATATGTAAACTATGTGTGTGTGTGAGTTTTTAAATGTATGAAAACGAAAAATAAAAACAAAAAAAAAAAGGAAAAGAAAATTATCTTAAATTAGACGGGAGCATAAAATCCAAAATAATATGAAAAAATAGTTCAGTTAAGAGAATGTTTACAAAGCATGTTCGAAAGCATTTACAACAACAAAAAAATCACATCTTCAGACAGACACAATTAAAACAAATTGTGATAATTATTCCTTTTCTTTCAATTATCTCTTCTTCCCTTGGATTAATTAATGGACTTTAAAAAATACACGAAAAAAAAAGAAAAACATTTCACGTATATTTTTGAAAACACTTTTGGGAGAACTTCTTCAACTTCTACAACTATTTGGATAATTTCATAATATTTGCTAATCTTTCCTGTTCCTTTTTTAATGGTAAGTTGTTGCACTGTGTTGTATCCATACAAATATGCCATAAAGTGTCATGTGGAAATTAAACAAATGATAAGAGAGTGAAGTAAAATAAACATTTGATTTGAGAGCCATAAATATTTATCTTTTCATTGATTTATATTTCTGTCAGTAATAAATGCAGTTTTAAAATTATTGTGTTAATAAAAATACTTTAAACGTGGGAAAATAATGGCAAATGAGGAGAAGAAATGGAATATTTTAAATCAAAGGAAATTTAATAATTTTTGAGGGTTTTTATGATAAAAAAAAAATTGAAAAAAAATTTTTTTTTTTAATTTGAATTTTTTTTTTTGCTTGAGTCTAGAAAAAATTTATGACTGTATATGGTACACACAGTTACTAAAGTATACATACGGTTAACAAATTTCAGAAATTTTTTAACCAATCCGTTTTCGTTTAAAATCTTTATAATTGTCTGACAACTTTCCTCGATTTTAAGACGGTCTTGGTTCAAAAATTTCTGAAATTTGTTAACTTTTGTGGGCCTGTGCCCCTATTTTTGTGTCTGAGTGTATATGCAAAATGGATAGATTTTTTCCTTTCAATTAAAAAGTCTTTTTAAAATAAAATAAAGTCTTTCAAACAGGCTCAGGCAGAATAAAATTAAAAAAAATATTTCTTCTGACAAAAACTTCGGGAAGAAATAAAGCTGCCTTGAAAAGGTTTTTAAAAAAACTGTCGTTCGGAGTCTGGGCCCCATGACTTACGGAGAACATTGACTCACACAACCACAGCTGCCAGATTTGACGATTTATCATCATTTTGACGATTTTGAACTCATATTGATTTGGCGATTTGACGATTTATGCCCTTATTTTGATGATTTTTAGAAATTAAAAATTTACATCACATTCGTAACTTTAGTACATTAAAAGCCACTTTAAGCCGCTATAAATATTTACTTTGCAATTGTTACTATTGGAAATTTATGTTAGTAAAAACAAGGAGTAATGTATTATATTTTTAAGTCACTTTCGAATATGTACCTGTGATGATTTTTCTATATTTTATTCCTTTTTAAGCCCTGAAAAGGCAAAAAATTATAATTTCTAAATAACTTCGTAGTTGAGAATAATTTATCACTTGTCGTTGCAGACAATTTTAGAAATTCAAGTTCAGCTTCTAATATTACCATCGGAAGCACAAAGGCAAGCCCCTTAATTTTTTTTTTCACGACCAACCCTCAGGGTATAGATGGCATTGTGTTTGGAACTATGAAAATATGTTGTAATGGGAAGAAGGAAAGAGCGAACATTGTTTATGGACACTAGGCATGTATATTTTTATACCATAAGTAACAGGCAAGGCCTCTGCAGGAATTGAGTTTCACATACGAATAGTCCGACTAAAAAACGTACTGTTTACGGTAATGCCATCCACCGGGCAATCGACCACATATGGATGTCCTGGCCGAGAAAGGCGAGCGTTACGTAGGTATACATATATGATTTTCGGGATCAAGAGCCTTTATTTCGTTCGAGCAAAATCTTTTTGTGGAAGCGAAAGAACAGTGAAATACAAACCACATTGCAACAATGCTCCAATGATTCAATGGACTTGGATACACTACAGTCATTAACGAGCTACTACGGCCTCTCCTGTGCACGGTCGAGAAACCTTAAAATAGACGTTGAGGCACCGACCCATACATGAGAGTTGCATTCCAGTCTCGATCGGTTGCAAAGGGTGTAAATACTAAGATCATAAAATCCTAAGAAGGTACTGAAGGAACTGAAAAATGTGTCGGTTGCAGCCAACATTACACTGAATTTTCATTCTCAGAATGTCAAGAGCTTCTGACTCATTAATATTTACACCACCCATGGATTTATAAGATGCAATATTATTGCTGCGCTCGTGTGTCAATAAACAACACTGGGATAGATTGTTAAACCTTAAAAAAAATTTTCCTGAAAATTATATAAAATTTCTCCATTTTTGGAAAAAAAAAATGAATAAATGAAGTTGAGGGACGCTAGCTTCTAATTTCTAACAAATTTTTTTTAATATTTTGTTTTTGAACTCAGACTTGATATGTTTTACTACAATAGAAATAATTTTGATTTTTAAAAACTTTAATTTATTTTTTCTGACAATTTTAATAAACGTCTTTGACAATTTTGACGATTTTTTCTCAAATATTTGACGATTTGCTGCCTCATTTATTGGTGTGAGAAGCTAGGTCCTAATCTGGACTAAAGGATTGTAATAAAGAATTAAGTAAATAATTAAGAAGAGTTTTTTAAAGCCTTTAAAATATTTTTTTTTATATAAATGAAATAATTTCAATTATTTATGATTTTTTTAAAAAGAAAATTTTCTAAAGAAATTTTAAACATCAGCTTAGGCCTTGAAAATTTAGTTTTTTTTAATTTCGTTATCAAGGCGAATTCACAGGAGGTGATGTTATTAGCCCAGCTGATTGCTTTTTTAAGTGCACGGGATTGTCAAATATTTTGTTTGCGTACAGTGAGCAAAAAAAACTAACACACACTACCTCGAAAGAAATTTTAAACAAAAAATTTTCTATAAAAAGAAATTTATTGTCCTTAAGACTAAAAAAAGCTTAATAACTATTTTCTAAGACTACAAAAAGCTTAAAAACTATATTCTTATTATAAACATTTCTCTATTGGTTACGTATAAAGAAAATAATTGTCGAAACTAAGAAATATCCACATTTTTAGGCAAAAAAGTGATGATTTTTTAACTATGGCTAACAGATTTTCTAGAAAGTCATCTTGAACAAAATCCAGTGGAATATTATATTTGTTAGTTTTTTTTATAATAAGTGTACACATTTTTTTTGCTCACTGTATATACATTCATTGTTTATTTATTTTTTATTTCCTTTTATATTTCTATTCTACACAATTTATAATTTATTTCAATATTTTTCATGTCCTGGCACAACTTTTATTATAGAATCCGCTCTTATGCTTCCCAGAATCCCCCTGAAGGTCGTTATACCTTAGTGGTAGCGCAAATCAGCCCGTATTTTAAAAATTATTTTCTTTAAATTTGTTTTACAAAATTTTTTTTATAAACAAAAAGAAACAAAAGAGAAATAATGACACAAAATAACAACTTTATGTCATTGTATGGATTCGCCTTTGTCATTTCTGGCTTACGGCGAATTTCATTTGACATAACCGGGCACACAAAAACAACAGAAAATACATGTTGTTTTTGTTAAAAAACACTGCGAATTGAGTTGTTGTACTACTGACACTACCTTATTGAATTTGCCTTGTTATTTTGTATACAAAAAAAAACGAAAAATTAAAATTCCTAAAGCAATCGCTTAAGGTTTTACAATTTTAATAAATTTAAAGTAAATAAAATTAAAATATTTTCTTTTATTTTAAATTTCTTATTCAAAATTCTTAAGGGCCACAAAAAATATCCCTTTTTGAAGGCAATAGTAGTAGCCTTTAACCATAATTCAATAAGAGTGCGTTGATGATAAAATTTTAAAATAAAAATTAAGAATATAATACGTATTGTAAGCGAAATTTGTCATGCCAAAGAATTTCTTTAAGCGCCATATTGTGAAATTTCTAAGGGTCTGACAAATTGCAAAGAATCTAACATTCTAACGAATGCATTTACAATTTTGAACTTTAAATCTGTATTTGCTTTAAGATTTGCAAAGAACTCTCTTAAGGACTGCTCTTAGTAGCATGCTCAGTCTCTTAAAATCTTTACTTTTTTATTTTTCATTTTCATTTTCTCTTTTGTTCTCTCTCTCTCTCACATCGTCTTGTTGATAAGTGTTAAGCCATTAAATGCATTACTTTCTTCCATTTATTAGTCATTAACATTATCATTTACATTATCTGTCACTCCCACTCTCTCGCTCTCTCTCGCTCTCTCTCTCTAAACTGTAATAAGTAGCAGTTTTGTAATGCCTTAAAAAGTCAATGTTTGTTACGGGAAATGATGTTTTTTTCCTCTTGTTAATGTTATTTCCCGTTAGATGTCTTCCTTTTCTTGATTGTAAGTTTAAATGAGCAAGAATTCTTAAGTAAATCAAAACATAGACGGAAAAATGAGAAATTCTTTCTTTTTTTTGGAAGTAATTTTAAATAAAATTTTAACAACAATTTTATTTAATTTTTTTATTATTATTTAATATTTATTAAATAAACAACTAAAATCCTATCTGTTCACAATGAAAAATTATGACACGTTCTCTGCATTTCCTTCTCATCTGAAAAGATCAGCCGTTGCTATATTTGCTTGTGTCATTCGCCTGCAAGTAAAGTTCGTATTTTTTGTATATTTTTTTTTTCATAAATCTGTACGTATGTATATACAGTGGTGGCCACGAATTTAAGACACGACATTTTACTTCTACATTTGTGATAATTTTTACATCTTATCAAAAATATTTTAGGTCCATGATATTTTTCTTAAGATTTTAGTAATATTAGGAAGAAAAATTAATAATATTTTGCTACCTATATTTGGTTAAGAATTTTTATTTACATATTATTTAGATCAAGACAAAATGCTAGTCGGGATTTGATATTTTTTTGAGACAAGTGGTTTACGTTGTGCAATACACCCACGCATGTTTTTCTCATTTAGACATCTTCTCATCGCCCTAGATGAAATATCAATAGCAAAATCCAATACAATTTTATTTTTTATTTTACTTGAGCTCGTGAAAGGATTATTAGCAGCTACTTTAGGGTGTGGTTTTTCGGCCTCTAGGTTGCTGTTTGACATTTTTGGTGGTACCATGTTGCTTGATGTGTTCCAGCGCGTTGTAAATCGTGCATGTAGAACATTTAAACAGCTTGGATATCTCCATTATTATTTGTCCATCAAATTTTAGTTCTTGGATCAATTTTCGCTCGGCATCGGTATTCCAGGCACCTCTGACCATTTATAATTAAATATTTTTATGTATTCCAACATAAAATAAAATAAAACATTCGTTGTTCAACGTTTATCTTCAAAAAATACCAAAAAATCACTTAAAAACCAGATATTTCTGAAATGTCTTAAATTCGTGGCCAATTTCAAATAAACGTTTTTACAATAATATGATCAAAAAGCAACAAAATGTAAAAAGAAACAAAATAAAATAATGTTACTTTTTCTTAGTATTACAGGGTACATAGAAGAATAAAGAATATTAAATTTGATATTACAGGACAGGTAAATATTATCACAACTAAGTCAGTCATATGTCGTGTCTTAAATTCGTGGCCACCACTGTATATTAAATGAAAGTAATTCGATTTGATTGTTGAGACTAAATCATTAATTTTTTTAATTTTTTATTTTTTTGCCAAGCAAAAGAAAAATTTTTATTTTCTATTTTCTTCATTCCGATTTACAAAGCCAGCAATTATGTATGTGCAGCCATTTGTTGCTAAAAGAATTCTAGTCTCTGAGTTAAAACGTTTCTCATCCAACCATCATTGCACTTTCATAAAAAAATGGTTTGGTTTTGCTTACATTTATTGGCATTAGAAGAATACAATTCACAATAACCACATAAAAGGGTTTTTTCTTTTCATTTTCGATGGTAAATGATCCTTGGAAATCCATGTGGAACTTACCGGGAACTTAAAAAAAAACACACAATGACATGAAACGATATTAACACTGACATCAAAATCATTGAATGATTTACAATGTATTCGCTATAACATCAGCTTTTCATTGCAAATTTTATTTATTCTCCGAGTTTTTCGCTGAAATCTGTTGTATTTTCATACTTCGTTTCGTTTTGTTCGAGATTGTCTGTTATTGGTGTTCGATACGTGGTCTTTGCCTTGTCTAATAAGCCAACACACTACCTACTACACTACATATATACACTCAGCCACAAAAGTATACGTACGTATACGTTTCAGAAATTTTTTAACCAATCCGTTTTCGTTGAAAATCTTTATAATTGTCTGACATCTTTCTTCGATTTTAAGACGGCCTTGGTTAAAAAATTTCTGAAATTTGTTAACCGTATGTATACTTTAGTAAATGTGTGTATGTGTATGTATGTGTATGTATTATATATAATATAGTATATTATACTCATATGTATGTCTAAAATACACATGCATACATACATAATTAGTCATTACAGCCCTTCAGTCAGGGATTATGGACCTAGTTTCCCATACCACTTATGTTGTGTGCGTTAATTTTATATATGAGTGGCGGGACCTACAGTTTAAAGGTCCCCTATAGTTTAAAGTCGATTCCGAACGACAGATTTTTAAGAAACATTTCATGACAATTTTATTTATTCTCAGAGTTTTTGCCAGAAATCTGCTGAGAGGAGAGGAAGTCGCCGAAGAAATATTCTTTTTCAAATTTCGTTTTGATGTCGTGGCGTGGGGTTTCAACCATGGCCATACGTCTAATAAGCTACTAAAGGGTGTTTTTTATAGAGGTATAGAACTTTAAGTTGGCATTACTTTTCAAGATGGCGACCGATTTAACAGCTGTCAACTGATTTATTCTCAGTTTGGTTTGGCAATTCATCATGAATAGACTCACGCCTGAACAACGCCTGAACAACGCTTGCAAATAGTGCAATTTTATTTCGAAAATAATGATTGTGTGCGGAAAACGTATCGCCGCGCACTACGTCCATTTTATCGTCGACAATATCGTCCATCAGAGCAGTTAATTCGATTAACCATGGAACGTTTTCGCATCACGTTTACTCTTATTGATAACTCGCATCCCCAGAGACGCTGTACGGTGTTGCTGCTGTAGAGCGTAGCATTGAGGAAGACCCGAATGAGTCCATCCAGAACGTTACAGTCAATGGTGATCGGTATATGAGCCATGATTACAAACTTTTTCATTCCTGAATTGAATAACCATGATGTCCAGGAGATGTGGTTTCAACAAGACGGCGCAACATGTCACACAGCTCGTGCCACAATAGATTTATTGAAAGACACGTTTCGTGGCCGCCTAATTTCACGTTTTGGACCTGTGAATTGGCCTTCCAAGATCTTGTGATTTAACACCGCTAGACTACTTTCGGTGGGGCTATGTAAAGTCATTGGTCTATGCGGTAAAGCCACAAACGCTTGACCATTTGGAAGACAACATTCGCCGTATTATTGCCGATATACGGCCACAAATGTTGGAAAAAGTCATCGAAAATTGGACGTCCAGATTGGACTACATCCGCGCCATGGCGGTCATATGCCAGAAATCATATTTAAAATGTAATGCCACACGATTATCTTTCGGATAAATAAAATTCATGTCAATCGAATAATCCATCGTTGGTTTTATTGCAATTTAAAGTTCTATACCTCTATAAAAAAACACCCTTTACAAGACCTACAACACTACAGTTAATATACAAGAAATATGATTTACAAGTGCTGGTGGGTGGCATCAATCTTACTCACTTACTTAATTGTTTATTACAACACTTTAGTTGGGATTACTGGCTAGTTTCTTACATTAACCATAAGTGGAGGATTCTACAGTTTAAACGGCAGCTTTTCATGCCAATTTTCCAATTTCAATAGGGCCAACCAATTATTTGAAAGAAGAAAGGCAAAAATGTGGACTTGGACACACAATTCAATATGTCAGGCCATCTTTCTTCTTCTTCATTCTACCATTTCTGTAAAAGTCCTTAACGTCCTTAATGGCAACCTCGCCACATTCAAAAGGGCTTCTTGTCTTACTTTTGTTGCATTTCAGAACTTTTATTTTTAATTTCATTTTCATTTTTCGTTCTTCGAGAATTGTTTTCTCTCAAGTATGAATATGAGTAGGTTTTCGTTCTTTTTTTCTTTTTTAGGGTGGGGGTGGGGGTTTTATTTGTTTCAAAAATTCTTTTTGTTTTTCAACAAATACAGTCGTCTACCAATGAAAATGAAACGAAATGAAATTTATTTTCTTTTTGATACTCAATGCTGCAACAAAATAATCAAAAAAACGAAAAACGAAAAATAATTCAAATACGTTTGTGGATAGTGGATTTGGCTAACGAGCAGCCAGTCAGTCAGTCAGTCAGTCATTCAGTTAGGCAGGTTGATTGTTTGTTGGTTGGCTCACTGGGTTCATTGTTTAGCTTTGCACTTCTGTTGTTTTTTAACCATGGCTGGCAATATTAGAATGCTTTTTTCTTTTCTTTTAGTTTCTTTATATTTTTATTTCAAACAAAACATTTCTGCTTTTCTTTTCTTTTTTGTTTTTTCTTTGTTTTTTGGCCAGCATCCAAAATTTTTCATGTTTAAACACACACTTGTTTTTCTTACGGTTTCTTCTTTGTTTTTTTGTTTTTTTGTTTTTCTTTTTTTATTCGTGCTTGTCTTTTGCTCTAAAAAAAGAAAAGAAAAGAAAAGAAAAAAAAAAGCCCAACAACAACACAACAACTAGTGGTACTGCTGGTGAGTGAGTGTTGAGGATGAAAAATTTTCGGATGCTCGATGGCTCTTAACACCGTGTCTTATAATTATAAAAGCAAGTGAGGCGCACGTTTGTATTGCTTTTGAAATATTTCTCTCATCGCCAAAGTGATTTTCCATGTGAATATCTGAAGCGCAATGAAATATACAAGTGGCAGCCCAGAAGATAATTTTTTTTGTATGCCCCCCGTTCCTTTCCTTGACAAATCGTGTGTTAATTTATATAAATTAAAAGTGTTTAGAGGCCTGTTTTAAACTTTTTCCTTCACTGTTTTGATATTTTGGTATTCATTTAGAGAAGAGAATCAATTAATTCCTTAACTCGTATAAGTTTTTTTGGATTTTTTGTATAAGATCTCCAGTAATAACTTATTTTTAAACTAAAATAAACAAAGAAATTTAAGTTTTCTTTTGTTTGCGTTTTAAACATCCATCAATTACGTGAAGAATTTGAATTTTATTTCAATTATTTGAATATTTCCTGCATGAAAGCAGCAGCACTTTTTAAAGCATAAAACGAATACAGAACATCAATGATTTCGTCTTTTCCTCTTAATGCATGCTCTGAGATTTTTTTCTTAGCCACAATTAAGCACGTTTCTTCGTTTTCTGCTGTTCTTTTTGTAAAAGAAAAGGCAAAAAAAATGTTACAAGATTTCTAAGAATTTAACCCCCCTCCCACCCCCCACCACGTCTAACAGAAGCACAAAAAGCACAAACACTTCTTAGCAGCGATTACAGCATGTGTCTTGTACGAGGAGTAGAATTTATTTCCTTTTCAGCACTCCCAAGCAAACAAAAAAATATTCCACTTTCTTAGTAAGAAGAGAGAAATAAAAAAAATTCATATGATTTCTTTTTAATGTAGAAAAACAAAAACAAGAACAAAAACAAAAACAAAACAACAAAATTCTTCATATTCACCTCATAAGTTTCTTGTGTCCTTCAATTGTGGTAAGAAGCGAGCAGCGAGAAGAAGAAAAAAAGCGAGGTTAGGCATTAGGCAAGTGAATTGCCTACTTTTTCTATTTAAAACTCATGTGATTCTTATTCAAGAGTTTATTATTTTTGTTGTTGTTGCTTTTTATAATATTTAAAATATTTTTGTGGTTAATTTAAAGGCATTAAACAAAAAAAAAAGAGGTTTAATGCTGGTGGCTGTGTCACTTTAAATAGGCTCTAGTGAAACAGAAACAAAAACAAAAACAAAACATGCTGCCATAAAATGAGTGTGTTGAATAATATTTATTTTATTTTGGAAGAGACTTTATTTTATGGGTTTTTGGTATCCCCACACAACACACAACACACAACACATAACACACAACACACAACACACAATACACTAAGAAAGAAACAAGCATTGATGACAAATATAAGACCTAAAAACAACAAAATGTAAAAAACCACAAACACTCACACACACATAATAAGCATACATAAACTACAGTGACAGAGAAAATTACAGCATAAGCAATAAATAAGCAGGAGCAATAATAAAACTCATACGATCCATTATTCATTTTCGAAATGACTTTAAAAGTTCCAGGAGCCACGTCCTAGTCACCGTACTCTTTTTTTTTTTTTTGTCTTGAGCCGGAGGTGGGAATCTTCGGAAGACACTTTTGTTCCAACAAAAGAGTGCACGATTCACCATCACTGGTGCCTACGTACTAAACCCACCCCCTACACACTTCAACCACTCTCCCCCCATGGGACTGCCGTAAGGTATTACTTCGCGGAGGGCTGGTTAGCTTGAAGGCTTTATCACATTAAGTCAAATTTCGCCTCCGTTCCTCTAGTCCTCGGAGTTCTAGCATCACTTCAGCCATTCTCTGGCTATATTGACTCCATAGAATCCTACAGTTCAACAGCTCTTCCATTAGCCGGTTTGGTCCCAAACGCGTTTCTTCGGGCCATCTAAATCTGGGCCAGCATGTTAGAATATGCTCCGCATCTTCCTCCTCATCTTCCTCCGCATCTACACAGTTTGGGCATATAGGGGAAGTGTCATGACCAAATCTGTGCAGGTACTTTGTGAAGCACCCATGACCAGTTGGGAACTCTAGTAAGCAGTGTGCGGTGGCTTATTAGACGCGCGGCCGTTGTTCAAACCCCCGGAGAGATATCTCGAACATAACGAAATATTTCAAAACAACTTGTTCGTCAAATTCGTCTCAGCAGTCTTGTGGCAAAAGCTCTGAGAGTAAATAAAATTGCCATGACAGAGTTTCTTAAACATCTGTCGTTAAAAGTCGACTTTAAACTGTAGGCCCCGCCAGTCACGTATAAAATTAAGGCACACAACATAAGGGATGTGAGAAACTAGGTCGTAATCCTGACTAAAAGGTTGTAATGACCAATTATAAACATACATATGTACACATCATGTAATGAGTAAGTAAGGCGCCATTTCGACACTCCCTTTTATTGATTTTTTTTCTCACAAAGGTTTACAGAATCGAAGTCGCCGTAGTCTAGTAGGTAGTGTGTTGGCTTATTAGACGTAAGGCCACGGTCAAAACCCCAGATCAGATATCAAAACGAAAATATTGAAAAAATATTTCTTCGGCGACTTCCTCTCAGAATATTTGTGGTAAAAACTCTGAGAGTAAAGAAAATTTGCCTTGAAAAGTTTCTCAAAAATCTATCGTTTGGAGCTGACTTTAAACTGTAGGCCCCACCACTCATGTATAAAATTAACACACACAACATAAGTGGTGTGAGAAACTAGGACGTTCTACAATGGGTCAATTTGACCTCCGGGTACTGTACTTGTCTTAATTGACAAGTACACGTCCTCTGACCTAACCTAAATAAAATTGTCATAAAAAGTTTCTCAAAAATCCGCAAGGATCACTAGTCATGGATTAAATCAACACACACATCATGTAATGAGTATGTAAGGAGCCATTTCGACACTCCCCTTTATCGATTTTTTTCACAAAGGTTTACAGAATCGAAGTCGCCGTAGTTTAGTAGGTAGTGTATTGGCTTATTAGACGTAGGGTCACAGTTCAAACCCCAGATCAGATATCAAAATGAAAATATGAAAAAATATTTCTTAGGCGACTTCCTCTCAACAGATTCCTGACAAAAAAATCCGAAAGTAAATAAAATTGCCATGAAAAAGTTTCTCAAAAATCTATCGTTTGGAGTCGACTTTAAACTGTAGGTCCCGCCACTCTTGGATAAAATTAAAGCTCACAACATAAGTGGTGTAAGAAGCTAGGCCGTAATCCTGACTAAAGGGTTGTAATGACCAATTATATACATACATATGCACACATCATGTAATAAGTAAGTAAGGAGACATTTCCACACTCCTTTTTATTGATTTTTTTTCACAAAGGTTTACAGAATCGAAGTCGCCGTAGTCTAGTAGGTAGTGTGTTGGCTTATAAATCGTAAGGCCACGGTTCAAACTCCAGATCAGATATCAAAACGAAAATATTGAAAAAATATTTCTTCGACGACTTCCTCTCAGCAGATTTCTAGCAAAAACTCTGCAGGCAAATAAAATTACCATGTAAAGTTTCTCAAAAATCTGTCGTTTGGAGTAGAATTTAAACAACATGAGTGGTGTGAGAAGCAAGGTCGTAATCCTGATTGAAGGGTTGTAACGATCAATTATGTCTGTATGTATGTACACATCATAAGAACCCACGTTCACACTCCTCTTTATTGCATTTTTGTTTTACAAAGGTCCACAGAATCAGAATGAAAAATATGAACTAAAAAAACTTGTTTTTTTTTCAATACGATTCACGTTCAGAAGTCAGGCCACGAATTAGGTTTTTAAAGATTTTTCTTTCAAGCTAGAGAGTACATTGTTGTAAAACCTAAATTTTTAAAAGTATATTGAAAATGTGAAGGATAACATCCTACATCTGTTTTTATATTTTGCCCTCATCTGTTATTTTCTTTTTTTTTTTTTGTATTCGTTTGTGTGAATTTTCATTTGTTGGTGGTCGAAGGTGACGACAAAATGTTGATGTTGATGTTGATGGTGATGATGTAGTTCAAGTATCGCCCCAAACTTAGACGAGGCAACAATATTGCCGATGACGATGTGTCGGTGGTGATAACAGTAGTGAGTGGCTGCTATTGGTAGAGTAGTATTAATAGTATGAGTAAATTAAATAAAATATACTCGGAGAGGAGATACACTCGTGTACGTAAGGCAAACATTTACAATGTCTGTACAAAGTGTGTGCCTCGTGCTATTGCTGTTGCTGTTGTTGGTAGTGGTAGTGGTTGGTACTGGTACTAGTGTACATACTACAACTGTTGCTATTGTTGTTTTTATTGTGGTTAAAAGAATACAAACATAACAACAACAAATATTAAGAATAATAATGAAGAAAAAATAAAATAAAATAAATAAAAATATACAGTGTACAGTGTATATATATTGTTGCCTGATCTTTAACAAGAAAAAAAAAGAAAAACGAAAAACGAAAAAAAAAGAAAAAAGAAAAATGCGTTTCTCATAATAAAACAATTTGTTGTTAATTTTTCTGATTGCTCGACACAGTGCTGTGCTGTGCTGTTTGCTGTGTGCTGGTGGCTGTTGCCTCTCTTGCCTGTTACTGCTATTGCTGTCGCTGTTGCTTATTTTTTATTTTTTTTTTATTTTCATTCTCTGTTGTTGATTTTTGAGGCCAAGGTGGCCTGTGTTGAGTGACATTCGTGGTGCGCTGTTTTTTTTTGGTTGATGTTGTTGTTGTTATCTATTTTTGTGGCAATACAAAAACAATAAGAATACACACACACACAAAAAAAATCGGCTTTTTTTTCCATTTTATTTCATAAGACAATAATAATTTCGTTGTTACTAAGAAAGTCAGGGTGTGTTTTATTATTAATCCACTAAGAAATTTTTTTTTTTAATATCTTCTTTAGCAGCAGCAAAGCCCTGAGACAGATTGCTAAGAGTTTAAATGAAATAAATCTCCTTTGAAATTCAATTTAAAAAAAAGAATTTCATTAAATATGTTCCCGTAATTTTACTAAGGGAATTGCAATAAAAAATTTTAAAGCCAACACAACAGCTCCTAAGGCAATCAAAAAAAACGAAGGAAATTAAAGGATATTTTGCTGCTTTACTACTTCTTTTTTCTTTCTTTTTTTTTCTTCTTCATGATGAAATTGGCTGATGTTTTATGATCGCCAGCACCACAATTTTTGTTGACCCTCAATAAAAATTCAAGGAAATAACAAACATTCTTACACACCCTAAAATCATTGATGCTCTTAAATTAATAAACAAATTAAACAAACAAACAAAAAATAATAATAAAAGAAAATCAGTAGCGCAAAGTCGTAAAATGTTTACATTTACAACACGGCCAGACCAGGCCAGGCTGTAAATTAATAAAGAAAACAAAAAAATGTTACAATATGAAGCAGCATCGAGCAGACAAGGTCTTTTTGGAAAGAAAAAGAGACCTCAATAGTAATAAACATAATAAGGAAAAAAACAAAACAAAACAAAACAAAACATATATTTATTTTAAATTATCATGAGAAGATGAGAGAATAAGATAAACAAATACAAACAATATGTAGGCATTTAAGAAAATTTCACTTCAATTTAAACTTATGGCATGAAATTCGTTAAACTCTTGTATGTTATTCGTTACATACGTTGTTATTCACCATTACGACTGCATTTTAAAATTCAAAAAAGAAAATCAAAAATTTTTGTAATTAAAACCCTGTTTGCATAGAACAATCATAAAACAATACCACACTGCGTATGACTAATCCAATGAAATTCAAATTTCGTAGGTATTTTTCAGATTCTACATAAAAACAGTTCATATGTAAAGGGTGTTTTTTTATAGAGGTATAGAACTTTAAGTTGCAATAAAACCAACGATGGATTATTCTTCGATTGACATGAATTTTATTCATCCGAAAGATAATCTTGTGGCATTACATTTTAAATATGATTTCTGGCATATGACCGCCACGGCTGGCGCGGATGTAGTCCAATCTGGACGTCAAATTTTCGATGACTTTTTCCCACATTTGTGGCCGTATATCGGCAATAATACAGCGAATGTTGTCTTCCAAATGGTCAAGCGTTTGTGGCTTTACCGCATAGACCAATGACTTTACATAGCCCCACAGAAAGTAGTCTAGCGGTGTTAAATCACAAGATCTTGGAGGCCAATTCACAGGTCCAAAACGTGAAATTAGGCGGTCACCAAACGTGGCTTTCAATAAATCTATTGTGGCACGAGCTGTGTGACATGTTGCGCCGTCTTGTTGAAACCACATCTCCTGGACATCATGGTTATTCAATTCAGGAATGTGAAAAGTTAGTAATCATGGCTCTATACCGATCACCATTGACTGTAACGTTCTGGCCACCATCGTTTTTGAAAAAGTACGAACCAATGATTCCACCAGCCCATAAAGCGCGCCACACAGTCAGTTTTTCTGGATGTAACGGTGTTTCCACATACACTTGAGGATTACCTTCACTCCAAATGCGGCAGTTTTGTTTGTTGACGTAGCCATTCAACCAGAAGTGCGCTTCATCGCTAAACAAAATTCGCTTATGAAAATCGGGAACAACGGTAATCTCGTTTTGGGCCCATTCGACGAATCTACGCCTTACTTGATGATCGTTTGGCTTCAAATCTTGCACGAGTTCGGATTTTGTAAGCCACGCAAACCAAGATCCTTCCGCAAAATCTTCCATAAAGTGGATGGATCCACAGATCCAATTCCTGTGCTCGATGGCGGATGGACTCATTCGGGTCTTCCTCAATGCTACGCAATAGCTTCTTCTGTACGCACCGTACAGCGTCTCTGGGGGTGCGAGTTATCAATAAGAGTAAACGTGGTGCGAAAACGTTCCATGGTTAATCGAATTAACTGCTCTGATGGACGATTTTGTCGACGATAAAATGGACGTAGTGCGCAGCGATACGTTTTCCGCACTGAACCATTATTTTCGAAATAAAATTGCACTTTTTGCAAGCGTTGTTCAGGCGTGAGTCTATTAATGGTGAATTGCCAAACCAAACTGAGAATAAATCACTTGACAGCTGTTAAATCGGTCGCCATCTTGAAAAGTAATGCCAACTTAAAGTTCTATACCTCTATAAAAAACACCCTTTACATACATACATACAGTGGTGGCCTTATAATTAGAAACGACTTAGCAACATGTATGTTTGTTAATTTGTTTTACAGTTTTTACTGTGTACCTGGGATTAAAAGGCTTTGTTTGGAGGACGTCTTACATACGTTTTTCCATCAGATTGGGACAAATTAAACTTAGATTCGTCACTCCAGAGAACTCTGTTGCAGCAACATCGTTTCTAATTATAAGGCCACCACTGTATGTATGTATGTAGTTGTGCAAATGGATAATAATGACAGTATTTTACAATTACAAGCTTTTACACAAATGTTTATATACATATGCATGTGAATATGCATGTACGTATGTATGTATGTACATATGTATGTATGTAGAACAATGTTATCTATCGACAGTAATGTAGATGAAATGTAATTTTACGATTCTTTTGACAATTTGGCTTAAATTAAATGATCAATACGAACCATTATGCAATTTTATACTGTTTCTGGATTTTGTTGTTTTCTTTTTTGCATTATTTTTATTGATTGTTATGGGTATCTAGTATCTGGTATCTAATATCTGTTCAAACACTATGTATTACAACAATAATAACAAGGGTATTTTGTTGATAAATAGATACAAGATAAAGGGTCCGCCAAATAACTTTTTTTTTTTTTGAAAATGCTTTAAAATAAGAAACTACTGAATATTTTCTCAAATTTCTTTTTTTTATTTGAAAGTACAATCCTTCCGGTTAATAATGGAAAATAATTTCATTCGAATGGCTGCCTAGGCTGGCCATGCTGTAGCCTACACGATCGCACCAATTTTTAAGCACATTATCGATTGTGTGCAGCTGTATTTCACCAATGGCTTCACGAATATTGTCCTTTAAAGCGTCAATTGTCTTATCTTTGACGACACCCCACAAATAATAGTCCAACGGTGTCAAATCGCAGCTCCGAGGTGGCCAAACGACATCAGTTCTGCGGCTGATAATGCGATCTGCAAAAACAGGGCGCAAAACATCGAGTGTAGCGTCGGCTGTGTGGCACATAGCGCCGTCCTGTTGCAACCAAATGTTGCCAATATCCTCCTCTTCAATTTATGTGAACAAAAATTCGTTTAATATGGCCCGATAACGATCGCCATTGACTGTAACGGCCACTTCTTGCTCATTTTCGAAGAAAAATGGCCCAATTATGCCTCTGGACCAAAATCCGCACCAAACAGTGACTCGTTTTGGGTGCGTTGGCTTTTCAATGTATGCGTGCTGGTTTTCTGTGCTCCAAATGCCACAATTTTGCTTGTTTACATACCCGCCAAGATCAAAATGAGCTTCATCTGAAAAGATGATTTTTTTTTTGCCAAAATCGACATCTTCTGGTGTAGGCTACTGCATGGCCAGCCGAGGCAGCCATTTGAATGAAATTATTTTCCATTATTAACCGGAAGGATTGTACTTTCAAATAAAAAAAGAAATTTGAGAAAATATTCAGTAATTTTTTTTTAAAGCATTTTCAAAAAAGAAAAAAGTTATTTGGCGGACCCTTTACATTTATTGTTACTCTATAAACCTATACATTGAACATAATCAAAATGCTGCAAATACATGCAATCCATATGATATGAGAGACATATTTCTTTTTTGGTTTTTTTTTCTTACATTTTAACATTAATTACACTAGGCAACAAAAAAAAAAAAATAAAAAAAAATTAAATACACCCAGCTAATGACATAGTGCAGGTTGTGAGTTTTGTTGAGTAGAACTTAAAAATATTTTTTTTTTATATTTTTCTCGTTTTATTTGACAAAAACTGTTTTTTTTTTTGGACTTTACGCACAAAATTTATTGATTACACAAACATTTCTAAACATATATCCAAAATTTAAACCATATTAGAAAGGAGAAAAATGGAACTTTAAAACGCTATACATATGTATATATATTATTTGACTTAATATGATGAGGTTTGATGAGGAAAACTTAACAAATGTGAATTTTTTTTTCATATTTTTTTCAAGTTTGTCCGTTCATAGTGGCAAACTTTAATTAAAAAATATGAAATAAGCGATGATATTCTGAAAGTGCATTATCTTGTGCAGAAATTGACACTTTGTTTGATTAAATCGAACAAAATTTAGCGTAGTTATTACTTAAAGAGTCTAACAACCTACACTATGTCATTAGCTGGGTGTTTTTTGAATGTTGCACCGTGTAATAGAACGTTTAAATAAAAACAAAAAACATTTCTTATATTATTATTTGTATATTATTTGCTCGTTACAATGCTGGAATTACAATTTTTTTTCAATTATGGTGAAGTCCGCTTGTGGTACGGCATTCTGAAGAGGCTCATCTCCATATCTGGCGATTATGATTTGAGTAGTTCGGAGTGTCTGAAAGCAAACAGCAAAAAAGATTCTCATAAAATATGTTACTGGGCTACAGCCTAAACTAAAATATGTTGAAAAGGTCAAAAAATAACAAAATGGCGGCTTTATGATATTTTTCCTATTTTCGCCTCTTTTTTCTGCCTTAATTGCTTAACTAAAACGTAATTATTATTACGATAAAACTGTGGTATCACAATGGGCCCTGTGTGCGGCCTAAATGTGTCCGCTCATGACTCCATCGAGGGGACAGCCACTTCTATCTACCTACCCTTATTACAATAATTCAATATAATATTGTCTTATTATTGGAACATTGCACTAACATTTTAGGGCAATCGGCCAAATAGTTTTGAATTGAAATAGTTTTTGATTTTGAGGTAAAAGCGCGCAGCTCGACGCTCTGTACTATTTTTGTATTTTTCTCCTGCTTTTCACATGGTTTTAGGAAAGTGAAGATAACATTATTGGTCATTACAAGCCTTCAGTCAGGATTACAACCTAGTTTCTCACACCACTTATGTTGGGTGTTAATTTTTAAACATAAGTGGCGGGACCTAAAGTTTAAAGTCGACTCTGAATGACAGATTTTTAAGAAACTTTACATGGCAATTTTATTTCACTCTCAGAGTTTTTGCCAAAAAGGAAAAAGGAGAGGAAGTCGCCGAAGAAATATTTTTCCATATTTCATTCAGTTGGAAATGTCTGACTTGGGGTTTGAACCGAATTCCACCTACTAGACCACGGCAACTTCAGTGAGTAAATAAAATTGCCATGAAAAGTTTCTGAAAAATCTGTCATTCGGAATCGACTTTAAACTGTAGGTCCCGCCACCACTCATGTATAAAAATTAACACACACAACATCAGTGGCGTGAGAAGCTAGGTCGTAATCCTGACTAAAGGGTTATAATGACCAATTATGCTGCGTATGTTTAATAACTTTTATAATATGAAAAGAGGAGTTTGATTTGAAATTATTCTTTCAATTAATTTATTGTAAAGAGTATGGAATTTACAGAAACCCAATAAACATGCTATCGCACGTTAATTTAAATTTTTAATAACCATGTGTTTGCAATCTAATAACATTTCTATCGCTTTTATAAATATTACTTTACTTGTATATTTTTCCATCTAAATTAAAGTATAGCTTGTCAGACCCAAATGCTGCAAATTTATGTATGAAGTATTTAAATGAGCATGAGCCGCTTATGAAAAGTATTAAAAATACTTCTTGCAAGCAAACAACACCTCAAAACTATAAAATCCTTTAAAGAGGCAAGAAACTGGAAAAACTTGAAATCCTTAATAATCCTTAAAACTAACCAACAGCAAATGAAAACAAAACAAAACGGAAAAAAGAAAAAAGAATGAAAGCCAAAAAAAAAAGAAGAAACAACTAAAAGAGAGAGCAATGACTGACAAGGATAAATTTGAAATGATGCCCGTAATACACTTACACACACACTCTCACACTTATAACAGAGTTACAAAATGAAATGTTAGAGAAGTTTTTTTTCGTTTTTCCCTCTTTTTTGTTTTCTGTTTTATTTTCATTCAATTGGCAACAACCGCAAAATGAAAAAGATGTAAACGAAGGAACAACATCTTCTATGTAGTGTGTCTGCCTGTCTTTACAATGAAGAGAATACTCTTCTCGTTCTTCATTTTCATTTTTCACAGTTTATGTTTTCTGTTTCTCTTTTATATTCTTTTGTTTTTTGTTTTTTATTTGTTATGTTTGAGCTTTAGAGAGAGAGATTTTTATGTGGCAACTTTGTTGTGATTTGTTGCCTCTTTAAAAAATTTTCTTCTTATTGTTGAACCAGGGATGGAAAAGTTGGTACAATTGTACTTTTTTTTAGCACTATTTGGAAGTCAAAAACACCATAGCACCTCAATGACTTATTTAGCACTATTTAAAAATTCTCCCTAAACCCTCCCTACAAAGGGAGAAATAGACTGTTTGCTTCGACTGTCTCCAATTTAATCCAAACAAGGAATTTATTGAAGTCATTAAATTCGTGTTGCTACAATTTTGAAATAACAAATAGTTTGCTAGCAAAAAATGTATCATAAATTGCATAAAAATAAAAGTGTTAAAGCAATTCAAAAATTGTTTTCGTTTTTTATTTAGTATTTAGTACTTAACAAAATAATATAAATTTCCGAACTAAGATGATCAAATTCTCAGAAAAAACAATCAAGAGGAAAATAACTCGGATGTACTCAATTCCAAAATTTTAGGGAATACGAGTATTTTTAATATTTAGTCCAAAGACCCTTGTTATGTAAAACCTCATTTACGCGACTTAGCATGCTCTCTACCAAATTCTCTATAATTTCTTTCGGAATA
The DNA here is from genome assembly GCA_932273835.1 of Sarcophaga variegata. NCBI lineage: Eukaryota > Metazoa > Arthropoda > Insecta > Diptera > Sarcophagidae > Sarcophaga > Sarcophaga variegata. The sequence continues at coordinate 116,783,069 of OW026361.1, forward strand.
TTTGTCCATTCCTGATGACTCCGTTGCCAAAGCTCACCTAAATTGGTTGGGGCTGATCAGTACTGTCCCAACCATCTCATCGCGCATGACCACAAATTCTCAATTGGATTAAGGTCGGGACTTTGTCCAATTTCTGTGTTTTCTTGTAAACTTTAATAGTGCCTTTACATTTTTAGCCGAAAGTACAGGTTTTTTCTTTTTGAGTGCCGAGGTATAGCCAATACCTTTAAAAGCTGTACTTGCCGTCCATCGACTAACGGTTTTCCCGATTGCCAAAAAGCTCCTTTGGATGTTAAAAATGTGTTCCTTTTCATTTTTGTTAGCATGAAACGAGCATCCGCAGTCGTTAGTAGTTTTTTACGACGTCTGTCTTGAAGCTAGGGAACAACAGACCGTTTTTGGACTCTGATGACTACTGACTGACTAACTCCAAGTAGTTTGCAAATTTCCCTGGTAGAACGGTCCCTTCCAGTCAAAGCTACAGTACTATCTTCAGTTGTTTCTTCATTTTTTAATAGAAATTGATTTCTTTTTTCGATAAGATGCAAAAAATATTCGTTCAACGAGATTAAATAAGTAATTAATTTTCTTAAAAAGTCAAAGTAGTGCAAAAACATGAAAAAATAAAGATAGTTTTTTATTTCGTTTTTGCAAACATATCATAAAATGGACACTTGCAAAATTGAATACACGCGAGTTGATTTTGCTTTGTTCGTTTTTTTTCTTAGGGCTTAATGATTTCTAACTTTTGAAGTTTTCTTTATTACTTTTAGTTTTATTCAATAAAAAGCGTCCAAAATACAAACATGTATTCATTTGTTCACCTCACTGTATGTACATAAATATATGTAAAATGAATTGTCATTTATATTTTTATTTAATTTTTAATAAAAAAGTTTAAAAAAGAAAAAAAATGATTTTAGTACAATCGGGCAGGAAAAAGTACAATTTTTTGTGAAAGTTAGTACAATTTGTTAAGATCAATTTACCATCCCTGTGTTGAACGTTTGTTAACAGTTATTTTTCTTTCTTTCTTTCTTTATTTCCTTATTTTTTCGTTGTTCTTTTTTTTGGGGGGTGGTGAATTTCTTTTCTTATATCATTTTATGCTTAAGTATCCTTATGTGTGTTTTATATTTGCAGGTATTTTTGATTTTGTTTTTTTCTTTTTTTTGTTCTTATTATCGTTGTATTGTTTTGTAATGAGAGTCACTTTTTTTGTTGTCGAGGGTATTAAGGCTTTTGCAATCACTTCGATGCTTCTAAATGGGCAGAGGTAAATACATAAGTATTAGAAATATGCAAAGAATGAGAATGTAAATGGGAGGTACTTTTATATAGTTTCCTCAACAAATTCAAGCCCAAATACTAAAAGTTAGTTTTCAAATAAATTGAGTGCTTAATTACAGAATTGAAACAATCTGTCGTATGATATTTATTGAATTATTTGAAAAAAATTAATTTTTTCTCTGTTAACACTTCTTGCAATTTTATTTCCAACCAATGAATTTTCTTCCAACAGCAACAGCTGTGTGATTGCGGTTAAGTGTGTCTTTTTAAGTTTATTTGAAATTCTAAAGCGATTAATCATACATTTTATGAATCGTTTTATAAAAAATGTCACTCGCTGTTGAAAATATTAAAGATTTGATGTCATGTGAAATTCCTTTGTAATGAACTACAACTTTAACGATAGAAGAACGTTACAGTGTTACATTGTATTATGAAATAAATCTCAAATTGTTAAGTAAATTTATGTAATGTATGACACTTTATAAATACAGTCAAAAGCAAATTTATAAAAAATAAATAAACAACGTAATAAAGTCGTGTGTTGGCTTATTAGACGTAAGGCCACGGTTCAAACCCCAGGCCAGACATCCAAACAAAAATACAAAAAGTATTTCTTCGGCGACTTCCTCTCAGCAGATTTCTGACAAAAACTCGAAGAGTAAAATAAAATTGCCATGTAAAGTTTCGCCAAAAATTCTGTCGTTCGGAGTAGACTTTAAACTGTAAGGCCCTCGACACTCATGTATAAAAATTAACACACACAACATAAGTGGTGTGAGAAACTAGGTCGTAAACCTGACTAAAGGGTTATAATGATCAATTATGTTATGTTTTTGAGCCAGAAATCTGCTGAGAAAAAGTCTCCGAAAAAATTTCGTAATAAGCCAACACACTACCTAGTAGATCACAGGGACTTCATGTACTTCAATTATTTTTAGAATTTTTTTTAGTGTGTTTAAATAAAAATTCTTATTTTCATTAAAAAAAATATTTAATTAAACAACTTCATTCAGTTCCTTCAAAGCAATAGAGAACAAAAAAAAAAACAGAAACTCACCATAAATACTTTAAATTATCAACAAGAATGTTTTGTGTTGCCGTTTTTTGTTGTTTTATTTTTCTTATTCTAAATTGAAAAAAAAAATTTTTTTTGTTTTTTTTCGTGTTTTTTGTTAAAAATAAAACACTTGTTTTATAGATTTCGCCTTGGAATATTCATTCAAACGAGTGGTGCGAACGTATATTGACAATCATTGCGAAAATAAACACTTGACTATCTCAAGAACAAGACTTAAAATGTGTGAGAATGTGAGAATGTCTGACTAAAGTATTAACCAGAACTATTATTAACAGAACAGCACAGAACAGCACAGTACAGCACAGCACAACACATCACTTCTTAGTTAAATATATGAACGAAGAAAACAAAAAAAAAAAAAAACCAAGAGTGTTGTTATCTAACACTACTATACCATACTCATACTATACTGTTGTGTTTGTTGACTAAATTTAAATTTTTCTTTTAGCCCCTCATTCGGGCCCTTTAGCAAGCAAATTGAAAAAAAAAAACAACGAAATTCTAACGAATAGGTAGAGTCATTATAATATTGAATAGAACTCTGTAAAGCATAGCATAGAGAGAAGCCAAATCAACCAAACCCACTGAATCATAATTTAATGTGAATAGTAAACAATACATGCACATGTATGTACATACATATGTATGAGTAGTGGTGGCAAGAATGATTATAATGAATGAATGATATCAGTTTGAATGCAGTCGACGAGAATGAACATCGTCAATAACATCATAATCATTGATGACTGCCTGCCCCAGTATCAGCAACAGCATCAACAGCATCATCAACAAAAATAAAGCACATGTGCAAGTGCTATTTGCTCAATGTATCATCGTCGTCATCATTAACACTATGCAGTGGCAGGCTAAATACATTACAGTTCATACGTGTACATATCTACATACAGGCATACTAAAGCATTACATTTATATAGACAAACAAACACACATGCATACATACATATGTATAAACAAATATTGTATTATAATACAAGCATACATTCATATTCCTATCATCAGTAATAATGAAACGTCAGCCAACCAACCAGTCAGCCAGTCAACCATATCAAACAGATCACATTTACATACATATGCATGCATGCAACCAACACTGGAAGCAACTCACACAATGCAACACATCCATACCTGTGTTCGTGTTTGCCTCAAAAAAAGTGTTGTCTTCGTTCGCTGCCTCTCGGCTTTTGCGGGCTATCGCGTATTTGTCTGTGCGCGTGTGTGTGTGTATACGTGTGTATAGCTCAATGACAAAATGTTTGACCTATTGATTGATTGACTTGTTTCAAGAAGAATAAAACGAAAAAAATTTAAAAATTAAACTTTTTTTCTTTTTTGTTTTTAAATATGGTACGTCTGTCTGCCTTAGCATAACGTCAATGTGTATGTGAACAACCGGATACCATATATGCCATCGTTTTTAATAAATGCAGTCTCTATTATTAGACGACAAGTTGTATAAATGGTCCAGAATGGTAGAATGTCCAATAACAACAACTACAACAAAAACAAAAAATATATAACATAACGGTATGCACAATGTTTTATATCGTCATCATCAATTTAAAATGGAAAAAGAAAACTTATGTGGCACTAAAGGTCTCTCATCTCTCATTTGCAATTTGGGTTAAAATATTCGGATTTTTCTTTTCCAAATGAAACAAGAACTGAATTTAATACGGATTGCAAAACTTAATAGTTGCTATTTATTGTTGCTGCTACAACACATCGCTAATTGAAGTTAGAGTGTGGCATCGCAAATAAGAGCACTGTATCTACGAACATACCTATTGTGCAAAATTGTTAGGAATTAAAGATCTAGAGAAACAATTTTTTTATAGTATAGTAGGTAGTGTGTTGTTTCAAAACGAAAATATGAAAAAATATCTCTCGATGACTTCCTCTCAGCAGGTTTCTGGCAAAAACTCTGAGAATAAAAAAAAATGCCATGTAAAGTTTCTCAAAAAATATGTCCCGCCACTCATGTATAAAATTAACACACACAATATAAGTGGTGTGAGAAACTAGGTCCATAATCCTGACTGAAGGGTTGTAATGACCAATTATGTATGTATGAGAAACTAAATTAAGCACAACATTTAGATTATAACCCCAAATATGAATTCGTATAAAACTTCTTGTATTCAATTTTCGGACGAATAATAATTTAACAACAAAAAAAAATTATTTTACGAACTGTCCCCGTCCCTGTTTGTTAAACTATCATAGCAGTACAGATAATAGCAGTAATTAATTAAGGAAAGCGTGAGTTAAAATAAATTAAATTAAATTTAAAAACAAGAAATTCTTGCGTTTCTTTGGACGTGTGTTTGATGTCAACTTCATCATGAATAGGAAAGCGACGCTCTTCTCAAATATTTGGAGGTGGAACACACAGTGGGCTTCAAAAGAAACTGTACATTTGAAAAATAAACATAATTTTTGGTTGCCCTGGTGGACTAGTGGGTAGTTTGCTAGACTATTAGCGTGAGTGGTAGTGTGCTAGACTATTACGTGAGTGGCGGGACCTACAGTATAACGTCGACTCTGAACGGCAGATTTTTGAGAAGCTTTTCATGGCAGGTTTATTTACTCTCAGAGTTTTTGTCAGAAATCTGCTGAGAGGAAGTCGCCGAAGAAATATTTGTTCATATTTCTTTCAGTTAGAGATGCCTGACCTGGGATTTGAACAGAGGCCTCACCTTTAATAAGCCAACACACTACCTACTAAACTACGGCGACTTCAACCAAAACACTCAGGATAAATGAAAACGCAGCGCGAAAATTCCTAATATACGGAAAGGAAATTGATGAAGTGGAGTCCTTCTGCTATCTAGGCAGTTTAATCGATACATCCGATGCTTCATCAGCAGAAGGCATGCAATACTTTTGCCCAACTTAATCCTGTTTAGAAATCGTCTAACATATCGAGACATATACACATTACCGTACGTTTGCGTTTTGATGTCTGACCTGGGATACGAATCTGGGCTTTTCGTCTAATAAGGCAACACACTACCTACTAGACTACGGCGACTACCGTCTAAGTTACTCAGCACGTATATAATTTGTAATTGTATTGCAATTAATAAATAAATAAAAAAAACACATTAAATTGTTTCATAGCCAGTTTTTAAAATTAAAAAAAAATTACAAAAAAATTCAAAATTTTACCAAATTTTTTCGCGCACTCTCCTTAAGTGGTAAAAGTTGAGTTTGTTTATTGTTAGAATTTTATCCACAGTGTATAGTTTCTTTTGACGCTCACTGTATAGAGTATGAAGACTTAGCTTTGAATCTTACCGACTTGCACAGGATCTGTTAAATCTTACATGAATAGCATTGATACACAGATACGTAAGACTAATGATGTAATATGTATCCAAAGTGATACAGAAACAAAATGGAAAGACTGGTCGCCTTTACTGTTCATGGCGACCTTGAATGAGATTAACAATGACTGTAGCAAGACGTACAAGATGGAAAAACCTTGTTGATAGCATTCTCTTCGATGTTCACACCTCTGGATGTTTGATTTTTATAATATACCAGCTGGTGATTTGGAAAAAGATGTTATTTTCGAACCTGCTGATTGTTATTTATTCTGTATTTTCTTAAAATTTCCAATTACTTACATACTATTAAGCAAATAATGTCCTGATTATGTAAATTTATATACTCTTTTCTTTTTTTTTTTTTTTGTTTGTGTTCGTGGAAGAAAGGCCTGCATTTATATATGTATATAAAGGGTGTTTTTTTTATAGAGGGGTATAGAACTTTAAGTTGCAATAAAACCAACGATGGATTATTCTTCGATTGACATGAATTTCATTTATCCGAAAGATAATCGTGTGGCATTACATTTTAAATTTGATTTCTGGGCATATGACCGCCACGGCTGGGGCGGATGTAGTCCAATCTGGACGTCCAATTTTCGATGAATTTTTCCAACATTTGTGGGCGTATATCGGCAATAATACGGCGAATGTTGTCTTCCAAATGGTCAAGCGTTTGTGGCTTTACCGCATAGACCAATGACTGTACATAGCCCCATAGAAAGTAGTCTAGCGGTGTTAAATCGCAAGATCTTGGAGGCCAATTCACAGGTCCAAAATGAGAAATTAGGCGGTCACCAAACGTGTCTTTCAATAAATCTATTGTGGCACGAGCTGTGTAACATGTTGCGCCGTCTTGTTGAAACCACATCTCCTGGACATCATGGTTATTCAATTCAGGAATGAAAAAGTTAGTAATCATGGCTCATATACCGATCACCATTGACTGTAACGTTCTGGCCACCATCGTTTTTGAAAAAGTACGGACCAATGATTCCACAAAGCCCATAAAGCGCACCAAACAGTCAGTTTTTCTGGATGTAACGGTGTTTCCACATACACTTGAGGATTACCTTCACTCCAAATGCGGCAGTTTTGTTTGTTGACGTAGCCATTCAACCAGAAGTGCGCTTCATCGCTAAACAAAATTCAAATCTTGCACGAGTTGGAATTTGTAAGCCACGCAAACCAAGATCCTTCCGCAAAATCTTCACATAAAGTGGATGGGCACAGATCCAATTCCTGTGCTCGATGGCGGATGGACTCATTCGGGTCTTCCTCAATGCTACGCTCTACAGCAGCAATAGCTTCTTCTGTACGCACCGTACAGCGTCTCTGGGGATGCGAGTTATCAATAAAAGTAAACGTGGTGCGTAAACGTTCCATGGTTAATCGAATTAACTGCTCTGATGGACGATTTTGTCGACGATAAAATGGACGTAGTGCGCGGCGATACGTTTTCCGCACAGAACCATTTTTTTCGAAATAAAATTGCACTATTTGCAAGCGTTGTTCAGGCGTGAGTCTATTCATGATGAATTGCCAAACCAAACTGAGAATAAATCACTTGACAGCTGTTAAATCGGTCGCCATCTTGAAAAGTAATGGCAACTTAAAGTTCTATACCTCTATAAAAAAACACCCTTTACATATGTATGTATGTATGTAGCAAAGATTCTATTTTTTCTCTTTTCTATTTTCATTTTTCATGATTTCTTTATTCGGTTTTATTCTTTACCTTTTTAGTTTTTCGTTTTTTTTTTCTTTTGTTTTTGTTTCATTTTTCCTTTCTTTTTGATGATGATTTCAAGCAAAACAAGACAACATCTTAGTTTTATGCCTTTAGGCACGTTTATTGGGCTTTTATTTGCATTAAAAGCAGAATTTTTCTAGGGGACCACCACTACCACCACTACCACCACCATCATCATCATCATCATCTCATGGTTTGTTTCTTATCTTTGCTGTGCTTTGTTTTCGATAACATATGCATCTTCTTCATCTTCTTCTTCTTCTTTAGTTATGGAACCTTATTCTACTTCTACAATTTGGTGGTGTAGCATATGTAAGTGAAAGCCTGTGTTTGTATTATATTTATATGTGCATGACACACATACATACACGTTTTTTGCTTTTATTATTTTCCTTCATTTTCTGTATATGTATGCTCGCTCATGTATTGTGATGTTACAACCCTGATGATGATAACAATAATAATGCCACTCGGCATTGTGTTCTCTCTCTGTGTGTGTGTGTGTGTGTGTGCAGAAAGAAAGAAAGAACGAATAATAGAACGAACTTAGAGAATGGTTTTCATTATTAGGCATATGGATAGTGTATCCTCATTCAACCACCTTATAAATAAAGTTTTCAATTGTTGTTGTTGTTGTTGTTGTTTTTTTGTGTGCTCTTGATAAATATTTTGTTTGTTTTTATCTTTGTTTTGTTTTTGTGGGCTTCTTTCTTGCTTTGGCAAGCATTTCTTATGTTACACTGTGAAATATTTTCTACTGAATTCATTACAACAAATTAAAGATTTTGAATCCTTTTTGGCGATACTCATGCAAAGAGAAACTCTAAATTGCAATAAAAAATTCCTATTTTTTTATGAATTTTTATTCCACATGAAAATAACTAACCAGCGATGTGAGATGTGATGTCCACGCTTAAAATCTCCTGATTTTATAAGAGTGTAGGTGTAGGGTAGGTGTAGGTGTAGGTAGTATGTATGTCGTTATTATTTTGAAAATATATTTTCGTTTTCTTTATGATTTTGTTGTATTCTTTACATTTCTATTGTTGTTGTCCTTCAAGTACATTTTTTTTTTGTTGTTATTATTGTCTTGCCATTGTTTTGTTTTGTCTTTTATGTCTTGTGGTTGGAGGTTTTCTTTTTATGTTTTTGTTGCTTTTAAAATAAATATTGCAATGAATTTATCCACCGTGTGTTTTTGTTATAATATTGGCTTTCAAGTAAAATTATTACCATTCACCATTTCTTGTTAATACACAATGGCCATTACAGTGTTCCAGCATCTTGGTCGGTTATTGAAATCCAGCCATCCATGGCTAAGCATTCATCATAGAAAGGCTTTGTGATTTTTTTTGTTTGTTTTAGACTGTGTGGTTAATGGTTTATTGTTCTTTGTTGTTTTTTTTTTGTTTTGTTTTTTTCTTCTCTTGATACTCATTTTGAAACTTTTAATGAGAATGACTTGTTAAGCTATTCATGTTGCTTCTTCTTCTTCTTCTTTTTAAGCTACTTTATATGTGGCCATAACTCATGGTAGAGGTATTATTAAAGTGCTGGCAAAATGCTCTCGTTATTCAAAGTTCGTTTTTCAACGACATCTGGGTACAGTTGACATCAACAACGTTTTGGCATTAATTGGCCAAATCTTTGCCCATAACATTAAGACATTAAGGCACACTATGCTTTTGGTCTCATTTGTATTGATAGGCATATGCTTTGGATGTGGAACTACAGGATTACTAAGGGATTAATGTATCCAAATATCGTGTCATATGAATTGCTGTGTGTAAACTAAAAATTTTTGCCTGTCATTGAGTTATTTACGACGAGTACAATCTAAAATAGTCCAGAAATTTAAAATCCCTCAACAGCATTTAATACACTGTGTGTGAACACTGCGCTCACACACATGATGGCCAAAGTGAACTCAACTAAATCAACCGTATGAATGAGTTTTTATCTCTTCAGCTAAGGGCTTAACACTCTACCAACATACATATGTACCATACGTATTTGGCAAAACTCGTTGACAATAAATTAGTTTAAATGCCAAAATAAATTCGTGTTATTCTAAAGCAACAAAAAATTTTTTAAAAATTTATCTCTACGGCCACAATATAAAAAGCATATGATACATTTACTCACTTAAATAAAGATTAATAGAAGCAGAGTAATAGAGATAGAGAGTGTGTTCGCAGATAATAAAGGGTGTTTTTTTTATAGAGGTATAGAACTTTAAGTTGCAATAAAACCAACGATGGATTATTCGATTGACATGAATTTTATTTATCCGAAAGACAATCGTGTGGCATTACATTTTAAATATGATTTCTGGCATATGACCGCCACGGCTGGCGCGGATGTAGTCCAATCTGGACATCCAATTTTTGATGACTTTTTCCAACATTTGTGGCCGTATATCGGCAATAATACGGCGAATGTTGTCTTCCAAATGGTCAAGCGTTTGTGGCTTTACCGCATAGACCAATGACTTTACATAGCCCCACAGAAAGTAGTCTAGCGGTGTTAAATCACAAGATCTTGGAAGGCCAATTCACAGGTCCAAAACGTGAAATTAGGCGGTCACCAAACGTGTCTCTCAATAAATCTATTGTGGCACGAGCTGTGTGACATGTTGCGCCGTCTTGTTGAAACCACATCTCCTGGACATCATGGTTATTCAATTCAGGAATGTGAAAAGTTCGTTAATCATGGCTCTATACCGATCACCATTGACTGTAACGTTCTGGCCACCATCGTTTTTGAAAAAGTACGAACCAATGATTCCATCAGCCCATAAAGCTCACCAAACAGTCAGTTTTTCTGGATGTAACGGTGTTTCCACATACACTTGAGGATTACCTTCACTCCAAATGCGGTTGCAGTTTTGTTTGTTGACGTAGCCATTCAACCGGAAGTGCGCTTCATCGCTAAACAAAATTCCCTTATGAAAATCGGGAACAACGGTAATCTCGTTTTGGGCCCATTCGACGAATCTACGCCTTACTTGATGATCGTTTGGCTTCAAATCTTGCATGAGTTGGATTTTGTAAGCCACGCAAACCAAGATCCTTCCGCAAAATCTTCCCTAAAGTGGATGGATCCACAGATCCAATTCCTGTGCTCGATGGCGGATGGACTCAGTCGGGTCTTCCTCAATGCTACGCTCTACAGCAGCAATAGCTTCTTCTGTACGCACCGTACAGCGTCTCTGGGGATGCGAGTTATCAATAAGAGTAAACGTGGTGCGAAAACGTTCCATGGTTAATCGAATTAACTGCTCTGATGGACGATTTTGTTGACGATAAAATGGACGTAGTGCGCGGCGATACGTTTTCCGCACAGAACCATTATTTTCGAAATAAAATTGCACTATTTGCAAGCGTTGTTCAGGCGTGAGTCTATTCATGATGAATTGCCAAACCAAGCTGAGAATAAATCACTTGACAGCTGTTAAATCGGTCGCCATTTTGAAAAGTAATGCCAACTTAAAGTTCTATACCTCTATAAAAAACACCCGTTATTTAAATTTAATACAATTTTATTATTTAAATGCAAAAAAATGAAGAAATTTGCCTGCGAATTTCACCATGTGCAAGTTTAGATAATAAAAATCGAGATTAGAAGTGAGATTTTGTGTGGCATAAAACTTTGGCTTAAAAATGTTCATGAACTTTTCTATAATAATTTATAATCATTTGTTTTAATAATTTAATAATTTTTTGCTTTTCTTTTCGTATCTTTATAGCATACCTGAAGCAATCAATAAGGCCAAATGAAGTAAGTAAGTTTCTTTTACATGAATTCTATGAATCTAATAACCGAAGTTCCATTTAATGCGCACTCTTTAAAGTGCGGTGTATTTATCAGTACAAACGATACAAATTAAATGTAGAGCCTCTAAGAGTCCAGATAATAAAAACTAAATTAAAATTCTTTAAGCAAAAAGTTATTTTATTTTTAAAACTTATTTTTTCTTCGTCTTCATTGATATTGTTACGTTTTTACCTTTTTAAAAACGTTTAAATATGAGTTCGTTAATTGCAAACAAATTAACAACAAATATGTGTTTAATTTCAGTTAAACTCTCTTTATTCCTTACACTACTTTTGTGTGCCACCGTATACAACTTAACGATACAACAATAACAGTCCGTTTATTCGCTTTACTAGTTCACACAAGTATTCACTGGATCTTTACACCCCGACTTATTTTGTTTACGCGCAACTTCACACAAGGCTGACTGAATTCTTACTGACTGCTGCCTGCTTTGTCCAGCCCTTTTATAGTCCGGTCACAACCAGTCTAACGAACATTCTTAAGGTGGAAGTTTTGTGATCTCTATTGCTAATACATTATTGTTTGTGTACTTTGGTTATGATGTCTATCCCTTTTTGTCACATACATGTTGTTGTTGGTACCAGGCGCAACCAGGTTTGTCGTACATGTGTGTGTGTGCAGCTTTAGATAATCAACACATTCATTGTGTTCTTAGTATTGGTGTGTATTTGTATCGTGTGGCTTTTGTTTATCGTTTTTGTTGTTAAACGATATTAGGTCGTTTCGATTTGCGTAACAATATTTATGCCTTTTTAACCTTTCTTCACACTCGAATATTTTTCTTAAAAATTTACAATTAAAGGCTTTTTGTCTTATTAAATATTTCCACTTTTGTGAGAAAACGTCACAATATTATTGGTTAAATTGGTTTAAATATTGAACTTCAAATTAATTCGTTTTTGCTCCCTCTTTTTACCACACAAATATGTTTAATGGCGCATGGCGACACATCAAATTTAACTGATTAAATTGTGCATATGTGTTGATAATATTTGTTTTACTTAGCACAGCAACACATAAAAATTTAACCTTCAAACTGAAATCTATTGTTGTTGTGAATAAGAAAGGAACATATTGTTACGTTTTTACCTTTTTAAAAAAGTTTAGAATAAGAGTTCGTTGATTGCAAACAAAGTAAAAACAAATATGTGTTTGGTTTCAATTAAACTCTTTATTATTCGCACTACTTTTATGTGCCACTGTTACGACTCCAACAATAATTGCTTGTTCACTATTCTACTTTAGACTTCTGTCCGCGCAAACACTAACAACTCTTCGATAGATCTTCACAACAGCGATCTTCAAACCACGACTGTTTAGTTCGCACGTAGCGTGTCTTCACACAAGACACACTGACTGAATTATTACTGCCTCGTTGGCCGCTTTGTCTTGCCTTTTTATATGCGCACGTATTCAGTCTGATGAAGGTTCTTAAAAGAGAACGTTCGGGGTCTCACTTTCTAGAGAACTCTATTGCGACTTCATTGTTGTTTGTGTACTTTGCTTACATTGTTTGTTGTTGCGTTCGCTTACTTGTCTATCTCCTTCTCTTTCATCCTTGTGTACTTGGTTTACGTGTAACAACTTTGTTGTATGTGTTTATAAGGCTTTTTTTGTACAATGGGTCAATTCGACCTCCGGGTACTGTACTTGTCTTTATTGACAAGTACACGACCTCTAACCTTATGTGGCGTTTGTTTCTCGTTAAAGTTAAACGATGTTTTTATATTCGTAACATGTTTTATTCAATGCAGGTAGCAAAAATCTAAAGTATTTTCAAATATACTTCAAATTCAACTCGACCTATACGTGTGAGTATTTTGTACACACACACAAAAACAAAAAAAGATGAGTTTGATTTTTTATTTGAAGCGTGGCCATGCGCCATAATGGCGAAAATCAAAAGTATCTTCATATTCTTCAAACTCTTCTTAGTCTATACGTGTCAGTACAGTTTTACCAAAACATTAACAAAAAAATCGAGTTTGATACATTATTTGATGCGTGGCCAGGCAACTTAACAATTTCATTAATTGTTAAACCTAAAATTATGCTATGAATTTCACGTCGCATATACTAAATAAAGAGTTAATAACATATCAAAGCACTACATATGTACATACACATGCAATTTATTTGCTAAAACACAATTTCAAACTCACACTCACTTACGCATACGTGCACACTCATGTCAAAAGCACTTACATGTTTGCTACAACAATCTACAATTGTTCATTTTATTGTTGTTGTAAAAGGAACAGAGGAGAGACGTTTTGTCAATAATGTTGTATGCCAGCATTGCCATTAGAAAATGCTTACTTGTCTGGTTGTGACAGGAAACGTATAAATAAATGACACAAATGTTGTTGTTGGCCTCATACAAGAATATAAATTCAAGAGTATTAAGGATATTAAAGGAATTTTTTTTTTAAGAAAAATACATATGTATATGTACACATAAATACATGCATATGTATATGTACACATAATATGTCTGTTGTTTGTTACTTTTAATAAAGGGTGTTTTTTATAGAGGTATAGAACTTTAAGTTGGCATTACTTTTCAAAATGGCGACCGATTTAACAGCTGTCAAGTGATTTATTCTCAGCTTGGTTTGGCAATTCATCATGAATAGACTCACGCCTGAACAACGCTTGCAAAATAGTGCAATTTTATTTCGAAAATAATGGTTCTGTGCGGAAAACGTATCACCGCGCACTACGTCCATTTTATCGTCGACAAAATCGTCCATCAGATTAACCATGAAACGTTTTCGCACCACGTTTACTCTTATTGATAACTCGCATCCCCAGAGACGCGGAACGGTGCGTACAGAAGAAGCTATTGCTGCTGTAGAGCGTAGCATTGAGGAAGACCCGAATGAGTCCATCCGCCATCGAGCACAGGGATTGGATCTTGAGTCCATCCACTTTATGAAAGATTTTGCGGAAGGATCTTGGTTTGCGTGGCTTACAAAATCCAACTCGTGCAAGAATTGAAGCCAAACGATCATCAAGTAAGGCGTAGTAGATTCGTCGAATGGGCCCAAAACGAGATTACCGTTGTTCCCGATTTTCATAAGCGAATTTTGTTTAGCGGTGAAGCGCACTTCTGGTTGAATGGCTACGTCAACAAACAAAACTGCAACCGCATTTGGAGTGAAGGTAATCGTCAAGTGTATGTGGAAACAGCGTTACATCCAGAAAAACTGACTGTTTGGTGCGCTTTATGGGCTGGTGGAATCATTGGTCCGTACTTTTTCAAAAACGATGGTGGCCAGAACGTTACAGTCAATGGTGATCGGTATATGAGCCATGATTAACTAACTTTTTCATTCCTGAATTGAATAACCATGATGTCCAGGAGATGTGGTTTCAACAAGACGGCGCAACATGTCACACAGCTCGTGCCACAATAGATTTATTGAGAGACACGTTTGGTGACCGCCTACTTTCACGTTTTGGACCTGTGAATTGGCCTCCAAGATCTTGTGATTTAACACCGCTAGACTACTTTCTGTGGGGCTATGTAAAGTCATTGGTCTATGCGGTAAAGCCACAAACGCTTGACCATTTAGAAGACAACATTCACCGTAGTATTGCCGATATACGGCCACAAATTTTGGAAAAAGTCATCGAAAATTGGGCGTCCAGATTGGACTACATCCGCGCCAGCCGTGGCGGTCATATGCCAGAAATCATATTTAAAATGTAATGCCACACGATTATCTTTCGGATAAATAAAATTCACGTTGTTTTATTGCAACTTAAAGTTCTATACCTCTATCAAAAAAACACCCTTTACATACATATGTATGTATATGCAAACATAGTATGTCTGTGTGTTTGTTACTTTTAATGAAAGCAGAATACAATGCTTAAATAAAATAAAATAGATGATTGACCTTTTTATTTACATTTGTATTGAATTTATGAACATTTATTATTCGATTCTTCGAAAGAAATCTCCTGTATTGTATACACATACAAACACACGTATGTATGCACATATGGATATGTGTTCGTGTAAGTAAATATTAAAATTTAATTTTCCTGCAGATTCTCTCTAACTTTCTAAACATATGTTACTACTCTGCTACTTCTCTCTCAAACATGGCCACCCTTTCACACACACACAGACATTTATGCACTTCCATTTACAGATTTATAACACTGCTATTACAACACATATTCATGATTCCTTCTTCTTCTTTCTTCTTTTTTTGTTTTGTTTTTTTTTTAAACAACAAAAAACAAATGGTATTTAATTTTATGTGCTGTTGTTTGTGTTTGTGTGAATAATTGTGTAGACTTATCACAATAGATGTCAAGTGCTGCTGTTGTGTTGTATTTTCATATCCTGCTACAGTATGTTGTATGTACATACTATATATGCGTTATAAGTATGATGATGTCAGTTAGTTTCTCGTTCTGCGTTCTCTCTCTTTCTCTCTCTCTCTTCTTTCTCTTACAGTTACATACAGGCATACATTCAGTTAAACAAATACAAAAACAAAAACACAGGCACAGACAGCTTGTGTCAAATATTATTTTATTCAGTTATTTAACTGTGTGTTTGTGTGTGTGTACTTAGCAAACATATTCATTTTCTTATGTTAATGCCATGTGTTTAGCAGTCAACACATTCATATATACATACATACATATGCATATGTATGTATATTTGCTTACATTGTTATGCGACAGTTGTTGGTGTCATCATTATTTAAACGTTTTTTTTTGTTTTTATACTCTTTTAACCCTTTTCCTTGTGATATATAATACAGTATTGGCTAAAATAATAAGTATGCTTTAATGTTATTCAAATGAGACACTTTATTAAACAGAAAAATAATCTTTATGTGTAAGTACACATGCATAACATAATTGGTCATTACAACCCTTTAGTCAGGATTACGATTTAGTTTCTCACACCACTCATGTTGTGTGTGTTAATTTTTTATACATGAGTGGCGGGACCTACAGTTTAAAGTCGACTCGGAACGACAGATTTTTGAAAAACTTTTCATCGCAATTTTCATTTTCTCTCAGAGTTTTTGCCAGAAATCTGCTGAGAGGAAGTCGCCGAAGAAATATTTTTTCATATTTCTTTCAGGTGGAGATGCCTGACCTGGGGTTTGAACCGAGGCCTCACGTCTAATAAGCCAACACACTAACTACTACACCACGGCGGCTTCACAAATTTTTGGAATTTATTTTTCGAAACCTTTCAACTAAAACAAAACTAAACATTTTAAATTTTAACGAAACTAATGAATATGAATGCTGCTTTTATTGTACTCAATACTGCTAATATACAGTGGACAGCAAAAGTCTTAGTACGGCAATATACAGTGAGCGCCAAAAGTGAGCAAACACCATTGAAATAATTCATTTTCTTAGGATAGCGAGAAAAGTAAATGAGAATAGTCGAATAAATTTCCAAAAATAAAAACGTTTATTTATTACTTATAAGATGTTAAAACAAAAAAAACCATTCATGATAAAGGAACTTTTTTTATACTTAAGAACTGTTTTATACTTAAGAACAAAAGTGTTGACTCACTTATGGCGCTTATTGTATATTTAACATAGCTTTTGTCCAAGTAGAAAAAAACTATTTTCTAATTTTAATAGATAGACAAAACATATCTTGAAAGAAATTAAAACAACAAAAAACAAAAACAACAATTCATTCAAAAGTGTTGACGCACTTATGGCGCGCAGTGTATTTTAGCAATTTCATTTTAGCCAAAAGTTTGTATAAAAATTTATAGTTTAGTTTCTGTTTTATTATGAAAAAAAAACAATTTTTTAATGTTTTTCATAAAACAAGAGAAAAATAAAAAAAAAGTTTCAAATGACTCCATAGGTACTACCCTCCAAGGAGAAGCCTGAGTAAATTTAAAATTCAAAGGCCTAATATATTAAAAAGTTATTCCCTTGTATTTAGGAGAATATCCCTTAAGGTCAAGCACTCCATTTAAACCACTTGGAATTAAATGTACAAGTTTTGTTTACAGTTTTCTAGTAAAACCATGATTAAGTTTTTCGGTTGACTTTCTTTCAAATGATCTCCTAAATACTCTCTTGCAGTCATATTGGAACATTGTGCAAAAGTATTAAGCTTGTGGGGACTTTTTTGTGAAAATATATTGGAGTATTAAGACTTTGCCTGTCCACTGTACATACTAAATGTGCAATCACAAAAAAAAAAATAAGAAAATAAAATTCACATTCATCATTAATTTCTGGCGTAATGAATGAACATTATAACAAATAGCAGATGTACGTATATACATATATACAGTGGTGGCCACGAATTTAAGACACGACATATGACTGACTTGCTTATGATAATATTTACAATCCTGTAATATCAAAATTGATATTCTTTATTCTTCTATGTACCCTGTAATATAAAGAAAAAGTACCATAATTTTATTTTGTTTCTTTTTACATTTTGTTGCTTTTTGATCATATTATTGTAAAAGCGTTTATTTGAAATTGGCCACGAATTTAAGACATTTCAGAAATATCTGGTTTTTAAGTGATTTTTTGGTGTTTTTTGAAGCTAAACGTTGAGCAACGAATGTTTTATTTTATTTTATGTTGGAATACATAGAAATATTTAATTATAAATGGTCAGAGGTACTTGGAATACCGATGCCGAGCGAAAACTGATCCAACAACTAAAATTTGATGGAAAAATAATAATGGAGATATCCAAGCTGCTTAAATGTTCTAAATGCAAGATTTACAACGTGCTGGAACACATCAAGCAACATGGTACCACCAAAAATGTCAAACAGCAACCTAGAGGCCGAAAAACTACACCCTAAAGTAGCTGCTAATAATCCTTTCACGAACTCAAGTAAAATAAAAAATAAAATTGTATTGGATTTTGGTATCGATATTTCGTCTAGGGCAATAAGAAGATGTCTAAATGAGAAAAACATGCGTGGGTGTATTGCACAACGTAAACCACTTGTCTCAAAAAAATATCAAATCCCGACTAGCATTTTGTCTTGATTTAAATAATATGTAAATAAAAATTCTCAACCAAATATAGGTAGCAAAATATTATTAATTTCTCTTCCTAATATTACTAAAATCTTAAGGAAAATATCATGGACCTAAAATATTTTTGATAAGATGTAAAAATTATCACAAATATGTATATAAGTAAAATGTCGTGTCTTAAATTCGTGGCCACCACTTTATGTTTAAATTTTTTTTTTTTTTTGTATTCAGTCTTTATTTGCAATCTATTTTACAATATTAAGCAAATTTGGTAAAAATATAATACTAATAACTTAAATTATTGATCTTTATCAAGATCAACATAATAAAAAAAAAACATTTTTTATGATGTATGTTTAAATGGAAAAAATAAATTGGAAAAGACACTTTATTTCATAAATTCTTTAAATATTTCCCAGTTTTACCAAAAATTATCACAGGTAATAAATACAATTTTAGTTAATTTTTTCTCATCGATAAATTACTTGCTTAATATATATAATTTTATGCAGACTTTACATGTTTGTTTTGTAAAAGAAAAAAACATGATACTTCACTAGTCTAGTGTACAATTACTTACAATTTTACACTTCCTTAAAAAAAGAATAAAAAAAACTGTTCCAGTTTTGCTAGGTTTTTGTGTATAAAATTTCCACTCCTGATAAAAGAAACTCCCTTCATTTGTTTGTTCATTTTAACTTCTTCTTTTTTTTTTTTGTATTTATTTTGCAACGGTATTCTTGTTTTAATTCTTTTTCTTTTTTTTTTTTGTGGTACAAAAAACTTAAAAACCTTGATAGCATCCTTGATGTCATTTTTATTCTTAAGTTTTATTAAAAATAAAATAAAATGAAATAAACTGGGAAAAAGAGAAACAAAACTAGCAACACCTTGACTGTGCGATGTATTTTTTTCCACTTTTTTTTCTTGAATTTTACTGATCAAAAATCTTGAAAAAAAAATATATGAAAATACAGACAGAATGCTAAGAAAACATGTTTTATTTTTTTCCTTCTCTTCTTCTTCTTGTATTTAAACTAAAATTAAAGTTAACAAACAAAATCATTTTATGACTGCTAAAAAAAAAAAAAACGAAAAAATTAAAAACTTTTTCAACAAAAAAAAATTCATCTCAATGTCATCAACATGGTTTGTTTTACCAAATCAAGCAACCACCAAAAACTATAGCACAATGCAACACTGACAACAACAACAACAATTTAACCACAATAAGTTTCTTTTTAAGTCTACGAACTGAAACAATGTCAGCCAGCTAGTCAGCATGGCCAACCATTGCACATTTCGCTTAAGAAAAACGGAGAATCTTTTTCATTTTTGGCTAGAATGCTTTTTTTTTTGTTTTCTTTTGTCACTATTTTGGACATGTATGGGAGCTGAAGTTTTTGTCCAGCAACTTTTGACCATATGTTCACAAACAAGTTCAAAAGTCCTTGAATAAAAAAGAAAAAATAAAAATAAAAAGAAGCTAAATTGTTATCAACTGTTGGATGTTACATTTCTCTCTTTCCTAATGGAAAATTTTTGTATTTTAAATCATTTTGTTATTTCTTTTAATTTTTTAATTGTATTTTCATTCATTTAACAAATTAAATACTTTTTTTTAAAAACTTTTGCAACACAAGTCAATTCAGTAAAATATTTTAAATGATGGTGGTTTTTCTTTTATTCCGTTTTGTTTTGTTTTGTTTTATTTTTCTTTGTAAGAAAATTCTTTTGGGAGATAGGGTACCTTTCGGCATTTTTTTTTTTTACCGAAAGTCCTTTTCTTATCGCGGATGAAATGAAATTACAATGATATTATATGGACTCATACCTATGTACAGTGTTGGAAAAAATAATAGTAACGCATCAAAAAACGTTGAAAACATCCTCATATCATTAGGGACCCACCGCCACCCTGTTTGACTGTCTTTTTTGTGCATTTTGCATCAAAATCTTTATTGGCAGGGCGACGTACAAAATATTTTCCGTCTGATGGAGCACTTTGTTCCAATTTTTCCGACTTTGGTGTTATCTGGCAAATTGTAACCTTTTTTGTATATTTTTGTTTTAATTCTTATGGTACTGCTTGTTACTGGAGCATCTAGTATATTTTTAAGCCCATTAGATGACTCAAAAAATTTTTTTTTGGAATGACAATAAAATTTGATCAAAACGCGTGGACGTTTTCCTCTTTCTTCCTCTAGTTTCGATATTTTTTGTATAGTGAATCACTTAAATAATTTATGTTTAGAACACTTCATTATGTGGGCTATTTTTCCAAGTGATAAGCCATCAGATTTTAACTTAATGGATGACATTTCTTTCAGCATCAGTGGTATGAACACCTCGACCCATTTTTTTGAAAGATTTAAAACACACTCAACACGAAGATTTTACAAATGGTCCAAAAAAAAGTTATTTTAACTCAATTTTTGCCACTTCTAAATATTTCATGTAAAAAGTTTATTTTTTTTAAATTTAAACACGATTTTAGAAAAACGTTTCTATTAATTTTTCCAGCTAAATTGCGTATTTTCTTACTTTTTCCTAAAAACTAATAAATTAAAAGAGAAGAAAGCAATATAAAGAAAGCAAATAATAAAATCCCATTACATTAGCAAGAATTTGACAGTAATTTCCAACAATAAAAGTTTATAACGAAAAAGTATACAACATTTTAATGATAATCGTTTCTATTATGTTTTCCAACACTGTATGTTAGACAAATACACAAAAGTTATTAAAAACGAGATTAATGGCAGTCTTTCCGCAAGATGTCACACTTATTTAGTTGGCCATTACAACCTCTTAGACACGATTATGAGCTAGTTTCTCACACCACTTATGTAGTGTGTGTTAATTTTATGCATAAATGGCGGAACATACAGACGACAGAGTTTTGGAGAAACTGCTTCAATGCAATTTTATTTATTCTCAGAGTTTTTGCCAGAAAACTGCTGAGAGGAAGTCGCTGAAGAAATATTTTTTTCTAATTTCGCTATGTTGGGCTGGGCTTTAAACCTACTAGCTTTAAACTTACCAGACTACGGCAACTTCCGCAAGTTATCGTACTTGAAAATTCATTAGAATATTTCCTTACTGACTGCAGCTTCTTCAATACATACACATGTATGTTCTGTGTAAACATCCACATAAGTACCTACATGTATACTAAAGGGTCCGCCAAATAACTGATTTTATTTTGAAAATGCTTTAAAAACAAAAACTACTGAATATTTTCTCAAATTTCTTTTTTTATTTGAAAGTACAATCCTTCCGGTTAATAATGGCAAATAATTTCATTCAAACGGCTGTCTCGGCTGGCCATGCAGTAGCCTACATGATCGGTCCAGTTTTTAAGCACATTATCGATTGTGTGCAGCTGTATTTCACCAACGGCTTCACGAATATTGTCCTTTAAAGCGTCAATTGTCTCTGGCTTGTCGGCGTAAAACTTATCTTTGACGGCACCCCACAAATAATAGTCCAACGGTGTCAAATCGCAGCTCCGAGGTGGGCAAACGACATCAGCTCTGCGGCTGATAATGCGATCTTCAAAAACAGGGCGCAAAACATCGAGTGTAACTTCGGCTGTGTGGCACGTAGCGCCGTCCTGTTGAAACCAAATGTTGCCAATATCCTCCTCTTTAATTTTTGTTAACAAAAATTCGTTCAACATGGCCCGATAACGATCGCCATTGACTGTAACGGCCACTCCTTGCTTATTTTCGAAGAAAAATTACCCAATTATGCCTCTGGACCAAAATCCGCACCAAACAGTGACTCGTTTTGGGTGCGTCGGCTTTCCAATGTATGCGTGCGGATTTTCTGTGCCCCAAATGCGACAGTTTTGCTTGCTTACATACCCGCCAAGATCAAAATGAGCTTCATCTGAAAAGATGATTTTTTTTTTGCCAAAATCGGCATCTTCTGGTGTAGGCTACTGCATGGCCAGCCTAGGCAGACATTTGAATGAAATTATTTTCCATTATTAACCGGAAGGATTGTATTTCAAAAGAAATTTGAGAAAATATTCAGTAGTTTCTTATTTTAAAGCATTTTCAAAAAAAAAAAGTTATTTGGCGGACCCTTTATTTGTAAATACATGTTTATATTTGTACTTTGAAGAATTCCTCAAGTATCCTTATGCATATCTAGACTTAACAGCTTTTCACTGTTTTAATTGAAGACAGGCACACAGACAATCTGTATGTAAACGACATGATTTATAAATCGCTGAAGAAAATCTTAACATGCTACCACCACTGATGGTTTCATATACGATTTAATGTTTGTTGTTGTTGTTGGTGCTGTTGATCACAGTACTACTGGTTCTGTATGATGTATGATGACAACATATTTTGTGATTCTGGTTTATTAGCAAAACAGCGACAGGCAATTTGTTGCGTTGAGTGCCATGAAATTGACACTCAATATTTGTTTTTTGTGTGAATCGTATGAATATTTAAATGTTTAAAATGCAAATGCAATTGCAAATGTAAATTGTTGGTGTTGTTGTTGCTGCTGTTGCTGATGTAGCCATAGTAGCGAAACAACTCAATTAACCTCGACCTTCGTTAAAAAGGCTTGAGCGATATTTTAACTGTGACTACAACCACGATGTTGATGTTATTGTTGATGATAATGATGATGATGAGTTTAGCAACAATTGTGTGCCATAAAATAGCACAAGTATTTATAAAAAAAATATTTCTCATTTGTTTTATTAACGATGCTAGTTTCTTTAGCTTTATTGTTGCCATTGTTGATAAATACAATGACGTCATTAATAAATAATTTGCATTTAAAATAATTTTACTAGCAACACTTAAACACTTAACACTTGTGCATTTAATGAATTCATTATTAATTTAAAGAACTTTTAGACAAATTCAAGGTTATAAAGCCATAATGAAATATTAAAAAAAATAATAAAATAAACAATTCAAGCCAACTTTTAATTTTCAGGTTCAAATACAAATATGTATGTATGTACACATAAAATAAAAATGAAAAAAAAATTAAAACAAATCATGTCATCAATATTCTATTTGTTTACAAACTGACCATCGTAAATGCCATAATCGAAAACAATTCATATATGAATTTATATTGTTTGTTTGGCTTTACTTCTAAAGAAAAATAAAAACATTATCGTAAACCATACATAATTAATTATAAATTAAATGCACGCACTTTTTGCGATTTTTCTTCTTCTTCTTTTGATTCTTCAGAGCTTCACATAAAACAAAACACCGGTCAACCACATAAAACGCCCTCTTGTTAATAATGAACACATTCAGTCATGCATTCGTTGGTGTGTTTATAATGTTTAGGCCAAAAAAACAAAAAAAAAAGAGAAAAAGAAGAAGAAAAAAAATAGCAAAACTAAAAAACATTAAACTTGGTACGCATGCTCAACAAACAAAACCATTGTCAATGTTAAAAGAACGACCATATGCATACCCGACTTGTTGTCGTTTAGTCAAGCCAAAAAGGCGAAACTAACTTTAGCCAGCACACGTACGCTCAGACAAAAATGAGTTTGAGTGTGTCGTCTGAATGTGTATGTTGGTTGGCTGGTCTATACTAAGTCCACCAATGCTGATTATTTTGTATGCTGTTGTTGTTGTTGTCGTTTTTTTTTCTTCTTCTTCTTCTTCTCATAAATAAAAAACCTGTATTTTTCTTAATTGCTTCGATTAAACACTTGGTTAGCAGGCATTTTATATATGTATGTATACATACGTATGTATGTATATGTATATGTTTGTTGTTGTATTACAACAAATGATCTTGCTAGATGCCACAAATGTTTTTTTTTATGCACATTGTTTGTTTATTATTCATTGTTGTTGTATTTGTTGCTGTTGTTGCATTTAATGTTTTAAGTCTCGTTTTCATTTCAAGAACCAGGTCAAGGTTACATGCATATGCGGCTTTGTATTTATAACAACAACAACAATGACAACAACAACTACAACAACAACAATTGCTACTATGGCAACTATAGCTCAACTCAGCCTCGCTTGCCATAAACGTAATACATGCTTGTGGTTGTTTGGTTGTTAGCTGGTATTCCTTCAGCCAAAGTCAACGTTTAAAGTCAAGTTTTAACATTTTTTTCTTCTTTCGTCTCTCTTTTGTTTTTTTTGCAGCGTTGCTGTGATAAAACAACATGATTTCATGTCTGATAGTTGCGTGCCATGATCAAACATGTTTTAAACTTAAATTGTTTGATGTCATACTTTTGTTTGACTCTCTCTCTCTCGAACTCTACGGCTTAAATCTGGTTAAATTCATGTTGTAGGAAAGTTGGTTACAAACACAACACACTTTTGCAGTATTATTCAGTTAATTTTGAAAGATTTTCTCTCTCTTTTGGTTTTCGCTCATAAAGTGTAGGATCTTATCTAAATAAGAGACGTATGTTAATGTGTTTTTTTTTTGATTTATTACTGGCTATACTTAAAACATAATTTAGCTTCATTACTTTTATGTTTAGCCTTTAACAAGTTTTTTTATTTACAAAATTTAATATACATTTTAAAAGTATAATTATTAGAGTTTGGCTGCCTTCCAAAATGTATCAATACAAAGTTTGTATGCAGTTCTACTACGGTATATAAACTTTGTTGATATGCAAAGTAACCAAACCATGCATCAACAATAAATCCGATGCCTGATTGCTGTTTGACTGCGTTAAAAATACACATTGACAACGTTTTGAAATGGAATACATTGTATATATTTTGTACAGCGGCATTATGAAACACGATACTTTGTTCAAAACACAAAGCAACTAAAATTTTGGAAGGCAGCCTTTTTATTCACTTATAAACGTACATATGAACACCACTGAGGCAATACCGCTTCATATGGGGATAATCTTAGCTGTCATACATACATAATACATAATTGGCCATTGCAACCCTTCAGTCAGGATTACGGCCTAGCTTCTCAAACCACTTATGTTGTGTACGTTAATTCTTTACATGAGTGGTAGGACCTACAGTTTAAAGTCGACTCCGATCGACAGATTTTTGAGAAACTTTTCATGACAATTTTATTTATTCTCAGAGTTTTTGCCAGAAATCTGCTGAGAGGAAGTCGGCGAAGAAATATTTTTTCATATTTCGTTTTGATGTCTGACCTTAGCTGTCAAATTTCTTTAATTCGCATCATCTTATTGAGACTTCATGTCGTTAATACAATTATTATCAACAATTTGAAAATAAAAGCAGTCATCAAATAAGATATCGTAATCTGCAAATAAGAATTAAATCAAACACGAGCCAAATAGTAATTAAATCAATCTTAGACAGCTCTGCCAAGGATGTCATGAAAATCCTAGTCGCTTTATGATAAGATCAGGGCACCTCCTCCCCAGTTTCACAGTTCCTAGAGGAGGCATTAGCCGGAATGGCGAGTCTTTCGACAGATATACCGAAAGGAAAGTTGACCATAAGTGAGTCAGTCCTCTTCCTGTCCAAACCTGCCATGCAGAGTCTAGCAATATTGTACGTAGCTTCCTGCTGCCCATGAGATTGAGCTTCCCCGTAATATCCAAATTAGCTCTTAATATTCCCATGTAATTATGATGTGATTCTCAAGTGAGACTCCGTATACTTTCTACTTAAGACATTTTTTTAACATACATAATTGGTCATTACAACCCTTTAGTCAGGATTACGACCTAGCCTCTCTAAAATCTCTTGTTCGGAATAGAATTTAAACTGCAGGTCCCACCACTTACAGTCACACAGATAATTATACGTACCACCTAAAAATCATATTTTTTTAAATGATAAAAGTCAATTAATTTTTGCGCCAAATTTTTTGTTTTCCGTCACAGCCGAACAAATTGTATTTTTTATCATCACTAAATAATACATTCGCCCAAAAATCAGTTGACTTGTCCATATATTATTGGGCGAATTCCAATCGTGGCTTTTTTCACGGCACTCGGCTGCGGAAACCGTTTTTTTTCAAAATACTTCGAACTGTTTCGGAATGCACAATAACACTGTGATCACTTTCTGCGGTATTTCGTATTTCTACGGCTGTAGTCCTAGGATTTTTATCCACAATATATTTTATATACCAGGCTATCCATGGAGAAATTTTATACGAAATATACGTCGTACGTATAATTTTCTGTGATGCCGTATTGGTTTTAAGCAAACTGCACTCACAAATTCATAGATTTTGGAAATCTTTTTTCTTTATTTAAGTAAGTGTGTCGTTACAGACGCTAATGTAATGAAATTTTAGATTAGAAGTTCATTACTTTTTAAAAATATGATTTTTAGGGGGGACACGTATAATTATCTGTGTGACTGGTATGTATAAAATTAACAGCCACATTATTTATTTTACTTTGAGTAATATAAACACTTCTAACAAAATATTTAAAGCCTGTTGAGTTGGCATATTCAGTTGTACTCATAATCATGTCATAGGTTAGGTTAGGTTAGGTTAGAGGACGGGTACTTGTCAATTAAGACAAGTACAGTACCCGGAGGTCGAATTGACACATTGTACAACGTCCTAGTTTCTCACACCACTTATGTTGTGTGCGTTAATTTTATACATGAGTGGTGGGACCTACAGTTTAAAGTCGACTCCGAACGACAGATTTTTGAGAAACTTTTTCATGACAATTTTATTTTACTCTCAGAGTTTTTGCCAGAAGTCTACTGAGAGGAAGTCACCGAAAAAATACTTTTTGTATTTTGTGTTTGATGCCTGGCCTGGGGCTCGAACCCATGCTTTTGCGTCTAATAAGCCAACACACTACCTACTAGACTACGGCGACTTCCAGTGAGTTAGTCCTCTTCTTGTCCAAATGTCTCATGCAGAGTCTAGGAATATTGCAATTACCTTCCTGCTGCCAATGAGATTGAGCTTCACCGTAAAATGAGTGGACAATATCCAAATTAGCTCTTAATATTCCCATGTAATTCTGATGTAATTCTCAAGTGAGACTTCGTATATTTTCTGCTTAAGATTTGATGAATCCTGTATATTTCTTATTTTACTTTGAATAATAGAAACTCTTCCAACAAAATATATAAAGCCTGTTGGCATATTCAGTTGTACTCATAATCATGTCATAATCGCCCAAAATAAATTTTTTATTTTTACTTGAATTCCTCATTTCTCTAACAATGTTTCTTAAAAAGTTACTAATAAATGAACATGATGACCTAAGTGAAGCTCCATTGCATTTGTATAAAAAGTGATTTTTCTCGAATGCATCGTTCCTGGACTTTTATTGCTTGGAACCACTGATTTTATGAAATGACGGGTGTTTATGTTACCCCCTTTAAATGCAGAGAATTTTTGTATGATTAAATAACGTTTTCTTTTCATTCTTTCAGTCAAGTGCAAAAAGAAATTGTAATGCTTAATAACAAAAAAACACCTGGATATGACCGAATAACAGCAACAGTTGCTAAAAGTCTGCCAAAAAAAGGTATACTTTTTCTGACTTTAATTTTCAACTCAATTTTAAGGTTACAAAACTTCCCAAATCAATGGAAATACGCTGAAGTTATTATGGTACCCAAACCAAGCAAGCCAGAAAATGTTGTTTCATCTTACCGACCTATTAGTCTTTTAACCACTTTCTCAAAACTATTTGAAAGAATATTCTTACGGAGGTTAATTCCAATACTAGAAAGAAAAAGCATAATTCCAGAACATCAGTTCGGATTTCGACAACATCATGGTACTCCCGAGCAATGTCATCGTATACTCAACGTGATAAGAGACTCTTTAGAACGTAAACAATACTGTTCAGCTGTATTTCTCGACATTCAGCAGGCCTTTGATCGAGTATGGCACCAGGGAATTCTATTTAAACTAAAGAAGTTGCTTCCAGCTCCATATTATTTGTTTTTTAAATCCTATTTAGAAAAAAGATTCTTTTACGTGAAAGTTAACAGCGAAATGTCAGATATATGTTCTATAAAAGCGGGTATTCCTCAAGGCAGTGTTCTAGGACCTGTTCTTTACACCATATTTACATATGATATGCCTACAAATGAAAATGTAACTGTCGCAACATATGCTGATGACACTGCATTAGTAGCAGCGAATGATTCACCTACCATTGCGTCAGAAATTATTCAACAGCAACTTAATGATATCGAAGGGTGGTTGAGAAAATGGAATATTAAAATAAATACCGACAAATCCACACATATTACTTTTACTCTAAGAAGACAAGATTGTCCAGCTGTTGCTTTAAATGGTACAGTTATTCCTAAACGAACAACTGTCAAATATCTTGGTCTCCATCTCGACCGACGAAACACATGGAAAAAACATATACAGTCTAAAAGAGAACAATTAAAGATAAAAACGAGAAAAATGTATTGGCTACTAGGTTCTAAATCTGAACTATCACTAGAAAATAAGCTCTTGCTTTACAAAACGATATTGAAACCTGTTTGGACTTACGGAATACAGCTTCGGGGCACCGCTAGTAATTCAAATATTGAAATCCTTCAAAGATACCAATCTAAAACACTAAGATTAATAGCAAACGCTCCTTGGTTCATAACAAATAACAATATTCACAAAGACTTACAGATTCCAACAGTTAAAGATGAGATAAACAAACATACTTCTAGATACTTAGACAGACTCAGTACTCATAGTAATCCTTTAGCAATATGCTTGTTAGATGAAACCGAAGAAGTCAATAGACTTAAAAGGTTTCATATATTAGATTTACCTTACAGAAAATAATCTCCTACAATTTATTTAATTTGTAGATATTTTACTGGATAAAGATCCAGACTAGGTTAAGTTAAAATAAGATTATAAAATTTGCTTATTGTTGTAAAAACAGATTGTAAATAAATGAATTATAAAAAAAAAAAAAAAAAAAAAAAAAAAAATTCTTTCAGTCTGTCTCTCTCTCTATCTCTCTCCTCTCTCTCTCGTATAGAATTATTTTTTTTTATTGATTAATAAATCCGTTTTCAAAGTCAATAATGAATTGTATTTTTCATTTTTTTTTTTTTAGTTTTTCTCTCCTTTTTTCTTATTTAATTTCGTATACTAAATGCCAATCAATAGAAGAGTTAGTGTATATGCGTGTATTTTTGAATAGTTTTTTTTTATTTGTTTTTGTTTTTTTTGTAATCTTTTGAAAATAACCCTGATTGTTCTAAACATAGTCACAAATACCGAATCATTTGCACAATTGCAATCAGAGAAACAATGTCACACATACTATAGCAGATGCACTAGTACCGAGACTCACACACTTACTCACTTTGTGTATTAAAACGTTGAACATTTTTCATGCAACAGATGTTTAAGCAAACGATGTGTGAGTTTTTTTCGTTTTTTTTCGTTTTTTTAAAGAATAAAAAAAACAATGTTGTTGCGTTTTGCCATGTTTTGAAAATCATTGTCATTTTGGTTTTTAACTTTGCTTTTATTGTTGTTGCTGTTGTTGTTCTGTGTTCATGATACAGCAATATCAAGTGCAACCACATTTTCAAAGATATTTGTTGCTATTGTTTGTTATACATACGATCATTAAAATACATGCGTAACAATCTGTGCATGTATGTATATGGTTTATGTGATTAAGTGTCGGTTTTTTTTAAGTTTTAAGTTTATTTCATTAATTCATCGTAATCGTTTGTAGAACAATGATAGGAACAAAAAAAAAATTCTAAAAATTCTTTACATTCAATTACTTTTCCTTTGGATCATGGACTTTGAAATCAAAAATCAAAATTTATTACAAATAAGAGTAGATATGGAATTTAAATAGCTGGGGAACATTCCCAATACAACTGAAGGTTTTTACTATAAAAGTTATCAAGTCGTATGATCAATATCTATTCAAAATGTTTAATACTCATACGCCCCAAAAATAATAACGAGAGCTGTTATTTACTTACATAAAGGGTGTTTTTTATAGAGGTATAGAACTTTAAGTTGGCATTACTTTTCAAGATGGCGACCGATTTAACAGCTGTCAAGTGATTTATTCTCAGCTTGGTTTGGCAATTCATCATGAATAGACTCACGCCTGAACAACGCTTTGCAAATAGTGCAATTTTATATCGAAAATAATGGTCGTGTGCGGAAAACGTATCGCCGCGCACTACGTCCATTTTATCGTCGACAAAATCGTCCATCAGAGCAGTTAATTCGATTAACCATGGAACGTTGTGGCACCACGTTTACTCTTATTGATAACTCTCATCCTCAGAGATGCTGTACGTTGCGTACAGAAGAAGCTATTGCTGCTGTAGAGCGTACCATTGAGGAAGACCCGAATGAGTCCATCCGCCATCGAGCACAGGAATTGGATCTTGAGTCCATCCACTTTATGGAAGATTTTGCGGAAGGATCTTGGTTTGCGTGGCTTACAAAATCCGAACTCGTGCAAGATTTGAAGCCAAACGATCATCAAGTAAGGCGTAGATTCGTCGAATGGGCCCAAAACGAGATTACCGTTGATCCCGATTTTCATAAGCGAATTTTGTTTAGCGATGAAGCGCACTTCTGGTTGAATGGCTACGTCAACAAACAAAACTGCCGCATTTGGAGTGAAGGTAATCCTCAAGTGTATGTGGAAACACCGTTACATCCAGAAAAACTAACTGTTTGGTGCGCTTTATGGGCTGGTGGAATCATTGTTTCGTACTTTTTCAAAAACGATGGTGGCCAGAACGTTACAGTCAATGGTGATCGGTATATGAGCCATGATTACAAACTTTTTCATTCCTGAATTGAATAACCATGATGTCCAGGAGATGTGGTTTCAACAAGACGGCGCAACATGTCACACAGCTCGTGCCACAATAGATTTATTGAAAGACACGTTTGGTGACCGCCTAATTTCACGTTTTGGACCTGTGCATTGGCCTCCAAGATCTTGTGATTTAACACCGCTAGACTACTTTCGGTGTGGCTATGTAAAGTCATTGGTCTATGCGGTAAAGCCACAAACGCTTGACCATTTGGAAGACAACATTCGCCGTATTATTGCCGATATACGGCCACAAATGTTGGAAAAAGTCATCGAAAATTGGACGTCCAGATTGGACTACATCCGCGCCAGCCGTGGCGGTCATATGCCAGAAATCATATTTAAAATGTAATGCCACACAATTATCTTTCGGATAAATGAAATTCATGTCAATCGAATAATCCATCGTTGGTTTTATTGCAACTTAAAGTTCTATACCCCTCTATAAAAAACACAGTAGTGATGGAATAGTGAAACATGATCAATAAAATTAAAAACAATGTTCTGCTCTTCCATGCAGTAACCAATTAAAATTAAAGAAAATTATTTACAAACGTTTATGGCACTTATTTATAATTGTTATAATTAAGTTGCTTTCTTCTAATTGTCGATATGAAATGGCGTTTTCTTCTTCTTGTTTTTGTTGTTTTTAATGCTGTCACATGCATAAACATGGCCATACTACCATTTGACACGTACAAATGAAAGCCTACAGTCAGTCTGATTATTAACATTTACTGTGTATTAAATGTAAGGAAAATACAACAAAAAAAATTATTCTTGAATAGCCTTTAGGAATTTAGTTTATTTATTTTTATGTTATTGTTGTTGTTGTTGTTGTGTTCTTGTAGACTAAAGTGATGTGTCCATATCATGTATTTTATATACTCTGACACCAACAATAAACACAAAACACACACACTTACACATGCTTTAACATGCCTTGTTTGCCCATTAACCTACAAACTGTGTTGTGATCCAAAGTCACAAACAACAAGTGTTTGTAGACAAACGGGGCGAATTAAATATTCTTGAAGGAGAAGAACTTTTTTTTACCCTCAACACACCACCTTCCCCTCCTCCGTCTTTTCTGTTCTTTTCTTTGCAAATTTCATTTCAATGATAGTTATTGTGGCTGCTTAAATGATGACACATACAAAGTGTGTGTCTCTGTGTGTGTGTATGTATGTGTGGCTGTGGTTCGTTGGATAGCGTATGCGTTCAAGAATAACCTTGGCGACAACAACAATACAGGCGAGTGTGTATAATAAAATTAAAAATATATATTTATACCAAGCATATGCACGCATACATAAACATAAAATAAATATTTTATATGAAAGCAAAGAAAAGAAAAATGTTAAGTCCGCAGAACGAAGAGTCATCTGCAATCACAATGTAGATAAAACAGTTTCAATGCAAAGAAATACTATGCATGTACTGTACATAATAATTCCTATATATTAAAATAATTATTATTATTATTTAATATTACAAAATGTATTTATAAAAATATGTTTTTTTATTTACAAAGTTTTAATTGTTTAGAATTTATCTTCTTTTAGAAGAAGAATAAATTTTATTTCACAGGCATACAGTTTTACTTTAAAATTGATTTGTTTGTTTATATTGTTGTATTTACGCACTCACATACATACATAGTACGTATAAGCCTCAGGGACAAGGTTGAAAATATTCTCGCTGCAACAATTGCTAAACAAATTACACTGAAATACACACACACACACTGACTTATCGATACTTACATGTCGATTTGTGTCGTTCTTTATTGCTGTTGTACTAAATATCAAATCTCATCGATGGCATTACATCAACAGAAACAACAGAAAATGTATTTTTTTTTGCTGGTTCAACTGATCTTGAACCAATTTATGTTTCATATTCCATATTGTATACAATAATTAAACCGTAGATAATTTATAATAAAAAATAATTTATAAATATGCTGTCGTTCAATACAAAAAAAATGCTAAACATGATTTTATTGTTAAAATCACTTTTTTCGATCTGACAACCACGTTATAGCAAAAACTACTTGACCGATTTCTCGCAAATTTGCGATAATGTTCCTAAGACGATAATTCATAATTTTATTAAACAATTAAGATAGGAAAAATAGGTGAAAACGCCGCCATTTTAGTTATATTAGTTGTGCTACACTGAATTATTCCCTTACTCATGCTTACTCTTATTCTAACAATGTATACAATTTCCATGACCATTGTTTTGTTGAAGTGTTAAGAAAAAAAGTTTATTTAACGCTTGTAATTGTAAATAAAAAAAAGGGTTGACTGGTTAACTGTTTACATAAGCATTTACCCAACGTGTAATTAAAACATATTCAGGAAAACATTGTCATGCTTTGCATTTTAAACGTAAATATTCATTAAAAAGAGTTTTTTTTTGTTTTGTTCTACCACACTTTAAATTTACATTGAAGGTGAAAACAAAAATTCTAGGTGAAGATTTGTGCAAAAAAAAAATTAAATAAAAAACAATTTTCTACACTCATATGTATGTACATGCGTACATATGGTACGTATCATCACTAAATTTGAAATAAATTTTTACAATTGAATATTTTATAATATTCTGTGTCTAATTGAAATACCTTCCCATAATCTTTAAGAAACCCATACAAATTGTTTGCAATATCCACGAAAGTTTTCTGTTCACTTTTTAACACAACAATTGAATGAAATATTGGCTTATTTTCAATCCTTGTTTGTTTTTCCATGGTATTGCTCTGACAACAACATTATTGCAGTATTACAATATACAGTAGGACCTTGATTATCCGTGATTCGATTATCCGGCAACATCAATTATCCGGGATGGAAAAAGAAAATTTTTTGCATCGACTTAATTTTTTTTTTGGATCGACTTAAATTTTTCTGCATCATTTAACCGTGATTATAATTATAAGCAAAAAAATTTTTCTATTATTTTGGACAAACAAGCGAAAAAGGGGAATTCCCTTTTTAGTATACGATGAGTCAGAATCATACGCGTAAACCTGTTTAGTTTAATTTAGAAATTTCAGAAGTGCGGTTTTTTTAATATCCTTGAATTATTTAGTTTTTATATAAATATGTACATATTCATTTATTCACAAATAAAAATATCTATTAAAAAACTAGCCAAAATTGTTACTCAATTAACCGGGAAAATCGATTATCCGGAATGCTTCCGGTCCCGACCATCACGGATAATCAAGGTCCTACTGTATTTGGCAAAATGTGTTGATTTTAATTCATTTGTTTTCTGTTTGAAAACATGGCTACAACCATGAAACTAATATCCATTGTTTGGTTGTTTGTTTTTGTATAAGAATTCCATCTTAGGAAAATTAAGAATGAAGCAAAATTTTTCATTGCATTGACGTTCTATTGACTAATTCTTTACGTGCCTATTTGGGACTAATTACGATACTTAGTTACTAAATAGATTTCAAATGCATTTACAAGCTACAACAAAAATACTAGAGTTTCTGACTTACTTACACACCTATGACAAGAAGCGCTTAATTAAGCGCATAAATTTTCTTTAAAAATTAAATTTTTAATTTTATATTCAATTCATATACATACATATGTACATTAGGGTGGCCCCATTTGTATGGAGAAAAAGGATAAGGTATAGATGTTCCCAACTAAAATGAAAATTTGATTCATATTAAGACTACGTTTCTCAATTTTTTCGTCCTGGGGTCAATATTTGGTGAGCTGGATCAAAGGATAAAAAGGTCCTTTTTTGAGGTTTTTTGGAGTTTTTTCATATTTCTTCCAAAGGAACTATATATAAATTTGGTATCATATGAAAGGTCTTTAAGAGGCGCTTTCAATAGGTTATCAGAAATTTAAAAAAAAAAATTAAAATTCAAAAATTTTGAAAATTTCGGACAAAATGTTTGTTTTTTTAATTTTTTCATAGAATTTACTTAACGAAATTGTTGAAAACAAACATTTATTTTAGTCGGGAACATTCGCAACTTTTATTTTGGGGCCACCCTAATGTACATACTACGAATATTTCTACATACATACATACATATTTGGTCATTACAACTCTTCAGTCAAGATTACCACTTATGTTTTGTGTGCAAATTCTTTAAATGAGTGGTGGAACCTACAGTTTAAAGTCAACTCCGAACGACATATTTTTGAGAAACTTCTCATGGCAATTTTATTTACCCTCAGAGTTTTTGCCAGAAATCTGCTGAGAGGAAGTCGCCGAAGAAATATTTTTTCAAATTTCGTTTTGATGTCTGACCAGGGATTTGAACCGTGGCCTTACGCCTAATAAGCCGACACACTACCTACTAGAATAAATTCATGCTCACTAAAAATATAGATTTTAATTATTTCATCTTAAAACTACAGTAATCCTTCGATTAACGTCGCCTCGATTAACGTTGTTTCGATTTACGTCGTCAAATTTTTTGTTCCTTCTAACATCAATTTGTGTCGTCATTCGATTTACGTCGGCTTTTTTTGGAACCAACTGCCACGTAAGTCGAGGGATTACTGTACTGCGTATTATAGCGTATAACAATGTTTTTGAAAATAATTTAAAATTGCAGAAAGGCTACAACAAACAATGTTAAGGGACATGCACATGAACATTGTGAAATTTCTCTTACATTCTAAACAAATTAATGTAACATTAAAAATCTCTTCTCTTGTAAATTTCTCTTATATTAAGAAAAGAAAAATATGAAAAAAACTTTCTCTTTTTTTCGCCGAGCAAATGTACAAATATTTTATAACAGTTACCGTATTTGACCTCTCTCGCATGAACCATGAATGGTAAACATTTGGCAAATAAATTGAAGGGAAAAACCTTTTACCAGCAGCAGCATTTTTCTTCTTTGATGCTGTGCTGGTATAACAGTTTAAATTGCAAGAGAAACTTCTGCAAGAGTGGTGGTAGTCCATTGTTTTAATGGTGATGTTTGAATATTTGACTCAGTTATCGGTAGACAGCAAGAGTGTCAAGTTGTGTTTAACGCTATTAGACTTCCGGTTGAAAGGAAAACTATTTCATCAGTTGCGTAGTATAACAGTAATAAATTGTATAAAACAATAACAAAAAATAAAGAGAATAAAACACAGAAAATTTTGAAGTGCATGTACGAGTATGTTTGTATGTCGTAGCATTATTTAGACGAGGTGACATTAAAGCAACAGTCGTCGGTCGGGTATGTTTTATTGTTTATTGTTGGTTTTTACTTAAAAAATTGTTATACTCTGTATTACTTGTGTACGTGTATGAGTGTTATTAGCATTCAACAGTGTGAGAGTAAATAAATTAAAGACACACACACACACACACTCACACGCACACCTACACGCAGTTACTCTTACTAACATGTATTCATGTATTCAAACACTCTAAACAAATACACTGTGTTTGTATTCAGTCAGATATCTTTTAAATGTTTTTGTAGTTGTTGTTAATGTTTGCTTATAGGGGGGGGGTGTAATGCTTTCTTTATGATTTGGCAGTAGTACTCGTATTAGCTTTTGTACAAACAAAGCCAGACTCGTGTAATTTTACAGAGTCAGTGAACAGCATCATAGTTCTCGTTGTTGCTGTTTTAATGATGGGTATGAATGGCAAAAAAATGTTCGTTTTCTTATGGCATTTGTAACTTTCATACGTGTTAGTATATGCATGTTTGGATTTACGTATGTTTATATCGACATGTCTCTGTATGTTTGTTTATCAGAGTAAACCTTTATTTCTATTGAATATGTATGCATGCATGTGCGGGTGTGTGGGTGTGTGTGTATATGTCTTTTAACATACTTCAAAGGGTTTTGTCTTTTATTTTTGTTTGTGGTTTTATACCACAATACAGTCGTTCATCGTCGTCATTGTTATTGTTGGTTTGTTTTTTTTCTTTTTTATTCCTCCTTTGTTATTGGTTTAACATTTTCCTGTGCATAGAGGACATGAAACCCTCTCACACACACACACACGTTCCCATAACAATTCACTCGTGCGTTATTGTACATCTATTTGCTCATCTTTATACTTAACAATGCTTTACTAATGTCTACGCCAAGTATAACAATTTCTTCTGACTAAATGTGTGTGAGTGTGCATGAGTATATGTGCTTAGATAATTAGTTTTTATTTGCTTATTTCGTTTTGGGTCTTAAGTGGCCGTAAAGCATTTTAATATCAGCTGTAAAGCTGAAGGACTTATTCAAATGCCAACAAATTTCATTTTATCAATAAAATGAATTTTCTTTTAGTCGTATCGTTTTAATTGTTTGTTTTTTTTTTTTAAATAAATGATAGAATATCATGGATTTTTAATACACGAAAAATTCAGAAAAGTTATTTTGAAGAAAATATCTGTGTTTCGTAGAAATTTCGCAAACAAAGAAAACGATTGAAAAAAAATTTGAAATAAAAAATTTCATCTTTTTTGCTTCAGTATATTACTGAATAGTTTTCATTACAATTATCCTGTATTTTCGCTTGATACGATAGTAATATACACTGAGCGCCAAAAGTGAGTAAACACCACTGAAATAATTCATTTTCTTAGGATAGCGAGGAAAGTAAATGAGAATAGTCGAATAAATTTACAAAAATAAAAACGTTTATTTATTACTTATAAAATGTTAAAACAAAAACAACAATTCATGATAAAGGAACTTTTTATGAAATCGCCGTAGTCTAGTAGGTAGTGTGTTGGCTTATTAGACGCAAGAGTCTGGGTTCGAGCCCCAGGCCAGGCATCAAAATACAGAATACAAAAAGTATTTTTTCGGTGACTTCCTCTCAGTATTTTTCTGGCAAAAACTCTGAGAGTAAATAAAAATTGCCAGGAAAAGTTTCTCAATAAATAAAAATCTGTCGTTCGAAGTCGACTTTAAACTGTAGGTCCCACCACTCATGTATAAAATTAACGCACACAACATAAGTGGTGTGAGAAACCAGGACGTTGTACAATGGGTCAATTCGACCTCCAGGTACTGTACTTGTCTTAATTGACAAGTACACGTCCTCTAACCTAACCTAACTTTTTTATACTTAAGAACAAAAGTGTTGACTCACTTATGGCGCTCACTGTATATTTAACATAGCTTTTGTCCAAGTAGAGAAAAAAATATTTTCCATTTTTTTGACGTATAAAACATACCTTGAAAGAAATTATTTCAGTTTGGGTGTTTACTTTTCAGTATTTCTAGGATTCAAATTCAACTTTTCCGTATTCAAAAAGAGTTAAAATCCAATATATTTTTGACATTTTCATTGCAAATTTAATTAAGATTTACTGTTTGATATTAAAACAGTTATTTATACACAATCTAAACCGTTCTTCTGACGTCCACATAGTAATAGCATAACTTACGAATTCTAATTTTCAAAAATGTAATTTTGAAGTTAAGTAGAGGCTGTTTGTTTACATCCAGTTAGAAAACAATGAAATCTCAAGGTGTTATATTGTATATTTATATGCATAGTACGTATGTACGTACAGTGGTGGCCACGAATTTAAGACACGACATTTTATTTATACATTTGTGATAATTTTTACATCTTATCAAAAATATTTTAGGTCCATGATATTTTTCTTAAGATTTTAGTAATATTAGGAAGAGAAATTAATAATATTTTGCTACCTATATTTGCTTAAGAATTTTTATTTACATATTATATAGATCAAGACAAAATGCTAGTCGGGATTTGATATTTTTTGACACAAGTGGTTTACGTTGTGCAATACACCCCCACAAGTTTTTCTCATTTAGACATCTGCTTATTGCCCTAGACGAAATATCGATACCAAAATCCAATACAATTTTATTTTTTATTTTACTTGAGCTCGTGAAAGGATTATTAGCAGCTACTTTAGGGTGTAGTTTTTCGGGCTCTAGGTTGCTGTTTGACATTTTTGGTGGTACCATGTTGCTTGATGTGTTCCAGCACGTTGTAAATCTTGCATTTAGAACATTTAAGCAGCTTGGATATCTCCATTATTATTTTTCCATCAAATAGTATAGTTGTTGGATCAGTTTTCTCGCGGCATCGGTATTCCAGGCACCTCTGACCATTTATAATTAAATATTTCTATGTATTCCAACATAAAATAAAATAAAACATTCGTTGCTCAACGTTTAGCTTCAAAAAACACTAAAAAATCACTTAAAAACCAGATATTTCTGAAATGTCTTAAATTCGTGGCCAATTTCAAATAAACGTTTTTACAATAATATGATCAAAAAGCAACAAAATGTAAAAAGAAACAAAATAAAATAATGGTACTTTTTCTTTATATTACAGGGTACATAGAAGAATAAAGAATATCAAATTTGATATTACAGGATTGTAAATATTATCAAAACTAAGTCAGTCATATGTCGTGTCTTAAATTCGTGGCCACCACTGTATATATATAGTAAATATATGTACATATTGAGTTAAACAATTACTACAAAGTAAGGCTACAAGTGTTATAAAAGTGACATGAAAATTTTTTAAAATAAATTTACATACCCTAGAGGCTTTAGCAAAAGGAGTGTTACTTAAATTCAATTTGGCTGGCCTGCTATAATTCTGGACAAATAATAATCCTCTTTAATATACAAAATACCAACAAAATTATTTCATTTTTAACATTTTAAATGCCAGGACATTTTTCATAGAAACATAAAAATTCGAGAAATAAAACTTTTTCTTTATGATTGAATTTTATTTGTTTCCTTTTGTCTTTTGTCCTTTTTTTTCTTCTCTGTTTTCTGTTTTTTTTTTTTTTGTTGTTTGTTGTGTATACTTATATTTTTGGGATAATTTATCATGGTTAACCATATGTTCATACCGTCAGCAAGAAGAACAGAAGAAGAAAAAACACCAAAAAAACATCCTGAACTATGCTGTAAGGCGGTGGGAGGAGAAGCGCTTCTTAAATATTCTGTGTTTGAAAGCTGTGGCAGCAGCAAGCAGCAGCATTGACCTAAATATGTCTAAAAATACAAAAACAATATGGATTCGTTTTAATGTCAACAGCATTCAAAGTCAGCTACAGTCTATAGTTAGTCAATGTTCAAAGAGATTGATATTTATACATATGTACGCACGCCATACGTACGTACATAGTTTTTAAACTTTCTTCTTTAAGGTCACAGAAAAAAGTACTTGTTAAAGCACTTTTTTTCTCAACAAACCAAATGAGCCATGAATTTACCAAAAGACATTTTCTTTTCTTTCAAAAACA
Organism: Sarcophaga variegata; assembly: GCA_932273835.1. Taxonomy (NCBI): domain Eukaryota; kingdom Metazoa; phylum Arthropoda; class Insecta; order Diptera; family Sarcophagidae; genus Sarcophaga; species Sarcophaga variegata. The sequence goes on from OW026361.1 coordinate 116,823,452, forward strand.
TACAAAAAAAAAATTGAAAAACCAAAAAAAAAAATTAATCGCTTAATACGTTTCATTATTTCTTTGTAGACTATTCTCAGCACACCGCAACCGTATACCCTGGAAGGACCAATAAAAAGCCATAAAATTTTTTTATACGAATTGTCTTTACAAAAATATATTCGACTATAAGCCATGGAGTTACCTTCGATGGTTCAAAGATCCGGCGATACATTGATAGTGCGCAGTGTGGTCAGTGGCAATCCCATTTATATGGATCAAGGTACCACAGCATCAGCTGTTAATAATAACAATAACAATAACAATAATACCAACAACAACAACACAAACAACATGAATTGCCCGCCTACAATGACAGGCGGCGGCAGTACACCCTTAAGCAATACATTAATGCTGGAACAGTTTGAACAATTCAAGCGAGCTCAAGAACAATTAATGCAACAGCAACAACAGCACCAGCACCAGCAACAACAACAGCATCATCAACAACAGCACCAGCAACAACAGAGTCTAGCCGAAGAACAACAGCGTCAACAGGCTGCTGCCGCTATGGATCTTAAAGAGGAGGGTTTGCCCCAATGTAAGATAAAACGCAACTACAGCTGCAACTATTGCACGTATTTCACACAAAATCCTCGCTCTCACTTGACGCATTTAAGAGATGTGCACGGCGAGAAAATCGTCATCAACAAGTGTAAATTGTGCCTTTATGCCTCTCGCCACTATCAGAAATTGGTGCGTCACATGAAAATGGTTCACGGCTGCACCGATGGCATAGCCAGTGGTCATGGCCAGGCACGTGGCAAGCGTGGTATTAATCGTGAGGCCAGAAAACGCAAACTTGAAGAATGTGTCGTTTCGCCAAGAGCTATTAATGCAATGAGCGTCGAAGCAATTAATGCCGAACATGTAAGTATTCAAAGGAGAATGTTAAATCGCATTGAAAAGTATTTTCATTCATCATTTCTCTTCTCATCTCATTCTCTAGCAAATCAAATCCGATATGGAACAGAAATTACAACGTGACATTGAAGCGTTCAAGAAGCAACAGGAAGAACAACAAAAATGTCAACAGCAGCAATTAAGCGAGGCTATATTTGCAGCTGCCTATGAACAACAGCTGAGGGTACAAAGAGAACTCGATAGAGAGGCCTTAAAGGCTGCCCATTCCAGTTATGAACATCCATCACCGGCGGCACATAATCCCGGTGACAGTCCATCGCAAAATCAACTACCTGCCCATAAACAACAATCCGTACATACGCAACAAATACCACCGCAAAGATCAAGCATTGAATTGACGCCTTCGCCTTCGGGCAGTAATTCATCGCCACCGCCGCCGCAAACACCTTCAGCTAGTGGCCAAAGCCAGCCACAAGAAAGTTTAAGTGGCGGTAGTGTCACCCCCGGCACTTCATCAGATGAGCCTTCCAATAACAGGCTGATGAAGTGTAGTTTGTGTGACTTTACAACCTTGTATCGTAACCTACTGCTGGAACATGAAAACGAGGATCATTGCAATGCCAAGTTCTATCGTTGCGAAAAGTGTTCTTATGTGACGCACATTAAGGCACGATTCAGCAAACACGTGAAATATCATTCGATGCCCATGATCAAATGCGTGACTTGTGATTTTCGCACACCCTACAAATGGAATTTGGATCGCCATATGAAAAATCATGGCGGAGCCGGACCATTTAAATGTGCTGCCTGCGATTTTACCGCCGACATAAAACAATCGCTTACAGTGCACGAAATGAATCATCATGTACCGCCGGTGGGTCATGCAGCAGGCATGACATTGGCACGCAGACGCCTTAAGGTGGGTGGCACCGATTTAAACGAGGATTTTTTCAGTGACTCTGCCGACATGTTAGAGGATCACTTCAACAATAATAACATGGATGAGTACGATGAAATGTTAATGACAGCCGGTCCCATTGAAACATACGAATCCAAGCGTTTGCGTTACGATGACGATGAACCCACAGACCTCTCTCAAAAAGGTGGTTCATCGGATACGTCTTCAGTGCACAATTCCAACTTGAGCATGCCTAAGGTAAAGAAGCCCTTACCCAATCTAATACCCATTATCAAGGAAAGCGAGAACATTTTGAATCTTTCTTCGGATTTAGCATCGCGTTCGTCTCTATCGGACATAGCCTCAATGTTTTTCAACGAGAAGCAAATTTCCGAAATGCTACAACCAATGGATAACAGAACAGAAACAGCGGCTAGTGCCGGCCCTCAATTGTCTCCCACTACGACAATAACCTCTTCAGCTAGTGGCAGAAGTCTGCTAAATCGTAAAGCCGGCTCTTTCTTCGACAAAATTAAATCATCTTCAACAACCAATGAGAACTTGATATGCCCTTGTGGCCATATGGCCAAGTGTTTATCGGAATCCATAATTCATCGGAAAACTTGTACATTCTCGCCTCTCTCGGCCAATGATGAAATGGACCTCGATGATGACGATCATGATGAGGATGGCGACGAAGGTCGCTTAGAAATTGATTTTACCGAGGATGACGAGTTCGATAAACAGTCGCACTCTGCATTAAATCTTAGCGTTTCGGGATCGACACGCTGTCGGCATTGCCGTCATCGCTGTAAATCGTCGGCAGATTTGATAAACCATTTGAAAATCTGTTCTGAGGCTAATAGTCGCTGTGATTCATTGTCCGGTGATAGTTGTGCCGGCAGTCGGGCTGGTAATATGGGCGATAGCGGCACAGCCGGAAGTCTGCAACATCCTATGGAAAATCGTGTATTTATTTGGAATAAATTACCTCGCAATCAACAAGAAGGTAGCAGTGGTGGCGGTGTCGGCGGAATGGGGATTGGCATTTCGGAAGGAAATAGGCAGCAAGCGGATAGCGGTTATGCCTCTCTGAATGCCGGTAGCAGCTTATTAAGTGCTAATAATGATGAGAATAGCTATTATGGGGTAGAAACCGCTCCTGGCTATGGTGAGGTAAGAGCATATCTCCTTTCTATGCGTTCTGTTCTGCACTACTGCAGTTTACTTTTCATAAATTGTTTGAAATTCTGTTTACTGTGGGAGTGAAGAAAAGCAAACGACTTTCTATTATCCAATGAAATTTGAAACTTTCACTATTTGCAGGTAACCAAAAAGATGACACCGGAAGAAGAGGCTGCCAATTCGTCCTTGAAGAAAGTGTACAAGTGTCCTCATTGCTCATTTTGGGCATCGACGGCATCCCGTTTTCATGTACATATTGTCGGTCACTTGAATAAGAAGCCTTTTGAGTGCTCCTTATGCTCCTATCGCTCCAACTGGCGTTGGGATATTACCAAGCATATTCGTCTAAAGACAATACGTGATCCTAGTCATAAAAATGCTCGTGTTCTAATGAACGATGAGACCGGCAGACGCAATTATACCAAGTATAATAAATACATAACGCTTATGAAGGTCACTGAGGAAGACGGTGATCCCAAACTAATGAAATCGGGTGAAATGACTCCCAATCAAGTGGCTTCTTTAGCCTTCATTAATGACTACAATAACAAACAGCAGCAAGGATCATCAGCCACATTGAATCCAACTGTCAGTAGTATTTTAAATGGTGTAAGGGAGGACATCACCATAGAACCAGTCCCACCAAAATCTTCAGGCCTATTGACTCCAATGCTGACTTCCACAATTCCGTTAAACGATAATTCACAACATAACGACAATGACCAAAGCGGCGCTACTTTAATAACACCTTCCGTATCAATTTCGGCATACAAAAAAGATCTTAAGAGCTACCTAAACGGAGAATTTACTCAGGAAATTCGTCATGAAGGCAACAAAGAAGTACCATATTACAAATGTCGTAAATGCAATTACACGTAAGTAAGACCTTAAAATACCGCGCTACTAATTAAATTCAATTTCAATCAAAAACAATTCATTCGTTAATGCTAATGAAAACAGAGAGCAAAAACTTTAAATTTGTTTCTGGTTCTTTACAGACATACTAACCGTGAGCCGCTTCAATTCCACACCCTTCTGCATGTCTTAGAGGAAAGATTAACTATTGCCTCCACTAATACGGATAGCAATGCCTCAATGCCAGTGACATCAAATCCAAATGCTTTTATAAGTAAAACTGCTGCAGCTATGGGCCTATCGCAACAGCAGCAGCAGCAACAAAAGCAATCGCAACTCTCAACTTTAATATCAACTGGACTGCCAGAGCAGCAGGCCAATAATTTACAATTGAGCAGTTTGGCATTGGCTTTGGCCGGTAAATCACCCTTGAAATCAACGCAATTGAATGCGACTCCAAATATACTTGAGCACGGTGAGCAGAAAGCGAGTCAGAACGAGGCAAGTGCCCAAAATACATCGTCGTCGACGTCGCCAAATCAATTAACCTCAAAACAACAATTAAAACAGATTCATGCGACGTCTGCTTCATCGTCAGTCACAGTAACAGGTGTTGGGTCGACCAGTTCGACAAGTTCACCCTCTTTACAACATTTATTAACATCACCCAGAGGCTCTATTTCACAAAAAACACAAACAAATCAAAATGATGCGTTGAATAGCATCATCAGTAATAATAATACAAGTGATTCTATAATGGTTTTGGGTACAACACTTGCTAAAAATAAGAATGGAACAGCAACTCCATCGCCTTCGGCAACACCAACACCAACTACAATTGTAACTACCACAACAACTATTACTAGCAACAATAATTCGCCTCCCCCCTCAACACCAAATCATCATACATATCCAATGCCAATGCCATCACCGCATCTCTCACAATTCAATATCGATTGTGATGTTCATGATGATGATGGTGGTGGTGGCGGTGATGGTGCTGGTGCTGGTGATGGTGGCATTGGTTGCGGTGGTGGAATCTTACTAACTTCTGGTGATATTGGTGGCATAAAAGATCATAATCATCGTCATCATAGTACTCTTATGAACAATAATGTGATGGCCACAGCTCTATGTGCTGCTACAACAGCAGCTGCATCACCATCATGTTCTGCATCATTATTGTCATTGTCTAATCAAAATTATACTCAAAATCAAAATCAAAATCAAACACAAAATCAAAGTCATTCATCTTCTTCTAGTAATAACAGTAACAGTAACAGTAATTTGGGTATATTGGTAACTGGTTTTGGTGGTAATGGTTTATCAAACAATAATAATAATAATAACTGTAATAATAATATAAATAATTATAATAATGGTAACGGTAACAGTAACGGTAACAGTAACAGTAACGCTAACGGTAATGGTAACCACAATAACAGTAATTTATTAACGCACGATACAACAACCGCCGATAGGCGTGATCCATCGCCATATCGTTGTGGTCATTGTCATCAAGTATCCAATTGGAAGCATGTCATTCAGGTATTATTCAATATTTTTAACTGTTAATTCTACAAAAACAAAACAATACATAGAAAAAAAATGAAAAGATTTTTATGTTTTTATCATTGTGATAGATAGGTCTTTGTGATAGGTCTAGGTGACTTTTTAGTTTTAAAATTTTCCAAATTCCATCCATACGAGTTCATAGGTTATATTCCATAACAAAACATAGCAATTGTGGCAATTTTTCTGCAGTACATATACTGAGCTCCAAAAGTGAGTAAACACCACTGAAATAATTCATTTTCTTAGGATAGCGAGAAAAGTAAATGAGAATAGTCGAATAAATTTCCAAAAATAAAAACGTTTATTTATTACTTATAAAATGTTAAAACAAAAACAACAATTCACGATAAAGGAACTTTTTTTATACTTAAGAACAAAAGTGTTGACTCACTTATGGTGCTCACTGTATAAAGAATTTATTTTAGTAGCGGAAAACTTAACTTAGTCATTACATTTAAAGTTGAAGAAAACCATCAGAACTTGAAGGCAATTTTTCGCCAAACTTTAAGGATCATTTTGTGAGTGCGAGCTTAACGACTAAGTTAACTGCAATCTTCGTATTCAATTTTTGAGTTTACTTAAGATTAACTATCAAAAATAGTTGACAAATTTTATTTAAAAGAAAAGCTTTTAAGTGAGAAAAAGCCGAATAAGACAAATAAAGGGTCCGCCAAATACCTTTTTTTTTTGAAAATGCTTTAACAAAAAACTACGGAATATTTTCTCAAATTTCTTTTTTTATTTGAAAGTACAATCCTTCCGGTTAATAATGGAAAATAATTTCATTCAAATGGCTGCCTCGGCTGGCCATGCAGTAGCCTACACGATCGATCCAATTTTTAAACACATTATCGATTGTGTGCAGCTGTATTTCATCAATGGCTTCACGAATATTGCCCTTTAAAGCGTCAATTGTCTCTGGCTTGTCGGCGTAACACTTATCTTTAACGGCACCCCACAAATAATAGTCCAACGGTGTCAAATCGCAGCTCCAAGGTGGCCAAACAACATCAGCTCTGCGGCTGATAATGCGATCTTCAAAAACAGGGCGCAAAACATCGAGTGTAGCTTCGGCTGTGTGGCACATAGCGCCGTCCTGTTGAAACCAAATGTTGCCAATATCCTCCTCTTCAATTTTTGTGAACAAAAATTCGTTCAACATGGCCCGATAACGATCGCCATTGACTGTAACGGCCACTCCTTGCTAATTTTCGAAGAAAAATGGCCTAATTATGCCTCTGGACCAAAATCCTCACCAACCAGTGACCCGTTTTGGGTGCGTTGGCTTTTCAATGTATGCGTGCTGGTTTTCTGTGCCCCAAATGGGACAATTTTGCTTGTTTACATACCCGCCAAGATCAAAATGAGCTTCATCTGAAGCTCCAAAATCGGCATCTTCTGGTGTAGGCTACTGCATGGCCAGCCGAGTCAGCCATTTTAATGCAATTATTTTCCATTATTAACCGAAAGGATTGCGCTTTCAAATAAAAAAAGAAATTTGAGAAAATATTCAGTAGTTTTTTTTTAAAAGCATTTTCAAAAAAAAAAAAAAGGCGGACCCTTTATTTAGAATAGAATCTAAACATTTTGCTACACTTTATTTATTTAAATTCCGAAATATTCCTGTATAAATTATATTTTGTTTGCATAGCTTTCATAGTCCATTTTGTTTTTCCCGATAAATTTTGATTAAACATTTATTCAAAATTCTTAATATTCTTAGAAAAAAACAATTGAATTGAAACTTTTTCAAATTGCAGGTTCATTTAATTGAATTAATTTGCCAAAAACAAAACAAAACATAAATATTTTGAATACAATTTGAAATACATTTGTACATACATAATCTAATATAATTTCTAAGATCGTATTTATGGTGTCAGTTTCTTGTAAATCCAATTTTATTTTTCTTTTTTTTGTAATAATTTATGTTTCTCTAAGTATATGTGTTTGTCAGAGGGAGATCATTTTAAGGGTTTATGGTGTGCATTTATAAATATTCATTTAAAATAATTTTCCGTTTTTTTTTTTGTATTTTATTTAAAACGCAATCATCCAAAAAAACAAATTGAAATTGATTTTTGCAGATGATATTTCAGATTATTTATAATATTTTTTTTTTTGTATTTCGTTTACAGCGTCATTGTCGTTTGAAACACGCTGGCGTCATCAACATCGAAACCCTTGATCGTACAGCATCTGCTGATCGGCATGCGGCTCCAATCTATAAACCTTTAGTAAATGGCGCCTCAAACGAAGCAAATAACAATCACATCATCAGTAATAGTAATGCGGGCAGCAGTAGCCAATTAAATTTAACATTGAAAGCATTACAGCAACAACAACAGCAACAGCAGCAGCAACAACAACAACATCATAATAGTGTACTTAATAACAACAACAACAACAATATAAATAATAACAATAATACTTTAAATAATAGTGTTATTAAAACAGACAATAACGATTTAAAATTCGAACAAACCCATGCATTGTTAAATTCTCAACTTACCTCGGCTATTGCAACACTTAATGCAGCCAATACACCACAGGAAATAATGGCATGTGCTGCCGCTGCCCATAGAATGACTGGCAATACTTTGGCCAGACTGCACGATATGGCCTCCATAATTGGCGAGCTAATGTTGAAGAAACAATTGTTGCAAAATGATCAAATTGAAATCACTAGAGTAACATCCTCTAATCATCATAATAACAATAATAACAACAACAATAACAAATCCACTGGCAACACCAACAATATATTAACAATACAACCGGCCCCAAGTAACACGAATTTGGCTCAACTATTGGAGGCAAATAATACCCAAATGAATCGCACTGCATCACCGCAAAACAATACCAAATCGAAACAGCAAAAGTGTCCTCTGTGCACATACATTTGCGATAGTAAATCCCAGATGAATTATCACATTTCCCTGCATAAGCCCACCCAATACGAATGTCACAAATGTACCTTTGTTTGTGCCAAAAAACAACACTTGAGTGCCCATATGCGTACAGTTCACCAAATAAACCAAAATCATACGCTCCCTGTGGTCGTTCCCCAAGCAACAAATGCCCTTTCTACGAATAGTATTAATATGGACTTGAGTTTAGCTTTGCAAATGGCCACAGCTGCTCAAAAACCGGTATGAATTTAAGCATCTTCTGTAAAATATTTGATTGTTTTTTTATTATGATTAAAATTTTTCTTTTCTAGGACCCCAGCACATTGTCAACACCATTGGCCATTGATTTGTCTTCATCCACTATACCTCAAAGTAATCAGATTCATCAAGGTCAACTGCCGCCTGAATATCAATATCGTATGATTTACTATTGCCCCAAATGCCCGGCACGATATGCACAAAAACATAATGATCCCCTTACGGCCCAAAAGGACTTGGATGAACATCGAAGGCAACATGAGTTACCGGCTGCCTTTGGTGCTGAAGACAAAAGGAAATATCATTGCGATTACTGTGACTATCGTGCAATGCACGAGTCAATTATACAAACGCACCGGCATGTACACACAAGCCAATATCAGGAGAAGTGTAATGAATTGTACAAGAATTGTAAAGAGGATAGCGTCTATAGGGCACCGAAACTTATGCATATTACAGCTGCCCGGAAACCTCACTTGCATGAAACAATATGGGTAGTGGATCATGACTTGAACGATGGCCACCAATTAGGTAAACATCATCAAAACTCTGTAATTACATCGAGTTGCCAAAGTAGTTCATTTGAAACGGGCAATTCACTATTGAAAAAGCAATTGGAGTCAAGGCAATCGCCTACGGCACTAACAGCAACACCAACACCAACACCAGCAACCAATGAGGAAGTGGGAAAAAATACTTGTAAATCAGCACAAGCTATAGCCATGGCGGAAGATGTAGCTGAAGCTGAAGCTGAGGCTGAAGACTCCAATACAGCATCCACTTCAGCTTCTGTGGCCACTGGCGACTTGGCTCACGACAATGAGTTACAACAAGCAATCGTAAAAACGCTTACCAAAGAGCAGGCATTCAATCAATCCAGAAAACCTGTAAACGTTAAAGAGAAATGCGAACATTGTCCCTTTGAAAGCACAAATGAATCGGATTTGAAATCTCATTTGCAGCAGCACATTTGTGTAAACAAACAAAAACTTGCGTTTGTATGCGATCACTGTGATTACACGGCGGCAGAACATGAACAAATTGACGAACATACCCGAGTGCATTTTAATGGCATTGAAAAGCTTAAAGATGTTGCATTCTTTACGAGCTACGACAAATTGGAAATCAGTATTGAACAGAAAGATGTTGTTGAAGAGTCAGAAGAGGAAAAGGCCGTTGATTTGGATATTAAACAGGAATTGTTAAACCACAACAACAACAATAATAATAATGAGGAAGATCGCATAAATGAAAATTTAAAAGAAGCAACAGAGGACATTACAAAATCTTTGCCTTCAATGGAAACCACCACTGATAAACAACAACCACCCCCAAAATGTGCTAAAATCATTTTGTATAAAAATGATGGCTGCTTAAGCATTAAAAAAGAGGCCTGCGAACAATCCCAGCAACAACAACAACAGCAGCCGCAACATCAAACAAATACTATTGCCGAAAATATAAGTGATCGTTTAAGACGACGAATAAGCCGACAAGGAGGTGCTGGCATAAGCACAACAATTAACAGCAATGAGGAACCCAACACATTGACTTCGACGTCAATGCAATCCACAAGCCATAAAACTATACTAGTTCATGCCAAAACTGGTCAAGTTATCAGCAGGAATTAAATATTATTATTGTAAACACTTTAATACGTTTCGTTTGATTGTTTTTATTGTTTTTATTTTTATTTTTACTGTTAATTTCACTATTACTATTACACATGCATTACGTACGTTTACGTTAGGCACTATGGTGGCCTGACATATGAGAACAATGTTACGTTTCTATTTAGGAGTATTAAGTTGTATGTTTTCTTTTTTTTTATTAATTATTAAATTTTAATTAATCATTAATTATAAATTGTTAAATTGTTTTTATTATAATTATTACTTTTTATTATTATTATTATTATTTTTGTTTGTTATTAACATTTTGATTAATATTATGTTCTGTTCTGTTCTGTTGCTTCGTTGTGTTAAAATAGTTTATAAAATAAACTTAAAAAAAAATAATTCAAAATTATTTTTGAATATTAATAATTAAGTTTTAATTTTTTTTATTGTTTTCTGTTTTTCAATAACATTATTTGGTTTAATATAATTAGAAAAAAATACAAAAATAATTAAAATTAAAATTAAAACAGGCAGGGGCAGCAAATTGGTTTGATTGAAAATCAAAAGAAGCAAATAATACAATAAGAAAAATTATAATTTTTATTAAAAATAAAATACAACACTGTGATGTTCAAAAAAAATTATAATATATATATTTATACATGCATACATCTATATATACATATATATATATATATAGAGAAATTAGTTATAAACAAATTAGAATTAAATAATATACAGATTATGCATCAAAATTATTAAGAAAATAAAATTGTTAAAAAATATATGCTGCACCTTACAAAAAAAAAACAAAATTAATTGCACGTTTAATATTTTTATTTCCATGTTATAAGCCACTATTATTTTAAAAAGCAAAATTAACAAATTTTAATAAATTTTACAAATGAAAATGTAAAACTCGTGGCAAAATTAATGAATTATTTTGAACATTTCTAAATATTTAACAAAAAAAAATGAGTAGCAAAATAGTCATTTATTTTTATTAATGGTATATAATTTACATACATACATACAAAAAGAAAAAAACAAAAGATTAGTTATATTTTTAATATATACATATATACATACATAGATAATTTTACGGCATAGTTTTCACATTTTACAAGTTAAAGTTGAGTTTCTATTAACCTCTACTTTATATTTTGTTGTTGCGTTGTTTTTTTTTAATTATTTTAAAATATATTCCCACCTTAAAATTATTATAAAACAATTAAACAATTCCAATTCAAAGAAGAAAAAAATTATTTTTTAAGCCTCTTAATACTAACAACATTATTTAATTAAGGAAAAATTAATAAATGGAATTAAAATATGATTTTACTAATTAATTCTAATACTTTCTTTTCTTTTCTATTTGGAAATTCAAAAATTAGTTCTCTTTTTTGTTGTTCTTTTAAGAATGATTAGTAAAATTAAAATTTAAAAAAATAATTATTTTTTGAATTTCTTGCATACATTAGAATATTTTAAAGCAAATTAAATGAATAATTTTTAAGGGTTTCAGTACATAGTATATATAACAACAACAACAACTTTAGCTTGTAACAATGATGGCATAAATATATTATTATTATTATGTATACAATTTAAGAATAAAAATAGTTTAAGGAATAAACTTAAATATTTAAAAACAAAACAAAAAACAAAACACTTGTGGAATAGCGGGGCCATAATTTTATTGATAATATATTATTAAAATTAATTAAAGAAACGTACTTTAATACAAAAATTTTAAATGAAAAAAATATAACACACTTAAATGTACAAATATTTCCATTTATTGTTAAAACAAAAACAAACAAAAAATAAGCATTTAAAGAAAGAAAAACAAATAAAATTGGTGCAAATATAAGTATGATTCTGTAGTTAGCGATGATGTAAAAGCGAAATATCAAAAAAAAAACAAAAAAAAACTAAATAATTTTCATAAAACCATGATCAAAATGAAATCGAAAAATTTTAGGCCTTAAAAGTAAAATTTATTGTTTGTCTTATTATTTCTTTATTAATCTTTTTTTTTTTTTGTTTTGCAAAATGAAACACACATTAGATGATGAAATCAATGCACACACAGTACGCACTTTACGCACACAATTTTAGAATTTATTTTGAAATAAAAAATTTATTTGAAAAGTAATTGTGTTTTGTTTTTTATAAACTATTTCGTTGGGCATTGCTGTTATGAAATAATTAAAAAAAATTACCAGCATGATATCGAACAATTTATGTAAACTCTTTGGAAAAAATATTCCCAAGTTTGACAGAAGGGGGCCATAAAAGAAATTTAGAAAAAGGAAACCAAATAAGAAAGGCAAATCAGCTCAAACATATGGAACAAGAATGATAGTTAAAGGAAAATTGCCTGTCATTATTTTCAATACTGAAAAATTCATTTTTTAAGAGTAATGTTGAAATTCTTTGTTCTGTCATTCACATGGATAGAAGAAAATTTTTTTCCGTTATTGTTTATTCCTTTAAAAGTGAAATAAATTGTCAATGTTAAAAAAAGAACAGAAATCTATGCTATGTTCAAGGATTTATTAAATGTTCCTGTGAAATGAAAGACAAAACATTGCCTAGTCTCTAGTCAGGTAGTTCAGTTATTTGGTTTTCCAGTGAAAAAAAAAAGTTAACAGAACTTGCCTAGGTCGCTAGCCAGCTGCTCTATTATTCAACTAATTTATACAGTAATCCTTCGATTTACGTCGCCTCAATTAACGTTGTTTCGATTTACGTCGCCTTTTTCTGGAACCAACTGCGACTTAAATGGAGGGATTACTGTAACTTTTTTAAGTTTCTTGTTAAAAACATACTACTTTATAGTATAAGCAATATGAAATTCGATTTACGTCGCCTTTTTTTAGAACCAGCTGCGACTTAAATCGAGGGATTACTGTAATTAAATAATACATGTTGTAGTAATACATGTATCATTAAATTATGTAGTAAATTATGTCATTAAATTTTACTTAACGTTGTTTCAAATTGATCAAACTTTTATATATTTAATCTATTGTTTACTACAAATACTTTCTCTGTATCAAGGCGAATTCATATGAATTCGAATTCTAATGAATTCGCCTTACGCTGTATTGTATACACATTTTTTTCGGCAAAATTTGCTTAATGTTTACATATCTTAAGGATTTTCTGAATAATGCTCTTTTCTCAATTTAAATCTTCCTTTCAAAAAGGAAAAAACGTTCAGCATATTAGCCGCTGTATATTAAAAGTCTTAATACGTTTTCCAACACTACATGCAAACATAGAAAATGCAACTCTATATGCTTCGCCTCTTCAAATACAAATCTGCTTGTGTTGGCATTGTTCTTGTGTAAATGGATTCCACAAACATCGCCAAATGAAAATCAATAGACTCTCCTTTATTGCACGCTTCAGTTAAATAGTATTCCTGGAAATTTAAAGGATTTTAAGGATATTTTAATTTATCTTAATTTACTTTAAATCATCTTATCAATTTCGCAGTGAGTACCTTAGAAATTAAGAGATTATTTAACATTAACATTCGCAATAGTTTGTCAACACGGTTGTATTTTCATTTTTTTTTTGTGTGTGTTCGATGTTTTGCGGCTTTTGTTGTAAACGCGGCGTCATATCGTTTTGTTGCAATTAAGACGTTGAAAAACTGTATGAGAATTTTAATTTTCATTGTTTGTATTTCTATATTAAAAATCATTTGCAGTTAAACAATTAACATATAAAGAATGAAATCGAAAAAGAATGATGCTGATGGATCTGGTAGTGGTTCCTCTGACGAAGATGCCGAATATGTTGTGGAAAAAATCTGTGCCAGACGAGTACGCAAAGGAAAGGTGAGATTTTCTTGACGCGTATAAGTGTAAGTGCCTTGCATGTTATAAGCGTGATTTGTTTTCAGATTGAATATTTCTTAAAATGGAAAGGTTATCCGGAATCGGACAATACATGGGAACCCGAAGAAAATTTGGATTGTCAAGATTTAATTCAACAATTTGAAGAACAACGACTTAAGGACGAAGTGAGTTATTTAGTTATTTTGATACAAAGAAAATACTTTATATGGAGTAGTACGTTCTTGTAGTACAGTTGCATGCTGTTCCCTTTGGTTTTGGGTTTCGTGAATTTGTGTTGACTTTTCTGACGTTACTTTATATGGAGTAGTACGTTCTTGTAGTACAGTTGCATGCTGTTCCCTTTGGTTTTGGGTTTCGTGAATTTGTGTTGACTTTTCTGACGTTACTTGTATTTCAATCTCACCTTTACATTTGTTAGGCGTGTGGTAGAAATGTGTACGTGATATATATGTATTTCAGAACGGACTATCAATTATTTCCAATAAATATTTGAATTTTACACATAAAAAAATTTCAAAGTACAAAGAGCATAAAATATTTTTGTTACTTCAGAAAGTTGTTTTTACACTTTTACCAAGAGGTTGTTGCCCTAGTTTGCTTACAGCATTTGTTATAAAACTTATCATTTTTGTTATACATTTCAACATTCTAAGTAAATATCATTTCAATTTAATTTTAATTTAGGCTGCCAGTTCAAAACCTGAAAAATCTGGTAAAAAAGAAAAGGAGACTAGTGGAAGAACAAGTTCGGCGAGCAATAAACGCAAAAATGACGACTCTAAGGCTTCGGGTAAGTTATCTTATTTGATTATTATTTCTTGCAGACGTATATTGAAATATTTCTTTTTTTTACTAAATTTCTGTAGGAAGCAAAAAGAAACGTTCAGATTCTGGTAAGGATGAAACCGACACAGAGTCCGTATCGGATGGTTCAACAAAACATTCAGAACTAACGGGTTTCGATAAGGGACTTGAAGCTGAAAAAATTCTGGGAGCTTCAGATTCCAATGGCGGCCTTTATTTCCTCATTCAATTTAAGGGTGTTGATCAAGCAGAAATGGTCGCAGCGCCAATAGCTCATGTTAAAATACCCCAAATGGTTATTAAGTTTTATGAAGAGCGCCTTTCCTGGTATTCAGATAATGAAGAATAAATCAATTATGTTTTGTTCTCTAAAGTAAATAGATTTTACTGTCGTAAGTTACGTTCACTTCCATAATCATCATATCTTTTGCGCCATTAAAGAAAGAAATAACTTGAATTTCCATTTCTATGCCAATTAAAATTAAAAATTGGAAGAATTCGTTTTAATTTTTGTTCTTTAACAATCAAATTTAAATCAGTTAGAAAGTAAGGAATTGATTTTTTTGTCCATTATTTTTCTTCATTTTCCTTAAACTAATAAATAATGTAATAAACATTTAATTTTTCTTTGATTTTAATTCCTGTTTTTTTATAGTCTAGATGAATAATATTCAAATTAAATTCTTTTATGTAAAGTTTTCTTGTGTTCTGACCAGAATTTTTTACCAATAAAAAAAACATAATTTACATAACCCATACTACACATATGCAGTTATTAAAAATTATACAAGCAAAAAAATTGTGTTTTCTTTAGTTAAACAAATATTTTACTGAAAAGAAAAAAAAGGAGAAGAAAAATATATACAAAAATATCAGGCATTCATAACGGTGGGGTAGTCGTTTCAATTCGAAAATAATGTTTCTCTCAGATGCCATTTTTGTTAGAGATTATTGCACTTTCTCACTTACTATATGCTTCGAAAATTGTTAATGTTTTGTTACTCAGTTTTTACTTAATAATATAAATTTTTAATTTGTTTCTCTTTTGTGTTTTGATTGTTACTTTAGGTTTTACTCACAAATAGATAAAAAAAAAAAATACTTGTTGACAGACTATTTAAAATTAAAAAAAAAATTAACCAATATTGAAACAAAGAAAAATATTTTTCTGTGTATTAAGGATTGATTTTTCTTAATTAGCAGTTGACAAAATATATATGCATAGAACAAAATCCATAAACTCATCCATCAAATCAAAGTAAATACCCATGACTTGTTGGCATAAGTAAACAAATGAATTCAAAATTTTCGAATATGTATACATTGAAATAATTTAGGTGGATTGAAAAAACATTGGCTTGTTTGTTTGTTATAAAATAAAAAAGAAAATAAAATGAAATGCGTTTTAGCATTTGCTTTTAATGAAGCCTAATCAATTAGCTGCCGCATTAAATAATTGCGGTATATGAGTTCAAGTTTTCCGCCTAATCTCCATTTATGTAGTATACTCGAATAATTTAGGATACTTCTACAGCCATAAATCAATTTTGCTATAATATATGTACATATGTACGTAAACTGTTAGGGTCAATAACATTTTGTGCCAAAATAACATCAATTATTTCCAAAAATAGTTTTGGTAGTTTTTTTTTTGGTTACAGTATGACCGTGATTATTCGTGATGGTCGGGACCGGAAGTATTCCGGATAATCGATTTTCCCGGTTAATTGAGTAACAATTTTGGCTAGTTTTTTTAATAGATATTTTTATTAGTTAATAAATGAATATGTACATATTTATATAAAAACTAAATAATTCAAGGATATAAAAAAAACCGCACTTCAGAAATTTCTAAATTAAACTAAACAGGTTTACATGTATGATTCTGACTCATCGTATACTAAAAAGGGAATTCCCCTTTTTCGCTTGTTTGTGCAAAATAATAGAAAAAAATGTTTGCTTATAATCACGGATCACGGTAATCACGGTGAAATGATGAAGAAAAATTTAAGTCGATCCAAAATAAAATTAATTCGATGCAAAAAATTTTCTTTTTCCATCCCGAATAATCGAATCACGGATAATCAAGGTCCTACTGTAATTGTATAATTTAAAAAAAAAATTAAATTAAAAATTGCGAACAGGTGTCCCTCCATACTCTTCTTTTTTTAATTATTTAATAGCCAAAATTTTGTCACTCGTTTGGACCAAGTAAAGAGAGAGATGCTGCACAAGCGTAAAACCGTAAAATAGAACACAAATCGTTTGGTACATTTCAAATCTTTTATTTAATTGTTTAAAATATATAACCGTGAATAGCGAATTATTTTTTATAAATAGTTCACCACACATACATAATATATGTATAAGTATGTATATAAGCATTTAAATTCTTTTATGACATTTCTTCATAGAGTATGTACCTCCTTACGTAGAGTCGACCTATTTGTACCCTTTTAAATCAAAAAAAAAAATAAGTTAATTTGTAACAGAAATTTTTATTTTTACTCATGTAAATAAGTACTTATTGATCATTTGATTCAAACATTTTATTTTTCAATAAATTCTAATCAATTGTAATGTTTTGTAAACTTACATTACAGATCGCTATGTAAATTATAAAAATGAAATATTGTGAAGTATATTTGATTGTTATTTTTTAACCACTACCACTAGTCTGTACAGACGGTGTACTATTTCTTATATGTTCCAAAACGGCCACTGATCTTCTAGAGAATTTTCATAAATTTTTAACCAAAAATCGATTTTTTTAAAATTGAAAATCTCGGCTCACAAAATTAGTTCAGCTATCCCAATACCACGGTTGGAAAGAAGACCCTCTGGACTACTATTTGCATATAGTCTATACGGTGTACTATTTCTTATATGTTCCAAAATGGCCACTGATCTTCTAGAGAATTTTCATAAATTTTTAACCAAAAATCGATTTTTTTAAATTCAAAATCTCAACTCACAAAATTAGTTCAGCTGTCCCACTACCATGGTTGGAAAGAACACCCTTTGGACTACTATTTGCATATAGTCTATACGGTGTACTATTTCTAATATGTTCCAAAATGGCCACTGATCTTCTAGAGAATTTTCATATATTTTTGATCAAAAATCGATTTTTTTAGAATTGAAAATCTCGACTTACAAAATTAGTTCAGCTATCCCACTACCATGGTTGGAAAGAGCACTGTCTGGACTATCATTTGCATATTGTCTGTACAGTGTACTATTTCTTAAATGTTCCAAAATGGCCTGACTGATCTTAGTTTGTTTTATGACTTCATATGAATGGCGCAAATTATTGTCCATTGCCAGCACTAGAGTGCTTTTTATATACAAGCATTAAGTGACTTTATTATACATGTACATGCATACATACATACATACATGTATTTTATATATTTATTTGGCTTTAAATTTTGCCACGGAGAAATATTTTATTTTATTTACATATATTTTGTTAAATAAATTGTTATTTTTTTTCTTCTTGTCAAAATGTGCGTTTGACTTTTCTAGTATGTTTCCATTCTACTTAAGATTTTTTGAGTGATTTTTCCGCTTTTTTTTGCTCTTTTATTTTAGGTTTGTCTAAAACCAAAAAAAATAGAATGAAAAGTTGTTCTGGACTTATTTTATAAACATTTGAAACCGAAATATTTAGTTAAGTATTGTACTTGCAACAGTTAATAACTGTCTCAACATTTGAATTCTACCAAAAAAAACCAAAGAAAAAAGAAACCTAAAAGGTGGGAAAAGTTTTGAAACAATTTTGAATTTTATTTTGTGTGTTTAAAATTAATTTTAATAAATTTTATATGCAATTTTCTTTTTCTTCTAAATTAAAACTGAATAAAAAAAAAGTTTGAAAGTTATTGGCTTAGGGCCAATAATTAATAAATATTTGTTGATTATAAAATATCAAGGTTTTTAATAATTCCTTAAAAATATTTTTATTATACAATCTCTAGCTATATATGTGTATATGTATGTGAATATATTAATTTATTTGATATTGTAATTAATACAGTAGGACAAGTGTTACTTTCTTTGGATATGTACATACATAAATGTCACAACAGCACTAATTTATATATTTAATTAACTGTTAAACGTATTAATTGAATATTAAGTGCAGATTTTAAGACTACATACAGTTTGAAATATGAAGTAAAGGAATTTATAAAAAAATTTAGTAAAAAAATTAAAAGTTTTTCAAAAAACAACGTGATTTAATGAAATAAAATTTCAACAAAGTTTGGTGACAGTTTCTTTTCAAATAAATAAATTTTTTTATAATTTCGAATATGTTACGACCTGTCTTTTTTAACCGGTATTGTTCAGATGATGTAATGCTAACATCATACTAATTGCTTAAAATGTTAGGTCGAACACGTAGTGAAATGTTGTATTTAAATTTCCCTGGATTTGAGATTTTTAATATTGTACATAGCGTTTGAAGTTGTTTTACGCCTTAATTTAAATTTGCTTATAAATGAAACGTACATATATACACACAGTTACTAAATTATACATACGGTTAAAAAATTTCAGAAATTTTTTAACTAATCCGTTTTCGTTGAAAATCTTTATATTTTCCTTGATGTTAAGACGGTCTTTTGCAGTGGTAAAATTGAACTGAATTCTGGCCCTGCACAAGCCCACAAAGGTATGCATCCGATTTACAAATTTCACAAATTTCTGAAACAATGCAAAAGACCGTCTTAAAATCGAAGAAATATGTCAGACAATTATAAAGATTTTTCAACGAAAACGGATTGGTTAGAAAATTTCTGAAATTGGTTAACTTTTGTGGGCCTGATGTACACTAATGTACACTGCACAGGCCCACAAAAGTTAACAAATTTCAGAAATTTTTTAACCAAGACCGTCTTAAAATCGAGTAAAGTTGTCAGACAATTACAAAGATTTTCAACGAAAACGGATTAGTTAAAAAATTTCTGAAATTTGTTATCCGTGTGTATACTTTTGTTGCTGAGTGTATATCTAAAATATATTTTGATCGATATTTAAGATATCATTTACAAAAAGGAATTTCTTTTGATAAATGATTTAAACAATCTACTTGAATAAGCTCGTTTTAATGAATTCAAATCGTTGGACAATATCGACGCCTCCGTTCTATAACATTCTAAATCGAAAAAGTGTGTTTTGAGTTATGAGCTCTCAAAGTTTTCACGCTATATGCGACCATATGTGTATTCTAAGTAGATTTTTCCCTATAACTTCGGAACGTATCGGCGCATCTTAATCAAATTTTGACAGTATTTAAGCTAGAGAACGTAGAATTTAAAAATACAAGAACATTAAAAACGTTCTATGTACACTTAGAACGTTATACAATGGAGGCGTCGATATATCGTTAAATTATTTCACAAGTTTAATGAACATTAGAGATATGAAATAATCATTCTGACGATATCTTATGTTTGTAATCCTTATTTATTTAATTTTTTATATTTTTTTTAGCCACCAATATGAGTGAAGGAAAAAGCTTGTTGTCCACCTTCCTAATCTTGGCCGTGTTGTTGTCATTGCTTTATATATTATATGCCATCTTCTAAACATCAGAAAACTAAAACAATTCGCTTATGATGACAACAATCCTAATTTGCAATAGTATGTAGATGATGGTAAGTAAATTGTGAAGAAGAAGAAGACTTAATACGTATTTGATTAGAATTTATTTCTGTAGAAAACTATCATATGTATAATTATACACAAACTCTAAATTAATTAATCTTATGGAAATGTAGAACAATTGAGGATTGAAAATTTAAATTAAAAATAAAATAAAAAACAAAAATTTTCAAACATTAGCATGTACATACACTGAGCGCCATAAGTGAGTCAACACTTTTGTTTTTAAGTATAAAACAGTTTTGTTCTTAAGTATAAAAAAAGTTCCTTTATCATGAATTGTTGTTTTTGTTTTAACATTTTATAAGTAATAAATAAACGTTTTTATTTTTGGAAATTTATTCGACTATTCTCATTTACTTTTCTCGCTATCCTAAGATAATGAATTATTTCAGTGGTGTTTACTCACTTTTGGCGCTCAGTGTATGTATGTATATATGTATATCAACCGATTGATGTATTACCAGCCATACGATTAATTAATCAAAATGATTGAAAATTGATGACAAGATCTGTTTTGAAAAAAAAAAACTCACGTATATGAATTTAAAAGATCACCATGCACTTGAGCCTAATTAAACGGTCTAAGCAGATTGATGCAGCTATCAGACTTATTGCTTTCGCAACGTAAAAAGCCTCCAATCAAAGTATAATATAAATTATTATTATTATTTAAAGCTTGTGATGTTATATTGCTGTCTAAAATAAATTCCAGAAGATCTGTTGTATATTGAGGCATGTGTGTTTCCATGGTCTCACGTATACATAGGTTTTTTTGATTAATACTGACAACAATAATAAACGCATGTAGAAAACATTTGTATTTTTCAAACAATAGGGCATTTGGTCCAAAACCAAAAAAATTATCAAAAGAAAAATAATATACTCGTATTATATATAGAACTCTTGTGCCCGCCCACCATTTTTCATATTTATTTCAATCACACATACGCATAGGATTAAATTCGCCAGGCGAAAACTACAAAATAAAAAAAAAATTATTTTTAATAATTTATTTACATACATATGTACATATATAAACGTATATGTATATATGGATGGTCCGTACATTCGTTGTATTGCCAATAATTTTGGAATTCATATGAATTTATTTTGGATAGAAATGAATGTTTTTTCCCAAATCACACAAAACTGATTCAGTTTGTACGTAACAAGCGATTTGAACGGTTTTTTCCTGTGTCTACATTTTTTACACAACAAGAAAAAGTGTGTTTAAGTTTAAAAATTAATTGTAAATATAAATCATTATACATATTGTATATTAAATTAATATTTTATATAATTTATTACTTTTTACATTTAATTAATTAATTTCTTTATTTTGTTTTGTTTTTTTTTTTTAGAAAATCTTTAAACAAAATGAATGAAGCCAAGAGTTTATTCACCACCTTTATTATCCTCGTTTTCTTGTTGTCGCTTTTATATATTTTCTACGAAATAGCCTTCTAAATTGATAAAACGTTCTTTTAAAATAAATTTTCACACGCTTTTGAATACAACAATAATAATAACGCCATGCAAACAAAATGTTAAACAAATAATCATCGTTGCCGTAACATAAAAGAAAATATTCCAAATATTGCCTTATAATATAAGATGAAACTTAAGCAGCTAGTATGTATATCAACTAATGGATTTAATTCTAACAATGAAAACCAAATACAATACTTATTAGTGTTTTAAGAAGAAAAGGTATGTACATATGTCCAAATAACTATATTATTTAAATCAATCAGTTTTTAAACGTACATATATTCATAATAATCGTTAAATATAAAATTTTTTTAAGTAATTTAAAAAAAAAAACAAAATTTGTTAAAAGTGAAGTCTAGTAGGTTGTTTGTTAGCCTCATTCGACGCCAGGCCTCGGTTCAAATCCTAGATCAGAAATATCGATCCAAACGAAATATGAAAAAAAATTTCTTCGGCGACTTTCACTCAGCAGATTTTTGGCAAAAACTCTTGAGTGTAAATAAAAATTGCCTTGAAATGTTTCTCAAAAAAAATTATCGTTCGGAGTCGACTTTAAACTGTAGGTCCCGCCACTCATGTATAAAAATTTATACACACAACATAAAGTGGTGTGAGGAACTATATTATAATCCTGATTGAAGAGTTGTAATGACCATTTATGTATATACACACAGTTACTAAAGTATACATACGGGTCACAAATTTCAGACATTTTTTAACCAACCCGTTTTCGTTGAAAATCTTTATAGTTTCCTCGATTTTAAGACGGTCTTTTGCATTGGTTAAACAATTTCTGAAATTGAACTGAATTGTGGCCCTGCATAGGTCCACAAAGGTATACATCCGATTAACAAATTTCACAAATTTCTGAACCAATGCAAAAGACCATCTTAAAATCGAAGAAAGATGTCAGAAAATTATAAATATTTGCAACGAAAACGGATTGGTTAAAAAATTTCTGAAATTTGTTAACCGTATGTATACTTTTGTGGCTGAGTGTATGTACATTCATTAAAAATCCATTCGTAGTTATAATTAACGTCTATAATAAAACAAAGTTTGCTGAAGGCATACTTTTGTGAAAGCACATTACTTTTCAAGTCGAAATCGAAAGATTATATCGAATATTTAACAATTTCTTTGGCTTTTATAGCCAAACCTAGCTGAATACAACGCCAATATTATGGTTCATATTAACGAACAGATAGTTAATAACTTAACCGACGCTCTAGAAATTTTTAATTAAAAAATATATCATTTATATTATCATCTATGGAAACATATCGGGAATCAAATGGTTTTCTGAATAATTTTATTATTGAGCTTTTTTTTAAATATTTTACAATAATCCTTTGCCATCAATTGGTCAGTAGATGGGATAATATTTTAAAGTATATAAATGTATAAAGGTCAGATGTATAAAGGTCAGGTCAGATATCAAAACGAAAATATGAAAAAATATTTCTTCGGCGAGTTCCGCTCAGCAAATTTCTGGCAAAAACTCTGAGAGTAAATAAAAAATTGTCATGGAAAGTTTCACAAAAAATCTGTCGTTTGGAGTCGACTTTAAACTGCAGGTCCCGGCACTCATGTAAAGAGTTAACACACACAACATAAGTGGTGTGAGAAGCTAGGGCGTAAACCTGACTGACCAATTATGTATGTATGTATGAATATTTTAGACATACATATGAGTATAATATACTATATTATATATAATACATACACATACATATCGTTGGCCTCATGTAGAAAGGCCCTAACTCACACTTTGTCATTTGAAGCCTCCAGATGAATGGCTCGAAAAGCAAAAGAAACAAATACTAAGCCATACATATGTATCCTTTCGTTATTCTATAACCAAGCCCTATATATGACTTTATATCAAAGGGACCAGCAAAATCAATTCCGGCATGAGTAAAAGGGCAAGTAAGTGTAGTTCTTTCTGGCGGCAAAGCAGATATAATTTGTTGACCGAGCTTCTTCTTATATAAAGAACACACTTTGCAATTGTGAACAACTGTCTTGACCATTCTTCTTCAATTTAGGAACCCAATCTTTCTGTGAAAATTGAGAAAGTGCATTATTTATTGCAAAATTCATGATACACTCAGCCACAAAAGTATACATACGGATAAAAAATTTCAGAAATTTTTTAACTAATCCGTTTTCGTTGAAAATCTTTATAATTGTCTGACATTTTTCCTCGATTTTAAGACGGTCTTTTGCATTGGTTCAGGAATTTGTGAAATTTGTTAATCGGATGTATACCTTTGTGGGCCTGTGCAGGGCCACAATTCAATTCAATTTCAGAAATTTTTTAACCAATGCAAAAGACCGTCTTAACATCAAGGAAACTATAAAGATTTTCAACGAAAACGGATTAGTTAAAAAATTTCTTAAAATTTTTAACCGTATGTATACTTTAGTAACTGTGTATAGGTACACGAGCAAGATAAAAATCTAATTTGTTATATTTAAACGCTTATTATAAGTGTAAGGAGACAACAATACGACTACGGCCATCATTGTTTTTTTTTATTGGTAACTTTTTAATAAACATTGTTAGAGAAATGGAATTGTAGGTAAATATAAAGTTATGTTAGTATACCTAAGTCGGCTAAGGCTGTTATTACTTGGCATCATCGATATATGGTACAGCATATTTTAGACATATGTACATATGGGTATATATATAATATATGCACATACATAAATATAAAATATTTTTTTTGTTTCTAAATTTTTCAAATATAAATTAAGGGTCTCAATTCAAACTTATTAAATATTTAGGAAGTTTTTGAAAATTGGCTAAATTTATTGCTTTTGGCAGCCAATTCAATTTTCTTTTACAAATCGAAAGTCATAAATATTGTATATCATGTGCAGTAAACAATCATTAAAATATAATAAATATTTATATATATATGTACATACATACATACATATGTACATGAGTAAAGATTTTAAAATTAAATTCTCTTCTATGCAAAAAACGATTGAAAAGTATTCGATACATATATTTTAAAATGTTTATATTTTTAAAATTCATATTTTCCCTAACACTGGATAGATATACGAAATTATTTCAAATATAAATATTTATAAAATGCGATTGACGTTGTTAACATATATTTATGTGGGTATGTATGTCAATAAAAAAAGAAAATGCATATGGATAATACCTCAAATAAAACACAAACAAAATTAATTATAAACAAAAAAAAGAAGAAATAATTTTTGTTCTTGGACCAAAAATATGTTCAAAATTTTCTATTTTTTTCTTTCCTTCTTTTTTGGCATCGATGTCAACTTTTTTGGAATTAGTATCTAAATTTCTAAAAATGTACACACACACATACACATACACGTGTATGTACATTAGGAGTGAATATATTTTATTTTCAGTTTTTTTATTTTTAATTTTTTATGGGTTTTCATCTTGAAATATGTACATGTTCTTTTTATCAACCAGAGTGACATTTCGATATTTGGACAATGACAAACTCAGATACACACAATTTAATTCTTTTAATCTAGATGTATGTATGTATGTATGTATATATTTTTTTATTTTTAAAAGAAAAGACTTTTTAAACGAATTTCTCGCAAGTGTTTGTTTGTATGTTGGACGCAATATATAGGAATAAAAAAATGTCCACCTTTTTGAATTCTAAGCGAATAACAAGAGATACGTGCGCAACTCTTTTTTGTTTTATTTCTTTCACTCAAATAATATATGAAAATTTATGTCTTCATAAAAGTTAAAAATTCGTACATATATACTGACCGCCCAAAGTGAGTAAACACCACTGAAATAATTCATTTTCTTAGGATAGCAAGAAAAGTAAATGAGAATAGTCGAATAAATTTCCAAAAATAAAATTTTTTATTTATTACTTATAAAATGTTAAAACAAAAACAACAATTTATGATAAAGGAACTTTTTTTATACTTAAGAACAAAACTGTTTTATACTTAAAAACAAAAGTGTTGACTCACTTATGGCGCTCACTGTATGTACATATGTATGCATATTTTAAAATATTTAATTTCTTTCGTATTCAATTCTTTTTCTTGAGTTATAATTAAATCGAAAAGTCTGCCTGGATAAATTTATTTACAATACTTGATGCAAAAAAAAAACAAGCAAACCGCATTCTAAAACCTCAAGTGCTTATTTTTATTAAAAAAAAAGTAAAAATAAAAATATATTTAAGAAAATTATTGTTTTTTTAATAAACCATAAGCATATGTACACATACATACAGTGAGCGCCATAAGTGAGTCAACACATTTGTTTTTAAGTATAAAACAGTTTTGTTCTTAAGTATAAAAAAGTTCCTTTATCATGAATTGTTGTTTTTGTTTTAACATTTTATAAGTAATAAATAAAAATTTTTATTTTTGGAAATTTATTCGACTATTCTCATTTACTTTTCTTGCTATCATAAGAAAATGATTTATTTCAGTGGTGTTTACACACTTTTGGTGCTTAGTGTAGGTATCCATATTTATTGCCATAACATTGTAAATCCATAAATTGTACAAAAATATTCAATATTGCCAATAAAATAGCCATGTTTTCTTATATATTTCCAGTTGACGTCATATTGTTGGATCCAAGGTAATCCATACGTTGCTTAATTGGACGTTTGAATTGGTGGGTATCTGTTTATTTTTCTCTCATTTTTTTTTTTTATAAACATTTCCCCAAAAATGTAAATAAATTTTTAAAATTAAATGTTTTTTTTTTCTTTTCTTTTTCTTTTTTAGCCGGTATTCAATGATGTTGATTTTTACTACGTAGAATTTAATTGTTTCTATTTATTTATTTATTTATTAATTAATTAATTATAATGCATTTTAAAAGAAAATTGACTTTTTGTATGAGTCAATGTAAATTGAATTTTAATTAGATTTAGTACTTGTGAAATTAATTATGAAATACATCAAAACAAAAATGACGATTTAATGTAATTTTGTTTTGTTAGAAATTGTTTCAAAACTAACATCAAAAAACAAAAGAAATATTTGCGAAAAAAAAACAACAAAAAAATGGTATCTGTTAAATAGCATCTAAATAAACATTTCTTTTTAATTCAATTAGAAAAAAGAAAACAAAATAAAATTACAAAAAAAAAAAACAAAAAAAAAATTGTGTGAAACTGATTTAATTTTTGTGAATGCGTATCGTATATTGAATTCCTACCATTACAGACTAATATTTCAATAGTTTTCAGTATATTCAAGAAGAAACTTCTACTAATGATACATACACTTCAGTTCATTTCTCGTCCCAAGCGATTGGGATTGCATTGATCAACGATGCATCGTCTTCATATTGTTTACCTGCTTCATAAACTTTCAGCGAAAGCCATCCCCAGACGTTTTCCATGATGTTTAAAACTGGTAAGTAGGGTGGCCAGTCCTTATCCAGGCTTCTACCGCTCTGGCATTGTGTATCGGAGCGTTATCCTGTTGGAAAATTCAAGGCAAAGGTCCAAAAATGTTACTGCATTCTGGAAAAGCTCGTTACAGAATGTTTTTGTATTGTTCTGCGTTTAGTTTTGTCGTTTTAAATTCTAGTTTAATTTGGCCTTAGTATTATATGGCAGCCCATACCATAATTCCACCAATACGACTGTGTCGACGGCTTAATGTTACTTCCTCTTTTCTAATATCATGGTAAGAGAAGTTATACCCGTCAGGACCTTCCAGAATAAATTGTTTTCGTCAGAGAAGACAACCGTGTGCCATTCGGTATTCCACTTCATATGAACTTTAGCAAAATCCAATCGTTTTTCTTTGTGAATGGCTTTTAATACTGGGTTTTTTAGGACTTGAATACAATTAAGCGTCGAACAGTAGAAATACTTACGGAAACTCCGGCTTATACTTTTAATTTTAGGTATGGAGTCAGAGGAGTTAGATGCAATTCTTAAAATTGCACGCTCGTCTGTTGGCGATAAGAGACTTGCTGGTCTTCCTTTCATGTTTTTCCCATAAGAATTTCGATTTTTTTATGTAATTGAAGCACTTCTTCCGAATTTTTCTCCAATTTTTGCTAAATGATAACTTTTCCTCTTTCTTCTGATGTTAACGGCTTTCCTCGTTCCATTTTGAAGAACCTTTTTTATTTTATGAGGTGCAATTTATCAAACTAGTTATGATAGAAAAATCTGCGTAACACAATCGCTCAAGAATATAAAAAAAACCAGCAAGTGTTGTTATTCATATGAACTATTTTAAAATCACATTTTTTGCCATTTGACTAGACTTTGTACGCTGCAGACGTAACGGGACATTTTTACTATTCTTTCGCAAATTTTCTTGAGCCAGTGTTGTCCACCTATTATAATACATATGTTAGCACATACAAATCGGTTTTTGTTAGTTTTCTTGAAATGTCAAGCTTTAGCAATTACTATCACTGTTGTTATTTACAATGAAGTGAATTGTGCCAAAGAAAATAATGTATAAAGAATGTGCATTTTAACATATTTTGGAATATTTTTCAAAAATATTTCACGACGCGGGGGGAAAGATAGAAGTGAATGATACAGAAACCAAGAGCGTAACAATGCGTTGTTCTCATCGTGCATTTTTGTTGTTTGACCACTTTTTATTTATTTTTCTGGTGTTAAAAACAGACGTCGGCACCAATGTCCGTCAGGGGAAGAACATCTTCGGCTTTTTACAAACATAGGACACGAACATCAAGAATGTTCGTTAAAAAGAGCGTAAAAATCTTGTCAGTTTTTAAAGAAGAAGGTTCATGTCGCTTTTTTCAGACTTCAATTATACACCCAAAGAAATATCACAGTAGATTCACTAATATCAATGAGAAATGATTTCGATTTTTGGAAGAATACTTGCCAAGTTAAATACGGTGTCTTAGTGTCTTAGTGCAGTACAATTTTTCTATATTTTCCGATCACATATACATATCATTGGGTTAATAAGTAGACTTGACATTATTACTAACAATTTTCCTCTAGGTTAACACATGCCTATGGTTATGGGTTAGTGAGTGAGAGAGAGAAAATAAGTTGAGAGAATTTATTTATTTACAGCCATATAAAAGTGTTAGTTATATACTCTATTTTTATTTTCATTTCATCAACATACATATGTAAAGCTGTCTATCTTTGGCTTAATAATTTTGTATAAATAAAAATAAAATAAAACACAGATTTTATTATTAAAAGAACATAAAGCTTAAAAATTAGGCCATGTTTTTTAGATAAATAAAAATAAAAAGAATAAAAAACCATTTCTTATTAAAAGAAAAAAAAAACGAGCATTCCAAAGCATTTAAAAAAAATATACTATGGGACAAAATAAAATACTCCCAGCTAATGACATAAAACATTTTTAACACAAAATATTCTTCGAGTGTTATTCTGAAATAAAATGATAAAGCATCTGTATTCTTGTCGCAGTCTGATCGACAACTAAATCAAAAAACACAAGAATACATACACATGTACATACGTACGATGAGAGCAACACATTGTTACGCTCTTTGTTTGTGTTCATTTTCCTTCTGTCTTCCTCCCTCTCATCAAGAAATGATTTTTAAAAATATTTTGGTGAGAGCGGGTCGTAATGTTACGACCCTCCATGAGAAATTTTACTTCTACATGATGCGTATTCTTTATATCCATATTCTTTGATTGTACATATTATTATAATCTAAATTATCTGGATATTGTCCACTAAACAATGCTAAATAAGCGTCTTCATTTTTGAAAATCATTGAAAAAAACAGAGATTTTTGAAATTTTACTTTAAATACGCAAAATGCATACATACTACGTACGTATGTATGTACGTACATATGTATCTCTTGAAATAATTAATTGTTGTATGTATTCATTTACAAGGTTAATAGACACACATCTGCTAAAGTTGTAATTGTTGAACCGTCAAAACTATTGAAATTGTTAAAGGAAACATTCAACCAGCATTTATACAGACAGCCAAAAAATAAAATTTTTTTCTTTTTTTTGGCAGTACACAATTAATATTAAATAAACACTCAAAAAACCAACATAAAAGTGAAACCACCTGAAGAAGTATTTTTGTTTTGTTTCATGTACTTCATAACCAACATGATTTATTGTATTAATTGCCATTCAAAAAAAAAAAAAGAAAAGAAAAAAATTGTAATTCTTTTGCAGAATTCCGGTTATTGCTTAAAAAAATGAATTCAATGTCACAGTTTTGCAATAAAAAGAAAAAATAAATGACAAAATAATTATTATTTGTAAATGTTTTGTTCACTTATTATTTATTTACAATAAATTTTGCATACAAACTACATACGGTATTACTGTACATGAGATGTTAATTGTGTAAAAGTCTAATCAACCATCAAATCTTTACTTTTACCATTTTATATGCACATAAATATGTTTGTATGTATATACATACATACGGGTATTCAACGGTCAACGACTTAATGTGTTGCGGTTTTTCACTACATATGTATTGCCATCTGTTGGTTACAGTGTATTGAACATTGAAAACTAGTTACGGTCGAAAGTAAAATTGCAATCTGTCTGCTGTTATGCAATTTCTGTTCCACAAAAATACTCGTACAGGTTTAAAGTGGAATTTTTATCGTAAAGACGGAATGAAAAAAGAAAAGAAATAAACTCTCTGTTTACAATCATTGGAGTTAAGAGGAAGAAACACTTTTTATTATTTTAGAAAAATCTTCATTTATTGTAAAGCTTATGCATTGTTTACTTAAAGGGTCCGCCAAAAACTTTTTTTTTGAAAATGCTTTAAAAAAAACTACTGAATATTTTCTCAAGTTTCTTTTTTTATTCGAAAGTACAATCCTTCCGGTTAATAATGGAAAATAATTTCATTTAAATGGCTGCCTCATCTGGCCATGCAGTAGCCTACACGATCGGTCCAATTTTTAAGCACATTATCGATTGTGTGCAGCTGTATTTCACCAATGGCTTCACGAATATTGTCCTTTAAAGCGTCAATTGTCTCTGGCTTGTTGGCGTAACACTTATCTTTAACGGCACCCCACAAGTAATAGTCCAACGGTGTCAAATCGCAGCTCCGAGGTGGCAAAACGAAATCAGCTCTGCGGTTGATAATGCGATCTTCCAAAACAGGGCGCAAAACATCGAGTGTAGCTTCGGCTGTGTGGCACGTAGCGCCGTCCTGTTGAAACCAAATGTTGCCAATATCCTTCTCTTCAATTTTTGTGAACAAAAATTCGTTCAAAATGGCCCGATAACGATCGCCATTGACTGTAACGGCCACTCCTTGCTCATTTTCAAAGAAAAATGGCCCAATTATGCCTCTGGACCAAAATCCGTACCAAACAGTGACTCGTTTTGGGTGCGTCGGCTTTTCAATGTATGCGTGCGAGTTTTCTGTGCCCCATATGCGACAATTGTGCTTGTTTACATACCCGCCAAGATCAAAATGAGCTTCATCTGAAAAGATGATTTTTTTTTGCCAAAATCGGCATCTTCTGGTGTAGGCTACTGCATTTGAATGAAATTATTTTCCATTGTTAACCGGAAGGATTGTACTTTCAAATAAAAAAAGAAATTTCAGAAAATATTCAGTAGTTTTTTTTTTAAAGCATTTTCAAAAAAAAGTTATTTGGCGGACCCTTTATTTTAGTAAAATCCTGTTTTATTGTAATGTTTATGCATTGTTTACTTAAATATGTTGCCATTAAACATAAAAAGCTTGGCATTCAATAGCACTAATCCACGTTTGTAGGCCACCCGATCTGTGTAAGTGTTTCAGAAACTTTTACTTCTCACATGATCTCTAATGCCCTGGAAAATTGTAAAAAATTGCTCCTAGGAATTCAAAACACTTTTCATTACAATGGAAATATTTATTAACAATCTGTAGAGTGTAAAATCGTTTGAACATTTTGAAGAATATAATATACAAGGTTCATATAAAGGGTCCACCAAATAACTTTTTTGTTTGAAAATGCTTAAAAAAAAACTACTGAATATTTTCTGAAATTTCTTTTTTTATTTGAAAGTACAATCCTTCCGGTTAATAATGGAAAATAATTTCATTCAAAGTAGCCTACACCAGAAGATGCCGATTTTGGCAAAAAAAAAAATCATCTTTTCAAATGAAGCTCATTTTGATCTTGGCGGGTATGTAAATATGCAAAATTGTCGCATTTGGGGCACAGAAAAGTCGCAAGCATACATTGAAAAACCGACGCACCCAAAACGAGTCACTGTTTGGTGCGGATTTTTGTCCAGAGGCATAATTGGGCCATTCTTCTTCGAAAATGAGCAAGGAGTGGCCGTTACAGTCACTGGCGATCGTTATCGGGCCATGTTGAACGAATTTTTGTTAACAAAAATTTAAGAGGAAAATATTGGCAACATTTGGTTTCATCAGGACGGCGCTACGTGCCACACAGCCGAAGCTACACTCGATGTTTTGCGCCCTGTTTTTGAAGATCGCATTATCAGCTGCAGAGCTGATGTCGTTTGGCCACCTCGGAGCTGCGATTTGACACCGTTGGACTATTATTTGTGGAGTTCCGTCAAAGATAACTGTTACGCCGACAAGCCAGAGACAATTGACGCTTTAAAGGACAATATTCGTGAAGCCATTGGTGAAATACAGCCGCACACAATCGATAATGTGCTTAAAAATTTGACCAGTCGTGTAAGCTACTGCATGGCTAGCCGAGGCAGCCATTTGAATGAAATTATTTTCCATTATTAACCGGAAGGATTGTACTTTCAAATAAAAAAAGAAATTTGAGAAAATATTCAGTCGTTTTTTTTAAAGCATTTTAAAAAAAAAGTTATTTGGCGGACCCTTTAGCATTATTAACAACAATTATTAAGAACTAAAACTTAAAAAAATATTTAATACAGTCTCTCTTACACGAATTAATATGTACAATATATATGTATTTAAGCCACCTTGGCTTTACCATTTGTTCTAAAGTATTCGTCTCTCAATTGTCTACACATTCGATGACTAATGCGTGTTCTCAACCATTCGGGTGATAATTTCATTACAAAATACTGAAAATAATTAATAATAATTTAAATATCGAATATACATAGTATGTAAATACATATGTATGTAAATATATTTATATCATACCTGTAAACCATGCGACCAATAACCTGTGGTCTCTATTGTCTTGCCCAAAGTAAACACTAATGATCGGGTATAGGACTGAACATGCGGTATTAAGATATTACCCTTCATTACAGTTTCCGAATATTGATTCATTTTTGTAACCACAAATAAGGGCGTAACACATTGTACATCTATATGGTATTCGGCCAATTCTCGTTCGATGGCTAATGAAAAAGAACGTATATAACGCTTTGTGGCAGCATAAACAGCCATAAGTGGTATGGGTTGTAATTCGCTGCCCGACGAAAGATTAATAATGGCTCCTTTGCCTTGCTTTTTCATCTGAGGTATAAGCATGCGTGACATTAGAGTAACAGCACCGATATTTATATTAATTAAGTCCCATAAAATATCTTCAGAAATATTCTCCAATTCATCAGGATAATCATACATTTTGCCAACATTGTTTACTAAAATATTGTAAAAATCCAAGTTAATTGACAATGAAAATGCAAATCAAAATTTCTTACCTAATATACCCACTGGTACGCCAGCCAACTCTTGTTCAATGTGTTTGTAGACTTCCCGACCCTTGGAAAAGTCGACGGCAATCCATTTCGTTTTGACTTTATAATCTGTTTCTGTAGCATTAAAAACATATGATTTTCCATTAATAGAGGCGGCTTTATTTTTATTTTGGCCATAATATAATGTTTTTTACATACCAATTTCATTTGATACCGCAATTAATTTCTCCTTCGTACGTGAAATTAATACAACATTAACTCCTTGTTTAGCCAACTCTTTAGCATATTCTTTGCCAATGCCATCTGTAGCTCCAGTAATGACTGTTGAAATAAAAAAAATAAAAAAACCCTCAGTCAGCATCATTGTCAGTCATCAGTTGCAACAACATTAATAGACATTAAAGACATTAAAATTAACGGCCACAACTAAATAAAAATGTTGTAGTAATTAGCGCTTTAATGATAATTACTTAAATAAATGTAAAAAGCCTCGCAGCTTGTAAATTTCAAATGTGTACCGGAAAAAAAATTTCATTTGAAAGTTTAAATATTTCTTAAGGCCCTTAATGCCATAACATTACACAATTTTTGAATGTAAATCATTTCAATAATGAACTTAAACATTTGTTTACAGTTTAGGGAATCTCAATAATGAATTCTAATATTGCCTTTTCAATAAACGGTTTTCGTGAAAATACCGCAGAATTAGAAAAAATTCCTACACTTTTAGGTAGTGTGTAGGCTTATTAGACGAAAAGCCAGGGTTCGAGCCCCAGGCCAGACATCAAAATAAAATACAAAAAGTATTTCTTCGGCGACTTTCTCTCAGCAGATTTCTGGCAAAAAAAATTGCCATGAAAAGTTTCTCAAAAAAAAAAATTCTGTCGTTCGGAGTCGACTTTAAACTGTAGGTCCCGCCACTCATGTATAAAATTAACACACACAACATAAGTGGTGTGAGAAACTAGGTCGTAATCCTGACTGAAGGGTTGTAATGACCAATTATGTATGTATGTACGTTCGTGTGAAATATTATAGTAGTGCTGACATTGTAAGAAAATCTAGGGCTGTACTTCACGATCTTCACAACTAATATGGGACCGTATCCCTTGTTACATATTTGGCCTTTTTTAATGTGTTCTTATACCAGTTTTATTGCGAACAGAAAAGAAAACTCACACTGTTTACAGGAATAATTACAAAAATTTGAAGAAAGACACATTGTATGAAAATATCGGATCATAATGATGTAGGTTTAGAGCAGAGATCAGCAATGAATATTCAAAAAGATGATTAGAATCGAACCATACTCATAATTTCTGATATTTATACGCATTACATTACAACCCTGAACAGGATTACGACCTAGTTTCTCACACCACTTATGTTGTGTGTGTTAATTTTATACATGAGTGGCGGGACCTACAGTTTAAAGTCGACTCCGAACGACAGATTTTTGAGAAACTTTTCATGCCAATTTTATTTACTCTCAGAGATTTTGCCAGAAATCTGCTGAGAAGAAGTCGCCAAAGAAATACTTTTTGTATTTTGTTCTCATGTCTGGCCGGGGGCACGAACCCTGGCTTTACGTCTAATAAGCCAACACACTACCTACTAGACTACGGCAACTTCAACTACGTTTACAGATATCATTTTTTCTTATTCCAGCCTAAATGGTAAGATAATAACGAATTTGAATTTCATAGGTCTGCTCATACGATTGCGATTTATATTTGATTATTCTAAATTTATTTCAGTAATTCATTCATTCATTTAATTCAGTAAATTAAACTTTCTGCCTGACACACGACAGTTTGATAAATCTATCAAAGGAAATAATATACAAAGCCCTACCCTGTGTAAATGTGTTCCCTGTGAGTACGTCTTAAAACATAGACTGGAAATCAAATCTGACACTAGGTTTACCAAAAACTAATAGAATATTACGGTATACAATGTATGTGAATATTATGCTGGCATTTTAATTAACATTTTAAAATTATAATTACATACATACAGACGCATTTAATTTGGTTATTTAATTGTATTTTTTATCGTCTTGAACTTGACTTTTGGTTTTAAGTTTAATTTAAAGTAGAAGTTTTTTTCGTTTGTTTTTAATTAATTACTCTATAACAAGTTAAAATGAAAAAAAAAAACACAATAATAATAAAACAATAACAATAAGAAGACCTCAACATTATGAATGAAACAATTACACACATTTTAGATGCGTAAACTTTAAAC
Organism: Sarcophaga variegata; assembly: GCA_932273835.1. Classification (NCBI taxonomy): domain Eukaryota; kingdom Metazoa; phylum Arthropoda; class Insecta; order Diptera; family Sarcophagidae; genus Sarcophaga; species Sarcophaga variegata. The sequence continues at coordinate 116,859,392 of OW026361.1, forward strand.
GATAAGAAACGGTAGCAACGAAGAAACAAAGCCTCAAAACAATGCAAGGTCAGCGCAGCCATAATAACACCAGCAAAAGAGATAAAAGCAACATCTGTTGGAATAAACGATATTTCTACTATTTAGAAATATATGTACATATATATGGTATGTATGTATGTATATATGTAGAGTTAAACATAATCGAATCAAATTAAAAGAAAAAATGAAAATAAAAGAAGAATCATCATAAGCAACAAAATTGATCACCACAAGAAGAAATCTTCATGCAAGTGAAACGAGATAAACAACGTAAAAAAGCCGGTTAAAATTGTTCATCATGGTATGGCTAAAGAAAAAAGAGTTTCATTCGACTCACTAATGTTTTCTAAAATATCTGAACGTTTTCTTTCATTTCTTAGCAGGTGAATGACTGTAACACTTTTAGTTTTAATCATTTGTATTAATTAATGACTGAATTGATTAATAAATAAACATTAAGAAGAGGGAAGGAGGCAATACTACTGGACATTAACTACGAAGAAATTGTTAACTGCAAATGAAAAGGGAATAGTTTGTTAATTTTTTTATTAAAATTTAAATGGAATTTGGTATGTAATACTCTTACAAAACATATTCAATCCCATCTATCTTGAAATTCTTTAAGGGGTTAGGTTAGGTTAGGTTAGAGGACGTGTACTTGTTAATTAAGACAAGTACAGTACCCGGGGGTCGAATTAACCCATTGTACAACGTCCTAAATTCTCCCACCACTTATGTTGTGTGTGTTAATTTTATACATGAGTGGTAGGACCTACAGTTTAAATCGACTCCGAACGACCGATTTTTGAGAAACTTTTCATGGCAATTTTATTTACTATCAGAGTTTTTGCCAGAAATCTGCTGAGAGAAAGTCGCCGAAGAAATACTTTTTGTATTTTGTCTTTGGGGCCCGAACCCTGGCTTTACGTCTAATAAGCCAACACACTACCTACTAGACCACGGCGACTTCAAAAAGTTAGGGGTTAGTAGCATACCTCCTAATTTAAAAATAAAATTCGATTTTTTCACGGTTTTAGATACTTTAGAGCTATAGGATTAATGTAGAAATCTCCTTTTCCCTTCAAACGCTACGAAAAGAAGGAGAAAATCACAAATTAGTATCACGCGTCCAGTTGCGAGCAACTTAAACGCGTTTTTCTTGAACTGCCAACCACGATTTAAATTTTTTGAAATTTTGAGACAATGTTCCAATGTGGAAGGTGCCTTGGTTTAGCAGTTAGTGTGTTGGCTTATTAGACTTGAGGCCTCGGTTCAAACCCCAGGTCAGACATCAAAATGCAAATAAGAGAAAATATATCTTCAGTGATTTCCTCTTAGCAAATTTCTGGCAAAACCTCTGAGAGTAAATAAAATTGCCATGAAAGGTATCTCAAAAAAATGTCTTTCGGAATCGACTTTAAACTGTAGGTACCGACACTCATCTAAAAAATTAACATACACAACATGAGTGGTGTGAGAAACTAGATCGTAATCCTGACTGAAGGTTTGTAATGACAAATTATGTATGTATGGCTACCTTCCAAAATGTATCAATACAAAGTTTGTATGCAGTTCTACTACTATATATAAACTATGTAGATATGCAAAGTAACCAAACAATGCATCAACTATAAATCCGATGCCAGATTGCTTTTTGACTGCGTTAAAAATGCACATTGACGACGTTTTGAAATAGAATACATTGTATATATTTTGTACAGCGGCATTATGAAACACTTTTTTCAAACACAAAGCAAATAACATTTTGGAAGGCAGCCTATGTATGTATGTATGTCCAGGTGTGCGCAACTTAAATGCTTGTTTCTCGAAATCACTTTTTTCGATCTGGCGACCACGATTTAACAAAAACTACTTGACAATGTTCTTAAGACGAGTGCTTTTAGCTCGAACTACGATATCTTTGATTCGTCAATAATTAAGAATTTTATGAAATAATTACAGTAGAAAAAATAGGCGAAAAAAGGAATTAAAATTCAAAATGCCGCTGTTTTGTTGTTTGTATACATTTTCAAATTACCCTAGTTCAGGCTGTAGCCATTAACATATTTTATAAGAATCCATTTCCTTTGTTGCTTTCAAACAGTCCTAACTACTCAACTGTTGTATCCTCAGGCTTTTGTATAACATTTGGACTTCACCCTTTAATTATTATTTAGTAATACAGTCAACCCTCCTATAACGCGGTGAGTGCGTACCGCATTGTATGGAAACCGCACTATAAGAAACTCGGATTTGACCGGACAAACCAGGCTAATTCGTAGGGCGTTCTATGGAAACCGTCTACCGCGCTGTATGGAAACCGCGCTATAAAAACTCGTAGTAGGAAGGCTGTCGCAATATCATCTCCACGTTATATGGAAACCGCGTTCAGAGAGTACCGCGTTATAGGAGGGTGGACTGTACACTCATAAAAATGAAAATTCCTTTAAAGTTTCTGAATTAAATTTTGCGGAAATAGATTTCACAAACTGTGATTACCATAAAAGTGTGAGTGTATGTGTTTTTTTTATTATTATTTTGAAACTCAAATATTTGTTTGCAGCATGTAATAATAACATGGCTTTGAAAATCTTTTGTAAACAGTAGTAGAAATAAATATTTAGAAATATTCAAATGAAAAATAAATATTTATTTAAATGAATTGCAAAAATTAACATAAAAAAATATTGCAATTTTTCACAACTTTACTTAACTTTTTTTCCTTTTTTTTGGGTGAATTTCTAAATGTTGACAGAAAAAATTAAAGCCAAATGATTTGGAAAAAAAATATGATTTATAAACAGTTGCGATTAAACATATTCATATATTGAATATACAGACATATGTACATACATATATAAAACAACAACAATTTGTAAGATTTAAAATACAAAATAACAATAAAAGCCTGAGGCTTAATATTTTGTGTTGAATGAGTAAAAAAAATTCGATTACGTACTTGACCTAGATTTGAAGCAGGTAAAGCCCTTTTTAATTCTGTACAAGTAAATGTTTTTATTATGTAATGAACAGGCATTGGCTGTATTTTTCTTTTTTCTTTCCTTTTTTAATTTAAACATTTGTATTGTGTGGTATTGAGTTCGATGTGTACGGGGGACTGCAATTTTATAAATTCCTTGTTATTCTTATTTCGTGGAAAAGTCTTTGACAGAAAATGTTAGTCCAATTGAAATGAAATGCATTGTTTTCTTAAATCGGTGAACATATATTAAATATTTCAAAAAATTTCTTTTCCACATGGGATTTAAGTCGCCGTAGTCTAGTAGGTAGTGTGTTGGTTTATTAGACGTAAAGCCAGGGTTCGAGCCCTAGGCCAGACATCAAAACAAAATACAAAAAGTATTTCTTCGGCGACTTCCTCTCAGCAGATTTCTGGCAAAAAGTCTGAGAGTAAAATAAAATTGTCATGAAAAAGTTTCTCAAAAAGCTGTCGTTCGGAGTCGACTTTAAACTGTAGGACCCATCACTCATGTATGAAGTTAACACACACAACATAAGTGGTGTGAGAAACTAGGTCGTAATCCTGACTGAAGGGTTGTAGTGACCAATTATGTATGTATGTACGTATTTACAACTGGACAAAATTAAAAAAAAAATATTAAAAAAAACTTCCACTTACCTGCCCATTTTCCATATTTATCTACTAATGTCTGTGGCAATTGAGGTTGAAAATATGGCTCCAAAATTGATTTCAATATCGTGATAACCGATTTGAAATTATCGAACAGGAAAAGGACTACTGTCGCTAGACCTACGAAATATATGCCCACTGAAAATATTTGGCAAATGCACGCCATGCTGAAGAGGAATGAAATGAATGGAATTTCATTTTCTAACATGTTTAAATAATTTTTATTTTTATTTTTGTTTTAATAATTATTTATAACAATTTAACTACTATGTATGTATGTCTACGAGTATACAAAATAAAAACTTTAATTGATAAGATTGAGATAAGCAAGAACGCTTTTTATCTTTGTTTAAATGCAATGAAGAAAAAATAAATGTTTTCAATTCGTTTCATTAAAAAGAAAAATAAAAACAATGCTTAGTTTGTTGCATTATTTGAGAATAAATAAGCAGCACAACACTTATGTATGTGTTACAATTTTTATTTTTAAATTGAATTATTTTTAAAGATTTTTTATTTTTTTCAAATTCATTTTATTTTCGAACCTTACGCCAGCTTGATTAAACACGCACTGATCACAGTTTGTTCAGCTATTTTGTGTTTTACATGTCTTGCTTCTTGCAATTCGGCGTTTTTTTTTTCTTTCTTAAGTTTGGTTTGGTTTGTAGCTTTTCAGTATAATGTTGTTATTGTTATTGTTGTTGTTGCTTTTTATGTATTATATTTATTTTATAAATTTTTATTTAAAATCAACTTTAGTTGTACGAGTATATCGTCAATTTATCTTCAGCACATACTCTTGCTCTTGGTAAGTGGCAATAAGATGTTGTTTTGGCCATAAACAAACAACAGCAAAACAACTCTTTAAGAAGTAACACAGTCAACTTAAAATTGTGAAATGCCAATTGCCAACAATCCTGCATACACAGCTGTAGAGTGGAGTCCAAAAAAACCCCAAAAATTCAATTAAAAAGAAGAATGCCTTACATCAACAGCATCAGCTTCAAAATTGTTACAAGACAGTCTTTACATAAAGTCAAGTATAGCAATTCAGAGGAAGTGTGGTGTGGTGGAGGCATAGCATTTTTAATGCAATTTAATGCAAGTTATTTGCATAGTTTTTAAACGTAGCTAAAACGACCATAAAACGTTAAATTAAATTCAAAAATTAAAAAATTATTAAGAAATCTTTGTCTGCATTGCAGATGGAGATAATAAAAAGCGAATATAAGACCGATTATTGCCAGTTTCGGGAAATCGCCGTTGTATAGTAGGTAGTGTGTTGAATTATTGGTCGTGTGGCCCCAGCTCAGACACAGCGGAATATAAAAAGTTTTTCTTTCGGCAACTTCCTTTACTCTTCTGAGAGTAAATAAAATTGCCATGGAAAGCTTATCAAAAATTTTTCATTTGGAAGCGATTTTAAACTGTAGGTCCTGTCACTCATGAATAAAAGCGACACACACTATATGGGTGATGTAAGAAGCTCGGTTGTAATCCTGGCCACAATGAATCTATACGTGGAGGAATGGCCGTTAAATTATGAATTTAAAATTCATTTTCATTATTTTATTTGATTTTTTAGTTCAGTATTATTTTTTTTACTACAGATAAAAATGTTTAATTATTACAAGCAGAACTGAAATGTAATTCAAAAATAATAAGCTGATGCCGTTTATATGGCTTAAATTTTGTTATATAAGCTCACTGATTTGAATTAAATATACAGCCCACATCAGAGATCAGCAATGAGTATTCAAAAAGATGAGTAGAATCGAATCATACTCATAATTTCTGATACTTATACGCATTCATACTTATTTTAATGTTATACTCATACTACTTATATTCAAAGTTTGAAGTACTCATCGTACTCATACGCATGATGTTGTTGATTTCGACTCTCCATGACTCAACACATACACGAAGCACAAAATAAGTATGAATCGGGTACGAACACTAAAATACTCACTAGAAGGTTAAGTGTTTGTCTTTTTTCATTTTTTGTAAATGCAACAACAACTAAGACTGAAAATTTTTATGAATCTCTCGTATCATTATAAGTATTTTTCTAAAGTTATGAATCTTTAATGAGTAGGCTTATGAATCAAACATATTTCGAATGGTATGAGTTTGATGTCAACGTTGTACGCATACCCATTGCAACCTGTACTTATAAATCAACGTTGTAGTGAGTACAAATGAATCAGAATACATAGTTAAATTTCAATATTGTTGACTCACTTATATTCAAAATTTCATGAGTGCCTACGAGTAGCGAAAAAACGATTCATTGCTGACCTCTGGTCCAGATCCAAGAATATTATTCATATTAAATTTATTTCTTTCAAAAATTGTCAACTTTATTATTACAATGGCTATGAATGAATATACGATGTAATTACATGATATGATATTGTCTTCCCTTTAATGATAGTATATCGCTATCGTCGTGTATCTGTTTTAATACAACCGGAATGATGATTTAAAGTGATGACAATTGAAATTAAATACTAGATAAACTAACTACAAATGTTTTTAAAACTCAATAAAAAAAAACAAATTTTTTACAAATCATTGAACATAAATGAACCTCCACAAATTTGTTTTTTTTGTGATGAAATCGATCGTTTAGAAGAAAATTTTTAATCGTATTTTTCTATTTCTTAAATTATAAACTATTTGACCCAGTTTCATTTCAAAATATATGCTTACATGCTTTGATTCCTATTTATTTTATTTGTTTATTAACAAAAATATTGATTTTTAACAAAAGTTTTACAAAAGAAAATTTCAACACTTTAATTGCCGGTGTAATAAAGTTACTTTAGATTTCAATGTATTTTAGTTTTAATAAATCATTTCATGTTTTTTTTTACGCGATAATATTTTATTTCGTAAATAAATTTATTTTCCTTGCGACTCAATTGTTTTCTTATCATCACCGAATGACAGACGAAATTACTAACTAAATATATATGTATGATACATACATATGTACATATGTTTCAATCTACCAACTACAGGAAAACTACAATAAAATAAAATTAAAATAAATAAAATAATTACAAAACATATTGAAATTGAAATTATTTTTTTATTTTTTATTTTATTGGGTTCAACCACAGGTCAAACAAAAAAACAAACAGACAAAACGAAAAAAAACAATGTAAACAAACTATTAAAAGTAAGTTATTGCTGTCTGTGTGTGTGCTGTTTCTGCGCTGTTTGTGTGGATGCGTGTTTGCCGCTTCACCCCGCTTCGTTGTTGTGGGGAGAGGATTTCATTTTTATTTTTGGAAGTGTGGTAGTGAATTTTGTTGTGGTGAGTTTCCATCCAGTGTGATGAGTTTTTACAAAAATGTGGTGAATTTATCCGGTGTGGTGAATAAAATCGAAACTCACCAAATTGCCGTTATTCGAAATGGTACTATATTACCATAAATCCATGTACTGTATATCGTTATTTGGACGGTGAGTGTCTAGAATAAGTAATTTTCACATTTGTTAGTGGAGGCATTCACCCTTTTGTGTGGATTTAATCTCGATTAGTGAAACATTGGAAAAAAGTACGAAGTGTTGCCATTGTGTCTTTCTAAAAAATTAAAATTGGAAAGAAAACTTGTATACAAAAAAGTTTAAATTTAAATTATTTTGTAAATGAATTTTTAAATAATTTCTTTATTTTATTTATATTTAAAATTGCTTGCAAAAAAGCTACAAATTGGAAATTCTTTGGACCTAATTGTTTTCTTATCACCGAGTGATAGACGAAATTATTTACATACATACATATGTTCCAATCCAGAATCTACAGGAAAACTACAATAAAATAATATAAAATAAAAATAAATAAATACAATACGTATATTGAAATTGAAATTATTTGCATTGTAATCCAATAAAATAAGCTTTTGTTAGGACACGAAAATAAATTTGTTTTAGTACAGACATAAACCAAATTATAAACTTTTAATTGGGCGAAACATCATGACCAATGTTGCCAGGAAATAAACAATTTTGTAACCAACTTCTGAAAAAGAAATCACCAAAGATGGAAAATAATTACCAAATTTATTTGGTTTATAGTTCTTTTAAACATTATTCCTGATGTTAAACTTTTATATGTGCAATAAATTGGATTTTAATGACGCAATGGCAACACTACGTTCATTGAGTGTACTTCTTCTATTCAGTGTTTGTGTCTACGTTATCCATCCCTGTTCACACTTTAATTTATGTATAGTGAGTTTAGTTTAACCCAATGACTCTGCTAATAGAGGTGAAAATTATTTATTCTAGACTTATACCGGTTAATTCACCACTGATAGTGTGGTAATCTATGATAATGCAGTATCTATTTCGAATAACGACACTTTGGTGAATTTCAATTTTATTAACCATACCGGACAAATTCACCACATTTTGCAAAAATTCACCACCATAAAAATTTGACATATCAGACAAATTCACTATAGAGTAAGACCCGCTTAACGCGGGGGATAGATCCAACGAGTTCCGGCGCTAAACGAAACAATGTTAAACAAGGCAACTAATAAATCAATTGTGACGCCGGAAAATGCGTTCGTACTGCGATTGCGACTTTGGAAAATACAGTTGGAATTTTTATTCTGGACAGACTAACAAAAGAGCGTTGAAAAAGATACATAGTATACAACAAGTATCAATATAGTGTGCAATATAGGGGAATCCCAATACTACCGCGTAATACTGAAGAGCGTTAAGCGGGGTCTTACTGCACTTTGAAAAACGCACCACCCTTGAAACTCACCACACCGAATAAATTCACCACACTTCTCAAAATTCACCGTGTTAGGAACACACCACACTAATGAAATTTTGGGGTTAGTGTGCCCGTCAAATCCGACCAAATTCCAATAGCACACATAAACACAATGCAACCACACACACTAACCATCCAATCACCCATTCCCACCCGACGACGCACACCACCCGATAGACACACAAATTTCAGACATTCAATCAGAAAGAAGAAGACACCCCACCACATGCCATAAATTCTTTTTAAACGGCAATGGGCTACAACTATTTATTACATTAAAGCGAATTTATATGCTAAATGCATAACTATAAAATTCAATTAAAAAAGAAAAAAAATGAATAAAAATTAAAATCGAAATTCAACATTTCAATTAAAGAAGAAACAGGTATTGGCAGTTGCATTTTGTAAACCTAACGAGAAAGAGAGAAAAAATTTTTTGTTGAAAAATGTTTTCATTTTTCATGGCAGTGGGAATTTATGCTGTGGCATATTATCTGTACGACAATTTACGAACACCACTGTTGTTATTCTACCACAAGTGGCAACAATGCAATAAACCACATCAATTAATATTAATGAAGAAATATGGAAAATGGGCAGGTATGTTAGCAATTTAATCGATCTTGGTCTTTTGATGCACAAAAATTATGGCCTTAGCTGTTACGGGAGCAACGGATGGTATTGGGAAAGCCTATGCCAGACAATTGGCTTGTCTTGGCTTTAACGTTGTGTTGATATCTCGAACGCATTCAAAACTGAAAGAAGTATCCAAGGCAATTGGTAACGTACGGAATAAAAAATCAGAATCTAATGCTTAAGTATTAAATTTGTTTTAACAGAAACTGAATTCGGTGTGGAAACATTTATTGTGCAGTGTGATTTCTCACAGGGGCCAAATGTCTACAATAATCTTTATAATATGCTATCGGAAAAGCCCATAGGCATTTTAAGTAAGTTAGGTTTCTCTTATTTTATATAATATAACACTCTAAGGGCCACTATTACAACTTGCTGTTAACTAAAGGCAGGATGTTAAATGGCAGATAAATTGATTTTCATTATTATGAGTACACAATGAGATAAAAGTGAGCGTTAAGCTAAAGGGACTGGACTATGTATGGATGTATGGAAAATCGATTTTGAAGATGACGCAAGTGGGCTGATGTTTGTTGCATTCTGTTACCTGAGTACACCGAATGAAAACCGGTCGAAATGGCTTTCAGGCTACTGTTGCAGACGTCTCCGTTCTGTTAAATCCGTGGCAGGGCTTCAAGTACGTTCGATTATCGTCGCCATTTAGTTGGTGATGCAGGTTTAGTTGAGATGACTCCTAATTAGTGTCCGACCTGGCTCTGAACGCAAACTCCCATGAAGATTTGCGTTAACCCTCGCGAGGACTTCACTGATCACCATAGGCACCCTCATATCACAACTGCATAGTCGATATGAGATAGCGGCTTGAAGATGGAACCCGAAAGAAAAAATGAATAAGAAAATATTGGAAGTGGAAGAGATGATGCAGGGTGAGGTTGCCTTTATGAGCAGCCCAAAAATCAGGCGATCACCGGTGAAAAAATCCCAGACAACGGCGAACTCTCAGAGCATATCCGCGAGGAGCACTGGGATTGGGAAGGTGCGCAATCGCATGCACCGCAACCAGTGCGTGGTGGAACAGGGGAACCGCTTTTGGGGCACAGTTCCACTAGACATGAGTTCATATGCAAGATGAGAAACTCAGAGGAGAAGACCTTTACTAAGTTCTAAGGTGTTATCTGCAGGATATAAACATGAAGAGGCCAAAGGGCCAAAAGGACTCCACTCCGAAGTAATACCACCGTAGTTCCGGGGTGGGCACGGATAGTTCCACAGGAGACGAGGGGGGATTTAGTGGGTGAGGGCCCCACACACGGAGGATGTGACGACTTCCTCTATGTGCGGTTAGGTACATTTACTCCTCCTCGGCGAAAAAAAAGCTAAAGAAGGGCCAAAAGGACTCCACTCCGAAGTAATACCACTGTAGTTCCGGGGTGGGCACGGACAGGTCCACAGGAGACGAGGGGGGATTTAGTGGGTGAGGGCCCCACACACGGAGGATGTGACGACGTCCTCTATGTGCGGTTAGGTACATTTACTCCTCCTCGGCGAAAAAAAAGCTAAAGGGAAGATCATCCTACCTTTAACTTTTAAAGTTCACTTTATCTTTGAAGTTGCCATATTAAAAATAATATATTTATGATATATGATCATGTTTATATTTAAAGTTGCCATATTAAAAATAATATATTTAAAAATAATATATTTAATATGGCAACTTCAAATATAAACATGATCACACGCTACGGCACTGCCATATTTTTGAAAAATTTAACTTTATTTTATCTGTAGGTTGTCATAACGAAAAATAGTTAAAGATGACTTTAAAGTTCACTTTAGTTAAAGTTATCTTTAACTAAACCCCACTTTAACGGCAAGTTGTAATAATGGCCCTAAACCCTATCTAATGTTAATGCGATTAATGCTTTTGAGATATTTTTCCAGTTAATAATGTTGGCATTGGCCACAATCCACCAGGTACTATAAGTACCTTTTCACCAGATCACATATGGCATATGATTAACATTAATATTGGAGCGGCTACTTTATTATCACGTTTCTTTATTAAAATATGGCAAAAGCGACAAGTTAAAGGTCATATTGTTAATATATCATCTGGGTTTGGCCTTCAACCCTGTCCCTTTGGTTCTGTTTATGGTGCTAGCAAGGCCTATATGCATAGTTTCACTCGCGCTCTACAAGAAGAAACAAAAAATATGGGCATCACTGTTCAATTATTGTCACCAAATTTTGTAATTACAAAAATTAACAGTTATTCTACACCCGTAATGAAGGGTAATATTTTCATACCCAAGCCAGATGAATATGCCAAGTGGGCTGTCAGCACTTTGGGAATGGTGGATGAGACCACCGGTTATTTTTGGCATGGCGTACAGGTAAAGAAAATATCATATTGAAGTACAATCAATATCTTTATTGGATTTTCACTCACCTTTCATTGCAGAATACACTCTGGAAAGTAGTGCCCTGGCGTTTAAGAAAGCATTTACTCATGATTTTTGCACCATTTGTCGTGGACAATTTGAATGACGTAGCAAAGCATCACAAGCCAACAAGCACATGTGAAACATAGAAATAGAAATATTTGTTAATCTGTATTTGCATTTTTACGCATATTTTCAACATCATATTCTAAACATTGTCAAATTCAGCAATCCTTACTGTAAACTTTAAAATGTGCAATACAAACACATGCTATTCCTCTTCTTCTGAAGTGGAAATCATAAATTAGGCGGAAATCCTTAATAAAATATAAAAAAAATTTCAAAATTGTCTTCTTCATGTAGTAGTATAGTATGAGTATTACAAGGGAAACCTTTAACTTTTCATTAAAACGAGATAGTCGCCCATGAAAGCAGGGAAAATCTAAACTTAAAACCAAAATGAAAAAAATTATGGCGTGATGCTGTGAAATGAACTCTAAACATGACTTTCAACGCACATACATACATTTCACATTTCACAAGGATGTACAAATTTTAGATGGAAGACAGAAGTAGCATTAGAAAGTCTCATATGGGTGTAGGCAGTTGCAGCGAAAGGGAAGGAAGGAAAGTTTTACATAAAATGCTCACTTAACGAAATATTTAAATAATATTTAGTGTTCCGAAGCGACTAGAAATTATATTCAAATTATAACGAACACCACCATCGCATTTATTATATTCAAGTGTCAAATAAATTCATGAACAGATTTTTCTTTGTTTCATTCTTTTTTAAGAAATTGGAAAAATTACAAAAAAAAAACCGAAAAACGGATCAGCAATTAAGTTAAATTGAACGTATGTTTGAAGGAGTACGTACCATAAACCACATACGGTTTTCAATTTTTCTAACAGCCATAAACCACAATAGAAAAATGTTTTTACATGCAAAAGTAGCGAACATACACGCGCATATTTTTCATAATGGGCTGCCACAAAAAGCAAATAAATAACAGAATAAAAATAGAATTTCCTTTTTATTTTTACCTAAAGTTACTTGTAATTAATTTACATGAGATGAAACGAATGTACGACCCTTGTGTTTAGAACTTGGGTGGTATAGATATGTCTGGTAACACGTAACATGGACTGCGAATCACAGATATCGAATGCACAAGTAAGTGTATCAGAGATCAGCAATGAGTATTCAAAAAGATGATTAGAATTGAATCATACTCTAAATTTCTGATACTTATACGCATTCATACTTATTTTAATATCGTGGAACCTCTACTCATATTCAAAGTTTGAAGTACTCATCATATTCATCCCCTTAACAACACGTATGATGTTGTTGATTTCGTCGCTCCATAACTCAATATATACACGAAGCACAAAATAAGTCTGAATCGGGTACGAACACTATAATACTCACTAGAAGGTTGTGTGTTGGCTCTGTTTGCTGCTCTGTTTTTTGCTTATGTGTCTTTTTTATTTTTTTTGTAAATGCAACAACAACTAAGACTATAAATTTTGACCAATGATTCGTGTCACTCGAGTCATTTATAAGTATTATACGTATTTTTCTAAAGTTATGCGTCTTTAATGAGTAGGCTTATGAATCAAACATATTTTGAATGGTATGAGTTTGATGTCAATGTTGCACTCATACTCATTGCAATCTGTACTTATGAATCAATGCTGTAATGAGTACGAATGAATCAGAGTACATGGTTAAATTTCAATATTGTTGAATCACTTATATTAAAAATTTTATGAGCGCTTATGAGTAGCGAAAAAACGATTCATTGCTGATCTTTGAAGTTGCAACAAATTTGCACATTTTGAAAATATTTTTTTATTTTTTCTTTTTTTTTATATTATATTATTATATTTTCAATATTTTTTTACTCCGTTGTACAGCAAAGTCAGAAATAAGCTTAAAGTGATTCAACAGATTTTATGAGCAAATACGATGGATTAGCAAACAGAAGAAAGACCCCACGATGTGCTCCAACTACAGAGGTATAAGCCTTCTCCCTATCGCATATACGGTTCTTACGAGCGTATAGTGTAAACGATTGAAGGAAGCCACTCGTCAAATTACTGATTGTATCTTATCAGTTCGGCTTTGGACCTAGCAAGTACACAGTAGGCCAGATATCCACATCACACCAAATTCCAGAAGACCCATCAAAAATAAGTCGACACACATCATATTTTTGTAGACTATAAGGCAGTTTCGATTACTTCATGAGAAATCGTGTTTTTGTCGCAATGTCTGAGCTTTCGGTATTCTTGCAAAGCAGATAAGGCTACACAGAGAGAAGCTGAGCTCCTGCTGCTCCGTCAAGGTAGGAATGGGCCTCTCTGAACCTCTTGAAATGGGTGCGAGGTTTTAGATATAACAATTCCTTATCATACACCCTCTTAAACTTCGTCAAGGAGAGTGTTCTGCGAAAGGCGAGACTTATCGCAATGACACTATTTTACCGATTGCTTCATAAGAAATCGAGTTTTTGTCGCAATGTCGGAGCTCGGTATTCCTGCAAAGCAGATAAGCCTATGCGGAATGAAGTTCCCCGTAAAGGTAGAAATGGACCTCCCTGAACCTCTTTATACGGGTGCGTGATTTTAGATATGGTAATCCCTTTTCATACGGCCTCTTCAACTTCGTCATGGAGAGTATTCTGCGAAAGGCGAAAGTTTATCGTTATGACACTATTTTCCCCAAAAGTGTCCAGTTGCTTGCGTGCGATGGCGACATAGACATCATAGGGCCTGCTAAGTGAGATGCTGCTGCCTTTAGTGCTATTGAAAGGGAGTCTATCAACATGGGTGTGGAAGGAAATGAAAATTAAATTAAATTTCAGCTCTTAACGGCTATGAAACAGACACCATTTAATTGATAAAATCAATGTGATAGATTATTAAGTCATTATTGAAATCGCCGTAGTCTTGCTAAGTTCAAAGCAGCACTGATAAGATCCAATCAGTATTTTGACGAGTGGCTTCCTTCAGTCGTTTACACTATACGCTCGTTAGAACCGTGTATGCGATAGGGAGAAGGCTTATATCTCTGTAGTTGGAGCACATCGTGGGGTCTTTCTTTTTATTCTGTTTGCTAATCCATTGTACATCGAAGTCGTTGTAGTCTAGTAGGTAATGTGTTGGTTTATTAGACGTAAGGCCCGAGTTCAAACCCCATGTCAAACATCAAAAAAAAAAAATATTCCTTCGGCAACTACCTCTGAGTAGATTTCTGATAAAAACTTCTGAGAGTAAATAAAATTGCTATGAAAAGTTTCTCAAAAATCTGTCGTTCGGAATCGACTTTAAGCTGTAGGTAACACCAGTCATGTATAAAATTAACGCACACAACATGAGTGATGTGAGAACCTAGGACGTAATCCTATGTATATTATGTATGTATGTATGTATATATAACACATTATTAAAATATTTACAATTAAAAAATTTTAACCCATAGTGCTAGACTAACAAAAAGCATTTGAATCCGTGGCATAACGTGTAATTTACAGAGCAAATTATTGTTTAGTTCGGATGGTTTAAAATCCTTAAAGCTTAGAGAAAATTAATTAGTCATTGTAGAACGAGTATATCTATCGTTTTATTTTTTTTTTATTTTTTTTAGAATAGTTTCAGTCATTTTTGTTATTAAAAACTTTTGTTAATCTTTTTTAATTGCTTTTTAAGCATATCATCGGGCGGTATACTTTAAATTAAATTACTCATACGCCGCATACTGTATGTATAAAGTAAAGTAAATGCAAAAAATTTAAAAAAAAACTTTAATGCACAATAACAAACACAACATCCTGAAATACTAGTTGGAAAATGTCAAGTGGAATTGAATTATTTCTTATATTTTATTAGAACGTTTTGAAAAATAAAATTTATTGTCTTTCTTTTGTTTGTTTGTTTGCATGTTTTGTTGTGCCCTCTTTAGTTTGAGTAAATATTTGTTCTAAAATAACCAGCAGCCATCAGTATTACTCAGACCCCATTATTATGTGATGACCCCCCTTCAAAATTGTTTCTCTATTAATTCGTTTCGTTTGTTTCCACTTAATGTATAATTTTGTTTTATTTTTATTGTCATTATTACATTTATAACTTATAAAAGCGTAAAATGTTTTCATTGTTTTTTTTATTTTATTTCATTTTATTTTATTTTAGTATTGTTTTCCGCTGTCGGTCGGTCTTAAAATGTGAAATAGTTGTGTAGGAAATATAAAAATGACACATGGTTCTGCATACAAATTGTTTCACTTTACCACACTCCCACCACACCACCCCAAAAATATTTCACCATTTAGAGGACGCTTATGTATGATGTTTGTGGTAAAAATTGTTATTGCTGAGGGCTTGGGAGTAAAGAAGAGTTTAAGTTGTAAGTGAAACAATTTTCAAATATGAACATGACTTGTATGTTTTTGCATTGTGTGTATGTGTTTTTTCTTCTTCTATTTTTGGCGCTTTTATCTGTAGTGCCAATGCTAAGTACATTACAATTTGCAAGGATTTCTTTTTGCGTTTGTTTGTTTGTTTGTTGAAAGCCTATTTACCGCATTAAGGCGGATTGTAATATTAGCGTAGAATTTTTTGTTGAGTTTTTCTCCTCTTGAATATTATTTTCTTTAAAGAAAATTTAACAGCGAAATGTCACATGAAATTATGACTAAGTCGCTGTAAGGGAAATTCAAATTTTGCATACATACTTACATAATTGGTCATTACAACCCTTCAGTCAGGATTACGACCTAGCTTCTCACACCACTTATGTTGTGTGTGTTAATTTTATATATGAATGGTGGGACCTACAGTTTAAAGTCAACTCCGAACCACAGATTTTTGAGAAACTTTTCATGGCAATTTTATTTAATTGCAAAACGAATGTTCGCATCGATTAAAAATTTCAGTTATAAAGTCTAGAAAACCTATCAGCTGGCTTGTATGCATCCATCAAAGGCTGCCTGAAAAAATATTTGTTAAACGATTAAAATAACTTTGAAGCCAGCACCTTGATATATTCATAAAATCATTGAGAGTTTTTGCCAGAAATCTGTTGAGACGAATTCGCTGAAGAAATACTTTTTTCTTCATATTTTTGTTTTGATATCTGACCTTGAGCTCGAATTCTGGCTTTACGTCTAATAAGCCAACGAACTACCTACTAGACTTGCATCCAATTATATTTGTTTTCACTAGAAGTGGATACGAAGGCGCACAGTATCGAATTTATCATAACGGCAAACCAAGCGAGTCGTTATTAACAAAATCGGGATAGTGATAGTCACGGAATAAGATGGTATGAAAGTATAAATACAAAATTGAATAGCAGAGTTGAAAAAAAACTGGAACGAAATAAAACTATACGAAAAGCAGAGTCAATGCGCTTTTAATAAAACAAGAAATCCTTGAGACTATCCGTCTTACATATCTGGGTAGCATTATCTCAATCGATAGTGGAGCTAAGCAACACGTTACTTGTCGAAGACCAAGAATTCAAGCGGTCTACTGCATTCTAAAAGACATATGGCGTGCAAATAAAATTAAGAATATTCAATGCTTGTGTTAAATCGGAAGCCTGGCCCATCACAAATGTAATATAAATCAAATTGGAGACTGTAGTTCATAATGAACATTTGGTGGCCAAGGGTTATCACGAATAAAAAACTCACAAATGAAAACCAAACCAAAACATAAACTCGTAGGTGAAAAAACACAAACTATGAGTGGTTGAAGTAGCCGTAGTCTAGTAGGTAGTGTGTTGGCTTATTAGACTTAAAGCCGGGATTCAAACCCCAGGTCAGACATCAAAACAAAATACAAAAAATATTTCTTTGGCGACTTCCTCTCAGGAGATTTCTGGCAAAAATTGTGAGAGTAAATAAAATTGCCGTGAAAAGTTTCTCAAAACTCTGTCATTCGGAGTCGACTTTAAACTGTAGGTCTCGCCACTCATGTATAACATTAACACACACAACATAAGTGGTGTGAGAAACTAGGTCGTAATCCTGACTAAAGGGTTGTAATGACCAATTATGCAGAAAACTATGCAGAAATTCACATGCAACGCTAGAGTGGAACCCGTGTACTAAAACTAGACGTGGAGGCAGTCCATATTCAATTTTTTTTGAAAAGATTTAATATTTTAAAACACATCTTGGAAAAAATATATCCCATAAATAATTCTAATGAATTTATTAAAATATTGCATAACAAAATAAGCACGATTAATAAAATAGTATTTCATTTAAAGAAAATAAAAATAAAAAACAAAGCATTTGCATTCCCACATCAAAATAACACTGTGCAACAAAATAAAAAAAAAAAAATGAAATACACCCAGTTAATGACATGGTGTAGGTTATGAGTTTTATTGAGAAGAATTCAAAAATATTTTTTTTCTTGAATTCTCCATACTCGTTTCATTTGACAAAAACTGTTTTTTAGACTTTACGCACAAATTTATTGATTACACAAATATTTCTGAACCGATGTCTCAAATTTAAACCTTATTAGAAAGAAGAGGGATGGGCCTTTCAAATGATATACATACGTATATTATTCGACTTAATATTCTATGAGGTTTGATGAGGTAAACTTGGCAAATGCGAATTTTTTTCACATTTTTTCAAGTTTGTCCGTTCGTAGTAGCAAACTTTCATTAAAAAATATAAAATAAGTGGAGAAATTCTTAAAGTGCATTCTGTTGTGAAGAGATTGTCACTTTGTTTGATAAAATCGAACAAAAATTACCGTGGTTATTATTTAAAGAGTACAACAGTCGTGTTATATTTGGGTAAACAAAAATTTTTTGAGAAAAGATTAAAAATACGGCTTTTGTCAAATAAAACAAGTTTGGATGGTTCGAAAAATATAAAAAAATATTTTTGAGTTCTACTCAATAAAACTCACAGCCTACACTATGTCATTAGCTGGGTGTATTTTGACTGTCGCACCGTGTAATCATAGCGTTGCAATGTAGAAGGCCAAACAAAGTGTTTAAAATTCGAAAGTTTTCAAAACTTTGGCAATAAAATTGTAATCATATTTGCTTAAATGACTAACGTATACACATTTGTGCAGCTAAATAACTAAAATTCCAGGTTTTTTTTATTTTTTGTGTGACACTCTCGTCCTCCTTTGACTTGGGAAGAATAAAAATCCATTTTTTTTCTCATCGTTCTGTTGATGTTGCAAATCTCGTACATAGAATGAGCCACCTGTTAAGCTTATTTTGTGATACAATAAATGACTTTTGCCAACCAACCAAAAAACATAACAACCTTCAGGCAATAAAACCATAAAAATTGACTTATTGTAGTACTTGTACGAGAATGCTCGTACCCGCGCATACAAGTTTACCTTCATAGTTTAATATTTTGCAATTGTATGGCATGGTATGGCATGGCATGGCATGGCATATCATGGTATTGTATTGTATTGTACTGTTATAGTGGCATTAAAATACAACTGCAATGCTTTAAATGGTCTAAATGGCTGTGAAGAGACGAATAAAAACAGAAAAAAAGAAGACGGGAAACAACGAAATTGTAACAGAATATCAAAGTTTTTAAAATCATAAAAAGCCATTTAGTGGAGAGTCGAGAGTGTTATTGTCAAATCTCAAAACTAATAAAAGTCAATATGAGACCATGAAAGATAACTTATAACACCAGGTTAGTTCGTTCAGTCATTGAACATTCAAAAAGGAGTCAACTGGAGAACCAGCAAGAAAAAACATCCAAAATAGCGCACACATTTCTTTTATTATTTAAATGCTGATTCAGACAAATACGACTTTAATGATACGGGAGGTGAAATTATTATCTTTAAACAGAAGGTTTTTAATTTAAAAACAAAGACATATTCAAGCACACCTTCTTACACACATAGATATCGTTTGTGATTTACCATTCCCCATTGAAATCTGAAACGATATTTTCTTTAAGAATTTATAAACGTTAAAAGTCTTGAGTCACATTGAATTCGTTCGTTAATAAAATTTAAGCTCTGACATCTTAATGCATTTTATGTTTTCAATTATTTGCTTTGAAGAAAAGAAAGAAAAAAAACCCTTTTTTAAGAATAAAATCTCGGCCATACGTTCAGAAATAAAATGAAATAAAAAACAAACAAACAAAATCTAATAAAATAAATAAAAATGCCGCTTTTACTGCAATTGTATAATGCGTTGAATATAAATTTGTTACAAAAGTTTGCTGTGACATCAGCCCCAGAGATATGTACATACGCACATACAATATAAGTAAACGAATGGCGTGGTCTCTACATGTTCTTCAACAGTGACAATTGAAATCACATGACCAACTAACTGCACTGACTTTCCATGGTTATAAGACATATATAAACAACACAAACAACAACAACAACAATAATAGCTATTAACAGCAATAGTTTTAAATGAGTGACAGCATTTCAAATACATTTGGTCATTAACTAAAAGATAAGCTAAGAAGAAACTACTATATTTGCAAATGACTGTGAATGTCTTCTACCAAAAAACAAAAAAAAAAACAAAAGCAATTATTTAAAACAATCAATTCAATTCTAGAATAATTAAAAAAAAATAAAACTAAAAATAAAAATAAAAATAATATTTGAAATGTTAAATCGTATAAGTTGAATGCATTTTATTAACATTACAAGACGAGTAGTTTTAGCCCGAACTAATCCGTTCGATATCGTCAGTTATCAACAATTTTATTAAACATTTAGTTTTCAAAACATATACATGCATATGTAGAGCAGAGATCAGCAATGAATCGTTTTTCTGTACTCATAAGCACTCATGAAATTTGGATATAAGTGAGTCAACAATATTGAAACTTAACTATGTACTCTGATTCATTCGTACAAACTACAACGTTGATTTATAAGTACAGATTGCAATGAGTATGCATACAACGTTGACATCAAACTCATACCATTCGAAATATGTTTGATTCATAAGCCTACTCATTAAAGATTAATAAGTTTAGAAAAATACTCATAATAATACTTATAAATGATTTGAGTGACAGTCTTAGTTGTTGTTGCATTTACAACAAAAGAAAAAGCCACATAAGCAAAAAAGACAGAGCAGATCAGCAAGCAGAGGAAACACACAACCTTTTAGTAAGTATTTTATTGCTCGTATGCGATTCATACTTATTTTGTGCTTCGTGTATATGTTGAGTTATGGAGAGATGAAATCAACAACATCATACGTGTTGTTAAATATGAATATGATGAGTACTTCAAGCTTTGAATGTGAGTAGAGGTTCTATGATATTAAAATAAATATGAATGCCTATAAGTATCAGAAATTATGAGTATGATTCGATTCAATTCATCTTTTTGAATGCTCATTGGTGATCTCTGATGTGTAATCAAATTGCAAAATAAAATCGTAAATTTATTTTGCTGACACCCTTTACTTTTAACAAATTCGTTCGTATTGATTAGATGCTTGAGGAATAAGCCTGTTTTCTATCCAAAATGAAATGTTCTACTCAAGTAGTGGCAAATATTTTGTTTAACATATGCAAGCAGCAGAGATCAGCACTGAGTATTACAAAAGATGAGTAGAATCGAATCATACTCATAATTTCTGATACTTATACGGATTCATACTTATTTTAATATCATGGAACCTCTACTTATATTCAAAGTTTGAAGTACTCATCATATTCATACTTAACAACATGTATAATTTTATTGATTTCGACTCTCCATAACTCAACACATACAAGAAGCACAAAATAAATATGTTTCGCGTACGAACACTAAAATACTTACTAGAAGGTTATATGTTTGCTCTGCTTGCTGCTCTGTCTTTTTTGCTTTGCGAATCATACTCATAATTTCTGATACTTATACGCATTCATACTTATTTTAATATCATACTCTTACTACTCATATTCAAAGTTTGAAGTACTCATCGTACACATACTTAACAACACGTATGATGTTGTTGATTTCGTCGCTCCATAACTCAACATTTATAAGAATCACAAAATAAGTATGAATCGCATACGAGCAATAAAATACTCACTCTTTTTTGTAAATGCAGTCATAACTAAGACTGTAAATTTTAATGAATGATTCAAGTCACTCGAATCATTTATAAGTATTATGAGTATTTTTCTAAGGTTATGAATCTTTAATGAGTAGGCTTATGAATCAAACATATTTCGAATAGTATGAGTTTGATGTCAACGCTGTACGCGTACTCATACAAAACCTGTACTTATAAATCAACGTTATAGTCAGTACGAATGAATCAGAGTGGTTAAAAATTTCATGAGTGCTTATGAATAGCGAAAAAACGATTCATTGCTAATCTCTGGCAAGAAGTATGATAAGTGTTTTCAATTTAGAATAAAATGATTCTTTTACAGTCTGGTCAAATATATAAATACAAACAGTTGTTGTATTTGAATACAATTGCCACAATTATTATGCAAAATAAGTACTTTGCGTAGATTTACAATAAAAAGACAGAAAAAAAAGAAAGAAAAACTTTAAGTAGAAAACAAAAAAAATACGTCTTGAGGCAGAAACGTGTAGTTAGTCGTTAGTTTTGTTGCTGTTGCAATAAGTTGAAATAAAAAAATAAAAAAAAGCAAATTGTTGGTTGCAAATTAAATCAGGTTATGAAAACTATTATTGTGAAAGTTGTTGTTTAACCATTTGATTTCTAATATCAAGCAAAAAACAAACAAAAAATTTAAACGAGTAGGGGAAAATCAAAGAACGTGTTTTGAATTCATAAACTTTTAACTGATACAGATCCTGTTGACAACAAATTATTAGAAATTTTTTTAACTGATTTTTCTAAAAGTATTATACTCCATGCAAGAGTTTAAAAGACTTTATTTTAATGTTAACTTATTGTATGTCTTTAAGAAATTATTTGCATACGGAATATATTCGTTTATTTTTTTTGGAAGGATATGCAAGTCAAATATGTAATCCACTTGATAAAATATTTAGTTGAGATAACAAAGAAATCATCGAGAAAAAAAGATTTTACAAACTAAACCTAAACGAATTGATAAGTAAATAAGAGGACATTTGCATACAAATTTGGTAATGTAAAGGATTATTACGAAATCTAAGAAAGTTCTATACATAAACAAATACACAACAAACCATGTACATTTAAATCATAAGCAACGAATCACTATTGCACGCTATAGCAACTTGAGGGAGGCGCATTAGACACACACAAATTATCTCCGCAGTCTTCTAATTATAAGCCAACCAGGTTGTTGGTCTCCTATAACAGACTTTAGGATGAAATCAGGTTCATCTGTTGTTGCCTAGAATCAGTGCTCTGTGCATATTTCAATGTGGGGTCGCTGCCAGGAAACTTTTACTAATACACTGTAAATATTTATTTTCGCCATTCAGTAAAACTTGCCATTTTGTATTAAAATAATTGAAGTTAGCATTTGTTTGCATTTGAACGGGAGTCTACTAAGATGGGTTTAGCAGTAAATGAGGACAAAACAAGGTATACGTCATGGACAAGTAGAGACGTGCGGCATATTGGATCTCAGATAACGACTTTCGATATAGTCAAGGAATTTAATTATCTTGGCTCCACCGTTACCACCAAAAATGATGCCAGTCTGGAGATCAAGCGCAGGATCACTCTTGCCAACAGGTACTACAATGGTTTCAATAAGCAATTGAGTAGCAGAGACCACTCGTACGACAAACTAATACTCTACAAGACACTCATCATCCGTGTGCTTCTTAATGGCGCAGAGGCATGGACCCTATTAAGCACTGATGCAGCAGCCTTGAGGGTATTCGAGAGAAAAGTCCTACGTAAGATATTCGGTCCAGTGCGAGTCGGCGATGATTTCCGCATCCGATCCAACAGTGAACTGTATGAGCTCCTCAACGATATAGACATTGTGCAGTGTATTAATATCCATCGGCTGTGCTGGCTCGGCCATGTCGTTCGAATGGAGGAAGATGCTCCGGCGAGACAGGTATTTGATGCGGGGATCTAAGGAAATCGATGAAGAGGACGACCTTGTTTGCGTTGGAAGGACTAAATCGAGGAAATCCTGTCGTCGATTGTTGTGACCAACTGGCGTAGGCGCGCATGAAGCATAGGCGCCTGGAAGAATGTGTTACGGCAGGCCTAAATCCGACAATCGGGTTGTTATTGGCCAATTAAGTAAGTAAGTCATTTGTATGCACGTCTCGAATCCTTCAAATGATATTGTTGCCCTGGAAATTGTTAAAAACTTTGTATGTCAACTGTGCAGCCCTTGCATTGACCAACTTCTTCCTGTTCCCTGATTTTGGTGGAACTTGGTCAGTACAGGGACTGCGTTCACCACTCAGACCTAACCTAACCTTGTATGTCAACTTCACAGTTGTTTCTTATTTTCTTTGGTATTTTTCACTTTTTCCTGGGTCTATAGAATTACAAAATGTTACTCATATTTCTCAATGGCCTAATGCTACCGAAATAAATAGCTATCGTGAGGCTTCACAAACTTTAAATGGATATTCAAAGATTGAGTATTTATTGTAGATTTTTTCAAAAGACAAAAAACTAAATGCCCTACTCGACCTATCTGTGTAGGAGCATACATAATTGGTCATTACAACCCTTCAGTCAGGATTATGGACCTAGTTTTTCACATCACTTATGTTGTGTGTGTTAATTTTTTATACATGAGTGGCTGTAGGTCCCAGCTTAAAGTCGACTCCAAACGACAGATTTTTTTGAAAAACTTTTCATGGCAAATTTTTTTTGACTCTCAGAGTTTTTGACAGAAATCTGCTGAGAGGAAGTCGCCGAAGAAATATTTTTTTTCATATTTCGTTTAGTTGGAGATGTCTGACCTGGGCTTTGAACCAAGGCCTCACGTCTAATTAGCCAACACACCACCTAATACACGACGACTACTCCGACATAATAAACTTTTATTATTTCTGAATGGTCTCATACTGTCGAGGTAAATAGTTGTCGTGAGGCTTCTCAAATTCTAGGTGGATATTCAAAGATTCAGTCAATGGGCTAATGCCTGTATGAGTACGAGCAAATTTTTTTTAATTAAATAATGGCCTCATAATTGCATTTATAGTTTGCATTACGTAAAGAACCAACTTTTTTAGATTTTAATTTCCAACTGACAACTTAATTTTAAAGCATTTTTCACAAACATAACCTTTAACTAAATTTACCTACTCTGAGTTGGCAATAAAATTTAAAAAAAAGAAAAACAGAAGGAAGAAGATAGAAAAACGACTGAGTAATTTAGTTAAAATTTTTCGTTATCGTCTCCATTCAACTGATAATTGCCAACAGTTTAGCTAATCCTTTCAAATAATGAGCCAAACAGAAACATTAAAGGGGTGTTAACGTGCTAGTAGACCTTATGCTCACAGCTCACAACCAATGTTCATTTACTATTTGCCAGACTGTCTCAAAAATGTCGAGTGTTTTTTTTTTTCTATAAAATAGAAAAAAAAATAAAAAAAAACAACAACAACAGCAACTTAAATGTTAAATTGGATATTCTATGTGTTAATGAAAGGTGTAGTAGTGTATGAGGATTCGCACCAAACATTGCCATTATCGAAAAGTTAACAGGTCATTAAGTTTGGCAAAGTAAAAATATGTGTGAACAAAACTAAAAATGCTCTTCTATCAGCACTCAACAATATACCAAAAAAAAAATTAAAAAAAAAAAATAAAAATATTTCCTTTATTTTTCCGGATTTAATAAAAAATTTGGAAAATATTTAAAAACTCTTTAAAAGTATTTAAGTTTTTATGACAAATTACAAGGGTCGATATTTCGCTTTTTTCGATAGAAATTTCTTACGTTTTTAAGCATCCTGGTGGAGTGGCAGTTATAAAAATATGGCTGTGAATACATTTGACTTTATTTGTTGGCATTTTGTTTTTATAATTTCGT
The DNA here is from genome assembly GCA_932273835.1 of Sarcophaga variegata. NCBI lineage: Eukaryota > Metazoa > Arthropoda > Insecta > Diptera > Sarcophagidae > Sarcophaga > Sarcophaga variegata. Next base: position 116,884,892 of record OW026361.1, read on the forward strand.
TGCAAGTAAAACAAGAGATATTGAGAATCTTTTAAACCATACCCTATACACACACACCATCATAGCATTTCCTTTTTAGCAGGGTTGAAATAACGTTTAAATATTTTTATATGCTTGAATGCAATTGCCGAGAGTCACATACACACACACACACACACATACGCCAAGACAAAACAGTATTTTATGTTAAGGTTTTCAAAAATATCACAGGACTAAACATTGCAACATTTTCCTAAGGATATGAGCAATTATGGTAAGAGTATGTAAACGACATTCGTATTATTCGTATGTATTTTTGGCTACATTTGTTTTTGACGACGTGTGGGCATTCATGTTTTTATTTCGCATTATTTCGAGGACCTTTGGCGTCTGTCTACCCAAGTTCACGTTTTTTTTTTGCTCTTGGTTTTCCTAATCAGACTTGACTCCGAGTATGTGGCATCATGCAGTTCAACATTTTTTTTTTTTAGCATTTGAATTCAAATTTATTTCTTTGCTACAATTTGATTTGTACTTGTGTTTTAATAAAAATAAAAGAAAATTCATTTTAAATACACTCGTGCATATTTCTGGCAATGAATTTAGATAAACAAAGAGTATCGTATTTATATTTTACTCTATCAACGATATCGTACCTGAATGAATCACTACTTCTACTGTATTAAGTTGCCTCTCTTTATGTTCCCTTTGTTAAGCATACCTTTTCAAACATCCGCTCTCACTCCACTTTCGTCTACTTGCTCATTGCCGAGAACACTGAAGTGGGTAACTTTATTTTCCCGGCTTCCTAAATTCCCCAGACGGACCCCTACTTTCTTCAATTTATTCTCATAAGAACCTAGTGCTCGAACGGTGACCTGACCCTCCTATCCAAGTTGAATTGAGCACATTTTTCGTTGGCATATGCTTCCGCAAGTATTTCCATGGACTTCGAATATTTCATTCTGTAACTAAAAACTATTTCTTCTGTTCCAAAATCCGTTCTTAATGCAATTGTATACCACTAAGTAGTCACTTGCAGCTTCCAAATTAATTCATTCATTTTTGTTACAAAGTCTCTACGCAAAATACTTTTCAGAAGAATTGAATCCACGGGATTGTTAAGAAGGGAGCAGTCAGTCAATCGATTTTTTAGGTCATGAAATCCCCTAATAATATTCATGATAAGACTTGTCTTCCATTAACCAAATCCTAAACTCTAAAGTAGAGGACTCTGCAGGATAGGTTCTCCTAGCCCCTGTTATGCCAACACTCGCTAGTCTCTGTATCTAGTACAACTACATTTGAGAACATGAGAGAACTCCTCCATAGGTCACTATTGATCTAACAACCCTCGTTGGTGTACATCCCGTATATAATTCCTGAATTGCAACTCCAGAATTTCCCTGCAAGCCGTCTTTATACCAATATGGCATGTCTGACCATTTTTAGGAGCCCTCTATGTCACTGGATAGTAACAATGTGATTCCTATATACTCGTCCTCTGGTTTCTGTGATATTTTCTCACCCAGGAGTCGAACATTCTGCCATTTAAGAATTTTTTTTCTTCTTATAAAATCCTACTATTGTGGTTTTGCCTGTGGTTAACCTCTGACCCAATATTAAGCATCAACGTCTTTAAAGCTTAAGACATTTTTAAATGATATCGTAAAGCATCTCTTCAAATAGGTCTTTAGCCTAGTCTTGATGGCTTAAGCATAGACTTGGTAGTCGTTGCCGAGCTTAAATAGTTTTGTTAGGAGTTCATTCATAACCAGGCTCCACATTATTGATGAAAGGATACCATCCTATGGATATCCGTTACTTGTGTCGAACATTCTTATTTGTATGTATGCGCAGATCGAATAAATACTCGTAGGAGCTCTGCCATCCGTATGAAAATATTTTCATTCCCATTTTTAATAGAGATTTTCTTATTAGTAATATTTCGACGAAGACAAAAAGTAAAGATGCACATGCATTTAAGCCCTTTTAAGTAAAAGCAATAAACGAAGACAGCATTGCATAAGCACTAGTATGTGATTTGCAAATTTTATTACTCGAAGACAAATTTTAATGAATACAAATGGTCAACAGGTCGTTTAAGAAATTTATTAAAAAAAAAAAACAAAAAAAAAAGAAACTACAAAGGAAGAGAAATGATAACAAGAAAGAAAAAATCTCATAAAATTTTTTATGGTAATCTTATAAAAGGAAAGAACTTGGTGTGGAAAAGGCGCCAACATAAAAACTTGAACAGTTTGCTGCATATAAAGATACTTTTAAGGATTGTTTTTTCTTGCGTACATACATACATCCACATTTTGTTTAAATATGAGCATGAAAATATTTTATGTATGTTTCAGTTTTTATAGCCAACATGTGGTAAATGTGTGGAAAACTGAAAAACATTTTCAATGCACTGAAACAAACACACTGTAACAGATTGAAACACAACAAGCCTTTGTTTATGGGACAAATTATGCGGCGTTAATTTTAAAAATATGTATGTTTGTATGTGGATATGCTTGTAATAATAATGACAAACAACCACAGGGTAGAGGGGGAAAAAATTAAATAAAATTATAAACAAATTATACATTGATTAACTAGAACATTTAGAGCCTTCCGTTATATGTTTTCATTCAAAATTTACATGTTTATTTAGTTTCGAAAAAAACCACGTGTTTTGTGGCTTTTCAAATAGAATTTTTAGCTAACAAAACAAAACATTGTACAACACACACGCAATAACAAGCAGTAATAACACGTGGTCGTTGCAAAACACAGACAACCACACACCACGAACACAGCAAATTCGGGTTTTTTGTTTGTTTTCTTCTTACCCTGAGCTCACAGTAATATGTTGGTTGTCCTTTCACCATCGCATTCTAAAGTAGTTCAAATACAGTAGTTCGGGAGTCACATTATTATTTATGTTCCTAAATGCTAAACTAAACATCGTCAACATACATGTATGTATGTGTGTAGTAAGTACCACACAGAACGACTCAATTGGCACAACAACCATTTGATAGACACAGTTACAGACACAGTCCACTTTGGTAAAAACAATAGCAGCAGCAGCAAAAAAAAAACAACACAACACAACACGACCCACACTTACTTCTTATAATATTTACTTTTAGACTTGTCTGCTGCCTTTTACGATGACGGCGGTGAGAAAGAAGGTAACGATCAAAAGATAAACACAAAGAAGTAACAGTCAAAAGGGAACATTGGTGGAGTAAGAGGACTTTAAGACAATTTTCCAATTCGACCAGGGCATAAGAAAAAAAAATGTGCTGGTTTTAAAACATGCATTTGAATCAGAACAAAACAGAAACAGAAAAACAGAAAAAAAATATGGGGAGACTATTTGCCAGTGTTAATCAAAGATACGAAAAGATTGCGCGAACAATAGATCTTTAAGCAATCCAATCACGTAGAATTCTTTTTCGAAAATTGAGTGGTAGTGGACTGCAGTTCATTGATTGTGAGCATAAGTAGAAAAACAATGTATAAACAATATAAAGAGAGGTTATAATCAATTGTTTAAATTATTTATTTACTTATTATTATGATTTTTGAACAAAGATCTCATTCTCAATTAATAATCTTTAGGATTGGAAAATCTAAATATGAAATTCTCAAATGCCAGCGAAAGAATTGCATTAGAATTGCATCCTAACATTAGATGCACATGTACACCGAAAAGAAAAGAAATGCATTTCAATGCCTTATATCTCCAATAAAAAAATATCACAAGTTCATTGAAGAGAGACAGATAAAAACAGTATCTATTGTTGTCATCGACGTCATTGTCATCGTTTAACTAAAGAATTTTGATTCAGATACACAGGCAAACACTAAACAAACAAATGAAAAATAAACGAATTCATACGAACACTTAAATACTCCCAAAAATTTCCACGAAGTGCTGTATTACAACCTTAACGAAATGAGAATATAAGAGCATCTAAAGAAAACAGCAACAAAAAAAAAAAAGCCAAAAGAGGTTGGAGTTGAGCCAGTGCATTTTGCAAAATCTTTGCCACATTATCCACCCAACACTGTTGTTGCCGTAATAGGGGAGAAACGATAAGTTTTGCTGTACAATGCCAGACACTGAGTACTTATATGCATCAGTGATGTGTAATGAATATTGCATAAGGTGCCAACATAGAAAAAGAGAAACAAAATAGTACTAGTAGTAGAACATACATACATACATAAATGGTCATTACAATCCTTCAGTCAGAATTACGACCTAGTTTCTCACACCACTTATGTTGCGTGTGTTAATTTTATACATGAGTGGCGGGAGTTTAAAGTCGACTCCGAACGACAGATTTTTGAGAAACTTTTCATGACAATTTTTATTTACTCTCAGAAATTTTGCCAGAAATCTGCTGAGAGGAAGTCGCCGTAGAAATACTTTTTGTTTTTTATTTTGATGTCTGGCCTGGGGCTCGAACCCTGACTGTACGTCCAATAAGCCAACACACTACCTACTAGACTACGGCGACTTCATATACGGTAGAAACATACGGCAGAAAGATTTTATAAATTATATTATTTTACTCCCCCTAGAAAGATGATTGGGATTTTAGGTTCGATAAAGTAATAAAAGAAACGCCTTATTTATTCACGACATAATCAGTGTTTGTCCAAGGTTTTTTCCCTAAAAAGAATAAAAAATTATTGAATTTCAGACCAATCACTTATCCAATTTCAATTATTTGAATTATTTTTTGGTTGACATCAATACGATACAAACAAAGTACTTAAAATCTTTTCAGTTTGATTAGATTTGCATTTAATACATATATTACAACCCTTCAGTCAGAATTGCAACCTAGTTTTTCCCACCACTTGTGTTGCTTGTGTTAATTTTATCCACAAGTCGCTGTAGGCCCCAGCTTTAAGGTCGTCTGCGAACGACAGATTTTTAATTTCTTTCATTTACTCTCAGAATAATCTACTGAGAGGAATTCACAGAAGAAATATTTCTTCATATTCCGTTTTGTTCGATATGCCTTAGCTCGGTTTTGAATCGTGGCTTCGTTTCTAAGAAACTACACTAAAACGACTTCATTCGTATTTAATTTTCAACACAAATTGTGCCTTTTCGATGAGTACTTTTTTTGTACTTTGAAAATTGTACCAAAAATAGTACAAAAATAGCTTCGTAGCCCATCCCTAATAAATATATGCAAGTGTTTATATTGTACTCACATGTGACTGGCTTTTTGTTGTGGATGCTCTTTGGACGCATTTTTACTCTTCATCTTTATTCAAAATCATGAGGATGATATTGTGGATGAACATTCATTCATTCATGTGGCTGATGATGACGATGGAGACAACAACAACAGGAACAACAACAGCAACAACAACGAAAAAAGACGTCGTTGAAAACATTAGCGACACTAGTAGACAAACTATAACTGCTGGCTTGTTTGCCTTGCCTGCTTGCATGTTTTGCTGGCACACCGTAATGTAGTTGATAGCCAGCTACGTTAGTCGTCAGTCAGTTGGCTAACAATAAGGCAGGCAGCCAGCTAAAGCGCGAGCCAACATGAGTGGTGTGTACGAGAAAACTTAATATTTTGTTGGCTGACTGACTGGCGGCTGGCAACGAAAATCTGTGTGCCCTACGGCAACCAGCACGGTTATTTCGTATTTTTTTTCTATTTTTCTTTATCATTTGTTGTCTTTTATGACTGAGACGCATCCAAGAAAATAGCCACACGCCAACAAACTTAACAGTCAACCAGCCAGCCAGTAATATTTGGAAAATGGAAAAAACATTAGCCAATACGATGAAATACGAATTGCAATATAAAATAATAAAAAAAAAATAAATTCTTCTTCTGGTCAACACGACATGTCATCAAGTGGTGATGGTCCAAGATGTTAATAAAAAAATAAAGAAAAAACAACAACAAATAATCCAACAAAAAGAAAGAAAGTGGCAACAGAAATCAAAAGGATTCATCAGCAAAAAAAAAAAGAAAAATTATGCAGAGAAAGAAAATAAAGAAAAATCTCTTTTTGTTTTTGGCCACAACATCATGATATTTTTGAAAACAAATGTCATTGTCCAATGATGAAGTATGAGGAGATTAGCCAAATCAAATAGAAGCCAATATTTTGGAGTGCCAAATCAAAATATCGTTTATGAACACAAAGAAGACACACGTTGGTTGCTTCGAAACTTAAGAAGCATTCGCACATAACTGGCACTCAGTCGTAAACGGTTAATAAATAAAGGTCAGGTTTTTGGAATTATTTTCGGGTATAAACCAGTATTTCAATAGAAGTTCAACGCTAACAAACCAACCAGCCAGCCAATTAGTCCGTCTCGATCATACAGTCTACAGAAAATAAAATGGACTCAATACTAGAAACAACATTCTTAACTAGTAAAATGGACTTGTATTGCAAATAATGGGATTATACGCGTAAAAAAACAGAAAACAAAAATGACATTAAAATTGAAAAAAAACAAAAAAAATTTTAATTAAAAAAAAAGCAAAAAAAAAGGAAATAAACAATACTTAGTGAAATATTAATGTAATTATATTAAAGGCATAAATAAATATATGTAGCAAGTAATAAATAAAATAATAATTAAATAAAAATGAAAAAATAATTGCATAGAAAAAATATACACATTAAGTGTACACGAATATTAATTTCAAAATATAATACAATTGCTTAATTAATTAACAATAAATATAAATAAAATACATATAAATAAATAAATAAATTTATTCAATTCAATTTTCTAATTACATACATACATACGTATATATAATAAAATATCGAAAAAGTGCATAGAAATTAATCATAATAATTAAAATATTTAATTACTCTACAATAACAGTGTGAATTATGCCCCGTTATGCCCCGGAAAGTAGTTAAAATTCGTCTTAAAATTCAAATTAAAAATTAATTTTTATCATCACATAAATAATGCTGAGAAGATCAATAACATTTGCATACGAAAGGGAAAAATCGTACAAATATACTCCGAAATAATTTATAGTTACAGAAGTGGTAAGTAAATATGTTCTACTATACATATGTAATCAATTAACTGACCAGAGAAGTTCAAAATAATTTCAATTTTCAAATTGAATGTCGTCTAAAATCCTTCAAATCCATGCAGTTTTAATAAAAAAGTTTTTAAAATTGAAATTTATTTCAAATACTTTTACTTTTCAAGTATGTAGTTTAAAAAATATTTGTAAATATAAAAATAAAAAATAAAATGAAAAATAATTTTTTTGAAAAGTAATGAACTTCTAATCTAAAATTCCTTTACATTAGCGTCTGTAACGACACATTTACTTAAATAAAGAAAAAAGATTCCCAAAATCCATGAATTTGTGACTACAGTTTGCTTAAAACCAATATGGCACCACAGAAAATTATACGTACGTAGTATATTTCGTATAAAATTTCTCCAAGGGTAGCCTGGTATATAAAAGGTATTGTGAATAAAAATTCTAGGACCACAGCCGTAGAAATACGAAATACCTCGGAAAGTGATCACAATGTTATTGTGCATTCCGAAAAAGTTTGAAGCGTTTTGAGAAAGAACGGTTTCCGCAGCTGAGTGCCGCGAAAAACGTCACGATTGGAATTTGCCCAATAAGATATGAACAAGTCAACTGATTTTTGGGCGAATGTAATATTTAGTGATGAGAATAAATATTATTTGTTCGGTTGTGACGGAAAACAAAAAATTTGGCGCAAAAATCAGTTGACTTGTCCATATATTATCATTTTAAAAAAAAATGACTTTTAGGGGGTACGTATAATTATCTGTGTGACTGTATGTAGGTATATGTATATAAAGTCGTGAGCTTCTGTTTTATTAAGTCCTAATTGAATGAAATTGAAAGTCGCCGTAGTCTAGTAGGTAGTGTGTTGTCTTATTAGACGTAAGGCCAGGGTTCAAACCCCAGGTCAGACATCGAAACGAAAATATGAAAGAATATTTCTTCGGCGACTTGCTTTTAGCAGATTACTTGCAAAAACTCTGAGAGTAAATAAAATTCCCATGAAAAGTTTCTCAAAAATCTGTCGTTCGGAGTCGACTTTAAACTGTAGGTCCCGCCACTCATGTATAAAACAAAATAAGTGGTTTGAGAAGATAGGTCATAATCCAGTCTCAAGGGTTGTAATGACAAAAAAAATTATGTATGTATTGTTTTGTATAATTTAACCACCATTTTATTAAAAACCAAATTTAGCTTAGTTCCATGCCCTCCAATATATTCTTTTTTTAATAGCTTGACTTTCATAAGGGAATAAAATTTGTATGTGCTTGAATCATTATTGCAGGCAAATTTATTCATTTGTAAATAAGTAAAGCCCGAAGTGTCACGATAGTATAATGGGTAGTGTGCTAACATGCAGTGTGAGGGTAAATTTGATTTCCACCAGAGATTCATGTCTCTTTGATATACGTGCACTTAAATCCAGTATAAAAGATTATCCATTACAAGTTATTTCTGATAGAATTGTTAATAAATGTTTAGTCCATATTTTGAAACCGTATTAATATTAATTGGAATCTCAGAAGTTGCCGACGAGAGGTCGAGCTTCAATCCCCAGCCCAGACATCTCGAACAGAAAGAAATAAGAAAAAAAAATTTTTTTCGGCGGTTTCTTCGCAGCAGATTTCTGTAAAGAACTCTGAGAGTAAATAAAATTGTCGAGAAAAATTTTTCGCATAAATCTACCATTCAGAGTCGATTTTAAACTATAGGTTCCGCAACGCATAGACTCATAGAAATTAACACACATGGATGGTATGAGAAACCAGGTCATAATCCTGGCATAAGTTTTGTAATGACCAATTAAGTAAGTTAGGAATCATAAGAACAATGCTTAGCTTTAGTTTGAACAAATCTTGATTCAAATGCATTTCAAATTTACAATTATTCTATTTTTATAAGAAAAATCTATTTTTATAAAAAAATGTTTACCACAAAAAAATTAAAAGTTAGTAAAACTTGATTTATTTTTCAAAACAAAAATTAAATTTTTTATAATAATAAATGCATCTTAATTTTTCAATATTCAAAAAATTATTTTTTGTGATAATAATTGCATTTTAATTATTCAATATTTTTTCTTAAAAACCAAAAAAATATAATTTAAATTGTAAATTATTTTGCAAATATAATGGGTTGTGACAACATTTTTCATATCGTAAAACTTTCTTAACATTGTAAATTATTGAATATTTTTTAATTTAAATATTTTATTGAAAATACTTAGTAAATGTGTTATAAGGCGGCAAAAATTACATGCCTTCTAATTTGATTGGTTTTATAAACAAAACATCTAAGAAATCAATCAATTTTAATATAAATTACATAACATAACTTGTCATTACAAACCTTCAGTCAGGATTACGACCTGGTTTTTCTTCTTTTTTAACCCATTCGCTGCCAAGGACGAGTATAATCGTCTTTGACAGGGTATCCCGCACTGCCAAGACGAGTATACTCGTCCAACTTTAAATATATATATAATATAACATGTAGGCTTTTTAGCAAATTTTTTTTGCCGTGGTCTAGTAGGTAGTGTGTTGGCTTATTAGACGGAAAGCCAGGGTTCGAGCCCCAGGCCAGACATCAAAATAAAATACAAAAAGCATTTTTTCGGCGTCTTCCTCTCAGTAGATTTCTGGCAAAAACTCTGAGAGTAAATAAAATTACCATGAAAAGTTTTTCAAAAATCTGTCGTTCGAAGTCGACTTTAAACTGTAGGTCCCACCACTCATGTATAAAATTAACGCTCACAACATAAGTGGTGTGAGAAGATAGGTCGTAATCTGACTGACTGGCTAAAGAGTTGTAATGACAAGTTATGTTATGTAATTTATATTAAAACTGATTGATTGCTTAGATGTTTTGTTTATAAAACTTAGGTTCTCTTCTTCTTTAATATAAATTATAAACATTTAAAGGCAAATAAATAAAGTTATAGAAAATATAAAATAAATCCGGTTTAATAATTTTAATTCTTTCAAGTTTTTAATAATACTTGCAAGTGTTTTTAAATTAAAAACGAAATTAAAATAAAATAAAATAAAACTGTCACTACCACGTTCATTAAGCAGACTCCCAGTTTCCATAAAATACCAAAGCATTTAGAAAATATCTCTTAACTTTATATGACAGAATTTTCAAACTTTAACTTGAGACAAATTAATATTTTTTTCCAATTTTACAATTTTTTATTGTCATAAAAAACTTTATGAATTTTATATATTTTTTATTACCAATATACATATGTACATATGTATGTTGGTATAATAAAATTTCATTTGGAATTAGTTAATAAAATAAAATAAATAAAATTACACCCACATAAAATAAAAATTGTTTGTATTTAATTAAGAGTAAAATTAAAATTTGTTTACGAGAACTGAAAGAAATTTCGTAGAATTTATATTTAACTATCCCTATGCCTTGTTGGTCATTAAGAAATGAATTTACAAATTATATTTGGTTCTTTGGAATGACGAAAAAAAGAAAAAAATATATGAGAAAAGATGAACAATCACACACACAGACAATTGCGGTCTTTTGATTAGAAAAATTATGAAAGCAAAATAAAACTATACTTAGGGCCATTATTACAACTTGCCGTTAACTAAAGGGAGGATTTTAACGGGCAGATAAATTGTTTTTCGTTATTATGAGTACCCAATAAGATAGAAGTGAGCGTTAAGCTAAAGGGAGGATCATCCTAACTTTAACATTTAAAGGTCACTTTATGTTTGAACTTAACATATTATATACTATTTTCATTCTGGCAACTTCAAATTTAAACAAAATGAGCAAATACAATAAAAAAAACGAAGCCCGCGGTTGCCACTGCGTTAAAAAAACTTGTATAATTGAGCAGTTTTATCGACATTGCTCCGGCACTGCCATATTTTTGAAAAATTTTATCTGTAAGTTATAATAACGAAAATAAGTTAAAGATAGCTTTACAGTTCCCTTTAGCTAAAGGTTCCTTTAACTAACCCCAAGTTTAACGGCAAGTTGTAATAATGGCCGTTAAAGAAATATTTTTTTTATCAGATTTATTTAATTATTTTTTTTTTTGATATAAGTATGTTGAAAATAAACTTTAAAATAATATCGTGAATATTTTTGCAGTGAATCGTTAAACATTTAACAAACATATTACATGATCATACAACACTGATCATTATAACACTTCAGTCAGGATTACGACCTAGCTTATCACACCACATATGGAGTGGCGGGACCTACAGTTTGAGTCGATTCCGAACGACAAATTTTTGAGAAACTTCTCATGGCAATTTTATTTACTCTCAGAGTTTTTGCCAGAAATCTGCAGAAATCTCTGAGGAAGTCGTCGAAGAAATATTTTTCATATTTCGTTTTGATGTCTAATCTGGCGTTTGAACCCTGGCCTTGCGTCTAATAAGCCAACACAATACCTAATAGACTACGGCGACTTCGTAGTCACAACATTTAGTAGTAGTGAAACATTTTAAACGCAACTTAAAGAATTGACTCAGTTTTCTTAATTAAAAATGGTTGCCTATCCATCTATTTGCAATGGTGATTAAAAATCCGAGAGTTTTAATAAAACACATTAAAAAAATAATAATAACCAGATACGACATATTATTTAAGAGTAGCTTACAATTTTTTTAAACCCCGTGCATCCCTAGTTGTTTGCCTTTTAAACCATCGCGGTATTATTCCTTCATTCTTTGTAACGCGCAAATGAAAACAAATAAATTTACTCTCACTCTCTTGCTCTCTCTCTCTACATGAATACGAGTATCCTTTACTGATGTGGAAAAAATTGGAATGAAAATTTGCCTTCAAATAAATATTTATTTTATTTTCTTATTAGTTTGGCTGTGAGATATTGTAAATGAAAATTCATATTTCCTTTAAAAAAGAAAAATAAAAAAATGTATTTTATCTTATGTTTCATAGGATATATGCACAATTGCATTATGATAAATATGAACACATATCTGAGTTTTTATTTTTTATTTTTTTCTTAAAGGCGGAGGGAGTATGTTGAAAAAAATTCATAAATTTTCTTATGTTCCCATAATATCGTAAATATATTTATATTCATTGTATATTTCTTTTATTTTAGTCGCGGCCTCTTTTATTTGCTGCTATTGTTCCATTTTTTTGTTTGTTTGTTTATGTGTTTTTTCCATTTTTTTGATTTGCGTTGTGTTGTGCAATTGTTGTTTGTTTTATTGTCATTTCTGTAGAATTTAGAAAATATTTATGTGGCGCCAAATTGTCGTGACATGAGCTTAGAAATTTAAAGATTTTTTCCTTAAGAACATTTTAAATTCATTTACAAATATATGTTCACTTACTGTTTTATTTAAAATAAACAAACTCAATAACTTCAGGTAGGCTTTTGCACTCTTATATATTTAAACTCATATTTGTTATTTTCTTTAAAATTGCTACAATCTTGCCTTTGATTGATTTAGTACCAGAGATCAGCACTAAGTATTCAAAACGATGAGTAGAATCGAATCATATTTATAATTTCTGATACTTATACGCATTCATACTTATTTTAATATCATGGAACATCTACTCATATTCAAAGTTTGAAGTACTCATCATATTCATTCACTTAATAACACGTATGATGTTATTGACTTCGATCCTCCATAACTCAACATATACACAAAGCACAAAATAAGTATGAATCGCCTACGAACATTAAAATACTCACTGAAAGGTTGTGTGTTTGCTCTGTTTAATGCTCTCTCTTTTTTGCTTACGAGTGTTTTTTCTTTTTTTTTTTTGTAAATGCGACAACAACTAAGATTGTAAATTTTGATGAATGATTCGAGTCACTCTAATCATTTATCAGTATTATAAGTATTTTTCTAAAGTTATGAATCTTTAATGAGTCGGCTGATCAATCAAACATATTTCGAATGGTATGAGTTTAATGTCAACGTTGTACACATACTCATTGCAACCTGTACTTATAAATCAATGTAGTAGTGAGTATGAATGAATCAGAGTACATAGTTAAATTTCAATATTGTTGACTCATATTCAAAATATCATGAGTGCTTATGAGTAGCGAAAAAACGATTCATTGCTGATCTTTGATACATACATGATTGAATGTACATGGCAAGCGACTTTTGCTGGAGCTGTAGAAATGAAAAACATTGGGAAAACGTTATCCATCAATATTATTCGAACAATTATGAACTACAGTGAGCGCCATAAGTGAGTCAACAGTTTTGTTCTTAAGTATAAAAAAGTTCCTTTATCATGAATTGTTGTTTTTGTTTTAACATTTTATAAGTAATAAATAAATGTGTTTATTTTTGGAAATTTATTCGGCTATTCTCATTTACTTTTCTCGCTATCCTAAGAAAATGAATTATTTCAGTGGTGTTTACTCACTTTTGGCGCTCAGTATATATTATGAGCTGCGTAACTTAGACCTGATGATCGGTGTAGTGTAACAGACCAGAGCCTCTGGTGCGAATTGAATCCATGCCAATAGTCATGCACACTGCCCACTAGAGTACCAGAACACTCGACTTTTTACAAACATTAACTGACAATTCCATCTGCCTGTAAATCACATTTAATCGTGATCCTGCAGGTTGTAATGGTATACTCCGGGAGCTGTATTATACAATTTCACTCGTAAGTTTTTAATTTTCCAAAATATAAGACAATACGATCACTAACATTGCATATAGGTATTGTATAATAATTTATAGTTTAGTTTCTGTTTTATTATAAAACAAATAATTTTTTAATGTTTTTCATAAAACAAGAGAGTTTCAACGACTCCGTAAGTACCCCCAAGGAGAACCCTAAGTAAATTAAAAATTCAAAGGCCTAATATATGAAAATGTTATGCCTTGTATTTAGTAGAATATCCCTTAAGGTCAAGCACTCCATTTAACCCATTTGGAATTGAATGTACAAGTTTTGTTTACAGTTTTCTGGTGACACCATAAACAAGTTTTTCGGTTGACTTTTGTTTGAGATTTAGCGATTACGTAAGCGTTCTTTCAAATGATCTTCTAAATACTCTCTTGAAGTCATATCGGGACTTTGTGCAAGAGTATTAAGTCAGTGGGGACTTTTTTTTGTCAAAATATATTGCCGTACTAAGACTTTTGCTGTCCACTGTATGTATGTATCAGTCATAATAACAATAATAATAATAATTAAGCCTGTGGGAACTTTTTTATATTTTTTGCCGTATTAATACTTTTGCTGTCCACTGTTTATTTGATAAAATTGATAAACCTTGTACTAACAGCTCATAAGGAATCAACCATTATTTTAACACGTTCATCGCCACGATAATATCAGAAAAATTTTCACATGGGCCACTGTAACTTTATTAGATAATTTAATTAAAAATGTATCAAGAAAACTTAATGTATCACAGAAAAATTTTTTTTTGCCAAAATTCCCGGAAAAACACTATTTTTATGTCACACATATATGACTGACATTGCCCTATATTAAAACTTTTTTCTCGACAAGCCGGGTCAGTCTTATATATCTGATGCATCCAAACAAGATACAACAAGTATTAACCTGTTGTTTTGAACACAGCGTCGTTTGCGTCGGACATCTGTGATTTACCAAAACGCGTACGTCAGACACATATGACTGACATGGCTCATGTAGAACTTCTTAGCGTCAGACACATATGACTGACATGGCGATGAACTTGTTAAAGTTTAAATTGCAACAACGACAACAACAAAAGCTATTAATTTTAAATTTATTGTCATTGTTATGAACTTAAGATTCAAACAGTTTCAAGCATTCCATGTAATCTTGTTTTAAATTCAAAGTTGAAAATGTTATTAATTTATTGGCACTTTTTGTATTCATTTACTTGTTTAATTAACATAATAGCGCTGGCGAAAGGAGGCAACAAGAAAAATATATCTTACGATGCTAAAAACATTACATTTTGGTAGGCATTGCATATAAATAACACTGATTTTGTAACAGCAAAAAAACAACTCAAACATGCCATGAAATTTAAATTTATAACCGACATTAAAACAATTAACAATTTCACTAGAGAGCTGACTGACTATACTCCACCCATGCTCATATTCCACACGAAAACAAAAACAAAAATAAAAACTAATTAACAGACACAGAAAATTAGCATCCTTTACGTGTTTGTTTTTGTTTTTGTTTTTTTTTCGAGTAAGAAGAGAACGAGACTCTGATGTTATGCACTCAATACTCCTTCCGTCCTGCACCTAAGCAATAAGACAAATTACCAACAAAAAAAGTCATTACAACACAGAAGATTTAATGGGGCGCGAAAAGTGAATGATATTCTGTTCTGTTCTCGATTTTTGTTGTTGTTGTTTTTTTAACGTTTCTTCTTTTCATTATTTTCTTTTATTTTTTACTTGTTTTTTCATTGAGTGTGGTTAGGGACTGAAGGTACACAATATTTGTTCACGATTTTAAAATAAAATTTATTTGCACTGGACAGGATAGGAATTTTTGGCAACAGAAAATAAAAATTTAAATACTTTTGACACAAACAATGTTTTGGACATCCTGTGAAAATTATACTCTTTTTTCTTTTTTTTTGCTGTTTTAAAGAAGAATTTACAAACGGAAATTGGCAAATATCTTATTGTTAAAGTCAATGTTACTTTTTTCGTCTCTTTTTTCATTCTATTCTATTCTCTTGCATTCAATTTCATTTTTTATTCATTTGACAATTATTTTCTCTTGAATGCCTGCATATGCCTTTTGTGCTTTTGTAAAGCTCCTTTGAACACACAGGAAATGCTGGTCAGTTGTTGAAGGAACTAAAATTTTGTTCTCACTTGGATTTTTTTATCACTTCCACTAGATTTTTCTTCTAGGTTTTGTTTTGGTTTTTTTCGTTTTTCATCGCTGTTAGTTTAAATGTCCTTTTATAAGATTTATGACTTCCTAACATTGTCCTTTTTTTTCTTTTTTGATTGTTTGATTGTACAACATTGCTAGCAAAATTCTTTGCAATTGTAAATAGTTGAAGAATTTCATTGATGTTATAGATTTTGGCATAAAAAATAAAGGAATAGAGAGAACAAGGCGAGAAATATTTAATTTAAATAATTTATAAAGAACGACAAAAAAATTAATTGTCAACAGAAAACAAATGTATCCAGCAATCGACATAAATCGCTGGATATTGGAAAGATTTAAAAAATGATTTTCAAACTGTTGTTATATTGAAACGTTAGGAGAAGAGAGACTTTTCTAGAACTTTTTCAATGACTTCTTCTCTTCGGATTATTTTCTCCCATAAGTATCTTTTTTATGAAGTTTTTTAGGTAAAACAATACAATTTATGGTGTAAATAAAGAAATAATAAAGAATTCGAATAGTTCACCAAAGCATACGAATTTTATTTAAATGGCCAAGAAGCCATTTCTTTCAAAAATATTCTCCTTATGATTGCGAACGTTATGATTTCTTGCGTTGCACAGTGTAAGATTTAGCCAATCTAGGGAGACAGAATTATGTAAATATCTTGGAAAAAATTTATGCTAGACTTGTAAATTTTGGTACAAGGTATTACTAGGCCAATATGTAAATACATAATTGGCCATTACAACCCTTCAGTCAGGACTACGGCCTAGCTTCTCACACCACTCATGTTGTGTGCGTTAATTTTTATACATGAGTGGCGGTACCTACAGTTTAAAGTCGACTCCGAAAGATTTTTGAGAAACTTTTCATGGGAATTTTTATATACTCTCAGGGTTTTTGCCAGAAATCTGCTGGGAGGAAGTCGCCGAAAAAATATTTTCTTTTTTCATATTTCGTTTTGATGTCTGACCTGGGATAGGAACCCGGGCTTTACGTCTAATAAGCCAAAACACTACCTACTACGGCGACTTCTGTAGATCAATATGTACCATTGTCAAAAAAATGGGTGACATTGAATCACTGCCACGCCCATCTCCCATACAATTGCTAAAATTTATTTCTGATATTATTCGCGTTGAATAATCAAAAAGTAAAAAAAATCAGTGAGTATGCATGATAACTAATAAAGAGGTAGAAGTAATAATTTTTTTTTTAATTTTAAAATTTAATTTTTTTATTTTTTTTAATTTTTATTCATTTTTAAATAAGAATATATTTCATATGTATACATATAAATTAAAGTAAGAATAAAATGTTAAAATTCATGATTTTCTTCTAGTATTTCTGGAAATTTCAATAAATGTAGTACCTAAGGGGTCAATGCCGCTTTTTTATATACAGGAGGTCTTTGCAAACTGTTCATATGTACATAAATGGATCAGATGTTATTAAAGATTGTTTATTAAACCTCTATTAGTGTCAGTTACGGCAAAACTCGGCAGATAATTCTATACAGTCACACAGATAATTATACGTACCCCCACTAAAAATCATTTTTTTTAAAGTAATGAACTTCTAATCAAAAATTTCTTTACATTAACGTCTGTAACGACACATTTACTTAAACAAAGAAAAAAGATTTCCAAAATCTATGAATTTGTGACTGCACTTTTCTTAAAACCAATATGGCACCACAGAAAATTATGCGTAAGACGTATATTTCGTATAAAATTTCTCCAAGGGCAGCCCGGTATATAAAATGTATTGTGGATAAAAATCCTATGACTACAGCCGTAGAAATACGAAATACCTCGGAAAGTGATCACAGTGTTATTGTGCATTCCGAAACAGTTGGAAGTGTTTTGAGAAGGAAAGGTTTCCGCAGCCGAGTGCCGAGAAAAAAGCCACGATTGAAATTTGCCCAATAATATACGGACAAGTCAACTGATTTTTGGGCGAATGTAATATTTAGTGATGAGAACAAATATTATTTGTTCCGCTGTGACGGAAAACAAAAAATTTGGCGCAAAAATCAGTTGACTTTTCCATATATTATCATTTTAAAAAAAATGATTTTTAGGGGGGTACATATAATTATCTGTGTGACTGTACGTGTCTTAAAGTAGGTACTCCAGAGTATATCATATAAAACTAATTTGGTGTTGAACCGTTATGAAGAAAAGAATTTATTGATTATAGAAAAGAAAAAAGTAAATTCTCGTAATATTAACAGCGATTAAGTAAGATTAAGTTGAGCTTCGAAACAAATAAAAAATTGTTAAAAAATTCCATTCCAATAAAAAGTTACAAGCTTTTAATAATGAGCAATTTCATGCAAATATTTTGTTGTTTTAATTCACTCAAAATAATACAATTTTAAAGTACCGTTATAATGTTATTGTTGACAAACTAGAGCAAAGTTTTTGCATTTTCTTATCTTATAACAAGTGCTCTTTCATATTGGATAAACATATTTACTCAAATTGAAACTAAAAAAACGACTTTTGTCCAGCTAGATTAGCAAAATCTTGCACTGTGCGTTGTTCTTTAAGGTATTATTTTAATATAAAACTTGTTTGATTCAAAATTTCGTCAAACACAAAACTTTCAAATATTCGCAACAAATTAAAACTCAATTACAATCAAGCAAGTGTTTAAAATTTCAATTATTTTGAGGAATAAAAAGAAGGTGTGTTTGTGTGTAAATAAAAGAGAAACTATTGGCAAAGAAACTTTTGCACGAAAATATTAAAAATAATGCCAAAAAGATTAAATCAAATACGAAAAATATGTGCATATATGCTGCTGCTGCTGTTACATGAAGCGCCAGCCAATAATATGCTGTTGAGTGAAAATGTAAACAAGCCCACTTTTTGTTTATACCCCCACCTCTTGCCGTTTTAACAGCGACCAATATTCAAGCTTATTTATTAAGTGCCAATATTATGAAGACATTAAAAAAGGTTGACAACCTCAATGGGAAAGAATTCTACTCACAGACTTGCCAAACTAATCAAACTTGAAATTATCAGACAATAATTCGTTACAATTTAAATAGAAAATGAAATTAAAAAGCAGGGAATAACATTCAAAAATAAAAATAAAAAATCAAGCAACCACCTGTTAATCATTTAGTCACCAACCAATGATGACGAGGATCATCATGAATAAAGAAAAGAAAATCCATTCTAGAGCCAAATAGGAAATACCCCAGAATACTGGCCAAAAAAAAAAACTAAAAAAGAAAAAAATTGAAACAATTTTGATGAGCCAATAAATACGAGAAATACGAAATATTTTCAAGATACTTACGAGTAGTAGTAGTGGGCGCAGCAGATTATGCCAAGAAATTTATACAACAACAACAAGAAGACAAAACCATTAAAGTCTGGGCAACACATCAAAAATGTGCGTCAAACAACAATAACTACCACAAAAAAAAGCATAACATAAGTTTAATTGGCAGGAGAGAGAGGCACACGACCAGTTCAGGTCAGTCAGTATATGGCACGCAGCCACATGCGATTGAAAACAACACCAAGAACAACAAATTAAATGCAAATTTTGTGCACTCACTTTTCATTAAAAAAATAAAAGATTTCAAAAACACATACACACACAACTATATTCAACATTACATACATAATTGGTCATTAGTCAGAATTACGACTTAGTTTCTCACATCACTTATGTTGTGTGTGTTAATTTTTATACATGAGTGGTAGGACCTACAGTTTAAAGTCGACTCCGAACGACAGATTTTTGAGAAACTTTTCATGGCAATTTTTATTTGCTCTCAGAGTTTTTGCTAGAAATCTGCTGAGAGGAAGTCACCGAAGAAATATTTTTCATATTTTCGTTTTGTTGGAGAAGTCTGACCTGCGGTTTGAACCGGGTCCTTACGTCTAATAAGCCAACATACTACCTACTAGACCACCGCGGCTTCATTCAACATTAAAAAGCATAATATTTTGTCATACAAACTATACAAGATAAGTTTTATAAACAAAGGAACTTATAATCAGCTCAACTCAGTTTCAAAAATCGTTTGTATTTTCATAAAATTGCAATTATAACAGCCACTAAAACAAAACATTCCATTCAGATTCAGGAGAATGACACAAATGAACACAAAATAAAACAAAACAGAACAAAACGGAACAAAACAAATCCTTAATGCTTTTTATTTTAGCTTTTTCTTCAAAATTTATAACATTTTGTATTTTGGCTAAATACCAAACGAATGTCTGCCGGGAGGAGGAGGCATCACAAAGGCCAAAGGACTATGAGGGATGGAAGCATGCTTAGGGAAATAAATGTGGAACTGGAAATAAGTAAACTGTATAGTAGACTCACTTACTTATATTTGTTATGTGTTGGTGATATTTTTCATTTTAACATCTTGTGTTGAGCCCCAATAATAATGCAGCAGACAAATAGGCGCTTTAAATTGCAGATCTCTTGATGCGGCATAATGTTTCTTCTCTCTTAGCCCCCCCTCCAACACTCAAACGCACACCCAACGCCACACACTCCGTCACATTGTGTATTTGCTTTTGTAACATCTTTTGCTGTATAACTGTCTTAAGAACAATTTACGAGACACTGTGAAGTATGAGCGATATGAATATGTGTGTGCGCGAGTGTGTGTAAGCGCTAGTGTTGGAATGTGTAATAAATAAATAAAAATACTCATACGTAATGGGTAACAACAGTTTTAAACAGGGAGACAAGCTCTTAATACGAATTGTGTTGTGTTGTTTATAAAAAGCATTGTGAGTTTCAATACAAAACGAAATTTTTATAATTTTTATATGCCTAAAGACGTTTTTTTTTTTCAAAAAATAAAAAAATTATTGAAATACGATAAATAAACTCAACCATATTTTAGCCGCAACCACATGCCATAAAAATAAATATTTGTTTGGAATTTTAAAATTGTTTTCGTTATTTTTAATTAAACATTCATTGAATTACTTGGAATATAATTTTCCAAAATCAAAATATTTTGTCTTCAATTCAAAACCTTTTAAATTACAAACAGATTTCTCTTTATAAGCAAAAAAAATTATTTTTCTTTTTAATTTGTTTGTTTTTAATGCTCGTACATCACATCACCCACCACTATTTTTTTCGAAATCATTTTTGTTTTGTTTTTTTGTTTTTCTTCATATTTCTTTTATTTAACGGCCGAAATATGCAAATAAAGTAAATCATTATCACACAAGGGTGGGTGTAAAGTATTTTATTTTATATTTTTCTCAAAGCTGGTACCCTACAGTCGCCAAAGAAAAAAAATAATTCATAAAAATTATAAAAAAATATACAAATTTGATAAAATTTAATTGTGGCTGCCTTTCAAACTGTATCAATACAAAGTTTGTATGCAGTTCTACTACTGTATATAAACTATGTAGATATGCAAAGTAACCAAACAATGCATCAACTGTAAAGCCGATGCCAGATTGCTTTTTGACTGCGTTAAAAATACACATTGACGACGTTTTGAAATATAATACATTGTATATATTTTGTACAGCGACATTATGAAACACAATACTTTGTTCAAACGCAAAGCAACTAACATTTTGGAAGGCAGCCTGTATGATTGGTTTACTAGGATCTAAATTACTACGCTTTTTTATAGCATTGCATTACAACCCTTCAGTCAGGATTACGACCTAGTTCTCACACCATTTATGTTGTGTGTGTTAATTTTATAAAAGAGTGGCGGAACCTACAGTTTAAAGTCGACTCCGAAAGACAGATTTTTTGAGAAACTTTTTCATTGCAATTTGATTTTACTCTCATAAGTATTGTTAGAAATCTGCTGAGAGGAAGTCGCCGAAAAAAATACTTTTTGTATTTCGTCTTGATGTCTGGCCTGGGGCTCGAACCCTGGCTTTACGTCTAATAAGCCCACACACTACCTACTAGACTACAGCGAATTCAATTTAGCAATTTGGCAATTCCTAAATTGTCGCCCTAAGTTCTTTTCAAGTATAATTAAAAATTATTTTATTTTCAATTCTTTTGAGACGTAAATTGAATTCAACCTGAACCTGATGTAATTTATGAATATTTTTTTTTTTGCTTTTCTTTTCACGAAAACTTTTTAGGCGTCACAAAGCGCCCAAAAACAAACTTTTTTTTCGCAGTCCATAAAACAAATGTCCAGTGCAATTATAGATTCTTTTTTCATTTTATTTTCCTTTTTTTAACTTTTTCTCCTTTCTTTAAAAAAATATAAGCACTAAAGATAGGAAACGATAATAATAACTTACTTTGTGTTTTCAAAAAACATTCCTTTGTTTATTGGGAAAACAAAATGATAGCAAATCAAGATGAGAGAGGAGAGGAGAGTAAAGAATATGATTTAATGATTTACTAATGCAGTATTTAATGCCTTTTGTATGTAAATCTTGATTCTCTATTTCAAAAATATTCCAAAATAAATTATTACAGACACTAACTCTGACCACTGTATTGATTTCAATATCAGACGAATAAATTTTTGTGTCAAACCTAAAATAAAAGAAATAATTAAAATGAAAAACATTTCCCTGCTAAGTGTTCCTTTTTGTGTTTTTGAATTGAAATCCGCAGAAGAGTATTTATTTTATTGTTTAATACATACAATATTTTCTTCTTATTTAAAATGAATGCTTTCGTTATTCTTCTTTTTTTTTTTGAATTTGCCAAATTTGTTCTGCTTGCAAATGAATTGAAGAAAAATGGGTAATGAGAGAGGGAACCAGCTGATGATGGTTTCCTTTATAATGATGACATACATTCGAAATTGTAATTGAGTAACTTACGTAAACGATAAATGTTTTTAGTTTCCTTTTCTGTTGCAGATAAAGTAGAACAATATATTTGATCACTTACAATTATACAGTTGAGGATATTAAAATTAGCACACATGTCTAGAACAGATCCGTTAAAATATTATTTGAATTTCATCTTATAATTGAAAATTATAAAAGAATCTCACTTTAATAGACTAGTGTACACTAGTATTCACTCAACTACTAGGGCACCCAGCATAATAGATTTTATTCGCACATCTGCGATGTGCTAGTTTTTTAAACGCCATTATAGATGGGTAAACAATTTTAATTGCAAAATAAAAACATTTTTTTTATATTTTCTGGTTAAGAAAAATATCTGCACATGAAAGAAATATGATAAAACAGATGCACATTTTAATAATTGTATATTTTTAATATAACAACAAAAAAATTTATACAAATAAACAGAACCATACCAAACCAGAGACGGAAGCTATGCAATTCTTTGCTTAAAGGCATTTAGGCAATTCACACGACTTTGTAGCGTGTATGTTGTATTGCTTGTGAACGCTCAATGTTATGTTGTATTGTGTATTTCGTATTCCAAATGTCAAAAAGCGATAAGCAGAAGAAGAAGACCAGTATTAATAATTTGATTTTCAAGCAATAAGATTAAAAATATTACGGAAAAAAGTAAATTTGGGCTATTCACACGACTTTGTATTGTGTATGTTGTATTGAATACACTTTTGTGCTTGTGAACGCTCAATGTTATGTTGTATCTGTGCAAACAATTATAATTTTGAATTGTTAATTGTTGACCTAAGTTACATAGAAAATATTTTATATTTTTATTCTTCTTCTTGTTTACTGGGATTTACATAAACTGATAGCTTGAAACCAATACAACTTTTAAAAACATATGAAAAAATGTGTATAAGTGCATCGGACTTTTTATATGAAATTTATCAACATACGAGCATACATTGTTGTACATTCGTCCAGCAATACACGCCATACAACGATACAAGGGCTTGTATGAATTGACCAATTATTTCATTAATTAATTGACAATAATTGCTATTCACACAAATATTAAAAGAGAATACAAATTATGGTCCTCTTAGTATTTTAGGATATTAACAATAAGGCTTGAAATATATTTTTAATTTGTGAAATGCTTATCTCTGCTCTTTCCTGCATAACAAAGAGATCCTTCGATAACTCTAAAGATGATTTGATGTGGTAAAATTGTAATAAAAAATTGATAGTGTTTGAATATTACAAAAAAAAGTGATACATGAAGAATAATTATTAAAATGTTTACATAACCTAAATAATTATTTTTTTGGTTGTTACAATCCTTCTGTCAGGATTGCGATCTAGCTTCTCACACTACTTATGTTGTGTGCGTTAATTTTATACATGAGTGGTTGGACCTACACAGTTTAAAGTCGAATCCAAACGACCGACATTTTGAGAAACTCTTCATGGCAATTTTATTTACTGTCAGAATTTTTGCCAAAAATCTGCTGAGAGGAAATCGCCGAAGAAATAATTTTTTTTTCATATTTTCGTTTTGATGTCTAACCTAGAATTTGAACCGTGGCCTTACGTCTAATAAGCCGACACACTACCTACTAGACTACGACGACTACGTTAGAAATATTAAATATGCTTGGTATTATTCAATGCAAATTATATTCTAATTATTGCAAGCGAAGTGTTTAAGACTTTGTATTCGGTGTAGCGTATTTCTACAATTTTCACGAATATAATGTCGAGAGAAATTGGTAAGGCAGCGTTCAGTAGACTACTGTGTACTGTATGAATTACTTGTCGGCGATTGAATTCTTTTCCGTTCTTTCCGCGGTTTTAAGTCATTCACTTTAATGACTACACCACACTACCTATCCAATTTAGGAGAAAATCTGAAAATAATACCATTGCCGTTGGGTGCCCTGATAGTCTAGTGGATAGTGTGCTAGACTATTAGCGTGAGATTCGTGGGTTCGATTCCCACCAGAGACTCTGGTCTGTGACACTACACCGAGTATACGTTCAAAGTTATTCAGCTCGTATATAATTAAAATATAATTTATAATTGTATTGTAATAAATAAATAAATAAATAAATAATGATTGTACATTGCCACGCAATTAGTCAAAAATAATGACTGATTTTATAAGCGAAAGTCTGTTATCTATCTCCTAGATATTATAACGAAAAAAAATTTAATTTCCATGTGCCTTTCCATTAACTTTAGCCATTCGGTTTATCCAACTCAGGCATAGGCAGCATATTAATATTTTTGAAGAAAATAAATGAATATTTCCGAACAACTACATTCATATGTGTGTGTGCATCAGAAATGTTCAACGTCTGTTTGCTCGAAACTAAAAATGACAAACAACTGTTGTTTTAAATATATGTACGAGTATGTACCTCACATTTAAATTTCACTTGAAATGAACTTTTTTTAAGTACAATATGTACATACACACAGTTACTAAAGTATGCATACGGTTAAAAATTTTCGAAATTTTTTAACTAATCCGTTTTCGTTGAAAATCTTTATAGTTTCCTCGATTTTAAGACGGTCTTTTGCATTGGTTAAAAAATTTCCGAAATTGAAGTGAATTGTTGCCCTGCACAGGCCCACAAAGGTATGCATCCGATTTACAAATTTCACAAATTTCTGAACCAATGCAAAAGACCGTCTTAAAATCGAAGAAAGATGTCAGACAATTACAAAGATTTTCAAAGAAAATGGATTGGTTAAAAAATTTCTGAAATTTGTTATCCGTATGTATACTTTTGTGGCTGAGTGTATGTATGTATATACTTATGTGATAGTAAAACATCTAGAAATATACACACACATCGCTATTACAGAAATTCAAAATTTTATTCTATTTTTTAAGGAAATGAGACGGTGTCAATAAGTCGTTGTTTTTTTTTTTTTTATTTTTGGACAAAATTATTAATAAATATGTATATAAAGAATGAATTATGAAAACAGGTGCATAAAATATTGTAAACCAGGAAGGAAAAATTAGTTGAAGTATGCACCAGAGATCAGCAATGAATATTTTTTTCGCTACTCATAAGCGCCTATGAAATTTTGAATATAAGTGATTCATTTACTTACTTACTTAATTGGCTATTAACAACCCGATTAACAGATTTCGGCCTCCGCAGCACACCCTTCCAGACGCCTCTGCTTTTTGTGCGCCTACGCCAGTTGGTCACATCAATCGATGACAGGGTTTAATCGATTTGATCCTCCCTCCCAATGCATACAAGGTCGTCCTCTTCGCCGACTACCGCAAATCGCCGCATCAAAAACCCGTCTCTCCAGAGCATCCACT
Source organism: Sarcophaga variegata (assembly GCA_932273835.1). Classification (NCBI taxonomy): domain Eukaryota; kingdom Metazoa; phylum Arthropoda; class Insecta; order Diptera; family Sarcophagidae; genus Sarcophaga; species Sarcophaga variegata. Next base: position 116,910,977 of record OW026361.1, read on the forward strand.
TCCATTCAAACGACATGGCCGAGCCAGCGCTGCCGCTGGATATTAATACGCTGCACAACGTCTATGTCATTGAGGAGCTCATACAGCTCAATGTTGGATCCGATGCGGAAATAATAGAAAACTCACACTGGACCGAAGACCTTACGTAGGACTTTTCTCTCGAATACTCCCAAGGCTGCTGCATCAGTGCTTAATAGGGTCCATGCCTCTGCGCCATAAAGAAGAATGGGTAGGATGAGCGTCTTTTAGAGTATTAGTTTTGTCGTATGAGAGTGCTCTCTACTACTCAATTGCCTATTGATACCATAGTAGCACCTGTTGGCAAGAATGCGCTTGATCTCCAGACTGACATAATTTTTGGTGGTAACGGCAGAGCAAAGATAAATAAATTCCTTAACTGTACCAAAAGTATAGTTATCGGCCGTAATCTGAGAATCAATACGCCGCACGTCTCTACTTGTCCATGACGTATACTTTGTTTTGTCCTCATTTACTGCCAGATCCATCTTAGTAGACTACAAGTGAGCCAACAATATTGAAATTTAACTTCTCTGATTCATTCATACTCACTATAACGTTGATTTATAAGTACAGGTTGCAATAAGTATAAGTACAACATTGACATCAACCTCATACCATTCGAAATATGTTTGATTCATAAGCCTACTCATTTAGATTCATAACTTTAGAAAAATACTTATAAAGTCACAGTCTTAGTTGTTGTTGCATTTACAAAAAAGAAAAACGACAATCACATAACCTTCTAGCGAGTATTTTGGTGTTCGTACGCGAATCATACTTATTTTGTGCTTCGTGTATATGTTGAGTTATGGAGAGCGGAAGTCAACAACATCATACGTGTTGTTAAGTATGATTGTGATCACTACTTCAAACTTTGAACGTGAGTAGAGGTTCCATGATATTAAAATAAGTATTAATGCGCGCATAAGTATCAGAAATTATGAGTATGATTCGATTCTACTAATCTTTTTGAATACTCATTGCTGATTTCTGGTATGCACATACATATGTGAATGTCAGCGATAGGAAATGGAAAACAAATCTTAAATTTTAAAACAAATCTAATTCAAGTCGTATACGTTACGTTATTGGTCATTACAACTCTTTAGTCAGGTTTACGACCTAGTTTCTCACATCACTTATGTTGTGTGTGTTAATTTTTATACATGAGTGGCGGGGCGTACAGTTTAAAGTCAATTCCGAACGACAGATTTTCGAGAAACTTTTCATGGCAATTTTATTTACTTCCAGAGTTTTTGCCAGAAGAAATAGTTTTTGTATTTTGTTTTGATATCTCGAATGGGGTTTGAACCCTGGCTTTACGTCTAATAACCCAACACACTACCTACTAGACTACGGCGACTTATAAGTCGTATATCCTTAAAAATTCTGTTATAAACAATTTCAAAAAGATTATAAAATTTAAAAATAAGAGTTTTTAATTTTTTGGACCATTTTAAATTACTCCAAAGTGTTTGTAGTTTGAATAAAGATGATATCAAGTGTGTTGCATAGTTTACAAGAATAACAGCAATTAAAAAACAAATAAACGTTAATAATGATACTATTTTTGGAACAACAACAATAATTTAAATAGAAATAAAAACACTTAGTAAATAATAATATAAAGTGAAAAATATAAAGATGACAACGAAAAAAAACAAAACAAACATAAACAGATACTCATATGTTTTAGAAGAAGAAAAAAAAAATCAAAATAAAAAAGATACAAATCATCATATGGATCGACAGTCAGAGTGCCAGAGAGGCAAACCAAAGAACGGACGAAGATTTTCAAAAGCGAAATTAAATGAATTGCGCAGAAATTGTCAAACAGCGATCGTACAAATATATCTTTTTGCCTAAACAAATGTAGAAATCTTTACAAATATAGATACAAACCAAATTCACATGCACACAGACAGACAGACAGACAGATACACTTAAAGGTATTAATGATCAAGTTTGTTTGTATAGCAGCTATTCCAACCCTATATCCTATAAGTAAAATCTAGTAGATGAGTAGAAGTGTCTGTGTACGTGTATGTAGTTTCATATACATATTTATATATTGTTTTTGTTTTTTCTTTTTAGAAAAAAAAGAAAAAACAAATTCAAAAGACTTATAGACACACTCTATCACCAAGATTATGTTTCTATATATACATACATATGTATATGTACATACATACATACACATGTATATACAAACCAATGACGCTTAATTGACTTTAACCGAAATAAAATGTCTTTTCACGAAAATCAAAAAACAAAAAAGAATAAAAGAAAAGTGTTATGTGTCGGCAAATAAGCACCCGACATAGAATATAAACTAAAGGCCACAACATTTATTTTTCTTCATAGTTCTGTGGCAAAAGACACGGCAATCAGTCTTGGAGCGGGCATGCAAACAAGGTAATGTAACTGACGTGCAACCACAATGTAATGTCACTGATAGGCTTTAACTTGGCAAAGCCCAGTGCTATCCTTGTAAGTACATGTCAAGTAGCTTCCAGCCTCCGTATCTTAGATCAGGCGCTTCCTGGTCCTTGTATCTGGCATCCGCTGGGTACTTGCTAATGTGAGAAGGCAAGATCGACGATCTGGTACGACACTAGCAATGATTTTGTATAAATTGAATATGGATTTGATGATTTTGGGCTGGTTGTAGTGGGGTTTTGACGCCCTGGGGGAAATATTGTCCTCTGACAGTTTTCAAAAACTCCACTTCGAATCCGTGGAGGAACTACTGCGCGAGCGTAGAATCCTCTGCCGAAACGGGACGTCTCCGTAAAATTCTAAGTTTCACTCACAAATCCCTTGACTGCTTGACCGCTAGACTCACCTGACCCAAGATGGATAGAAGGCGTACCAACCGATTACTTGGTCTTAGTCGTGATGTCATCTCCACTACAATTGCCGTGCTTACAGGTCATTGCGTCATGGGTAGACAAGCGGGAAGAATGAGGCTCCCTTTCAACGTATTCTGCCGTGGATGCAGGTCCACTGAGGAAGAGGAGGCTGTTGTTCACTTTCTTTGCCAGTGCCCGTCTCTTGCTAGGTGTAGATATAGGTTATTTGGCTCCCCATTCCTTGTTAGCTTAACGGAGCTATTATCTATTGACATCAAGGATATAGCTTCGTTCATCAAACTCTCTGGCTGGTGCGGGGTTGTCGTGCTTTTGTTGTGCAGCCCTTGCGCTGACCAATTTCTTCCTTTCCTCTGATTTTGGTGGAACTTGGTTAGTACAGGGACTGCATTCACCCGTGGCATCACAATGGGGCGCTATGCGTGCTCAAGTGAGCTTTGTGATAACAGAGCTACCACTCCGACCTAACCTAACCTAACTTCGCCTCCGTTCCGTTAAAACCTTGGCAGGCCTTGAAGTACGTTCTTAGTTCCGTTCCATTAAGTTGGCGTATAGGGGCAGTTACGTTGACACTTCTAGACGAAAAGCCCATCAAATATTTGATCACAAGAATTGAGTACATCTAGACTTTGAAAGTTACAAAAACTACGCATGCAATAAGCCAATGACGGTTGAAAGTCGTATTTGAACTGATTTCAATTTGATCGCAGCTTATTCCAGCTTATCAGTAGAGTCAAAACAATTGATTTTTTGGAGTTCAGAAATCATGATACGGTAAGAATTCGGATTGTAGACCTTACCTAATTCTAATTCTAATTCCAATGATATATGTATGTACACCAGAGATCAGCAAATGAGTATTCAAAAAGATGAGTAGATTCGAATCATACTCATAATTCCTGATACTTCTACGCGCATTCATACTTATTTTAATATCATACTTATACTATTCATATTCAAAGTTTGAAGTACTCATCGTACTCACACTTAACAATACGCATAATGTTGTTGATTTCGACTCTCCTTTACTCAACATTTACGAGAATCGTAAAATAAGTATGATTCGCGTACGAACACTACAATACTCACTAGAAGGTTAAGTGTCTGCTTTGGTTGCTGTCTTTGTCTTTTTCTTTTTTCTTTTGTTGTAAATGCAACAGCAACTATGACTGTAAATTTTGATGAATGATTGGAATCACTCGAATCATTTATGAGCATTTTTCGAAATTTATGAATCTCAATGAGTAGGCGTATGAATCAAACATATTTCGAATGTTATGAGTTTGATGTCAACGTTGTACGCATACTCAACGTACTCACATACTTATAAATCAAGGTTGAAGGCAGTACGAATGAATCAAAGTAGTTGAATTTCAATACTGTTGACTCACTCATACTCAAAATTTCATGAGTACTTATGAGTAGCGAAAAAACGATTCATTGCTGATCTCTGCTGTATACATTGGATGCCGTACGGATTACAAAGTTGTAATCAATCCGGATTATAGATGTTCGAATTACCAAATAATATTAGTGATTAGTGAGCCAGGGTACAAACCCCGGGCCAGACATCAAAACAAAATACAAAAAGTATTTCTTCGGCGAATTCCTCTCAGCAGATTTCTGGCAAAAACTCTGGGAGTAAATAAAATTGCCATGAAAAGTTTCTAAAAAATCTGTCGTTCGGAGTCGACTTTAAACCGTAGGTCCCACTACTCTTGTATAAAATTAACCCATACAACATGATTGATGTGAGAAACTAGTTGGAAACTAGGTTGTAAACCTGACTGAAGGGTTGTAATGGCCAATTATCTTAAGCAACTACTGTATACATTGTATGCCCTACGGATTACAAAGTTGTAATCAATCCGGATTATTGATGTTCTAATTAGCGAATAATATTAGGGATCAGTGAGTCAAGGACTATCAAGTTTTCACTGTAATACCTGTAATGTTATGCAGCCCTTGCGCTGACCAACTTCTTCCTCTTCTATGATTTTTTTTTTTGCTGAACTTGGTTAGTACAGGGACTGCGTTCACCTCGTGGCATCACAACCGGCCGCTATGCGTGCTCAAGCGAGTTTTTTTATATCAGAGCTACCACTCCGACCTAACGACCTAACCTGTAATGTTCAATTATGTTGGTGGTGTTTGTAGGGTATAGATTTGTAGAAAAGTCATCCAAGATTAAGAGAAACTCATAAAATGCGACAAGAAGCTGAAAGTGTTCTCTCTTCAGTGTGTCGTTATGTTTTTAATATATTTTTCTTCGTCTTCTTCTTCTTTTTTTTTTGTTTGTTTAGTTTTTTCTCTTTTTGTCTACAATGATGATCGACATAAAATTAACGTAAACCGAATATACATTTTGCCGTTTTTGTTTTTGTTGTTGCTTTGTGTTTTTCTATTTTCCTTTAAAACTATTTTTAAAAAAAGCACTCTTTTCTGAGTATTCTATTCGTTTTTCTTTGTCTTTCTTCAAATTTATATTATTTTAAGGTTTTAATGTGTTCTTATGTGACCATATAATCATTTTAAAAGTACATACATACATACATACATAATTATCTCTCTTGTCTTTTTTTCTATTATTGCAGTCGTTGTTTTCATTTCACAAAAACAAAATAACGAAAAAAAGTACGACTAACAAATTTATTTACAAACAGCAATAATGAACTGAAATTGTTCTGATTTTTTTTGCTATTTTATCACCGAAAATTGCAAATAATATCAAGAGCGAAAAATTGAATAGAAATTGTTGCAGTCGTCTAATTTAAAAAACAACAGCCGTTAATGCCCATCAAAAAATCTTGTATAATCACACAAGGGGTATAAATGTATTCGTATTTACATATGTACATACTTATACATAAATACACATTATTTCTGCAATTATAATATGTAGTATACAGACACGATTTAATTAGGATTTTATTTTCGATGTTCCTTCTTGCGTTTAAATTAGTTTTGTTGTTGTGTTCTTCTTCATCCCAAAATTAGCATTCTTTTCCGAAATTAAAATTTAATTCAAATATACTTAAATTTGTAAAAAAAATGTTTGTTGTTGTTTTTTTAATCTAGAAGTAGTGAACAGATTGTCAAAAACTTACATAACATAACAGAATTGGTCATTACAAACCTTCAGTCAGGATTACAACCTAGTTTCTCACACCACTTTGTTGTGTGTATTAATTTTATACATGAGTGACGGGACCTACAGTTTATAGTCGACTCCGAACGACAGATTTTCTGAAAAATTTTTCATGGCAATTTTATTTGCTCTTAGAGTTTTTGCTAGAAATCTGCTGAGAGGTAGTTGCCGAAGAAATTTTTTTTTATTTTTTTTTTATGTCTGATCTGGAGTTTGAACCCTGGCCTTACGTCTAATAAGCCAACACACTACCTACTAGACTAAGGCGATTTCAAAACGTCATAAACTTATATTAAATAGATCTTACTTGAAGTATGTCTAGGATTCGATTAAAATAATCTGATGAGTTCTAGTTCCATGACTGTACATCAACAAGACTTTCAATATTAAAAACAAATTGAAGTAAAATTTTAAAAAATTTAATTTCTTCTTTAATAACACTATACCACAAAATACAAAAATTCAAATACACCCGAGTATCTACCTAGTATTGAACCCTCCAAACTTGTTTTATTTGACAAAGTCTGTTTTTTTTTGGACTTTACGCACAAATTTATTGATTAAACAAACATTTCTGAACCAATATCACAAATTTAAACCTTATTAGAAAGGAAAGGGATAGGCTTTTAAAACAGTATACATTTATATATTATTTAACTTAATATGCTATAGGGTTTGATGAGGTAAACTTGATAAATACGAATTTTTTTTTCATAATTTTTCAAGTTTGTTCGTTTATAGTAGCAAATTTTAATTAAAAAATATAAAATAAGTGATGACATTCTGAAAGAGCATTATCTTGTGAAGAGATTGACACTTCGTTTGATCAAATCGGACAATAATTACCGTAGTTATTATTTAAAGAGTCTAACAGTCTAGTCATGTTTGTTATATCTTATTTTTTAAATGAACTTTAAGTTCGCAAATTTTCAAAAGTTTTAACGGATCTTGATTGTTTATCGCAAAATGTGTCAATTTCACGTTTGCACGACTGCCAGAAGTCGGCTAATATTTGTGTTTTTTTTTTCAAATATTATTATTTCTCTTTGCGCATACATTGGCCAACTTCTGGTGGTAGTTAAAACGTAAAATGGACACATTTTCCGATATCCGTCAAAAATTCTGAAAATTTTTTAACTAAAAGTTCATTTGAAAAAAAAAATATAACTCGGCTGTTATACTATTTAAATAATAACTACGGTAATTTTGGTCCGATTTGATCAAACGAAGTGTCAATCTGTTCACAAGATAATGCACTTTCAGAATGTTATCGCTTATTTCATATTTTTTAGTTAAAGTTTGCCACCATGATCGGACAAACTTGAAAAAATATGAAAAAAATTCGCATTTGTTAAGTTTACCTCATCAAACCTCATAGCAGATTAAGTCAAATAATATATATATGTATACCGTTCGAAAGGTCCTTCCCTCCCCTTTCTAAGAAAGTTTAAATTTTGTACATCGGTACGGAAATGTTAGTGTAATCAATAAATTTGTGCGTAAAGCCCGAAAAAAATGTTTTTGTCAAATAAAATGAGTTTGGAGGGTTCAAGAAATATAAAAAAAATATTTATGAGTTAAACTCAACAAAATTCACAACTTACACTATGTCATTAGCTGGGTATATTTCATTTTTTTTATTCTGTCGCATAGTGTAATCAGCAATATTTAAAAAATAAAAATAAAAAAATACTTCCGACATATTTTTTTTTTTCAAAAATATTAGAATTTTTCTTTCACTCGGTTTTTATATTTAAGAAAATTAAATGACAAGATAAAATATACCACCATTTTCGCAGTTAAAGGTTAAAGTCAATAGCAATAAACTTCTATAACGATAGATTATGTATGTTTTATACTGTAATGGTAATAAAATAACCCACAAATTTAGAGACTAATCTGTTCTTAAACTTCTTCTTATTACCACCTACAACACTTACAGCCAATTATTCACATCCGTTGGCAATAAATTTTCTAGTTTATACAACACTTTATTAATACCTCTTATTCAACCAAAATACATAAGAAGTCATTTTCTTCAACCTCCTTTGTCCTTTTTTATCCTTTGAAAATGGCCTTTGTGGAGAACGTAAATCACTTGGAACACAATTAACACTTGCAACAGCAGGCTGCACACGTAATTGGGTGAATCGAGTGAATGTTAAACTAATAAGTGAGGTTTCTTAAATAACGCTTTTAAGTTTACAATAACATGAGCGAGAAAATGCCTTGCTTTTCATAATAATAATAATCAATAAGACCAGCCACATGTATTTAAGATTTCAGCAATTAACGAAAATGAAAACAATATTTTGGCACATTTGATAACAAATTTAAAGATTATTTTCGATAATACCAACCATCCATCCATCCTGTAGTCAAAACAAACCTGACCTTACCAAACACGTGCAAACGTGGCCAAATTAAAGAATTCTTAATAAAATTCCCGCAGTTTGGGAAAACTTGAATGAGTGCGTTGCTTTTGAAATCGAAAGAAAAAGGAATGAAACAAAAACTAAACCAAACAATTGTCGAATTAAACATCCAACGAGCCAACCAACCACTTTCGAAGAAACAAACGTACGTATAATGTTTGTGTTGAAAAGAAGTGATCATGAGCCAAGAAATGTTTTAGTTTACAGCGGCGTCATAATATAGAAAATTAAATAAGAAATGTATTGTAGAATATAAATAAAGAAAAAAAGAAAAATGAAAAGAAAAGAAACATTTGGGAACATATCCAGAAAATATATTTATTGGCAAAACTCCATGATCATAAATTATGCAATCTCATCTTTGCATGAATTGGTAGCCAAAATGGCATCAGGCTCTTTTCCCAAACTGATTGTGATTAACCAACAAGAGACAGACAAACAGACAGACAGACAACAGAAATAATTTTTATGAATGAATAATTCCGAAGAAAATTACAAAAAATTTATAAACGAATGTATGTATGCACGCTTATTTTCACTATTTAATGTACATACATATGTATGTAAAGTGATTTCTTATAGTTTTTCCTTTGTACACTCACATATTTTTTTCTTTGAGTGTATTTAAGCATCTACGTCACGAATACAATTATTTTTGGCACGATTCATGTAAACAAAATTTCAGTTAAATTATGCAAATGGTCAGAGAAAATGAATACAACAATAGAATGAATATATGTATGTATGTGAATATGTGAATGCATATGTATTTATGCTTCTTTTAAATATTTACTACGCTCTCTCCCAAATAAAATTCGATCTATTTTCGATCACATGCATATGTATGTATGTATGTTTATTCGTCTAAACTATTTCATTGCAAAATTGTTTTTTTTTTAATTTTTATTTGATGTTATGTTCTCTTTTATATTACAATATTCGCACAGAAATAGGTGGGAAACCTGGCTGCATTCTAGGTTATGCTTTTATTTTGCCAAAATTGATTGTATCAGAAAGGAAAGCGCAAAAAAAATTAGTCAATAAACAAAAATTGCGCAAGAATTAATCGGGTTCATTGGCTGATTTTGAAATTGTTTCTAAATTATTCCAAGCAAAGTTCTCATTCACGCAAATAAGGTTAAAATATTAGTACAGACCAGAGGTCAGCAATGAATCGTTTTTTCGCTACTCATAAGCACTCATGAAATTTTGAATATACATAAGTGAGTCAACAATATTGAAATTTAACTACGTACTCTGATTCATTCGTACTCACTATAACGTTGTTTTATAAGTACAGGTTGCAACAAGTATAAGCACAACGTTGACATCAAACTCATACCATTCGAAATATGTTTGATTCATAAGCCTATTCATTTAGATTCATAATTTTAGAAAAATCCCTATAATACTTATAAATGATTCGAGTGACTCGAAAATAATTCAAATATTGTTGCATTTTGACCTTTCAAAATAGCATAGTTCAGGCTATAGGCAGTAGCATATTTTATAAGAATCGATTTCGATTTTTGCTTTTAGAATTCTTCTAACTCCTCAAATCATGCTCGCTAAATTTTGATATGACCTTCTTTAGACTACTGTACCACCGCAGGAATTCACTGTATTTGACAACTAATTAAGTCATATGACTGAAACAAGCATTAAAAAATTGTATTTCAATTGCATTTGAAGTAGTCGTAGTCTAGTAGGTAGTGTGTTGGCTAATTAGACGTAAAGCCCCGGTTCAAACCTTAGGTCAGCCATGAAAATGAAAATATTGAAAAATATTTCTTCGGCGACTTTCTCTCAGCAGATTTCTGGCAAAAACTCTGAGAGTAAATAAAATTGCTATGAAAAGTTTCTCAAAAATCAGTCGTTCGGAGTCGACGTTAAACTCTATGTCCCGCCACTCATGTATAAAAAAATACACCCAACATAAGTGATATTAGAAACTAGGTCGTAATCCTGACTGAAAGGTTGTAATGACTGAATTATGTATGTATGTGTGTGTATTTCAATTCGTTTATTTTTAATTTAACTTATTTTTTTCTTTTAATATTTTGTTAGTTCCTATCCTTGCCAAAGTGTTTCCTTTTATATATTTGATATTATATTTCGAACATTGCTGAGGGGTAATATTATTCCATTCTTCCTGAATAATATGAGTTATTATTATTAACTTATTCTTCCTGAATAAGAAAGCCCATTTTACAATTTCCCGTCGATTCACCAATGAGTTTAAAGTGCTACATTGAGCTTACCACTCCAGAACTCTAATATATTTTCCTTCAATCTAAGACTTTACGACTGGAGTTTTAGGCCTCAGAAGCTACGTCGTAATTCTGACTGAAGGGTTGTAATGGCTAATTATGTATATGTTATGTTATGTTTTAGGCTTCGAGTCATTGTCTTGTAGAAATATCCATGTAAATAGCATATCCTTTGCTTACTCATTACTGGCAGTATTCTGTAAAAGATTGCATTGCGAACATAATTCTGCTGTCGTTTCCGAATAAATTAAACTTAAACTTATCCGTCGAAAGCTATGAGTTTCCAAAAATTTTAATCATTATTGAAATATTTTACTTCTAAGTTTATTTTCTGCCCGATCTCTTCATGTGGTCTGTGCCAGAGATCAGAAATTAGTATTCAAATCGAATCGAATCATACTCATAATATCTGACACTTATACGCATTCATACTTATTTTAATATCATGGAACCTCTACTCATATTCAAAGTTTAAAGTATCTATCATATTCATACTTAATAACACGTAGGCTGCCTTCCAAAATGTTAGTTGCTTTGTGTTTGAGCAAAGTATCGTGTTTCATAATGCCAATGTGTATTTTTAACGCAGTCAAAAAGCAGTCGGGCATCGAATTTATAGTTGATGCATTGTTTGGTTACTTTGCATATCTACATAGTTTATATACAGTAGTAAAACTGCATACAAACTTTGTATTGATACATTTATTATTATTATTTTCGCCTATTGTTTCTACCTTAATTTTTTAATAAAATTATTAATTATTGACGGATTAAAAATATTCTAGTTTGGGCCAACGCATACATATATGCATAATTGGCCATTACAACCCTTCAGTCAGGATTACGACCTAACTTCTCACACCACTTATGTTGTGTGCGTTAATTTCGTACATGAGTGGCGGGACCTGCAGTATAAAGTCGAATCCGGACGACAGATTTTTGGCAATTTTATTTACTCTCAGAGTTTTTGCCATAAGCCTGCTGAGAGAAAGTCGCCGAAGAAATATTTTTTCATATTTCGTTTTGATGTCTGACCGGTGATATGAACCGTAGCTTCGCGTCTAATAAGCCAACACACTACCTACTAGACTAAGGCAACTTCCAACACATTGTCCCAAAATTTCAACCAAAAATCGGTCAAGTAGTTTTTCCTAAATCTTGGTTGCCAGGTTGTAAGAAGATAAGTTAGGTGCATCTGGAGGCGTTGTACTATTTTGCGTTTTCTGCTTTTTTTTCGTATCGTTTGAGAGAAAAGAAGATTTCTATTGTAATTCTATGGTTCTGAAATAATTAAAACAAAGAAAAAAAATTTTTTTTAATTATGAGAAATTAATTTATAGGATGGAAGACTAGCTTATAATTTAGAATACATTTTATTTTTTTTTCCAGAATGTACTTGTAATACTTAATTCTCTAATTGCATTTGTTTTTTTTCTATTCTATTCATTGCAGTTTATATTACCAACCAAAAAAAGCAGCTGAAACGATTTAACGCCTGCTAGGAGGATACAAACAATAAAAGTATATAACGAAAGCTAATAAATCCTGCCAATTGTCATGCACAACAATAGTTTCGTGGCTTGTTTTTACAAAAGTTTTGTATATATTCACAATGTACATTATATGTAATGTGCTTGTTGATATATATACATACATATGAAAAAAAGCTTCGCTTATTGGCCTGACCAACCAATAAGAGAAGAGTAAAAATAAAAGCTCAAACCACCACCGGAAATGCATTGCACTAAGTAAACACACAAACACAGGAAAGGAAACACAGAACAGCGTCGTTTACCTACAATGTATGCGATAAAAGGAGAAAGCAAATGAATGAAAGGCAAGAGCATGAGAGAACCAACAATAAAAGGAAAACAATTTTCACTATTCCTTCATACGTCTTCGTAAATGACGCGATGTAAACTACAAATGAGTTTTATTTATTATTTCTTTTTATTTTTTTTTTTTTAACTAAAATGTATGTATACTTGCACCAGAGCAAAAGGCAAATGCAGTTCTGTTATTGGTCTCAAGCACTACATAGGATAAGTTTTTGTCTTCAACCAATAGTATTCAGAATTTGCACAAACACAAACACAACTCCTACTAGTACTTGAGACTGTAAGTTGGTGCTGACTTGGTATTCTCTTTTTGAGTTTAAAACTCAAAGAGACGCCTAAAATCTTGCCCTGGAATAAATGGTGCAATAAGTGAAACGTATAAATAAATATGAAAATTTGGCAAGGATTTCGTTAGCTTTGGAAAAGCCGAAAAAAACAAAAAACAAATTATTTTTATAGCAACAGAAGAGTTGTGAATAAAAAGGATTATTTTGTTCAGCATTATTTATATCATGATAATACAAATCCATCGATACGTAAATAATAAATATCAAATATTTTCATTTTTTAATTTAAATGCAAATTTTTAAAAATATCTAAAATATTCACTCACTTATATACATACATATTTATTTAATTAATTAATTAGCAAATGTAAATAAATAATTAAATAAATACATGCTAAAATAAAATATTTCTTAATAACATTCATTAATCATAACAATAATTATATTAATTGTAGTTTTAAATAATTTTTTAATCTTCTATGAAAAATACATAATAATTGTTGCAGTTCTAGTAGCCTTAATGTTGTTGTTTAAACTTAAAATTAAAATTTAAAAAACAACATGACAGAAGAATGTTAAAAAACAAAAACATTACAATTCTAATAAAAAAAAGAAGAAAATATTTCATTTCACAGCCATAAAAAAGTATTTTCTTCTTCTGAAAATATATGTACTTTCTATTAATAAAATACACTTTACAATTAGAATTTATCATATTATTATTATTATTATTATTATTATTTTATTCATTATATATTTTTATTATAAAATAAATTATAAAAAAAAAGTAAAATAATAACATAATTATTGATAATAACTCATCTTGTAAGGACACAAAACAATTCTTATAAAAATGTGTTTAAAAGATAAGAAAAATGATTAAATAAATAAATAAATAAAACAGTCGTTTAGCTCACTGCGGAACCAAAGCGAAGTCGTTTTTAATCTATCCAACTAAAGTTATAGACAGGTATGTATACATTAGCATTTTAAAATTTAAGTTAAACTCTAATTTGTGCCGCCCTGTGGGTCTTGTGGAAAAAATTAGTTAAGTTAACTGAAAATAACAACAGGGTTCTTGACTGTCATCCGCCGGACTTTGCAAATTATGAATAAGTCCTGCCCATTGAACCCGGGAACTATTGTTCAATTGTTTCAATATTGTGCAGCCCTTGCGCTAACAAACTTCTTCCATTTCCCTGATTTTGGTAGAACTTGGTTAGTACAGGCACTGCGTTCACCCGTGGCATCACAACGGGCCGCTATGCGTGCTCAAGTGAGCTTTGTGAAAACAGAGCTACCACTCCGATCTAACCTAACCTATATCGATAATACCGGGAGCAATTGAACCCGGGATTCAATTGTTTCAATATTATTTCAAAATTGGTGAAATTGACTGAAAACAACAACAGGGTTCTTGACTGCCATCCGCTGGACTTTGCAAATTATGAATAAATCCTGCCCAGACACACCAGATCGTTCATTAACTCATATCAATAATACCGGGAACAATTGAACCCGGTATTATCGATATGAGTTAATGAAAGATCAGGAACAATTGAACAATTGTTCCCGGTATTATCGATATGAGTTAATGAACGACCGGGAACAATTGACACAATTTTACCAGTTCCCAAAGTGCTGCAAGAATACTTATGACGTCAAACACCTATTTCAATATCCCAGTAATATCACTAGTTTCCGTCCAAAAGTCCTGTGACTGTGAACGATCGGGGCAGTTTGCTTCCTGGCATATCCTTTATGATGCCATATATCAAAATCAAAATATATGGCAGCAGCGAAATAAATTAAATATTCGGACAAGAAACTAAATTGAAGAAAGGGAGTTACGCTGAACCTATATTTTTTATTTAATCAATTTCATGGAAAATAGCTCGGCTGCAACAACAGAGCTGATACTATAAAAATAAATTGTTGATATTACTATTGAAAAAGTATCGTTTCAGCAAATTTCGAACGATCGGATACACTTAGGGCCATTATTACAACTTGCCGTTAACTAAAGGGAGGATTTTAACAGGCAGATAAATTGTTTTTCATTATTATAAGTGGACAATAAGGTAGAAGTGAGCGTTAATATAAAGGGAAGTTTTAAAGTTAAGTTTATGTTTGAACTTGCCATATTATATATTATTTTTAATACGGCAACTTCAAATAGAAACAAAGTGAGCAAATGCAACAAAAAACGAAGCCGTCGTTGCCACTGCGTTTAAAAAAACTTGTTTAATTCGATCAATGTTATCGACATTGCTCCGCCACTGCCATATTTTTGAAAAAGTTAACTTTATTTTATCTGTTATAACGAAAATAAGTTAAAGGTAACGTTACAGTTCCCTTTAGCTAAAGGTACCTTTAACTGAACCCAAGTTTAACAAGTTGTAATAATGGCCCTTAGTCAAAAATATTGCCTTTCCAGTATGAGCTTGTCGGCACAGATACCGTATATGAATTTGCATGGATAATATTGGATTAAATAATGAGCAATTTGTGCGAATTGATAATTTGAAAGATTGGATGGTACAATCAGTACTCACTTTTAGATGCAGTAAAGAGATTTCAGGGAAAAATAAATCCACGGCGTAAGTTCACTCGAATACAGTCTTTATATTGCTCACTTTTAGCTGATGGAGCTATTAATTCTAACGGCGAATTCGAAATCAGTGCAGTAAAAACCTTTAGAAAAAGTGTGGTTATTTATAATTTTATTAGCCTGTATTATTACTACTATTATTATTGTTGTTGTTACTGTATATTGCATACATACTAATGATTTTTGTGGTTAGAATTTTAAAATTGGGGAAATAATTCGTATATGTATTCTTTTTTGTGAACGTTTGTGGTCCAAAAAATCCCCCTGTCCTAAAGATATTATATGTGGTGGGTTTTTTGTACAGAGAATTTAAATCCCTGAATAAAATAAAAACAATAACCGTTACTTACAAACACTCACGGTATTACCGACATGCCGATACTATCATATTTGCACCACAATGTCAGTGGTGAACAGTGTGGTTTGCACGTGGAATAAGTAAATTTCACATCATTTCACATTATTAGCAGAGTCATTATGCATTAAAAAACCCCACCACAAATCAAAATGTGTGGAAAAATAAAAATACCAAAAAAAGCAACACTGCAATCGAACAGATGATTGGTTTTGTTTTTTTTAATTTGACATTATATTACAGTTAATTTTTTTCTTTCATTGAGTGACGCTGAAAAATACGAAAAATTTGCGCAAATAGTTGAATAGTTTCGGTGAAAATTTATAGAATTTCTTAAAAATGAGTGCGGGTGAATGCGATGTGGAGAAGGACTCCAGAGCATTCGAAGATAATGGAAATTATAAAGAAAATAAAATTAATTTTAGCAAGGAAGTGAAACAAGTAATTGACAAGGTGAGTTCAGTTTTCCGTGGCAGCAGGACAAATTTTTTTGACTTTAAAATTTTCATTTTTTTAAGGTTTTAAAATCTGATGATCCCATGGATGCACCCGATTTTAATTCAGTCGATTATATCAATCAATTATTTCCGAATGAGCAGTCCTTGGCCACTATTGACGAGACCATCCAACGCATGCAATGCGAGGTCTCTTTAATTGATGACAACATACGGTCCGTTGTGAGGGGACAAACGAATACAGGGCAAGATGGTCAAATGGCTCTGTATGAAGCACAGAAAGTGATTACCACTCTTTATGACCACATTATCGATGTAAAGTCTCGTGCTGAAAAGACTGAGGAAATGGTCAAAGAAATTACTCGCGACATAAAACAGTTGGATTGTGCGAAACGTAATCTCACTTCAGCCATAACCACATTAAACCATTTACATATGCTTGTGGGTGGCATAGAAAGCTTAGAGAAATTAATAGAAAAACGTTTGTATGGAGAGATTTTAAATCCATTGCAGGCCATAACTGAAGTAAATCAACATTTTCAGCAGTATTCAGATATTGAAGAAATTAAGAATCTCTCACAAAGCGTAGACCGTATACAGGTTACATTGGCACAACAGATAACTGAAGACTTTAAAGAAGCTTTTTCGGGAAAGTCGGCTAACAATAGTGGTCATCCGCGTTTGGGATTAAATCAGTTGTCCGATGCTTGTAAAGTTGTGTCTGTTTTGGAACCCAGAGTAAAGAAAGAACTTTTAAAATGGTTTATAGCACAACAATTAGAGGAATATCTGCATTTATTCCACGAAAATCAAGATATTGCCTGGCTTGATAAAATAGATAAGCGCTATGCCTGGCTAAAACGACATCTTTTAGATTTTGAAGATAAGTTTGGTAATGTATTCCCCCTAGATTGGGAGGTATCCGAAAGAATTACCATCGAATTCTGTCGTTTAACGCGAGAACAGCTTTCACAAATTATGGCCAAAAGAGTTAATGAAATCGATGTTCGCCTATTGCTCTTTGCCATTAACAAGACACAGGCTTTTGAGCAATTGCTTTCGAAAAGGTTTACCGGCATAACATTAGGCTTAAGCAATCAAAATGCTGATAAGACTGCATCGTTAAATGAATCACACCAGACTGCCTCCTCAGACTCTTTAACGCCACAGTCAGCTGTAGTTTTCCACGATCAAATCGGTATTTGTTTTAAAAGTCATTTGGACATCTACATTAAAAGTATTGATCGTAGTTTATCGGAACTTATTGATAAATTTGTTGAACAGACAAAGGAACCTTTTAAGGTGGGCGAAGCAAAGACTACAGTCTATCCAAGGTACATAGTTACATAGTTTTTGCAAATATAAAATAAAATATTGATCTGTTGATTGCAGTTCTGCAGATCTATTTGTGTTCTATAAAAAATGTATGGTCCAGTGTAATCAACTGAGTAACGAACAGCCCATGTATGAGTTGGCAATGGTGTTCAAGAAATATTTACGTGAATATGCCAGTAAAGTATTAGAGTTCAGTATACCGAAATTGTTGCCATCGACCTCATCAATTGGTAAGCCATTTATAATTTGATTTCTTTGTTAAATTATTGCTTGTAGATTGGTTGCACCCATGCTAATGTTTATTAAAAAATTATATTAATTTGCTTTGATTTCATCAATTTTAAATATGATTAGAAATTAAATTACAAACATTATACATTTTTTATATTCAGTTCTTAAGTTTAAACTCACATTTTAGTTCTTTAAAATATAAATAATTCTTAAAATAGGTGTTTATGGGAGAAAATGCTACAATTTAATCTTAATTTGTATTAATAACATCATAAGGTAAAGGGTCTGCCAAATACTTTTCTTTTTTGAAAATGCTTCAAAAAAAAATACTGAATATTTTCTCAATATTTTCGTTTTTTATTTGAAAGTACAATCCTTCCGGTTAATAGTGGAAAATAATTTCATTCAAATGGCTGCCTCGGCTGCGGGGAAGATGCCGATTTTGGCAAAAAAAATCATCTTTTCAGATGAAGCTCATTTTGATCTTGGTGGGTATGTAAACAAGCAAAATTGTCGCATTTGGGGCACAGAAAGCACGCACGTATACATTGAAAAGCCGACGCACCCAAAACGAGTCACTGTTTGATGTGAATTTTGGTCCAGAGGCATAATTGGGCAATTTTTTCGAAAATGAGCAAAGAGTGGCCGTTACAGTCAATGGCGATCGTTATCGGGCCATGTTGAACGAATTTTTGTTCACAAAAATTGAAGAGGAGGATATTGACAACATTTGGTTTCAACAGGACGGCGCTACGTGCCACACAGCCGAAGCTACACTCGATGTTTTGCGCCCTGTTTTTGAAGATCGCACTATCAGCCGCGGAGCTGATGTCGTTTGGCCACCTCGGAGCTGCGATTTGACACCGTTGGACTATTACTTGTGGGGTGCCGTTAAAGATAAGTGTTACGCCGACAAGCCAGAGACAATTGAGGCTTTAAAGGACAATATTCGTGAAGCCATTGATGAAATACAGCTGCACACAATCGATAATATGCTTAAAAATTGGACCGATCGTGTAGGCTACTGCATGGCCAGCCGAGGCAGCCATTTGAATGAAATTATTTTCCATTATTAACCGGAAGGATTGTACTTTCAAATAAAAAAAAGAAATTTGAGAAAATATTCAGTAGTTTTTTTTAAAGCATTTTCAAAAAAAAAAGTTATTTGGCGGACCCCATAGATGGACGTTAACTATAGTGTTGGTTTGGAAGCAAATCTTTTACTCTACCGTTTCTGTTTATATAAAAATTTTAATTTTTTTTTGGTGTAATGTTGCTTTTTTTCGTTAATTTGACTTGTTATTGTTACTCTAAATGTATTGCACATCGTACATACATATATTCATCATATATTCCAAATACTAATAAAAAATAAGTGAATAGTTTCTGGAGATGTAAATAATTAAACAAAATATGAAACATACTCATCCACATACATACATATGTATATTACATCAACATAATTGGCGCATGTAAATCAAATTTTTGTGTTTTTGTGTAATTGTGCGATTTATTTAAAAAATATGACAATTAAAGAAAGTAAATTAAAAATCATTTGAATAGGAAAAAGTATGTCTTTGTTGACACGTGACATGCAGAATCTCTCAACGGCAGCTGGCCAAGTTATACACAATTTTCTCAAAGAAGGTGATGTTCAACGCTTCTCAAAAGATGACTTAATACGCATCTGTTGTGTATTAACGACAGCAGAATATTGCCTGGAAACCGTGCAACAATTAGAGGATAAACTTAAAGAAAAAGTTGCTGCAGCCTATGTTAGTAAAGTCGATATGTCTGAGGAAAAAGATGTATTCCATCGGTAATATAGCGAATAGAATATAAGAAAAACACAAATAATCTTTTTATATATTCCAGTATTATATCGAATTGTATACAATTGTTGGTACAAGATCTTGAGGCTGGTTGTGAGCCTTCCCTGCAAGTCATGGCTAAGGTTCAATGGCAAACAATAAATAATGTCGGTGATCAGAGTGCTTTCATTTCTACTATATGTGCTAATTTTAAACAGACAGTACCCATATTGCGTGATAACTTATCAAGTTCACGCAAATATTTCACACAATTTTGCCATAAATTTGTTAATGTCTTCATACCAAAATACATTAATGTCCTGTACAAGTGTAAATTGACTTTATCGGATGGTTCGAACAATGTCTTGGGCTGTGAACAGTTATTACTGGATACCCATAGTCTAAAAACAGCACTTGTAGATTTGCCTTCGATTGGTTCGAGTGTTAATCGTAAAGCACCTACATCCTATACTAAGGTGGTGGTTAAAGATATGTCTCGTGCCGAAATGATTATTAAAGTCGTAATGACACCGGTTCAGCCACCAGGCCACTTTACACAACAAGTTTTGAAACTCTTACCGGATGTTACTATTGCGGAATATCAAAAGATTTTGGACATGAAGGCCGTGAAACGTGTCGATCAGCTGCAATTAATTGATCTTTTTAAGAGAACTGCATCTACTGCAGCTTTTGCTGGCCTAACAGAATCATCAGATAATGGCTCAAGTGTCGAGTTGAATACTAACAATAATTCTGAACCAACTAGTGATAATTTAATGGTTGATGCAACCAGTGCTGAAAGTTCTTCAAGTGCACAAAATATAACCAATAATAGTAACGTTACTACAGCTGCTACATCTACACCCAAAAGAGCTTTTATATTTAGTGTGGGCAGTTTTTCAGGTGGTGGTGGTAGTAGCGGTGCTGATAAAAATACAGACGGTTCTTCTCAAGCGGGTAGCGATCGCGGACGTATACGAAAATTGGAAAGTCTTTTGAAAAAGAGATTGCCTTAAGGCTTATAATTAATTGTTTTTTTTCGATTATTTGAGTTTGTACGTGAAACATTCCATTTTATTTATTTACTTTTGTTAAGTTGCAAACATTTATTGTAATTTATTTTCAATTATGTGCAATGCTAATAAAATTTATCTTTTATTTAATACTTTAATGAAACTATTGTTGTTTTTTGTTTGTTTATTCTACAAACTAATGGGTGATTTTTTAAGAGCTATAGGAAAATTTTTCAAACAAAAAACAAAATTCAGACAAATGCATGAAATCTTTATTTGAATCGATAGTACGCTTCATATAATTTAATGTTTGAAGATTATTTCATGCAAATGTTGACTCAAACTCAAAGGTTCCATCCGCTTAGTCCAATTTTGGCATACTCTTTCCAACATTTCGGCCGGTATCTCACGAATAAATGCTTCAATGTTGTCTTCCAATCCGTCAATTGAAGCGGGTTTGTCTGTATAGACATGAGGTTTAACATAGCCCCACAAAAATAAGAGTCTAAAGGCGTTAAATCGCACAATCTAGGCGGTCAATTGACCGGTCCCGAACTTGAAATAAAATGTTCGCCGAACTCGCCTCTCAATAAGTCCACTATAACGCGTGCTGTGTGGCATGTGGCACCGTCTTGTTGAAACCACATGTCATGCAAGTCAAGCTCTTACATTTTGGGCAAAAAAAAGTTGGATATCATCTCACGGTAGCGCTCACCATTCACAGTTACGTTACGATTCGCAGCATCTTTGAAGAAGTACGGTCCAGCCCATAAACCGCACCAAACTGTGACTTTTTCTGGATACATTGGTAGCTTTTGCAATGCTTCTGGCTGATCTTCATTCCAAAATCGACAATTCTGCTTATTTACGTATCCATTGAGCCAAAAGTGAGCTTCGTCGCTGAACACAATTTTTCGATAAAGAAATGGATCTTCGGCCAATTTTCCAAGAGCCCATTCACCGAAAATTCTGCATTGCGGTAGGTCGTTCGGCTTCAATTCTTGCACCAGCTGTATTTTGAAATTCTTCACACCTAAATCCTTCAGCAAAATTTTCCACATTGTTGAGTAACAGAGGCGTAATTGCTGCGAACGGCGACGAATCGATAATTGATGGTCATCATTAACACTGGCCGATACAGCTGCGATATTTTCTTCAGTTCGCACTCTACGTAAGCGTGTTGGTGGTTTAATGTCCAACAATGTAAATTTGGTGCGAAATTTTGTCACAATAGCCCGAATAGCCGCTTCAGTGGGTCGATTAAACTGACCATAAAATGGTCATCAAGCCCGCGTGATGAAATTTCTTAACAGAGCACGCATTTTGATAATAAAATTCAATGATTTGTAAGCGTTGTTCGTTTGTAAGACGATTCATGGTTAAATTATAGACCAAACTGAAGATTTTCGACAGTGAAACAAAACACGAAACGTGCGTGAGCTGTTTAAACCAGTGTTGCCAAAAAGATAATACCTAAAAAAACACCCGTTACAAATATTCCTGCTCACAATTAAAATCCCTGCCCAAGTCTTTAAAAAAAAAAAGAAGAGTATTCCGCAAATAATACGATTCATAAAGTGAATGTGGTACGGTATGATAAATAAAACACAACAATTTTTGTAATGCAAACATATTTTGTTTCTTTTAATTATATTTTTATATTACTTTGATAGAAATATGATTTCAAGTATTCTCGCCTTAAACAACTAAGATATATTAGATACGTTACATAGCTATGACTATTTTGTGTTAGCAAAATAAAATAATATATAAAGAATACATTCAAGTTTATTTTGTTTTCTCCACTTCCTCCTCTCATTCCCTACCTCTTTTAACAATACAATCGAGACATTATAATAAAATATAAAAGATTTATTTATGTTGTTGCTATTTCTCATTTAAAATCATTTTGAAAAATTAGCACAAACTAAAAAGAAATCGAATTCTAATTATTTTTTTTTTTGTTTTTGTTTATTAATGAATAACTAAAGACTTAGGACACAAACTTCATAATGAATTTTATGCATTAAAAATGTGTATTAAAAAAAAGAAAAAAAATATTAAAAATTCTGTGTTTAATGTTTACTTTGGTTTGATTCCAGCACGATTTTTTGTTGACACCTTTACAGCTCTGCTTAAATTAACAAAACAAGCTTAAGGTTATTATTTAATTAAATGTGTTCTGTTTATCTTGTTTTTCATTTCATTTTCATTCATATCACTTATTAAATATTAAATTAAATTAAAAAAAATTATATAAAAAAAAAATTAAGAGTTGTTAAGTGTATGTGCGTTTGTTTTTTGAATTGTAGAAAAGCGTTCATTAAACTAAAGTAGCCGTCTAGGGCTACTTAAGCGAAGCTATTATTTTTTGTCTTTTTGGTATTAAACATACATATGTATGCTTTATTTTATTTTTATTACACATTTTAAATATATACAAGAGAGTAAGGTATAAACTAATTTTATTATGTATGTCTTAGCGTGGTAATTTTAACTTGAACTTAAATACACAGTATTCATAACGGTAATAATGGTTAAAACTACAATTAAGTTGATTTTTCATGTGAACTTGTTTCTATTTAAACTGCAACAATTTTACTGGGATCAACTTTGACTCTTAAAAAGACCGTATCTTCTTTGATAAAAGGACGCTTATAAAGCAAATCATGTGCGATAAAACGAGGAAAACCAAATCCTAATTGATCGGGTTCATTAGAAGGACGTTGAAAGTTTTCCCAAGTTGGATCGGGTACAAAAGATTCGGCTACACCGCCTTGACCAGCCTGGGCTCCTTGCTCAAACAGTGTAAACGTGATAGAATGTGAAAAAGGCCATTTTAATAGGGCATCATATTCGCCAGGCAATACCTTAATGTAAACCGAAACGTGTGTATTTTCTCCAGGACCATTGCCATTTAAAAACATGGATGCTTGTAATTTATAACCATACTGGGAAGTATAAAATGGTGGTGAGACCAACTCTAAACCATCTTTGCCTTTAGCTTCTGACATCTTGGCAGACCAGTCGGTTATTTTCCAAAGCAAAGTTCCCGTATAGTTAATGGACAGTTTCGAGACGGCCGATTTTAGCATTTGTATTTGTTGGCCCTGTCTGGCAGATAAGGCCACCATTAGAGACAAATGGGAGGCGGAATTAGCCTCTAAGTGAGATTCCAACAAGTGACGAGGTCCCTTAAATCTGCATCCAGCTTCCTTAAATGTGCAAGAAATGGCCAACGCTTTGCATTCATCCCTTAGATGCGTCTCCATATCGGCCCTAGCAATAGGACTTACATCGCAGCGTTGTGGACATACAGTCGGTGCTCTGGGACATTGGTTGACATGCAAGGCCAAAGTATCAGCTGAAAATTCACGATTGCAATGTAAGCAGCGTCTTAAACGTTTGGAACAATCTTTGGATTTGTGTAAAGTCATGCGTCCCCTCAATACTCTCTGACCACATTTGGCTTCGCAGTAAATTGGCTCCTGGCCACAAGTGCCAGTATGCTCCTCCAGTCCAGCACCAGAAAATTCACTCTGACAAAATTCACACTTTGTACGTCTCATCGTACAAGTGTATTGCAAGTGATCTGTCATCATGATACGTGGAATTTGGGCACCACATTTATTTGGGCACTGGGTAGCATCATGTTTGCATACATTCAAGTGGGCCTGCAATAATAGAAATATAAATAATAATTAATGTAAACACATGAAAACCAAAATGAATGAAAATTTATGACTCAATCGTCACTCGTTGGTATGTAGAATCATAACTTCCTGAACATAATTTAATGGTTGTTCTTAATCTCAACTTGTTTAAATTTTTCCCACCTAAATTTGAGTAGAGTTTTGTGTCTTTGTTTGTTTAAATGTTTTAAAATTCCAAAGAATATGTTTTATAACCATAAAAACCCAACAATAAGCCATAAAATGCTTGTAAGAAGCAATAAAAACGAAAAACAGAAAGATTTAATTAAGTTCTGTTGTCGTTTTTTAACAAACCTGGCTTTTGGTGAGTTACCTTTATTGTCTATGAACACTTTTAACCTTTAAAGGCTTAAAGAGTTTAAATAAATTTGTCTAAGAAAACAAACCATTTAAATTTAATTAAGATCACCTAACCAAATAAACCAATTTCGTAAGAATTAAATTTCATAGAATCGAGTAATTTTAAATGCAATAAATTCCCTTGGATCTGCTCTAGTATTTTTTGAATGCAATTTCAAGTAACTCAAATTTAATACGAAGAAATTGTTTAAAGCGGCTTTCTAATTTCACATACAGTGGACAGCAAAAGTTTTATTAGTACGGCAATATATTTTAATGCGGCAATTTCATGAATTTAAATTAAAAGTTTGTATAAAAAATTAAGGTTTTTATATTTATTTTATTAATTTATTTCTTTTTTATTATAAAACAATTTTTTTTAATGTTTTTCATAAAACAAGAGAAAAATGAGGAAAAGTTTCAGATGACTCCATAGATAGTACCTCCAAGGAGAAGCCTGAGTAAATTTAAAATTCAAAGGCCTAATATATGAAAATGTTATCCTTTGTATTTAGTAGAATATCCCTTAAGGTCAAGCACTCCATTAAACCCATTTGGAATTGAATAGACAAGTTTTGTTTACAGTTTTCTGGTGACACCATAATTAAGTTTATCGGTTGACTTTTATTTGAGGTTAGCGATTACGTAACCATACTTTCAAATGATCCTCTAAATACTCTCTTGAAGTCATATCGGGACTTTGTGCAAGAGTATTAAGCCTGTGTTCACTTTTTATGTCAAAATATATTGCCGTGCTAAAACTTTTGCTGTCCACTGTATATAATCTACGTATGTACGTACATCTGAACTCGCCGTAGTCTAGTAGGTAGTGTGTTGGCTTATTAGACGTATAGCCAGGGTTCGAGTCCAGGCCAGACACCAAAACAAAATACAAAAAATATTTCTTTGGCGACTTCCTCTCAGCAGATTTCTGGCAAAAACTCTGAGAGTAAATACAATTGCCATGAAAAGTTTCTCAAAAATCTGTTGTTCGGAGTCGACTTTAAACTGTAGGTCCCGCCACTCATGTATAAAAATTAACACACACATCATAAGTGGTGTGAGAAATTAGGTCGTAATCCTGACTAAAGGATTGTAATGACCAATTATGTATGTATGTTAGCGATTACGTAACCGTTCTTTGATCTCCTAAATACTCTCTTGAAGTCATATCGGGACTTTGTGCAAGAGTATTAAGCCTGTGTTGACTTTTTTTTTTGTCAAAATATATTGCCGTACTAAGACTTTTTGTATATAATATATGTATGTACATATGTATGGACGTACACACAGTTACTAAAGTATACATACGGTTAAAAAATTCCAGAAATTTTTTAACCAATCCGTTTTTGTTGAAAATCTTTATAGTTTCCTTGATGTTAAGACGGCCTTTTGCATTGGTTACAAAATTTCTGAAATTGAACTGAATTGTTGCCCTGCACAGGCCCACAAAGGTATGCATGCCATTTACAAATTTCACAAATTTCTGAACCAATGCAAAAGACCGTCTTATAATTGAGGAAAGCTTGGTTAAAAAATTTCTGAAATTTGTTATCCGTATGTATGCTTTTGTGGCTAAGTGTACATCTATGTATACATTTTCCTTACTGATATATTTACATATTAGTGTACATATTTACCTTTAATTTTCTCAATTCATCGGACCAAGCGCAGCCCTGTTTGTGGTGAATACAAAAAACCAACGAACCCATAATGGCTTGTTTCGGATCTGGACCAGGATAAATCTAGAATAGAGAAATAATAAATTTATAATTAAATAATTAATAATTCGTGATAAACTAAAGTAAAATAATGTAATGCTGTAACTTGATTTGAAATTAAATGACACAAATACACTCAGCCACAAAAGTATACATACGGTTAACAAATTTCAGAAAATTTTTAACCAATCCGTTTTTGTTGAAAATCTTTATAATTGTCTGACATCTTTCTTCGATTTTAAGACGGTCTTTTGCATTGGTTCAGAAATTTGTGAAACTTGCTAATCGAATGTATACTTTTGTGTATACTGTGCGGGGCCACAATTCAGTTCAATTTCAGAAATTTTTTAACCAATGCAAAAGACCGTCTTAAAATCAAGGAAACTATAAAGATTTTCAACGAAAACGGATTGGTTAAAAAATTTCTGACATTTGTTAACCGTATGTATACTTTAGTAACTGTGTGTATCTCATTTACATTTCAGTATGGAGGGTATGCGTAGATTTCTATTCGAGTTAAAGATTAAAACTAATTTTATTTTCTGCTTTAAATTTTGTTGAAATCTTTCTTTAACGTTTACATTACGGGGGCTTTTTTTTGTTTTCACAACCGTTAAAAATAAATGTTTGTAAGAACTGTTCCTGAATTTATAAAATTTATTTAATTTGTTTTCTGTTTAATGATTATTATTTACGCTTCACTAGACAACTTCCGCTTTGAATACCGTTTTTTTTTTAATTTTAAATGTTAATATGAACTGCCCTTTTAATAAGTAACTTCGGCAGCGGATGGATTGGATACAAGTAGAAAATATAAATCAATTAATTATTTTAACGGATATTTTCATTATAATTTTTTATTTCCTTTTTTTTTATTTATTTTTCTGTTTCTGTATAATTTGGCTGCATCATAAATTCCAAAAACCAATTGAAATTAAAAATGATTGATACCATGCCACATACAATACAAGCAGCACCAGATTCCACCCTTAAAAGGGGTTATGTCTGCGTAATATTTTTTATTTATTTTTATTTTATTTTTGTTGTTGCTCTTTTTCATTTTATTTTATCGAGCCTTTGTAATACAACTTCTGGCTTATGGAGGACTGAAAACAGTTCCATGTGTAAATGTTTTTAATTTTTTGTTGGGTTTTTTTCCTAAATTTATTTTCTTTGTCTTTGAGTTTTCTAAAGATAATATTTATACGCTGTGGCACAGTTGTCGTTAGTTTACCACAAAAAAAAAAAACAAGAAAAAACATGAAGAATAACCCCAGTTTTTGTTTAATTCTTTCTTTTACAATGAAGGAACAAAAGAAAACGAAAAAAATGCATTTAATGCAGCAATTCTTGATAATTGTGGTTGCAGTTGCATGCATGAGGCTTTTAGTTTACACTGGTTTATCTCTCTTTTTTTCTTTTCTTCAGCCATATGTAGCAGCAGCCTCTGGTTTATGCAAAAAGCTAAAGTTTACATTGCTTGCAGTTTCGAACATCCGGTTTGATTAAGTCAATGTTATTACTTGTTCAGAAAAATGCTATTGTGGCGGAATTTTATAAGACTTAAAACTCCAGATATAATAAAAGAAAGAGAGGGGGGAAACTGTAGATTGTTTTAAGCAGAGAACACCAAACTATTGAATTTATTTATGGTCATGTGAGATGTGTTACTAACTAAACATGCTAAAGAATGATTTAATACATTTCCAACTCTGTCGTTTATTTTTAAGGTCATTAATCATAAAAAAAAAGTGTCAAGTAATGCAGTTTTTTAATTGTTTTACACAATTAAATAATTTACTTCTTGTGATGTGTGACTTAACGAAGCATTAAAGTTTGGCTAATTTCTTTTTTAGTTAAATTAATTAATTTCTAAAGGGTCCGCCAAATAACTTTTCTGTTTTGAAAATGCTTTAAAAAAAAAACAACTGAATATTTTCTCAAATTTCTTTTTTTATTTGAAAGTTCTGTCCTTCCGGTTAATAATGGAAAATAATTTCATTCAAATGGCTGCCTCGGCTGGCCTTGCAGTAGCCTACACCAGAAGATGTCGATTTTGGCAAAAAAAAAATCATCTTTTCAAATGAAGCTCATTTTGATCTTGGCGGGTATGTAAACAAGCAAAATTGTCGCATTTGGGGCACAGAAAACCCTCACGCATACATTGAAAAGCTGACGCACCCAAAACGAGTCACTGTTTGGTGCGGATTTTGGTCCAGAGGCATAATTGGGCCATTTTTCTTCGAAAATGAGCAAGGAGTGGCCGTTACAGTCAATGGCGATCGTTATCGGGCCATGCTGAACGAATTTTTGTTCACAAAAATTGAAGAGGAGGATATTGGCAACATTTGGTTTCAATAGGACGGCGCTACATGCCACACAGTCGAAGCTACACTCAATGTTTTGCGCCCTGTTTTTGAAGATCGCATTATCAGCCGCAGAGCTGATGTCGTTTGGCCACCTCGGAGCTGCGATTTGACAACGTTGGACTATTATTTGTGGGGTGCCGTCAAAGATAAGTGTTACGCCGACAAGCCAGACACAATTGAAGCTGTGAAGGGCAATATTCGTGAAGCCATTGGTGAAATACAGCTGCACACAATCGATAATGTACTTAAAAATTGGACCGATCGTGTAGGCTACTGCATGACCAGCCGAGGCAGCCATTTGAATGAAATTATTTTCCATTATTAACCGGAAGGATTGTACTTTCAAATAAAAAAAGAAATTTGAGAAAATATTCAGTAGTTTTTTTTAAAGCATTTTAAAAAAAAAGTTATTTGGCGGACCCTTTATTATATTTTGAAACAATTGGATATTTTAATTTTTGTAATTCTATAAAAAAGAATTTAATTAACACTGTGTGGTCAATAACTAAATTTCATTAAAGTCATTAAACCTTGTTTTTTTTTACTAAAATCATGTCCAATTTTCCAAAGAAAGCACATCTATTATCGTTATAATTTTTATTCATGTTTTTTGCTCTTGTTCCTCTTTTTTTTGTTATAAATCATGGCATGGGTCTCTTTAGAGCCTACAGACTAATTAGCTAACAATGTGTTTACAATTTATGATTGAGTTTCAAATCAAGCAGCCAGTCAGTTAGACCCAACCATACTACCATATGAGAGAAATTAAAAAAAAGCGAAGAAGTAAAATAGACAATAAAACATATTTTTAATGCATTTATTTCCGTTTGTTAAAGTGGTGTGGTGGTGGTGGCATGGAATGTTATGGAATTGATGGCACTTTTTATGTTTAATTTTCTTCTTTTTCTTCTTCTTACAAATTTGATTTTCAAAGAATGTGTATTGTATTGTGGTGTGGTGTGTTTTGCTGTGCTATGTCTGGTTGCTTTTTATGTTAAGTATGTGTTTAATGTTATTTTTATTTATTACTTTTCTGTAAATCTAAAAAATAAATATCGTTTTTTATTTTCTTCTCTTTTTTTTTCGTCTTTCAAATAAAGAATAAAGAAAAAGCTTAGCATGGGTCTGGTGTATGTTGTTTCAGGGTTTAATACTCGTGTCTGATTTCTGGCTTTTTCATGTATGTACATAGCTGTTTAATTTGTGCCGTTGGCTTTGTAGTATTTTCTTATGATAATAAAAGGGGGGGATGTTGTATGTGCCAAGAAGAACAACATTTCCTTAAAACACACGTGTTGTTAGTGGCCCCCCTAAAACATTTGTTTGTTAAATAGAATATAAAAGCTAATATTTGCTTAAAATTTTATCAAAATTTCAAAGTAAAATAAACTGAAAAAAAAAAACAAAAAAATAACAAACAAAACGAAAAGGAAAACCAAAAATTACTTTAAAGTGTTGAAATGTAACAAATTATTATAATATTTCATTACAGCCAGCCTGCCATTTATTCAATTTATAATTGCTATACAGCCAATAATAATTAGCAAGTCTGTCGTTTCTTTGACTTACAGTTCCCACGTTTGGAAGTTTTCATATGGCCTAGTTTTGCTTTAGTAATTGCTACTTTGTGTACTTACAATACATACATATGTTTATACATATGTATGCAGTTTTGTTAAAAGTTTGTTTAATTTTCTTTATAAAATCAAATTCGTAAATGGTTTTTATTTCAATTATAATGAAATATTGTTTTTAAATATGTTTTTAAAATATGTTTAAATTTTAACTAATTTGTTAAGGTCATGAGAAGAGCTTAAAACATTAATAAAGGCACATACATACATTTCGAAAAATTATGATTAAATTTTTGTTTATAATTTCTATAAAGAATAAATCGTACGATATTGTTTGCAACAAATAAAATAAAACAAGTTTAGAAATTATATAAGAAATCCAGTTAATATGAGAACCCATTCAAGAAATTATTTTATTTTGACTAGGGAAAGAATTTTAAAGTTTCAATGAATGAATCTTAGGGTGCAAGCTCAAATATAAATATTTTTGTAAGCAAGTTTTTCAAACTCTTTTATAATATGTACATATGTACACTTGTGGACACACAATTAAGTCACCTATGCAACATTTTTCATTTTTGTAAAAATTAAAAAATTTAAGAAAAATGGAAACAAAAACAACTATTAAACTGTTAAAATATTGGCATAATAATCTCCATGGACGTTTTGCGAGAAGAAAACCTGATGTGTCCAAAAAAATATTCAGCAACGCTTGCGGTTTGCCAAAACCCACCTCCATAAAGACGACAAAATTTTGGAAGTTAGTCATATGGAGTGATGAGCCCAAGTTTAATATCGTTGGAAACGATAGCAGACCCTATATAAGACGTCCTGTCAATACACAATTATACCCAAAGTACACCAAAAAACCATAAAGCATAGAGGTTCGTCAGTAATGGTTTGGGGATGTTTTACCTCATCCGGCGTTGGTCCACTGGTAAGAATCGATGGGAAAATGACTGGGGAAATGTATAAAGAACATCCTACGGAACAATTTGACTAAAAACTATGAGGACGAATTACCACTAGCGTAGATATTTCAGCATGATAACGACTCGAAGCAAACATCCCGGGTAGTTAAAGCTTGGTTTGCTGAGGAAAAAACAATAAAAAATAATAATGATTGCCCAACTCAAAGTCCTGATCTGAACCCTACTGAAAATCTTTGGGGGATCGTCAAACGAGCATTTACAGCCAAAAAACCCAGCAGCAAAAAGCACTTTGGCAGCTTTTCCAGGCAGAATGGGATAACATTAATCCTGAGCAGTATCGCAATTTAATCAACTCAATGCCACAAAGATGTACTGAAATAAAACGCCAAAAAGGCTTCCCCACAAAATATCAAAGGTTGAAAATAGTTTGGGTGAAAAATAAAGCAATTAAATTAAATTTTCAATATTTTTTTTCAGATAACTTAATTATGTGTCCACTTAAATTTTAAGTCTGATATCAACTCCGTACCAAAACATTCTTTACAATGAAAAGCTATTTAAGTTTTTGTTGTTATTTAATTATTAAGCATATGAAATTAATAAATATTAGTTGTTTTGGTTTCCATTTTTCTTAAATTTTTTAATTTTTACAAAAATGAAAAATTTTGCGTAGGTGACTTAATTGTGTGTCCACAAGTGTTTGTACATATCGACGCCTCCATTCTATAACGTTCTAAGTGTACTTAGAACGTTTTTAATGTTCTTGCATTTTTATTCTACGTTCTCTAACTTAAATACTGTCAAAATTTGATTAAGATGCGCAGATCCGTTCCGAAGTTATAGGGAAAAATCTACTTAGAATACACATATAATCGTATGGCGCGTGAAAACTTTGGGAGCTCATAACTTAAAACACACTTTTTCGACTTAGAATGTTATAGAACGGAGGTGTCGATATGTGCCTTATGTTACTGTAATTATTTTTAATTGAGATGCCTACATACATATTTAAATAAAATTTTAACAAGAATTCTACCG
The DNA here is from genome assembly GCA_932273835.1 of Sarcophaga variegata. NCBI lineage: Eukaryota > Metazoa > Arthropoda > Insecta > Diptera > Sarcophagidae > Sarcophaga > Sarcophaga variegata. The sequence goes on from OW026361.1 coordinate 116,943,343, forward strand.
TAAACAATTTTGCAGGTTAATTTTTATGTTTTTGAGTTTTTATTTATTTTGAAATTCTTTTTCTCTTATAATTTTTTTTCTTTCTCCTTTTTATTACAGGTAAATTTTTGTTTCAGTTTCATTCATTTCAAAACATAATCATTCATGTTTCTCTGCGTACATACAACATCCGGCGTAAATTTCAAGTAACAAAAAAAAATACAAAAAAACAGCTGATCTTACAAAATCAAGCTTCAGCACAATATTAAAACAAGTTCCAAAACAAAAAAATACAACAATTTTTAGTGAAAACAAAAAAAATGAACTCAAAAGACAGAGTGAAAAGAAAAGAAAAAAACAAAACAAATTTCAACAAAAAACAAGTTTTTCAACAATTCAGCAGCTGATCTCAAATAAAAGGTATTTATACGTATATTTCTGTGATATTCTCTTTTATTTATTATTATTATTATCATTATGTATGTATTGATTGATAAACCAATAACAATTTTATAAACTGCCAAAGAATTTATTATTGTTGTATACAAAAGAGAAACGATACAAAAAGAAAAAAAGAAAAGAAAGAATGAAAGAAAAATACTGAAATCATTAAAAATAATGATGAAATGCCGGCTTAAATGTGTTGTTTTTGACGTCTGTTCCTCAGATTAAGACTTTTTCTATTAGTTCATCTGTGTATGTATTTCATTCTTCCATGTTAAACCTATGACAACAACACCAGCTTTGTTGTCATTTGTAACAGACACACTCGTAATTTTATATGGGTTTTACGTGAATACTTGTACATACAAAGTGTAAGATATTCTCACGGCTTGGCTACTAGATTTTGATTATGTTTTAACAAGCCTTTACAGCTTTACAGTTAATAGTAAATTTTCTGTTCGTTTCTTGTATTTTTTTTTATCTATTTTTGTCTGAATGTGTTTGTATTTGTATTTGTTTTTGTTTGTCATTATTTTCAATTATTAGGTTCGAGTATTATTTTTTTTTACATTTTCTTTCAATTGTTTTTGCAGGTTTTTTTTTACTTGAAATTTTCATTTCAGTGTTCGGCCCCTATTTTAAATTTTGTTATGTTTCCTTCTGAAAAGCAGGTGAATATTTGTTGTTTAACAGCTGCTGAGGTTCTCCGTTTTCAATTATTGTCTCTCACTACAAACATTTTTTTGTAAGAACTATAAATTGCATTGTTGTTGTTGTTGTTAGTATATAAATAAATATGTACATATTTATATTTTTGAACTGAAACTGCTGGTAGTTGCTTTTCTTGCATGAAGCCCGGTAGAAACGCTGAGTTGCACGTAGAGACAGATGCAAGTTTTTTCTGTTTTTTTTTGCAACAAAAAATTAACATTGTAAATAAATGAAGCAAAAGGTTAATATAATTTTTAAATTGAAAACAAATTTCAAGATATTGCACAAAAAAACAAAATTTATTTAATAATACTTGTAAATGCAGTTTAAAAAGATCAAACTATGAAATTGTTTTGTACTGTACAAGGCGAATTCATTACGAGGTGGGAATAGTATTACAATAAGTACAACAATACAAAAACAACAGGGATTTTGTTTTTGTAAAAATGTACACATCTTGTCAAAAAAATTAACCCTCAAACCTCCATACGAAATTAGTTAAAGCAATTAAAAAAAACTAAATAAATTTTATATATTGAAAATTCTTATGAATTTTATTATTACATTACATAAGGTGCTGCAGTAACCTGTACATTAAAAAAATATCAGCTGCAAACGTTATTTCTTATAATAACAAATTTTCAACAGAAGATTGGTCCAATTTGTTTTAATCCCTATATCCCAATCTTCAGAAAGAGAATTTGTTTTAAAAATAACACACAAGTTATTTCAGTCATAATTTAGGCACCTAGTTGGAGACATGAATTTTTTTTTTTTTTTTTGGTAATTCATCACTCTTACCTAAATAACTATAAATATATGTATTTAGTGTTAAAGGCTTAAATATTGTTAATCATCTTGCAACAATTTTAATATATACATACTCTTCAGTCAGGATTATGATCTAGTTCCTCACACCACTTATGTTGTGCGTGTTAATTTTATATATGAGTGGCGGGACCTACAGTTTAAAGTCGACTCCGAGCGACAGATTTTTGAGAAACTTTTCATGGCAATTTTATTTACTCTCAGAGTTTTTGCCAGAAATCTGCTGAGAGGAAGTCGCCGAAGAAATACTTTTTGTGTTTCAATTTGATGTCTGGCCTGGGGCTCGAACCCTGGCTTTTATTATTATTAATATATTATTATTATTATTATATATTATTATTATTAATATATAATTGGCTTTAAAATAGTAATCCTAAAGAATTTCCAGAGTGCGTATCGTTAAGGATACATGCGGTACATATGAGGGTTTATGACTAATATGAATACGAAATTGAATATCGAAACAAAATACACAAAAAACAAACATTTTTTTTGACATTGTTACTTACATCAGCTGGTAAACAAAACCCACCTCGTTAATGAATTCGCCTTGGTACTGTAAAATAAAAATTTCTATTGGAGTATATAATTCAAACGTCGAACAGGACAGCTCTCAATAATAAGAACTTTTTCCAAAAAACCTACTTCATATAAAATGTTTTAGAAATTTCATTATAACCAAGTGTATTTATTCCATATACGGTGTACTTATAAGTTTTTCTTTATTTGTTAGTATTCATATCGCTTATAAGGTGTTAATTTTAAATTTTAAAAATATCTCAAGAATATTTTGTGGTTATCGCTGAAGTATTTGAGTATGTATACAGTTTCTTTTATGTATAGTTTGTATACATACAAATCGTACGAATACATACATAAATTTTTTTTTATTAATAACTAGCTGTACCCTGCGCGTGTTGGTGCGCCATCAACTAAAATAAATTTGAAGGAAAGACATTAAACAAATATCAAATTAATTTTGATTCATTTTATTGATTTTGTTTCCCGTTGTTCAGATGATTCAGACGAACAGGCCTGAGTGGTACGCATTCGGTCAGTTTCTAATCTCACTTCTCGTTGTTCAAGTGATTCATGCCAACGGGTCTCAGCAGCATGTACACGAAGATTTTCCAATCTCTAATTCTGAGGCTCGTAATGGTCTTTTCTTCCGTGCTCGAGGTGTAGGTCGACCAATTGCTTCCCGCTTTGGAGGCATGATTGCACGGGAACGGCGTGAAAAATGTGTTAAATTTATTAGAATCTCACAATGTACCCAGACCAATTGAACCCAACAGCATTTTTAAAAATTTTCCAAAATTAAAATGTTTAAAATTTTACGGGAATGAGTTATACTCAATGTTATTAAAATCATAAATGATAAATGGTAAAATGTCTGGTAATTGCCCGATTAACACATGATCCAATGCATAGTTTACGAGTCAATTCATTTTGAACAATTCTCAGTAGCGCTATCTATCGGAAATTAATCACACCAACTTAGAATGCTCTGTCGGCTCGTGCGCAACAACTTTTCTAAAGTTCATAACATGATCAAATGCATAGTTTACGATTTAATTCATTTTTAGTAATTTTCTGTGGCACCATCTGTCGGAAATTGGTCATACCAACTTTGAAACCTTCCCCGGCTCATGCGCAACAACTTTGCTGGAGATCATAGCATGATCAAATGCATAGTTTACGATTCTATTAATTACATACAAACAAACATTAATTTTTATATACATACATATATAGATCTATTAAAGTTCAAGTTTATTTTGAACAATTTCTAAAATAAAGAAAATTAAATCAAGCATAACAAATGTATAAAAAAAATTAAAACTTATATGCCGAGTTAAATCTGTACGTACTTGGTTTGGAACGGAATCAATGACCGCAGCAAAGTAGAATCAATAAATGTCTAAATATACCTACATACTTCAGAAGTCGCTAGCAGAAATGTTAGCTAGTTAGGGGCATTAGCTACCTAACAAAATGAAATGAAACGATTTTCCCTTGAAATATTTCTTGTACATATTATGTGTATCGTTGGTTGGTGCAAATGAAAATTATAATCGTTGACTAAACAAAATTGTTACGAGAAAAGTTTGTCTTAACACGTAACAAAAATAATTGAAGGAAAAATACCATTGTGTTCGTAACTACACTCGTATAAATAGAAAAAATTCCATACAGGCATGAGGCATGCATACAAATGCTCTAAGCGGGCAACAAACAGTACACATGCAATGTCAGTCTATGAATGACTTGCACTTGCAACTAAATGTGTTTGCATACAAATGTATGTGTGAGAATGTGTGTGTGTGACAAATTCGAAAAAAAACAAACAAAAAATACCATAATGCGTTCATTTATCTATTATGTAAGTATTTACACACAAAAAATCAAAAGCAAAAGAAGAAGAAAACAAACGACCATGATGATTATTCTTCTGTATACATTCAATACGAATACATATCCATTTCCAATAGCAACTATAAACTGTATGGCAATAATGATGATCCTATGAATTGCTGCTAATGATCATAACAAAGATGTTGTTGTTGTACTTTTGTCGATTCGTGTGTTAGTTAACACACTGTTCAAGTTGTTTTAGCTCTTGTGTTTAACTATCGTATTTAGTTTTTATTGTGTTTTATTGTTTAGAAAAACAAAAACAAAAACAAAGAAAATTTGTATGCATTTGGTGTGTTTACAAATTTTATTGAAAAAAAAACAACACAAGAAAAAAATACCAACAAATGTAATACAAACTCTTAAGAGCAAAGCCACTACTACTACTGATTACTGCTTTAGTGGTAGCAGAACCGTTTTCAATTCCAGATAAAGAATTTCAGTATGTTTGATTGTCGTTTTGTACGTCTGTCTGTATGTCTGTCTGTCTGTCTGTATGTCTCTTAGTCGGCCAGAATTGTGTCTGTGTGAACTAATGTCATTTCCGTCTTTCATTAAATTGAAAATGAAACGGCAACAGAATGAAATAAATAAAAATAAAAGAAAATAAAACGGTTTTTTCAATAAGTTTTTCCAGAGAATTCCTGGATTTCGTATAGCAAATCATGTTGTAAACATTTATTAAAGCAGACCATGTCTTTACATGATCAATTTAGGACTAAGCGCCAGTCATGGTCAGATTTTATTCGTTTTTTTCATATTTTTTTCGTTCAAAAAAGGCAATTAAATTATTGTGGGAACTTGTAAAGCTTAATCTAGAAGAAGCAAGGAATTCGCATGTTCCAAATTTGTTTAACTATGTACACTGAGCGCCATAAGTGAGTCAACACTTTTGTCCTTAAATATAAAACAGTTTTGTTTTTAAGTATAAAAAAGTTCCTTAATCATGAATTGTTGTTTTTGTTTTAAAATTTTATAAGTAATAAATAAAAGTTTTTATTTTTGGAAATTTATTCGCTATCCTAAGAAAATGAATTATTTCAGCGGTGTTTACTCACTTTTGGCGCTCAGTGTATATATATTAAATTCTTATTGAATTAATAATGCACCATTCCCTAGCCAACGTTAACAATTTTGTTTTCTTTTTTGTTTTATTTCTGTTGGAAATCATGCTGGTCTCTCTGTTTTTTCAACTATGGCATGTAATGGCATTAAAAAATATTTTTAGCAATTTGTTTTTGTTGTTTATTTTTCTGAACCAACAAACTTAAGAAAAAAAAAATAATAATTCATTTAATAAACCTGATTTTCTGTTACTCTATGCACCAAACACCAAACGAAAAAAAAAACTTAAAACACCATCGGTTTTAGCATACATCAGGTATTTAAAGCACAACATATTTCTAGAGTTTTAATTTACTTTAGTTTTTGTTGTTGTTTCTTAAAGTTTATTAAGTTAAGTTTTTAAAACGCTCTCTATAGTATGGCACTTTGCAAACTTGTTGCAAGTAATATTGCATAATTTGTCTTGTACTTGAATACAAAACGCCTTTTTAACTTTGGCATTTAAATGGTGGAAAAAAAACAAAGAAAAAAAGAAACGCTCACAATAAAAACCACACAAATATGCATGCACATGTGCTTTCGGATTTTATTACCAGATTGAAACTAAACTGGCAGTTAAATGGGTGATGGTGAGAAATATGGAAGCATACATACATACATACATATGTACACATGGTTAAAATGAGTAACAGATTGAGAATGATTGCAATCATTCGGATGTCTTGATTATTTTATTTAACAAGTGATTTTTAATGAAAAATATTATCCTGTAGAATTATTTATTAATGTATGCAAATACATACATACAAATGCATGTATATACATAGTACTTACATACATACGTACGTAAATAATTTAAATGCATGAGGAGAGTCATGCTAATCGTTTTTCTTTACATCGATTACTTATGTAAATTTAAAAAATAATAATAATTATAAACAAAAAATTCAAAGACAACTTCAACGAGAAAAAAAAATAAAAAATTAAAGGGTCCGCCAATAACTTTTTTTTTTGAAAATGCTTTAAAAAAAACTACTGAATATTTTCTCAATTTTCTTTTTTTTATTTGAAAATACAATCCTTCCGGTTAATAATGGAAAATAATTTCATTCAAATGGCTGCCTCGGCTGGCCATGCAGTAGCCTACACGATCGGTCCAATTTTTAAGCACATTATCGATTGTGTGCAGCTGTATTTCACCAATGGTTTCACGAATATTGTCCTTTAAAGCGTCAATTGTGTCTGGCTTGTCGGCGTAACACTTATATTTGACGGCACCCCACAATAAGAGTCCAACGGTGTCAAATCGCAGCTCCGAGGTGGCCAAACGACATCAGCTCTGCGGCTGATAATGCGATCTTCAAAAACAGGACACAAAACATCGAGTGTAGCTTCGACTGTGCGGCACGTAGCGACGTCCTGTTGAAACCAAATGCTGCCAATAACCTTCTCTTCAATTTTTGTGAACAAAAATTCGTTCAACATGGCCCGATAATGATCGCCATTGACTGTAACGGCCACTCCTTGCTCATTTTCGAAGAAAAATGGCCCAATTATGCCTCTGGACCAAAATCCGCACCAAACAGTGACTCGTTTTGGGTGCGTCGGCTTTTCAATGTATGCGTGCGGGTTTTCTGTGCGACAAATGCGACAATTTTGCTTGTTTACATACCCGCCAAGATCAAAATGAGCTTCATTTGAAAAGATGATTTTTTTTTTGCCAAAATCGACATCTTCTGGTGTAGGCTACTGCATGGCCAGCCGAGGCAGCCATTTGAATGAAATTATTTTCCATTATTAACCGAAAGGATTTTACTTTCAAATAAAAAAAGAAATTTGAGAAAATATTCAGTAGTTTTTTTTTAAAGCGTTTTCAAAACAAAAAATTATTTGGTGGACCCTTTATAAAAAAACTTCGAACTACGCCTCAGTAGATTTCACATTTTTTAAGTGTCTTAAAAACAGAAGAATACTTAAGAAATATTTTGTAATTTTCAATAATTTTTTTTTGTTTAATCTCATTGCACACTTGACATCTTTAAGAATTTCTATTGCTGTTTTTTTTGTTTTGAATTTCTTAACTTTTAGAGAGTCTTTTAAGACAAATGAACATAAGAAGAAGGAGTACCATTCATTGTCTGTTCTTAGAGTGTTTATGGCGGGGCATTGAAAGTGCAATGTTGAACACATATGTGCTGCTAAATTTTTTTCTTGTGTGGATTTTTAAAGGGCACCTTTAAGATGACTCTGTGTATTTTCTTTTGATAATTTTTTTCTTCTTCATAAACATCCTGTTTATATTTTTTATTTTTTGTATTCTTTCAAGCAAACGGAAACAAATATTTATTGTTTGTGTATATGAAAAGCAAATATTTTTTCCCATAAGTTGAAACCTGCAACATGTGTCTCCAATATGTGATTTTTAATTTTTCATTATTTCTTTTCATGTGTCAACAATTAAACTAAACAAGTTTTAAAGTTCAAATTCCATATGGTTATGGAGGACAATTAAATATAAAAACTAATCTCAATTAAGTTTTGCAAGTAATTGATATAATAAGGTGACCGAGTAAACTATAGAATATATGGCAGTAAACTTTTTTTTTTTATTACTAATCATTGATTTGAATTGTAACCATAAGTGCGGAGAGTCACAGTCAGTCAGTCAGTATGTAAATGCAAATTGTTTTTTATTATTATTTTTAATTTAATTGGTTTTCGTATTCAAACTACAAATGTAATGCAACAGTAGTTGAATAATTACAAATAATTAGACAGAAAAGGTACTATGTCTGAAGTTAATGGAAATTTGTGTAGAAACATAACAAGTTTTTCATTTTAAAACTTTAATTAAGACAAGACCAAGACATACATTGATTAAGCGTATGTTTTGTGTCTGTTACCATGTCATACACTTTTTTTTTGATATTAGATGACAAAGATCTTGTTAATTTGAAAATTGAAAATTGTTTTTGCTCTAATTTATCTCTCTCTCTCTCTCTCTCTCTTTTATTTCAAAAAAATTCAAATCCTTTATAATACATACACTCAGCCACAAAAGTATACATACGGATAACAAATTTCAGAAAAATTTTTAATCAATCCGTTTTCGTTGACAATATTTATAATTGTCTGACATCTTTCTGCGATTTTAAGACCAATGCAAAAGGTTCAGAAAATTGTGAAATTTGTAAATCGGATGTATACCTTTGTGGGCCTGTGTAGGACCACAATTCAGTTCAATTTCAGAAATTTTTTAACCAATGCAAAAGACCATCCTAAAAAACAAGGAAACTTGATTTTCAAGGAAAACGGATTGGTTAAAAAATTTCTGAAATTCCGTATGTATACTTTAGTTACTGTGTGTACATATGTATTGTTTGATTATCTATCGATTTATTTACTTTATTGATAACTGATTGCACTATCTTAATCTATTAATCGATAATTCATACAATTTAATTACTTTTACTCTTAACAATTCGGTATCAATGGATTTTCATTAAATGTAACTCTCGTCCTAAATAAATTTCTATCGTTTTTTTTTTATCAAAAAATACCATAAAATCATATCAAATTAAATAAAATAAAATGAAAAGAAAGCAGAGTGTTAAATTGACCCAAATATTATAATATTTACTCAGGCGTCAGCGAAAACGTTGATTCTTTTTTTTTTCATTTTATTATCATTAATTAATGTTTCGTTTTCATAAGAAACGCATTTCTTTTATTGTTTTCTCGATACGCTTGAAATATTTTTTGCAATTTAAAGTAAAAGTTTCCTTAACAAACTCATCCATCGTCTCTTCATGTCTAATTAAATTAAAAACAAAAGCAAAAAAAATATGGAATAAAACTAACAAACTGTAGTTGCACAGCACAGATAATTTATTATTATTTCTGTGATCTTATCTCTGCATTTGGCAGCAACAGCAACTATAGTTAGAGAGCCATAGCATATCAAAGAAAGTAATTCATATCATTCACTTGAATTTCTTAATATTGTTTCGCTTTGTTTTTCATTAATTTTAATTCTACGAGTGTAATTAAATGTTGGTTGACCCAACCAGATCGCTAGCATGGCCTGTCTGATGATCGTTAGAGGTGAAGGTAATGAATGCATGATGGACATGCGTACATATGTGCATTAGAAGATAGGGAGAGAGGGATCGGGATGTACTTTTGTTGTATTTTATAAAAAAATATATGTTTTCCTATTAACATTTCAAATTTAACCGTTTAACTGCTACGCGGAGCAAAAGCGCTGCGTTCATTTGTTACGAAAATCGCATTTGCGCTGCGAATTTCAGTGTAAAAATTTAGTCAAAAAGCAAAAATAAAATTAAAAGACGAGATATAGGGTCTTCTCTTTATACATAGCTTATTAGAATTTTGTAGATTTTTTTACTATAATAATTAATTGTAGTTTTCGAGCAGTTTTCGAACGTTCTCACCAGAATTGCTTAGCAGTCAAACGGTTTAGGAAAACAATTTTAATTAGGGAAAATGAACTTAAAAATCCATTTTAATATGCTCTTCAGTTACTAAAGTATACATACGGTTAACAAATTTGAGAAATTTTTTAATCAATCCGTTTTCATTGAAAATCTTTATAGTTTCCTCGATTTTAAGACGGTCTTTGGCATTGGTTAAAAAATTTCTGAAATTCAACTGAATTGTGGCCCTGCACAGGTCCACAAAAGTTAACAAATTTCAGAAATTTTTTAACCAACACCGCCTTAAAATCGAGGAAAGTTGTCAGACAATTATAAAGATTTTCAACGAAAACGGATTGGTAAAAAATTTCCGTATGTATACTTTTGTGGCTGAGTGTATAAGCATATCTACTGCATCGATCCCTAACCATACATGCATTAACAGACTTTTTTTTGTTGTATAGTAGTAGTACAGTAGTTGTTTTCATTATCAATTGGCTTTTGTTAAACAAAAAATATTTTTTGAAATGTTAGAAGTTTCATAAATTTCTCTATTTATTCTTTTAATTTTATTTAATATTTTATTTATTTTATTTATTGATTTTTCACTGAATTAACGAGTGGAGATACAATTTTCAATTTAAGCAAGTCCAGTACGGACTTTTATAACAATGTTTTCATTTCTAATTCTCTGTGGTATTCTTTTGCTTGCATTTACATTATGTGGCGTAATTCCCTGAATTCTTAGAATGAAATTCTATTTGATTTTGCTAATTTTACTGTACTTATGTACTTAGTTTTGCAAAATTCATTGTAAAAAAACTTACAATTTGTTCCAATTCCGTTATGGGCATATTGTTGATATTTTTGTTATTATTTGAAGAATTTGTTGATGTACCCGAATTAGATGACACTGTCGATGACGATGACCTAGAGGTGGCACAATTCGAATTTTTATTTCGTGGCGGTGTCGGTGGTGGTACAGGACTAGTTGTGGCATTTAATGTCGAACAATCCTTAGAATTACGATTTGGTGACAAACGTGACGGAAAACTCAAGGTTTTCGTCCACTGTGCCAAACTACGCACCATTTTAAATTATTTTTTTCTTTAACTTGTTTTAAACTTGAAATAATTAATTGTTTATATTGTAACGTTTTTTTTTTTGTTTCACTTTGGTTATAATTTTCACAAATTTTGTTTCTTCTTTATTATTTAAATCATGCACCAGTTTTTTGTTGTATTTAATCCCATATTTGTTCGTTTGTTATTTTTTGTAATTGTTAATAACGTTTTTTTTTTCAAGTTTTTTTTATTTATAAACACTTTACCGTTAAACGCTTCTAATTTGTTCCGATCATGCTGCTGGTTAAAGAGCAACTGATTTAACAAAATTGTGAAACTTCTTGAGCTTCACTAAACACCAAACACAAAGTTGTCGTTCGGTCTTTTCATGATACGAGTGTTGTGTGTGTTTGTTTGGAATTGTTAATTAAACTAAAGCCAGCAGTAAAACTAATCGAAGTCTCGTTGTGTAGAATTGTTGTGAGCGAGTGAGTTGAGTGTTGGCTGTGTTGCAAAATATACACATTAAAACCAACAACCGTCACCATCTTTACCATCCACCACCACCACCGTCACCATTGACAACAACATTAACTCCACCACAACAAAGAGAGACATAGAGAAGCAACTGCATTCCTCCCCAATGGAAGAGAGTAAAAGAGTGTCGAATATTTACAAAACATATGTTTACATTTTTATAAAGCCAGTTCTGTGTATGCCATAGACAGAGTACACACTATATTTAGAATGCAGTTTAGAAAGAGTGAAAAAAATTATTTCTATATTTTGTTTTCATTTAAGAGAATACAAACAAATAATGAAGAGAGCTATTCTAAAAGAATTTACACAAAAACCAAAAAAAAAAAATTGTTTTTAAATAAACGACCAAAAAATCGTATTACAACAAACAAAAAATGTAAGCAGCTGTCATGTGGCAGTTTAAGGCCACAAGAAAACAATTCAAAAAAGACGATAATTAGTCTCATGTCCAAACACAATAAGATGCTTTAGTTATAGCCATAACCATTGAAAGAATACATTTTAATTGGATTTAATTTTATTATTAAAGCTGAAACAGCAGCAGATGTTTAATTTGTTTCAAAATTCTTATAAATTCATTCCTCGAAGCCAGGCTTAAATTAAAAAATTTAACCTCAAAATGAAATGATTTCCCAAACATGTCCATGCATGCACCAACAAAAAAATAATACATCTGCCTCCGTTTCTTTTATTTTTCTCTCTCTCTCTCTCCAAAAAGTTTCTTTCAAATCTAAAATCCGGCTTTGAAACGAACGGCCTTGTGAAGGTTGTATCGTTGCTACATTCACATTCTTTTTGGTGAACAGCGCAAGCAGCACAGCGTCAGCAGCAGCAGACACACCAAAGTGAGCAAGCCCAGGTTTTAAGCCGCGCGTGGTGAAAAAATATATTAACAACAACAAAGAAAACAAAAACTTTTCGTTTGTTTGTTGTTATTAAAAGTCGTTTATTTAGTGTTCCATACGTCTTGTTAGCAGCGAAAGCAACTTGACAAGAAACATGAACAAAAATAAATGAGAAATAAGAAAAAAAAAGAAAAGAAAAAAAATAAAAAACAAACATGTTTCAAGCCTTAACTTTTCCTTCATATTTTAACCGCTGCTCTCTCTAGGTGTATGTATCTCTCTCTACCTCTCTCGCTCTGTCTTTGAATCATCTGACCAAAAAAGAAAATTATAAACAGACAGCTGACAATATTATCATGCCATGGTACCAAAATAGTTATGGTTAAAGAAAATTTGCTGAAAGTGAATATGTTTCATCATCACAGCCATGGAATACATTTTAAATTCAGGAAGTTTTTCTGAACAAAATTTTGTGTTAAGAAAAGTTTTTCACTTTTCCTTAAAGATTTCCACATTTTGGTTGGTAGCAACATATTTTTATTATTTTCGATTACTTTCTATATTCCGATTATTTCGTTTTCATTTATAATGTATATTCACTTAATCTGAATATGCATTCAACCACAAAAGTATACATACGGTTAACAAATTTCATAAGTTTTTTAACAAGTCCGTTTTCGTTGAAAATCTTTGTAATTGTCTGACATTTTTCCTCGATTTTAAGACGGTCTTTTGCATTGGTTCAGAAATTTGTTAATCGTATGTATACTTTTGTGGGCCTATGTAAGTACGAGTAAATTTAAGCGTGTTCATTAAGAGCGATTAGAAATTGACACATTAGAGCCGAAAAAACATACAAACTTTTACTTAAATTGATAAACAATAAGGGTTTTTCGTATGTTGATAGATCCACATGCAAGATTCTTATTCATCAACCTAAGAGTTCGAATCTCATACCAAGTGATTTCCATCTGTTCTTGTTTTAAATTGATATTATTTTGGCACGAAATTTGTCTCAATAGTCGCAGTTTTTTTTAATGGAAGAAATTTGGAGATAAAAATTGTTGACCTGAACAGAAACATTTTAATTATACTACGTGAAAAACTATAAAATCACTCATAACTAATTAAACCCTAAAAGTTTTAAAAAATCAAGTTTAATTCACATTTGGGCAATTCACACAAGCCCTTGTATCGTTGTATGGCGTGCTTGTTGTTGATAATTTTCATATAAAAATCCGATACACTTATACACATTTTGTTCATATGTTTTTAAAAGTTGTATTGGTTTCATGTTATCAGTTTATGTAAATGCCAGTAATTAAGAAGAAGAATAAAAATACAAAATATTTTCTATGCCACTTGAGTCAACAATTAACATTTCAAAATTATATTTTTCGTACAGAAAATTAATTAATTTACTTTCTTCCGTAGTATTTTTCATTTTGTTGCTTGAAAATCAAATTATAAATACTGTTGTTCTTCTAATCACTTTTTGACATTTGGAATACAACACACACGATACAAAGTCGTGTAAATTGGCCAATTCTTTCATAATGAAATTGAATTCATTTTCCTATGTTATTTTGAAATCTTTAATTACACAGCCCTGCAAATTTGGACTTTTTTTGTGCAAATAAGATGGCTTCAGGTATTTTCGAAGGCATTTGGCGCGCTAAACACGAATCTGGTTTCAAAAATTTTCCATCACGTCAGGTTTTCGAGAAAAAGGGAGGTCCTTAAAAATTAATCAGATTTACTTGAAAATTGTTACTCAGGGGTTTTTGGGGTCGCTGATTACAGATCTTCATTCAGATTTAAAAAATTCAAAATGGCGGCTCCAATATGGCGGTCAAGTACATCTGATTAATTTTTATAAACCTCGACCGCCATATTGGATCCGCCATTTTGAATTTTTTAAATCTGAATGAAAATCTGTAATCAGCGACCCCAAAAACCCCTGAGTAACAATTTTCAAGTAAATCTGATTAATTTTTAAGGACCTCCGTAATGTGTTTCTTTTTCTTTTGCACCCCTTGACATAAACCCACCCGCTACTTTAAGGGTGTATGCAAACAATTTGGCTTTGGGCTAATTTTAAAGAGCAAAGATCAATTGTCAATTTCTAACAATAGCGATGGTTCTAGCACGTCAGTGTTGAGCTCTACAATGTTTCAAAAATGGCCAAAAACGCTATTTTTAGGGTTTTCAACCCCCTTTTTCTCGAAAACCTGACGTGAAGGAAAATTTTTGAAACCAGATTCGTGTTTAGCGCATAAAATGCCTTCGGAAACACCTGGAGCAATCTTATTTGCAAAACCCATGCAGGGCTGTGTTATGATTAAAACGATTTTATTTAGATTAATCGGTGCATTGGAGGTCTACGCATTCCCAGGTTTTCTTATTAGCAGCATTCCAAATCCACTTATCACTTCTTTGTCTAAAAGATTTCATATATTCTTTAAATATGACTTAAGAAAAATCCAGTTTTTCTTTATGTGATGTCTTCCTTAAATAACAGCAGTATGACCTTCCCAGCATGAAAGGTCCTTGAATATCTTTCGAAAGAATTTAAGTTTTTTTCCCACACTCTATGAGTGCAGACTTTGTTCGATTACAATATGCAGTCCATGTGTGCAACAGCCAATTAAAAAATTTTTAATTTTATTTTCCTATCAAATAATGATTAGAAAATACAAATTTCGAATTAAATCAAATTGATTCAAAGCAGAAATATGTTTCTCATAAAATTATCAATCAATATACGTGACTTTTAACATAAGCGCTAATGACCTGTAAATCAAATTGGTTTCTTTGATTTTTTTGTTAACAATTTTTTGTTTTTTTTTTCTAGTTGAGTGAAAGAACTCTCATTAATAAAAATATTTTTTTAAATGGTTTCCTCTAAAAAATACCAACCACCATTATTATTATTACCGCATTCAGAAAAGGCATCAAACTAATGATCCGGAATTCCAGGGTAAACTCTTGTGCTATACTGAATCTTAATTTTTACTTTTGTTATCATTTCTTACTGTCATTTTAAATAATGAAAAGAGTTCTTTGTTTAGATGGGGCGCCTAATCATTAATCTTGTCGAAATAGTGCTTTAAATGATGATAACCGACACCAACAAATACCTCGGAAGCCCCACTCAATATGTTGGGAAGGCAGTTGGTTGTGTGAACGATCGATAATAAATATGTATTGAAAGAAATTCATTTATTGTTTAAGAAATTAATTGATAAAATTATGTATTTATTAATATTTGCATTGGAACCTAATAGATTATCGGATCGATAAATTATATCGTTTCCTTACTTATTTATTTTCTTTTTCCCCCCTGTGTATTTTATTGATAAATATTTTGTTTTGCTGATGTTGTTTTACAAGTGCAACATTGTGTCTTTCAATTATTTTAAAAGTTTACTATTTTGTATGTATGGCTGCCTTTCAAAATGTATCAATACAAAGTTTGTATGCAGTTCTACTACTGTATATAAACTATGTATATATGCAAAGTTAGCAAACAATGCATCAACTATAAATCTGATGCCAGATTGCTTTTTGACTGCGTTAAAAATACACATTGACGACGTTGTGAAATAGAATACATTGTATATATTTTGTACAGCGGCATTATGAAACACAATACTTTGCTCAAACGCAAAGCAACTAACATTTTGGACGGCAGCCTATATTATAAAATTTGAATTTGTCTTTTGTAAATAAGAATATACGAAGTATAACCAAAATTTTCAAAAACTAGTCGATTGTTTTGAATAAAAACATGTTTTAGACATATAATAACTAATTTAGTATAATCATGGAGAGAGACATTTACTTACACACATACATACAAAATTGGGCATTACAAGCCTTTACCACTTATGTTGTGTGCGTTAATTAGCAGTTTAAAGTCGACTCCGAAAGACAGATTTTTGAGAAACTTTTCATGGCATTTTTATTTATTCTCAGAGTTTTTGCCAGAAATCTGCTGAGAGGAAATTGCTGAGGAAATATTTTTTCATATTTCGTTTTGATGTCTGACCTGGGATACGAACCCGGACTTTACGTCTAATAAGCTAACACACTGACTATTAGACCACGACAACTTGAAACATTTATTTACAGAATTTAATAAATTAAGAAAAAATATATTTTCTGAAGTCGCCATAGTCTAGTAGGTTGGCTTATTAGACGTAAAGCCTCGGTTCAAATCGAAGATCAGGCATAAAAATGAAATATAAAAAAAAATATATATTTCTTCGGCGACTTACTCTCAGCAGATTTCTGGCAAAAACTCTGAGATTAAATATAAGATTGTCATGAAAAGTTTCTCAAAAATCTGTCGTTTGGAGTCGACTTTAAACTGTAGGTCTCGCCATTCATGTATAAAATGAGTGGTGTGAGAAGCTAGGCCGTAATCCTAACTGACGTGTTGTAATGGCCAATTATGTATGCATGTATGTATGTAGATATTCTGAGGTGAAACAGCATTACAAAATTTTGATTCGTTAATTCGAATATATTTCTTGCAATGGATGTTGCTGTAGAAAGAAATTCAGGCAAATTAAAATGTTTAACGTACATTACAAATATTTGATTTTAATCTCCATAACAGAATCCGAATTCATTTGTTTTTTTCGAACGTCCCTGGCCTCACACTAACCCACCCTCACCCGACCGCGGAAGGCTCGTCCCCATAACGTAGGGACACGTACACACTACAGTCCGGACTGTAGCGGATAAGGGAAAAGTAATGGCAACGAGAACATAAATCAGCTACAGAACTTAATCACAAGCTGAATAAAGTAACAATAAATAGGAACTAGCACCTATGACAAGAACGAAAATACATTTTTAATATAATAATTTACAAATTAATGCCAGCATATAAGCTACGTTTTATATTACAAACACTACAATTAAAATCAATAAAATCATAATATAAGTTAAAATCGTTACATAATCTACGAAAAGGAAAATTACGTCCATAGTTCGTTCTATAAAAATCTAAAGAAAGAGGACGATAGTGCCGTGAAAATCTTGCTGGAATACTGAAATTCAGGTTACAAAGCAAAAACTCAGAATCGATATCACCTTTAATCAGATTAAAAACAAAACAAACCCCTAAAACAGCCCTTCTACGTTCTAAAGTTGGAAGTTTTTTCAAACCTAATCTAGCCTCATATGAAGGAAACCCATTGGCACAATCCCATCCCAAGCCACGTAAACAGAATAATAAAAATTGCTTCTGCACAGACTCTATTGGATCACTATGACAACGATAGCATGGATTCCAAATAATAGACGCATACTCCAAAATAGGTCTAACAAGTGAAATATATAGCAGTCTTGTTGTATAAGGATCAATGAATTCCCTAGCCCATCTTTACACAAAACCAAAAACAGCCCGAGCCTTGCCAATCATCATAATCATTGATTCGATAATTCTACAGGTTTTAATAACAAAATCATCGTATACATCGAATATCAAATAAAATGTTGAGTGCAGAAATATTGAGCGACAGAAATGCGTACATTTAGCTTTTAAGACGTATTCACTTAATATCTTGCAATCACTTAAAAACAGCAACTTGACATTGCAAATATTCTACAAGTTAAACAATTCAAAGCCTATTGTCTTGCTAATTTAAGCCACATCTATTAGGAATTCCTTAACTATGAGATTCATCACTAAGCAAGTGAAAAACGTATCTGTATCTTACTTTGTGATGATGACTAATATTACAAAGTTAACGGTTAATATTTAGATTTACTTATTTCTCCTATAGAAACCTTTTAGAACCTGTTTTTAAGCCACAAAAATTTTATTCATATCCAAAGAATGCAAAAACAGAAAAAAAAACTGAAAACTGAAAATTTTTATGACTAACAAAGCAAAAATAGACAAAGATAGACAGACAGACAGATACATAGTCAAATACATAGAGGCTTATTTACAAATTTATGGAAATTTAAAGCAAATTCTAGACACTAATTAGTAAGAAAATATTGAATGAAAAGTAATTAATGAATAATTGTATGAATAAGTACGCCTGTATGTCTATGGGAATTTTTGTAATTTTATCTTTTGGGTTAAAGTTCAAACAACAAAACAAACAATAGAATTGCTGTACGTGTTTGAGTTTAGTTTTTGTTTTTTCCTCAATTATTTCAATTGTATTGCAATACACTCGTACCAATACAAAATAAAAGTGCAACTATCAATCAATCACAAGCACCACACACATCCATTCAATTGTAAAAACTCTTTCAAAGATTAAATGTTAAAATGAAATGCAATTGAATTGAAAGTAGAAGAAAATATTTAACGAAAAAAGAAAAAAAACTGATGGAAAAACTACGATATTTCTTAAGCAAATAAAGGGTCTGCCAAATAACTTTTTTTTTTGAAAATGCTTTAAGAAAAAAACTACTGAATATTTTCTCAAATTTCTTTTTTTATTTGAAAGTACAATCCTTCCGGTTAATAATGGAAAATAATTTCATTCAAATGGCTGCCTCGGCTGGCCATGCAGTAGCCAACACGATCGGTCCAATTTTTAAGTACATTATCGATTGTGTGCAGCTGTATTTCACCAATGGCTTCACGAATATTGTCCTTTAAAGCGTCAATTGTCTCTGGCTTGTCGGCGTAACACTTATCTTTGACGGCACCCCACAAATAATAGTCCAATGGTGTCAAATCGCAGCTCCGAGGTGGCCAAACAACATCACATCTGCGGCTGATAATGCGATCTTCAAAAACAGGGCGCAAAACATCGATTGTAGCTTCGGCTGTGTGGCATGTAGCGCCGTCCTGTTGAAACCTAATGTTGCCAATATCCTCCTCTTAAATTTTTGTGAACAAAAATTCGTTCAACATGGCCCGATAATGATCGCCATTGATTGTAACGGCCACTCCTTGCTCATTTTCGAAGAAAAAGGCCCAATTATGCCTCTGGACCAATATCCGCACCAAACAGTGACTCGTTTTGGGTGCGTCGTCTTTTCAATGTATGCGTGCGGGTTTTCTGTGCCCCAAATGCGACAATTTTGCTTGTTTACATACCCGCCAAGATCAAAATGTGCTTCATCTGAAAAGACGTTTTTTTTTTGCCAAATCTTCTGGTGTAGGCATGGCCAGCCGAGGCAACCATTTGAATGAAATTATTTTCCATTATTAACCGGAAGGATTGTACTTTCAAATAAAAAAAGATATTTGAGAAAATATTCAGTAGTTTTTTTTTTAAAGCATTTTCAAAATAAAAAAGTTATTTGGCGGACCATTTACAATTCAAAATTAAAAGAAGAAAATTTCTTTTAAAAATATAACAAGAATTGGTTTAGAAAACCCAAATTATTATTTATATTCGTTTTATAAAAACCATTTTTAGTTAAAAACGGTTCTTTTATTCATCATCACATAATAACAACTCAAAACAAAACAAAGCAAAATCTGAATAAAATTAAAACTTTCACTCATTCTTAGATGGACGTCACGTCATTATGTGATTCTGTTGTTGATTTCTTGGTTGAATGATCGAATTTTGTGAAGTCTTTGTCTCATTGTTTCATTTGATTGGAAACGTTTTTATCGCTTTTCTAAACTACGAACGAAAACAAAAACAATAACGAAACTAAACATAAAAACAATTTGTCTGATTAGCACAGCAAGTGGTTAGCTGCTGGCAGCAAGCATTGTTTTACATTTTGATACTGTGAACTGTGATTATGACCGAAAGACCGGACATCATTGGTTGACCTTAATTTCATTATCCATTCCCTTAAGTCATATCAGTGGAGTTTTTTGATTTATTTGTTATTTTGTTTTCACATTTTTCGCAGTATTAAGTTACATGGGTGCGTTCATATTCCATTCAATCACTTTCATTCTTGCGCTTGATAACACAAAAAAAAGAAAGAAGAAAAAAAAACCACTCTTTAATGGCGATAATTTTTGAGCTGCATAGAATATGAAAAGGAAATGCGTAACGATATTCATATCACATACATTTTTAAGCTATTAAATGATCATTATAAAGAAAGCTTAAGTTTAATTTTCTTTTGTATTTTTGCAACATTTGACATACAAGTAAATATAATCTTTACAACCCTTCAGTCAGGATTATGGACTTAGTTTCTCACACCACTTATGTTGTGTGTGTTAATTTTATACATGAGTGACGGGACCTACAATTTAAAGTCGACTCCGAACAGCAAATTTTTTAAAAACTTTTCATGTCAATTTTATTAAGTCGATGCCGAAGAAATATTTTTTGATATTTCGTTTAGTTGGCGATGCCTGACCAAAGGTCTAAACCGAGGTCTCATGTCTCTGGCTGCCTTCCAAAATGTTAGTTGCTTTGTGTTTGAGCAAAGTATCGTATTTCATAATGCCGCTGTACAAAATATATACAATGTATTCTATTTCAAAACGTCGTCAATGTGTATTTTTAATGCAGTCAAAAAGCAATCAGGCATCGGATTTATAGTTGATGCATTGTTTGGTTACTTTGCATATCTACATAGTTTATATACAGTAGTAGAACTGCATACAAACTTTGTATTGATACATTTTGAAAGGCAGCCATAATATGCACATCGGTAATGTGTAATAAATTTTCTAGGAGTCTTTAAACAAAAAAAAAATAATAATCTCGATATTGAAAGTAAAATATGTTTTCCTTTTAAATAAAAAACTGCGTGTTAAATATTTTCCCATTCAATGAGTGAACGCACATGATTAATTTTCAAATCGGCCCAATTTTTGCTCATGTAATAAATATCCACCACATAAGCTGCATAACAGCTTGCCACAGTGTCACTACTCACTTATCCTGTAATCCCAATAGGAAAACTTTAATAAGACATTTTTCCACACACAGCGGATACGATTATTTGAAAACAAATAAAAATTGTTTTACAAATGAAGCAAATGATATTGTAAACATGGAGCAGGTGACTCAGAATTATTTAGTTTTGTGCACGAAAATTTATTTACATTTTACAACCGGCTACTGCGCAACAAGAGATAGTTGGTTGTCTCAAAAAAAAAAAAAAAAGATTACAATTGCTTTTGTAAACATAACGTAATTGAAATTGAACTCACGATCATGTCCAATGCATTTAACACGTTCATCTGGTTTATTGAACTCATGGGCACCCATAATTATCTCAACCCGTAATGCTGTATGTTTTTTTTTCGATAGGAACTTGTCGTTAATTGTGTTACAGACTACAACCACAGGTACAACTATAAAAAAAAAACTGTGTACTTTGTCATTATTTGTTTTGTTATTGTAAACGGTAAATAACACCTGCTTATTCACCCCGATATCATTGTGTGATCGTTGAATATAAAACTAAGGGCTGTTTTATGACGATAATATTTAATTTTAATGATTGAAGTTAATCGATAGCAATATGTACGTCTGTTTTTCATTTGTGTTATAAATAAAAAACAGTAACAGTAAAAACGAATTAAAATAATCAATGAGATTGTTTAGCAATAATATATCGTAATGTTAACCCATTAGTGACCAGTGGCAACTTAAGTTGTCAGCAGAAGTTGCCTTAGTTTTTATGCTCTGAGAGGAAATTGATTAAGAAAAAAAAGTAATTCGGGCTTTAATGGGTTAAAAGAGATATGTTTTGTTTTCAATTAAAGTATTAAAAGTCTTTATTTTATAAAATTGTCTCTGAAGCAATCATAAAATTGGAGAAGACAATTCTTCTCCAGTTTCAGTTCCCACATCGTTCGAGTCGAGAAAGGAAATTAATAGAAAATATATTTTCTTAATAATCAAGGCATTGAACGATTTACATTTAAAAATGCAGATGACGATAGTAAGGGTCAAAGAATGTTGAAACATTTGAGTCATTATGAGCTTTAATTAATCGTTTAAAATATTCGCCAAGGCTCAAATTGAAATTCGGGGGCTTCTGACCAGAAATCTTTAAATTAACCCCAATATAGGTCTTGTGAAGTCGTCGTAGTCTAGTGGGCAGTGTATTGGCTTATTAGACGTGAGGCCTCGGTTCAAACCCCAGGTCAGACATCAAAACGAAATATGAAAAAATATTTCTTCGGTAGATTTCTAGCAAAAACTCTGAAAGTAAATAAAATTGCCATGAAAAGTTTCTCAGAAAATTTGTCGTTCGGAGTCGACATTAAACTGTAGGTCCCGCCACTCATGTATACAAATTAACGCACACAACCTATTCTCAGAGCCATTAAGGAATGTAATCAATTACTAAGAATACGTTTTAAACGATCATATTTATTGTTGGGTGCACTTTGATCTGTAAACGCTGCATTTCGTATAGAAGATATTCAAATTTATAGAATTCTCAATCAAAGTTTGAACCTTGTTTAGTAGAGGGTTATTTTAAATGTCTATACACATATATATGTATCTCAAAATAAGCGACAGCCGTTTATTTCGACAATTAATATACTCGATAGCTTACGATAAAACCGCTTAATACAAAACATAAATTAATGCCTCTACAATAGAGGTGGACTGATTAGTATAAGTAGTCTAGGGGTCTAGCAGGTAGTGTGTTGGCTTATTAGACGTGAGGCCTAGGTTCAAAAACCCCAGGTCAGACATCTCCAACTAAACGAAATATGAAAAAAATATTGCTTCGAATATTTCTTCGGCGACTTCTTACCACATTTCTGGCAAAACCTCTGAAAACTGCCATGAAAAATTTCTCAAAAATGTGTCCTTCGGAGTCGACTTTAAACTGTAGGTCCCGCCGCTCATGTATAAAAATTAACGCACACAACATAAGTGGCGTGAGAAGCTAGATCGTAATCGTGACTGAAGGGTTATAATAACCAATTATGTATGTATGTATGTATATTTTCTTAGAGAGCAAACCATAGAACCATTTACAATTAAAAATGCAGATAACAATTGTGAGGGTCAAAGACTGTTTAAACATTTGAGTCATTAAGAACTTTAATTATTTATTTGCAATATACCTCACGGCTCAAATTAAAAATCGTGGGCTTCTGACGAGAAACCCTTGATTTAACCCCAGTTTAAGTCATGCTATCATAAGCAAATAATTGCAATATTATAGGCCACAAATGACACAAACAACCTATTCTCACAATAATCCTAAATGTGTTAAATTTTTTTGCATGCCAGTAATACTATGTTCCGGCATGCAAATAATCGCAATAAACGGCATTATTGATCTCAATATTTCATATAAAATGTCAATTATTGCTCAATAAATTCATAAATTGTTACAATATTGATTAACACTTGAAATACAGCACTGTTATAAGTACGTTCAGTGAGCATATTACAATTTTCCGAACACTTTCTAATTATATTTGACAACTTAAATATCAACAACGACAAACAAAACAACCAGCTGCTTTGTTTACCAGCTGTCAAATGAATATTGAACTGCGTATATTATTATGTCTAAACACTTAAAATATTGTAATCAATAAACCGAATATTTACTCAATAAAAGTGCATGTCTGAACATAATATTAGAGTCATGAAATTATAAACATTTAGAAGCAATTTAAATGGATAAATATTTGACATTTCAATGGAGATTTTTAACTGAAACAGCTGATAACAAAGAATTCAGAATTAAATTGATTTTCTCATTCAAATCTGTTTACCATGCACGTATGCCTGTTAGTCTGTCTGTCGTCTACTTGTTGTATGATTTATTCTGGCTTAAAGAAAATAATAATTTTTAATTGAGTGAAACTATCATTTAAGTTTTTATTAGTATTTTCAATAGTGATGGTTTTAATAGCGTATATGATATATATTACTTACAATTAAATCATGCCAATAACATTACTTTAAACAAGTTTTATTTTTGTTTTTGTTTTAAATTTCTTACATACGATGTGTCATCACAAAAACAAAAAAATCATTCATATCTTTTTGATTTTTTGATTTTATAAATATTTTCATATATTCTTTCATTATTTATTTATTTATTTTTATTTTTATTTTTTTCTTATCGTTTTACTCTTTTGTTTAACAAATTTTTAATTTAATTGTTCCTTCGTTAAAATCAAAGCAACAGCATAAACAATTTTATTGCCATATAAAGATACAGAAACTTTATTAAGATGCTTAATCAGGTTGGAAAAGAAAAAAAATCCAGTTTTTTGTTTAATTCTCATCATCTCATCGCCATCTAGCTTTATCAAACCTCTACATAATGAGGATAATGATCATGATCATTATTTAGGTCTTGTAATCCCACCGCCTCAAGTGCCAACAATCCACATGAATTTGCAGAGGTCGTTCGTTAACTTGGCGTTGTATTTTGTTTTCGGTTTTATTTACCAAAACAAAAGTGTGAAAGAAAAGACGAAATAAACAAAAACGAAAAAAAAAAATAATTCGATAACATAAAGAGAGAAACAAATTGTACATTTATGTATGTATGTATGAACATATGAATGTATACATTGTAAAAGTTCAGATGAAACTAAAAAAAAACAAACACAAGCCAAATCCATGAATGAATGTGAATTTAAGCTAACGAAAGAAACAAGCTGATCACAAAGATTGCTGGAATGTGTTTTAAATTTACAACTGACGACGAACACGCTCAATTTCCGTTGTTGAATCAAATTATAAAACAAAAATATGAATTGTGGAAAAATATCTTCAGGTAATAAAACAATCATTGTTGTTTTGTTAAGTCGTTGTCAGAACCCTTAAATGATCAATTGTTAGGTGCAAAAATAGGAAATTTACTTCGGCTTAGTGGCCAATAAAATTGAATAAAAACTAAAGGGGCCGCCAAATAACTTTTTTTTTGAAAATGCTTTAAAAAAACTACTGAATATTTTCTCAAATTTCTTTTTTTATTTGAAAGTACAATCCTTCCGGTTAATAATGGAAAATAATTTCATTCAAATGGCTGTTTCGGCTGGCCATGCAGTAGCATACACGGTCCAATTTTTAAGCACATTATCGATTGTTTGCAGCTATATTTCACCAATGGCTTCACAAATATTGTCCTTTAAAACGTCAATTGTCTCTGGCTTGTCGGCGTAACACTTATCTTTGACGGCACCCCACAAATAATTGTCCAATGGTGTCAAATCGCAGCTCCGAGGTGGCCAAACGACATCAGCTCTGCGACTGTTAATGCGATCTTCAAAAACAGAGCGCAAAACATCGAGTGTAGCTTCGGCTGTGTGGCACGTAGCGCCGTCCTGTTGAAACCAAATGTTGCCAATATCCTCCTCTTCAATTTTTGTGAACAAAAATTCGTTCAACATGGCCCGATAACGATCGCCATTGACTGTAACGGCCACTCCTTGCTCATTTTCGAAGAAAAATGGCCCAATTATGCCTCTGGACCAAAATCCGCACCAAACAGTGACTCGTTTTGGGTGCGTCGGCTTTTCAATGTATGCGTGCGGGTTTTCTGTGCCCCAAATGCGACAATTTTGCTTGTTTACATACCCGCCAAGATCAAAATGAGCTTCATCTGAAAAGATTATTTTTTTTTTTTTTTGCCAAAATCGGCATCTTCTGGTGTAGGCTACTGCATTGCCAGCCGAGGCAGCCATTTGAATGAAATTATTTTCCATTATTAACCGGAAGGATTGTACTTTCAGATAAAAAAAGAAAATTGAGAATTAAACAGCAGTTTTTTTTAAAGCATTTTCAAAAAAAAAGTTAATTGGCGGACCCTTTATTACTACCACTAGACTACTTATACTAATCAGTCTGCCTCTATTGTGGAGGCATTAATATGGCATTAATTTTTGTTTTGTATTTAGCGATTTTATCGTAAGCTATCGAGTGAATTAATTGTCGAAATAAGCGGCTATAGCATATTTTGGAATACATATGTATGTGCATAGGCGTTTAAAATAACCCTCTACTAAATAAGGTTAAAACCTTGATTGAGAATTCTTTAAATTTGAATACCTTTTATACGTAATACTATGTTCAGATATGCACTTTTATTGAGTCAATATTCGGTTTATTGAGTACAATATATTAAGTGTTCAGACATAATAATATACGCAGTTCAGCTGCTTATTCAATATTCATTTGACAGCTGGTAAACAAAACAGCTGGTTGTTTCAACAACATTGTATTTATTTTGTTTTTTTTTTTGTTTTTCGTTGTTGACATTTGATGCTCACTGAACATACTTATGACAGTGCTGCATTTTAAGTTTTACTCAATATTATAATAATTTGCGTATTTATTGCGCAATACTTGATTGAAACTTTATATGAAATATTAAGCTCAATAATGGCGTTTATTGCGATTTACGCAATAAAGGTGTATATCTGAACACCGTGTAATGCTACGTTTAAAGATCAAAGTGCACACAACAATAAATATGATCGTTTAAAACCTAGGCTAGTGATTGATTGCATTCCTTAATAGCTCTGCAAGCCTTTTAAAAGCAAAATACAGAAAAAGCAAATTTAGTTTAACCATGACTTCTTTTTAATTAGTTTTTATCACATTCTGAATTATGAGTTGAGATATTTTAAGCGTATTATTTATTGTAAAATACATAAATATGTATGTATGTATGTATGAAAATAAAATATTTCCATTATTGTTCAGGGTTCATTGAATTCTATTGCGGATGAGTTTGATTGGCTTCAACTTTATCACAAAGTGCATTATTAAGTTACTTTGAAAGAGTTTTTTTTCTTCATTTTAATGGCTAGTGTAGGCAGTTGAATTTTTGAGATGTTATTTCCTATTATTTAACAGCAAAAAAAAAACTGAAATTATTTAAATTAATTTGTTAACAATACAAGCGTGGGATTTTCTCACTGACACTGTTCGTGACATGATATTATTTGTCGTTTGATTGTGTGTATCTTCAAAATCTAAATTATATCATAAGCAATCAATTTCATGTTATAAACCTAAAATAATTACAAGTTTAATGTAATTTCTTACTGTCAAGCATACAAATTTAAAGATTTAAATGTTTTCTTATTTTCTTATTTTTCTTTTTATTATGCGTGAATATATTTTCCACTTTATTTAAATTTCTCCTCAATTGTTGTCTACACGCGAATCAGATCTACATACATTGATGTGATCTAAGCCATTGCTTTGGAAGTGTACTTAATGGAAAAATTTATTTTCAAAACAAATTCTTTACTTTTTTTTTGTTTTATTGTTTTTGTAAGTGTATAATTTAATGATAAAAAGTCACGTTATATGCTTTTGTGTCAAACGCAAAGATTCATGTCCGTATCAATTCATTTGAAAGTTTGGTTTTCTAATTGTTTTCGTTTAACTGTTAAACGACTATGAAACAACTCTAAGTAATTGATAGTCAATTTCAAGTTTTCTGAAAAACGTATCTAACTGAAGATACGTAGTAGTGCTAAAATCTAAATTCAATAATTTTTTTCCAATACATACATACATTGCATTACATTTGATTACAACCCTTCAGTCAGGATTACGACCTAGCTTCTCACACCACTCATGTTGTGTGCGTTAATTTTATACATGAGTGGCGTGACCTACAGTTTAAAGTCGACTCCGAGCCACAAATTTTTGAGAAACTTTTCATGGCAATTTTATTTACTTCCGGAGTTTTTGCCAAAAATCTGCTGAGAGAAAGTCGCAGAAGAAATATTTTTTCATACTTCGTTTTGATGTCTGACCTGTGGTTTGAACCGTGGGCTTACATCTTATAAGCCAGCACACTACCTACTACACTGCGGCGACTTTTACAATAAAAAATCTGAAACCTCCTAAAAGATAGGACTAAAAGTGTAGCACTTTAAGGATTAAAAATTGAATATAAAAGGCAATAAAATAAAATTTAATTTTATTCAAATCTAAGTACACCTATCCCCCGATTGACACGGTACTTTTTTACACGATTTCGTTTTTACAGGGATTTCATTACGAAGTCTCGCCAATATTTTTTAATTTCTGGTTTCTGTATGTATGTATGTATGTATGAATAATATATCCATATACAGGAGTACACTTTTATATATTTGTATTTTAATGAATAGATAGCTACTTTTATGTTTTTCAAAATAAACGTACATATGTGCTATATACTTTTATTTTACGTTGAAATAAATGACTGAGTTATGCCTATTTTAGTTTGTTTTCGTTTTACACGGTTTTACATAGCGAAATCTACGATTTCGGTTTACACGGTTTCCTAAGGAACCTATTCTCAGTGTAAATCTGTGGATAGGTGTAATTAGTTTTTTAATTCAAATATTTTCTCAACGTAACATTTTCTGTTGCCTTTATCTTACCTTTATCTCGATGAAATAAAGTATTAAACAAATACCCTTTTTTTCAAAAAAAATTCATTTGTTTGCATTTAATTGTTCACCTTTTTTATCATTTCATTTTCATTTTCGAATGTAAATCTTTTTTTGTATGTAGATATGTGCATATACGTTTTAAAAATTCATTTTTATTTATTTTTTTTTCTATTTATTCAACACATGCACGGGTACAAGGGGACGCAAATTATACGTCTTTAAACTAATTAAAATAAATTTCCCCAAGTTTAGAAATTATACTTTTTGAACTTTACATTTTGAATAAAAAAAATATGTTGCGTGTTTTTTATTATTGTTGTAACAGAATTTGTTATTATTGGAGTGGCAATTTGTTGAAAAGAAACTATAATGGCGCATGGCGACACATCAAATATAACTGATCAAATTTGCATATGTGTTGGTAATATTTGTTTTACTTGGCACAGCCACACATCAAAATTTAACCTTCAAACTTCATTGTATTGTTGTTGTGAAGAAGAAAAGAACATATGAAGGATTTTGCAACGCAAGTTGTAAAAATCAAACGTGTTTTGATATTCTTCAAACTCACCTCGTCCTATACGTGTGAGTACATTTTTACCAACACATTAACAAAAAAGTCGAGTTTGATCCATTATTTGATGCGTGGCCAGGCAACTTAAGAACATGAATAGTTACGTGTCACTTACGTTAAAAAGGAATATTTGTTAAATACGGAACTTTGTGGAAATTTCTAGGCGGTACGTCGGCGACATGAGGCAGAAATCAGAACGTATACATTTTTTAGTTGATCGACTATGATTTATTAAATTTAATAAGAAAAGTGTGAAACTTAATAAAATACTGGTCACTTATGCGGAGTTAAATTAATTATAAATTAAATTAATTATGAAAACGCCGTAGTCTAGTAGATGGTGGTTCAAACCCCAGGTCAGACATCAAAACGAAAATATGAAAAATATTTCTTCGGGGACTTCCTCTCAGCAGATTTCTGGCAAAAACTCTGAAAGCAAATAAAATTGCCATGAAAAGTTTTTTAATAATCTGTCGTTCGGAGTCGACTTAAAAATGTAGGCCCTGCCACTCATGTATACAATAAACGCACACAACATATGTGGTGTGAGAAACTAGGACGTTGTACAATGGGTCAATTCGACCTCCGGGTACTGTACTTGTCTTAATTGACAATTACACGTTCTCTTACCTAACCTAACCTATCCTCTCAGCAGATTTCTGGCAAAAACTCTGAAAGCAAATAAAATTGCCATGAAAAGTTTCTTAATAATCTGTCGTTCGGAGTCGACTTTAAAATGCAGGCCCCGCCACTCATGTATACAATTAACGCACACAACATAAATGATGTGAGAAGCTAGGTCGTAATCCTGACTGAAGGTTTGTAATGACCAATTATGTACGTATGTATGGAATATATAATAATTAATAATACTAATACTCTACAAGACGCCCATCGTCCCAGTGCTGTTTTATGGCACAGAGACATGTGCTCTATTAAGCACTGACGCAGCAGCCTTGATCGTATTCGAGGGAAAAGTCCTACATAAGATCTTCGGTACAGTGCGAGTTGCCGATGATTTTCGCATCTGATCCAACTGTGAGCTGTATGAGTTCCTCAACGACATAGGCATTGTGCAGCGTATTAACATACAGCGGCTGCACTGGCTCGGCCATGTCGTTCGAATGGAGTAGGATGCTCCGGCGAGACGGGCATTTGATGCGGAAATTTGCGGAAGTCGGCGAAGAGGATGATCTTGTTTGCATTTGGAAGCAGCAAATCGAGGAAGCCCTGTCATTGATTGGTGTGACCAACTATAGTAGGCGCGCAAGAAGCAAAGGCACCTGGAAGGATGTGTTAAGGCAGGCCGAAATCCATTAATCGGGTTGTTGATGGCCAATTAAGTAAGTGAGCAATGGAACATATAAACAACAAAGACAATGTTTGTATTGGAACTCCACCAGACGAAAAAGGAAGTAATTCGTGTTTAGTAAAGCTGCTTTCTTACATCTTTAAGCTCACAAAACACAATAAAAGCCGGAATATTATCGTCAACGCGGAGCAATGGTTATAAGTTTTTCATACAAAAGTTTACTGGATGGTACAGATGCAGATATTGTTAAATTTTTTCAGTATCTAGATGTCTATTTTGTACGTCTAGATATTGTATTTAACAGTCATTTTAATTTAATTTATTTTGTTGCAAGCCTCTAAAAGAAAATTCTCTCTTTTATGTTTCAAATATCAAAGTGATGATATACAATACATGTCCACTCTAGTTATTCAGTTACATTAATTATGTTCAATTTTAATTTTATTTCTCTTTTTTTTTTGGAAATTAATGATCAGTTATGTTTCTAAGAGAAATGTTTTATTCATGTTCATTTGTTTGTTCTTCTTTCATTTTTGGCAAAAGAATTCTTTTCAAGGTTACATTAGTTCTCTACCACTAATTGCTGTTGCTGGACCATATCTATTCGTTTCAATAACGTTTATGGTATTTAATAAAATTCGTACTTACATCTCTAAACTCGCTTAAGGGAAAAAAGAGAAACCGAAAGAATTACATGGTTTTTGTACCGTCAATTTATTTGCCCGCATTTACTCGCGTTACCGTTACCATTAAACGGGTTTATTGCGTGTGTGTGTAATCTTCAATACGGAATTCTTTGAAAATAGGAAAAAATGTAAAGAATTTGTTCGTAAAGAAGATTAAATTTTAATTACATTAGAGAAGACTCATATTAAACATTCACGCTTTCTCGAAAATCGCTTAAGAGAACCCTACTGAGCCATAAGCGACTTTTCTCAATGATTCGTCTGTTTTTTTTTCGTACATAATTGTAAACATTTACAGTTTCATCGTATTTTTCCGACAGATGATAATTGTAAATGGACTTTATTTGGTGAACACGATTTGATGTCGTAAATATTTTTCAATTTTTTCGTTTTCTTGAGTGCATTGATTTCATATCGCCATGTGGATGCGCTGGTTCAGTAAAACCTTTCATTTTTGTTTATCGTTATCGATTGAAAATGTTTTTGTTTTTACTTCTGTTTCATATGAAATTCGATGCGATTCATCATAAGACGACTTTTACTTCTGTTTATTTTTAACGAAAATAAAAAGAAAAGAAAGAAAACGCAGTTATTTACGTTCAATAATCAATCCAGATATTATCGATTTCAATATAATCTTTTCTGAACTACGCTAACATGTAGTATTAAAGGGCATAGTACGTTTGTACTAAAGTTTGCAACACTTAAGGGCAATATTACAACTTTAGAGTTCACTTTAACTTTAAAGTTCACTTTAGCTAAAGTTACCTTTAACTTAACCTTTAAAATAATATACATATATATAATATGGCAATTTCAAAGCTGAAGTGAACTTTAAAGTCACCTTTAACTTCTTTTTGTTATTACAACCTACAGTTAAAATAAAGTTAACTTTTTCAAAAAAAAATGACAGTGTCGGAGCAATGTCGATAACACTGCTCAAATTAAACAAGTTTTATCTAAACGCAGTGGCAAAGGCGGGCTTCTTTTATTTGCTGTATTTGCTCACTTCGTTTATATTTGAAGTTGCCGTATTGAAAATAATATATAATATGGCAAGTTCAGACATAAACTTAACTTTAGCTTACCGCTCACTTCTACCTTATCGTCCACTTATAACAATGGAAAACAATTTATGTGCCAGTTAGATTCCTCCTTTTAGTTAACGGCAATTTGTAATAATGGCCCTTAGGGCCATTAAAGCTAGCTTTAACTAAAGTGAACTTTAAAGTTACCTTTAACTTAACATTTAAAATATTATACATGTGTATATATATTATGGCAAGTTCAAAGATAAACTTAACTTTAAATGTTAAAGGCAGGATAATCTTCCCTTTAGCTTAAAGCTCACTTTTATCTTATTGGGTACTCATAATAATGAAATTCAAGTTATCTGCCCGTTAAAATCCTGGCTTTAGTTAATGGCAAGATGTAATAATGGTCCTAGGAATATTATTCTATTCTTAGTATTCATAATATCGATGGAGAAGACCCTTCAACAGAATTGATGTTACCAAAGATTCAATCAAATTTATTTACATCAAGGCAGACGGGCACATTGAAATAATGCCTATGAAGGAATGGTTTCACTAGAGAAGAATTGGGATACTGGATATATATTCGCCTTGTATCACTTTGAACGGATATATTGTGCTGAAGCCAGGGGGAACTTGTTGCTCTAAACATTTATCGACTATTGTGAAACAATAGCTCAGTAGGAAGGGTTGCAGAGATGCTCTGAAGTAATCCTAATGAGGAGACAGGAAGGGGTGTTTAAAGACGGAATACCGAAATAAAAATATATCATTGCATATATGAATAAAGCCGACTTGGCAAATACTTATACGTGCATACATACATATACTTACGTATATATATATGATTGCATTCATATATATATATTTGACTGTCAATATTTGATTGTATTTTTTTAAATGTAGCACAACATTTGATTTCGTCAATGCTGATGATTACCTAAAACGTAACGCTTTCATTTGAACACATTGTGTCCATTCAACTGCTATGATTGTTGTTTACAAATAAACACAAAAACCGAGAATCTGTTTTGTTGTTGCACGTTTTGAAACTCAAGTGCGTTCAAGTGCGTATGTTCCGTGCTACTTGAAAATATTAAAATTGAGTCCACATTTCATTACTGCGATATGAATGGATTTTATTCTTTACTTTTGCCATTCGTTTCAAACAAAATTGTAATAGATTTGGTAAACCTTCAAATTTTGTTTAATTTAGAAAAAAGGGTTGTCAATTTTATTAATGTTTATTTGATTTTGTTGTTGTTGTTGTAATGACGCCGTCCTTATGTAGTGGTTGAGGGTGAGGGTTATTTGGAGTTTATTTTATTCGTTAGGCAGTGACCATATTTTCGAGAAATACAAATAAAACAAAATAAATATCGCTGTACTAAACTGTATTAAATGACAGTAAAAAAAAACTTAAACAAAGGATTCTGTTTTCATACATACATATGTATATGAGGTGCCTCTATTGACTTAACTTCACTGCAAAAAAAAGAATATAACGTCCGTAGCTAACTACACCGAAAGACGCATGGCGACACATCAAACATAGCATATTTGTAGTATTGCTTAGCACAGCAACACATCAAAATTGAACCTTCAAACTTCATTGTATTGTTCTTGTGAAGAAGAAAAGGACATATGAAGGATTTACGCAACGCAAGTTGTAAAAATCAAACGTGTTTTGATATTCTTTTAACTCACCTCGGCCTATACGTGTGAGTATTTCTTATCAACATACATAACATAATTGGCCATTACAACCCTTCAGTCAGTATTACGACCTAGCTTCTCACACCACTTATATTGTGTGTGTTAATGTTATACATGAGTGATGGGACCTACAGTTTAAAGTCGATTCCGAACGACAAATTTTTGAGAAAATTTTCATGGCAATTTTATTTACTCTCAGAGTTTTTTCTAGAAATATGCTGAGAGGAAGTCGCCGAAAAAATATTTTTTCAAATTTCGTTTTGATGGCTGACCTGGGGTTTGAACCGCGGCCGGCCTTATGTCTAATAAGCCAACACACTACCTACTAGACTACGGCTACTGCACTATCTAATTATTGTAGCATTATTCAAGCTCAAATATTGACTATAAAGATTGCAGCCGTACGAATTCGGTATTAGCTTATATCCGAAGACGATTTCCGCATATTTACCGACTTACTGTCGTGGTCATTGGATCTGCCCAGAATGTGTACACCATATCTAAGATTTTCGAAAAATACTGAGTACCTTTAGAGAAGATAGCGACACATTTGACTGTTACCCAGATATGGGTTCCTGGTCACGCACAAACTTTATTAATTTGCAGAAGAAAAATTGAATATGAATGAACTCTCTTGCAGAGAGACCAGACGGATATCGAGCAGACCGAAATGGGTACACATGCAAAACAAAATTTTTGTTAAACCTGATCAGATTTCACTGGCCTCTATGCAAATACAAGTTCAGAATACAACTATTCACTACTTGACATATTTTAATGTTTTTTTTATGATTCTTTGGAAAAACGTAATTTAAAGAAATAAAATATTAAATAATTATTGATTTTGGTAAAACAATTTCTCTTGTAATGAAAAATATCAATTATTTTTATGGACATAAAAAGGAATTCCTTTCTGTAATTTGATATTCTCGGCATGTGTATCGACGACCCTTAGAAATCTCTGCTTATATTGTATTTGTAAAAAAAGAAAAGAAATACTTTCTTCACGATTATCATTTCAGGTACCAAAATATAGACAATAATGCGTTAATAGTTTTGAACTGGCTTGCATTCAATGCGTTGCGTGTGTGTGGTAAATAAAATTGAATAAGAATTTTTTCTTGTTTTTTTATATCGATCAGAAGAAATGAATTGAAAAGAAATTCATATTCCAACGGCAGCTGCATAAATTTCTTTTCTGCTTTAAGGAAACAAAAGCAAACAGCAACGAAATAAATGAAATGAATAAGAAAGAAGGACCAACTCTGAGAATAACGAAATGAAATTGCGTTCTATTACATTACATAGCCCAAGGAAAACTATTAAATTCGATATTGTCGCTGTCCGTCGATATCCTGATCTTTACACGTGATTTGTTTTAAACACGCTTTCCATAGTTAAACATCAGGGCGAATGACCTGCTTAATTTATATGAAGAAACAATAACAGGATCTGTAAGGAAAGGAACAGCTGCTACTTCTGTCTGTTGTCTGTTGAAATTCTTTTCAAATTGAAAAACTCGTCAATCAAATAAAAAATTTTTTGTAAGGACGATGCTTCTCGCCGTCATTAGAAATATTTTCGTTGTCAGAAAATATCAGTTGGTTTTTTTCAATTAAAATGTGCATACATATACTTACAGATGTACATAAATGTATATTATAGTTTTTACATCTAAGATAGATACATATACAGTGGACAGTAAAAGTCTTAGTACGGCAATATATTTTAGCAATTTCATGAATTTTAGTTAAAAGTTTGTATAAAAAAATTAAGGTTTTTATATTTATTTTCTTAATTTATTTCTGTTTTATTATAAAACAAAAGAATTTTTTAATGTTTTACATAAAACAAGAGAAAAATAAGGAAAAGTTTCAGATGACTCCATAGGTACTACCCCCAAGGAGAACCCTGAGTAAATTTAAAATTCAAGGGCCTAATATATGAAAATGTTATCATTTGTATTTAGTAGAATATCCCTTAAGGTCAAACACTCCATTTAAAACCCATTTGGAATTGAATGTACAAGTTTTGTTTACAGTTTTCTGCTGACACCATGAGCAAGTTTTTCGTTTGACTTACGTTTAAGGTTTAGCGACCACGTAACCGTTCTTTCAAATGATCTCCTAAATACTCTCTTGAAGGCATATAGGGATTTTGTGCAAGAGTATTAAGCCTGTGGGGACTTTTTTTGTCAAAATATATTGCCGTACTAAGACTTTTGCTGTCCACTGTATATTAGTATGCGTAGACAAATGTACTCATTGAAGCAGTGAGTTAGGTTAGATTTAATAGCGAAATTACGTTTGCATACATACATACATAATTGAACATTACAACCCTTCAGTCAGGATTACAACCTAGCTTCTCACACCACTTATGTTGTGTGTGTTAATTTTATACATGAGTGGTGGGACCTACAGTTTAATGTCGACCCCGAACGACTGATTTTTTGAGGAACTTTTCATGGCAATTTTATTTACTCTCAGAGTTTTTGCCAAAAATCTGCTGAGAGGAAGTCGCCGAAGAAATACTTTTTGTATTTTGTTTTGATGTCTGGCCTGGGGCTCGAACCCGGGCTTTACGTCTAATAAGCCAACAGACTACCTACTAGGCTACGACGACTACGAAATTACGTTTACCGTATAGTAATAACAACTTTTAATTGGCACCTCTCAGCCATAGCGAGTTTTTTTTTTTATGAAAGTATGAATTTTATTCAAATCGTCTGAATATAAATTCTGGATGCCAAAGAATTTATTTTTCTTCTTAGGTTCCCAAGCGTTTAATAATGACAGAGATGTTCTCAAATATCCTATTGTTCCAGTATCTGCTAAACTCGTTATGAGGTATTTTCAGTCTCCCAACAGATGCACCCAGAGGCCAGTGAAATCTGACCAGTTTTAACGGAAATTTTGTTTTGAATGTACCCATATCGGTATGGTAATTAATAAAGTTTGTGCGTGGAACCAGGAACCCATATCTGGGTAACAGTCAAATGTGTCGCTCTCTTCTCTAAAGATACTCGGCATTTTTCGAAAATCTTAGTTATGATATTCAAATTCTGGTGAGATCTAATGATCTGCTTTACTCTGAAAATCGTCTTTGGATATAAGCTAATACCGGATTCGCACGGCTGACATATTTATAATTAATTACAATACAATTACAAATTATATTCTAATTATATACGAGCGGAGTAACTTGACCATATGCTCGGGTGTAGTGTCACAGACCAGAGTCTCTGGTGGGTATCGACCCCACGACCCTCACGCTAATAGTTTAGCACACTACCCACTAGACTACCAGGGCACCCCAATATTTTAAATTGTATAATGCTGCAGTAATTGAGTACTGCAGTCGTCGTAGGTAGAGTTCAAACCCCCAGGTCAGACATCAAAACAAAAATATTGAAAAAAAAAACATTTCTTCGGCGACTTCCTCTCAACAGATTTCTGGCAAAAACTCTTAAGAGCGAATAAAATTGCCAAGAAAAGTTTCTTAATAAACGTTCGTTCGTTCGGAGACGTGTGAGAAGCTAGGTCGTAATACTGACTGAAAGGTTGTAATGACCAATTATGTACATATGTTTGTATGTATATGTAATCGGGTAGTGCAAGGAACAGTCTTATTAACTACTACTACACAAACAACTATGTTGTGAGATCTGAATCCGTTCTCAAGTCGTTATTAAAAAAAAAACCTATTCGGTATCATCGTTATTACACCACGATCGAAAGCAGATTCAGGTATAAAGTAGCCGATAGGTAGCAAGCAGTATATTATGGAAAAATTTTAATTTCTGATGACTTCGATGTTAGCATTGATAAAAGTAAAGAGTACCTCATATACCGACTAGTATTTCTTTTAAAATGATTTTTTGAAATTAAAAATATTTATTGATTTAATTTCCGCTTAAAATTTCCAACTGCCTTGGATTATTACTTTCTAGACATTTTCTTCTTAGTTATTGCTTTCATGTTACATATTGTGAACTGTATTTGAACAAAAGTAATGTCAACGTCTTTAGGTAGACACTAACAATAGTAAAGTGCTAGCATCTGTCTCTGAGAGTAACACTTATTTGGATCACTTCGTTTTATCATTTTTTAAAGCCTAAACTCCCCTATCGAAAACTAAAACACAAATTGATGAAACATTTAATGTACATACAGGCTATGATGTAACATCTGTCCAGAAGACAACGCAAAATGGCACGAACGTGTATCATAAAGCCAGTAAATGTAAAACCCCAGTAAAGTATTCAATGCAATGACTTTCAATTTTCTATTGTTTAGCTGCGGTTAAAGGTGCTGGACAAACTAGTGTGATACTCTTAATATTGAAAGGAAATGTTTTGTCTTACAAATGTAAACAAGAACAAAAACATTTTAAGAAAGAATTTCTTTTGTTTTTATTTTTGTAATAGTTTGTTTAAATACTATACTAACAGATATTTCGTGTTCGTTTAAATTCAGTGCAACTTCAAAATACATATCTCAGGAAGACCAAAAAAAGAAAAATTCTTAAAACTCGTTTGGTCTCATTTTCTCCACTCCATTGCCAACGTGCGTCTGTCTGTCTGTCTGTCTGGCTGACTTTTCGTTATAAATTATAAGACTTCATTTGGATCATTAAACCTTATGCTGTAGAATCAGCAAAAAGTAAAACTTGTCGTAACCATAATTTGACAAATCTTAGTGCTTCTATTAAGAGACTCTGGTAAAAGATTTTTAATTCAAATGAATGTATCGATCGTTCGTTCGTTCGATTTGTTTGAATTTATCGTAGTTAATTTATTTTTTTCATTCCTTCATGAAATGTTTAACAGATGTTTTCTATTTACTTGTTTAGTTTAGTTTCGCATTTTTTTATTTTTTCTTGGTTTTACTTACAAACCACAAAGTATTCATGTTGTTTTATAAAGTGTAATTGAAGCTGCTTTAACCATTTGTATTGGAATAGCTTGATTCAAATTGAAGTGAAATCTCCAATATAAACCATGGATATTGTAGAATAATCCGTAGAGCACTGAGGGTAGTTTCGCAACAGTAGATCTTGTACTGGCCATACCAGCCACCTCAGATTGGTTAAAGGACAGGCTTACGATTGATCATAAAACCATATGGTGTTGTAAAGTATTATCATTGAAAGTGTAAGTGAAACCCTAAAGGCTGCCAAAGACTTAGGCTACGCATAGAAAGAACGTTGAGGCGACAAACATTGCAGATATTTGGGCAATTCACACGACTTTGTAGCGTGTATGTTGTATTGAATACCCATTTTGTTTGTGAACGCTCAATGCTATGTTGTATTGTATATTTCGTATTCCAAACGTCAAAAAGTGATAAGAAGAAATTTATAATTTGATTTTCAAGCAACAAAATGAAAAATATTATGGAAGAAAGTAAATTAATTAATTCTCTGTACGAAAAATATAATTTTGATATGTCAATTGTTGTTTCAAGTTACATAGAAAATTTTTGTATTTTTATTCTTCTTCTTCATTACTGGCATTTACATAAACTGATAGCACGAAACCAATACAACTTCCAAAAACATATGTGGGTTATTCACCCGACTTTGTATCGTGTATGTTGTATTAAATACATTTGTTTGTTTGTGAACGCTCAATGCTACGCTGTATTGTGTATCTCGTGTCATTCAAACAATTTGATAGCCCGAAACCAACACAACTTTTTAAAAACATATGAAAACATATACACATTTTTTTTTCATTCACACAATTTGATAGCACGAAACCAATACAACTTTTAAAAACATATGGAAAAAATGTGTATAAGTGTATCGGATTTTTATATGGAAAATATCAACAACAATCATACACTGTTGTATTTTCGTCCAACAATACACGCAATGCAAGGGCTTGTGTGAATTGCTCAATTATGTTAAGAATATCAGTCCCTGATTACATACATAGTCAGGATTACGACCCAGTTTCTCATACCACTTACGTTGTGTACGTTAATTTTTATACATGAGTTACGGGACCTACAGTTTAAAGTCGACTCCGAACGACAGATTTTTGAGAAACTTTTCATTGCAATTTTTATTTTACTCTCAGAGTTTTTGCCAGAAATCTGCTGAGAGGAAGTCGCCAAAGAAACATTTTTTCATATTTTCGTTTTGATGACTGACCTGGGATTTGAACCGTGGCCTTACGACTAATAAGCCAACACACTACCTACTAGACCACGGCGGCTTCAGTTCCTGATTAATTTAGAGTAAATAAGATTGAGAGTAAATAAGATTGCCATGAAAAGTTTCTCAAAAATCTGTCGTTCGGAATCGACTTTAAACTGTAGGTCCCGCCACTCATATGTAAAAATTAACGCTCACAACATCAGCGGTGTGAGAAGCTAGGTCGTAATCCCGACTGAAGGGTTGTAATGACCAATTATGTATGTATGTATGTGTCTTTCTACATGAAACTGTTACTGACAAACGTCTGTACCCTGTCCATTTAAAGGCTAATTAAGTCCTATTTCCATATGTCACATATGAATGTGTGGATCCCATAAGCAACTACAATTATTAAATGACACTACAGTACAGTATATTGTGCTTATGCTACTAATCGATAAGATGTCAAATGATTGCCCTGCAATTAAATGATTTTATGTAATATCGATCGCATGGATCATTTCATCAAAATTTCTTTTCAATTTTACAATTTGACTGAAGCTCTCACATTGTACGAGTATAACAAGTGTGTGTTGATTATATTGTGTGATATTTTCATCGTATAAACAAATTGTAATAAAAAATATTTAAGTATGCTTGATAAGCATGCAAGAGAACCATAAAATTGTCTGTGTACGATTACAAAGCCCTCTGAACTTTTTCAATTTTCAATTTAATTATGCACTTAAAAGTTTTATGAGCATTTTCGAGAGATTTTAATTCTTCCCCTCATAATTAAACAGAAGCTTTTTTTTTCCTAAAAAATATTCTTTTTTCTTAAAAAATATGCTGTTTTATGTTTCAAATGCCAGCCTATAGTCTTAAAATAAAAATGTTTTTAATTTTACATAAATTGTTGAATTTTTTTTATTGAAAAATATTTTTCTTTTTTATAATGATGAATGGATGTATGGATCGATGTATGCTTAGACAGATAGACTCTTAGACTCTTAAGACAATTCTATTTGCTTATGCGTATGAAACAATAACCGCCTGTCTGCATGCAAGTTTTCTTTTGTTTGCAACTAAAAAATGTATGTCAGTGTGACAGATTGATAACACCAATAAGTCTGTCATTTTGAAAGCTGCGCAATATTAAATACTCCACTCCACATTATTCTGGCGATCTGAGACTGCTTGTCTGTCTTAACAAATTTAATTAAAAATCTTAAGTAGATTTATTCATCATTTACTATGTGGTTTGTTCATCATATCACATACATACATACATAATCGATTATAACATGGCAATAATAAATTTCAATATAAGCTATTAAATTGAGATTTTCATAATTTTAAATTAAATTTGGTTTAAAATATTTTACTTAACAAGTTCATTATAATCAAAGCTTAAGGCAATGTCCCTCTTAAAGGCAACTTACGGTTAACAAAAGTAGTAATGAAATGTGACTCAAGGAGATACTTTTTTATATCATGATACACCATGATACGCAAGCTTGTATATCATATACAAGTGAAGTCGCCGTAATCTAGTAGATAGTGTGTTGGCTTATTAGACGTGAGGCCTCGTTTCAAACCCCAGGTCAGGCATCAAAACGAAATATGACAAAATATTGCTTCGGCGACTTCCTCTCAGCAGATTTCTGGCAAAAACTCCGAGAGAAAATAAAAAGTTTCTTAAAAATCTGTCGTTCGGAGACGACTTTAAACTGAAGGTGCCACCACTCATGTAAAAAAATTAACGCACATAACATAAGTAATGCAATTAATTTGCAGTATCATGTTATAATCGGTTCATAAAGTTGAATGTATACTTCATGTCACCTAATGGTGTACCTCTAATTCTACACTAAACCAAACGAACGATTAGTGGAATTATTCGATAATTAAAAGTTAGGTTAGGTTCCTTTAAAGGAATAGATCCCACTTGGGCCTATTGTGATACCATCAATCAAACATTCCATAGAGGAAACCAATTCTTGAATTTACTACACATGTTTTCAGGGGTTTTCTTGCCAGAGCTCGGACTGATGTAATTTATACTGATTTCAGTAAAGCTTTTGATAGTGTTGATCATAGAATTTTGCTTCTTAAACTTTCATTAATCGGTATTCCTGATATTATTCATCGTTGGCTAGACTCCTTCCTACCTCTCCTTTAGGACTCACAGGGTATTGTTTAGGAATGTATTGTCTAAAACTGTATATGTTACTACCCTGTGGAACACCAGGGTACCCATTGGTATTTTTATTGTTTCTTAATCTTAATCTTCCTTGTGCTATTTCTGATTGTAATATTCTGATGTATGCTGACGACGTTAAATTATTTTATACTTTTGATGATGATCATGGTCATGCTGTTCTTCAGCGAAATTTTGATTTGTTTGTAACTTGGTGCAGAATTAATTTAAAGGATCTTAACTTGAAGAAATGTAAATGCATGGTTTTCTCTCGCGGGGGCGTAATTTCGTCCACTTATGTGATTAACTCTTCCCCTTTGGAAACTGTGGCTACATTTCTTGATTTGGGAGTATTATTGGATATGAAATTGTCTTTTATTGATCATATTAGTATGATGATTGGCAAAGCTCGGGCTGTTCTTGGTTTTGTGAAAAGATAGGCTAGGGAATTCATTGATCCTTATATAACAAGACTGCTATACATTTCACTTGTTAGACCTATTTTGGAGTATGCGTCTATTACTTGGAATGCATACTATCGTTGTCATAGTGATTATATTATATTCTGTTTACTTGGCTTAGGATGGGATTGTGCCAATGGGTTTCCGTCATATGTGGCTAGATTAGGTTTGATAAAACTTCCAACTTTAGAACGTAGAAGGGCTGTTTTAGGGGTTTGTTTTGTTTTTAATCTGATTAAAGGTGATATCGATTCTGAGTTTTTGCTTTGTAACCTGAATTTTAGTATTCCAGCAAGATTTTCACGGCACTATCGTCCTCTTTCTTTAGATTTTTATAAAACGCACTATGGATGTAATTTTCCTTTTCGTAGATTATGTAACGAAGTTATCTTATATTATGATTTTATTGATTTTAATTGTAGTGTTTGTAATATAAAACGTAGCTTATATGCTTATTAATTTGTAAATTATTATATTAAAAATGTATTTTCGTTCTTGTCATAGGTATGTAGTTCCTATTTATTGTTACTTTATTCAGTTTGTGATTAAGTTCTGTAGCTGATTTATGTTCTCGTTGCCATTAATTTTCCCTTATCCGCTACAGTCCGGACTGTAGTGTGTACGTGTCCCTACGTAATGGGGACGAGCCTTACGCGGTCGGGTGAGGGTGGATTAATGTGAGGCCGGGGACGTTGGAAAAAAAAAAATTTTGCAATCCTTATATTAGAGAACTTGATCAAAAATGCCAGTAAATGAGAGGACAAACATTTTCGTTTCTTTGTGATAAGAACAGGGCACTGACAGATGAGGTAAATTACGGTGTCTCTTCATCCTTCTAATACCCACAGCTCCTAGAGAAGTCATTTGTCGGAATGTCAAGTGTTTCGTCATGCCTAGCAAAAGAACAGTGTGCGATGGATGACCATTTAAGGCAGAATTTATTTCATTCACTTTCTAGTTTCCAGTTTTCATTGTGTATGTAATGCGGCAATATTGAAAGTTCTTTAACTTACCTCTTCATAGGTGTTTTCTCGAGAACCAGAATATATGGAACTCTCGGCAATGGAATGACGAAACATTTCGCTAAAAAAAAAAGAGAAAATTTTTTTTTAAATGTTTATAATGAAATCGCTTTCTAAATAGAACTCTTTTTAGCATTTTATTTGATTTGATTTGATTTCTTGATTTAATTTTTTTATTGTTTTTATTTTTTTTTATTTTTAAACATATTTATCTTTGTGAAATAAATTCACACATTAATGGTTACAAATCCAAAATTAGTTTTAAGCCATTAAAAATTAAGTGGTTTAAATAAAATACGTAGGCCGTTTGATAATTAACACTATTGCTTATACATACATACATACATACATAAAATATGCAAATGTATGCTAAACAAAACCGAAATAATATGCAATGAAATTTTAGGTGCGTAGTGTATTTAATTTTTATAATCTTCTTCAAGTGTAACTGCTGTTTGGTAGGCGTTAAAAACTGTCAAGTTAAATTAATGAAAAGTTTTCATTAAAACAGTAATTATGTTAAGAATTCAGCG
Organism: Sarcophaga variegata; assembly: GCA_932273835.1. Taxonomy (NCBI): domain Eukaryota; kingdom Metazoa; phylum Arthropoda; class Insecta; order Diptera; family Sarcophagidae; genus Sarcophaga; species Sarcophaga variegata. The sequence continues at coordinate 116,987,655 of OW026361.1, forward strand.
TAAATTCTTTTCCATTTTTTTTTTTTTTGGCAATAAGCGACTCAATTTAAAAACGTAATAAAGCTTGTTATTAAGAAAATAAATTTAATGCAAACAAATAAAAATAATTGGGCAATTCACACAAGCCCTTGTATCGTTGTATTGCGTGTATTGTTGGACGAAAATACAACAGTGTATGCTTGTTGTTGATAATTTTCATATAAAAATCCGATACACTTATACACATTTTTTTCATATGTTTTTAAAAGTTGTATTGATGTCGTGCTATCAGTTTATGTAAATGCCAGTAATCAAGAAGAAGAATAAAAATACAAAATATTTTCTATGTAACTTGAGGGGCAACAATTAACATTTCAAAATTATAATTCTTTGCACAAATAATTAATTAATTTATAAATATGTACTGGTGTTCTTCTTATCACTTTTTGACGTTGGGAATACGAAATACCGGAATTCGTCGTAGTCTAGTAGGTAGTGTGTTGGCTTATTAGACATAAAGCCAGGGTTCGAGCCTCAGGCCAGACATCAAGACAAAATACAAAAAGTATTTCTTCGGCAACTTCTTCTCAGCAGATTTCTGGCAAAAACTCTGAGAGTAAATACAATTGCCATGAAAAGTTTCTCAAAAATCTTGTTTGTCGTTGTTGACATTTGAGTTGTCAAATATTAACAAAAAGTGTTCGGTTAATTGTAATATCAATATTATAACAATTTGCTTATTTATTGCGCAATTATTAATTGAAACTTTATGTGAAACATTGAGCTCAATAATGGCGTTTATTGTGATTTACGCAATAAGGTGCATATCTGAACATAGTATAAAGCTGAGACATACAAGGGCGATCAATAAGTTTTCTTTACAATTTTGTATTCCCTCCAAAAGATAAGATTTCTTGTGATGATAAAACTAGATGTGATATCGAGATTATTTAATCATCGAATGGAAATCTCTTTCCACCGCGTGATTTCTTTAGATTTGTAAACAAGAGTAGGGCGTATACCCCATATGTGTGCACCCTATAATTGTCCTGGTGCAAAAGAATTTTATCTAGACAAACCGTGTTCAATTTTACTTGTAAGTTTTTTTTCTGATGTTCGTAAGAGACTGTTTTTGTTTGCCTTGATAATTGACCCACGTACATATCTAATTTATTACATTGTAATACTATTGTATTCATTAGAGATTTTCATAATATTTACCTTAAACGCTGGCAGGGTGTAGGTGCCACTGACGATATGTGTGTCCTTGAATCGTTTATATTGTTGTTGTTACCGCTTAAGTTCATATTAGAACAAGAGTGACGAATTTTAGTCGTGTGGCTCGTAGGCAAACAAGATATAGCCGATGATGATGATGATGAGGTTGTTATTGTCGATGACATGGATGGTGGTAGTGGTGGCAATGGTAAGATTTGCTTCTGATTATAAGACATTGTTGAAGTTGACATTTTTCTTTTACAAGTTCTCTGTTTAGTAGCGTTTAAGTTAAATCTGAAATTAAATTAATTACCAGTTGTTACCACTTTACACACACACACGAACACACAAACACAAACACACTTATTTAGTCACCAGCCATATATGGTTACGAAATGAATTCTTTGTATAAATTTCGCTTTAAGTTTTCTCTAAACTTGTAAATTAGTTTTTCGAAATCGTGTGGTTGTTGTGGCTAAGTTTTATTAGTTTTTTATTTTCTATTCTTGTTTTTTTTTTTTTTTTAATTAATGTCTTATGATAATGAAAACACACAAGCACACATTTATAATTTTTCGCACGATTTATTTGATATTTTATTTATGATTTCTTGGGTTTTTATTTTTATTTTCGTTTTCGGTTTTTTTTTTTAAATTTTATATTTTAATAAATAATTTATTATTGTAGTTGTTGTTGCTGTATTTTTTTTCCAATAATTTTTACCGTAAAAGGAAATTCTAAAAATGGCATAAATTGTGATCACAACATACGTTTGTTTTAAAAGCAAATTCACTTTTTTTTATTTCGATTTTCATTAAACGAGGGTCAATGCATATTTTTACTTACAAAACCTTGTTTGTATTGTATTTACTTTTGCTTTTATAATAAGTTTTTCAATTATTTTGATCAATTTTTATCACCGCCTAACATCTGCCACTTGTTGTCCAACCGATAGATCAAATCTGTCAAAGCTGTTTAAATGTCATAATTTCATAATTTTGTATTTTCTTTTTTTAAATTTGTTTCTTTGTTGTTGTATTATGAAATCGAGAGGAAAAACAGTATCAATTGCTGGCAGCAGTTTGTTGTTATTATTTGTGTTACTGAGATTGAAATCTTAGATTGATTATGATCACACCGGGATACGTCAGCACTTGGCAAGTGGACAATTAGTTCTATACGTCAATACACTACAGGAAGCCGCTTTCATAAAAATTATTGGCGTAACCATCATCATCATCATTATCTTCATCAACAACAAACATACTTGCAACAATATCATCAACAACAACAACAACAATTACAATATATTTAATAAAGAAGAAAACAAAAAAAAACAAAAAGAAATAAAATAAAACCAAACAGTACAAACTACGGCAACATTTAATATAGTACGACTACCAATACGATACGATAATGATAATGATGATGATGAATATTGCAAAGTATTGCATAAAGAACAAGCAGACGGAAGAAACATCAACTGATATGTAGTCAGTAGTCAATCAGTCAGCCGGTCAGTCACGTCACTCACTCAGTTATACAGTATAAACCTTCTGTTCTGATACACAATGGCTCATCTGGGTCTTAAAAAATCATCTCATTCTGTTAATGTCACTAAGAATTACTCTGTAAATTGCGTGGATTATCAACCCATTGTGCAAATACTTTATAGTAATTTTTTTAATTTCTTTTTATTTTTCCTTTTGACTAAATGCTAAACGTCTAGAAGCGTAAAACAACTCCAACTACGGTTGGAGAATATGTTTTGAACACAAACAGACACACACAAACACACAAGTTGTAGTCGGATCGCATTGTTGTACATTTTGTATCTGCAACAAGTACTTTAATACTCTCTATCCACACTACTTCTCATCATTTCATAAACACATTGACACATGTGTTATACACTCAAAAAATTATCATCAACTAATCAACGAAAATTTTAGAAGTCACCATAGTCTAGTAGGTGTAGTGTGTTGGCTTATTAGACGCAAAGCCAGGGTTCGAGCCCCAGGCCGGACATCAAAGACAAAATGCAAAAAGTATTTTTCGGCGACTTTCTCTCAGCAGATTTCTGGCAAAAACTCTGAGAGTAAATAAAATTGCCATGAAAAAGTTTCTAAAAAATCTGTCGTTCGGAGTCGACTTTAAAACTGTAGGTCCCACCACTCATGTATAAAATTAGGACACACAACATAAGTGGTGTGAGAAACTAGGACGTTGTACAATGGGTCAATTCGATCTCCGGGTACTGTATTTGTCTTGATTGACAAGTACACGTCCTCTAACCTAACCTAACCTAGCCTAAGGAAAATTTTGGATTTTACTAAGGAGAAATTCTACCTGCTCACATATTACTGGAGTGTAATGTATAAAAAATATTCGAAATATTCGAATATTTATTAACTGAGTTGTGTTTTTCGAGTGTACGGTAACCACAAACCCTTTTTGTTTATACTTGAAACATATTTTTCTTAAATCAGTTTTTTTTTATTTCTTTTACTGGCAATACTGCTGATCATATGTCCTTCTATGGTTGTAAGCTTTGGTATTAATGATACACTTATATGTTGATATTTATTTATATACAAAACTTTAACAGTGATTCCCAAACAGTCATAAACTTATAATGTTTTCTTAGTAGCAAAAAATAAAAGTTAAATGTCTCAATTAAAAGTTAAAACTCGTTTTCATTTACTCAACTCCAAGGCAAGTAAATTTACAGACAATAATATTACGGAGATGGAGGCTGTAACAATTGTTTCAATTGACACACTTCTTGTATGAATTGCTTTCATTTTCCTTATGTGAAATCTTATTTCATAAAATTTCACTTCTGTTCCTAAAGATTGAGGCTCTCTGATCGCACAGAAATATCGTTTGTTATTGTTTTGCAAATCGAATACAAAAAAACAAACTTAAACTTAAAACTTTTCTCTCTCTCTCCAACTCTCCTTGTGCTAATACATACAGTGGACAGCAAAAGTCTTAGTACGGCAATATATTTTAGCAATTTCATGAATTTTAACCAAAAGTTTGTATAAACATTTATAGTTTATGGCTGCCTTCCAAAATGTTAGTTGCTTTGTGTTTGAACAAAGTATCGTGTTTCATAATGCCGCTGTACAAAATATATACAATGTATTCTATTTCAAAACGTCGTCAATGTGTATTTTTAACGCAGTAAAAAAGCAACAGACATCGGATTTATAGTTGATGCATTGTTTGGTTACTTTGCATATCTACATAGTTTATATACAGTAGTAGAACTGCATACAAACTTTGTATTGATACATTTTGGAAGGCAGCCTGTATATTTATTTTATTAATTTATTTCTGTTTTATTATAAAACAATCAATTTTTTAAATAAGGAAAAGTTTCAGATGACGCCATAGGTACTACCCCCAAGAAGAACCTTGAGTAAATTTAAAATTCAAAGGCCTAATATATGAAAATGTTATCGCTTGTATTTAGTAGAATATCCCTTAAGGTCAAACACTCCATTTAACCCCTTTGGAATTTAATGTACTAGTGTTGTCTACAGTTTTCTAGTAAAACCATGAGCAAGTTTTTCGATTGACTTTTGTTTAAGGTTTAGCGATTACGTAAACGTTCTTTCAAATGATCTCCTAAATACTCTCTTGAAGTCATATCGGGATTTTGTGCAAGAGTATTAAGCCTGTGGGGACTTTTTTTGTGAAAATATATTGCCGTACTAAGACTTTTGCTGTCCACTGTACATAGTATCTTCAGAATGGACTACAAGTACATTAATGCCAAAGCAGTAGTAGTAGTAGTCTGCTGCTGTTTAAAATATTTAATCATTATTTTAGTAGTTGTTGCTTCAATAATAGATCTTCACTCGTACTTTAAAAATGAAAGCTTTATTATTATGGGGTCTCTTCTTACAAACTTACAAACGAACTTAAATAAAAAAATAAAGAAAAATATCCACTAAATGAACAAGAAAATACAGAAAAAAAAGGTTTACTAAAGGGGAGCAACCAAAAACGGATTTCAATAGAAGAAATTAAAGAAATCGTAAGGAGAAGGGAGTGATTAAGAAACAAACTTTGGCTAGACAACATTTTTACATCTGGTATTCGTAAACGATTTAATGTAAGAATAGTGCTTGCTCTCTCTGCCTTTTTAACTTCCTTTGCACAATGTTTTTTTCGTTATGAAATGGAAACATAATAAACAAATAATTTTTTTATAATAAAATATTTTAGAATATCGAAAAATTGAATGGAGCAGATAAAATGATCCTAAGCAGAGGTAAAAGCTTTTTTAAATACCTAGACGGCGGCTGAAAGAAGAAAGTGTTGTGTAGTAATCTTAACTGATATATTCAGATATAGTACATGAGTACATTATTGGCCGTTACAGCCGGTTAGTTAGCATTACGGCCAATCCTCTAATACTATCAATACTATTTATGCGTTAAGCTATGCTTTTAGATTAGTTTTATCAAGCTTTTAGCATTCTCAGAGTCCCCGGGCTCACTTTCTATGTAACAAAGCACAAAAGCAGAAGAAACATCTACCAAAAATAAAAGAAAAAGTCCTATCTGAATATGATTTCGCACTTAAAATATCTTGTACGTTTAAAAAAATCATTATGGGCCATTATTACAACTTGCTATTAAAGTTGGGTTTAGTTAAAGGTAACTTTAGCTAAAGGCAAGTTTAAAGTCACCTTTAGCTTAACCTTTAAAATAATGAACATATGTGTATATGATATGGCAAGTACCAAGATAAAGTGAACTTTAAATGTTAAAGGCAGGATGATCTTCCCTTTAGCTAAAGTGAACTTTAAAGTCACCTTTAACTTCTTTTCGTTATTACAACCTACCGATAAAATAAAGTTAACTTTTTTTCAAAAATATGGCAGCGCCGGAGCAATGTCGATAACAGTGCTAAATTGAAAAAAAAAATTTAAAGCAGTGGCAACGACGGGCTTATTTTTTGTGGTGTATTTGCTCATTTTGTTTACATTTGAAGTTGCCATATTGAAAATACTATATAATATGGCAATTTCAAACATAAACTTAACTTCAAAAGTTAAAGGTAGGATGATCCTCCTTAACGCTAACTTCTACCTTATTGTTCACTTATAATAATGAAAAACAATTTATCTGCCCGTTAAAATCCTCCCTTTAGTTAACGGTAAGTTGTAATGATGGTCCTTAGGGTCATTATTACAACTTTCCGTTAAAGTTTAACTTTAGCTAAAGTGAACTTTAAAGTCACCTTTAACTTCACCTTTAAAATAATGTACATATGTGTATATAATACGGCAAGTTCAAAGATAAAGATAACTTTAAAAGTTAAAGGCAGGATAATCTTCCCTTTAGCTTAACGCTCACTTTTATCTTAATGGGTACTCATAATAATGAAATTCAATATATCTGCCCGTTAAAATCCTTCCTTTATTTAAAGGCAAGTTGTAATAATGTTTTGGGCCCTAAATATGACATAATTTATCAATATATTCCATCTGAAATCACAAGCTTATGACAAAGGCCGAATTTTCACACCGTTGTTTAAACTTGACTTTAACAACATAACATCTTTAACATCCGCTTATCTCTCTCTCTCTCTCTCTCTCTCTCTCTACGCTTTTTAACATTTTATCCGTACCTCTCCCTTTAAACCTTTTTAAAGTCACGTTTTATGTTACATAAACAATTCGGTGCATAATTATCTGAACACACTTTGTCTTCTTCTTATTTTTTCTTTTGTTTTTTGTTTCTTCTTTTTTAATCAGAAAAAGAAACAGAAAAAATCATGTTAAGGATGACCAACCAGAAGAATCAAATTACCAGTTTTGCTTTAAAGCATCTTAAGCCTGAAATCAGGTCGTCTTGTGTTTTTAATAACTTATAACCGCATGCACACGATAACTGGAAAAACGGAAGTTCAAAAATTAATTACCCAAGTATTTAAGAGATTTAAGAAAAAGCAACAACAGATACAGAAGCCTTAACAATGTAGCCAGGAATTTTTCAACATCCGGATTTGATTTAATTTTTTGTTTTTTTTAAGTTACAATCAATAAAAATAAAACAAAAAGATGACATAAGAACATGAAACATGTGAACGAAGGAAGAAAAATAAAATCGTTACATCTAAAAGGTTTTGAAGGCTTTCGATTATTATTCCGAATATACATACAAACATAATTGGTCATTACAATCCTTCAGTCAGAATTACGACCTTGTTTCTCACACCACTTATGTTGTGTGTGTTAATTTTATACATGAGTGGCGGGACCTACAGTTTAAAATCCATTCCGAACGACAGATTTTTGAGAAACTTTTCATGGCAATTTTATTTAATCTCAGAGTTTTTGCCAGAAATCTGCTGATCGAGGAAGTCGCCGAAGAATTATTTTTTCATATTTCGTTTTGATCTCTGACCTGGGGTTTGAACCATAGCCTTACGTCTCAAAAGCAAACACACTACCTACTAGACTACGGCGATTTCATAATCATAATTCAATATCAAGCAACAGTGTCATAAATACATAAACTAGGTTATGAATTGTTTCCTAATACTTCGCCTTTAGCCTCGAGAGACTGTTTCCTTTTACTAAACCAAAAGGAAATACTAGGCGGAGAAAGATTTCGAAAAATCTATAGAGTTTAAACGAGTCTATGTTAAATTGTAATGGAAGTTATAAAATTCGCATTCACTCAGAAGCTAAAAGAGGTCTACATGGTCCACCGCAGCTCCTATTTTTCAGAGATTTTCTAAAAGTGTAAAATATCAATAAAATAACTTTTAATTTCAATTTCAAAATGATCAATTTTAAATCAATTTTTCCTCTATTTATTAATATTTTGCTGTACCACCATAGTTATACGACAATTAGATTATTCTTTCCCCCGTTTTCATTTCAAACGTATAGTAGATGATACATTACAAGTGGTTTGTATTAAAGTTTAAACAGTAATATGATCATATGATCAGTTTCAAGCCTGCCAGCCAAGGCAGCCAACCATCTATTTATTCTAACACACGCACGCATTCACAATTTAGCAATTACTCTGTATGTCATGCCGATCATATTCGTACGTATCCATACATACATAGTTTTGTATGTTCATTGTTCGTTATTATTTTAATTACATAATGATCATTATGATTAAATTCATTATTGTAATCAGTTTTAAAAGAATTTATCTCCACTAGATTGTCTGTCCAACTCCAACTGATCCATTACACTCAGCCAACCGAAAAAGTATAGAACATAAAGCATAAAGCATAAAGAAGAAGAAGAAAACCAAAACCAAAATGAAAAGGAATTCAACTGGAGTTTGTTTTGAAAACAAAACAACAAAAAAAGTGGAAAAAATTATAGAAAAACCTCAAGTGTTGGGCTTATGAACCCAGTAGATCCATCATGCTTTACATTTGATTCTCTTATGATTTCGAAACATGAAATGAAGAGTATAAAAAAATGCATATGACCATGCCTGGCCTGTTCGATGCATATAAAATATGTTTTAAATACATAAAAAGGCATATAAACATATGCTATCATACATACAACACACAACACAAGTATGTATGTATGTTAACAAGTATACATAATGGTTTTGAGTTAATGTTGTTACACTTTGTGGTCATCAGAGAGAAATAATTATGGTTGCCATTGCGTCCCGATGCTCTAGAAGTGAGAACATGCAATACGTACGCCACGATTAAATGTAAAAAACTCGTGCTTAATTGTGAATCGAGAGATTCTATTCCCAACTTAAATGATGTGTGTGTGGGTATGTGTGTAAATTATTTTCATTTCTAAAAGCAGTTGTTTCACTTGAGTTGCACGTAAGTTAAGTTTTTTTTTTTATTTTTTATTTTCAATATCTGTGACATAAAAGGCGGTAGAGATAAAATATTTCAATGCTTTAAAAGAGAGACAAATTAAAGATGTACCAATTGATAATTGATATCATCATGTGTAACAATTGAAAATTTCCATCTCAATGTGATGATAAGAGACTGAAATAAGAAATGTTTTATCTAATACGGGGGATTTTTTTCTAAATAATATAATCATTTAATCATTAGTCTGTTCGTATATAAATCATCAATCAATTCACATTGGCACACATTAAATAAATTTTCTTTCTTTTTTAATTAATTATTTACGATTTATTAGTATTTATTACTACTACTACTCTTGCCTTATGCTATTAAACTGAATATTGACCAGAGGTCAGCAATGAGTATTCAAAAAGATGAGTAGAATCGCATCATACTCATAATTTCTGATACTTATACGCGCATTCATACTTATTTTAATATCATGGAATCTCTACTCATATTCTAAGTTTGAAGTACTCATCATATTCATTCACTTAACGACATGTATGATGTTGTTGCTTTCGGCTCCCGTAACTCAACATTTACACGAAGCACAAAATAAGTATGATTCGCGTACGAACACCAAAATACTCACTAGAAGGTTGTGTATTTGCTCTGCTTGCTGCTCAGACTTTTTTGCTTATGTGGCTTTTTTTTTTTTTTGTAAATGTAACAACAACTATAACTGTAAATTTTGAAGAATTATTCGAATCACTCGAATCATTTATAAGTATTATGAATATTTTTCTAAAGTTATGAATCTTTAATGAGTCGGCTTATGAATCAAACATATTTCGAATGGTATGAGTTTGATGTGAACGCTGAATGCATACTCATTGCAACCTGTACTTGTAAATCAACGTTGTAGTGAGTATGAATGAATCAGAGTGCATAGTTAAATTTAAATGTTGTTGACACACTTATATTCAAAATTTCATGAGTGCTTATGAGTAGCGAAAAAACGATTCGTTGCTGATCTCTGCTGAATATTGACCATAGAAATGTAATTAAAATCGCTGTTGGATCACTTTCAATTTATCTTGTAAATTGTGTTGTATATTCGGAAGTCGCCGTAGTCTAGTAGGTAGTGTGTTGGCTTATTAGACGTAAAGTCAGGGTTCAAACCCCAGGCCAGACATCAAGACAAAATACAAAAAGTATTTTCTACGGCGACTTCCTCAGCAGATTTCTGGCAAAAACTCTGAGAGTAAATAATAAAATTGGATGTGTTTGAAAGGAATGCATTCAGCCATTTTGATATTTTATCCCTAAGACGGTCAATAGAAATAAAAATATAACACGGTCTGAAATTTTCCGCCTCGAATAGCACGCTGTTTTACTTACTTAGAGAATTGGTCATTACAGCACTTTATCAGGACCTAGTTTCTGTTGTGTGTGTTAATTTTTTCCAAGAGTCGACTCCGAACTACGGATTTTTGAAAAACGTTTCATGGCAATTTTATTTCCTCTCAGAGTTTTTGCCAAAAGACTGCTGAGAGAAAGTTGATAAAGAAATATTTGTTCATATTTCGCTATGTTGGAGACATCTGGACTTCGGCCTCACGTCTAGTAAGCCAACACTGTATGTATGAGACCACGAGTATTTCACCATTTTAGGATTACCAAAAACGCAGTTGTTTTTGTAGGTAAAATCCAGTACCATTATATTACCAGTACCAGAATATTTTTAATTCATGTTATGATTTGCTTGATGAACTTCTAAAGAAAACGTGCATGAAAACAACGAATAATAATAATTTATTTCCATTACCATTTACACATGTGTACGTATGTACATACGTTCATAAAACAAAAGAGAAAAACTTTTTTTTACGAGAGTCTACTTAAGTGTGAATAAATTTTCCTTTCTTTAAAACTATTTTTATCTGACCATCTGCACATCAGCTGAAGACCCCAGTTAGCGCCACAAACATGTGCAATATTTCTTTTACATTTTATTTAACCATTCGCAACCCAGTTTAATCGGCCATCCATCACTTTATATACATACTCGTACATATGAACATATGTATGTATTTATGCATTTATTCATATGTATGTTTGTATATACTACGTACATAAATTTATTTTGTAAATGAAAAGAGCTGGATTCAGGCAATAAAAACTATTAAATACAATTGTAATGTTCATCAGTAAACAGAAAATTTTAAAACAAATAATCGACTACAAACGAAAGTAAATTTTTTGGAAATGTGTTGAAAGGAAACCGGTGCTAATATTTTTATTATGAAGTTTTATTTTTTTCCAATTTTAGATGTCTAATACGATTGAAGTCGCCGGAGTCTAGTAGGTAGGTTAGTCTCCCAACAGATTCACCCCAAGGCCAGTGAAATCTGATCAGGTTTAATGCAATTTTTGTTTTGCATGTATCCATATCGGACTGGTCGATATCCGTCTGGTATCTCAGCAAGAGAGTTCATTCATATTCAATCTTTCTTTTGCAAATTATTAAAGTGTGAGCGTGGCCAGGAACCCATATCTGGGTAACAGTCAAATGTTTCGCTATCTTCTCTGAAGATACTCCGCATTTTTTGAAAATCTTAGTTATGGTATACACCTTCTGGGGAGGTCTAATGATCTACTTTACTGTCGGTAAATATGCAGAAATCGCCGTTGGATATAAGCTAATACCGAGTTCGTACGGTTGCAATCTTTATAATTAATTACAACACAATTACAAATTATATTCTAATTATATACCAGCGGAGTAACTTGACCATATGCTCGGTGTAGTGTCACAGGCCAGAGTCTCTGGTGGGTATCGACCCCACGACCCTCACGCTAATAGTCTAGCACACTACCCACTAGACTACCAGGGCGCCCCAATATTTTAACTTGAATAATGCTACAGTAATTGAGTACTGTAGTCGTCCTAGGTAGAGTGCTGGCTTATTAGACGTAAGGCCATGGTTCAAACCCCCAGGTCAGAGATCAAAACGAAAATATGAAAAAAAAAATATTTCTTCGGCGACTTCCCCTCAGCAGATTTCTGGCAAAAGCTCTGAGAGTGAAATAAAATTGCCATGCAAAGTTTCTTAGAAAATCTGTCGTTCGGAGTCGACTTTAAACTGTAGGTCTCGCCACTTGTGTATAAAATTAACGCACACAACAGTGTGAGTGGTGCGAGAAGCTAGGCCGTAATCCTGACTGAAGGGTTGTAATGGCCAGTTATTTATGTGTGTATGATTATCAACTTTTCCGATATAATAGACGTGAATTTATAATTTCTACTTAAACATCAATGTTATGTAATGTTCGAAATTTTATTTGAATAACCTCTTCCAGACATATTGATAAACCTTTTTGAATCAACTACATCTCGGTCTATGCTTCCCTGTTTGCTTACATTTACATATTTTTAAAGGAAAGACCTGCTCTTTATTGCCATTACTTTTCAAGTGTATTCTCCTGCCTCTTGTATTTTGAGAGCAAAAAAGAAACTGAAACTGTTTTCAAATTGTAACCAGTTTTTAATAAAATATGAATGAGTCATCATCGTGCATGCACAAGCATGTCATCTACCCGCAGCTAAAATATCATAAAACCATGGGAAAATCATGATATTAAGACACTCAAATTGATGCTTTGATTTTTAATGCGTACATTTGGTTAAGATCCCCAGTGGCCAGTGGTAAAACACCACACCCAGTTGTAGATTGAAATACAAGTGGCGAAAACAAGACAGAACGAAGAAGAAGAAGAAGAAACAAGTGAATTTTTAAACCAGCACAACGTTGAGAGGCAGTAATAGAATGCAGAAATGAATGCAATGAAAACAGGTTTGTTGCTTAAGTCTTTTGTTTTGTTTTTTTTACCGAATTGTGTTCTGTTTGTTCTTGGTTTTGTTTACATTAAAAACGAGTACAAAAAAAAGAAAAAACAAACGAAATGAAATAAAGTTGTGAAATTCAATTCATGAAACTTGTAAACTCTAAAAAAAAAAAAAAAAAACAAACAAAAAAGGCAAATAATTTAAATATTTTATTTTTATTTCTAGACTCTCCTTCTTTTGTTCTGACAATTTGGTCAAATTACAATAAGAAATCAAAAAAATAAAGAAAAGAAAAAATCATCTGAAATGTTTAAGCCACAATTGAAATACTATTTATATGACGAGGTCTGCATACATAATAAACGTGATGATTTTTGGGTGGTTATACATGGAAATGTATTGGATTTAACACAGCTTCTAAATGATCGTTGTGATTCATGGAATAATGTAAAGAGATTTATTGTTTTTTTGTATTAAGAGTTGCTAATTTCATTTACATTTCATTTTGCAAGAATTTGGAATATTTATTGGCTTTTGGTGGCAAAGACCTCTCACATTTTTTCCATTTGAATAATTTGCCCAAAACAGAAACTTCACCCGTGACGGGTAAACCGCGTCTATTATTTCCTCCCATACTAGAGGTGGCTCAGAGTGAATATAAAAAATCGAAAAACATACTATGGAGTCAAGATCCTTTTTATCATATTGGTCGAGTTACACGGCGAGAACGCAAAATACGTATTATAAACACCTTGACGGCCACCACGACTTTCATGAAAGTCTGTGATGAGGATTCGATCTACGAGATACAAAGAAAATACAAGGAGATCTACAATAATCATGCAGGCAGCTATTTGTGGCGTAAATTCTCAAATGGTGTACATAACTTATTACTTACTGCTGGCTTTAGTGTGTGAAAATTCTATCGTATTTTTTGTTTTCTTGTTATATGCAGGGTCAATGTCCTGGTGAATTGATTTTACATGAAACTCTCGATGGTAATGGCTTGATTGAAGAAGAAAATTCCGATATTGAATTACCCGTACCCTCTATTTGGCTATACTATACTGATGACTTGACGCTGGCTTAAATTATTGTCTGCATTCTTTGGAATTTCATTCTTTTCCACCTTATTGTGCGTGTGTGTGTTCACAAATGAAACAAAACAAAACAAAAAAAATACATTTTCTTTAAGATTTTCTCAACTGCCTATACTTACATACGAACATATTTTCCCATAATTTTGTTGATTTTTCTAAAGTTGGCGCTTTTTTTTTCTTTACTTTGCTTTGCTTTGTTGCGTTTATATGTATCTTTTCCAGCGACACATTTTATTCAAATTATATAGAATTTGTTTCTCTTGTTTCTTCGGTAGTTGGATCGGTAGATTGTGATCTTGTCTCTTTTTGTGTTACAATTTTTTTTTTTTTTTTTTGAATTTTATTCTCAGGATTTGTCATGTTTGTTGGCATTTTATTCTGTGTGTTTAATGAGTGGGCGTTGTCTGAACTGCTTTCCATTGTTTTTTGTACTCCCAAAGACTATGAATGACAGTCATATTCGTTCTTGAAAGAAAAATTCAAATTTTTTTCCCCTCAGGTTAAAGAATTGCTTGGCTGGCAATCCAGTGAATGAAAGAAAAGAACGTACACCTGGATAAAGAAAATGAAATGAATTAAACGTGCAACTCAGAGTATTTGCGAGATTATTTTCTGTTTAAAAAAAACAAACTATGTTTGTAAGCATAAAAGTAATAATAAAATTGTAAACGTTAAAGCTCTTTTTTTTTAAACGAATATAATTTAATTTTCTAACTAATCAAACAATTTCTATGTTTATTCTTCAATTTTATTGCCTTTTTTATAATTCAATAGTAATTCAATAACATTTAAATTAAGTACTGACCACTTAGTAATTAATTTTTATCTTAAGGAATTTATATTTCCCTTTTGGGTTGAGCATTTAATGCGTTTTCTTACTTCCTAATTTGGTTCCGCTAGTCAATTGAAAACAAATTTATTAAAGTGTTGTGCCTAAAGTAGGTTCACGGAAAAAAGATAACAAAAAATAAAAGAAAATAAAATCTTAAACACGGCATTAGGCTAGAATTTTTAAAGACTTCTCTTTTAGTTAAAAATTCAACTTAATTTTTAAAGCAAAAATAAGTTTGCGAGTATAATTTCACGGTGCAACAGTCAAAATACACCCAGCTAATGACAGCTAGTGTAGGTTGTGAGTTTTGTTGAGTAGAACTTAAAAATATTTTTTTTTATATACTTCGAACCCTCCAAACTTGTTTTTTTTGACAAAAACTTTTTTGTTTGGACTTTACGCACAAAATTATTGATTATCCAAATATTTTTTAATCTATTTTCAAAGTCCAAAGTTTTTTGAAACGGGAACAGATGCGCCTTTAAAATGGTATACATAAGCATATGGTTCAAGTTTACATGTTATGAGTTTTGGTCGGGTAAACTTGGAAAATATGATTATCTTTCTCAGTTATTCAAGTTTAACTATTCTTAATTGCAAAACTTAATTAAAAAATATAAAATAAATGATGACGTTCTAAAAGTACATTATCTTGTGAAGAGTTTGACACATCGTTTGATCAAATCGGATTTGATCAATTACCGTAGTTATTATATAAATAGTATAACAGTCATGTTATATTTTATATATATGTCATCTTATCAAATGAACTATCAGTTCAAAAATTTTCAAAAGTTTTGATGTTTGCACGACTACCAGAAGTCGGCTAATATTTGTGTTTTTTGCAAATATTATTATTTCTCTATGCGCAAACATTGGCCAACTTCTGGTGGTCGCTCAAACGTGAAATTGACACATTTTGTGATAAACAATCAAGATCCATTAAAAATTCTGAAAATTCTTGAACTAAAAGTTCATTTGAAAAAATATACGTATGAAAAATATAACTTGACTGCTGGACTCTTTAAATAATAACTACGGTAATTTTTGTCAGTCTTAATCAAGCGAAGTGTCAAACTCTTCACAAGTTAATACACTTTCAGAATATCATCACTTATTTTATATTTTTTAATTAAAGTTTGCTACTATGGACGGACAAACTTGAAAAAATATGAAAAAAATTCGCATTTGCCAAGTTTACCTCGTCAAACCCCATAGCATATTAAGTCAAATAATATATATGGGCAATTTCGTGTCATGGACCCAATTTTTAAATGTCTTCCGATTTGGATGAAATTTGCACCAAGGTTATTACTATTGGGTAGTAGGCCAGACACAAATCCAATCCAATATCCTTGGTGCAATTTTCATCCAAATCGGAAGACATCGATTTTAAAAATTGAGTCACTTGACACGAAATTGCCCATATGTGTATATCCTTTTAAACGCCCATCCCTCTCATTTCTAACAGGCTTTAAATTTTAGACATCGGTTCAGAAATGCTAGTGTAATCAATAAATTTGTGCGTAAAATCTAAAAAAACAGTTTTTGTCAAATAAAACAAGTTTGAAGGGTTCAAGAAATATAAAAAAAGTATCCTTGAGTTCTACTCAACAAAACTCACAACCTACACTATGTTATGAGAAAGAAAAATTTCATAATATTTGCATAGCTTGCAGAAAAGAAACCTTTCTGCTGACCTTCCGTTTTTTGTTTGTCGTTGTTTTGTTTTTGTTTGTTGTTGACGTTTGAGTTGTCAAATATCAATAGAAAGTGTTCGGAAAATTGTAATATGCTCACTGAACGTACTTATTTATGACAGTGCTGTATTTGAAGTTTTAATCAATATTATAACAATTTATGAATTTATTGAGCAATAATTAATTGACATTTTATATGAAATATTGAGATCAATATTGGCGTTTATTGCGATTTTCTCAATATACGTGCATGTCTGAACATAGTATTATTACTGTGTTCATTTCTTATAGAACAGAAAACAGTAATTTCTTATAGAACTGTCAAAATTCATTAAAAAATAACTCGTAATTACAAAATGATAATTTTACATTTAAATCATTAGCCTTTAAAGTCGTTGTTAAAAATATTGAAAACATTTTTGTTTGATTACCACGAGTGTGAGGCTACAGTTTCCAGTTGAACATGCCAACTATAGATTATTTTGATTAAGGTGTTTAGTTTCAAAATATAATGAAGAACATAATAGAGGATCTCATAGTTTTCAATTTCATTTAAAAACCAAGAGTAAAATTACTCCGTATACATACTTTACATTGTAATGAAAATTATATTTCATATACGTACATAAGCAATTTGAATTTGTTTTTTTTTTCTGTTTATTATTGTATTAAACTGTCATTGTCAATAAAATGGTTGTGACATCAAGACCAGAGTCACGTCTCTGCGGTCATATTGCCGGACATGGACAACGGATCTTTTTAAGGCAACAATAATTGTTTTTTTTTTGTCATTCAATAATTTTAATCGAAATGTTAACGAAAAGAATCAAAAATTTAATATAAAAAAGAAGGAAAAAAATACAATAATAATGCCAAAGAATATTAAATGAAGTGTTAATTTTAGTATTTTAATTTTAATTGTAGAAAAAGAAAGAAACGCCAATACAAACAGATACAGAAAGAAAAAAGAAAAAGTATTTCTATGTTTTATGGTTGTCCACTGCTGTCACTGCTGGCTCTCTGCTACGGACCATTAACGGAAGTCATTCCGAGTTATGCTAAAGTTTGCCTTATTTGAATTTAAAAAGCTGCACCTAAACCACCTAAAAACGTCCATAAACAAAGGTAAAAAAATTGAAAACAACTTCCTTTTGCTGACTAGCTGACTGACTTCTTCTTTTCAATATTTTTAATTGTTGTTGCGCTCGTTTTATTGTTACTTTGTTGGCATTTGAATATGTATAGAAATGACCTTCATTTCAAGCAACTTAAATTTTTCACTTTGAAATGTTTGTTTTTTTTATCATCTTTTATAGAAAGCGAATCAGATTTTCACATTTATTTGCATATTTCGTTCATAAAGTCAGTTTAGCAGTTGATTTAAATCCTCCATAAAATTGTATGAAATATAAACAGACGACTTGCATATCATTTCTTGAACTCTATTAAAAGTTGTCGACATTTTAAAAACTTCCGTTGGATTTTTTTATTCAAAATTATTTTAAAAAAATTAAAAACAAAAAGACATGTTTTCTTTGTTCCTGTGTATTATTTATAATATTTTTTTATTTTCGTTTTAATTTAAAAAAATAAAAATATCATTAACATTTAACATTCCCAGGCACTTTTGTTACGCATTCTTTTGCGGGAAAAAGTTTTCATTATATTTTCCGTTTTAATTTGGTTTTTTTCTTCTGCATTTATTGTTAAAACATTCCAATGTTTGCGTGTTGAATTTTGAAAACATTTTAGTGGGAAGTAAAATAAATTATCTTCTTCTTTTTCTATTTTTTTTCTAATTTTTCTTATTATTTATTATAATTTTTGTGTAGACTTTTCACATTATATGCCACTAAATTTGATATGTGCGGCTAATTAATGTTTAGATGACATACAATACAAATTCCTGGTTTTTATTACCGCAATGCTGATGGAAATGATACTAATTTATTAAAATCCCAATTGTTGTTATAAATTTATTAACTTTAAAGCAATTATACCTTAAACTGAAGAATAATTAATTATTAGTGCACTATTCTGAAAGGTAAAACTCCTTAGTGATAGTAAAGTCCTGTGCCGTGTATATATAACGGGTGAATTTTTAGCTATTATCTTTTTGGCAACACTGGTTTAAACAGCACGTTTCGTGTTTTGTTTCACTGTAAAACATCTTCAGTTTGGTCTATAATTTAACCATGAATCGTCTTACAAACGAACAACGCTTGCAAATCATTGAATTTTATTATCGAAATGGGCACTTGGAAAGTTGGCCGAAGATCCACTTCTTTATCAAAAAATTGTGTTCAGCGACGAAGCTCATTTTTGGCTCAATGGATACGTAAATAAGCGGAATTGCCGATTTTGGAGTGAAGATCAGCCAGAAGTATTGCAAAAGCTACCAATGCATCCAGAAAAAGTCACAGTTTGGTGCGGTTTATGGGCTGGTGGCATCATTGGACCGTACTTCTTCAAAGATGCTGCGAATCGTAACGTAACTGTGAATGGTGAGTGCTACCGTGAGATGATATCCAACTTTTTTTTTGCCCAAAATGCAAGAGCTTGACTTGCATGACATGCGGTTTCAACACATGCCACACAGCACGCGTAACAATATAATAACGTATTATTTCACGTTCGTGACCGGTCAATTGACCGCCTAGATCGTGCGATTTAACGCCTTTAGACTATTTTTTGTGGGGCTATCTTAAATAAAAATAAAAAAATGTCTATACAGACAAGCCCGCTTCAATTGACGCATTGGAAGAAAACATTGAAGCATTTATTCGTGAGATACCGGCCGAAATGTTGGAAAGAGTATGCCAAAATTGGACTAAGCGGATGCACCATTTGAGGCGCAGTCGCGGTCAACATTTGCATGAAATAATCTTCAAACATTAAATTATATGGACCGTACTATCGATTCAAATAAAGATTTCATGCATTTTTCTGAATTTTATGGTTTTTTTTTTTAAATTTTCCTATAGCTTTTAAAAAATCACCCATTACATGCGTTAAAACCATCTTTTTTGACCGGAAAACTAAGCACAAACACTTTTACCCTCTATACCTGTGTGACATAAAATTTTGATCGTTAACAATGTGATAAAAATCTTTTTAATTTTTGAATACAGCTCTCATATTTGGAATACCCACCTATTCCAAAGGCAATAGCTTGCTTTTCTACATTCTAACAATAATTTTGTTCACTCAATATTATATACATACATACATATTGTTACGAAAATGAAAAATCTACATACTGGTGTTTTACTTTTACATCACTTAACATTAAAATTATAAACAAAAGCTACAAAAACAAAACAATCCAGTAAACAAGCCTGTTTACAAATTATCGTACTGCTTAATATAACAACAAACACTAGCATTAAAAAAATGGTAAACAAGTAAACAAAAATTCACAAACACCAGTACAAGAATAAACGTAAACAAAATATAACAACAACAACGATGTTTACACTTATAGAGATTTCGAGAAGGCAAAGTTACGAACGTTCGCCTTCAAGAACATTCATCACGCTGTTTATCCTGCCATATAAAAGGCAAGGCAAAGCAGGCGAGTGAGTTAGTGAACTTCAGTCAGTCTTGTGTAAAGACGCGGTGCGTTTGAAGGGAATAATCGTGGCTTAAAGATCTGTCGAATAATTGTCTAGCAATTGTTATTGTTTTTGCCAAGTGTATAAACAGAGGAATGAACGTTGCCGTGGTCTAGTAGGTAGTGTATTGGCTTATTAGACGAAAAGCCAGGGTTCAAGCCCTAGGCCAGACATCAGAATAAAATACAAAAAGTATTTCTTCGGCGACTTCCTCTCAGCAGATTTCTGGAAAAAATCTGCCAGTAAATAAAATTGCCATGAAAAATCTGTCGTTCGGAGTCGACTTTAAACTGTAGGTCCTGTCACTCTTGGATAAAATTAAAGTACACA
Source organism: Sarcophaga variegata (assembly GCA_932273835.1). NCBI lineage: Eukaryota > Metazoa > Arthropoda > Insecta > Diptera > Sarcophagidae > Sarcophaga > Sarcophaga variegata. Next base: position 117,008,102 of record OW026361.1, read on the forward strand.
ACATAAGTGGTGTGAGAAACTAGGTCGTAATCCTGACTGAAGGTTGTAAAGACAAATTATGTATGTATAAACAGAGGAATAACAAAGAAAAGCAATTTTTGTTGTTTACATTAAGTTGTGAACACTGGCACACAGAATTGTGAGAATAATAAAGAATCTTAATCACAAATTAATTTTTATTTTATTTGCAATCTACGTGCTCATATTTTAAACGTTTTTAAAAGAAAAAAACGTAACAATATGATTACATAAGTTGTTCACTCAACTCAACGGATTTGCATTTTATAACAACTGAATGCTGAAGAGTGTGTGGGAAATTGTTGTATGATTTAAACTCTTTTGTTGCAATATAAATACACAGTACATACACACATTCATTTCTTCATTCATCTCTTAATCCATTCATTCATATATTCACGTAAATAAATTCAATAATGAGCTGATATTATCCTCAACTCATTAGTCATTAAAGACCTTACATTCCTTTAATCATATTTCGTTGTTGCTTTACAAACTAAATGCAAAAACAAAAACTTCAATTAAAGGCTGTATTTTGCATATTTATTTTCAGAGTTTCTCATTTTTTAAAATAAATTTCCATTCACTTTATACAATGAAATTACCGCATAGGATCACTGATAACAGTTGCGTACATAATTCTGTGATTTCATTACAAATAAATAAAAGAATTGAGAAGAAAAAATAAAAGAAATATTTGCAAAATAAGTCGCCATTTAAACACAAAATTTCAACAATTCTTATGTAATCAAAGTCTTTTAAAATTCTCACACTGCTTTGTTAGTTGACAACATCATTTATTTTCTAAAAGTCATCTTCTTTCCCATTTGAAATAATTAACAAAAATTTATTGAGCATTATAATGATTTACAATGAAATTTCAAAAGAAATCATTCTCATTACATTTGTAACAAACAGTGTTTTTGAGAATAGCTGACATAACAATGACGAGTGCTACTGGTTTTATACTTTTATTCTTACGCTCTACCCAAATAATTAATTGACGACGATGTAATTATTTTTGAAGAGTTTAAAACAAATGTTCCAGCTTCCCAGCCTTTAAGTATTCAAAGAATACGCTTCTTCTCTTCACTTGTATGAGAGAGACTTTGCTGCCTCATCATCATAATGAACAATTATTAACTCACTTTAACAGCCATCAGAGAAATCATTATGATTTTACAGAATTTTGTGGTTTTAAAATGTTCTTACACAGGCATACAATTTACAAGAAGAATTTTAAACGTACATCAGTCTTGTCATCACATCACATCACATCAGAAGTCTGTAAGTAATTAGTCATCGTTAGAGATCAATGCACTGGAGGCAGAGGAGAGTACAAAGATTCTAAATTCGTTTAGATGAATGTAAGAATATACACAGGTTTTACATAAGAAATTGATTTCCATTTAATTTTTGAGTCTTTGAGCATTAATTCTCCAGATTTTCTCTTTACCCCAGACAGTTGGTGGAGTATAAGAATCCTTTTATAATCATTTGCCACATCGAATGCACTGCATTTATATGAAATAAAAACAAAATATAATACTGTTACCAGAATGAAAAATCTAGATACTGGTGTTTTGCTTTTACATCGCTTAACATTAAAATTATAAACAAAAACTACAAAAACAAAACAATACAGTAAACAAAACTGTTTACAAATTATCGTATTGCTTAATATAAGAACACACACCAGCATAAAAAAATGGTAAACAAGTAAACAAAAATCCACAAACAATACTACAAGAATATACGTAAACAAAATACACCAACAACAATAACGAATGTAAACAACGATGATTACATTTATAGATATTTCGAGAAGGCGAAGTCATGAACATTCGCCTTCAAGAACATTCCTCAGACTGTTTACTCTGCCATATAAAAGCCAAGACAAAGCAGATGACTGAGTGAGTGAAGTTCAGTCAGTCTTGTGTGAAGACGCGGTGTGTTTGAAGAGAGTAATCGTGGTTTGAAGATCTCAAAGATCTGTGGAATAATTGTCTAGTAATTGTTATTGTTTATGCAAAGGTTATAAACAGAGGAATAACAAAAAAAAAAGGCAATTGTTGTTGTTTACATCAAGTCGTAAACAGTGACACCCAGAATTGTGCGAATAATAAAGAATCGTAATTAAAACCAAACACAAATTATTTTTATTCTATTTGCAATCTACGTCAGTGTAAAAAAGAAAAATTTTTGTACTTTTTTCCATACTTTTTCATTTCAAAAATACCGCAGTACCTCGCGACGCTTTCATATTTACATATTTTATGTCTTTGGCTTTTCAATTTATTATATTAAGCTTTAGCCCCGGTTAGCCAAACGCTCATGGAACGTACGTTCGTTTTTGGACCACGAAAAGCAATGAAAACTCTTGCCGAACCGTAATATAATTTCGGTCAGCATTTGCACTGCTCTTCGTATGTTAAAATCGAACGTATGTTACATTACGTTCCACCGACATTTGACTAAACGGGGCTTTACCATTTATTACGTTCCGAATCAGATGTTTTTGCCCTGTATGTGAATTAAATATAAATAAATAAATAGTGTTGTAGGTAGCGAGCTGGCTTACTAGACGTGAGCCCACGATTCAAAACCCATGGCAGATATCTCCATCAAAACGAAATATGAAAAAATATTTCTCCGGCGACTTCCTTCTGGCAAAAACTTTGAGAAACAGTAGGTCCCTCTTTATAAAAGTACCATTTGATGTAAAAAAGTACTTTTTCAGTTATAGTTCATTACCATTTCAAAATTGCTGTTTTGCAACACTGATCTACGTGCTCATATTTTAAACGTTTTTAAAAGGTAAAAACGTAACAATACGATTTCATTTATAACACACATTTATATACAGGGATAAAGCTTTTATCACCTCAATTGCTGCATATATCTGTCTGGTCATGGGTGCCACCTGCTTTGATATTTTTGAAACCAAAAATTAATTCGTAAATCAATGTTGACTGAGCCGATATATAACGTGGCACTTAAGCTACGAATTCTCTTGCCACGATTCCGCACGATTTTAGTGTATTGTGTTTCACTAGTGGCGTTTAAATATCTCCCTAATGATCCAGTGGTCTAGTGATAGGAAATACTGATGTATTAGCCGTGGTACTCGAGTCTTTTTGGGTTTCTATGCAATTTTAAGATTTTTTTGCCACACTAATGGAAACAGTTTTCTCAGAGTTCTATCTACGCAGCATTGTTGGAAAAAATTTAAATTTCATAAACGTTTTCCTTAAATCATGCTCTTGGGATTCCTTCTTCTTAAATTAAAATTTATTTTGTTTGTTTCTTATATTAAAAGATTCCCTTTATAGCACAGGTTTTAGTTTAAATTTGAGCCAACAATGGTGTCTGTAATGCCTGTCTCTGAAAGGCCATAAATTTTAGCACAAATTGACAGTTGTTTGATGTCGGTCCCTTTGAAATTCATTAGAATTTTAGTCTGCAAAAAAAGGTTCTCAATTAAAACCAAACAATGGCTTAAGACTTACAGCTAAAGCGTATGCTTTCATTTGAAACAATAATTTTAAAAAGGATTTGTGCACAAAATTTTTATTCATCGATCTCTCCAAACAGTGTCATTTTTTAATTTAAAGGCGTATTATTCGTTTCAGTACAATTTTTTAACAAATAAAATTCAGTTTTCCTGGAAATTTCGTTTGTTAAAAATAAATTATTGAAATTGTTCTTGTTTCCCTTAAAGCCTACTTTTTTCCCCCTTTTTTAATATTCAAATTTAAAAATGTACAATAAAAATATTTCAGCTTTCAAATGACCACAATTTTGTGTCATTGTGAATGTGTTTGTAGAGTAGGCAAAAAGACTTTTTGCTGGACATTTAAATTTTATGAATCTAAAGCAGAGTACGAGTATAGACAAGCCAAGCCTACAAATAGCTTCTCTTTATCTCTTTCAATGCCATGGATATTTATGGTTATATTTCCTACGAAAGTGTTAAAATCTAATTGAATTGCTTAACACACACACACTGTTTAACAATTTTTAGGAAGGAAAATGAAAAAATAATTAAAAGCCTTGCTGTCAGAAGGAAACAGCGAATTGCAGTTACAACTGACAATTACTGTTACAGAGCATCTGTTTACACGATAATTCCCAATTCATAAAACCCAGACTACACAAAAACCCGCTGTTACTGCTTAATTGCCCTTAAACACGTGACTTTTGATTACTTTTGTGAACGTAGAACGAACCCTTATTTGCATAAGAAATTGTTAAAATTCATTCAAAATATTCCTTTTTCTCGATGAACGCTGTAAAAAATGTTACCGAGGTATTATTGAAATTTATTGATTTTTTTAGACGCTTTTTTGGAATAAAAATGTCATTGTTTTGTTTTCCTGTTTAAATGGAGTAAATAAAAATGTTCCCATGCTTTTTTAACGTGGGATAGTTGTCAAGAAAAATGAATTAAAAAAAATTATAATAATAAAATAAAATCTAAATATTAATAGAATGTAAATGTGAGGTTAAAATGTAAGGATTTTGTGTATTTTTGAAAATATTCCTTGTTTGTTTATAATCTTGATCTACTGGCAGCGGCATAATAATAATGTTCGGAACATAAAAGAATTATTAATTATCAACATTAGATAAATTGAAATAAATACACAATTGCCAATATAAATTCGAAACTGAATTGTAAGAATTAGGGCCGTTAATACAACTTGTCGTTAAACTTGGGTTTAGTTAAAGGTACCTTTAGCTAAAGGGAACTTTAAAGTCACATTTAACTTCTTTTCGTTATTACAACTTACAGATAAAATAAAGTTAACTTTTTCAAAAATATGACAGTGTCGGAGCAATGTTGATAACACTGCTCAAATTAAACAAGTTTTATTTAAAAGCAGTGGCAACGACGGGCTTCTGTTTTTTTGTTGTATTTGCTTACTTTGTTTATATTTGAAGTTGCCGTATTGAAAATTATATATAATAAGGCAACATCAAACATAAACTTAACTTTAAAAGTTACCAGTAGGATGATATTGCTTTTAGCTTCCCTAAGGGAAAACTTGCCGTTAACTAAAGGAAGGATTTTAACGGGTAGATAAATTGTTTTTCATTATTATGAGTGGACAATAAGTCAGAAGTAAGCGTTAAGCTAAAGGGAGGATCATCGTAGCGGTAACTTTTAAAGTTCACTTTATATTTGAACTTGCCATATTATATATTATTTTCAATATGGCAAGTTTAAATATGAACAAAATGAGCAAATACAACAACAAAAAGAAGCCAGTCGTTGCCACTGCGTTTAAAAAAAACTTTTTTAATAAAGCAGCTTTATCGACATTTCTCCGACACTGTCATATTTTTGAGAAAGTTAACTTTATTGTTTTTTGCAGTCGCCGTAGTCTAGTAGTGTTTTGGCTTATTAGACGTAAAGCCAGGGTTCGAGCCCCAGGCCAGACATAAAAAAAAATACAAAAAGTATTTCATCGGCAAAAACTCTGAGAGTAAATAAAATTGCCATGAAAAGAGTCTCAAAAATCGTTCGGAGTCGACTTTAAACTGTAGGTCCCACCACTCATATATAAAATTAACACACACAACATAAGTGGTGTGAGAAGCTAGTTTGTAATCCTGACTGAAGGGTTTTAATGACCATTGATGTATGTTATGTATGTAACTTTAGTTTATCTGTAGGTTGTAATAACGAAAAGAAGTTAAAGGCAATTTTAAAGTTCACTTTGGCTAAAGTTACCTTTAGCTAAACCCAACTTTAACAGCAAGTTGTAATAATGGCACTTAAAGAGCAAAAATGTTTCTTTCAAATATTTAAAGTTGTCGTTTACTTCGATCTACATTGAGCTTTCTCAGCAATTGCACTATAAAAGGGTTCTGGGTTACCTTAAGACCTTATTCTTTCTGCATGACTTACTCACATCTAAACTACGGAGTCAGGAACTCTAGATGCTTAAAATTGCTATGCTTTTATAAAACCCTGTGATAAAAACTTCATTTCATCTGATTTCTTTATTTGAGGTTTCCATCCGCATGCCGGAAAATGTATTTGTGCTCATTATTGATACAAGCTATTCGTTTCATTTTCTTGTCGCACTATTCGTACATAGAACAAGACTACCTTACCTTTAGGATCTTCTTAAGCCTATAGTTTAGTGTAAAAATTTTCAGATTGTTCATGAATGTAAATATGCATTGGGGAGGTAGCTCTAATTTTTTGAATGACATTTTATTTGCTTAAAATCAAAATAAGCGAAAAGTTCCAATTCCAAATTGTTTCGATTGGTTTCATTTAAACCAACATAATAATTGCAAATTCACCTGATAAACTCAAAGTATTTTAAATGAAAAAAAACAAGCTAAAGTTGAATATGTTTTCACAATCATGACTAATTTTTTTTTGTTGAAATTTATTTATGTTAAGTTCTGTGTCCCTTTTTTGTTTTCTTTATCTTTTATTGACCAGCTGCCACCGTTAATTTATGTATGTATGTATTTAATAATGCATACCTAATAATATATTCATTCGAACTTTCTAACAGTATATACCACTACACCCACTATTCCCTTTTGTTTTTTTTTTTCTCCTTACGAACCACATATCCTTTCTACCCATTTTTCACCACTTCCTGTCCATTTTGTTATGTAAAAAGGAAGGAATTCATGCATTCGAATCAAAATAAATACTGTTTTCCATAATTGTTAAAATAATTCTGTTGAGGCTTTGAACCATAAAGGTGACTTTTTTATTCCTTGTTCTGAAGCGAAAACAATACGCTTGACTTGTTGGGAAAATTAACATAAAATACCAGATGGCACATGCTGCCTGCTCCACATGGCCGTTTGGAAAATGTTTTAAACATTAAACATTTTCCTCCTTCATTATCGTTAACAATTCGTTTTTAAACTTGTACCACTGCAATGAATGATCTTGTCAAATGATCATAGAACAACAACAGCAACAATGAATTAAAAATAAAGGGGGAACATACAGTCTGTCACAAAACAAAACATGCCGAGTAGGGCTTTCACTTGCAGTCGTCATTTGTTTTACTTCAAAATAATAAAAAAATGTAATTTAAAACACACACACGTTTTCTAATTAAGTTCTTCATCATGTCACATCGTCCGGTAACCTTGTTGGTTGTCTTCTCGAAGGTATACAATTTGAAGGAGTACTTTTGAGCGGTTTGTCCCTAGTTTTAATCGGAAAATAATTAATGATCAACGAAACTATTGCAAGAGATACTAGACATCTTCTCTCTACAAATAACAGTCTTAAACGAAAAGTTATTCGTTGTATTTTCATGTGCATGTGTCTGTCATCCATTAGAATGTCACGCCTGCAAGGCTGGCAAATTTTGTTAATTTCATCCAATTTGTTTGTTGTCTTTTAGAAAAGACCGTCAATTTCAAAATATAGAAAAAAATTAATTAATATACATACACATACATACATAATTTGTCATTACAACCCTTCGTTAAGGATTATGGAACTAGTTTCTCACACCACTTATGTTGTGTGTTTTAATTTTTTATAAAGGGTCCGCCAAATAACTTTTTTCAAAATGCTTTAAAAAAAACTACTGAATATTTTCTCAAATTTATTCTTTTATTTGAAAGTACAAACTTTCCGTTTAATAATGGAAAATAATTTCATTCAAATGGCTGCATCGGCTGGCCATGCAGTAGCCTACACGATCGGTCCAATTTTTAAGCACATTATCGATTGTGTGCAGCTGTATTTCACCAATGGCTTCACGAATATTGTCCTTTAAAGCGTCAATTGTCTCTAGCTTGTCGGCGTAACACTTATCTTTGACGGCACCCCACAAATAATAGTCCAGCGGTGTCAAATCGCAGCTTCGAGGTGGCCAAACGACATCAGCTCTGCGGCTGATAACGCGATCTTCAAAAACAGGGCGTAAAACATCGAGTGCAGCTTCGGCTGTGTGGCACGTAGCGCCAAATGTTGTCAATATCCTCCTCTTCAATTTTTATGAACAAAAAATTTGTTCAACATGGGCTGATAACGATCGCCATTGACTGCAACGGCCACTCCTTGCTCATTTTCGAAGAAAAATGGCCCAATTATGCCTCTGGACCAAAATCCGCACCAAACAGTGACTCGTTTTGGGATGCGTCGGCTTTTCAATGTATGCGTGCGGGTTTTCTGTGCCCCAAATGCGACAATTTTGCTTGTTTACATACCCGCCAAGATCAAAATGAGCTTCATCTGAAAATATGATTTTTTTTTGCCAAAATCGGCATCTTCTGGTGTAGACTATTGCATGGCCAGCCGAGGCAGCCATTTGAATGAAATTATTTTCCATTATTAACCGGAAGGATTGTACTTTCAAATAAGAAAAGAAATTTGAGAAAATATTCAGTAGTTTTTTTTTAAAGCATTTTCAAAAAAAAGTTATTTGGCGGACCCTTTACATGAGTGGCGGACCTACAGTTTAAAGTCGTCTCCGAACGACCGACATTTTAAGAAACTTTTCATTTCAAATTCTATTTACTCTCAGAGTTTTTCCAAGAAATCTGCTGAGAGAAAGTCGCCGCAGAAATATTTTTTTCGTATTTTCGTTTTGAAGTCTGACCTGGGGTTTGAACCGTCGCCTTACGTCTAATAAGCCAACACACTACCTACTAGACTACAGCAACTTTAAAAACTATTTTTAATTCGTAAACTTTTTGCAATAACTGTATTTATAATTTATTTACTCCACTATGTTATCTATAGAATGTATCCAAGTAGTGTGTAACCAACAACTACTTTTAATGCAGGTTTTGCCACTAGTTTTTCAAACAAAAATTTTTTTTTAAATTTTTTTTAAGCTTGGAGTATACAACATACTCGTATGTATGTTGAAGATAGTCTTTAAAACGATTGTATGTATAGAGAAATAATAAGAAAATGTCATGGTCGAAAAACTCCCTACAATTATTTTTTTCGTTCTTTTTTATTAGTTGGTCTTGGTCAAAGCACTTAAACAATTGCATTCATTGCACTCTCCACGAAAATACTTTCAGAAGGGAGAAGAGTAGAAATGTGCTTTATAATTATAAATTTGGTTTATTTTTTTTTTTTGTAATTCAAAAACATGTATTTGTGTTAAATAATTATTACTTATCATAATCATTAAAATTGACAAATAATTTATTTTTTTAATTGTATTATTACGGTCATGTACGGCACGCGTCTTGAAAAAATATTAAAAAAAAAATGTTTTTTGTATTTTTTTTGGTCCAAATGAAATTTATTCTAAGGGTAATTATATTTTATTGTAGTCGCCCTAGTCTAGTAGGTAGTGTGTTGGCTTATTGGACGTAAGGCCATGGTTCAAACCACAGGTCAGACGTCAAAACGAAAATATGAAAAAAATATTTCTGCGGCGACTTCCTCTCAGCAGATTTCTGGCAAGAACTTGGAGAGTAAATAAAATTGCCATGAAAAGTTTCTCAAGAATATGTCGTTCGAAGTCGAGTTTAAACTGTAGGTCCCGCCACTCATGTATAAAATTAACACACACAATGATGAGTGGTGTGAGAAGCTAGGCCGTAATCCTGACTGAAGGATTGTAATGATGTATGTGTCTAGTAATCTCTATTCATTATTCAGCGTGGTAGCTGCACGAAAATCACTCGCATATTATAAACTTTCTCATGAATAAAATTTTAGAATTTAATTTCTTTTTTGTGTAGCTTTCCAAACTATTTCTTGTATTTCCTTTCATTTGAAAATAATAATTTATCTATCAGTGAAGGAAGTATATTTGCTGCTGTTCTCAGACTACTCATGTATCCAAAATATAGACGATATTCAAATTGTTTAATAAAAAATGTATAAAATGATGTGAAATTGAGTAATTTTTCAATATCAATACAAAATATTATATTGATATACGATATTTTAAAGGCCAAAGTGATACAGTGATACTAATAAACTCTTGAATTTGCTACCAAATGAAATTAGGCGGTGAAATGATATGTTATTTGAACCACTTTTCGGAATTTGAATATGTAGTTTCTTTCCTTTTTTATGAACCCTTTGTTTGCTGTTCTAACAAATTAAATTTGTGTTGGCACACAATCCCACTAGTCACGTACATACGTATTTTCACGCCTTGACCCAAACCCACTTGATGTGCAGCTGTATTCGAATATTTAATTTTAGTACCAAATTAAATATTCTTTTACTTTTTATTTTTTTTTCTAATTGAAACCCCTATATGAACAAAATGTTTTCAAAAAAGAAAATAAAAAAGAAAAAAGGATAAATTTTATTTCATATCTGCCAGTTTCAAGTGTTTAAATTATAGGCAACAAGACCCAAACAGATGTTTTTCTTCTCTCAAAACGTTTGGCCTCAGTGAATACAAATGAAAGCAGATGAATTGTAATCGATACTTAAACGAAAACCGTTTTAAAGTCTGTTTCGTTTATCGATATCTTCGATTTTTTTGTTTGTTTGTTTTTTAATACAAGTAGAATCACGTTTAAAGATATGCTTACGGCTGAATGACAAAAAAAAGAAGTTTTCATGACATAATGCGTCATACAATTAGATGAAAATGAAAGCTGTTAATTGATTTCAATTGCATCCAATGCGAATGTAAATTCGAGATACGTATTCTTATTAAATGGTGTACTTTTAAGTATCTCAACTTTCTTTCAAAATTATAGAATTAATCTTACAAGGTGTCACTGTACGTAATCAATACCAAAAACAAGACCGTTAGAGTAGAACAAGGAACAGCATTTATTTTAAAAAATAGTTTCGAATGAAATACAGAAATCAAAAACAAAAAATGTGCATAAATAATGGGTGATTTTTTAAGAGCTATAGGAACATTTTTCGAAAAAAAAAACATAAAATTCAGAAAAATGCATGAAATCTTTATTTGAATCGATAGTACGGTCCATATAATTTAATGTTTGAAGATTATTTCATGCAAATATTGACCGCGACTGCGCCTCAAACGGTTCATCCGCTTAGTCCAATTTTGGCATACTCTTTCCAATATTTCGGCCGGTATCTCACGAATAAATGCTTCAATGTTGTCTTCCAATGCGTCAATTGAAGCGGGCACACATGAGCTTTAACATAGCCCCACAAAAACAAGAGTCTAAAGACGTTAAATCGCACGATCTAGGCGGCCAATTGACCGGTCCCGAACGTGAAATAAAATGTTCACCGAACTCGCCTCTCAATAAGTCCATTGTTACGCGTGCTTTGTGGCATGTGGCACCGTCTTGTTGGAAACACATGTCATGCAAGTCCAGCTCTTGTAAAAAGTTGGATCACATCTCACGGTAGCGCTCACCATTCACAGTTACGTTACGATTCGCAGCATCTTTGAAGAAGTACGGTCCAATGATTCCACCAGCCCATAAACCGCAGCAAACTGTAACTTTTTCTGGATGCATTGCTAGCTTTTGCAATACTTCTGGCTGATCTTAACTCCAAAATCGACAATTCTGCTTATTTACGTATCCATTGAGCCAAAAATAAGCTTCGTCGCTGAACACAATTTTTCGATAAAGAAGTGGATCTTCGGCCAACTTTCCAAGTGTCCGTTCACCATAAATTCTGCGTTGCGGTAGGTCGTTCGGCTTCAATTCGTTCACCAGCTGTATTTTGAAAGGCTTCACACCTAAAGCCTTCCGCAAAATTTTCCACGTTGTTGAGTAACAGAGGCGTAATTGCTGCGAATGGCGACAAATCGATAATTGATGGTCCATCATTAACACTGGCCGATACAGCTGCGATATTTTCTTCAGTTCGCACTCTACGTAAGCGTGTTGGTGGTTTCATGTCCAACAAAGTAAATTTGGTGCGAAATTTAGTCACAATAGCCCGAATAGCCGCTTCAGTGGTTCGATTAAACTGACCATAGAATGGAAGAAGCGCGCGATGAACGTTCTTAACAGAGCACGCATTTTGATAATAAAATTCAATGATTTGCAAGCGTTGTTCGTTTGTAAGACGATTCATGGTTAAATTATAGACCAAACTGAAGATGTTTGACAGTGAAACAAAACACGAAACCAACGTGAGCTGTTTAAACCAGTGTTGCCAAAAAGATAATAACTAAAAAATCACCCGTTTTTTCGAATATTTTCTTTTAATATCCTGCCACCATCAGTTCCAATATTTGAATTACTTGTAAATACAATAACAACAACAACAATAATTATCATACAAACATTCAACTCAACCCTAGTAGAACATTTTTAACGTATAGATTAGAGTGGAACGAACCTCCACTAAAAGGCTGAAGACATTACAAACCAGCTACACCATCATATAATACGAAATAACATGATGTCGCTGATAAAATGCTTTTATTTTAATTGCAGCAACTGATAAATACAATATTTGAAGTGTGTATGAAATGCGGGCCGATGTCTTTAATTGTCGCCAACATAAGTAGATATCAGCTGACTTAAGCTATGACACTCGCAGACAGCCTTTAAAAAACGAATCAAATGCCTCATTAAACATTTTTTTTTTGGACAGACAATCTCTTCATTTATTTTCTCTGAAGATCTAAAGAGTGGAGATAAATTTATTGCAAAAAAAATAACCATCAAAAAGACTATTTTTGGGAACTTAATAATCAAGGAATAAAATATAATTACATACATAAGTATAATTGGTCATTACAACCCTTCAGTCAGGATTACGGCCTAGCTTCTCACACCACTCATGTTGTGTGCGTTAATTTCTATACATGAGTGGTGGGACCTACAGTTTAAAGTCAACTCCGAACGACAGATTTTTGAGTAACTTTTCATGGCAATTTGTTATTTACTCTCAGAGTTTTTGCCACAAATCTGCTGAGAGAAAGTCGCCGAGGAAATATTTTTTCATATGTTCGTTTAGATGTCTGGCCTGGTACTCGTACCCTGGCTTTACGTCTAATAAGCCAAAACACTACCTACTAATCAAGTTTCAATAATTTTGTGTGAAAAAAATTAAAAATACGGTTTTTGTCAATTAAAAGAAGTTTGGAGGATAAAAAAAAAATATTTTTTTGAATTCTATTCAACAAAACTCACAACGTACATTATGTCATTGACAGTTGCACGGTGTAATTAAATGCTTTCGTTTTAGGTTAGGTTAGGTTAGGTTAGAGGACGTGTACTTGTCAATTAAGACAAGTACAGTACCCGGAGGTCGAATTGACCCATTGTACAACGTCCTAGTTTCTCACGCCACTTATGTTGTGTGTGTTAATTTTATACATGAGTGGTGGGACCTACAGTTTTAAAGTCGACTCCGAACGACAGATTTTTTTTTATTTACTTTTCATGGCAATTTTTATCTACTCTCAGAGTTTTTGCCAGAAATCTACTGCGAGGAAGTCGCCGAAGAAATACTTTTTGTATTATGTCTTTGATGCCTGGCCTGGGGCTCGAACCCAGGCTTTTGCGTCTAATAAGCCAACACACTACCTACTAGACTACGGCGACTTCGTTTTAGGTTTATTGAATTTATCTCAAATACTTGAAGATTTTTTTCTATCAGAATATTATACTACAGGGTTCAATTGGAAAGCATCTGTTAATATTTTTGGAAAATGCTATTCTACGCAACATATGGCCTCCTAATACTTCCTTTAGGTACGGTAGGGGTGGTTGGTGCAATCTATCAAGCAGAACTATCCTCAACAAATTCCGAAAAAGGTGCAAATGCCAAGGAGACTTGTTTTTATTCATTTATTTAATTTTTTGGTAACCTTTTTTTTTAGCATGTCATGTTTTTTGGACACATGTCAGGCACACTTTTCTTATTTGCCTTCATTTGTTTTTTTTTTTTACAAATTTGGCATATTATTTGGGGAATTGTGATGCTTATTTAAATGTGTGTTTAAATATAAGTCGTGTATTCAATTGGGTTCTTTGATTATGTATTGTATTCAAGGATTTTCCTAATAATAATCGGCATTTATTGACAATAACAAGTGTTTTATGCAAAATTATTGCATGGCTGCAGCTGCTAATAAAACACTTTGACTTTGTAAGTGCTAAATTAGCATTTCAAATTCACTTTTTATTTTATAAACTTTCTAAAGGACCATGTATGTACATAATAGAACGTGGCCATTACTTTATTCGAAATTTTATAAAATGCTCAAGTATTTCCTGTAAATTGAATAATTTTGTTTTTCTCTTTTGTTACAAAACAAAATTTTAAGAGAGCCTGCCGTTGTTGTAAAAGTATTGTTTTATTAAAGTCTTACTAGCAGTTTATTCTAAAAGGGCTTATGAACTACAGCAGCAACATTACATGCTCGTATAACAATTAAGCCACCATCATAAATGCTCGTATTATGGCTAGTCTGCTGCAACTGCAACCCTAAGGACGTATATATTTCTGATGATATTTTTAGAATACCGATAATGCCTTAGTGGAGGTAGTGATCGTGGTGGTGGTGGTGGTTGCAAGTTAATATTTATTATTGTTGTAAGCATGCGTGCCACACGTGTTACTTTCAATATTTTCTCTCCCTCTCTTGTTTGGCTTGTAAACCCTCTTATTTTACAATAAGTAAACCATAAAGAGCCTGCTTTTTTAAGCCCTTTCGTTTACAAAAACATATTTTTTTATTATTATTTTTATTCTTTCAATAGTTTCCGGTTCAATGTTCAACGAGTGAAATGAATTTGAAACGAGTTCAACTTCAATGTTGTGTTAAGTAAAAATCATGTTTCAATATTGAAATATTATTCACTTGGAAAGAATCCTCCCTTCAAAGAATTTAAATGCTTTAATGATATTAGAAACTTAGTTTCATTCTGTATGGAACAAAATTTAACAAATTTTGTAACAGATGATGTGATAATTGTTTGAATGACAGCAACAGAAGTTGTTGAGTTTTTTTTTTTGACACAAAATTGTTAACAAAGTGGGTGGGTGTATATATGTACGTCCTTCAGTAATGAAAACAAATTGCAATTGTCAAATGTTATTTATATTTGCGGCTTTAGCATACGTTTGCAAATCTAGTCCAATAAGAGAGAGAAATATTAACCCTCCCCCTACAAAATGTGATTATCTTGGCTTGGTATTGAAATTAAAAGAATAGAAAAAAAGGTGGTTGAAACAGGATTACCATATCAATTATCCTTTTCGTTAATAAAAAACATTTTAAATATTTATTAGCGAATCGAATAGTAAAAAAATAACTAAACGCTCTAGTAATCCAGAAGTCGCTGTAGTCCAGTAGGTAGTGTGTAGGCTTATTAGACGTAATGCCACAGTTCAAACCCCAGATCAGACATCAAAACGAAATATGAAAAAATATTTCTTCGGCAACTTCCTCTCAGCAGATTTCTGGCAAAAACCCTGAGAGTGAAATAAAATTGCCATGAAAAGTTTCTCAAAAATCTGTCGTTCGGAGTCGACTTTAAACTGTGCAGGTCCCGCCACTTATGTATAAAATTAACACACACAGCATAAGTGGTGTGAGAAACTAGGACGTCGTACGATGGGTCAATTCGACCTCCGGGTACTGTACTTGCCTTAATTGACAAGTACACGTCCTCTAACCTAACCTAACATAACCGAAATATTTTTTAACCTATTTATAAAATCCAAAGTTTTTTTGAAAAGGGGAGAGATGAGCCTTGAAAATAGTATACATAAATGTTTTGTTCAAACTTACATGTTATGAGTTTTGATCGGGTAAACTGGGAAAAAAAATTTTTTATTTTTTCAAATTCAGCCATTCTTAATTGCAAAACTTAATAAAAAAATATGAAATAAGTGGTGACATTCTGCAAGTACATTATCTTGTGAAGAGATTGGCACTGCGTTTGATCAAATCGGACAAAAATTACCATTATTATTATTATTATTTAAATAGTATAACAGTCGTGTTATATTTTTTATATACATATGTCATCTTATCAAATAAACTTTAAGTTCAAAAATTTTCAAAATTTTTTTTGATGGATCCTGATTGTTTGCCGTAAAATATGTCAATCTCACGTTTGGGCGACTATCAGAAGTCGGCTAATATTTGTGTTTTTTGCAAATATTATTACAAACATTGGCCAACTTCTGTTGGTCGCTCAAACGTGAAATTGACACATTTTCCAATAAACAATGAAGATTCATAAAAAAGTTTGAAAATTTTTGAACAGAAAGTTCATTTGATAAGGTGACATACATATACTATAAAAAAAATATAACACGACTGCTACACTCTTTAAATAAAAATGACGGCAATTTTTTTTCGATTTTATCAAACGAGGTGTCAATCTCTTCACAAGAGAATGCAGGTTCTTAAACCTCACCACTTATTCTATATTTTTTAATTAAAGTTTGCTACTATGAATGGACAAACTTGAAAAAAAAAATATGAAAAAAATTGGCATTTTCCAAGTTTACGTCATCAAACCTCATACAATATTAAGTCGAATAATATATATATGTATACCGTTTGAAAGGCCCATTCCTCCCCTTTCTAAGAAAGTATAAATTTATGACATTGGTTCAGAAATGTTTGTGTAATCAATAAATTTGTGTGTAAAGTAAAAAAAAAACAGTTTTTATCAAATAAAACAAGCTTAGAGGTTCGAGAAATATAAAAAATATTTTATATTTCATTAATCAGAATCAAATGATATATGTATTGCAGGTTGGGGAAATTCGACATTCTATATAGAGAAGATAGTCGCCGTGGTCTAGTAGGTAGTGTGTTGGCTTATTAGACGTAAAGCCAGGGTTTGAGCCCCAGGCCAGACATCAAAACAAAAATATAAAAAGTATTTCCTCAGCAGATTTCTGGCAAAAACTCTGAGTGTAAATAAAATAGCCTTGAAAAGTTTTTCAAAAATTTGTCGTTCGGAGTCGTAGATACCGCCACTTATGTATAAAATTAACACACTCAACATAAGTGGTGTGAGAAACTAGGTCGTAATCCTGACTGAAGGGTTGTAATGAGCAATTATGTATGTATGTATGTATATAGAGAAACTTTAGAATTTTCTAATGTTTAAAAAGTTAAAACTTAAATAAAATAAATATCATTAGTATGACAAATAAAAATATCTTCATTTATGTTCTTCAATACTTATGTTGATCAATTGAAAGTATGTAAATTGATTTTCAATAGGAAACATGACAGCAGCTGCTTGTTGCCCACTTCCTTTCAAGTATACTTTCGAAAAAACCACAAAGTGTTCTCTTTCAATTAAAAAGGGTTTATGGCATACATATACTCATATACATATATTACTCATTATATTTTTCTTAAAGAAAAAAAGCATATTATTGTCCTGATTCCTCTCTCTTCACACACACAAAAGGATAAACCACCAAACACTTTTAGGTATCCTGTTGTTTTGTTAGCCACTGCTTGCTTAGCTTATTTATTTTTGTTTAACCAAAAGCAACTGTTACTGTTACCAACTTTGCCAAGAAAAATTGAAACATTTTCATACAATTGCGACCTTGCAATGTCGTTTTAATTTATTTCTTAAGTTGCCATTCTACCTGCAACAACTATTCCGGCATTGTTCCATTAACAGTGCAACAGCAGCAGCAGCAACGGTAATACAGGCTACACAAAAAAACAAAGTAACTGTATTTGGGCTTGGCTCTTTTGTTACCATCACTAAAGACTTTTTTAAAAGTCAGCCATTTGGCATTGTAAGTCGACAATCAAACCAACATAATTGTAGATTGTCTGTCTGTCTGTGTGCACACACAAAGAAGATATTTTCCCAAAACTTAAATGTCCGCTTTAAAAAAAAATTCCAACATACAACATGTTTTCTTAAGATTCTGTAAGTTGTGTGCCCTATAAATAGTTCAAGTGAATTTAGTTCTCCATTAGGTTGGTCTTAAAGCAAATATATGCTTGTGTTTGTATTTTAAAATAGTGCTGGCCATAGTTAATCGTCAAGAACCAAAGCTCAGAACCGATTGAAAATCTTCATTTGGAGCAGAGATCAACAATGAATCGTTTTTTTTTCGCTACTCATAAGCACTCATGAAATTTTGAATATAAGTGAGTCAATAATATTGAAATTTAACTATGTACCCTGATTCATTCGTACTCACTATAACGTTGATTTATAAGTACAGGTTGCAATGAGTATGCGTACAACGTTGACATCAAACTCATACCATTCAAAATATGTTTGATTCATAAGCCTACTCATTAAAGATTCATAACTTTAGAAAAATACTTATAATACTTATAAATGATTCGAGTGACTCGAATCATTCGTTATAATTTAAAGTCATAGTTGTTGTTACATTTACAAAAAAGAAAAGAGAAAAATACAAAGATGGCAAGCAAAGCAAACATACAACCTAGTGAGTATTGTACTGTATGTACGCGAATCATAATTATTTTGTGGTTCTTGTAAATGTTGAGTCATGGAGAATCGAGTCACACGTGTTGTTAAGTATGTGTATGATGAGTACTTCAAACTTTGAATACGAGTAGTAAGAGTATGATATTAAAATAAGTATGAATGCGTATAAGTATCAGAAATTATAAGTATGATTCGCAAAGCAAAAAAGACAGAACAGCATGCAGAGCAAACACGCAACCTTCTAGTAAGTATTTTAGTGTTCGTACGCGAATCATAATTATTTTGTGCTTCGTGTATATGTTGAGTTATGGAGAGTCGAAATCAACAACATCATACGTGTTGTTAAGTGAATGAATATGATGAGTACTTCAAACTTTGAGTATGAGTAGAGGTTCCATGATATTAAAAGAAGTATGAATGCGTATACATACATAATTGGTCATTACAACCCTTTAGTCAGGATTACGAACTAGTTTCTCACACCACTCATGTTGTGTACGTGAATTTTTTTACATGAGTGGCGGGACCTACAGTTTAAAGTCGACTCCGAACGACAGATTTTTGAGAAATTTTTCATAGTAATTTTTTATTTACTTTCAGAGTTTTTGCCAAAAATCTGCTGAAAGGAAGTTGCCGAGGAACTATTTTTTCTCATTTTGAACCGATGACTCACGTCTAATAAGCCAACACACTACCTATTAGGCCATGGCGAATGAATGCGTATAAGTATCCTGAAATTATGAGTATGATTCGATTCTACTCACCTTTTTGAATACTCATTGCTGATGTCTGGTACAGACTATGCCGTACTCACTTGTCAAGAATCAAAACTCAAAACTGAATGAAAATCTTCATTTGGATCAACCAAGCCTTTTTGTTTTCTGATTCTGATAGGAATATGTAGTAATACCCTAAGTCTACCATTACCATTACCGTTTTCAGATTATTTATTTTTACCTGTTCATTTTGAGACTTTATTTAATTCACTTTTATGTTCGGTTGTTGCTATTGTTGTAATCTTATATGTTTTTTTTGCTTTGCTACTATTAGTACCAGTATTGTTAAATGGGCGAATATGCCTTTGCCAATCTCATTGCCGTTGATTTTGTTCTAAAATGTTAGTTTGGCATTTGATTTTAACTTTAATACGATTTCACAATTTAATAAAGTCCACTAAATTGTTTCTTCAAACAACTGATATGTGTTTTGGCTTGAGGTAAAGACCAACTAATTGGAAAAAAATATTTACAATGAAAATAAAATGATTTGAATTTAAAAGTTAAATATTTTCATTAAATTGATTAGCTTAGACACCCAGAATCGTACATATTAAATAGAAATTTATCATTTCATATTCAAATTATATCAGATAGAGTGTGACATTAATGATCCCTAGTAATACCTTTAATACCATAACATATGAGATGATCTTTAAGTTGTTAATAAACAAGTATTGCTGTTGTTGTTGTTGTTTTGTTTTTTTTTTTTTTAGTTACAAGTGTTTTTTTGTTGGCGTGTGTTTTTTTTTAATTCTTTTCGCCTAATAAGGCATTTTTAATTTGTAATAAAATTTCAACGAAAAATACAAAATGATGCTCATAAATGATGTCTTTTCATCATTTAAGGCAACTTGTTTAATTTTTTTTGTCTTTTTTAATGGATTCAATTTAAAAACTCGGAATATCTCAATGTGATGCATTAGATGGATTAAGATTAAGCAACTAATAAAGCGTTTAGCCTAGTTTGTAGTCGAGGTTGTTTATTTTAAATTGGCGAATATAATTTAATTAATATGTTTAATTATCTGAATTTATTCTTTTTTTTTTTTTCTTTACAGTTTTACAAACTAAACTTGCAAAGTTATGGACAGGTGTTTAACAATTGATATGTAAGTTGAAATGAAAAAATTACTCCATATTTATTTATTTATTTATTTATTTATTACAATACAATTACAAATTATATTCTTATTATATACTAGCTGAGTAACTTTGACCATATGCTCGATGTAGTGTCATAGACCAGAGTCTCTGGTGGGAATCAAAACCACGACCCTCACGCTAATAGTCTAGCACACTACACACTAGAATACCAGGTGCAGCCCTTGCGCTGACCAACTTCTTCCTTTTCCCTGATTTTGGTGGAACTTGGTTAGTACAGAGACTGCCTTCACCCGTGGCATCACAACGGACCGCTATGCGTGCTCAAGTGAGCTTTGTGATATCAGAGCTACCACTCCGACCTAACCAAACCTAACCAGGGCACCCACACTCCTTATTATTTATACAATTATTATTAAAAAAAAAACAGCAACAACAACAACATCTCAACAAAATTAACACGATTTTCGTTATGAAATGTGAGATATTTAAATAAGTTAAAGGCTTATAAAGCCATTAAGCAATTAGAAATAATATTTTTTATATTTTTCAATAAATTCTTTATTTAGTTGGTGTTAAAAACTAAAATAAGTATTCTAAAGAGTGAAAAATATTTTCTGTTGAATTGTGCTAAAAAGATTTCACATCTTAGAAGAATTAATTCCTCAAATGAAGTCGCCATATTCTAGTAGGTAGTGGTAGTAGTAGTAGGTAGGTAGCCCGGTATATAAAAGGTATTGTGAATAAAAATCCTAGGACTACAGCCGTAGAAATACGAAATACCTCGGAAAGTGATCACAGTGTTATTGTGCATTCCGAAACAGTTCGAAGTGTTTTGAGAAAGAACGGTTTCCGCAGCCGAGTGCCGAGAAAAAAGCCACGATTGGAATTTGCCCAATAATATATGAACAAGTCAACTGATTTTTGGTCGAATGTAATATTTAGTGATGAGAACAAATATAATTTGCTCGGCTGTGACGGAAAACAAAAAATTTGGCGCAAAAATTAGTTGACTTGTCCATATATTATCATTTAAAAAAAATATTTTTAGGGGGTACGTATAATTATCTGTGTGACTATAAGTGGTATGAGAAGCTAAGTCGTAATCCTGTCTGAAGGATTGTAATGACCAATTATGTAATTGAAAATAAATTGAATAAATAATTCCTTAAAGGACGGTTACAAGTAACATTTTTGAACATCATTAAAATATTCTTTCGCTTGCTGAGAAAAGTTAGATATGAAGTTCCAATACTTGAGACAATTATTTTCTGTGCTAAAATTACACAAAATTTTAATTATTTTTTTTTTCAAAAATGATTACATGATTAATGAATAATATCAATTGAAACAACTAGTTGTGGTCCTTGTCAGTTAAAAGATTTCCAATATAATTTAAAAGTCAACAATTCAAACATATTATTTGAGCAATTCACACAAGCGCTTGTATCGTTTTATTACGTGTATTGTTGGACGAAAATACAACAGTGTATGCTTGTTGTTGATAATTTTCATATAAAAATACGATACACTTATACACTTTGTATTCATATGTTTTTGAAAGTTGTATTGGTTTCATGCTATCAGTTTTTGTAAATGCCAGTAATCAAGAAGAAGAATAAAAATACAAAATATTTTCTATGTAACTTGAGTTAACAATTAACATTTCAAAATTATAATTGTTTGCACAGATAATTAATTAATTTACTTTCTTCCGTAATATTTTTAATTTTGTTGCTTAAAAATCAAATTATAAATACTGTTGTTCTTCTTCTTATCATTTTTTGACGTTTGGGATACGAAATACACGATACAAAGTCGTGTGAATTGGCCAATTTTTAAACGTTACACTAGTTTACTTGTTAATGAGTTAATAATCCACTGGCAAATGCTCAAAGAGCCGTTTAACATATGTTTTCGCAATTATTTTCATTAACAAATGTATTTCTATTAAATGCTTGTGTGTGTGTGTGTGTAAATTTAATTATTTGCGTGTATTTTTCTTTTTTTTTTTTTTTTTATAAAATCCACACAATTTCGTACAAATCTCACCAAATATTTAAATTCATAACCACTCCCCCCCCCCCTTCTATGCCAATATCGGTGGTAACATCAACCAGATGTACAAAAAGTTTTTGCGAAACTATTAAAACAGCAAAAAAAAATTGTACGTTTACATGTGTTGTGTGTGTGTGTGGATGCTGCAGCAACAAAACAAGTGCCAGACACAGTCTCATCGATGATGCCACAAACTTTTGGCTCGCGCGCAAATATAAAAAGAGAGCCAACAAATGCAGAAAAAATGTAAACATTTTCATTTTTCTTATATGATTGTTGTTGTCTCTTTGTTGTTGTTGTTGTTGTTGCAATAACAACAGACAATGTAAAATATAGCGTATATCTTTATTTTTGTTGTTTTTATTAAGCGAAAGCCAAAAAAAAAGAAGAAAAAACAGGAAAAACTAAAGAAAATTTTCACAATTTTCCAATGGCCTGACTAAAATTTCTGAGCTCTTGGTATTGAAATCGGAAAACTCCTTTGAGGATTTCATACAAAGGCAAAAGCCCGCATCGGTTTTTCTTTGATGTCAATGAAGGCAACAGAAACCAAACGAAACACACATACGCGTTACGTTAAGCAATTTCTTTATCAATGCGGTTATTAATCATCATAACCGTTGTGTATGTGTGTGCTTTTCATAGGCAAACAAAGAGGGAAAGAAGGTCAAAGATGAAATGAAAATGCTACATTCCTTTTTTACTTCCGTCTTTCATTACATGTATTCTGTGCAAACAAGGAAGTTACGTATCGGTGACTGGAATAGCCACCCTTCTAACCCTGAACCACTGAACGTTGTTTAGTTTGTTTAGGAGTGTTTAGGGAAAAGTATTTCACTTTTACTTAATGATGCGCAGCTGTTGGCTTTTCTTTGCTTTTTCCAAATTTTCATGTGTTCGATTCCATATTCCTTTTTAACTTCTCAAACACATTCCCTCTGTCTACTAAGGGAAACAGAAAACAGAAAGCAAAATAACAAAATTTTTTTTGGGCAAAAATGAAATGCTTTTTCCAAGCACACAACTAACCTCTTCATCCCCTTTCTCTACTATGCACGTACATACATACATAAGTAAGCAGACTTTTCCATATGCAATGACTAAGCGTATGTATGTATGTCTGTGCGTTTTCATTTTCCCAAAAAATGTATGTATTTTCACTTTTTCCACTTTCGTTGCCAATATAATTTTTGGGTATACTATATACATATGTATGTATATGTGTCATTGGACGCTTGTGAGTCTTTGGCCATTCAGTCGTCGTTCTGCGTTCCTGATACAATTTTCGCGTAATTTATTCAATTTATTTTCACAAGTAATTTTCCTTTCCAACCAACAGACTGTCATCATCATTGGACTGATTTTCCACTAAACGTGTTACAGTTCATAAAGACGCAATAAATTTAAGAAAAAAAAAAAGAAAATTAACTGTAAAATATTTAAATAAATTCATTCCGTTGTTAGCAAATTTTTTTTTAGTGGCTACTATTTAGTACTCACATACATCCATATGTATGTAACTTTGTTTTGTGGTATATTTTCTGTTAAACTGTTCTAATAATGCCTACATGTATGCAGTACTTTTTAGGAGTTATTAACAAAGTAAGAAGAAGAAGCATTAAAGCATTGCCAAGCTTAAAAAATTAATTGTTGATGTCTAGGGAAATAACTGTTAAGATCTTAACGATAGCCATTCAGGGTTTAGGCATTGGATTAAACTATTGAAAAGTATAGTCAGTACATTATTCTATAATAGGGCGATGATCCCTACTGTTTTAAACTTCAGATGTTATCGATATAAAACTAGAGATGGAAAAAACATTTTTAAATCCTAATGAAATCGGTTATTCGGTTAATATGAAACTCGTCTTGGGTATGTTATAGGCATACCTTGATTATTTTTTTTTTCACGTAAAAGAGAGGCAATTCAACTGAAACCTAACCTAACCTTAAACTCTACAGCAATTTATTATTACTATTCTATTATTCACAAAGTAAGAAAGCGGCGCAGGCTACTGCAAAAAAATTTGTAAAGTTTACGGAAAAAGTGATGTAACTTCTTCGTTTCGTTCTTGTAATTTTTATTTTTAAAATGCACTTAAGCAGCATAGACGTTGGCATTCGTCAACAAACGCCTTTTAGCCGACCATTTGCATAACGAAATGGAACATTTTCTGAAGTGATCGCTTACAAGTGATGAAAAGTGGATAACGTATGACTATAACGTTCAAAATATGTCATGGCCAGAGTACGGCAATGCTATTGTCTGAAAGAATACAACTGCTGTCTAGGCTTGATGAAGGCTTTTCAATTAAAACGAACAAAATTAGTAAACAGAAAAGGCAAACTCTGCTGAAGTTTTCGTTTACAGAAACGAAATAAAGGGTCCGCCAAATAATTTTTTTTTTTTGAAAATGTTTTAAAAAGAAAACTACTGAATATTTGCTCAAATTTCTTTTTTTATTTGAAAGTACAATCCTTCTGGTTAATAATGGAAAATAATTTCATTCAAATGGCTGCCTCGGCTGACCATGCAGTAGCCTACATGATCGGTCCAATTTTTAAGCACATTATCGATTGTGTGCAGCTGTATTTTACCAAGCCTTTAAAGTCCTTTAAAGCGTCAATTGTCTCTGGCTTGTCGGCGTAACACTTATCTTTGACGGCACCGCACAAATAATAGCCCAAACGGTGTCAAATCGCAGCTCCGTGGTGGCCAAACAACATCAGCTCTGAGGCTGATAATGCGATCTTCAAAAACAGGGCGCAAAACACCGAGTGTAGCTTCGGCTGTGTGGCATGTAGCGCCGACCTGTTGAAACCAAATGTTGCCAATATCTTCCTCTTCAATTTTTGTGAACAAAAATTCCTTCAACATGGCCCGATAACGATCGCCATTGACTGTAACGGCCACTCCTTGCTCATTTTCGAAGAAAAATGGCCCAATTATGCCTCTGGACCAAAATTCGCACCAAACAGTGACTCGTTTTGTGTGCGTCGGCTTTTCAGTGTATGCGTGCGGGTTTTCTGTGCCCCAAATGCGACAATTTTGCTTGTCTACATACCCGCCAAGATCAAATGAGCTTCATCAGCCGAGGCAGCCATTTGAATGAAATTAGTTTCCATTATTAACCGAAAGGATTGTACTTTCAAATAAAAAAAGAAAATATTGAGAAAATATTCACTAGTTTTTTTTTAAAGCGTTTTCAAAAAAAAAAATATTTATCTGTAGAAATACGAATATTGTGCTGATTGTTGATGTTAAATTGTTTGCGGAAATTTTATCCTTCGGCTATTTCTTTGTGTTCTTATGCTAGGGTGAATAGTTTTAGCTGTGCAACGACAAAATACGCTGTTAATAAATAACAAAATTCATAGATGTCTGCATTCATAGGTGTCTGCATTACCTAAAACATTAGTTTTTTTTTAACAATTTCTATTACATTCATATTGTATACAAACATTGAAAATAATTATCAAAGAAATTTGCCGCTATTATTACCAGGCATTCAGAAATTTTCAATAAATTTGTTAGCATTTCTACTTCATATTAATTCTTCAATCGCCCTTAAGCCATTAATTAACTCAACTGAAAGCTATTCATCAAAGTTATCCGCCAAAAGAAGAAGAAAAAATAAGGACATGAAAAGAAATGGGGATGGTTAACCTTTGTATGAAGCATGTCAAGCCGGCAGGACAGGACAAACAAAATTCAAAGAGATTTGCCGCCTTCATAAAACAGGCGATCATGTGTATGCATGCGAAAATGCAGAAAAAAACTATTTTATTTGCATTTTAAAAGTCGAAAATCTTACAATAGTTGCCGCTATTCCTTTTATCAATCATTTTTCACATTTTAGTTGTTCCTTTATTTTAATTTTTTTTCTGTTTTCTTCAAACCAAATAAGGGTGTTGCGTGATGCAAAACGAATCTTTTGTATTTTCGTTTGCTTTTTTGGTTGGCGGCTTTTTAAAGAAAATTTGCCGCTTTTGTATCAGGAGTGCAGACTTTAACAGAGTAACGAAGATGATTAGAAATATTTTATCGTAACGTCAAGAGTGTACGACGACTGGTGCGTAGATCTTTTTTAATGTCATTATGAGCGGAGTTTATCAAAGTGGATTGAAATTACCGATTGAAGCGTTTGAAGTCACCGAATGATTTTTCAAAGTGTTCTTCATCATCGAACTGAAATTGTGAACATTTATAATGTGATGATGAAAAAAAAAGAAAAAGTTAAGTGTGAATGAGAAACGTCGCTTAATTGTTGCGGTAGACTTTTATTTCATTTTTTACTTGTTTTTTTTACAACTCAATATAAAAGTAAATTGAACATGAAAGCAGGTGCGCTATCTCACTGACTAACGTGCCGTTATAGGTACATATGTCTGATCAAATAAATTAATAATGTTTAGTTCATAGTACTGCTGTTTATTTTTACAGTCTTGTATTCTCAACATTTTCTGGCGTTTATTTTTGTTGTCAAAGAAGTTAAGTGCAGCAATGAATAACCACATATAAATTAGCTATGATAACAAAGCTTTGATACTTAATCGTATACTACTTATCCAAATAATTCCATGAAAAAGTTTCTCAAAAATCTGTCGTTCGAAGTCGACTTTAAACTGTAGGTCCCACCACTCATGTATAAAATTAACACACAAAACATAAGTGGTGTGAGAAACTAGGACGTTGTACAATGGGTCAATTCGACCTCCGGGTACTGTACTTGTCTTAATTGACAAGTACACGTCCTTTAACCTAACCTAACCTATACAAATAATTTATATCCAAATAATTTATAATATTTTATTCAATGTCTAATCATCGTCAGAGGTCGGAGGTATGATTGGAAAGTTGTTATAAAACTTGTAAGGAAGAAATAAAAGCAGAACCAATCAATTGGCTTTCCACCATTCTAAGTGTTATTTCGAATTGTCTAATCAAATCGAAGACAATGAATAAAACCTTGAGACTTGAAATATGTATTTTTGTTTTTATTATATTTATTTACAGGTAACACTCATACAACGCGTTAGGCAGATTTCGAAAAAATGAAATTGGTTTCATGTTCACTCTTTACAGTGATCAGATTTCTCTGCTTCGTATACACATGCGACAATTACTGGTTTTACATACATACATAATTGGCCATTACAACCCTTCAGTCGGGATTACGACCTAGCTTCTCACACCACTCATGTTGTGTGCGTTAATTTTATACATGAGTAGCGGAACCTACAGTTTAACGTCGACTCCGAACGACAGATTTTTGAGAATCTTTTTCATGACAGGTTTATTTACTCTCAGAGTTTTTGCCAGAAATCTGCTGAGAGGAACTCATATTTCGTTTTGATGTCTGACCTGGGATACGAACCCGGGCTTTACGTCTAATAAGTCAACACACTACCTACTAGACTACGGCGACTGATTTTAAAAAACTTTTTTTGAAATCTGTATGCTTTTATATCGCAAATCTTTATTAATTTCTTGATTTGAAAAAAAAAATTTTTTTTATTTTAAATGTTTGAAGAATTTGGAAAAATTTTCGTTACTTATTGCGAATGTTTCTATATTTTCGAAGTACCGTGTTGTAGGAGAGTTACATATATTTATAGAATTGTAAGCTACATTATATGCATGAAAATAATACAAACAATTTTAATTCTCAAAACAATGCAGATGAATCTTTGAATATTTAGTCCCCTTCTGTTATTATTTCTTGTTTCTGTTTTCTGGCGAAAATCTGTTTATGGTTTATTATTATTATTATTATTGTAATACTTACTCCACCTAAATACATAATTACTTACCATCACCATCACCATCACCATTACAAAAGAAAATAATTTTTATTTCTAGTTTTGAATAATTTTGCCGAATTCTTAACAGAATTTTGCCGCTCTAAGTAACAGGAGTACATGAACGCTTTCATTTTCCAAAATGTTTCTTACACTTATAGAGGAACGAGCACACATATGCAATAGAAAATAAAATAAAAATTTATATTCCGTATGACACACAATATGCTTCTGGTGTAATGAAAAGGGCGGGCAACTCCCTATATGATGAAAAACTAAAAGACTTTTCAACAGTGTTTGTGCATATTAGCCAGTGAAAGTGTGTGTGTATGTGTGTGTACGTTACATTGGGGGTCAATGTATTGATGACGGTCGTCTGCAATTATTCACTCTCTATGAAGTGTGATGGTAATGTGTGCCAAGTATTTTCCTTATTAAAATTTTGTTTGTCATTTACCGCTCGAAACTTTTTCAAAGAAAAAACACCGCTTTTCTGTTGGGATAACAGAAATTGTAACAAATGTTTTCAACAAAAAGAAAAGTAAAATGAAAAAGTTGTAAATTTTCAACCAACATAAAGTGGGACTTTATTGGCATTTAACATTTTGTTTAAGAGATGAATTTAAAGTATTTTATAAAGTTTAAAGTGTGTGTACTTCAGTTATGTTAGTTCATCTTTGGCTTAATTTATACTAAAGAAAATTGGACAAAAAAAGGATTTGCTAAACATTTTTTGTTATTATGTAAGCCATATTCTTTTACATCAATTTTTGACGTGTAAACAGTGGCTTTGCAGAAATCCAAAGAAAATCTTTATCCATTACACAAATTTGCTGCGTTTAGAAAGAGTTAAAATTTCTAATGTTTGTTTCGCCGCATTTCTTTGCTTGTAAAGAAACCGCATATTTCAAATGATTAATTATTCACTTGTTTATTATTCTTTTTTGATAACTTATGCCCATTTCGAAGTCATTTAATTTCTTTGTGCCTTACTCACGAGTTACAACAGAAAACAGTCGTGTTTTACAGAAAACTTTTGCTCCAACCACAGCAACTCTTCTGTTCCAACCAGACATCGAGTTGAATTGAGTTGATGGAATACAATTCGTCTAAAGTTCTCGGTTTTCGTAGAATTGTTTCATGCGAAACCGTGAAAAATATTCGATTTTTTAGTAAGTATAGTAACTCTTTAATCGATTAGGTTCCTCTTGAGGATTTATCTTTTCATATACTTTTAGGGAATACGATATGACATATTATCTTTGTTGTGTAATTTTTACTACGCATTACATTATACAATCAATTGGGCAATACACACAAGCCCTTGTATCGTTGTATTCATTGTATTGTTGGACGAATATACAACAATGTATGCTTGTTGTTGATACTTTTCATATAAAAATCCGATACACTTATACACATTTTGTTCATAATCTTATGGAAGTTTTATTGGTTTCGTCCTATCAGTTTATAGAATGCCAGTAATCAAGAATAAGAATAAAAATACAAAATATTTTCTATGTAACTTGAGGCAACAATTAACATTTCAAAATTATTATAATTGTTTGCACAGATAATTAATTAATTTACTTTTTTCCTTAATATTTTTCATTTTATTGCTTGAAAATCAAATTATTAACCCATTAATGTCCGAATTACTTTTTTCTAACGGTTACCGTTTTGTTTTTTACACTCAATTTCATCTCAGAGCATAAAAACTAAGGCAACCTCTGCTGGCAACTTAAGTTGCTACTGGGCAATAATAGATTAATACTGGTCTTCATCTTATCGTTTTTTGACGTTTAGAATACGAACTACACAATACAGCATAACATTGAGCGTTCACAAACTAAAAGTGTATTCAATACAACATACACGATACAAAGTCGTATGAATTGCCCAAATGTTTCATCGTTATAAGCAGACGTCGGCACAAAGAGAACATGATAAAAATGTGATTGTTTTGAGGCATGTATATAACCCAGAGGAAAATTGTTAGTAATATTTTCAAGTGTAACCTAATAATATGTATATATATATGTAGTATGTTGTGGAACATATAGAAAAAATATACAGCGCCAAAAGACTGCGTATTTAACTTGAGAAATATTCTTCAAAATATGCAGATTATTTCCCATTATTATTAGTGAAACTCATTGGAAAATATATTCTTCAAAGAATGGAGATCATTTCTCATTGTTATTAGTGAATCTCGTTGGAAAATTGTGAATCCTACTGTCATATTTTTTTGGGTGTATCATTGAAACTCGGAAAAAAGCGACATGAACCTTCTTCTTTAGAAGCTGACAAGCAACTGAATGCAATTTTACGCTCTTTTTAACAACATCACCAATGTTCGTTTCCTATGTGTGTAAAAAGCCCAAGATGTTCGGCCCCTGGGGCTGTTGGTGCCGACGTCTGGTGATAAGGTTAATTCATTTATTTTTGTTTCTCTTAAAACTTTACTTTTTATGTCATTTACATACATACATACATAATTGGTCATTACAACCCTTTTGGCAGGATTACGACCTAGTTTCTCACACCACTTATGTTCTGTGTGTCAATTTTTATACATGAGCGGCGGGACCTACACAGTTTAAAGTCGACTCCGAACAACAGATTTTTGATAAACTTTTCATGGCAATTTTATTTACTCTCAGAGTTTTTGCCAGACATCTGCTGAGAAGAAGTAAATATTTTTTGATATTTCTTTTAGTTGGAGATGTCTGACCTGCGGTTTGAACAGAGGCCTTAAGTTTAATAAGCCAACACACTACCTACTAGACAACGGCAACTACTTTTTTTTACTTTATTTTACTTTTTTTGTGTTATTTGCTTACCTTTATTGGAAATTCAATTAAATATTCTATTTTTCATACCAAAGACTCTAATTTTAGTAGATATGCCTTAATTTTCGTCACCATTCTTCTAAAATTTCAGTTTTTAATGAAGGCAATTCACAGAATTGTTGGTTGTCGGTGAAACCAAATTCAGATACAATTTTCCAGTTTGGGGAAATATGTATTCACCATCATATGTATTCACATCCTATAGTAAAAGTAATTTTTGATTTAGTTTTTTTTTTTGTTTTTCTTCTTTTTATCTGTCTTTCATTTTATTTAATTATTTTCTCTTTTTTTGTCTTCAAAAATTGTTTTCCATTTACTCTTTTCTATTGTTACCTGTTCTTAATTCTTGATTTGTATGTATTTTTAGGTGTTTTTTTTGCATAAGTTTGTATGTCAGACGAAACTAGTTCATTTTCTAATGTTTTAATAATTGATAGAGAATTTCCTTTTTTTTTTTTTTTTTGTTTGTATTTTGGAGTTTATGTGTTGCTGTATGTAGTATATTTTTGTAGAATATTTTGTTTTATGTATATATTACATATATATTAATGTATTTTTATTTATTTATTTTATGCAATATATATATATATTATGTAGTATATATATATATTAAATATATATATATATATGTATTTATCTTTATTGTGTAGAATAATAATGAATAATTATAATTTTAATTCAGTAATCTTTTTATGATTTATTTTTTTCCTTTTTTTTCTTTATTTCATTTC
The DNA here is from genome assembly GCA_932273835.1 of Sarcophaga variegata. Lineage (NCBI taxonomy): Eukaryota > Metazoa > Arthropoda > Insecta > Diptera > Sarcophagidae > Sarcophaga > Sarcophaga variegata. The sequence goes on from OW026361.1 coordinate 117,039,782, forward strand.
ATTTCGTTTGCTTCTGTTTGATTTTCAAAATTTCTTTTAGTTTATGATTTATATCGTCTTCTTTCATGTTGTTAAACAAATAAATATACACATCAATTAAACATTTAATTAATAATACATTTAATTATTCTTATCCAGCTATGATGCGGTAATAATAATCATAATAATAATAAGAATAAGAATTTATTTGTTAATTCATAAAATGTGCTGTTTTATCTGATCAATTTTAAATGCATACATCGTATATTATTTTTTTTATTTATTTTTCTCTTATTATTGTTAAGGTTTTATTTGTTTTTTAATTTTTTTTTTGTATATTTATATATAAATATAAAGAATTACATTTCATCTCAATTGATTTCACATTGAGAATTAAATTTTTATTTTTTTTAATTGAATATTTTTTTAAGAAAGAGTGTTTTCGCATTTAATTTTAGTTCAAAAAATCATTTTCATTTTCCTTTATTTATTTATTATTATTTTTTATGTAATAATGTACTATTTTTTAGTATTTATAAATATTTTATTTTTATTTAACCCGACCCGACATTAAGTCAAGCCATATTATTTGTGTAGTAATGCTTGTTTTAATGAATAAAATACCTCTAATCAGTATATTTTTATGTTTTTATTTATAACATTTAATTTTTCATAAACTTTTTTAATAAAAAACAAAACGAAAAAATTGCATGAAAGCCGAAAATAAATTTTAATTTTTATTCTTTTTTATGTTTTAATTAAACATATGATTTTATATACCTAAAGTACATATATGGCATGGGATAAAAATTTAATTATTTATTTTATTTATTTGTAATTTATGCAACATACTCGTATAATAATAATTTCTGAATGTCATTAATAAAAATTTTCTTTGATTTTTGTTTTTTTTTTTCATTTTATTTATAGAAATATTTGTAATTTAATTTATGCTTTTTTTTGTTTTGTTTTTGTAAAAATGTTTTTATTATTTATAATTTTTGCATATAAGTTGCTCCTTTCGAGCTTAACACTTCACTCAACATCTCACTTAACTGTCAACTCAACTTTTAAACATTTCCAACTCAAGAGCTTTTATTTAAGGAATAAAAAATTCCTTTTTTATTTATATTTTTAAAAAAGGGATAACGATTTTCAAATATGTATGAGGATTATAATTTTAATATTCCAATCAATTTTATTTCATAAAAATTTAATGTCTTTTGCCATGGTTTTGTATTTCAAAGATTTTGACAAAATTCTGCTTTGTAAACCGGTTAATAAGCATTTGCCTATGAAAGATTCTAAAGTCTGAGGTATGAATATGAAATACATTTTCCACATACCAAATAACAAAGCAGACAAATTTCCATAAAATTAAAACAATTAAAATTAAATTAGCATGGTTAACTATGAAAATATGAATAAGAAATGAACTTAAATAAATGTTTTATAAATAAAGTGAACTTTATTCAATAGATGGTATTAAAATAATCCATGTTTTATTGTATGTATGTATATTGCTTGAGATGTCCAGATGCATATATATTTTATTTACATTTAAGATTTTGTACTCTTCTTAATAGATGTGTTAAAAAAAAGATGAAATAAGTATATCAATTAATAATTAATCAAACTAAACAAACGTATTTACAAATTAATAAATACAACAACTTATTTAATCAATATAACGAAATGACGGAATTAATTGAAAATGTAATGCTAAATGACTTATTTAGTATTTCTTCTAAGCAATAGTCTTATTTATAAAAATTTTATAAAGGTCCGTCATAGAGTTCAATGTTCGTTCGTTCGTTCGTTTATGCAGAGGAGGTGTTCGTAAGTAAAAGTTTTTGCCTTCAATTTAGTCTGAGTTATAGAGTCCTACAGTCCAGCTAGGAACTTAAACCATCTTTTAGTTTTTTTTTTTATAGATTTTTATAGATTTTTTTTTTATCATTTATGACTATAAGAGGAACATTTCCATGAGGTTTGATGTTAAAGAAAAAAAAAATTTTTTTTAAATAAAGAACAAGTACACTCAGCCACAAAAGTATGTATATACGGATAACAAATTTCAGAAATTTTTTAACTAATCCGTTTTCGTTGAAAATGTTTGTAATAGTCTGGCAACTTTCCTCGATTTTAAGACGGTCTTGGTTAAAAAATTTCTGAAATTTGTTAAATTTTGTGGGCCTAATGTACACTTCTGTGAGCCTGTGCAGGCCCACATAAGTTAACAAATTTCAGAAATTTTTTAACCAAGACCGTCTTAGTTAGTTAAAAAGTTTCTGAAATTTTTTAACCAAGACCGTCTTAGTTAGTTAAAAAATTTCTGAAATTTTTTTAACCGTATGTATACTTTAGTTGCTGTGTGTAGTTCTCTGCCATTTTTCTTCAACAAAATCTACAACAAAACATAATTATTACCAATTAGAAAAAGAGGTTTTTCGTTTGGTAAACGGCCGAATTTAGCCGAAGGTTGTTTAAAAATCGTATCATTAACTAATTGTTGAACGTTTTGCAGTGGCCTTATCATTTGGTAATTGGTAAATGAAAAGATTAAAAAAATATACGTAAGTAAGCTTGCAGTTTACTGTATAAAACTTATGAAGAATTTAAAACGAAAATTTGTATGTAAGCTTGCAATTTACTCTATAAAATATTGCCTTATCAACCGGCATATTTAAATTTTAAAAACCCAAAGCAGCATTTTTCAATATTTTTGAACTGAAATTGAATTTCTCGCGAAGTGCTACCAATTGAAATTGCCTAAAAGAGAAAATTAAAATTGTTTAATACATATGCCTTACTGATGTATGTATTTCTGTAAGGACATACATAAATATGTATGTACGTACATTATGTATTTGTGTGAGATTATTTTGAAAATCGTTTTCCCTTATTTTGGTGTAGAATTGTGGGTGTTTAAGTAGAATTTCTAAATTATCGAATTTGAATTTTGATTTGTTGTATTTGAATATCTTTTGTTGTTGTTGTTATTGTGTTTACTGTTTCAGTATTAGAATTTATTTTAAGGTAAAACGTTTATAAATCGACATGTTGTCAACAAAGGGAGAATTAAGAAATTTTAAATAAATTTTAATTTTTTTCTGGTTTTTTTTTGCATTTTATATAATTTGAATTTATACATAAGTATATATAGTGTATTCATTAAATGTTAAGTATATGTTTTAATTTTTTTTTTAATTTACACCATCATGTATATAATATTTGTTTGTTTGGAAATAAAATAGAAACAAAATTTAATTTTTATTTTATTACGTTTGTGGTTTTTTTTTACATTACTAATTTTTTATATATTTTTGTAATTACTTAATGAAAAAATCTATTTAATTTATTTTATTTATACTTTAATTTTCTATAATTAACACCATATTATATAGTGGAATTTTAATTTTAATTTGTTTTTATTTTTTTGAATTTTAAATTATTTTTTAAGTTTATTTTTATTTTTTTTAATATATTTTTTACCAATGTTCTTAGTTTGGCTGTTGTTGTAAATGTTGTTTATTTATTAATCTTTTGCCACAGTTATTGTAATATTTTCTTTATTTTGTTTTAGTTGTTCTTATTTTTCTTTCAGTTTCTTTAATTGCAAACGAAAAAGATAACATATGTATGTTTTTATTTAACATTTTCAAATGATTCAAACTACATTTTTTAAACTATTTTGTTTTTTTTGTCTTTTAAATATGACTTTTTGTTTAATATTTTTTATGATTAATTATTTAATTTAAATTTTATTATTATTTTTTTTTTTATTTATAAATCTGCTACTTTTTTCAAATGAACGAAATTTAATTTAATTTAATTATTTTATTTGTATTTAATTAACATTTGGTTTATTTTAATCTATTATTTTTCGTATTTTATATGTTTTCAACTATTTAAAGAAAACAAAATTTATATTTGTTGTGCCTTTTTGGTGGTATTTTGAGCATATTTTTAATATTTTTTTTGTTTTTTTTTTTAGCTGCCCAAGTTTTAGTTTTAAATGAATAAATATTCCTTGAAAATTAAATTTTAATTATTTTATTCGATGAAATAAAAGAAAAAGTTTTAAAAGTATTTTAAAATACATACATATGTACTTGGAATATATGGGGAAATTATTTTTTATTCATTTCAAACTATTGCAATGGCTTTATAAATGTTTTTATTTTGTTTCAAAATTAAATAATTTATTTTTTATTTCTTTAAATATTTTTATTTTATTTTTATTTATTTATTTGTAGGTATGCATATAGTATGGTACTTATACGTAATATGTTTTAATTTTATTTTTTATTATTTTTTTATGTATATGTATTTATATATATTAGGTACACATAATATTTTCAATGATATACATTATATTTTAATTGTTTTGTTGTATATTTATAAATTTGAAGTAAATTGTATATATGTATGCGGAATTAAATTTCTTTGGTTTTGTAATAACACATCGATCATTAACTATTCGAAATATGTTTGCATTAAAATTTTTCTATTTTTTTATTTTTTTTTTTTTTAATATGGGTTTGTGTATAACATACGAATTTGATTCTGATTTTCAAAAATAATTAGACATCAATAAGTATTTGTAAAATAATTATTTTTAAGTAGTACACTTATTCATCCATTCATGTGATTTGTTTTGTTTTGTCTTGTCTTGTTTGTTTAATAATTAATTTATAATTTGTATAATGAATTTGAATTTATTTAAAACATTGATTTTTTTATACGATATTTGTACGCATGTATATATATATAGAAAAACAAAAAAAGATATTGTATACATTTATTTATTTATTTATTTATTTATTTATTTATTTATATATGTATGTCGAATGTACTTTATATATATACTTTGTAATTGAATAGACTTCTTAATTACTACCAATATTATTTAATTGTATTTGATTAATTATTTATTTTTTTATTTTTTTGTTACTCTTAATCAATATATTTATTTTTTTATTTTTTTTTGATATGTTTTCAAATTTCAGTTAAGGGCCTATTGAGTTGATAAAAGGCTTTAAAGTTTTTCTAGGGCTGGTTTCGATAAAAACTTTAACAATATCACCAGAACTCAAAACCTTAACTCGATCTTTGAAAACATTTAACGAAAAAAAAATTGAAATTAAAATTATTACAAAAAAAAAATATTTAATAAAAATAATTGCATTTCTTGATACAGGCATTCCACGTTTAGCCTTTTTCGAACCTTTTGTCATGCCAATAATAAGGATTTCTTTTCAAATAATTTCATAATTAAAACGAAACAATACTTTGAGCCTATTTTTGTATGTTTTTTTTTTGTTTTTTTCGTAAAAGAATTGTAAAAAATTTGCAAAAATTTGTAAAACTTTTCAAAAATATTGATTATAAACAAAATAATTGCATGATCAGCAGGTCACATCAAGAAGTTTGAACATTGTTTCGTTGCAACAAATCATAATTGGAAACTGCATACCGAAAATATTTCATCTTCATCTTCTTCTTCTTATGATGAATAGATTATGTCACAAAAAAAAAAAAGAAAAATTCTTAAATTTACGTAATCAAGGCATGGCAAAAGTAGCCAAAATTTGTTATTTCTTGCAATTATTTTGCTTTGAAATCAATTCAAAAGGGAGTGGGGCTGTAACAGAATCAAATTAGCCCCTCATTTTTACTTTTTCTTCGTATCACTTTTTCCCTGTTTCACGGGCGTTTGTTTCGCTGCCTCCTTTTCCTTCATTGCAGCCGATTCCGATGTTGTGGCCGTTGATTCCTTTTCATCTTTTTTCTTAACTATAGCCGCAGCTGTTGTTGGTGCTGTTGTTGTTGTTGTTGCTGTCGCTGCTGTTGCTGATGTTGTTGTTGCTGTTGCTATAGCCTCCTCCTCTTCCTTTAATATGCCCGTTTCTCTAGCCTCTACATCTTTCTTGTCGTTTGAAGTGTTTGCTGGTAAGGCCTTTAAGATTGCATGCACTTCTTCGGCTACCGCCATTAAAACAAATTCAAACTGTTGTCGTGTGGCCACTAAACCGGCCCTTTGATCTCTGAGATGTTCCAGCGTAGCGGCAATATCGATTTCTCTCGCTCCCTTATTCATGCGTCCTAAAACTAAGTCCAGCAAGATATACGCTCCAGTACGACCAGCACCGCCACTACCGTGAACCACTATCGGACAGGAGCGTCCTCGATAGGATTTGTTTACTTTTCTGTAAATGTAATACGTGTACTTTGTTAATATAAAATGGAAAACAATAAAAGGATAGGATGCAATCACCTTCTGAAATCCAATAATGCTTTAGCTTGTGCCGGTACACCACCCTGAGGCCATGACAAGAAATGGAATTGGGTAACTGTGCGTGTTTCGCTGGTGCGTAAATTTTTCAAATAGAACGACCTTACAAGATAATCATCACACCAAATGTGTTCGCTTACTAAGTGTACCTAGAAGGATAACCACACACTCACTCGTTTTTAAAACTTTAAAGGATAAGTCCGCATAGCATACCTCATAGATGTGATAAACCTCAGCACCTTCCTCCGGCCAATAGCGGGCACAGGCAATTTCTCCATTTTCTTGTAAACGACACAAAGCCACGATCACTACAGCTCCCTGTTCCCATATCATTTGCCAAAAATGAGCCAAGGTTGTTGGTAAGGGACCCTGTGCAGCTACATAAGCGGGGGCACGTGGATCGTGATCCGTCTGTGGTAAATGCAAGAAAATTTTAATTTAAAAAAAAATTCAACTTTCTGTTCCTAGTATTATTTTTCATACAATTGTTGAGGCATTTATGTAATCTAAGCCTTCGGCATTGGCCAAATGATTCAGCACAACACGGGAATGATCGTAAGGCAATGGTGCTCCTGGTCTATTCAGATTAGCACATTCGGGTTGTAAAGCAGCTTCACGAGCACTCGGTTCTGCCTCATAGCGGCACAAAGCCTCCCACTCACGTTGCAAACGACCTTTATTCCTTAAGTGATCTTCCATGTAAGACTGTTTAAAGACATGTTTTTGATAAGATTCCGTATAACTTTTACAAATACTTTGGAAAACTTACGAGAACCATGTGACCCGTTGATATATCCATATTTGTTAATGCCGGTTCTTCACTCCATGACGATGTGCTGGAACGTGACGATGGTGGTCTATCGTTTTCCTTGGTCAAAGATGTTATACGACCACTGGCAGCCGGCTCTGCAGTATTGCCTTTACCTGCCATACGTGCACGACACAAATCTTGATAGTCCTTCGTACAACTCTCAGCCCCCGCTATGCCTGATTGCAGGCCACCCAGCTTATCACGTTTCTTGTCGTGACGTTTGATTAAAATCAGCGTTACGAAGATGACAATTATGGCAGCAGCACCGGCTCCAGCAAACATAAACACCATGATGTGCGTAACATCAGGAGTTTGATCGGGTAGATCGATGCGTGAAGCTGAAACACCGCCATCATCGTCACGTTTAATTTTATCACCAACACCAGCTCGTACCACTGTAAAGCCAAGACGTCTCAGAATGTTATTCTTCACGCCTCGATTTTCATTAATGGAACGAGCAACATCGGTAGCGGTCTTACGTTCAGGGTTGTTTGAGTCAACCCGGAAAGAAACTTCATGCGGTTGAACGCTAAACGAAAAACGTATAATTTTATTAGAAAAAAAAAGAACTCAGACAGAAACTCACGTTAAATAAGTAAAATATCCTTGCATATGTAAAATATTTGCCAATTCATTCATTATGCGAACGCCATCACTCCAACTGTCGATTCTGTAGAGGAGAAAAAACATTTTGGCAATGTGTTGGCAAAGGAATTATGTTTTACAAATACTTACGGGTTTTTGACAAACACATGCGCATATTCGGTGTCTACAGTGTGAGGAGCATGGTCTTCGTCCGAATGTTCTTTGACGACTTTCTTTTTTTTCATCGCTTCATTACTGTCCTTTATATGGGCCGGTAAGTGTTCTTTGTTCTCAGTAGAATTCTTTTCTCTATCCAAGTCTTCCTTGACAGACGGCGGTGGGCCAACCAAAGGTCCCGGCTTCTTAACATCTAAACGCTCATGACGGGTAAAGCCTAACATATTAGCTAGCAGTTCTCGTGCCTTTTCCTTTCTTCGCTCCTTGTCGTAGGCACTACCCAATTCCTGGCCTTCATTCATTGTTATTAAGCCTCCCTCTGTGAATACCTTCTCGGGTCGTCGATGTTTAAACTTTTTCGGGTATGCATTTGAAGACAACATGGCCTCTTCCTCCAACGGTGTCAGTGAGTTGATGAAAAGGCTCTCCTCTATATCGACAGTATTGTCTAAATCATCGCCTTCTTGGAGAGGCCTTCGCTTGAATGCTGAAATTTCATTGCTATCCAAAGGTTCCTTCAACTGGATATCATTGAACGCTAGAGGCTGCTGATCCAAGCCTTTCTCAATTGCCAATTCACGGAAGAATGATTTCGCTGATTGCTGGCCCTTACGGCTACTGGTACGTTTATAGGGGCCATAATTTTCTGGAAAATACAATTCATTCGAATCAATGGGACCGTTAGGTACATAAATGGGCCCAACTGCCCCCGGTATGGGCAAAGATTCCAATTGTTCTATAACCCGATCAGGATTGCGTTCATATGGTTGAGGATCCGGTTCTGAATCGGCAAGAATTTTATACAATTCCATGCTATTCTTCAAGGCATGTTTGCGTTCATTGGCAATTTCCTCTTCCCGCTGAGCTTGCTCTCTTTGAATTCGTTCTCTTTCGCGTTCCATAAAAACATCCATAACATTGGGCGGATTCATTTGCGATTCCCGATGTCTATCGAACTCTCCATGCTGACTCAGTTCTAATGGGTCATTGCGTAATTGACGATCTTGCAATTGCAATTGACGAAATATTGTATTAATGCCATTGGATGAAGGGCTCTGCTTCTTTAATGGCGGATAAAACAGTTTATTTGAGAAGATTTCATTAGCGGGTGTAAAGCGAACAAATGCCATACTCCCGGCCGGATCGAATTCAGTAGGTATAGGCGCCAGATTAGCACAGAGATTTGGTGGTAGCTGTGTCTGCTTTTGCATAGAAAAAAGTGTTCCTTGTATACGACACTGAACATACGGATGATCCCATCCTAACCCGGCGCCCTGCAGTTCCTCGAGCATAGTGGCGAGTAAACGCGATTGGTCTTCCGTGAGAGGGGTTCTAAACAAAGACAAAAAAAAACTTAATAATGCTTCATACATATGCGTAAACGTTTTTTTAACTCACTTTTCAATGTCCTCCATATCGACACCAGTGGTTGGTATGCATTTTCCAAAGATGTTGTCTGCACAATTAAAAATATTCAGTGTTAGTCAGTGTTTTATTCACAGAATGAATGGAATTACAACTTACCGTCGAAACAGACTTCACTACTTTCCAAACACAGGGTCCGGACAAATTTGCAACCTGATGTAGAGAAAAGAAAAGAACGCTTTAAAATTAGAATGTCAATTTCCTTTAAAGTCAATTTCATTAAACTTTTGCTAAAAAAACAAAACAAACAAAAACTAAATATTAACGTGTAACTCTTTGAAAAGAAAATAAAAAAAATTAACAAATAATGGAAGTTTTGTAAATGCTCATCTCATACCAGCCATCCCACCCATCCCTGTGAGTACGTATATATGTATGTACGTATACACATAATAGAGTTGTGAACGTAATCCACATCTCTTAAACAGAATGAAAAATGCAATTTTAACAGCAATTTCTCCTTACCAAAACTAAAACTGCAACTGTTTCGTTACGAAAGGCATTAATTTTTCATTTTAGCCCTGTTGTGTAAGCTTTTGTCAACTATCGTTTGGTATTTTAATGGCAAACAATGCCTCTGGTCACTCAATATTCCCTTACCCGGGGGGCATTTAGAAGAAGAATGTTTAATCTTTTGTGTGGCTGCCTACAGCCAGAACAGAGGGACAGGGACAGCACAATTCGAAAACTTTCCCTCCTGCTGATATCCTCGAGGGCATTTATTAAAAGCGGCGTAAATTGAAATCCACAATGATGTGTGGCGTAAAAGGATTGTGTTAAATGAGTTGCCGGAGAAAAGAGATTTTATTTTTTCGTTTTTCAAAAGAATTTTTTTTCTCTTTTTATATTTGAAACTTTAAAAGGAAGGCAATTATTAATTTTTCTTTATGATCAATAAAACTTTTTTTGAATATTGATTACAATGCTTTGTAGTTGACTGTTGGTTCAATACTAAAGGGTCGCCCAAATAACTGTTTTTTTTTAAATGCTTTAAAAAAAACTACTGAATATTTTCTCAAATTTCTTTTTTTTATTTGAAAGTACAATCCTTCCGGTTAATAATGGAAAATAATTTCATTCAAATGGCTGCCTCGGCTGGTCATGCAGTAGCCTACACCAGAATATGCCGATTTTGGCAAAAAATAATCATCTTTTCAGGTGACCCTCATTTTGATCTTGGCGGTTATGTAAACAAGCAAAATTGTCGCATTTGGGGCACACAAAGCACGCACGCATACGTTGAAAAGCCGACGCATCCAAAACGAGCCACTGTTTGGTGCCGATTTTGGTCCAGAGGCATAATTGGGCCATTTTTCTTCGAAAATGAGCAAGGAGTGGTCGTTACAGTCAATGGCGATCGTTATCGGGTCATATTGAAGGAATTTTTGTTCACAAAAATTGAAGAGGAGGATATTGGCAACATTTGGTTTCAACAGGACGGCGCTAAGTGCCACACAGCCGAAGCTACACTCGATGTTTTGCGTTTGTTTTGTTTGGTTTGGCCACCTCGGAGCTGCGATTTGACACTGTTGGACTATTATTTGTGGGGTGCCGTCAAAGATAAGTGTTACGCCGACAAGCCAGAGACAGTTGACGCTTTAAAGGACAATATTCGTGAAGCAATTGGTGAAATACAGCTGCACACAAACGATAATGTGCTTAAAAATTTGACCGATCGTGTAGGCTACTGCATAGCCAGCCGAGCCAGCCATTTGAATGAAATTATTTTCCATTATTACCGGAAGGATTGTACTTTCAAATAAAAAAAGAAATTTGAGAAAATATTCAGTAGTTTTTTTTAAAGCATTTGCAAAAAAAACAGTTATTTGGCGGACCCTTTACAACAGAAAGAAAACAGCTTCTTGTTTATACGTGTGTGTGTGTTTTCTAAAATCATTGCAGATAAATGCTTAAATTTATTCTCAAAGGCATTAGAAGATCTACCGTACAGTGATGCCATACATTATTGGATTATAATGAGCATAATTGAAATTAGATTGTGCTTGATATCATCATTTTATCATCAATTTTTCTTTTTCAACTATTTTCGAAAATGTTTAATGTTTAATAAGTCATGCAATTATCATGAAAGAAACCGGATGTAAACCGGATGGCTGTTGTGCCAAACATACATGCGAAAATATTTTGCTGAACTTTTTTCTTCGTGGTTTTTTTAAACAATTTGTTTTGAACAAATCATAGCACAAATTGAGATAAATTACTCTATTTGTCTTAAAATTATGTTTCTAGTTTATGGCTTATGCAAGTGTACGAGGAATACATTTCATTTCAGTTTTTGGGATTCCACGAAATCTCATTAAATCAGAATCTAATTGGTTTGGCTACACTTAAATCACTTCGTTTTCGAAGAGAAACCATCCGTCGAAAAACTAACAAAATCAACAACAAAATATTTCAAAAATGTTAACAGGCGATTCAGAGAAAATTAATGATTTAACCACACACTGACATACATGCATGCATACATGCATATGAATATGCAAAAGAAGAAAAAAATAATGAGGGTTTAAGAACCACACTCTGACAGAGGCTGCTGTGATAGACGCGCAAATAGAGGAAAGATGCCATTAACGAATTCTCTCTTGTCAAGTCAAAGATTAACACGCAAAATAATTATTGACAGAATGTTTTTTCATTGCTTTTGTGTACACATAACCATACGCACGTTCAAAATGTATACAAAGATATATGGATGTATGCATGCGGTTATAATCTCACTCCCATCCACACGCACACATTAACTGTGTAATGGCTTTTTAAAGCCATTATTAACAGCAGTCACGTAATGCAAGTATGTTCGTTATTAGATGTTGATACATATAAACTTATAAACAGACTCCTTCCTACTCTCGCAAATACTTAGTATGTGAAAGCTTTAACAGTAAGTGAGCAAATACAAATACAAATACAAAACACATTACAATGGCAAAACAAATGAGGAAAACAATAACGGCAACAATAACCTTACAAAATGAATAAACAGACGTGTTTGACGTCATTTATTAGTGTTGCGTAAATTACTCTACACAACAATACAGTACAGAAACAAGCAAAACAAGAAATGTTTTGTAATACACTGGCAACAAACACCACAAACTTTGTTAAACGTGCTTTCGGAATACAATGACGACAGATGACGACGTATTATCAAAACTAATCGTTATGGGGTATTTTTTTATTGTGTTTTTTTTATTATGGTTGTGGCATTTACAATATTTCATATTTAAATGTCGATTTGTTGCTATTTGTCATTTACATCACTTGTGTCAAATACATCGCTTGACATCGGAGTGTTGTTGTACAAATATTTCTGCAATTATTCCATTAATTTTTGCAATTGTTTTATAAATACTTGTCACTTGGTGCTGAAAGAGTTTGTGGCATTAGCATTTCAAATAGAAAATAAATATGTATTCATTTATGTGTGGCAATAATCAAGCAATTTGAATTCATATCACATGTCCATGTTAATTATAATTATCATACATATCAGTCTAATTAAAGGAAATAATCATTTTGTTTGATGTTTATTTTTGTAATTGAACACAATGAATACCAAAATTATGAGCAGATTATCTTTAGTTGATGAGTGGCAGTGATTTAAATTGCCAGCATACTATTCGTTTTTTTTTTTTTTGTTTTGGCTGATATTTGTGGAAACCTTAAATTTCTGGCTGCTATCAATAACAATAAATCTTTTTCTATTTGATTTATTATAAAATAATTAGAAAAAAAAAGAATTTCAAACTGAAAAACAAAACATTGATTGTATTATCTATCAAACCCTTTATAATGCCTAGTTATAGTATGATAACCTTCGACCTTAGAAATTTCAATAGATTTTGTTTTTACACATCAGTTTCTTGACTAAGTTTTGACAAGAATTTCTTACGAATAAGAGGCAGTGTTTTGTAAGAATTTAAATTAAATAGCACTGGACGTTTGATATAATGAAAGATTAATCCTGCAAACTTGTTAAGAGCATGACTTTTTTTTGTATTATTTCTGTACCGTACAGTATAATACGTATCAAATAAAGTATTTGCTGAAACAACATTATCTCTAATATTTATTAATATGAACGCGATAAAAACATACATATTACACCAGAATTTTCCCAACATTCAGTTGTGATAATTTGTTGGATTTTATTTACAATTACAACAACACAATAGCACAACAATCACCAGTAAATTTATATAAAATTCAAATAAATATTTATCTAATCTCCCTTCACAGTGAATACCTTTTTTGGCAATTGCATTTGGGTTTATTATTATTTATAAAAAAAAATAATAGAAATTTCCAATTACGTATTTGGGCAATTCACACAAGCCCTTGTATCGTTGTATTCATTGTATTGTTGGATGAATATACAACAGTGTATGCCTGTTGTTGATAATTTTCATATAAAAATCCGATACACTTATACACATTTTTTTCATATGTTTTTAAAAGTTGTATTATTTTCGAGCTATCAGTTTATGTAAATGCCAGTAATCAAGAAGAAGAATAAAAATACAAAATATTTTCTATGCAATTTTGAGTCAACAATTAACATTTCAAAATTATAATTGTTGGTAATATTTTTCGTTTTATTGCTTGAAAATCAAATTATGAATACTGGTCTTCTTCTTTTTATCGTTTTTTGACGTTTGGAATACGAAATACACAATACAGCATAGCATTCGGCGTTCACAAAGAAAAAGTGTATTCAATACAACATACACGATACACGATAGTCATGTGAATTGACCAAATATTTAATATTTTTAATTCAAATTCCGGACAATAAAGTTTTCAATATGTTGAAATTCAATATTGAAAATTCAACAATAACCAGAAGAAATCAAAAATGAAATGAAAGCGAAACGAAATTTTAATAACAAAACTAAACATTCTGAAATAAATTTCTATACTTTAACATGTCACCAGAGTCTATTGTTATTCTTTTCTCCAAAGCCAATGAATTCAATTCATATAAAGGGTGTTTTTTATAGAGGTATAGAACTTTAAGTTGGCATTACTTTTCAAGATGGCGACCGATTTAACAACTGTCAAGTGATTTATTCTCAGTTTGGTTTGGCAATTCATCATGAATAGACTCACGCCTGAACAACGCTTGCAAATAGTGCAATTTTATTTCGAAAATAATGGTTCCGTGCGGAAAACGTATCGCAGCGCACTACGTCCATTTTATCGTCGACAAAATCGTCCATCAGAGCAGTTAATTCGATTAACCATGGAACGTTTCCGCACCACGTTTACTCTTATTGATAACTCGCATCCCCAGAGACGATGTACGGTGCGTACAGAAGAAGCTATTGCTGCTGTAGAGCGTAGCATTGAGGAAGACCCGAATGAGTCCATCCGCCATCGGCCAGAACGTTACAGTCAATGGTGATCGGTATAGAGCCATGATTACTAACTTTTTCATTCCTGAATTGCATAACCATGATGTCCAGGAGATGTGGTCTCAACAAGACGGCGCAACATGTCACACAATTCGTGCCACAATAGATTTATTGAAAGACACGTTTGGTGACCGCCTAATTTCACGTTTTGGACCTGTGAATTGGCCTCCAAGATCTTGTGATTTAACACCGCTAGACTACTTTCTGTGGGGCTATGTAAAGTCATTGGTCTATGTGGTAAAGACAACATTCGCCGTATTATTGCCGATATACGGCCACAAATGTTGGAAAAAGTCATCGAAAATTGGACGTCCAGATTGGACTACATCCGCGCCAGCCGTGGCGGTCATATGCCAGAAATCATATTTAAAATGTAATGCCACAAGATTATCTTTCGGATAAATAAAATTCATGTCAATCGAATAATCCATCGTTGTTTTATTGCAACTTAAAGTTCTATACCTCTATAAAAAACACCCTTTACATACTTTCTATAGAGTTCATCACACAACTATTTTACGATATGCTTAATAGGGTGTGAGGAAATAACTCATAATTTATATATAAAATATGCCTTTGGCAATTTGTATTGAATTGTGTTCTGCTAAACTTCCAAATGTTATTAAATTAAGTTGAATTATTTTCAGTTTTCTATCGTCATTTTTCTTTTTTACTTTCGAATTCTTTTCGAATATTTGACCAAAAAAAAAATAAAAACAAATAAATTCTTTAGAAAATATTCTTAAAATTGTTTCCATTTCTCCATTCCTTTTTGGCCTCGTTAGAACTTTTAGCTAAATGGACAGACATGAATTTGTATATTTTGTTTATTTCAGTTTATTTTTTATTTTTTATTTCAGTTTATTTTGTTGACGTTTTATACTCAATTGATTGGTTGATTGGTTTCAGCGATATTTTAGAAATTTCTATTGAAAACGGTTTCTCTACCTCTCTCTTTCTCTCTCTCCCTTCACAGTGACAACCTTAGTGACATTTGTCCTTCACCAATGAACTAAACTTTGTATTTATTTTTTACCACCACAACAAAAAGCATTGAATGAAGGAAAAATGTTTATGTATACATGTATAGTATTGCACATGTACATGAACAGTTATTTTTTTAAACTTCCCTTCTTCACGTTTTTAAATTGTTAAGCATTTTATTTCCCCGTATTATTCGTACCTCAATGGGAAGAGGGAAATTAATTTTTGTCACGTTTTGTTGAAGTCCCTTAGAAATAAAAAAGGACCAAAAAGAAGGAAAAAAATTCTAAATGAAACACTCAAATGGAATAGTTGATGTGTATGTATGAGTAATGGGAAGTAATGGATATTAATGGATAATACACTGTGCTTCAATTTCAATAGAGAACTGAAAGTGAATGAAATTCAAAATGTTGATTAAATTTTTAAAAATTGATTTTTGTTTTATTAAAAGTACTATTCATAGAAAAGTAATAAAAGAAAATTTAATTAAAATGTCTCCTTCGATTGAGCATAACATACGAATACAATACTGTTAATACTGTTTTTGTTTTGTTTTTGTACTCTCTAAGCTTAAAGGCAAATATTATTAATAATACACCATAAATACGCTCAACTATAATATTTTTAATTTTTTTTCCCCGTTTATTGCCTGATTTCAATATACATGTGTACATATGTATATACAGTGGACAGCAAAAGTCTTAGTACGGCAATATATTTTGAAAAAAACAAATTTTCCACAAATTTCTTGCACCAAGTCCCGATATGACTTCAAGGGAGTATTTAGGAGATCATTTGAAAGAATGGTTACGTAATCGCTAAACCTCAAACAAACATACATACCTAATTGGTCATTACAACCCTTCTGTCAGGATTACAACCTAGTTTCTCACACCACTTTATGTTGTGCGCTTTAATTTTATACATGAGTGGCGGGACCTACAGTTTAAAGTCAAATTCTATTTGACTCTCAGAGTTTTTGCCAGAAATCTGCTGAGGGGAAGTCTCCGCAGAAATACTTTTTGTATTTTGTTTTGATGTCTGGCCTGGGGCTTGAACCTCAAACAAAAGTCAACCGAAAAACTTGCTCATGGTTTTACTAGAAAACTGTAAACAAAACTAATACATTCAGTTCCAAATGGGTTAAATGGAGTGCTTAATCTTAAGGGATATTCTACTAAATACAAGGGATAACACTTTCATATATTAGGCCTTTGAATTTTAAATTGACTCGGGGTTCTCCTTGGGGTTAGTACCTATGGAGTCATTTGAAACTTTTCCCTATTTTTTTCTTGTTTTATGAAAAAAATTAAAACAATTATTTGTTTTATAATAAAACAGAAATAAATTAATAAAATAAATATAAAAACAAATAAATTTTTATACAAATATAACATAACATAATTGGCCATTACAACCCTTCAGTCAGGATTACAACCTAGTTTCTCACACCACTTTATGTTGTGTGCGTTAATTTTATACATGAGTGGCGGGACCTACAGTTTAAAGTCGACTCCGAACGACTGATTTTTGAAAAACTTTTTCATGGCAAATTTTAGTTGACTCTCAGAGTTTTTGGTAGAAATCTGCTGAGAGGAAGTCGCCGAAGAAATACTTCTTGTATTTTGTTTTGATGTCTGGCCTGGGGCTTGAACCTCATACAAAAGTCAGCCGAAAAACTTGCTTATGGTGCCACAAGAAAACTGTAAACAAAACTTGTACATTCAATTCCAAATGGATTAACTGGAGTGCTTGACCTTAAGGGATATTCTACTAAATATAAAGGATAACATTTTCATATATTAGGCCTTTGAGTTTTAAATTTACTCAGGGTTCTCCTTGGGAGTTAGTACCTATGGAGTCATCTGAAAATTTTATTTATTTTTCTCTTGTTTTATGAAAAATATTAAAAAATTATTTGTTTTATAATAAAACAGAAATAAATTATTAAAATAAATATAAAAACAAATAAATTTTTATACAAACATAACATAACATAATTGGCCATTACAACCAGTCAGGATTACGGTCTAGCTTCTCACACCACTCATGTTATGTGCGTTAATTTTTAGACATGAGTGGCGGGACCTACAGTTTAAAGTCGACTCCGACCGACAGATTTTTGAGAATCTTTTCATGGTAATTTTAGTTACTCTCAGAGTTTCTGCTGAGAGGAAGTCGCCGAAGAAATATTTTTTTATCTTTCGTTTTGATGTCTGACCTGGGCTTAGAACTGTGGCCTTACGTCTAATAAGCCAACATACTAACTACGAGACTACGGCGACTTCAATTTTTATACAAACTTTTAACTAAAATTAATGAAATTGCTAAAATATATTGCCGTACTAAGACTTTTGCTGTACACTGTATATAGGCTAGCGAAAGTCACATACAAATATCTTTTATTGGCATATTGTGAAATCCATAAATGAAAGTAATATCATCTTTATTGAATATAGATTGTATGACGTTTTCATTGCTTTTATGAATTTTTTTTTAACGAACTGCGATTGAGTCTTTTGTTATTGCCCTGCTGCCCTTATTCCCATCACATCAACTGTATTCATTCCTACGTTCGTTTTGAAGATAAAAGCCATTTTATAATCAATTTTTCTAAATTGATTTCGTAGCATGTATAGAAAGGAATAGGCGAAGAATGATTCTCTATTAGTACGAATGATGTTTACGAAATTGAAATTTATAAAGACAATGGATTTTAATTCCATTTGATATGAAACAATTAAAATTGTGTCAGCCCTTGTTGTAGATTGCAATTACAATCTCAATTCTTAAGGTAGATTTCATTGAAATCTAAGATTCAATGATTATTTAAAAATTTTCGCGAAACAAATTTAATTATGAAGTGTTTCTTAACGGCTTGTGAGGCATGTAGCAGAAGCACTTTTTTCTACAAAAAAATATTTACTTAATTGAGTTGTCAGTAATTCAGTAAGAAATCTGATGATATTTGCCGGAAACACGTTGAACTTTGTGTCGGCGAGTTTTTTTTTGGGGATGATTTTGCAACAGAAAACATATATGGTACACTCATAGCTGCCAGATTTGACGATTTATCGTCATTTTGACGATTTTGAGCTCCAAAAATATCATATTGACGATTTGACGATTTATGCCCTTATTTTGACGATTTTTAGAAATTAAAAATTTGCGTCATACTCTTGACTTTAGTACATTAGAAGCCTCTTTAAGTATTTACTTTGCAATTGTTACTATTGGAAATTTATGTTAGTAAAAACAAGGAGTAATGTATTATATTTTTAAGTTACTTTCGAATACCTGTGATGATTTTTCTGTGTTTTATTCCTTTTTAACTCCTTAAAAGCCAAAAAATTACAACTCCTAAATAACCTCGTAGTTGAGAATAATTTATCACTTGTCGTTGTAGACAATTTTAAAAATTCGAGTTCAGCTTCTAATATTACCATCGGAAGAACAAAGGCAATCGCCGTTATTTTGTTTCGTACGACCAACACTCAGGGGATCGATGGCATTGTGCTTGGAACTATGAAAATATGTTATGTGAAGAAGGAAAGAGAGAACCGTGTTTATGGACACTAGGCTTGTATACATTTAAACCATAAGTAACAGGAAAGGCCTCTGCAGGAAATGAGTTCCACAAACGAATAGTCCGACTAAAAAATGTATTTTTACTGTAATGCTGTGTGCGATCCACTGACCAATCGACCACATACGGAAGTGGTGGCCGAGAAAAACGAGCGTTACCTAGGAATATATGATTTTCGGGAAAGTCCTCTTATTTCGTTCGAGCAAAACCGTTTTGTCGAAACGATAGAACAGTGAAACACAAACCACATTGCCACGATGCTCCAATGATTCAACGGAGTTGGATACACTACCGTCATTAAAGAGCTACTACGGCCTCTCCTGTACACGATCGAGAAACTTCAAAATAGACGTTGAGACACCGACCCATACATGAGAGTTGCATTCCAGTCTCGGTCGGTTACAAATGGTGTAAATACTAAGATCATAAAATCCTAAGAAGGTACTGAAGGAACAGAAAAATGTGTCGGTTGATGCCAACATTACACTGAATTTACATTCTCAGAATGTTAAGAGCTTCTGACTCCTTAATATTTACACCACCCATAGATTAAGATGATGCAATATTATTGCTGCGCTTATGTGTCAATAAACAACACTGGAGTAGAATGTTTAAATCTTAAACAATTTTTTCCTGAAAATGATATAACATTTCTCCATTTTTTTAAAAAAAATTTAATAAATGAAAATGAGGGACGCTAGCTTTTAATTTCTAAAAAAATTTTTAAATGTTTTATTTTTGAACTCAGATATGTACATACATATGTATATTTACTTTATACTTTATATTGACTTTTGGTTTTAAAAACTTTTAATTTATAAATTTTTTTTCTGACGATTTTTTGACGATTTTGACGATTTTTTCTCAAATATTTGACGATTTGGTGCCTCATTAATCTGGCAGCTATGGGTACACCTAGTCTGCTCATATTCAAACAAAAATCTTCGGACGGGCAGTACATCTTTACGAATTTCCTTCCAATAAGACTAATGAATGTGTATTGTAGTATTTATGCTATCGATTTAAATGTGTTTTTGTTTTTTTTTTATTTTTATCATACATTGGAAACTGTGTTAAGGACAAATTAAATTAAAACAACTTAATGCACATTCAATTACAATTTTAATTGAATTATTGATGGGCAAAGAGCATAAAAATTTATTTCTTGTTTTAATTTTTTTTTTCTTTAAATGAAATGTTGGTCTTAAATTAAGTAAAATGCAACACTTTTAACAACATAAACAAGTGAAAAGTATTTTATCGGTAATTTCCATCAAAATTGTCATGTTTTTATCGTTTCAACATCAATTAGTGTCGTCAATAAGTTTTTTTTTTCATTTTTTTTACACAAAACCCTGCTGAGATTAAATTGTTGTCACCAAGCACAATTAATCCCATTTCATTTCTACTAATCGAAGGCGATAATTCCTAAAAAATAAAATTCCTAAAAAAGAAAATTTAAACACCAAATTTGTTAAACATAAAAATTATGTTGTACATGTGTTTAGCTGAATAGCAGGCCGAATGCCTGAATAGCCTGTCCATCATTATTTCCTACTGCTACAATAATAATAATCCTTGCAAAGTATAATAATATTGTACACATATGTACATACATATATGCATGATAATCACTTTGTACAGGAAAACAGAATCGAAAGAAAAAAACTACAGATATAAGCCCCGTAATGGATGGTTGTGGAAAAGAACCGAATATACATAAAAGACAGCAACAGCATCAAAATAAAACTTCAAGTCCTTGTCATGGCTAAAGGCAAATGCAACCTTTGGGACGAAACTGTGCAAAAAAAATTAAAATAAGAAAAAGAAAAATCATAAAAGTACTCAGGAATATGAACACCAACATGAAATGTGTACATATGTAAAGGATCCGCCAAATAACTTTTTTTTTTGAAAATGCTTTAAAAAAAAACTACTGAATATTTTTTCAAATTTCTTTTTTTATTTGAAAGTACAATCCTTCCGGTTAATAATGGAAAATCATTTCATTCAAATGGCTGCCTCGGCTGGCCATGCAGTAGCCTACACGATCGGTCCAATTTCTAATCAAATTATCGATTGTTTGCAGCTGTATTTCACGAATGGCATCAGGAATATTTTCCTTTAAAGCGTCAATTGTCTCTGGCTTGTCGGCGTAACACTTACCTTTGACGGCACCCCACAAATAATAGTCCAACGGTGTCAAATCGCAGCTCCTAGGTGGCCAAACGACATCAGCTCTGCAGCTGATAATGCGATCTTCAAAAACAGGGCGCCAAACATCGAGTGCAACTTCGGCTGTGTGACACGTAGGGCCGTCCTGTTGAAACCAAATGTTGCCAATATCCTCCTCTTCAATTTTTGTGAAAAAAATTCGTTCGGCCACTCCTTGCTCATTTTCGCAGAAAAATGGCCCAATTATGCCTCTGGACCAAAATCCGCACCAAACAGTGACTCGTTTTGGGTGCGTCGGCTTTTCAATGTATGCTTGCGGGTTTTCTGTGCCCCAAATGCGACAATTTTGCTTGTTTACATACCCGCCAAGATCAAAATGAGCTTCATCTGAAAAGATGATTTTATTTGCCAAAATCGGCATCTTCTAGTGTAGGCTACTGCATGGCCAGCCTAGGCAGCCATTTGAATGAAATTATTTTCCATTATTAACCGGAAAGATTGTATTTCAAATAAAAAACGAAAATATTGAGAAAATATTCAGTAGTTTTTTTTTAAAGCATTTTCAAAAAAAAAAGTTATTTGGCGGACCCTTTACATACATGACGTGAAAGGCAGCTGTAAAGGCAGATGAAAACCATAATCACACAACAACAGTAGGAATTACTGTAAAGCTCTGGCTTTCTTTTCGTATTTACTTTGTAATTTTTATTTTTGTAAATATTTTTTCCTTACATTTTACTAGCTTCTGTTTTCTGTTTGCCAGTATAAAAAAAAAGAACAGAATTATTACCACCTACTGATGATAATGATGCCACATGTGGCTAGTTTTATAATTAATACAGCACAACATATTGGTATCACAGGAGATTTTAGGAATTTATAGAAAGATTTTCTTTTCCTAAGTTTCTAAAAATATTTCGCTCTCTCTCTCTTTGTCTCTCTCTCTCTTTAACATTTTTGCTAACTTAAGCTTAATATTTATGGAAAAACATTTTGCCCCGCCCCATAGTTTTCTTGCTTACACCTCTGTTAACTCAAATAATAACATGGAAATGTATTTTGAATTGTATTGTACAGTCAAGGATTTTTTACTGGGGTTTTGTTTTACTGTTTCTAGCTTTTTTTGTTTTATTCTGTTCTTTTTGTATGTTTTTTTATTTATTTTTATTCTTACTGACACTTGTTTTATTAATTAATTTTCTTTTGGTCCAAGACAACAGAAAATAGACAACAACAAAACAAAATTACTGTCTATTTAGTATTTTCTCTTTAAATTGAAACTGAAATTTCTTAAATTAAACATCGTACATATAATTAGGTTTACTGAACGTATGAGCAATATTTTTTTTCCAATACATTGGCATTGCGTATACGCCATGGTGTGTAACTTTTGTTAGAAAATTTCGAATTTGATTATACTGACACCGATAAATAACAAAATAACTTTTTTTTTGAAAATGCTTTAAAAAAAGACCACTGAATATTTTCTCAAATTTCTTTTTTTTTTTATTTGAAAGTACAATCCTTCCGGTTAATAATGCCTCGGCTGGCCACGCAGTAGCCTACACCAGAAGATGCCGATTTTGGCAAAAAAAAAATCATCTTTTCAGATGAAGCTCATTTTAATCTTGGCGGATATGTAAACAAGCAAAATTGTCGCATTTGGGGCACGGAAAACCCGCACGCATGCATTGAAAAGCCGACGCACCCAAAACTAGTCACTGTTTGGTGCCGATTTTGGTCCAGAGGCATAATTGGGCCATTTTTCTTCGAAAATGAGCAAGGAGTGGCCGTTACAGTCAATGGCGATCGTTATCGGGCCATGTTGAACGAATTTTTGTTCACAAATATTGAAGAGGAGGATATTGGCAAAATTTGGTTTCAACAGGACGGCACTACGTGCCACACAGCCGAAGCTACACTCGATGTTTTGCGCCCTGTTTTTGAAGATCGCATTATCAGCCGCAGAACTGATATCGTTTGACCATCTCGGAGCTGCTATGTGACACCGTTAGACCATTATTTGTGGGGTGCCGTCAAAGATAAGTGTTACGCCGACAAGCCAGAGACAATTGACGCTTTAAAGGACAATATTCGTGAAGTCATTAGAGAAATACAGCTGAACACAATCGATAATGTTCTTAAAAATAGGACCGATCGTGTAGGCTACTGCATGGCCAGCCGAGGCAGCCATTTGAATGAAATTATTTTCCATTATTAACCGGAAGGATTGTACTTTCAAATAAAAATTAGAGACTTGAGAAAATATTCAGTAGTTTTTTTTAAAGCATTTTCAAAAAAAAAGTTATTTGGCGGACCCTTTATTTAGTATTTTCTCTTTAATAAGGAACTGAAATTTGCAAAATTAAACATTCTATACATAGGGCTTGCTGAACGTATGAGCAATATTTTTTATTTTCCATTACATTGGCATTGCTTATACGCCATGGTGTACAAGTTTTTTTAGAGCATTTAAAATCCCAACGTATCCAATTTAGAATTGTTGCTTGTACCGATGATACCGATAAATATTTATTTATTGTTTTTTCTTGTTTTTTTTTTATTTTCAGAAATTGATTTGAAAATTTAAGTGACGATTTTATTTCTTGAAAATTAAAAACAAATTTAATTGCTGACATCATGCTTATACTCACCAACATTTCCTTCGCAGAAGACTTCATGGTTGCACAGAAGGAGGATCAACAAAACGAAATGGAAAGGTAAGCAAACTGTTATCTCTGTTATACCTGTTGCAATGCGTGTTATTGTGTTAGTTTTAGTTTTTCGTTTTGTCTTATCCAATGGTTGGCCCCTGGAAGAATTCTGTTGAGTTCCCAGTTTTAATTCATTGTCGATCTGTACATTTGACTGCGATATTGATTCAAATTGTTGTTGTTGTTGTGATCGTAATTGTTGTAGCTCATTGCTAGCCATGATAATTGGCCCACCTAGACAAAAAAAGAGAGAGAAAAGAAAAATGCTTAATAAAAAGAGGAGATTTTTCTTGTTTTGTATTGTCTTCTAATTACCCTAAACCCTTTGCTGTTAATATTAAGCAAATTTAAGGAAATATACACTGAGCGCCATAAGTGAGCCAACACTTTTGTTCTTAAGTATAAAACAGTTTTGTTCTTAAGTATAAAAAACAGTTCCTTTATCATGAATTGTTGCATTTTATAAGTAATAAATAAACGTTTTTATTTTCGGAAATTTATTCGACTATTCTCATTTACTTTTCTCGCTATCCTAAGAAAATGAATTATTTCAGTGGTGTTTACTCACTTTTGGCGCTCAGTGTATATACATACAGACATAGTATTTATTTCTATTCAATGGTCTTCTTGGTAAATAAGTTACAACTTCCTGGTCTTCGCAGCTTCTTAAACGGATGTCTATTATGCAAAATGAAACGGAAGCTAACAAATATTTCTTGTTTTTCTGTTTTCTTTTTTTCTGTTGCTACTTTTTCTTTTTTTGTAAAAGTATTGCTTGCACTTCATTTTCTTTTATTAAATAAAAAATGAAAAACTCTGTGGCCAAGAGAGTGGCTAAAGTACGAACTTACAAATTCTATTCAGTTCCTATGAAAAGGAACGGCAAACATCTTTTGTTGTGGCCAGAAATTTGTACACGTACACGTACAATATGGTAAAGTGAAGTACAAGTACATTCATTGAGATCCTTAATAAAGTCAAGGAAATTGTATTTATTAAACATTCCTTTTAGATTTTTTCGTTTTTCCAGAGTTTCAGTTACCATTTTGTGCTTTCTTTATTTTCTCTTGTTATAATGTTTTCTTTGAATTGAATTTTTCTATGGCCATAGTAACGTACGTAGTATGAAGTATAAATGTAATGGACTTCTGTTGCTTTGCAGTACAGTACGAAATCAAAATAAGTATAAAGTTGTCGGGGACATTTAAAAGGTTCAACTTTGTCCGTTTGCATTGTTTATTATTCAATTATTCTCAAAATTTATTCACATTATCATCATGATTGTTGTTATTGGAGATCTAATGCTAAAAGCAGAAAGAAACTTGGCTTGTTTACGAAAACTTTTTACATGCAGTATCAGCTATCAGCCAGAGGGCAAATTCTAAGTTGAAATAATTCAATTAATTTAATTTCCTTTTTTTTACATTTTCCTGCCCCTTTAACTTCTTCAGCGGTCACACACATAAGAGTGCATGAATAAATGAATTTCGTCAAGCTTAACAAACTTTTCTCTTCACAGTATAATTGAATTTTAATTCAAGAAGCAAAAACTTTATACGATTTGAATTTATGTGGTTTTGAAATGTATGTATGTATTCTTTTTCTTCTTCTTTAAAAAAATTTCTTTTTAGAATATGTCGTCTTTATATGGGAAATTATATTGGTATTCATTAAATTATTCAAAATTAAACGAAGTCTTTTGGTTCTTTGCATTTCGAATACACAAATCAAATAAAATCTCTTTCCTTTTTGTATTTTTAAAGTCAAAATATTGAAAGGAGATTTAGCAAAGAAAATTTCAAACTGTGAATAGAATTGTTTTTTATATACACACAGTTACTAAAGTATACATACGGTTAACAAATTTTAGAAATTTTTTAACAAATCCGTTTTCGTTGAAAACTTTTATAGTTTCCTTGATGTTAAGACGGTCTTTTGCACTGCTTAAAAATTTCTGAAATTGAACTGAATTGTGACCCTGCACAGACCCACAAAAGTATACATCCGATTAACAAATTTCTGAACCAATGCAAAAGACAAAAGTTAACAAATTTCAGAAATTTTTTAATCAAGACCGTCTTAAAATCGAGGAAAGTTGTCAGACAATTATAATGATTTTCGACAAAAACGGATAGGTAAAAAAACGTCTGAAATTTGCTAACCGTATGTATACTTTTGTGGCTGAGTGTACATACACATGGAGTATGACATGTAATATCCTTCAATTTGAATGTTTGAAACCATTTTAATAAATTTAAAAATAAAATGTAAAAATTATTATTTAATCTTGTTTGTCTTGTCCTAAATGAATAGTTTTCCCATACGAGAATATATTATATACGTGTATACATAACACAATTGGTCATTATAACCCTTCAGTCAGGATTACGACCTAGCTTCTCACACCACTTATGCTGTGTGCTTTAATTTTATCCAAGAGTGGCAAGACCTACAGTTTAAAGTCGACTCCGAACGACAGATTTTTGAGAAACTTTTCATGGCAATTTTATTTACTCAGAGTTTTTGCTAGAAATCTGCTTAGAGAAAGTCGCCGAAGAATTATTTTTTCATATTTTTCGTTTTGATGTCTGACCTGGGGGTTTGAACCATGGTCTTACGTCTAATAAGCCAACACACTATCTACTAGACTACAGGGACTAATCTCACTTCTCGTTGTTTAAGTGGTTCAAGCGAACGGGTCTCAGCGGCATATACTCGAAAATTTTCCAATCTCAATGCTCGTCTGATTCTGAGGCTTGTAATGCTCTTTTCTTCCGTGCTTGAGGTGTAGGTCAACCAATTGCTTGTCATTCATTTTGAATAATTCACGGTAACACCATCCATCGGAAATTATTCGCACCAACCTCCATCGTTTCATGCGCAACAACTTTGTTAAAGAATGCTCAGTTTACGATTTAATTCATTTTGAGTAATTTTCAGTGGCACCACCTGTCGGAAATTGGCCATACCAACTTAAAAACCTTCGTCGGCTCATGCTCAACAACTTTGCTAAAAATCCATAACATGATCAAATGCACAGTTTACGATTTAATTGATTTTAAGTAATTTTCAGTGGCGCCACCTGTCGGATGGGAGGTGACACGCCCACTGTAGCCAATCCGCCAATTTTGTTCAGTCGTCCACACAAAATTTGAGTACTCTAGCTGTTGCAGTTTATGAGATATGCGACATTAAATACTTATTGGGTATGTGGGCGTGGCACCTCACCTACTTGGAATTTTAAAATAAATAATAATAGCCTATAGTTCCTTCCAGGCATACAGGAAGGTACTGTTAAAATTTCAAGAAAATCGGTCCAGCCGTTTAGCCGTCTATAGACTTCAAACAAACCCACAAACAAATAAACACACATTCATTTTTATATATAAGATTTGATGGCACATTTTTTTTTGTTCTTCTGATTTGATTATGTAAAGTTCTCATAAAGTTCTCATCAATCATACTTTAGAAATGAATTGACCTTAACATGATTTTGTCTGCATTACGACTACGAAAGTCCTTTAAGTAGATTTCAGGATATTAGTCTTTAACGCAAAGAAGTTTTCGTTCTTTTACAAACTGAATGCCAATTTGATTCATTGTAAAAATTGTAGAAAAAAAAACTTGTACTGATAGCTGACCTACAGCATAGATAAGAATGTCCATACATATGTAGGTTCGGTAAAGAACGCGATATTTCTTTTCAACATGTACTGACATGTACGAACATGTACTTTTATTGAATTAATATTCGGTTTATTGAGAACAATATTTTTATTGTTCAGACACAAAATTTATTTGACAGCTGGTAAACAAAACAACTGATTGCTTCAACAACATTGTTTTTAATTTAAAGCGAAAATTAGTGCCAAAAAAATTTGAGAAAAAATGGAAAAGAATTTAACATTGGAAAAGGTCTTACTAATGAATAACCGAAACGGTGACTCCAAAGTGACTTCTCTCAGAAGAATGAAAAAGAAAAATTTGATAATACTGCATAGTTTTTTTTTTTTTTTGTTTGTCGTTGTTTTGTTTTTTTGTTGTTGACATTTGAGTTGTCAAATGTCAATAGAAAGTATTTGGAAAATTGTAATATGCTCACTGAAACTACTTATAATAGTGCTGCATTTGAAGTTTTACTCAATATTATAACAATCTATGAATTTATTGAGCAATAATTAATTGAGATTTTATATGAAATATTGAGATCAATAATGCCGTTTATTGCGATTTACTCAATATAAGTGCATGTCTGAACACAGTATAATTGATATTAATAAACTTGATAATTTAATTTTAATAACAGTCTTTTTATATACGAACATAAACTTATTTTTCTCTTAAATTTCATTTCTATACACAGTATATTTTCCACTTTAGTAAACTTTTTTTTTTTTATATCAGTTTCCTATCTTTAATTTCCTGTTGCCTGTTAAAAAAAATATTTTTCCCCAAGAATAAAGCAATAAATATGCTTCCCTAAATGGCAAAAAAACAACCCCAACATCCCATAACAGCAATCTGCATAAATTAAGTAAATATTTACTATTTCATAAACCTACATAATATGTATGCTATGTATGTACATAATGTTAAATTTTTAAAAAATCGTTTTTTTTTTCTTTTTTAATAAAAATTCATAAATAATCCCTTACCACAGTACTCAAGAACTGCCAGAGCACCTGTACTGTTGCTTCCTACTACATAAGAAACTGTGTTTGCCAGTATGTTAGGGCAATAGGAAGGAGTATTTATTTTGGACATTTATTATATCATACTGTTGTTGTTGTTGGTGGTGGTGGTGTTGTTGGTGGTGTTGGTTTTTGGCGTTGTGCTTGTTAAGTGGCTTAAAAAATACGGATGTTCTACAAATTACTTCCTGCAACAAAGCTTCATTTACTACCTTTTAGTTCATACAGTCTGTCCGCCCAATTTGCATGGCTGTCTGTCTGTCTGCCTGCGTGTCCTGCTTGAAAATATTAACACTCTTTTAATTAAAATTATGACCATAAAAGGTTCATCTTTTTAAATGCAAATTTATGGTTATACTCGTTATGTATACATATGTATGTATGTATGTAGTACGTATTACTTGTACAACCGATTACAGTGTTTATTTATTCAATCATACATACATACATACATACATACATATGTACATACTCTTTAGATGAAAAGCATATTTAATGGAAATTTCTTTGAAGTACAAAATAATTAATTTTTAAGCGTAATTTTAAATATTCATTTGAAAAATGAGAATGTAAACGATTGCAACAATTTGTGGCAATTTATTATTTAAAGCCGTATTGCATATTTAACATAAAAATGGCAACGTATCGTAAGTGGTTTTATTTAAAATGAGAAACAAAAAGAATTATTTTATATTAAATTCTAAAGGGTCCGCCAAATAACTTTTTTTTTTTTGTAAATGCTTAAAAAAAAACTACTGAATATTTTCTCACATTTCTTTTTTTATTTGAAAGTACAATCCTTCCGGTTTTTCAAATGGCTGCCACGGCTGGCCATGCAGTAGCCTACACTAGAAGATGCCGATTTTGGCAAAAAAAAAATCATCTTTTCAGATGAAGCTCATTTTGATCTTGGCGGGTATGTAAACAAGCAAAATTGTCGCATTTGGGACACAGAAAACCCGCACGCATACATTGAAAAGCCGACGCACCCAAAACGAGTCACTGTTTGGTGTGGATTTTGGCCCAGAAGCATAATTGGCCGTTGGACTATTATTTGTGGGGTGCCGTCAAAGATAAGTGTTACGCCGACAAGCCAGAGACAATTGACGCTTTAAACGACAATATTCGTGAAGCCATCGGTGAAATACAGCTACACACAATCGATAATGTGCTTAAAAATTGGACCGATCGTGTAGGCTACTGCATGGTCAGCCGTGGCAGCCATTTGAATGAAATTATTTTCCATTATTAACCGGAAGGATTGTACTTTCAAATAAAAAAAAAGAAATTTGAGAAAATATTCAGTAATTTTTTTTAAAAGCATTTTCAAAAAAAAATTATTTGGCGGACCCTTTACTTCCTCTTAGAATTCTCCAATCAAATTCTCTTCATAATGATAGAAAAAGAAAATCCTTTCTGATCCATTTTATTTTTTTTTTTAGTTTCTCTAAAAACTTTCTTTAAAGAAAAATATTGTGGGTGGATAAACTTTTATGAAATGAAAAATTTTAATTGGAAAAACATAACAAAAACAAAAACCTGAATGCAATAAGTATCACTTCTTGATGTACTCAAATAACTTCTTACCGTTAAAACAATCATCGTCTTTTTTTATTACGCAAAAAAATAAAAAACTTCTTCAAACAAAACAGAAAAAAAATAAAAGGAAAAAGAAAATTAATATTAAAAAAGGAAAGAAAAACTATTAATTTAGAGATCAAGTTTTATGGGAAATGCTTTTCGCCTTCTAATGTCGCACATAATTGACAGCAAGAGAATCTCCGATGGAGAACAATCAAAAGTTAAATGCTTTCTTTCATGTTACCTCTGCAGCCACTACTCACGATGCTGCCACTACCGTTATTCCTGCATCCTTGAAATAAATGTCAGTTTTTATATTTTTCCGCAACAATATTCTGAAGATGAATAAATGTTGGCAGTTTCTTGTTCTTTAAACTTTTGATTTTTTTTTTTTTTTTTGTTGGTTTTTTTTTTCTTTTCAAGCCACAACGAACTCAACTAACTTACTGCTGCTGTATAAACGTACATAGGTAGTCAGAAATAGTTTTACAAGAAACGAAATTCAAATTCAAAGAACAAAAACTGAAAACTGCAAAACGTAATGAAAGTTTTTGAAAAATATTTTTCGCTTTTTCATTCACACACACCCACACACACACACACACAGGTCCTTACTTACAATAATGATAGAAAAAAAGTTCCTTCTTTTTTATGTTTTTCACTTTTTCTTTTATTTTAATTGTATACACACACGGGGCTTTTGTATAAGGTTTTGAATAAGTTCTCCTCTCTGTACAATTTATTTATTTTTTTTTTTTAAGTGAAAATATTTTTAAGGGAATTACAAAACGTAACCTAAAAAAACAAAAAAACAAAAAAAAAAACAAGAAAAAAGAGAAAACCTCTTGACGTGAAGTGATGATGAGTTGGTTGGTTGGTTCGGTTGTCATGATACTACCGTACCCCTTTCAATATCCATGGCAGCCATTAAGAGTTGAATATACTGCATTTGCTGTCTTTAGTTTCAACGTTTTTAAGACAAAAATATCAATATCAACGTTAAAGGAAAAGTTTTTAAAAGAGATGAATAAATGATATTAAAAACAAGAAGTAAAGTTTTCAAATATATTTTTAACACTCGTTATCATTTCCTTAAAAAAATAGAAGAAAGAAAAACAAATTCATTATTTTTTCTTTTGTAGTATGTACCCTTCTACGGTTAAATTCTTATTTTAGATCCATATTGTCAACGGCTGTATATATACAGATTCTTCTGTCACTACGGACGTAAATACATACATACATAATTGGTCATTACAATCCTTTAGTTAGGATTACAACCTAGTTTCTCACACCACTCCTGTTGTGTGTGTTAATTTTATACATGAGTGGCGTGACCTACAGTTTAAAGTCGACTCTGAACGACAATTTTTATTTACTCTCAGAGTTTTTACCAGAAATCTGCTGAGAGGAAGTCACCGAGGAAATATTTTTTTCATATTTCGTTTTGTTGGAGATGTCTGACCTGGGGATTGAACCCTGGCCTCACGTCTAATAAGCCAACACACTACCTACTAGACTACTTTGAAATGCAGAAAAACATTTTAGTGGAGGATTGGACTTAAGTAGATAACTATGAATACTGATTGTCCCATTCCTAGAAGTCAAGGTGGCTGTGGTTGGACCCAAATCGCGGGAAGAGTCTAGTTAGTAGGCTCAGTGTGGAGTTGCATTCTCAACCGGGTGTCGTTATCCAAAGATCAGAAGGAGTTTTAGATAGGCTCCGCTCCTAACCAAAGGGGAAGTCATGTCCAAATACATGTCTTCGAATTGGTACTCAGGTGTAGCAGTCTGCTACATTTGGGGGCGTTGGTAGGCGCATTGTATTTCACCCTGTGCTAAGAGCACCGTGGGATTATGTCCTCGCGGACAGGTACCCACGTTAAATCAATCGTCGTTGGCCCATTCCTATATTGATCATAGAGACAAGGATTTAACGCCTTTGGTTATTACATTTCACATTACATCGCTTTAAAATTTTTCGAAAACCTTTTAATGCAAAAAATGGCCACGAAAGCAATCGGACAGTGAATGGAGGAACACTTCTATTGATCAAGAACTTGTAGGGCGTCTTTCACAGTTGTAATATGTTTATGTTTGTTTTGAAGTCGCCGTAGTCTAGTAGGTAGTGTGTTGGCTTATTAGACGTAAGGCCACGGTTCAAACCTCAGGTCAGACATCAAAACGAAGTATGAAAAATTTTTCTTCGGCGACTTCCTCTCAGCAGATTTCTGGCAAAAACTCTGAGAGTAACTAAAATTACCATGAAAAGTTTTTAAAAAATCTGTCGTTCGAAGTCGATTTTATACTGTAGGTCGCGCCACTCATGTATAAAATTAACACACACAACATGAGTGGTGTGAGAAGTTAGGCCGTAATCCTGACTGAAGAGTTGTCATGGCCAATTATGTATGTGTAATATGTTTAGCAAACGAAGAAACTCCTCAACTTTAGTTTTAATAATTTGATTGCGAAAAAGATTGTATTAAGAATTCCAGCATGTTCCCAACAGATTCTAAAGATTCTAATAATTTTGTAATAAGGTTCCATATGATTGTGATGAATTGAATTATTTAAAGAAGAAAATCACAATCAGTGGCAACAGCCACTCATAGAGAATTAAAAATTTCCATTTGTTGCAAAAAAGGAGGTGAACATAACTTAGCACTTAAACTTAAACGTCCATTTGGTGCAGTCCATTAGACAGCCTAAATAAATTGGCCGTTTGTTTTTCAGCTTCTTTTTGCTTTTTTGCACAGTTACGGTGTCCATCTTATCAAATTAACTGCTAAATGCTGTCAGTTTCAATAGAGGCGGCTGTGTAAGTGGCACGAGCAAACCTACAACAAACAAACAAATGACCATGTATGGCAACCATTATTCATGTCGAGCCATAGTAGTAGTAGTAGTGCTTGCCAACGTTTACAGTGCACCCAATGCAAGTGTTCCCAATGAACTCTTTACTGAGCAAATATTTAAAAGAGATGCCTACTGTGTGTAAACATACACATACACACACGAACCTATAATGGACGTGTATGAATTGTGTAAAAACGTGCAACGAAGCACTTTAACTCATAAAAAATGAATAACTGTACTTTCGGGAATTGTATGCTTGGTAGAAGGGTATGTTGCATTAACACACACACACCTTTTCTCATATACAACTGTACATACATATGTACATACATACCCATATTCAGATAATAAATATTGTGTAAAGAAGTGAAAAATCGTATGGCGTATTGGATATAAAATTTTGTCGAAAACACACACACACACACATACAAGCATATTTCCACGGCCGCCTCCACATTTACATACACATACACACACACCCACCTAAAAGCTGTCATCATGTATCCAGGATACCAAGATAATATATATGTATGTGAGTGAGTGAATAACACAGTATCTGCATGTGTATTTGTAGAAATATTTTGTAAAATGCTCTTTGGAATACACACTCGCAACCGAATTATTAATTGCGCAGCAACATACTTTCACATGTTGTTGTCGTTAGTTTTTTTCTTTTGTAGCTTTTTTTGCAATTATTATCGTTATTGTCGTTGTTGTTATTATTGCTGTTTGTGCTGTGTGTATTGTTGCGACAATCATTTTTATTGAATATAAAAAAAAGGAAAATATTATTAAAGATATACTATATGTATGTATGTATGTGTGTAAATGAACTGCTTAAAGCCTGATGTAAGCAAATTACAATCGATGATGTCCTATACACCCATATACTGCAATGAAGCTAAGTAAGTCCACTCTTTTGCTCAATGCATCCTGGTGGGCTCATCTTGAACACGCTTTTTTCTCAAAATCACGTTTTTCGACGTGGCGATCACGATTTAGGAAAAACTACTTGAACGATTTCATTGAATTTTTGGAGCAATGTTCCTAAGAATATCTTTTGAAGTCGCCGTAGTCTAGTAGGTAGTGTGTTGGCTTATTAGACGTAAAGCCAGGGTTTGAGCCCCAGGCCAGACATTAAGACAAAATACAAAAAGT
Organism: Sarcophaga variegata; assembly: GCA_932273835.1. Taxonomy (NCBI): domain Eukaryota; kingdom Metazoa; phylum Arthropoda; class Insecta; order Diptera; family Sarcophagidae; genus Sarcophaga; species Sarcophaga variegata. The sequence goes on from OW026361.1 coordinate 117,074,243, forward strand.
ATTTTCTACGGCGACTTCCTCTCAGCAGATTTCTGGCAAAAACTCTGAAAGTAAATAAAATTGCCATGAAAAAGTTGCTCAAATATCCGTCGTTCGGAGTCGACTTTAAACTGTAGGTCCCACCATTCATGTATAAAATGAACACACACAACATAAGTGGTGTGAGCAACTAGGACGTTGTACAATGGGTCAATTCGACCTCCGGGTACTGTACTTGTCTTAATTGACAAGTATACGTCCTCTAACCTAACCTAACCTTCCTAAGACGAGTAATTCTAGCCCGAACTAGAATTTTTTTTGAGTGCAGGCCATATCCAGTGAAATATTTTATAAGAAGTCATTGATACTCGCCGGATTTTGAGATGATCCTCTTCAAGCTGCCGTAATTAAAAAAAGAGTTATAAACTATCCTAGGGAATTGGAGGCAAAAGGCCCTTAGGAAGTATACTAACCCCTTAATACGATATTTCTTGTCGAGAAACTACAAAAAAGCTGAATACGAATTTTTCAATTACTCATTCCCCTCCAAACAATCCATATAGAAATAAACGTTTACAGAGAGCGATTTCCAAAGCCACGGATCTGCTTCTCTGATCCTGGGAAAAAACTTGAGTAATTAAACTGAAACAATGCAAATAAAAATAATACGTGCATATGTAGACGGAGATAATGCCTTATGAGGACAAATATATAATAAAATAGAAGGAGGGTGTATTAATTCAAATTAAAATTAACCAAAAACCATGGAAAAGTGTTCCAAACAGTTTCGCCAAGATAGTATATCCCCCACTGTGCATGATAAGTGTAAACTGAATACAAAAATAAAAAAAACAAAAACAATGATAAGGCAACAAAGTAACAAGTGCTGAAAACTGTTATGGTTGCCGTTAGATACAGCCATGCAGGCGTACAATGCTACACCACATTTAGTATTTCTGCAGTTGAAACCATTGGGAAAAAGGGCAAGAAGAAGAAGAAAACAGTTTTACAAATATAAAAACAAAAAATATTTCTACCATTCTCCCTGCTGAATTCAATTTTATTCGCGTAAATGTTAAATCCGAAGAGGTGCCTAAAAAAAACTTCCTTTATTTTACAAAAAAGAAAACAAAGAAAACCATTTTTTTTTTGTTAAAACATGTTATTTGTTTTCCCTTTCCACTTTTTTATTTAAGTTTTTTTCTGTTGAGTTTTCTTTATTGTTGTACCCAGAATGTGAAGTGATGCGTTTCATTTTAACACATTTAGCAACTGGAAATAACTTTGTTCCTCGTTTTTCTTACATACTTTTACTTTGAAAATGTTACGAATTGTTACTGGAAATCTTGGTAATTTAAATTTATATAATAAAAAATAATAATAAAAACCAGGGAACAACAAAACAAATGTTGATGATATTAAAGTTTACTTTGAAAAAAAAACTAATAACTGCTGTTAAACAAATGTTATTACATTTTAACTCTGTGCTGAAACCATATGCTTTTGAAATATTTCAAACTTTTACAAGCAAAAAAAAAACTTTAATTCTTTCATTATTTATTTTTATTTTTTTTTTTGTAAATAAACTTGTAAGTAAAAAAAATAAAACAGGCAGGAGTAAAGCTTCCGTTTAAAACGCATACTTTAGAAAGTATTCAATGGAATGAAAAGAAAAACATTTTGTTTTGTAATCATCTCTTGAGATATGAACATGATCTGCTGTTAATGGAAGCCATAATCCCTTCTAGTCTCTCATCACTGCCATTACATATGTATACACATACATAATCGGTCATTACAACCCTTCAGTCAGGATTACGACCTAGCTTCTCACACCACTTATGTTGTGTGTGTTATTTTTTTATACATGAGTGGCGGGACCTGCATTTTAAACTCGTCTCCGAATGACAGATTTTTGAGAAACTTTTTCATGGCAATTTGTATTTACTCTCAGTGTTTTTGCCAGAAATCTGGTGAGAGGAAATCGCCGAAGAAATAATTTTTGTATTTTGTTTTGATGTCTGACCTGCAGCTTTGAACCGTGGCCTTACATCTAATAAGCCAACACACTGCCTACTAGACTACGGCGACTTCATATAGGCTGACTTCCAAAATGTTAGTTGCTTTGTGTTTGAACAATGTATCGTGTTTCATAATGCCGCTGTACAAAATATATACAATGTATACTATTTCAAAACGTCGTCAATGTGTATTTTTAACGCAGTCAAAAAGCAATCAGGCATCGGATTTATAGTTGATGCATTGTTTGGTTACTTTGCATATCTACAGAATTTATATACCGTAGTAGAACTGCATACAAACTTTGTATTGATACATTTTGAGAGTCAGCCATATTCATAAATTGATGGTAAAAAAAAGTGCCTTTCCGTAAAAAGTCTACGGTGCATGATTTTGAAGTCAACATTCAATTTGCATGGATTAAATTGGCTTCAAAATAGGTTAGAAAGACGTTTCAACTGCAATATGTGCTGATTTTTGATTGATGTATCCTTAAATCCTACTATCCGACTTTCGGATTTTATTTCGGCAAAATAAGTGGAATAAATGAAATGCTCACTTTGACCAAATAATCAGATAGTAATACCAACTAAAGCGAAAACATATCAACAAACGAAAACAAATCACAGTGGCCATGCTTACAGGTCACTGTATGGGTAGACACGCGAAGAGATTGCTGTTCTCATTTAATGACATCTGCCGTGGGTGCAGATCCGCTGAGGAGGACGAGATTGTTATCCACTTTCTTTGTCTCTCTTGCAAGGTGCAGATGTCAGCTTGACGGAGCTGTCGTCCATTGATGTCAAGAATATAGCCTCGTTTATCAAACTTTCTGGCTGGTTTTCCAGCGCGGAGTAGTCGTGCTTTGGATATACAGATCTTGCGCTGACCGACCTCCCCCTCTTAGGTTCGGGGGAACTTGGTCAGTACAGGAACTGCGTTCACCTGTGGCATCACAACGGGCCGCTGTGCGTGCTCAAGTAGCTTTTGGTATGAAGCTACCACACTACCCTAACCTAACTAGCTTCTTGGTCGCAAATCTGTGATCTTATGAGAATTAATTTAAAATTTTCAATCAAAATCATTGAAACAAAGCAATCAAGATCTGCATGATGTCGTTTAAATGTATTCACTGAGAGATGACTTTTAAACTTAAAAAAAATTTGCAAAAAAAAACTTAAACTAAAAAAAAATACTTGAGACAGAATAACCCTTTGGATTCGAATGGATCTTAATGCTTTTGAGGAAAGTCAAATGACACCACGTCAAAATCTTTCAAATATTGTGATGTTAGTTGATAAGGCTTAATTGAAATTTTAGAAATTGAAATCCCATTGAATTTGTGGTGAATTATCGAACATCGTCTTTATAATTATGATTCGAAAGAAAAATTTTCGAATGTTTTACACCATAAGAGACGCATAAATTTTCTTATCAATCACCAAAATACACTAGCTCTGGACGTTTGATATAATGGAAGAATAATCCTGCAAAACTTATTAAGACCATGACTTCCAGAGGTCAAACTAAAGTTAATGCGAAGGTTCCATGCACAGAATTTTTTTTTGTATTCCTGTACCGTACAGTATAATACGTATCAAATAATGTATTTGCTGAAGCAACATTATCTGTAATAAATGTATTACACCAATGTTTTCACAATATTCAATTGCGATAATTTGTTGGATTTTATTTACAATTACAACAACACAATAGCACAACAATCACCAATAAATTTATATAAAATTCAAATAAATTTTTATCTAATCTCCCTTCACAGTGAATACCTTTTTTGGCAATTGCATTTGGGTTTATTATTATTTATAAAAAAATAATATAAATTTCCATTTATTTGGGCAATTCACACAAGCCCTTGTATCGTTGTATTCACTGTATTGTTGGACGAATATATAACAGTGTATGCTTGTTGTTGATAATTTTCATATAAAAATCCGATACACTTATACACATTTTTTCGTATGTTTTTGGAAGTTGTATTGTTTTCGTGCTATCAGTTTATGTGAATGTCAGTAATCATGAAGAAGAATAGAAATACAAAATATTTTCTATGCAACTTGAGTCAGCAATTAACATTTCAAAATTATAATTGTTTGCACAGATAATTATTTAATTTACATTTTTCCGTAATATTTTTCATTTTCTTCATATCGTTTTTTGACGTTTGGAATACGAAATACACAATACGGCATAGCATTGAGCGTTCATAAACAAAACGTGTATTCAATACAACATACACGATACAAAGTCGTGTGAATTGGCCAATTATAACATTTGTAAGTTTATTTCATAATCACAAAACGGAAAAATAAAATTATGTATCCAGGCAATGCGGAACGTTTTATATAAAAGATGGTGAAGTGAAATGATTTAAGCAGGACAAAAATTTTATTCAAATAACATGTTTGAATCCTGCTTCATTTTAAAATATGAAGAGAGACGACTTCAATTTAATTTTGTAAGATCTCATTCACATCGAAGCAAATATATTTGGGCAATTCACACGACATTGTATCATGTATGTTGTATTGAATACACTTTTTCTTTGTGAACGCTCAATGCTATGCTGTATTGTGTATTTCGTATTCTAAACGTCAAAAAACGATAAGAAGAAGAAGACCAGTATTCATAATTTGATTTTCAAGCAATTAAATGAAAAATATTACGGAAGAAAGTAAATTAAATAATTATCTGTGCAAACAATTATAATTTTGAAATGTTAATTGCAGACTCAAGTTGCATAGAAAATATTTTGTATTTTTATTCTTCTTCTTGATTACTGGCATTTACATAAACCGATAGCACGAAACCAATACAACTTTTAAAAACATATGAAAAAAAATGTGTCTAAGTGTATCGGATTTTTATATGAAAAGTATCAACAACAAGCATACACTGTTGTATTTTCGTCCAACAATACAATGAATTGGTCAATTCACACAAGCCGTTGTATCGTTGTATTCATTGTATAGTTGGAAGAACATACAACAGTATATGATTGTTGTTGATATTTTTCATATAAAAATCCGATACACTTATACACATTTTTTCCATATGTTTTTAAAAGTTGTATTGGTTTCGTGGTATCAAATTATGTGAATGAAAAAATGTGTATATGTTTTCATGTGTTTTTAAAAAGTTGTGTTGGTTTCGGGCTATCAAATTGTTTGAATGCCACGAGATACACAATACAGCATAGGAATGAGCGCTCACAAACAAACAAATGTATTCAATACAACATACACGATACAAAGTGGTGTGAATTGCCCAAATACAACGATACAAGGGCTTGTGTGAATTGCCCAATTGTATCAGTCCGGTATTGTATTTGTAATGAATACAAAACAGATATTGATGAGGAAATTAATTAATTTTTGGTTTTTCCTTATTTTTCCAATGAACAAAAGAAACCTACGATGGATAAAATGTCTTACTCCATTTAAATTAATTTATACCTGCTGTTAGAAAGCTTCTTGTGTAACAGATTTTCAATAAAATATTGTTTTTATTTAATTGTTTTGTTAAAGGACCTTCAACCAGGAGAATTAAATTGAAAAAGAAAACAAATGATTGTGCTGATAAAGTTTTAATTTTATTTGCAATTAATCACAAACGAAAGAAAAGAACATTAAATGTGTTGCCAACTCGACAACATCTCGCACAGAGACATTATTAATTACTGTTTCAAGAAGTGTTGATTTTATAAAATAAAATAAAATAAAAGAATTAAAATCTGTTGCAAGACACATCATCTATCGAAGTGCAAAATTTCTAAAGGCTAATAATGTCTAATGCTCTTGCATTTTAAATGATGAGTGTACTTTATATTGCTTAATATTCTTTAGGCAAATATTTACCCGAATAAATTATTTGTATTTGTAGTTGAATTTGAATTTGAAACATTGCTGCTGGACATTTGTTTTGTTTCGGTTTGTTTTAAATATAATTCACAAGCAAATATTTATTTTGTAGCATAAATATGTACATATGTATGTATGTATATTGATGCAACTAATTTAATAATAAAATGAAATGATGCTTTATATGTACATACATATGTATGTATTACACAAAGATGTTCAGCATCGACCATAATAAATTTGCTTCATTTTTAACACTCAGAAATTCTGCTCGTTCTACTACATGGGTCTGATACCACGCCCTTTCACAAATGCTTACAAACGTTGCGTTTGTGTTTGTGATTAAATGAAATGACCATCATTATTTATATTTTGTTATTGTTATTGTTATTGTATTATTATTTTAATATTTATTGTTATTATTGTTGTTGTCGTCATTGTTTATACAAGCTTTACAATAATATCAGTGTTGCAAACTGTTTGTATTTAACGACTTCTATACCGAGTCGCGTACACGAACATATTTTGCATCACATACGAATCGGATTTGTTTTTCCCAGATTATTATCATCAACAACATCATCATCATTGTCAGAGTTTATAATAAGAGGATTAAAGTTTAATGCTGCAAATTAAGTTTTGTAAATATAAGTTTTTTGTTTCCACATCAAATAAAGTATAAGAAGGATCTCTTGTTCGCTGTTGATTATGTCCTTAGATTTCTAAAAAGTTATGCCGTTTGTGAGAGTCTTCAAGTAAATGGGGTGTATTTAATATTGCTTTTTTGTATACAAAATCTAAGGACATTAGAAATCTAAAAACATAATCAACAGCGAACAAGAGATCCCGTCTTATATTTTATTTGATGTGGAAACAATTGTACATTGTTTGCAACAGTTTACAATAGTTTTAATCAGTTTCCATCAGTTTAAGTATGTATAATTATAAAAACTTTATATATTTAAGGAAACTTTATGTCAAAGAGAAACTGTTGTACTTAGTACATGCAGGGCCACAGGTTTAAATTTTAATCATCAATAAGTTTAAAATGAAAAAACTTATTAACGACGAAGTTTTAAGATAAAAATCTAACAAAATAGGTTTACGAGTAATAATATAAATTAATTTAATCACGTCAAAATTATAATGATATCACTATGCAACAAAATAAAAAAAAATTAAATACACCCGAGTAACTACCTATTCTAAGTTGTTCAGTTAGTTGAGTAGAACTCAAAAATATTTTTTTTTTATTTTTCAGGTAAACAATCAAGGTCCATCAAAAATTTTGAATATTTTTGAAATGAAAGTTCATTTGATGAGACAGCATATATAAAAATTATGACTAAGCTGTTATATTCTTTAACCCATTTCGCTCCGAGATTAAATTTTATTTTTTTTTAGAACAAAAATACTTTTTTAGGGTAATTAGGACCTTCTGATGTCAAAAATCAGCTCAAAAAATTTTTCCGACTTTTCGATTTCGAATAAGCGCCAGCGTTCGAAATTTCGAACAGACAAGTTTACACATATGTGAAGGCACGCATGTGCATGTAAATCATATTTCTTATAATTTATAAAACGGTTACATATATTGGCAGTAATTCCTCATAATTATTTTTTTAATTTTATTTTGTTTATTATTTTTAAAAATTAATTTAAAAAGTGTCCAAAAGTAACCAAAAATATGGGTTGAAGAAATTCGCCCCTAGCATCATGTGGGAGGGGGATATTTTACGGGGCGATTTTTTTATTTTTCCTAAAGTTGAGACTTAATACCAAAACCCAAATTTTTTTGAAATTTTACCGTTTTCATACATAAATATATTTTGAAAAAAGAAGATTTTTACTGTTCGAAAAATCGAACAGCGGAGCGAAATGGGTTAAATAATAACTACGTTAATTTTTGTCCAATTTTGTCAAATGAAGTGTCAAACTTTTGACAAGAGAATGCACTTTAAGAATGTCTCCACTTATTTCATATTTTTTAATTAAATTTTGCCAAACTTGAAAAAATAGGAAAAAATACGCATTTTCCAAGTTTACCCCATCAAATCTCTTAACATATAAGTTTGAACAAAATGTTTATGTATGCCGTTTGAAAGGCTAATCTCTCCCCGTTCTAAAAAACTTTGGATTTTTAAAATAGGTTTAAACATATTTGGGTAATCAATAATTTTGTGTGAATATATCAAAAAAACCGTTTTTGTCAAATAAATCAAATTTGGAGGGTTCGAGAAAAATAAAAAAAATATTTTTGAGTTCTAGTCAACCTAGCGAATAACTTAGACTATGTAGTTACATACATACATACATAATTGGTCATTACAACCCTTCCGTCAGGATTCTGACCCAGTTTCTCACACCACTTATGTTGTGTGTGTTAATTTTATACATGAATGGCTGGACGTACAGTTTAAAGTCGACTCCGAACGACAGATTTTTTGAGAAACTTTTCATGGCAGTTATTATTTACTCTCAGAATTTTTGCCAGAAATCTGCTGAGAGGAAGTCGCCGAAGTAATAATTTTTCAAATTTCGTTTTGATGTCTGACCTGGGGTTTGAACCGTGGCCTTGCGTTTAATAGGCCAACACACAACTTACTAGACTACGATGACTTCTAACGTTCTCTTAACATTTTACATCAACCACAAAAATACTCGGCACATTCCTTGTGCTATTTCCTATTTCCTTGTGCTATTTCTGATTGTAATATTCTGATGTATGCTGACGACGTTAAATTATTTTATACTTTTGATGATGATCATGGTCAGGCTGTTCTTCAGCGAAATATTGATTTGTTTCTAACTTGGTGCAGAATTAATATAATGGATCTTAACTTGAAGAAATGTAAATGCATGGTTTTTCTCTCACGGGGACGTAATTTCGTCCACTTATGTGATTAATTCTTGCCCTTTGGAAACTGTGACTACATTTCTGGATTTGGGAGTATTATTGGATATGAAATTGTCTTTTATTGATCATGTTAGTATGATGATTGGCAAGGCTCGGGCTGTTCTTGGTTTTGTGAAAAGATGGGCTAGGGAATTCATTGAACCTTATATAACAAGACATAATTCTCTTGAAATCCTTAATGGTTGTTATAAATTTTCGCAATTCTTTCCACAATTTAAGGTAATGCTAATAATAAATCTGATACTACATTATATAAGTATTTCGTAGTTTCTCAAAAAAAACTGCCGTTCGGAATCGACTTTAAAGTGTAGGTACCGCCACTCATGTATAAAATTAACACACACAACATGAGTGGTGTGAGAAACTAGGTCGTAATCCTGAGTGAAGGGTTGTAATGACTAATTAACTCGAAAATGAATTTGTTAAACATTGTTAACTTACTTAAGAAATTGTATCCACCACTAACACAGTAAAAGACTGGGTTAGGAAAAGCAAATAAATAAAGTCGCAGTAGTCTAGTAGGTAATGTGTTGGCTTATTAGACGTAAAGCCAGCGTTCGATCCCCAGGCCAGACATCAAAACAAAAATACAAAAAGTATTTCTTCGGCGACTTCCTCTCAGCAGATTTCTGGCAAAAACTCTGAGAGTAAATAAAAATTGCCATGAAAAGTTTTTCAGAAATCTGTCGTTCGGAGTCGACTTTAAACTGTAGGTCCCACCACTAATTTATAAAATTAATACACACAACATCAGTGGTGTGAGAAACTAGGTCGTAATCCTGGCTGAAGGGTTGTAATGACCAATTATGTATGTATGTATGTAAATAAATTAAGTAAATTTGATCGTTCATGTTTAATTAATAAATCCTGAAATTTCTTAAACTCATTATTTGTTCTCTTAGTTTAAAAAATGCAACATCAACATCAATTCTGATGAAAAGCATTAAAAATATGATTACGCTGCATTAAAATATAAATAAATAAATAGAAAAGATTTAATCCAACAAACTTCATATCTGATTTTCGTTTTATTTTGCAAATTTATTTGAAATGTATAACGATTTATTGTTGATACTTGTATGGCATTTGTTGCTGTTATAACAGATGTGTATCATGTTAAAGTCATCATTCTTAAGGATTTATTTGCCCTTTGGTATCCTTCTAAACAGACAAACATTCATTCCAGCACATGCTAAAGTCTCCACATTCAATGTAAACATAGTAGTTGACAAAGTGCATTTATGTAAGTGAATGCATGCAACTCTATTCGTATTTGCACAGTAAATATGTTACCAATACATTTACAAAAGCTACCTACATGCTCTTCGTTATATTTGTATTTGTATTTAATACTATTACACCTAATTCTGTTTTTACACGGTCTTTTTTTACACGGTTTTGATATAACACGGTTTGAAAATAAAATATTTTTAATTTTTTTTACACGATTTTATTCCATTTAGCACCATTTAAAATTTTTTGTGCTTAAATTTTTTTTGTCAAATTTAATTTTTGCAAAGTATTATCATATCACAAATTTAAGGGAATTCCCTTTTTGCGCGTACAAGCAAATTTACTGGTCAAAGCAAATGTAAATGGCACAAATTTAGGGGAATTCCCTTTTTGTGCATACAAGCACAAAAGTCAGAGCAATTGAAATGTGTTAATATTTTGTGTTTGGTAAAGAAATCTCTTATTGGCAAATTTGTTTTTCTATCGTTACATTAAATTTAACGCATTAAGATAAAAGGCAAGCCAAAAATATTTTATATTTATTTAGTTATTTATATTTTTAATTTTGTTAAATATTTTATGAATCCCTAAAAGAAAATGTCAAATACAAAACTTCTTAAAAAATCCTTGTTTTTCACTAATTTTAATAGGTTTTAGAGATTAGGAACCAATCACCTATTTTTGCATACGATCAGTGTCTTTTTTTACACGGTTTTTTTATACACGGTTTTTTCTGGAACCAATCTACCGTGTAAAAACAGAATTAGGTGTATGCTCATAGCATCATATCAGCAGCAGAGTATCAATAGGTAGAGAAAAAAACATCATTTTCCTTACAAAGATTTTTATTGCTGCATCAGAAAAGCAGTCAGGCTCATCATCGACATCAACATCATTATCAAAATTAAAAGTACACAATAAAACTATGGCACAATAATAGTTCAATAGAACAGAACTTGAACAAAACAACAAGAACAACAACAACAACAGCATCAAGATTAAACACTTCAAATACAAGAAAACCAAAAAAAAATTGAAGGAGAGAAAAAGAAAGAAAATGCAATTTTCGAAAGAGTCAGTTTGAAAGGATTTTGAATAATTAAAATGCTAAGCAATCATGTGTAATGAAAACACTTACTTACCACATTGAATTGTGTTGCATAAACGTTTTTGATGGCATTATGATTTGTGTATCTGTCTCAGCAAAGACCAGCAAACTAAAACATATGGCAACTGAACACTCATTTTACAGCAACGTATCGAGACACAGTTTTACACTTCGACAAGGCACAACAATTACAAATACACTGTTTTCATACACACTTGCTTGCAACATGCAACAATTCAACAAATCTTCTACTAAACTGGATAAAATATGGCGTTAATAATGGCCATCTAGACTTACAATTATTGCTCTTAGCCAGTTGCAGTTAGTGTCTGTCACTTCTGAAGAGATGAATGAAGAGAAAGTCTTGAATTTTTTTCCTCCTTTTTTAACGGAGTCAATTGAATTTCTTGTTTTTTTTTACTTATTTAACCGTTCAACTACATTCAGTTTGTGTTCACCAGGTTGAACTGAATTCAAATATCAGGTAGTGATTTCAACAAACTCAACATGATGCTCCAAACTCAAAAACGGTGTGAGTGTATTTGCAATAAGAAATAAAAGTACACCAGAAGACTTTACAAGTAAAGCTTTTGAAAGCTTTGCTTTTCACTCAGTTTTGCAAAAACAAAAATAAAATGATTAAAAACACTCAGAATTTATGGACATCCTTATGAAGGGAGAACAACAAGTTGTTTAAAATATAAAGCAACAGGAGGTATTTTGCTTAACACAAACACGAAAAGAAAAATCAAAGCTTTTTACTTTCATTCTCTATACAAAAAAGCTTTTATATGTTCGTTCTACTATTTTATTTTTTTTATTGTTTTTAGTTTGTTTTACTCAAAACTAAGAACAAAAAAAACAACAACACCTACACTATTTATACTCGATAAGCTTTTCTTCATTCATACAATTTTTTTAGAACTTGACACATACATACACACACACATTCTCTCTTGCTATATCTTTCACATACACATATAAAGTCCTTTATAAGGAAAATATAAACAACAACAAAAAATATCAATCATTTATTACCGCTTCTACTCTATAAAACACCCACTCAGTTTGCAAACAACAAACACAAGGATTGAGAGATTGAAAATGAAAAAAACAAAAAACAACAACAAATAAATAATCAGCCAAAAGCAACTAAGTAAATAAAAAAAATAAAATACAATAGAAAACACTTTTTACAACAAAGTATTGTAAAAGTGAAACGCCATTATGGCGGACAAAAATTGAAAAAGATTTGAAAATTCTTCGTTTTGCGTTTTTTTTTTTGTTTTTTTTTTATGGAAAATTGTAGTTTCGCAATAGTGTGTACAAGTGTGTGAGAAATATATGTATGTATAGAAACAAATAAATTAATTAAAATGTATTTATGTTTTGTGGAGTTCTCAATTCTCTTCAACAATTGATCGACATGAAGAATTGAGAATTTCGTTTGCAGTGGCTTATTGTGCTGAATCCCTATTTTTAATGTGTTCACATATATACAGTATAATCTCGATAATCCGGACAATTAAAAAACACGTGGTGTCCGATTTCGATGTTTCGAAATGTTCGAATTTCCGAAACAAAAGAACAAATTTAGAAAATACATGCTAACTTATATTTATTTACAAGATATTCACTTTAAATTTAAATGTTTACATTCAAATTAATACACCAGTAGATTAAAATCATTTTTATAAAATATTTTCATTATTTGCTGCACAAATAGTCAGACATTTTCATCTGACGAAGTTTAGTTTCATTTTGCTTTTTGTACGCAATATCTCTGAGGCTTAAAAGTTGTAAAATATCCCCAGCAGGAAGTTCCTGTCCTTCGCAATCTTTTATGAAAATAGTAAGTGCAGATATGGCTTCAGAATGCTGTATTTTTGGAACATTATTGCAACATTCTTCATTAAATGATTTAACCTCATCATTTTCATCAGTCTCATCGTCAGTGGTTTCAATTTCATCACTCAACTATTCGGTAATCTCATTAGAATTATAAATATCAGGTGCTAAGTTAACTAGTTCGGTGGAATAGCTGCGTATTAGCCTTGACAGAGGTATTTCATCATCTGAGTCCCATTCTTCATCATACAAAATTTTATTAAAACATTTTTTAGGGATATTTGCATCAATTCTATCCCAAGCATTGGCAAATAAAAATACGACGATTTTCAATGAAAAAGTTTTAAGAGCATCCATTAGATTTTCTGAACTTGATGCAATAGCGGCCAAAAAACCTTTACCATAGTTTAGTTTTAAATTCGAATCGCTTTTTGATCCATTGGCTGTATGAGTGCTGTACAGTTAGGTGGAAAAAACATAACGCATATTTCGTTATTTAAATCTACTAATGACTTTGGATGACATGTTGCGTTATCTACTAGTAAAAGCACTCTATTTGAAAAATTATTTTCTTTGAGATATCTTTTTACTTGCTTTTGTTTTTGTGCAAAAGCAAAAGGAATAAGTACTGTCCGAATTATTGAGGTAGAAAAAATTGATGGTGTCCGGATTACAGAGTCTACTGTTGTAATAAAATAAGTGTTGTTACCGCGTTGTCTGGATATGCAGGTGTCCGGAATATCGAAATTATACTGTATATTAATCGAAAACGGCTCCACTGGATTATGGATCCGAATTGTATTTTTCTAAAATTATTTTTTTTTTCACTTGAAATTTAATACTATTTTCAGTTTGATAACAATATACGAATGTCGTTTCATCTTGTATTAATGGATTCCCCTGCATTTGTTTTTATTTTTCTATTCCTTTGATAATTTATTTATTTGTACTTGCCATGCCAGTTTCTATTCGTATTTCTCATTATTTGTTGTTTTCTTATTTATTTTTGTTTTCCTTTTTTGTATTGATTAGTTAATAAATAATGTTTTATATTCAATTATAAAAGAAAAAAAAAAACTAAAAATTTTGTTTACCAAGACAATTTTAATTCGAATTTAATTGCAAAACAATACAACACATTCAATCTTACATTCGGTCAAACATTCTTTTAAAATTTCCTTTTTTTTTCATTTATTTAGTCGCCAAATTTCGATTTATGATAAATACATCCATCACATCTTGAATTGATTTTTTTTTTATTTAAAACATTATAAAACCACAAAATGTCCTTAAATTATAAACCACTTGACCTTCAATTTAAAGTCGACTCCGAATGACAGATTTTTGAAAAACTTTTCATGGCAATTTTATTTACTCTCAGAGTTTTTGCAGGAAAACTGTTGAGAGGAAATCGCCCAAAGAAGTATTTTTTTCATATTTCCAGATGTCCGATATGTTCAATATTTGACCAGGGGATTGACCCTTGGCTTCCCGTAACCTCGACTTGGAGAATAATTTCAAAAGTGGGAAACTTCAAAACAGAAAAACTAGAATAAAAACTACCAGAATATAAATACCATTACGGGTGCCCTGGTAGTCTAGTGGGTAGTGTGCTAGACTATTAGCGTGAGGGTCGTGGGTTTGATTCCCACCAGAAACTCTGGTCTGTGACACTATACCGAGAATATGGTCAAGTTTCTCCGCTCGTATATAATGAAAATATAATTTGTAATTAATAAATAAATAAATATATACCATTACAATTTACTATTTTCCCTTATATTTTTTTGTTTCACAATTGATAACCACAATTCGATCTCATGGACATTAAAAAATGCATCGATGCAATATACATTCACACAGATAATTATACGTACCCTGTCCCTAAAATTCATTTTTTTTAAAATGATAATATAATTCCGTCACAGCTAAACAAATTATAATTGTTCTCATCACTAAATATTACATTCGCCCAAAAATCAGTTGACTTGTTCATATATTATTGGGCAAATTCCAATCGTGGCTTTTTTCTTGGCGCTCGGCTGCGGAAACCGTTCTTTCTCAAAACACTTCGAACTGTTTCGGAATGCACAATAACACTGTGATCACTTTCCGAGGTATTTCGTATTTCTACGGCTGTAATCCTAGAATTTTTATTCACAATACCTTCTATATACCGGGCTACCCTTGGAGAAATATACGTCGTACGTATAGTTTTCTGTGGTGCCATATCGGTTTTAATCAAACTGCAGTCACAAATTCATAGATTTTGGGAATCTTTTTTCTTTATTTAAGTAAATGTGTCGTTACAGACGCAAATGTAAATAAATTTTAGATTAGAAGTTCATTACTTATTAAAAAAAATGTCTATGTGTCTGTATATGATGCATATGAACTTATCACAGAATACATTGCAGTTCTCTGTGCATCGATTGGTTTTTGCAACAAAACAGAAATAAAAATAAAAGCGTAGAGGTAGTAAAATATCGCCCACAGACGATTTTTTGTTTTATGTTCAACCTATACAGACTATCCCTGTACCGTTTCCCACAAAACTGTTATCTTCGAAAATTTCAGGATGCTGTTTAGCTTTAGTAAAGGATAACTTCCTGCATATTACATGTTAAACACCCAGATATTCACTTGTGATATGCATTAACGCAGCACAGTTTCCAAGTGTGTGTCCTCGTGATATTTTTCTCCTCATGGCGAAATCTACTTATTGAGCTTGTTGATCGCTGTCCTTAAAAGAGGGCCCTTTGCGTCTACAATGCCTCATAAAATGCCGGTTACTCCGTACAATGCATATTTCAATTAATTGTGATTGTAATTACCCAATGAAAGTTTGAATTATCTTCAACCCGTTTGATTTCATATTGCTATACCCCAAGTCCAGCATTCCAAAACCATTTGCTTACTTCATAGAAAGATGCTGGTCTCATCAGCTGAAGTTACATTCCTCCCAAAGTAATCTGCCTGCTCATTTCTACGAAATGCCATATGACCGAGTATCCAGCCCTGCAAATCTGATTCACCTTTCCGTTTCAAATATTTCGCTTGAAAAACTCGCGTGACCGAACAGCCCTACTTCTATCCTATCTATATATGTACATCCCTCCTTTCGCTCTTATCACCCAGTCTTGGTGCGAAGCATTTTCACTGTCTAGGAGACAGTTAAGGAGGGAGGGAACTGTCAGATATTTGATTAGTCAGATAACGATGCCTCCTGTAAAACTTGGACATCTAGTCCCCACTAATAAATGTCACGGTTATACCAACACACCCGATGCATCGATAAGTTGCATCGAATAATTTTTAAAATGAGCTCATTGTGTATACAAACAACTAAAGTTGATATTGATGAACTTACCTCGATTACGTTGCCGTGATGGATTTCATGCATTAAGTTATTCCATTTTTTACGTATCCACGATGATGAAGACATACAAGTTGTTTTTAATAATAATTTAATTCTCTATATTTGTTGTTGTTTTTTGTTTTTTTTTGTTATTATTTATTATTATTTTCTATATTATGTATGTATGTATGTATTATTTCTATTATTATTGTTATTCGGATTGTATTTGTTTTTCACGATTGCAATAGTAAGAGTTTTTATGATTGTTTTGTTATAATTTGAACGTTTGTAAACAACAGAGTCTTATTTTTATTTGCAATTGAAATCAAAATTGTTCATAATTTTTCCATTTTCCATTTCACACACACTCTCTCTCTCTCTCTCTCGTTAACTAATTTAATGGGGGCAACGATATAAGAGGAAAAAGTACCAATCAAAAGAGGAAAGAAAACACAATCTATTCGAATGGAATAGAGGAACTGAAATAAATTCTATTTTTTTTTTTTAATATTAAAAATAAACATCACTGTCACTACTATTGCATTTATATGTACGAGAGTATACTCGTACGTTATGAAAAGATAACAAGTTCCTTTTCAAAGTGACTATTTTAATATCCTGTCACTGTTGCCTGGCTGCCTGCATTCAGTCAGTCAGTCAGTCATTCAATCTATTTTACTTACGTTTTTGTTGTCATTGAAAAATGTTTTCTTTACGTCTTCATAGAAAACTTTTAACAACAACAGAAAAAAAGAAAATGTTTTGTGTTTTGTTTTAGTGTTTAGTCTTTTAGGTATTCTTGTTGTTATTTTCCTTTTCCTTTATACCCTACACAGTGATAGGCATTTACAGTAACCAGCAAAAGTCTTAGTACGGCAATATATTTTGACAAAAAAAGTCCCCACAGGCTTAATACTCTTGCACAAAGTCCCGATATGACTTCGAGAGAGTATTTAGGAGATCATTTGAAAGAACGGCGGTTGCGTAATCGCTAAACCTCAAACAAAAGTCAACCGAACAACTTACTTATGGTTTTACTAGAACACTGTAAACAAAACTTGTACATTCAATTCCAAATGGGTTAAATTGAGTGCTTTACCTTAAGGGATATTCTACTAAATACAAGAGATAACATTTTCATATATTAGGCCTTTGAATTTTAAATTTACTCAGGGTTCTCCTTGGTGGAGGTACCTATGGAGTCATCTGAAACTTTCTCTTATTTTTCTCTTGTTTTATGAAAAACATTAAAAAATTATTTGTTTTATAATAAAACAGAAATAAATTAATAAAATAAATATAAAAACCTTAATTTTTTATACAAACTGTTGGTTAAGATTCATGAAATTGTCAAAATATATTTTGCGTACTAAGACATTTGCTGTCCACTGTATACTTATGGTTATGCAATTATCGCTATGCGAAGAGAATAACAAAATCTTATTTTGCTATCATCAAAGGCAGGTGTTAGTATACTTCCTAATTTTCAAAACAGCGATTTAATGTAGAATTAATAGAATTCTAGAATTAGTGTCAAACGACACGAAAAGAAGGAGAAAAATACGTTCAGATTCGCGCTACTAAAATTGCGTGGTTTTTTCGAAATCATATCGTAATCCTACGCCAGTAACAGATTTTCTAAGAATCCATTTCGATTTTTGCTTTCAAACGCTCTTAACACCTCAAATCATGGTCGCCAAATTTTGAGATGATTATATTCAGATTGAAGTCGCCGTAGTCTGGTAGGTAGTGTGTTGGCTTATTAGACGTAAGGCCACGGTTCACACCCCAGGTCATGACGAAATTTGAAAAAATATTTCTTCGGCTACTGCCTCTCAGCAGCAAAGGACAAAAACTCTGAGTGTGAAATAAAATTTCCATGAAAAGTTTCTCAGGAATATGTCGTTCGGAGACGACTTTAAATTGTAGGCCCCGCCACTGATGTATAAAATTAAAGCACGCCACATAAGTGGTGTGAGAAGCTAGGTCGTAATCCTGACTGAAGGGTTGTAATGGCCAATTATGTATGTACACTCAGCCACAAAAGTATACATACGGTTAACAAGTTTCAGAAATTTTTTAACCAATCCGTTTTCGTTGAAAATCTTTATAATTGTCTGACATCCTTCTTCGATTTTAAGACGGTCTTTTGCATTGGTTCAGAAATTTGTGATATTTGTTAATCGGATGTATACTTTTGTGGGCCTGGGCAGGGCCACAATTCAATTCAATTTCAGAAAAAATTTTAACCAATGCAAAAGACCGTCTTAAAACCGAGGAAACTATAAAGATTTTCAACGAAAACGGATTGGTTAAAAAATTTCTGAAATTTGTTAACCGTATGTATACTTTAGTAACGGTGTGTATGTAGATTCAGGCTTTCGTAACACCGCCGGATTTCATCATAATTGAAAAAGCAAAAAATTAAGAACAATCAAATGTCCTCTTTCAGACACAAAAAGTCTCATTTGTTTAAATAAATTCATCTTTAAATAAAAAGTAAGAAGTAAACTAACGTCTTAATTTTTCATGGACATCGGTTTATGACTTCCGGTGCCACACATTCAAAACTTTTTTTACTCTCTCACTACTCTGTCGAATTTTATAAATATTGAGTGCAACAGATTTGTCCAGAAAATCTTTCATAAGAACGTATTTAAATTTCGTCAAACTTGTTGAATTCAGTTAAATAAGTTGTTGGGGGTAGACGGAACCTAAAAGAAGGTTACATCACACAGCATCCATAATTCGTCATTACAACTCTTCAGACAGGATTACAACCTAGTTTCTCACACCACTCAAGTTGTGTGTGTTAATATTATTCATGAGTGGCGGGACCTACAGTTTAAAGTCGACTCCGAACAACAGATTTTTTTGGAGAAACTTTTCATGGCAATATTTTATTTTACTCTCAAGAGTTTTTGCCAGAAATCTGCTGAGAGGAAGTCGCCGAAGAAATATTTTTTCAAATTTCGTTTTGATGTCTGGCCTGCGGTTTCAACCCTGGCTTTACGTTTAATAATCCAACACACTACGTAAGAGACTACGGCGACTTCGTTACATCGTTAAAGGAAAATTGTCGTAATGTTTTGCTCAAGTCGGGCTTGACCGTCTTTAATTTTTTTACTGGTTTATTGGCTATTGTTGTACTCTCTAGTTGTCGGTTATTGTTTCAGTTTTTTTTTTAGTTGTTTTAAGTGTGATGTGTGGATGAATTTATGAAAATAACAACCTGTATGTATACATGTATGTATGTGTATATACACGTTATGATAATGTTGAACATAAAAATATGTATTTTATGATATTGTATAAATGTTTATTAGCACATACGTACATATGTATGTACATATGTACACATGATATACTATTGTGTATTAGCAACGTTTACATTTTTATCATTATATACCACAGAGCATGTACATACATGCACTGGTATTTACGTATTTTTCTTAAATATTTACGGTTTATATACATACATACATACATACATACATACATGCATACATATGTATGTATGCATGTATGTGGGTGTATTCATGGTAGGTTCTTAACAAAAAAAAATATTTTTTTTTTCATTTGGCATTTGTTGTTGTTGTTTTTGTTTTTATTTATATTAAAAAAAAAGAGAGAAAATAAACAACAAAAAATTTATACATGAAAAAAAGCTTAACCCAGTGATGACGTCGTTTATTTCGTGGTGGTTTGAAACAACTCAATATATCCCTCAAAACTGCCACATAATGATGATATTCAGGCAAGAGAAATAAACATTTTTCACTCACTTCCACTCCCTGCTGACGAGCGCTCTACGTGTGAGCCATAAATTATCTTTCACTACAAACAGAGCGGCATACAGACCAGACCGACAGACACAGACAATTAAAAATGGTTGAATTTAGTTATTATTTTCAAGGAATATTATTAACACACTATAATCTTTATTGAAGTCGCCGTGGTGTAGTAGGTAGTGTGTTGGCTTACTATTCGTAAAGCCCGGGTTCGTATCCCAGGTCAGGCATCAAAAATAAAATATGAAAAAAAAAAATATTTCTTCGGCGACTTCCTCTCAGCAGATTTCTGGCAAAAACTCTGAGAGTAAAATAAACCGCCATGAAAAAGTTTCTCAAAATTCTGTCGTTCGGAGTCGACGTTAAACTGTAGGTCCCGCCACTCACGTATAAAATTAACGCACACAACATGAGTGGTGTGAGAAGCTAGGCCGTAATCTTGACTGAAGGGTTGTAATGGCCAATTATGTATGTATGTAATCTTTATTACCACCAAAGCAAAGGCTGTTGTATTAAAAAGTTGCACGGAATGCATGGAACTTGGAAACACAATCATTTTTCATATTTATTTTTCTGTTTACTTGTATTAATTTTATCGCCGTAGTCTACAACCTAGCTTCTCACATCACTAATGTTATGTGTGTTAATTTTTGTTTTTTTTTCATTAGTGGCCTACCGTTTAAAATCGACTTAAGAACGCCATATTTTTATGAAGCTTTGCATGGCAATTTATATCTTTTAGAAAACAAAAGAGCCTAAAGGAAGGTTACATCACACAACGTACATAATTGGTCATTACAACCCTTCAGTCAGGATTACGACCTAGTTTCTCACACCACTCATGTTGTGTGCGTTAATTTTATACGTGAGTGGCGGGACCTACAGTTTAAAGTCGACTCCGAACGACAGATTTTTGAGAAACTTTTCATGGCAGTTTTTATTTACTCAGAGTTTTTGCCAGAAATCTGCTGAGAGGAAATCGCCGAAGAAATACTTTTTGTATTTTATTTTGATGTCTGGCCTGGGGCTCGAACCCTGGCTTTTCGTCTAATAAGCCAACACACTACCTACTAGACCACGGCGACTACTAATATGTTAATGGGATCTCATATACTATATACAATCATGTCTAGGCTAAGCTGAAAAAGTACTCGAGAAAAAAAATATAGGCTTGTAATGACCAAATTGAAGTTACCGTGGTCTAGTAGGTAGTGTGCTGGCTTATTAGACGTAAGGCCACGGTTCAAACCCCAGGTCAGACATCATAACGAAATATGAAAAATTAAATTTCTTCGGCGACTTCCTCTCAGCAGATATCTGGCAAAAACTCTGAGAATGAAATAAAAATTGCCATGAAAAGTTGCTCAGGAATCTGTCGTTCGGAGTTGACTTTAAACTATAGGTCCCGCCGCTCATGTATAAAAATTAACACACACAACATAAGTGGTGTGAGAAACTAGATCGTAATCCTGACTGAAGGGTTGTAATGGCCAATTATGTATATTCAGTTTTTTATGCTGAAGGCATACAGTAGATCTTATACGATATTAAGCACCTGTAGCACAGACTTCGCTGGCATAGGTAGATACGTAGATAGAACTGAGTACCCACATTGTGATGCTATATGCTTTTTTTGATTATTTTATCTGAACATATTCGTAGTTGTTCTTTTTAGCCGGGAAATCTATATCGCCATGTGTTAGGTAGTTATCTAAGGTTCTCAATTAGACCCAATGACAGCGACATGTCGATATTTTAAATATCCTGTATTATACTTTTACAAAGGATTTTCTGTTCATTGTAGAAATGACAAAAAAAATTAAAATAAATTGTATTCCTCTTAAACATTTTGCCGAATATAACACTGAAGACGATGAAACTGGATAAGTGGAGGTTTTTATTCATCCAAAAACAGAAGGTGGAGGATTGCTTAAGAAACCAAATCTCCTGCTTTATCGCCAAGACAATTTCGATAGCACAGTTAGAAAAAGACTTTTCAAAGTCAATTCACATGTTAATATATTGCAATCTGCAAGGCGTTTAGGAAGGCTTAGTTTCAGAATTCAATCAGTTGAAAGAAACATAAACAAGTTCTACGAAAAACTCAATTGTTTCTGTAGCGATTTCCATCAAAATTAATATTCCACCGAATAATTCGATGTTTTCATCGGTTTATCTACTTTTAACTTCTCTTTGCAAGGACTCAAAGGAAAATGCAAAGGTGTAGGTAGGAGTGTGTTCCTTTTTTTTTATTTTTCCATACTTTTTTTCATCTTTCGTCTTCAAATATTCTGCCTGTTTCGTTACCCCTCTTTCTATAAGAAAAAAGTGAATGGGATGACTTGAATTGTGGATGTTATTTTTAGAATTTTTATTTGCTTTTTACGCTGTTTCTTAACAGAACTGGCCATAAATTTGTAGGTGTTTTTACATTCGTTTTGTATCTCGTTTACGACTTCCTTAGCATTTACAAAAATGGGATGTAATGATGTGCGGGTGTGTGTGTGTATTGAATACAGTGTATGTAATGTTATTTTTAGTTTTTCGAAGACAAAATACGTCATATTGGGCGCAGTTGTAATTATTTTAATAGATTCGCTAAACATGACACTTTTTTTCAAGTAAAAATACGCAAATATTTGGTGTACGTCTATATGTTTAGGTACCTATGTACATATGTGGGTGTGTATTTATATGTGTATGTAAATAAGATATAAAAATAAACGAATTTTTTATTAATCATTGATAGAGTTAATCTAATACACACACACACTTACACACTCACTTATAACATGCACTGTATGTATGTATGTATGTAGTTTGTATGAAAAGCTTTGTTTTATTAATTATTTTTAACTCTTTTTCACTTGCTTAACAAACAAAGCACATTGATTTTATGAAGCATATGTATTGTTTAATAAGTTTTTTTAGCACAAAAAAAAATGCAGAGCCAGAAACAAATAAAAGTTAAAAGAGGAAATAAAAGCTTTACGTTGTCTGTTTATTGTAGCCTTAAAAAATTTTCCATCTTTTTTTTTTTGATTTATTTATTCAATTTCACTTTCACTTTTAATAATTTTGTTTTCGGTTGTCTTTCATTCTCTCTCTCTCTCTCTCTTTTCTTTTTTTTTCCTGAATGTTCAAATCGTCAAACCATACAATATTTGTATGTTATCCTTACTCATCGAATTAAATAATTTTTATATTCAATTCATATTATATGTTTTAATTATTTATTAATTAATTAATCATACTATTCTTCTATTTTAAATGCTGCTTTTCAATTTCAATTTATTTCTTAACTTTCTTTTATTTTATTTTATATTGTTAAACACGATGTTGATTGGCATCTTATATTGTTAAACACGATGTTGATTGGCATCTAACGAAGGACTTCTGTCCTACTGAATTGCTTTTCGTTTCGTATGTCGTGGCAAAATTTGGTTTAAAAAGCACACACCGTAAATAGCTGCCGATGTTTGAATGTATGTATGCATGTGTAAATGGTTGTTTCTGCTATACGCTCACGCAATATTTTGTTTCTGTTTTTTTTGTTATTGTTGTTATCGTTACTTCTACAAGACTATCATATTTTCCCAAATAATATGAAATTGAGAAAAATCTAAAGAGAAGGTTTCAAGTTCTCTAATACATGCATAAACAAAAAAATATTTACAAAATATTTGATGTAAAAGCTTTTCTATTAATATATGAGTATGTGTGTGTGTGTGTGTGTGAAAATACGTTGGTGTGTGTTAAATGTCAACTACTACGCACAGTGGTTAACTGCCGTATAAGACAAAGGTTCACATACATATACTTGCACATTTATGTAGGTGCTGCTCGCTCTTCACACGGGTGTTGAAAGGAATGTAAAAAACTTATAGAGTTGCCAAATGAAATTTAAAAAATAAAATAAAATTCAAAGTGAATTCGCAAATTAAAATTTCACGTAAATTTTAAATATTCTCTATCGTCTTCAGTATTATATTTGGAAAAATGTATAAGAGGAATACAATTTATTTTCCCTTTTTTGTAATTTCTACAACGAACAGCAGGTCCGTTGCAAAAGTAAAATACAGGATATTTAAAATATCGATATGTCGACATTATTAGGTCTAATGGAGAACCTTACATTAATGATACGTTTTGGATTAGTTGCAAAGGAACATACTTATGTATATGAATCTATGCCAAATAATACAAGTACCTAAAACATGGCGATATAGATTTCCCGGCCAAAAAGAACAACTACGAATATGTTCAGACAAAATAATCCAAAAAAGCATATAGCATCACAATGTGGGTACTCAGTTCTATCTACGTATCTACCTATGCCAGCGATGTCTGTGCTACAGGTGCTTAATATCGTATAAGATCTACTGTATGCCTTCAGCATAAAAAACTGAATATACGTAATTGGTCATTACAACCCTTCAGTCAAGATTACGATCTAGTTTCTCACACCACTTATGTTGTGTGTGTTAATTTTTATACATGAATGGCGGGACCTACACAGTTTAAAGTCGACTCCGAACAACAGATTTTTGAAAAACTTTTCATAGCAATTTTATTCTACTCTCAGAGTTTTTGCCAGAAATCTGCTGAGAGGAAGTCGCTGAAGAAAATTTTTTTCATATTTTCGTTTTGATGTCTGACTTGGTGTCTGAACCGTGGCGTTACGTCTAATAAGCTAACACACTACCTACTAGACTACGGCGACTTCAATCAAAATAAATCATACGAATATGTAGAATGAAAAGATATGAACTACATCGCTATGTAGCCTCAAGACTTTACCAATTAGTTTGCACTTTTTTTCGTGGATTGTTAAGTTTTAATGAAATCGCCGTAGTCTAGTAGGTAGTGTGTTGGCTTATTAGACGTAAAACCAGGGTTCGAGCTCCAGGCCAGACATCAAGACAAAATACAAAAAGTATTTCTTCGGCGACTTCCTCTCAGCAGATTTCTGGCAAAAACTCTGAGAGTAAATAAGAAATTGTATACATGTATAAAATTAACACACACAACATAAGTGGTGTGAGAAACTAGGACGTTGTACAATTGGTCAATTCGACCTCCGGGTACTGTACTTGTCTTAATTGACAAGTACACGTCCTCTAACCTAACCTAAGTTTTAATTCTGTTTGGGTGTAATTGCTTTGTTTTTGGCAAAATTTATCAAAATATATTTGATTTATTTTTCCAAATCGAATAATATGGTTAAATGTCCCGGTAATACAACAGGGAACACGATAATTTACAATGTACATATATATGTATGTATGTATGGTTAGTGTTATATATCACCTGTATATCGGCATTACACATTTAACACATATAAACTTGGTTTCTTAAACATTAAATAATTTTAGTAATTATTCGAATTATTGTTTTCATCTTCCATTTCATGATAGACTATAATATTATATATTTATAGAGTAGGCAACACTATATTGAATTAAAGGACTTACTTGTTAACTAAAATCTGAAAATTTTCACCACTTTCTCTTTCTCTCCTCTGGCTCTGTTATTGCTATTTGCAAAAATTTTACTTTTTAACAATATTTTTTCATTATTTTCGTCTTTTGTTTCAAGAATTGTTTATAATTTTCAATTTATGAATCGATTTTATTAGTTGATTATTCTTATTCGCTTATCAGCCTTAACTACTTTATCTTCTACTTCTACTTTGAAAATATATGAACGGTTTACTTACATCTTTTTAATGTTTTAATATTTTCCATTTGACGCAATTTGACAGCTGTTTTTGCCACATCTTTAACTGATTATCCCATCTTGGAAGAGAACTTTCATTTCATTGTTGTTGTTGTTTAAGAAAAGAGGAGCTTTTCTCTTTCAAACTGAAAAAAGCTTTCATATCGATTTTTAACAGCAGTTTTGTGTATTGTTTGTAACAAATGGGAGTTGAAACAAAACAAAACAAAACAAAAATGAAAACATTTTACGCAACAGTTTGTGTTACACTTTTCCCACTCACTCATACACTTGCACAAGAAGAAAGCATACAGCTTTCATAAGTGTGCTCTCCTTTTATTGTTCGTATAACCACCAACACACAAGTTCAAGTTGATTAAAGTTGGGGAGTACACCTAATTCTCTTTGTATCCGAATTTGATTGATAACAGGAGTTAAAAAGGGAAAAATATTTTATTTTTTACACGAATTGTTTTGTTTTTTAATACGATTTTCAAATATTTTATAATGTTTTCATGGAGCAAATAGCAAAACATATATGTACAATGAATTAAAATGTGTACGCACCCTTAACACAAATTTTTTGGGCCCTTATCTATCGTGTAAAAATGTAAAAAGAGAATTAGATGTAGTTTTTATTTGTTGCAATTGAAGACCAAAGCTTTGTTTTATTATCTTTGCCAAAGCGGAAGGAAAACAAAATTCCCGAAGAGAAGATAAGAGAAGAGTCTGCGCAATAAAGTCGTAGGGAAACCGCCTGTTGCCATTTATACTACCCTATATACATACATACATACATACATACATACATACATATGTACGTATCTGTCTGTCATTTAGTTTTTAAAATATTTCATGAATAATTTATTTCTAATGTTTGGTTCTTGTTTTTTCCTTCTCTACACTCTACAATAGTCTCCTCTTGGAGGCTCCAATAATTAAAAAAAATTTTTGCTTTGTTGTGACTCTACAGAAGTTTTTATTGTTGGTGATTACGCCGCTCTTCTTACTTTGTTGCAAGAAGTTAATACCGAATATAACAGGACCTATTTAATAAAATATTTTGCATTGTGCATCAATAAGTATGCATACATATGTATGTGCTATACATACATACATATTTACATATGAATGTGTTGGTATTTAAATGAACATTCATTGTTATGATTGTTATTACTTTGGCAGACACTTGTTGTTGCTGCTTGCCTGCCACACACATATTAAAAAGTCAAGTTTTTCAATTCTGACTGTAATGGCACGTCTTCATGACATTCCATGACATCTGCGAAGCCATTAATAATTCCATGATATTCTTGTTTGCTGTAAATATTTCAAGAAGAGACACGCTTATCCTTATAACTTCAGTCCAGAATTTTATACTGGATCCTTACATTCATGCCTTACATTGTACATATGTATGTATGTATGTGTGTGCTTACATATGTACGTATTCAAAATGTCACGATTTAATTTATTTAAAATGTATTACAAGGAAAATATTTTATAAATGAAGTCGTTTTAAAATATCATCTGACGCCCACCATCTATTCGCACTGGATCTTTCGCCTTCGAGTTATTTTTTCAGTTGTTTAATCCTAATCCTTGGCATGTATCACATTTCACGAAATGTTTGAAATTGATTTCAAATTTTTTTTCTTTTACTTCCTGTGTAAGTACTTTTGGTCGGATAGAGTGTCATGAAATCACTTTTATTTGGAAAATGTTTTTTATTTGATTATGAGGCATACTACACAGTCTACAAAAAAAAATAGAAACGAAATATGAAATTAATTACAACATTAAGCATAACTTGAACTCAAAAAAGCCTTGCTATGTGAAAGGAATTTCATTTAATTCGTGGCATTGTAATATCAACAGCAATACTGTAATATAAGATTTATTCTTGTTGTATTGTTTTGAACAAATAAATAAATAAAAAGCTTTGAACAGTTTAAAGTAGAGCTTCAAAACAGAAAACAGAAGAAGACATATTTAGTTCCATAAGGTCATGGGTGAAGTTTTAGTTGTCTGTATGCCTGTATTTGATATCTATCCATCTATGTATGTATGTTTATAACATTTGGTCAATTCACACAAGCCGTTGTATCGTTGTATTCATTGTATTGTTGGACGACTATACAACAGTGTGTGCTTGTTGTTGATAATTTTCATGTAAAAATCCGATACACTTATACACATTTTTTCAAATGTTTTTAATAAGTTGTGTTGGTTGCGTGCTATCGAATTGTTTGAATGTCGAAAATTATGAAGAAGAATACGACATACACAATACAGCATAGCATTGAGCGTTCACAGACAACCAAGTGTATTCAATACAATACATACACGATACAAAGTCCTGTGAATTGGCCAATTGTGTTTGTACTTATTTAATTATAATTGCATGCTGGGTGCCCATGTAGTCTAGTGGGTAGTGTGCTAGACTATTAGCGTGAAGGTCGTGGGTTTGATTCCCACCAGAGGTCTGGTCTGTGACACTACACCAAGCATATGGTCAAGTTATTCCGCTCGTATATAATTAGAATATAATTTTTAATTGTATTGTAATTAATAAATAAATAAATAATTGCATGATTAGCCTTTAAAATTACAAATAATATAAAAAACGAAACAATCCTCGGCTGTGTGCATACATACATATGTATGCATGTATGTACTTGTATAAAGTTCTTGTTTTTCTTTGCCACTCGAGTACTTTTATCAACTGATACAGTAGAGTCTTATGTAATGGACATATTTTGAAAATTCATTATCAATGTTCTTTTATAAAATTACACATACATACATAATTGGTCATTACAACCCTTCAGTCAGAATTACGACCTAGCTTCTCACACCACTTATGTTGTGTGCGTTAATTTTATACATGAGTGGTGGGACCTACAGTTTGAAGTCGTCTCCGAACGACAGATTTTTGAGAAACTTGTCATAGCAATTTTTATTCTACTCTCAGAGTTTTTGCCTGAAATCTGCTGAGAATAAGTCACCGGAGAAAATTTTTTCATATTTTCGTTTTGAGGTCTGACCTGGGGTTTGAACTTGGGCCTTACGTCTAATAAGCCGACACACTACCTACTAGACTACGGCGTCTTTATGCAATTATTTGATTTGTAAATAATAAACCAGTGAATAAATGATTACGATTTACGATATGTTGTAATATTTGACAGTTCTCATGCCAGGCTGTGTCAAAACAAAATAAAAGTAGATAATCTGTTACAATCAGACTCTCTTGCAAAAGCTATTTTATGATACGATCGAATTTAAAATATGGCTATGCCAACCATGAAGTCGCCGTAGTCTAGTAGGTAGTGTGTTGGCTTATTAGACGTAAAGCCCGGGTTCGTATCCAATTTCAGACATCAAAACGAAATATGAAAAAAAAATATTTCTTCGGCGACTTCCTCTCAGCAGATTTCTTGCAAAAACTCAGAGTAAATAAACCTGCCAAAATCAAAAATCTGTCGTTCGGAGTCGACTTTAAACTATAGGTCCCGCCACTCATGTATACAATTAACGCACACAACATGAGTGGTGTGAGAAGCTAGGCCGTAATCCTGACTGAAGGGTTGTAATGGCCAATTATGTATGTATGTATGTATGCCAGCCACGATAAGAGTGATTATGATTTACAGTAAATTTACAATTTTTCGAATAGGCCTGTTATGAACAGCAACCGAACTTTAGCCATAAATATAAGGGAACATAAATTTATAAAGAGATGCAACCATGAGAGATGAACCTACAGATCAGAAATCAGCAATGAATTGTTTTTTCGCTACTCATAAGCACTCATGAAATTTTGAATATAAGTGAGTCAACAATATTGGAATTTAACGATGTACTCTGATTCATTCATACTCACTACAACGTTGATTTATAAGTACAGGTTGCAACGAATATGCGTACAACGTTGACATCAAACTCATACCATATGAAATATGTTTAATTTTTAATAATAATTATTAAAATAATATATATATATAAATAAATATAATAATAATTAAAAATTCATAACTTTTTAAAAATGCTTATAATACTTATAAATGATTTATTCATCAAAATTTACAGTCCTAGTTGAAAAAGAGCTCATAAGCAAAAAAGACAGAGCAGCAAACAGAGCAAACACACAACCTTCTAGTAAGTATTTTAGTGTACGTACACGATCTATAGTTATTTTGTGCTTCGTGTATATGTTGAGTTATGCAGCGACGAAATGATGTTGCATACGTGTTGTTAAGTATGAATACGATGAGTACTTTAAACTTTGAATATGTGTCAGAGGTTCCATGATATTAAAATAAGTATGAATGTGTTAAGTATCAGAAATTACGTGTATGATTCAATTCTTCTCATCTTCTTGAATACTCATTGCTGTCGCTGTATTCTAGTAGGTAGTGTGTTGGCTTATTAGACGTAAAGCCAGGGTTCGAGCCTCAGGCCAGACATCAAAACAAAATACAAAAAGTATTTCTTCGGCAACTTCCTCTCAGCAGATTTCTGGCAAAAAAATCTGAGTGTGAAATAAAATTGCCACGAAAAGTTTCTCAAAAATCTGTCGTTCGGAGTCGACTTTTAACTTTAGGTCTCGCCACTCATGTATAAAATTAACACACACAAGATAAGTGGTGTGAGAAACTAGGTCGTAATCCTGACTGTAGGGTTGTAATGGCCAATTATGTAGGTATGTATTGCGGATCTCTGCTACAGATTGCTTAAGGAAAAATTTCCTTTCTTGTCAAAAATAAAAAAAATCAAATGAAACACAGGATTTTTTTTTCTCTTAATTTTTTCGATTTTATATATTTTTGGAATTATAATTTTTTTTATTTTCATTGTTTTTATTATTATTATTTGTTATTTTCTAAATTAAACTTGATTTGTGTAAGTGTATAATGCTATTTTCTTTTTAATTTAATGTTATTTTAAATTGTTCATAATTAAAAATAAACTTAATCTATATACTTAATGAAAACTATTGATAATCAAACTAAACATGTAACACAATGAAAAACATTATTTTGTAAGACGATTCGAAAGAGAAATCAAAATGTAAGTTATTCAAAAATAAAATTGAAAGAAGTAACAAAACAGTGTTGCGGTGTAGTGGGAATTCAAACGAAATTAAGAAACATAGACGGGAATAAAATTAAGAAGAAGAATTCTTAATTGTTCGCTGAGAAGTAATTGTGACTGAAAGTTTTGGAAAAAGTTGAAATTAATATAAGAAATTAATTTTCTTCTTTAACTTAATACAATGCAGCGATTGGTTGGTAGCTTAAACTAATTTTTTTTAAATTTTGCTTTCTTAACAAAAAAAAAAATCAGTTCATTTTAAAGAAAAGAAGAAGAAGCTACAAAATATTGTACAAATTAAAAAAGAATTCCAAAAAATTATTGAAAAGAAAAATTATTGATAGTGAACGGAAAAGGCAACGAAAGTTATTTATCTGGCTTCTAATTTGTGTAGGATTGGTGTGTTTTTCTTTTCCAAAATATTGTTGTTAAGTTTGAGGAGAATTTAGTTTCATTACTAAAATACTTTTAACAAAGTGTATGTTATTCATGACAATAATCTTAAACACAAGGAAAGAAAAAACTACTTAAACAAATACAAAAAAGGGTTTTTATTTTATTTTATTTTTTTATTGTTGTTTTATTTTTATAATAAACACTTTGATTTTATTTTTCATAAGGCAAGCAGTTCTGCAGCGAGGATTAGTATAGTTCTTTTGTTTTTGTTGTTTTTCATTTCAATATAAATATAATTTTTGTGTTAAATTTTTACTTTTGGTTTTTTTTTATTTATTTATTTATTTATTATGTTATGTAAGTAGTTTAGAAATACAGTTTAAATTTAAGACTTCTTAATACTTTTTTTGGAGAAAAATTAAGTAATAAATCAAACAAAGTTTTTTTTTTTTTTGTTCCATCTGTGTGTAAAGTTACATCCGTTCAAGTATTAGAACGTTATTGTAACTCTTTGAAACCGAGAAAAAATATTTAGTTTGCCTTTAAGAACTGACACTGAGTTTTAGTTGAGTTGGCTGAATATTGTTTAATTTTACTTTTTTTTTACAGTTACTAAAGTATACATACGGTTAACAAATTTCAGAATTTTTTTAACCAATCCGTTTTCGTTGAAAATCTTTATAGTTTCCTTGATTTTAAGACGGTCTTTTGCATTGGTTAAAAAATTTCTGAAATTGAACTGAATTGTGGCCCTGCACAGGCCCACAAAGGTATGCATCCGATTTACAAAATTCACAAATTTCTGAACCAATGCAAAAGACCGTCTTAAAATCGAAGAAAGATGTCAGACAATTATAAATATTTTCAATGAAAACGGATTGATTAAAAAATTTCTGAAATTTGTTATCCGTATGTATACTTTTGTGGCTGAGTGTATCTCGGACATAAAGTAGGGACACTTTGTTTTTTTTTTTTTTTAATTTAAAAGTACAGAAATAGGACACTGTTTTTTATTTTATTATGATTTAAATGCAGTTAACAATGGCATACATTTTCAAAAGATGAATGAAATAAATAAGAAGAGTGTGATTCACTAAATATTACGGTATATGAGCGTAGTGAAATCAATTTTCGCCTGCATTTCTATAGCAGCCTGTACGTTATGGTCTATTTTTTGTTGTCAAATATTGTGTCTCGATGGGACTGTATGAAAACTTTGATTATGCTATATACAGTCACACAGATAATTATACGTACCCCCTAAAAATTATTTTTTTTAAAAAGTAATGAACTTCTAATCTAAAATTTCTTTACATTAGCGTCTGTAACGACACATTTACTTAAATAAAGAAAAAAGATTCCCAAAATCTATGAATTTGTGACTGCAGTTTGCTTAAAACCAATATGACACCACAGAAAATTAAACGTACGACGTATATTTCGTATAAAATTTCTCCAAGAGTAGCCCGGTATATAAAAGGTATTGTGGATAAAAATCCTAGGACTACAGCCGTATAAATACGAAATACCTCGGAAAGTGATCACAGTGTTATTGTGCATTCCGAAACAGTTCGAAGTGTTTTGAGAAAGAACGGTTTCCGCAGCCGAGCGCCGAGAAAAAAGCCACGATTGGAATTCGCCCAATAATGTCTGGACAAGTCAACTGATTTTTTTGGCGAATGTAATATTTAGTGATGAGAACAAATATAATTTGTTCGACTGTGACGGAAAACAAAAAATTTGGCAGAAAAATCAGTTGACTTGTCCATATATTATCATTTAAAAAAAAATGATTTTTAGGGGGTACGTATAATTATCTGTGTGACTGTATAATCCCTGGACAGTTACTGTCCGTCGAATCGACGAACATCTGTTACTCTTTATCATATAATTCTTTTATTTTTGACCAATATTCGCTCTCTTATTCAACAAAATTAGTTGATAACGAAAGCTTGCAGTAAGATGTAGAAAAAAAAAATTTTTAATAATTGTTCGTCGATTCAACGAAGAGCAACCTTACTGTACAAAAAT
Source organism: Sarcophaga variegata (assembly GCA_932273835.1). Lineage (NCBI taxonomy): Eukaryota > Metazoa > Arthropoda > Insecta > Diptera > Sarcophagidae > Sarcophaga > Sarcophaga variegata. The sequence goes on from OW026361.1 coordinate 117,107,616, forward strand.
GACCAACCAGGCTTAAAAAAAATGGATGGCCAGCGTACGTTTACTCACTGCGGGCGCTTTCGTTATCAACTAAAGTTATTGAAAAACGGAGCCAAATTTGGCCAAACATAAAAGAATTATATGATAAAAAGTAAATGAGCTTCATCGATTCGACGAACAGACAGTAACCATTCAGGATTAAAATGTTCGTCGATTCAACGAAAAGTAACCTTAACCGTTTGACTGCTACGCGGCGCAAAAGCAGTGTATCAGTGTATCTTTGTCGATCCGTTTTTATATATTATTTTTAAAAATAACCATAACACGGGCTCCTATTTCGGACATTGGTTCGACTGCTAGTGATTCTGAGAATGGTGAAAGAACAGACAGCAGTAGTGATGTTAGCATTATTATAACTCATCGATTAATTTTAATTTTCAAAGAAAAAACAATTTAATGTTTATTTTTCTTGAATTGATTGACATTTGTCTAAATGAAAGTGTTTTATTTGACAACATCAAGTCAAAATACATATGTACCGCAGTTTTCGAACGTTCTCACCAGAATCGCTTAGCAGTCAAACGGTTAACGTACAATGAATGAAGAGTAACCATCCAAGGCATATTAAGAGACAGAATTTCATTAATCTTTCTCTTTTCCAATCATACAATATACTTTGTCCTGATTTTTGTAGACATAAATAAATTTATTTTTGCATTTTGGACCAGCTTTTAGTTTTCAACAGGGATTTATATAAACAAGAAACAAACATTGTCAGTTATGATAAGTAGTAATTTTTTTTTTAATATGCAAATTAGAAAAATAACCAAAACTATGGGGATATTTCATTGTAAACAATTATTTAAAAATAAAAATAAAATTTTATAATTATTTTATGCTTACAGTTCTTAAAGTGTTTCATATATTTTTTCTAATTGGAAACTTTTTAACACAGAAATATTTTTTTTTCACTTTTTTTTTTTGTATTTTGGTTACGAAAACTTTTAGGAAAAATACAATACAAAATCATCCATAAATCAATAGAAGAATTAAAAATAATAGAAAAATAAATACAAAAAAAAATTATAAATTATGTTTTTGTTATTGTTGCTAGCAGATTGTTTTACTTTTTTGTGTTTATAATATATTCAAATTAAATTAATTTAAATAGAAATTAATAACTAAATACAGTATTTAGCTTATTTAGATGCTAACATGTTCTTTGTAATGATGATTAAATTTGCATTCTTTTCTTTTTTTTAACAATAATAATGAGTTTGTTTTTTATTTTTAAATATTAATTAAATAAATATGTATAGAGCTGCACTAATTTTAAGATCATTTATTATTTCATTTTTGTTTAACAGTAATAATAATAATAATATTAATAATAATAATAACGCAAAGTAAAGTAAATGTAATGTGATGCTGGTGATGATATTCAAAAGTCAATGTTGAGGATGGATAAACAAAATTTAATTACAACAATAACTTACAAAAAACGAAAGAAAAAACAGAAAAAATGTTGTATGTTTTATATGTAAGTATTATATGTTTAATAATATTATATTATTATGTTATGTTATGTGTAATAATTTATGTATGTATGTAATGTAATTGTTTATAAATGTATTACTATAAAGCATCGTTGTTGTTTCTATATATGTATACTATTATAATTGATTATAAAACTAGATTTGAATTGAATTGTATTAAATAAAACTAAACTAAACTAAATATTTTGTATACAAATACGATAAGTAGTTGTAATACTAAAGTAAATTAATAATAAAAATAATTATTATTTAAATTATATAAAGTAAATATTACAATTAATTTATACAATAAAGGCTTTTCAATGAATTCTTTTTTCTTTTCGTAGGCATAGTTATACAATAATAAGAATAATAATTGTAATAAAAACAAAACAAAAAAAAATAAATAAAATTGATACTCGATTCAAAATTTTACTGCGTTTTTTTAATGTAATACATGGTTGTTGTAATTCTTTTTTTCTTTCTTTTAACAACAATAATTTTAATTTCTTTTGATTTTAATTTATTATTCCTAAAAATGTAAGCAATTTCTTTTTTTATTTTTATTTTGTATTTGGGAGGTTATTTTTGTATATAAAAAAAAATGTAAAGGCTTTTAAGGTGTCTTTAGTAAGAGTATATCTTTTTTTCGTGTTCGTGTTGGCATTGTATTTATATTTATCGAAGTTGTTAATCGTCGATAGAAATAGTTTCGACCAAATTTCTTTTGTAGTTTGTAAGATTTTTCCTGCAGGAACGCCGTTAGCATTTGTATGTAATTGCTAACATCCTCTTGATTTTCCATTAAATGAATTGAAATTATTTCAATTTTGATTTTATGAAAAGGCAATGTCTGCAGTATCTGAAAATGCAAATATCAAATGTCAATTAATTGTTAAACATTTTAAATATTTTCATACAATAATCGAAATGAAAAAAAAAAAAAAAACTTAGCAGATCTCATTTAAAAACACTTTCATTTGTTGTGTGTTTTTGGAATTCAATTGCTTAGCAATGATGTATGTGATGTATGTACATACGAACAACACAACACAACATGCAATAAATTGTTAACCACACAATAATATAACAATAAAGCAATTATTTTATTTTATTTTTGTTTTTTTTTTTTCCTTAACTAAAGGGTGAACTCTAAGCAAAGGTTAGTTTTATTTTTTAAACTGTATTACATTTCATAAAATTTAAAAAAGAGTGTAGAAATTAATCTAAATGGAGTAGAAGACCGGTATTTAAGCAAGATACAATTAACCCAGAAATTCAAAGTAATTATAACTAAAACCATTACAGTTTGTAAACTGATTAGGCTTTAGAACCATAGGACAAGTTTATTCGAAAGCACACTACAGTCGAACTTCCCTATAATGAATCTTGACGGGACCAGAAAATCACTTCATTATATAGAAACTTCATTATACAGAAATTAGCAAAATATATATACCAATACCAAATTTTTTGTCCAGCTCTAAAAGCCACTTCGTAAAAATGTCACCTGTCATCCACGTCTTTTTGTTGGACTGATAATCTACATCTAGAGGTCTTATTCCTTTAAAACATCTAGGATTTTTGGCCTTTCCTATAACAAGCAGTTTCAGTTTCTCCAAACAAAGATGTCATTTTGATCATATTTTTGTATCAATCTCGGTAAAACATTCACTATCCATTCCTCCCGATCTCTTACGTTGGCGTCAGCACTTTCCCCACATAAGGTTTTTGCTACAATACCATGCCGTTCTTTGAATTTGTCTAACCATCCTGTGCTAGCTTCAAAATCTTCGTGTCCCAATGCATCAGCGAACTCTTTGGCTTTTTGCTTCATTAATGGCCCAGATATAGGAAGATTCTTATCACGTGCGGCAGTTACCCATTTGAGCATTGCTTCATCAATATCCTCAAAAAGGCAGGTTCGAAGCCTTTTGCGTTTAGTGCTCAATTGCTCGTCTTCTACATTTTTTAGAATCACAGCCTTGTTTTTTAAAATATTTGATAATGTGCTGGGAAGAATTCCAAACTGCCTAGCCACATCTTTTTTTTATTCCTTCTTCAACTTTATTAATAATTAATAATTTTTTTTCAAGAGAAATGCTACTTCGCTGCGTGATTTCCGATCACTGAACACCGGCAACCAGTGTTGAAAAATTCAGTACTTTAGTACTTTTTTCAGTACTTTATCATTTCAAAAATACCGCAGTACCCCCGCGACGCTTTCAGTACTTTTTTATTATTAAATATTTTATGTCTTAAGCTTTTCAACTATTAATGCATTAGCGCAACATGTTCAACGTAATGCTAAAGGTTGAATTAGGCTTTAGCCCCGATTAGCCAAACGTCCACGGAACGTTCATTCGTTTCTAGAATACGAAAAGCAATGAAAACGCTTACCGAACCGCAATGTAATTTTGGTAAACATTTGCATTGCTTTCATATGCTAAAAACGAACGTATGTTACATTGCGTTCCATCAACGTTTGGCTAAACGGGGCTTTTACGTTTTGTTACGTTCCGAAACAGCTGTTCTTGTCTTGTATGTGAGGAACATGAATAGGTCGTTAATTTTTCTGTTCGACTTCCTTCTGGCAAAAACTCTGAGAGTAAATAAAATTGTCATGATAAAGGTTCTCAAAAATCTGTCGTTCGGAGTCGACTTTAAACAGCAGGTCCCGCCACTCATGTATAAAATTAACACACACAAAATAAATGGTGTCAGAAGTTACGTCGTAATCCTGATTGAAGGGTTGTAATAACCAATTATATGTGTATATATGTATTCCTTTACAAAAGTACCATTTGGTGAAAAAAGTACTCTTTCAGTTACAGTTCAGTACCATTTCAAAATTTCAATTTTGCAACACTGCCGGCAACTGATGTCAAAATTTTTATTGATGTGGCTTTCTTCTTTTTTTTTTTTTTGTTCTTATTTTCCTCTTTTGGGAATCCCCTCATTATATGTGGCATATTTCTCGGTACACAGAGTTGTTAGTATGCGAAACAGAAAATTGTTTGAAAAATTCATTATATGGAGCCAAAAACGCATGTGAGTCAAATATTACACCTGCAAAATTGCTTCATTGTATAGAAAACTTCATTGTATGGAAATTCATTATAAAGAGATCAAAAACAATGAAATTGGAACGGAAAAAGTTGTGTGTTTGAAATCAATTCATAATAGGGAGAGCTTCATTGTATAGAAGTTCACTATGGAGAAGTTCGACTGTATTTGCTGTAAGACCTACAAATATACAATTGGACAATTCACACGACTTTGTATCGTGTATGTTGTATTGAATACACTTTTTGTTTGTAAACGCTCAATGTTACACGTTGTATTGTGTATTTCATATTCCAAACGTCAAAAGCGATAAGAAGAAGAAGACCAGTATTAATAATTTCATTTTCAAGCAACAAAATGAAATATATTACGGAAAAAAAAATAAAATAAATAATTATCTGTGCGAAAAATATAATTTTGAAGTGTTAATTGACAGAAGGCGCCGTAGTAGTAAGTAGTGTGTTGGCTTATTAGACGTAAAGCCAGGATTCGAGCCCCAGGCCAGACATCAAAACAAAATACAAAAAGTATTTCTTCGTCGATTTCCTCTCAGCAGATTTCTGGCAAAAAGTCTGGGAGTAAATAAAATTGCCATCAATAAGTTTCTCAAAAATCTGTCGTTCGGAGTCGACTTTAAACTGTAGGTCCCACCACTGATGTATAAAATTAACACACACAACATAAGCGGTGTGAGAAACTAGGACGTTGTACAATGTGTCAATTCGACCTCCGGGTACTGTACTTGTCTTAATTAACCTAATTGTTGACTCAAGTGGCATAGAAAATATTTTGTATTTTTATTCTTCTTCTTGATTACTGGCATTTACATAAACTGATAGCCCCAAACCAATACAACTTCCAAAAACATATTTAAAAAAATGTGTATAAGTGTATCGGATTTTTATATGAAAATTGTCAACAACAAGCATACACTGTATATTCGTCCAACAATACAATGAATACAACGATACAAGGGCTTGTGTGAATTGCCCAAATGTAAACCTTGTCATAGACACACACTATTCAAGCTCATTGCTACTAAAGCGATGGAGGTTTAAGTCCTCTGACTATGTCGGTAGATAAAATGAATTTTATAATGCTTCGCCACCAACTAAAATAAATTTGAAGGAAAGACATTGCACAAATGTCCAATTAATTTTGAATCATTTTATTGATTTTGTTTCCCGCTGTCCGCAGATGAATGGGCCTGAGTAGTACACATTCGATCAGTTTATAATCTCACTTCTCATTTCTCAAGTGGTTCAAGTGAACGGGTCTCAGCGGCATATACTCGGAGATTTTCCAGTCTCAATGCTCGTCTGATTCTGAGGCTCGTAATGCTCTTTTTTTCGTGCTTGAGGTGTAGGTCGACCAATTGCTTGTCATTCATTTTGAATAATTTTCAGTGGCGCCACCTGTCGGAATTTAGTCATACCAACTAAGAAACCTTCGTCGGCTCATGCGCAACAACTTTGCTAAAGATCATAACATGATCAAATGCATAGTTTACGATTCTATAAGGTACATACAAACAAACATTCATTTTATATGGGTATATGGGCGTGGCACCTCGGCTACTTGAAAGTAACCTATAGTTCCTTCCAGACATACAGGGGAAGGTACTGTTAAAATTTCAAGAAAATCGGTCCAGCCGTTTAGCCGTCTATATTGAGGTCTATAGACGGCAACCCACAAACAAATAAACGCACCTTCATTTTTATATATAAGATTTATGATTTAAGAGAAGAAATTGGTCTGCATGATAACAATAATTTTAGCGGATCAAACTTGGTCAAGAAAGCATAGACTAAAAATAATAGCTTTTGAGTTCACCCTTTACCTTAATTAGACTTTTTTTTGTTATGAATTCTTCGAATGCTGTAATATTTATTTCTTTATTTCTTTATTATTATGATTATTTTGTGGTTTCTGTTAAAAAGTAAAAAAGTAAAAAGAAGAAGAAGAAAATAAATAAATCAACTTACCTCCAACTCATGACCATGTACACCCAAGCTTAGAAGATCGTATTCAAGACGATTTGATGCCAGCATGATTGTATAAAGCGGAAAACATTTGACACGCGAATTGAACCATGATGTCTCCTCATCGAGCAGACTGTTAATTCGCACTTCAGACTCTTCGTTGTGTATGGTTACCTACGAAATGAAATACAATAAAAATGTTTCAATTACACTTGAATAACACTTAATTACACAACTCTCGCTTACCTCTTTAGGATAGGGTTGTGGTGAAACACACGCATGCACGATTTGCAGGCGTGATCGTAAGGCATTCTGTTTTCGTAAAGTAAAATATCGTCTGGGTTCGGGTTCCACAATGACACCGGCCCAATTTAGGGTCTCCGATAGCCAGGGAGCAGTCATAAGATGGCCTAGAGAGCCAGTCAGCGATTGTATAACAGCACCATCGGTTTTGCTTTGTAATACCTTAGCCACGTAATAGGCCATTTTCGGCGTTAGTTCATTGGGATATGCACTAAAATTTAAATGCGTTGGTATACCGGCACTAGTTGACAAGCCTCCAGCACCTTCACCACCACCAGCATTCGGTGCTGACGAAGTCTTGAAAAAATGATTGGGATATTTGCGCATATGAATGTCACGCAGGAATGCTATAAGTTGAGGATTATCTTGTGCCACACCGTGCAATTCATAATCACGCGACATATTTAAACGAAATTGTTGATGGCGTATCTCTGAAAATAAAACAAAAATACAAACAAAAAATTGAATTAAGAAACTTTACAAAAAGGGGTCAAAAACTGTTTTTATTTTTATTATTTTTAACAATTTTTTTTAATTTCTTTAAGTTTATTTAAATAAAATTGAAAACTAGTTTAATTTTTCGGTTGTATTTTTTATGTTAAAGAAAAACTTTTAATTTTTTTTTTATAACTTTCTTTTATTTTATATTCTTGTCTTGTTTTGTTTTGTTTTGTTTTTCTTTTTATTTATTCACCACCATTATTATGGTTATTTATACACAATTTTGTAGTTTAAGGTGGGAAAAAATATAATTTTTAATATTGTATGTCATGCTTCGCTGATTACTTTTCTTATTGCTCCTCTAAACTTGTACCTGTTCAATTGACTCTTATATTAAAAAAAATCAGGTGTTTTACATTGTTTAAAGAGCATTCGGTAATTAAAATACAACAAGTTTTCCTACTTTAGTTTCAACTACATTGGAGTGAATAAGAAAATGAAAGAAAGAAAAAAACAAACACAAGAAAAGAATAGAAAGAGATGAAAGCTTAGAGTTCGAAACGCCAAATACATATTTAAAAAATTGTTCCTTTGATTTTCGCAAGCTTTCTTGGTGGGCCCGTAGAGATCAGCAATGAGTATTCAAAAATCATAATTTCAGATACTTATACGCATAATTGGTTATTACAACCCTTCAGTCAGGATTACGACCTAGTTTCTCACACCACTTATGTTGTGTGTGTTAATTTTTATACATGAGTGGCGGGACCTACAGTTTAAAGTCGACTCCGAACGACAGTTTTTTGAGAAACTTTTCATGGCAATTTGATTTTACTCTCACAGTTTTTGCCAGAAATCTGCTGAGAGGAAGTCGCGCCGAAGAAATACTTTTTGTATTTTTGTTTTGATGGTCAGAATGGCTCGAACCCTGGCTTTACGTCTAATAAGCAAACACACTACCTACTAGACTACGGCGACTACTATATCATGAAACCTCTACTCATATTCAAAGTTTGAAGTACTCATCATCTTCATACTTAACAACACGTATGATGTTGTTGATTACGACTCTCCATTACTCAGCATTTTCAAGAATCACAAAAGAAGTGCGAACACTAAAATACTCACTAGAAGGTTGTGTGTTTGCTCTGCTTGCTGCTCGGTCTTTTTTGCTTATGTATCTTTTTCTTTTGTTGTAAATGCAACAACATCTAAGACTGTAAATTTTGATGAATAATTCGAATCATTTATAAGTATTATACAGTAGAAGTCCGTTTATCCGGCACGTTCGTGACCGGCTCGGTGCCGGACTACCGAAAATTCCGGTCTATCGGGCGGTAATTATAAGAAAAATTACTGAGGCACTTTCTTCAAGATTTTGAGTAGGTTGAGGGTTTACTACAATGTTGTTAATGTCCTCATTGGTTAGTTCTTGTTCAACAGGCTCTTTCTCGTCGATTCGAAGCCACTCCTCTACTCATCTTCAGGCAGGTTTTTCAAGGGATTGTCAGGGCTTCTCTCTCCTTTTGAACTCGCTGGCTTAGGTTTTGAAAACATGGCCACTGCACAGTTAAAACGAAAATCACTTTTTTATAAACAGTTATAAAAGTTACGTTTACTGCGATGTGAAAGGACGCAAAACAACAACGCATAAAAAATGGCGAAGATGCTTCGTGATTGATTAACGGAGCTGTACTGCACCTGAATTTTTTGTGACAGCTGAGGCTAGCCGGCCGCTAATTGTTTCCGAACAATACCGAGATTTTCCGGATGATCCCGAACTAGCCCGAAAACTTCCGAATAGCTCTCGAGAGGTTTTATTTTTTAAAGACACGCTTTTGGAGAAAACCAAAATTTTTACAATTTTCCGGAGAGATGCCGGACGATCGGGTATTCCGGACCGTTGGATGCCGGACTAATGGACTTCTACTGTAAGTATTTTTCTAAAGTTATGAATACGAATGAATGAATTTCGAATGTTATGGGTTTGATGTCAACGTTGTACTCATACTCATTGCAATCTGTACTTATAAAACAACTTTGTAGTGAGTATCAATCAGAGTACATAGTTAAATTACAATATTGTTGACTTATATTCAAAATTTCACGAGTGCTTATGAGTAGCAAAAAAAAAAAAACGATTCATTGCTCATCTCTGGTCCGTACTCTACTTAAGCATACATATTTGCATAAGCGATTTTTGCTTATTTTGCAACAAAAGAAAAAATTATTTTTATCTGGAAACCAATATACTTTTAAGCGATTATTTGAAAAATTAATTTAAAATTTCAAGCATTTAAAAACAAATTCAAAAATAAATTTAAAAAAATCTTCCATAATTATAAAATAGGCTCTTCAAAATAGTTCCTCATTTTGTAAACGTTTTGTTTTCAAACACCGATTACCTACCAAGACATGAAAAACGTACAACAAAGATTAAATAATTTTAAATTTTCAACTTCTCGTTATTCGTGTATTCGTCAGCAAACCACCACCAGCGCTACTCTATTACACATCAACGTAAGGAGGAAGGCGTATGTGTTCATAATAAAGTATAATTTCCTGACCAAATGCTATAAATCTTACTCTCAGGTGGTAATAGAGAGCTAGAGGGCGATAGAGAAAGAGAGAGAGAGAAAACAAGTAGAGTGGCCCTATTAAATGCTAATATTTAATCTAATGAGCCGTAATGATGAGCACCACTAGAGTCCACCATCATCATTATCCCCTGTTTGTTAAATTGGCTGGCTTGTAGAGCAGAGTGACCTTGTGAAAATTTAAAAGTTTGTTCGTCTGTTTATCAGTTCGTTGAGTTGGTTTGTTGGGTCTTGTTTCAGGTCAAAGTGTATTCAAAAGCGTACATTTGAAAAGGTGAAAACCTTTAAATAGAAAAAAAGAGCTACAACTACTGTGTTCGTTTGTTTGTTTGTTTGTTTGTATTTAACTTTTGATATTTTCAAATTAACAACCTTGTACGAGTACGATTTTGTGTAGAAATAAAAATGTTTTTTTAATGAGTAAAATAAACAATAAAAATGTAAAGAGAAAAGCAAAAATAAGAAAAAAATATTAAAAAAAATAAACCAAGAGAAACTTATTTATGTAACAAATTAAATTATTAAATTTATAATGAGTACAACACAAGATGTTTAAGGAAATTACAATAAAAAAAAAACTTTTTTCCTGTATACATATTGCACAATAATTGAGTACTTAAAGCTGAAGGCTTTCAGTTTAACCCTTAAATTAAAGGCGATCATTTAATTTAAATAAAATTGAACCCTGGTAAATCTTTTAAGAAAAAAAAATCAATGCTGTAGGTAGAAACCAATGTGGTTCAAGGGGCAAGAGTATTACGGAGTGTGGTGTAACGTACTCAATGTTCAACAATATATTTAATATATTTAAAAATAGCTGGGGTTGAAAACTAATTATAAAAACCACCCCAAAAATGTCATAAACTAACCAAAAAAAAACTCCAAAAATACAAAATAATTCACTTCAACAAAACCTATTGATTCTGTTCTTTATTATTTGTTTACGTTTCTTTATTAATAAATGGTTCTCGCCAGCTGTAAGCTATACTCACCATATACAAAACTGTACTACGCTTTTATTAAACAGAATACTTGAACTGAAATACAGAATTTATTGAAAAGTTAAAAATAAACCAATATTTGAAATCTATAGAAGTTTACAGAACAAACAATACAAGAAGAATCGATTCGACATCAATATTAGAAAGTGGATTAAAAAGAAAAATTTTAAATTGTATAAACACTTTTCATTGAATAAAGGTTAGGTTAGGTTAGAGGACGTGTACTTGTCAATTAAGACAAGCACAGTACCCGAAGGTCGTATTGACCCATTGTACAACGTCCTAGTTTCTCACACCGCTTATGTTGTGTGCGTTAATTTTATACATGAGTGGCGGGACCGACAGTTTAAAGTCGTCTCCGAACGACAGATTTTTGAGAAACTTTTCATGGCAATTTTTTATTTACTCTGAGTTTTTGTCAGAAATCTACTGAGAGGAAGTCGCCGAAAAAATACTTTTTGAATTTTATCCTTGATGCCTGGCCTGGGGCTCGAACCCAGGCTTTTGCGTCTAATAAGCCAACACACTACCTACTAGACTACGGCGACTTCATTGAAAAATTAAAAATAAACCAATTAAATTAAAATTTGACTTTGTGCTTAACTAAGATGGAATATCATCAGCGAAGAGAATGACTCATTCTTAAACCATTCAGAATTGAATATTCCGTAAGCACTTGGCTGAAATTGACTCTTCCATTAAGATTTTCTAGAGATTCTACAGTTGCGTCAGAAAGACTTCAATCTCATGTTAGTGATTTGGAAAATTGGATGCCGAAATGGAAGATAAAAGTCAAAGTTTACACTGAGAAGGGGAAATTGTCCGCCCATCAAGATTAATGGTGTGACAGTATCAGAACATAATAGTGTAAGATATCTGGGCATTCACCTCGACCGTCGTCCTACCTGGGTTCACCATATAGCTGCCAAACTTACCCAGATCAAACTCAGAACAGCACAGCTTTACTGGCTTATTGGACCTAAGTCAACCCTTGATTTAGAACTAAAACTGTTTTTGTGTAAGTCAGTATTGAAACCTATTTGGCTTTATGGTATCCAACTGTGGGGAACAAGCTCACCATCCAATGTAGAGAAGCTTCAAAGGCGGCAATCTAGACTTCTTAGAATAATAACAGGTGTTCCTTGGTATATGAGAAACAGTAATATCCACAAAGATCTGAAGGTGCACTTAGTTCGAGAGGAAATAAAAATAGCAAGTGTCAATTGCATCTCTAGGGTTACAGAACATCCCAACCGTCTTGTAAGAGACTTACTTATATTCGAGGGTCACAGACGTCTCAAAAGGGTTCCAACAAATGATCTGATCAGATAAATTTACTTTTGATGAGCACTTTTTGTTGTACGTTACAGTGCCAATAACAGTAACAATTCTTTTTTTTTGTATTATTTTAGGTTAAGATTTGAATACTTTTGAAGGAAATATTCAATAAATCATATATGAAAAAAAATAAGATTTTCTATAATAAATTCGACTTTAACGTACTTATTTTTAAAATTTTATTATAAGGCAAGGGGTTTAATTCTCGTCGTAATATATTTTATTTATTATTTATTTATTTATTTAATAATTACAATACAATTACAAATTATATTCTAATTATATACGAGCGGAGTAAGTTGACCATATGCTCGGTTTAGTGTCACAGACCAGAGTCTCTGCTGGGAATCGAACCCACGACCCTTACACTAATAATCTAGCACAATACGCACTAGAATACCAGGGCACCCTCGTCATAATATAATTTAACCTAATGCTTCTAAAAAGAACTTCTACAAAATAAAAACCTACGATAAAATTCATGTAATATTCTCAATATTTCTCAGTAATTTAAACTTAAATAAAAAGTTATTATTTCCCCACAAAAAAAACCAATTCGTCTTTCACAATAAAAGAAAGCAATTAACTGTGTAATGCAACAAAAGTAGGCCAAGAACTTCAAGCAATAGATAAGAAATAATTTTCGATTATTCATCGCATTAAATATTCCATAACTTTCACTTGCTGTTCAAATAAAGTTTAAACGAATAGCATAAGAATGAAGAATAAAGTTAGGCCAGCAACAACAAAAGGAGTAAAACTTGTCTCATAATAAATTAAAAATAAAAAGGAAAAAATTTAACAAATTGTAGAATAAAAATTTGCATTCAAATGCAGCGTACAGCGAAGCAACCACTTCGCTATGAGGAACCCTTTTGCAAACTTAACGAAAAACACTTTCAACAATTAAAAAGGTACGACTCGATTAAGGAATAGGGTTAAAAATTCATACCCTCGTCTTATAAAATTGAACGAAACTAATGCAACAACAAAAAAGAAAAAACCCCTTTCGTTTATCTTGCTTGACACGTGCTACGCCCGAAGAATTTTTATTTCAAAAAAAAGCTTAAAAACAATAAAAATGCTTAAGATTTTAATCTTTTTCGTTTTTATTTTCCCCATTTTGTGGTCTTATCAACGACAACGACAATAAACTAAAAAAAAGAAAGACATTTTTGTTTTATTTCAAATGAAACACGACGAAAGGGGACAAAAGAAATTAAAATGCATTTAAGAAGAAAAAAAGGACGAAAACACCGAAATCCTTTCTCTTTTCTTCATTCCTTTTCAGTTTGAATTGAAAATTTTGCACAATTTTTCAATTTCAACGAGAAGGGGGACTAATTTATATTCTTTTTTTAATTTTTTCATTTCGTAGCAATAATAGCCACAAAATAAATGGAATTGCTGCAGCAATATTTGCAAAATAATAAATAAATAACGTCAGCGTCAGAGTCAGTAGACTTACTCTCTAACGGTAAAGGTATTTTTTTTACTCGCTTGGTAAATACAAAATTTTGCGAAAGATAACATGTTATGGTTATTAAAGTAGTTGACGACCCATGCCTTTCAGATTCGAATACAACAGAAGATTCAACAAATTTTTACGATGAATGTTTCCTAATTTGAAACAATGTCGAGGTCAGACAGCGCTACGTGCTGGAAACGATTAGACTTACAGTAGGACCTTGATTATCCGTGATTCGATTATCCGGCAACATCAATTATCCGGGATGGAAAAATAAAGTTTTTTGCATCGACTTAATTTTATTTTGGATCGACTTAAATTTTTAATCGTTTAACCGTGATTACCTCTATTATCCGTGATTATAAGCAAACATTTTTTTCTATTATTTTGGACAAACAAGCGAAAAAGGGAATTCCCTCTTTATTCTACGATGAGTCAGAAGCATACATGTAAACCTGTTTAGTTTAATATAGAAATTTTAGAAGTGCGGTTTTTTATGTATATGTATGTATATAAAATCCTTAAATTATTTAGTTTTTATATAAATATGTACATATTCATTTATTAATTAAAAAAAATCTATTAAAAAACTAGCCAAAATTGGTACTCAATTAACCGGGAAAATCGATTATACAGAATGCTTCCGGTCCCGACCATCACGGAAAATCGAGGTCCCACTGTATTTCACGACTGGTAACAATTCAATCATCCTAGGACCTGCTACAGTAGACCAATCATCTGCTTAACTTGTAAAAATCAAATAAGAATGATGAAAATGCTTTATTTAGACATTAAAGTAGCCAACATTACGATTTCTTGTAAAGCTATCCTCATATACGATGATACACTACACTCTGGTATACATACAGTGGTGGCCTTATAATTAGAAACGACTTAGTATGTTTGTTAATTTGTTTTACAGTTTTCACTGTGTACCTCGGATCAAAGGCTTTGTTTGGAGGACATCTTACATACGTTTTTCCATCAGATTGGGACAAATTAAACTTAGATTCGTCACTCCAGAGAACTCTGTTCCAGAAACATCGTTTCTAATTATAAGGCCACCATGTATATGTATGTATCAGAGATCAGCAATGAGTATTCAAAAAGATGAGTAGAATCGAATCATACTCATAATTCCTGATACTTATACACATTCATACTTATTTTAATATCATGGATCCTTTATTCATATTCAAAGTTTGAAGTAGTCATCATACTCATACTTAACAACACGTAGGTACGATGTTATTGATTTTGACTCTCCATAACTCAACATAACACGAAGCACAAAATAAGTATGAATCGCATACGAAGAGTAAAATACTTAATTTATGGTTGTGTTTGCTCTGGTCGCTGCTCTGCCTTTTTTCTTGCGCCTTTTTCTTTTTTTTTGCAAATGCAATATCACTCGAATCATTTATGAGTACTATGTATTTTTCAAAATTTATGAATCTTTAATGAGTAGGCTTATGAATCACACATATTTCGAATGGTATGAGTTTGATGTCAACGTTGCACGCATACTCATTACAACCTGTACTTCGAAATCAATGTTGTAGTGAGTATGAATGAATCAGAGTACATAGTTAAATTTGAGTAATGTTGACTCACTTATTGCTTATGAGTAGCGAAAAAACGATTCATTGCTGATCTCTATAATGTACCGAAAATTTTGTACGATGAAGAAACTTCAACTCAAAGATCCTTTCAATGACTTGTAGTTTTCGAGTGATAATCGAGTCAATTCTCTGTGATTTGCATTGGTCTGCCGTGAAAATTTTGATTGAAGTAGCAAAGTCATGTGATTTTTCTGGTCACATTTTCCTTTTATAGTCAAAGAGAATGATGCCAGGCACCATGTAAATAATGCTGTTGTTTAAGTACCGAGGAAAGCCATCTCGTCTAGGTTGCCATATACTTTATTACACGTTAGAGCTTGAAATTAGTTAAGTTTTTATTAAGCGCAACACATACATATATAATTGGTCATTACAATCCTACAGTCAGGATTACGAACTAGCTTCTCACACCACTTATGATGTGTGCGTTAATTTTTATACATGAGTGCCGAGACCTACACAGTTTAAAGTCGACTCTGAACGACAGATTTTTGAGAAACTTTTCATGGCTGTTTTTATTTTACTCTCAGAGTTTTTGCCAGAAATCTACTGAGAGGAAGTCGCCAAAGAAATATTTTTTCGTTTGATGTCTGACCTGGCATTTTAACCCTGGCCTTAGGTCTAATATGCCACACACTACCTACTACACTTCGCCCTCTTTTTTTATTAAGCGCAACATCGTTACCATGAACATTTCAGCAATTTAATGAAGTACATTTCATTCGCATCTTGGTTTCTGTGAGTTCGTTAAGTGAGAAAATATGGGTACTTTTTGGCCTAAAACCAAAGCAAAGGAATATTTGCTTTTGTCGCTTGTCGCTCCGGCTTTGAAAATAATCACTTCCATTAGAAATTGCTGCGTTGCATTTGTTGTGGCATAAGAATCAATTTTTAAAAAACACGTCATTTTTTTTGACTTGTGGCTTAAAAAATAAGCTTGTAAGCCAACTGTATTACATACATAACATACATAATTGGTCATTACAACCCTTCAGTCAGGATTACGACCTAGTTTCTCACACCACTTATGTTGTGTGTGTTAATTTTATACATGAGTGGCGGGACCAACAGTTTAAAGTCGACTCCGAACGACAGATTTTTGAGAAACTTTTCATGGCAATTTAATTTACTCTCAGAGTTTTTGCCAGAAATCTGCTGAGAGGAAGTCGCCGAAGAAATATTTCTGTATTTTGTTTTGATGTCTGGTCTGAGGCTCGAACCCTGCCTTTATGTCTAATAAGCCAACACACTACCTACTAGCCAAATGTGTTATGTGTTTACATTCATATTTCATCTGCTTTTACTAAATTTGGGAAAGGCACATACAACAACATAAACAAATACAACCCTTGGCCCTTTTAAAAAAGGGCAGATTTTCATTTTCCAAATTGCAAAACATAATGATGGTGATGATGATGGTGGTGGTGATGGTGATAAGCAAAGATTTCTTGCTGTGATAATATGGTTGAGAAGCAGTTTTCAACGTAAGCCTTAAAGTGCAAACACACAAAATCTAGAATTATAAAACGAAGCAAGAGGAAGAAGTAAAAGAAGTAATTCAATATGGCCTTTAGTGCTTGCTTACTGGTTCACCAGAAGGATTAAATCTTAAAGTTTAATAAAGAGACTAAAAATGGTTAGATTGCTTACAAGCAATTGAAACGATTTGACTGGAAGTGCAACTGTCATCGAAATAAGAGCAGAATCGATTTGATCGGAAGGATAAAAATTAAAAAAGTGTTGGTAAATGAAACCATTAACCATTGTAATCCTTCTTATTACAAGCGAGGGTGGCAATACTGATTTTCTCTTTACGGTAAAAGTAAAAAAGATAAGAAAATAATCAAGTTTAAGCAGCAAACGCGCAAGCTCTCTCAGGCATGTTAATTTATTTGATTTTTATTTTTGTTTATTTATAACTAACAACAACAACCACATACATACATACAACTAAATATGCGTTACAAACAAAACAGCATGCGGAAGAGTTCAAACCAAGGCATGGCACAATGACATACACAGTCAAGTCAGCGAATGCAAAACTTATTTTATAATTTTTGTTTTTTGTTTTTGTTTTGTTTTGTTTTTATGATTTTTCTTCTTTTACGATTATTTTCTTGCGATTTGTTTTTGTCTTTTTTCATCATGATGAGGTTGGATTATAGTTGTTAATATTTTTATTTTTCATTATTTTTTTTTTATTTTTATTATGAATCACATCCGGTCTTAGAAGCCAGGCCAGTAAAGAGAAAGACAGCTTTTAATACAATGAATATACTTTTTTTACATAAGAAATGGCGCAATGGTATCCACGAGACTACTACTAAAGTATGGCTTAGAGAGACTAATGTCTGTTGGGGGTTTATTGTGCATAAAATAGCAGGCGTGGAACAAGAAAAACGCTGGTGACAGCAGCAGCCATTAACATCTTAATCATTTCATTCATACAATTCATGCATTCAGTTCATTCATTTGATTTGATTTGATTTTGCTTAACAATGTAAATGTGAATTTTAATTGCAAGTGTTTGAAAAGAGTGTGCGTTTGTGTAGCTGAGAATGATAGATTTGCAAAATTTATTAGAAATTTTAAATTGCCATGAGACAGTTTAAATAAAACATGAAAATTATTACAACTAATTGGCCTTTTGAGGCTATTAAGTGAATCTCTGCAGCAATCATATCTATTTTAAAAAAAAAGGAAAAACAAACACTCTGTATGAGAAGAGTTATGAATGAGGGCCACATTTGCAACAGGAATATATGTACATACAGTGGTGGCCTTATAATTAGAAACGACTTAGCAACATGTATGTTTGTTAATTTGTTTTACAGTTTTCACTGTGTATCTGGAATCAAAGGCTTTTGTTTGAAGGACGTCTTACATACGTTTTTCCATCAGATTGGGACAAATTAAACTTAGATTCGTCACTCCAGAGAACTCTGTTTCAGAAACATCGTTTCTAATTATAAGGCCACCGCTGTATGTATGTAAGCGTAAGCATTGTACTTGTAAATTGCAACAATTGATTAGATGAGATAAAATGGCCTGTGTTTAAGTGATGAACAAAGCTAAGATAAAATGAATCATTCATATGAGCCTCTAAATTAAAATATCAGAAGGAACGGAAAAACTATCATTGACAATAAAAGCACTGCAATTATAACAAGCTTACATTTTAAAACAAGATTCTCATATAGTACAATAATATACAATGATCGTGTATATTAAGATTAAGAGAGATAAGATAGCGATATACTTAAAATCTAGTTCTTGTCGTCAAAGCCCTTAAGAAGGAAGCTGAGTTGCTAACTTATAAATGTTCTTTTCCACTATGTTTCCACAAAAATATCTAAATACATATGGAAATTCTCTTTCATTCTCCTTCTAACCTCAATTAAAATTACTAGAAATAATTTTTTTTATATCGATTGGCTCATTTGATACCATCACACAAATAATATAAAGGGTCCGCCAAATAACTTTTTTTTTAAAATGCTTTAAAAAAAAACTACTGAATATTTTCTCAAATTTCTCTTTTTTATTTGAAAGTACAATCCTTCCGGTTAATAATGGAAAATAATTTCATTCAAATGGCCGCCTCGGCTGGCCAGTAGTTTTTTTTAAAGCATTTTCAAAAAAAAAAGTTATTTGGCGGACCCATTACTTAAAATCCATTTCTTGTCATCAAAGCCCTTAAGAAGGAAGCTGAATTGATACTTATAAATGTTCTTTTCCACTATATTTCCACACAAATATCTAAATACATACATATGGAAATCCTCCTTCATTCTCCTTCTAACCTCAATTAAAATTTCTTAGAAATAATTTTTTTTTATCAATTTGACCATTTAATACAATCAGACAAATAATATAACAAATAATGAGTTTTTATTTATCATTCGGCGGGTGACAAATGATTTCTTTGAGAACATCCATCCATCTATTTCGCAATACTATTAAACAGAGGCTATGTCATCACTCATGGCCCAAAGAAAGATAACATCCATCACCTAAAAGATATTAGATGAGGGACACAGGAGGAGGATTTGGGTTAAGGCGATTTGTTAAAGGCTAATGACATTGCAAAAGACGACCAAACAAATACTAAAACAACACGTTAACACTTTAAAAAGGGGAAAATTGTAATAAAAGTAAATAAAAAATAAAATTGAAAAAACAAACCCTCACCAGAACGCAATTGAAGATTGGCTGTTTGGTTAGAAAAGTACCTAAGAATAGAAAAACTAAAGGGGGGGGGGGACAGAGGAATAAAAGTAATTGTAAATGGAAATGCTTTTAAAGCAGAACGTGTCAAACAGGTGACTGAGCATGACATATTGGCCAACTTAAGATCTACAAAAAAAAAAGAAATCCAAAAACTAAGAAAAAAAAACTCCGCTACTTCTTATCTAAATTTAGATTTTTGAATATTTTTTTATTCTATTTTAATACATTTTTTTTATTATTTTGTAACGAATAAAATTTTAATTTGTTCAGCAATATTTTAATTAAACGAAAGAAGAAGAAAAAAAACACGAAAAAATATTCCCAAGAGTGAATTGGAACGTGACTGCATGGCATAAACGTCGGATTGCAACAGTCAGAAGATTTCAATGTTAATCTTAAGGAAATAATTTTTTATTTTCATTTCGCTACAAATCACTCACTTCCAATTCAATTTGTCTTCTCCAAATTAAGAGAATACAAATACAAAGCAATGCTACGTATGTATGGTAGAAATATTTTAAAAATTAATAGAACGTTCATGAAAATATTTGATGACTCATACTTTTATAGAAATTTGGGGTTTTTTTTTACCAAAATCAAAGGCATGAGAAAAGTTTCTGTATTGAAAAATATGGAGGCTATTTGAGCAAGTCTTGTAGATTCAGAATTCAATTCAGAATAATTTAACATTACGCATCACATTGGAAATTTAAATGACAAAATTTGATGACAAGTATCTTACTTCAAAAACAACACCGAGCGTGGTCTGCTGTATGCAAAATTCTCACAGAAATCCAAAGCCTTTCTACTTTAAAAAATGTAAGGATTTTCCTTTCATTGTCAATTACCGAAATTAAATTAAATCAAATTTAATTTTAAGGTGTTAACACAAAGTGGAAAAAACAACACACACATACAATGACGAAATGCAAAAGAATGAAAAGAAAAATAAGAAAGAAATTCTTTCAAGTCTACTACTTTCGTCTAGTCTGGGTGGCGCGTCGATGTTGTAATTGCAACGTCCGACAAGTGCCATTTTTGTGGCTGTTACCAACCAACAAGACACACTTCCGATACATCAGGCACGTCGCAAAAGAATGAATTTTGCATGTTCTAAACTTTCACAATGCAAAAGGAGGAATCAAAACAAAATGAGCACAAAAACAAAAAAAAAAACGCATCTCAACAATAAAATATCATTAATTTGCTTACTTCATACGAAAATGAAAATGAGATTGTGGAAGAAGAAAGGAAAAAAACTACAAACGACACAACGTGCCTACACTTAAAATAAAAAAAATGAAAAAAATAATAAAAAAAAAAACTACAAGAAATAAAATAAAATGTGATTTCAGAAAGGAAACCGACGAAAATTGCCAATACTTGTGCGGAATATTAAAATTGACGACTGCTGGCTGGCTATGACAATGAGAAAACACGTAACGTGTGTACGTACACAACAAAACTCAACTCAACTCAACTCAACTTTACAAGGATTTCATATTATGAATGAAATTTGAATTTGAATTTAAACTAAAGACAATAGGAAGGAAACACATCAATTAGAATCAAATGATCATGTTTCGAAGAACATATGATGAGTACATGGTGTTTAAGCTTATTTCAAAAAATTTAAATTTCTAATATATTTCGATTTTTCAACAAAGAAAATTGGAAATAGCTCTAGGTGCAACCTTACGGCAGCTATATATATACGTTCTTAATGCGTCAGATACCTTATAGCGATTGGAGGACACTTGATTAAAGAACAGAGTGCAGCAATACCATTCAATATTAAATAATTCCTTCGAGCTGAATAGACCTCTACCAGCTAACGTTATTGAGTTGTAACAGCTCACGCACGTTTCGTGTTTTGTTTCACTGGCAAACATCTTCAGTTTGGTCTATAATTTAACCATGAATCGTTTTACAAACGAACAACGCTTGCAAATCATTGAATTTTATTATCAAAATGCGTGCTCTGTTAAGGAAGTTCATCACGCGCGCTTCTTCCATTTTATGGTCAGTTTAATCGACCCACTGAAGCGGCTATTCTTGCTATTGTGACTAAATTTCGCACCAAATTTACATTGTTGGACATTAAACCGCCAACACGCTTACGTAGAGTGCGAACTGAAGAAAATATCGCAGCTGTATCGGCCAATGTTAATGATGACCATCAATTATCGATTCGTCGCCGTTCGCAGCAATTGGGCCTCTGTTACTCAACAACGTGGAAAATTTTGCGGAAGCCTTTCAAAATGCAGCTGGTGCAAGAATTGAAGCCGAACGACATACCGCAACGCAGAACTTTTGGTGAATGGGCTCTTGGAAAGTTGGCCGAAGATCAACTTCTTTATCGAAAAATTGTGTTCAGCGACGAAGCTCATTTTTGGCTCAATGGATACGTAAATAAGCAGAATTGTCGATTTTGGAGTGAAGATCAGCCAGAAGCATTGCAAAACCTACGAATGCATACAGAAAAAGTCACAGTATGGTGCGGTTTATGGGCTGGTGGCATCATTGGACCGTACTTCTTCAAAGATGCTGCGAATCGTAACGTAACTGTGAATGGTTAGCGCTACCGTGAGATGATATCCAACTTTTTTTTGCCCAAAATGCAAGAGCTTGACTTGCATGACATGTGGTTTCAGCAAGACGGTGCCACATGCCACACAGCACGCGTAACAATGGACTTATTGAGAGGCGAGTTGGGTGAACATTTTATTTCACGTTCGGGACCGGTCAATTGGCCGCCTAGATTGTGCGAATTAACGCCTTTAGACTATTTTTTGTGGGGCTATGTTAACGCTCATGTCTATACAGACAAGCCCGCTTCAATTGACGCATTGGAAGACAACATTGAAGCATTTATTCGTGAGATACCGGCCGAAATGTTGGAAAGAGTATGCCAAAATTGGACTAAGCGGATGAACCATTTGAGGCGCAGTAGCGGTCAACATTTGTATGAAATAATCTTCAAACATTAAATTATATGGACCGTACTATCGATTCAAATAAAGATTTCATGCATTTTTCTGAATTTGATGTTTTTTTTTTTTGAAAAATGTTCCTATAGCTCTTAAAAAATCACCCATTAGTTTATTGGTGGCGTATGAACAAACTTCGAAGAGGAAAAATATTAAGGAAATGCCAACTTTATTGTATTTAATAAACATACATACATAATTGGTCATTACAACCCTTCAGTCAGTATTATGGACCTAGTTTCTCACACCACTTATGTTGTGTGTGTTAATTTTATACATGAGTGGCGGGACCTACAGTTTAAAATCGATTCCGAACGACAGTTTTTTTGTTTAGGAACTTTTCATGGCTATTTTATTTACTCTCAGAATTTTTGCCAGAAATCTGCTGAGAGGAAGTCGCCAAAGAAATATTTTTTGTATTTAGTTAGATGTCTGGCCTGGGGTTTGAACACTGGCATTACATCTAATAAGCCAACACACTACCTACTAGACTACGGTGACTTTGGTTTTACTTGCTTCTGTGCATGACGATTGTTCGGCCAAAATTTTTCTTGTATTTAATAAACAATTTAACTTAAAAAATTTTAAAATATTTTTTCTTTATTGAGGCAAACAGATTAATTTAATATTTAAGGTTGAAATCGTATCTATTCTAATAAAAAAAAATTCCAAACCCAAAATGAGTCACTAATATCCGATTATAGACAAAATGCATGTTGTGTCTACGAGAAGAGATAATATTCCCAGACAAATAAAATAAAAAAGCAAAAAAACTCTAAAATCAGTTTGAACTGAAAAAAACGAACACAACACATCCTTTTCTTTAGTGACACAAACAAATGAAAACAAAAACAAGCAAAAAAAAAACAAAGAAAACAGGGAGTGTTTTTGTCTACTATTTAATCCTGGCAGAGGATGATTGTTTCTAAAATCCATAACAACACCTTTAAAAAAAAAAGAAAAACCCAAAGACCGATACAGAAAAATAAAAATAAAAACAAAAACTCTTTTTAAACGAAACGCCAAAACTTTAAAACACACCCGCACACTGTTTACAACTTATAAAACGTCGTAATGACTAAAGCGAATGCGCAAATAAACAAGAAAAACGATTGTTAAAGAATTATAAACAGAAATGGTGGCTGCTTTATTTTGTTGGTTGTTTAATTGTTGCCACTCATGTGGTCTTATACGTGGCCTGCCAACGCTTAACATTGACAAGAAAACCACAACTTAGCCAGCAACAAGCCAACAACAAACGCCGGCTTAAGCGTGAGGTTTAACCAGCCTAAAAGAGTTGGCAATATGTGGCTGACTGTTGTCATGCCTCCGTAATCAGTGTCACTTTAATTTATAAATTCGCACAATTAAAAGCCAACAGAAACAGAAAACGTTGGCTAATTAATATTACCAATTGGTTTAAAGTTAAACTTTTCTCGGAATGTTTGTTTATTTTTTTTTTTCAATAGTTTTACACAATTTCCGGACATTCTTTAACGATAATATAATAATCAGATAAATAGTGTCTTACTTACGAAAAATATAAAAAAATGTGCAAATTGATGAGAAATTTATCAGGTGTGTGTATACCCACAAGGATCGAAGTACTCGAGTGTCCTGCTCAGTGTCCTAATCACAATCATATTGTTAATAGGAATATAAACTGGGAAAATTGTTTGGAGAAGAACATCGTTTGATGTCATTCAGACTAAGGGGTTTGCAATAAAACGTTCTGTTTTATTACAATTAATTGGTGGCCTTGGTTTTGTCTTCTTAATTTCATATTCTTCAATTCTTTATTGATCAAAGTGTGCTTTTTATGTAGCGATAACTTTAAACAAAAATTATACAAGTAGAAAAATCATGTGAAATGATGAAAAAGACGATGCATACAGTAAGAGCCCGCTTAACGCTGTTTCAGTATTACGCGGTAGTATTGGGTCCTTCAGCATTTAAATGTGAATAAATCTTTTGTTTCTCGTACCATTGCTCGTTACCGTGATACTGGCAGGGTTGCATCGCGTCCAAAAAGTGGACAAAAAAAAAAACGGTAACGACACCAGAAATATCCAAAAAGTGAAGGCCAGATTTGATCGAAATCCACGCCGCAGTGGTAGAAAAATTGCTCGTGAGCTGAGCATATCGCGAGAACGGATGCAACACATATTGAAAAATAAGCTTGGACTAAAGCCATTGAAGTTCCAAAAAGTGCAAGAGCTCACCGATGGACAAAAAAAAAGTTAGATTGGAAAGAGCCAAGGAGTTACTTCGCTTGCACGAATGTGGCCAGTTACCGAATTTGGTTTTCTCCGATGAGAAGCCATTCCAAATTGAGCAGTTTGTGAACAAACAAAATGATCGGGTTTACTTGCCAAAGAGGTCAGCTGAAAATTTACACCTGTGATTGGCCACCAGAACTCAAGCGCCGCCGATGTTAATGGTGTGGGCCGCCGTAACGGCCGATGGTCGCTCCCCGCTCGTATTCATCGACCGTGGGGTCAAAATAAATGCCGAATATTATCGGGAAAATGTCTTAAAGACAGTATTGAAGCCCTGGGCAGACCAACATTTCAGCCATGGACATTCCAACAGGACTCAGCACCACCACACTCAGCACGCGTCAACCAAGAATGGCTTAAAAAGGAGGTTCCTCGCTTCATTTCTACCGCACAATGGCCACCAAAATCTCCGAATCTCAATCCGTTGGACTTTTGCGCCTGGCGCATTTTGGAGAGTAAGGTTCTCACTAAAAAATACCAAAGTGTCGATCATCTCAAGACGGCGCTTCGCCGGGAATCGGCCAAAATACCGCAGAGCCACTTTCGTGCAGCCTGTGATGGCTTTGTCGGCCGTTTGAAGGCCATAATTCGTACCAAAGGTGGCCAATTCGAACAAATCTAAACTGATTCTAAAATTTGATGTTATTTCCAAAATTTTTTGCTTTTGAACAATAAAATTAAAAAAAAAAATTAAAAAATATAGCGCTTTATTTTGTTGCATTATATATCAGCCACCCTGTATATAGCGACAGTGTATACTATGTATCTTTTTCAACGCTCTTTTGTTAGTCTGTCCAGAATAATGCAATCACAGTACGAACGCATCTTTCCTGCGTTACAGTTGATTTATTAGTTAAATACGTTGTTTTAAGTTGCCTCGTTTAACGATGTTTCGTTTAGCGCTGGAACTTATTGGAACGTATACCCCTCGTTAAGCGGGGTCTTACTGTATGCAATAATGATTATTGCTTTACGACTTTAATTATTACCGACACAATGTATTTACTATCATATTATTGTTAGAAATATAAGGAAATTAACAAGAAAAAAACATATTTTTCGTTTCAGAAGACAAAAATCCGAAATGTTTCCAAAAAAGAAGGCACTGATATTTACTACGGCGGACTTAAAGATGAGTGAAATGTGATGGTGGATTCTATTATGGCTATTGCAATTATAATTGTATTCCATAAGGATCACTGAAGGTCTCAAGAGATTTGTTGAAAGATTATTAACCATCCAAACCGTAGTCCAGAACTAGGTTAGGCTAATTCCTGCACTTGTCTATTACATGCATTGCTGAGAAATGTTCCTCCAAATAAAATTGTATTTGAAAATTGATTGATCACTTTATGGTATGTGGGCAGGTAGGTATAAGTGGCCGTCCCCCCAAATGAATTGTATGGACGCACTTAGGCCCCATGGGGCCCATTGTAAAACCACAGTTCGCGTCTACAATAACCTATTCATGGAACCATCTAGAGCTTACAATGAAGCAACTCAAACTGCCGATGTCAATGTTCGACAAATCACCCAGATCATCGATGTAGTAGGCACCAAGATGTCTCTTCCTTCTCTGACATAGTGCCGGGCATATTCCCAGTAGATGAAGAAACGTCTCTTCCGTCTATTCGTCCCTGCAGCTTCTACAGAAATCATTTGCGAGGTGTCCCAGACCAATGCGCCTCGCGTGGACACCCATAATGCAATGACCCGTCACGACTCCAACAACCGCACCGAGCACGCCTCTTTGGAGTTTTAGCAGCCTTGCAGTGCGTCTTCTATCCAGCTGCGGCCAGATCATGCGCGCCACCCTGCTCTTATCCGAAGCTGGCCACCTGCGGCTGACAGAGCCCATGATCTCGTCATCAATCATGAGCTTTAAGGTCCCCAAAGGAACCCCAATGCCTAAGAATTCCTCGGCGATCTCGATGGTCGTGCCGTGTCTGGCCAATTCATCCGCTCTGCAGTTTCCCGGGA
Organism: Sarcophaga variegata; assembly: GCA_932273835.1. Lineage (NCBI taxonomy): Eukaryota > Metazoa > Arthropoda > Insecta > Diptera > Sarcophagidae > Sarcophaga > Sarcophaga variegata. The sequence continues at coordinate 117,134,427 of OW026361.1, forward strand.
TATCATTGTGTCCCGGAACCCAAACGATATGCACCTCTCTTCGCTATCCTGTTCAGGTGTTTCCGACAGCCATAGACCGTCCTGGAGTTTATCACATTGGAGCCCAGAGCCCTGATAGCCGGAGAGTATGGTGATGTTTCCACTGGGGATATTCGAATCCCAAATAATCTTTACCGCAGCCTGTATCGCCAACACCTCCGCTTGGAAAACGCTGCAGTAATCCGGTAGCCTTATAAATTCGGCTATACCTATTGACTCCGAGAAAATTCCACCACCAAGAGTTCCTCCCAGCTTAGATCCATCAGTGAAGATTTGGACGGAGTCCCTGACGAGGTGCCCAGCACCATTTCTCCATACCTCTTTATCCCGGATGATCGTAATGTATTTCATCGAGAAGTCATATCGCGGTATTATATAGTCTATGTCCCCGACAGCCTCAAATTTATCCAGGATACTAGAGTGACCAGTGTCTGATCCAAGGCGCCTGCCAAACCCTGCCGCCACGCCTCTACAATATATGTAGATCAAGCGGTGGGAGGCCCAAAATTATCTCCATTATCACTTTATGTTAAATAAAGAATTTATTTCCAATATAGTATATGCTTTTAAGATCGCAAGAGCAATTTAATTTATTTTAATTTCATTATGTAGAAGAATACCTTCTTTATAGCAGGTGGTATTTAAATATGAAATTTGATCGAAAATCAGAATCAATAGAATAATAAGTAACAAAGGGTCCGCCATATACCTTTTTTTTGAAAATGTTTAAAAAAAAACTACTGAATATTTTCTCAAATTTCTTTTTTTATTTGAAATACAATCTTTCCGGTTAATAATGGAAAATAATTTCATTCAAATGGCTGCCTCGACTGGCCATGCAGTAGCCTACACGGTCGGTCCAATTTTTAAGCACATTATCGATTGTGTGCAGCTGTATTTCACCAATGGCTTCACGAATATTGTCCTTTAAAGCGTCAATTGTCTCTGGCTTGTCGGCGTAACACTTATCTTTGACGGCACCCCACAAATAATAGTCCAACGGTGTAAATCGCAGCTCCGAGGTGGCCAAACGACATCAACTCTGCGGCTGATAATGCGATCTTCAAAAACAGGGCGCAAAACATCGAGTGTAGCTTCGGATGTGTGGCACGTAGCGCCGTCCTGTTGAAACCAAATGTTGCCAATATCCTCCTCTTCAATTTTTGTGAACAAAAATTCTTTCAACATGGCCCGATAACGATCGCCATTGACTGTAACGGCCACTCCTTGCTCATTTTCAAAGAAAAATGGCCCAATTATGCCTCTGGACCAAAATCCGCACCAAACAGTGACTCGTGTTGTGTGCGTCGGCTTTTCAATGTATGCGTGCGGGTTTTCTGTGACAAATGCGACAATTTTGCTTGTTTCCTAACCGCCAAGATCAAAATGAGCTTCATCTGAAAATATGATTTTTTTTTTGTCAAAATCGGCATTTTCTGGTGTAGGCTACTGCATGGCCAGCCGAGGCAGCCATTTGAATGAAATTATTTTCCATTATTAACCGAAAGGATTGCACTTTCAAATAAAAAAGAAAAGCTTGAGAAAATATTCAGTAGTTTTTTTTTAAAGCATTTTCAAAAAAAAGGTATATGGCGGACCCTTTAGCTTCTATCATCATTAATTCATACAATTTTTTTTTGCTTAAATTTCTTCCGTTGTTTAATTCAATATTTGAATATTTATTTTACATTTAGGAAAAATAAATAAATATTAAACAGAATATGTAGTTATATATGTATGAACATATGTATCATAGACTATTTATATCAATATCTTTCAACTTCCGGTAGCAACAGAAAAAACAAAAAAAAAGTAAAACAAATTAATTCTTATTAATCATACCAAAAATAGTCAAAATACTAGCGTATAAGAAAACCACCACATGTTTAAATAATAAAAAAAATACAAACAAACACTTACATACATATACACAAACAAATTCTATCTAAGACGGAATAAGTAAATATGTATGTACTATTAAACCATAGTCCGTCCATGGCTTAATATCGTATTGCTTTTGAAATAAATAAATATGTAGCACCACCACAATAGGAGAGAACAATGGATTTTTAATTTTAAATGTTGATTTTGACTCACCTGTCGTATCCATATAAACAATTAAAATGCTAAAGACAGTCGCGAACGATAGAATGCATAAAGCTATGGGCAAAAGTTGACGATAAGGTGATGGACCCAAACGTGGATCATATTTCTTTAAATTTTTACTTCCGCTCTTAACAACGGTCGCTGTTACTGCCGATAATGTCGAGCTGCCAAATGAAGATAATGTAGACTTGTGATGATTACAATGTTGCTGATGATGTTCATGATCGTTATCGTTTTGTTCGTTGTGTTCAGGCAGATGGTGAGATTGTAGAGAATTATTGTGCTGCTGCTGGTGGTAGTGATCTGCAGAAGCGGAGGAGTAGGAGTTTTTTACAGGTGCTACTATTGACTTTGTGCAACATTTTTCGTGTTGATCTTGCTGCTGATGCTGCTGCTGCTGCTGAAGATGAGGCGATAGTCTTGTGGGTGTTGAAAGTGGCGAGCAAACCGTACTTGGGCAAGCCGAACTAAACGCACTACTCATCCCACTAGTACAGCCGCCCGCATCACTATATGAATTGTCCGCGAAATAATCATGACCATGCCGCGAATTAAATATCGCTGATGGCGTAGTTCGCGCAAAACGATGCTGTAAATGATCAGGTTCGTCGTATGCTGCCGTTGATTCTAACACATCGTCTTTGGCATTGGCGTTTATTCTTCGCCTTCTAGTCTCATCACCATCTACCTCATCACTGTCACGACTTCGACTTTGACTTTGACATGATAGCCCGGTAATTCTGTCAGGCAGCGTAATCGGATCGTACTGTTGTGTACTGTTGTCATGATCTAGTTTTTGGTTTATATCTGTAATGGATACCGATTTGGTTACCGATTTGGGATACGTTCTCCCACTCAATGAATTGTGCCTTCGGTGCTGTGTATGGACTGTACTATTTGGATTTTCACTAGCCGCACGTTCAGTGCGTTGCACTTGTTCTGTCGATAACGAACCCGACGATGTTGTGTTTATATACGATTTCGACATAATTCTTTCGGGTGAACAGAAAGTTTAAAAAGGTTTCGTTTTAAGAATTAATTTCGTCTTAAGAAAGGTGAATTTATCATACGTATTTAATTACGTCCATCACATACATTATGTTGGCGGCATTAATAAAGCATTCGATTTAATAATTTTGTCTGAAAGTAGAAAAAAACCAGAAGATCATAAAAGATTAGTATTATTAAACGAAAAGAAGAAAACGCATTTAAAAAAAAAATCTTTAAGGAAAGGTTCATTCACTTTTGGTTTTTATAAAACGATTCAAATATGCACAGGATGTGCTATGTTGTAGGAATTTTTTGTTTAACGTCATCTTTAAACCTGAAGAACAAGGGCAAAATGCCCTCGTTTTTGTGTTAGAAAAAGATTTCAAATGTTCATGAAAAGAATTCTACAAAGCTGAGTCCTAAGTAAAACACACGAACACACATACACACAAACACTTCAGATTTTTGTTGTTTTACTTGGAGTCTGAAATGATATAAACACCACCTGTCAAAAATCCATACAGTAAAGAAGCTGATACACATGGTAAGAGAACAAAAAAAAAAAAGCAAAAGCGAAACAACATAGATGAAGACACGGAGAAACGAAGAGCAAAAACAAGGCAAAAGCCAAGACTGCAGACAATATTCATTCGTTCCGCAGTTTAGTTTTCGTTTTAAAGCAGGTTTGATTTTGTTTTTTTCTATTAGATGCAGTTAAAAGGGATTTTCATGAAAAATCGATTTTTGAGGAATCAATAAGTTGTAGCGATAATAAAGGGTCCGCCAAATAACTTTTTTTTTTTGAAAATGGTTTAAAAAAAACTACTACCTACACCAGAAGATGCCGATTTTGGCAAAAAAAAAAATCATCTTTTCAGGTAAAGCTGATTTTGATCTTGGCGGGTATGTAAACATGTGGGGCACAGAAAACCCGCACGCATACATTGAAAACTCGACGCGCCCAAAACGAATCATAGTTTGGGGCGGATTTTGGACCAGAGGCATAATTGGGCCATTTTTCTTCGAAAATGAGCAAGGAGTGGCCGTTACAGTCAATGGCGATCGTTATCGGGCCATGTTGAACGAATTTTTGTTCACAAAAATTGAAGAGGAGGATATTGGCAACATTTGGTTTCAACAGGACGGCGCTACGTACCACACAGCCGAAGCAACACTCGATGTTTTGCGCCCTGTTTTTGAAGATGGCGTTATCAGCCGCAGAGCTGATGTCGTTTGGCCACCTCGGAGCTGCGATTTGACACCGTTGGACTATTATTTGTGGGGTGCCGTCAAAGATGAGTGTTACGCCGACAAGCCAGAGACAATTGACGCTTTAAAGGACAATATTCGTGAAGCCATTGGTAAAATACAGCTGCACACAGTCGATAATGTGCTTAAAAATTGGACCGATCGTGTAGGCTACTGTATGGCCAGCCGAGGCAGCCGTTTGAATGAAATTATTTTCCATTATTAACCGGAAGGATTGTACTTTCAAATAAAAAAAGAAATTTGAGAAAATATTCGGTAGTTTTTTTAAAGCATTTTCAAAAAAAAAAGTTATTTGGCGGACCCTTTATTATGATTAAAATAGGAATCATAACGATTTGAAAGGTTAATACAACTCCTGCTTTCTCTTCGCATGATATAATGTTCCTGCAGTCTGACTGGCAATGCTGCCCTGCGCTTAAAATAATTTTCCTGACTGTTTAATCTCCTTCTTCAATAATTTGGGTATTTCAATAAAATTTTATGAAAAACGCACACATCCATCACATACATTTTAAACAAACAGACGAAGAAAAGACAAAACAAAAGAAAAAGGAGGAGAAAAAATGCAATACCGCCGCCACGCATTCATTGTAAAACTCATAAAATCTGTTTGATGGTTTAAACAAATCGGAAAAATAAAACTCTACTTGTGAATGGAACATACAAATCCAATTCAAAACTACGGCAACACAACAAAGCATTTAAGATCAGCCCAAATAAAAACATAAAGAATAAGAAGAAAATAGTAGTCAAAAATTGAATGAGGAAAACAACAAACAAAAAAACAAAAAAAGGAACTCAGAGAATGAGTGGTTTTAAGTACAACAAGTACTACTGCTGCTGCTGCTGCTGCTACTACCACCACAACTGATCTTATTAAACATTTACGTGCAACACAGCAGCAGATGTTTTATTTTTTTGTATGTTTTTTGTTGTTTTTCAACATTAAAGTCTTGGCTACACTAGACTGCCTTGCAGACCATCATACCATCTTGACGAGACACTGCCTGTTTTTTTTCTGATCCTCCTTACATACAACGCGGCTGACTGGTTATTCATGAGATTTTATGAACCATAACGCTTTTTGATAAACTATACCGTCAAGCACCTTCAAAAAAAAAAAAAATTCAAAAATGAATTAAAAATGCCCTCAAAATATGTCAAAAACGAAAAACGAAATGAAAAAAAAATGGGGAAAGAAATAATTATGCTCATCGTAATAAAAAAAAAGCGTGTTAATGATGAAATAATTTTCAAGCGTTGAGGAATAAAAAGTATCAAAAATAATGATAAAAATCTATGCGGGGTAATTTTTATGTTAAAAAAACGATGTAATCTATAATCAATTGTTGTGCTTCTTAACGCAAACTGGCTCTAACTAAAGAACTGAACAGTATTAGAAGACAGAAGTAGAAAACTTTGTAAGAAATAAACTAATGCAGGCATTTTTTTCTTTGAAACAAATTCACACAAGAAATGCGGTCTGTAGGTATGATCTCCAAAACCGTTGAATCTAAATGCGAAGAAGTTTATGATATACCTGATATAATAACATGACAACAAGATCAGTCGTATATAATACTACTAAGATCAAGTGATTCGATTATTAAAGGGTCCGCCAAATAACTTTTTTTTTTGAAAATGCTTTAAAAAAAAACTACCGAATATTTTCTCAAGTTTCTTTTTTTATTTGAAAGTACAATCCTTCCGGTTAATAATGGAAAATAATTTCATTCAAATAGCTGCCTCGGCTGACCATGCAGTAGCCTACACGATCGGTCCAATTTTTAAGCACATTATCGATTGTGTGCAGCTGTATTTCACCAATGGCTTCACGAATATTGTCCTTTAAAGCGTCAATTGTCTCTGGCTTGTCGGCGTAACACTTATCTTTGACGGCACCCCACAAATAATAGTCCAACGGTGTCAAATCGCAGCTCCGAGGTTGCCAAACGACATCAACTCTGCGGCTGATAATGCGATCTTCAAAAACAGGGCGCAAAACATCGCCGTCCTGTTGAAACCAAATGTTGCCAATATCCTCCTCTTCAATTTTTGTGAACAAAAATTCGTTCAACATGGCCCGATAAAGATCGCCATTGACTGTAACAGCCACTCCTTGCTCATTTTCGAAGAAAAATGGCCCAATTATGCTTCTGGACCAAAATCCCCACCAAACAGTGACTCGTTTTGGGTGCGTCGGCTTTTCAATGTATGCGTGCGGGTTTTCTGTGCCCCAAATGCGACAATTTTGCTTGTTTACATACCCGCCAATATCAAAATGAGCTTCATCTGAAAAGATGATTTTTTTTTGCCAAAATCGGCATCTTCTGGTGTAGGCTAACCGAGGCTTAACCGGAAGGATTGTACTTTCAAATAAAAAAAGAAATTTGAGAAAATATTCAGTAGTTTCTTTTTTAAAGCATTTTCAAAAAAAAAGTTATCTGGCGGACCCTTTACCTTACAGGAAAGTCAGGAGAACATCAAGCAATAATTGATTTCAGTAGATTGGTTATTTTCAATTTCAATATTATTTCAGAAATTTTCAGCTCCCACATAATAAATGAGAATACATACATACATAATTGGTCATTACAACCCATTAGTCAGGATTATGGATCTAGTTTCTCACACCACTTATGTTGTGTGCGTTAATTTGTATACATGAGTGGTGGTACCTACAATTTAAAGTCGACTCCGTACGACAGATTTTTGAGACACTTTTCATGATAATTTTATTAACTCTCAGAGTTTTTGCCAGAAATCTGCTGAGAGGAAGTCGCCGAAGAAATATTTTTTCATATTTCGTTTAGTTGGGGTTTGAACCGAGGCCTCACGTCTAATAAGCCAACACACTACCTACCAGACCACGGCGACAAATGAGAATACATTTTGCCCATATCAGAAGAAACCAGAAAAATCGAAGAAGAAACCATAAATCAGATCTTGTAAAATTAAATAAATATCTACACCTAAAATCCTTGCCACAGTTTGCTTTTTTGCAAACTGTTCAGCTCGTATGGAATAAGTTGCAAAACTGGGTGCTCTGGTAGTCTAGTGGGTAGTGTGCTAGACTATTAGCGTGAGCGTCATGGGTTCGATTCCCACCAGAGACTCTGGTCTGTGACACTACACCGAGCATATGTATGGTCAAGTTACTCCGCTCGTATATAATTATAATATAATTTGTAATTGTATTGTAATTAATAAAAAACTAGACAAGTTCGTAATTTTTGGATGGATGGATAAATGGATAAAACTTCATGGCACAGGCTTAAAAATACTAAACGCTCTCAATGTTTTCAATCCAGGCATTAGTGCTTATTTATTTCCAATGAACAATACCCGCAAAGTAGAAAAAACAGAGTAGAAGGATTTGTTGAAATGTAAGTTCAGCAAGGCAATATTATTTGACTGTATTCAAAGCAATCGTGATGGCCATAATTCAAGTTCTATTCAATTCTGAAGAACTTTAATTTCCTGTCAAAATAATGAAAATTAAAAAATTATAACACTTGTCTAATTGAGTATTTTCTTTTTTCTGTTTGTTTACCGTTAAAAAGTGGTTAATCAACCGTTAATTGTGGATAGGAGTTAACGTTTCACAAATGCAAACATTTGCTGTGACTACTACTACTACTACTACTACTACTACTGAAACATAAGAACAAAACAAATCACACCCGCTGATTTAAAAAGGCGATAATAAGATAAATTGAAAATGATTTTTCAGGATTTATTTTATTTTTTTTCTTCTTTTCTTTTGTCAGTTCTGTGTTGGTTGGGTTGATGTGCGGCAGTCTGTCGTTTATGGCGTTTTACAATGTAAATTGTTGTTTTATTTGCATTTTCCAACTTGGCACACATTATAGAATTCATTTAATGCAACAGCGAGAGTGTATAAGATTCTTCTTCTTCTTTTTCTGCACTCTGTATTTTATTTTTTTTTATTTCACTGTGAAGTAACAGAGCTGAAAATGCTTAAGCGACTGTATACATACGAGTACATACATACATTGTAATGCAACAACTAAAGTGGATTTGGAAAATCTGATTAAAATCGTACAAAAAAAAACAATCTTTTGATTTCAATTGTGTGTTGAGTATTATTTTCTTTGGTTTTTTTTTCTTTTTTTTTTAATATAATGTGCCATTACTCTGCTGACTGATGTCAAAATGTTTTAATTGTGGAAAAAAAATCGGATTAAGTTGAAAAGAAAATGAAATCAAATGAAATGATTAAATGAATGAAAAAATTAAATGTACATATAAAATAAATAACAAAACAAAATAAACCATACAATTTATCTGTGTTCAGTTTGATTTTTCTTTCTGTTGTGCTTTTCTAAATAAGATTTTCAACACTTTCGAATACCAATTGCAATTAACGCTTTTGGTTAATAAAATCATTCATATTCACACTCCATTGTGCCGCATAGCACTCTTCAGCAGTCGTTGCCTTAAAAAAAAATGCACGCTCTATAAAAAAATTTAATTTTTCTTTAATTTTTTTCCTCTTTTTTTTCATTTCATTTCATATGTATTTTTTGAGGCGATTTTTCCCAACAATTTATTACGCTTCAAACATTTTCCCACCATTTAGCTACGAAAAAAAAAATTAAAAAATAATAAAATATGGCATTTAGAAATTATAATATATGGGCCGATATGCCGATAGATATAGTATGTATGTATGTTTGTATGTATGTATGAACCGGTGGCGTGGTGGTTGGTTTTAAAAATATTACCGTTTATATTGTATTTTGACATTTAAAATGGTTTTATATTAAATATTCGAACAACAACAACAAGTAAAAACACCAAGTATTAGAAAAAATTTATAAATATTTAACAAAAAATATTTCTCAGGGTCATAATTAATAACAATTATAACAATAACAAGTACAAAAACACAACTACAACCACAATCAAAAAAAAAACAAAAATATTGATTTACTCGAACATACATACATATGTATGTACATATGTATGTAGAGTATGTACAAGAGCCATGCATTTTCATTTGGTGGAAACACGAGTCTGGTGGAAAAGTAGACTGATTGAGTTGGCTGGCAATCGATAATTCAGCCAGTCAACCAACTAAACATAGCCTTCATTCCATCATCATTCATTCAATTTATTTGCAGACAAAAACCATTTATTTATTTCAACAATTCAGGTTGCAGGTTTTTATTGGTTTGCCGCTATCGTTTACTGAAGCAATGTTCAATTTAAATGTTTTCTTATATAATATTAGACTTTTTGATAATCATTTCACAGATTACTTTGTGGGCTATTATTTCTAACGATTCTGACTCTAGGACGCAAAAATAAATTTGCCTTTTAACAACAAAACCGTGGACGTATGAATGTGGCTCTATTTTTCCATTTGCTTTTTTTTTTTTTCCTTTAATGAGGTCGCATGAATTTAATAATTCAAGTGCTAAAACAGATCTATATATTGAGTAAGATATGTATATGAATGTTTATTTATCATACAGTACTTAGGAAACCATCAATCACAAGTCAAACAATTTAATCCATTAAATTTATTATTTTTCTCCTTCTTTTTTTTCTCTTAGTTGTCCTACTATTTCAATATGTATTGCAGTTTTCCTTTAGGGAATACAAAAATACAAAGTACATACACTTCAATAAATTAATTTTTAATGGCTGTTATTTTCTCTTTGTTTTCCTTCAATTTTTTATTCGATTTGCCACTTAAGAAATGAAGACTTTCGAACAAAAAAAGAAAAGGAAATTATTATTGAAATTTATTGAAAATTATTATTATTGAACAAAGTGAAATACTTCAAGGTCATTATTAAATACATATGTACGTCAGTTGGAATTTATTATTTATAGGCTATAGAGGAAAGGCACTAACGTTTTCAATTCAATTTAATTAAAATACAGATTGTGAACTGTTTCACATGAAAATGTTTTTCCGAAATGTTTTCCCCAAAAAAAGTAAATTTCTTAGATTTTAAGACTTTTACAAGGAATAAAAAGAGATAGCAGAATCGATTATTAGAATTCAATAAAGGGGTGTTCAAATGAAATGAAATTCACTTTAGTTTCGGTATTAAAGTAATTTTTCTTAATTAATTTTAATATATGAAATGATCTCTTGCCTACGAGGCAAGGCAATTATCTACAAAGCATTTGTGACCAGTTTAGTTCCTCTGTATTTTATTTATTTATTAATTACAATACAATTACAAATTATATTCTAATTACATATATACGGGCTGAGTAACTTAGACCATATGCTTGGTGTAGTGTCGCAGGCCAGAGTCTCTGGTGGGAGTCGAACCCACTACCCTCAACGCTAATAGTCTAGAACACTACCCACTAGACTACCAGGGCACCCTGTATTTTATTTAAAAGTAAACCCATTGATACATATTTTCGATTTAATTAATTCCATTTCTTATAAAACATAATTTAACCTGAATGAAATATGATTATTAATACGATATTATTGAACCGATTAATAAGTTGCAGGGAATGAAAATTCCAAATGTTTAACTGCAAATACAAATGCAATTTTTGTATTTTATTTTATTTAAAAAACTTAACTTTGTTTTTATCACATATAAGTGTTAATTAATTATAACATGACACATAACGTACTCATATTGGCACATACAATATACATAAATATCAGGAATACTATGTTCAGACATGCACTTTTATTGAGTCAGTATTCGGTTTATTGATTACAATATTTTAAGTGTTTAGACATAACAATATACGCAGTTCAGCTGCTTATTCAATATTCATTTGACAGCTGGTAAACAAAACAGCTGGTTGTTTCAACAACATTGTTTTTGTTTTGTTCGTTGTTTTATTGTTTTTTTGTTTTGCTTTTTTCTGTTTGTCGTTGTTGATATTTGAGTTGTGAAATATCAATAGAAAGTGTTTGGGAAATTTTTATATGCTTACTTAACGTACTTATGACAGTGCTGTATTTCAAGTTTTAATCAATATTATAACAATTTATGAATTTATTGAGCAATAATTAATTGAAATTTTATATGAAATAATGAGATCAATAATGCCGTTTATTGCGATTTACTCAATATAAGTGCATGTCTGAACATAGTATAACCCTGTAAACATCGAATATAGAAAAGCTTGTATTAATTATTTTCTAAGAATATATTCAAGGCTCCTTTCCCATTTTATTTTATGTAATAAAATACACATTTGTGTATTTATATTTAGAGAAGCGAAAACTGTTTAATATTGTATATGTATACTAATATGAAATAATATTTATTTATTAAAAACTACTTAAACTAAAAACTAAAGCAGCCAGGTTACATAACTAACGATTTACTTGAACATTGAAAAAGGATTTAACAATCTTGTAAGAAGAAAGTTTTTATCTAGCGAAAATTCCTGTATTGGAATTTTCCTGCAATAATGAAATATTTGCTTGAATTATTTGGAAAACTGGAAAACTACACTCATAATTCGCTGTTTTATTGAGTTTACTGTAAAAACCTAAAGTTCCACTTCGAAAGCATCGGTCAGGTCAAACAAGTCAGCTTGTTATTAAATTCTTATGGCAATTGATTGCAATATAATATAATGGTCATGGCTACACAGTTTACAACACATACGAAGATTCCTAAGCAAGCAGGTTAAAGGACGTGTACTTGTCAATTAAAACAAATACAGTACCCGGAGGTCGAATTGGCCCTTTCTACAACAAGCAAGCAATAATTATCAAAAAAAATTGAAATAAAATAGGGGATCAAATACACAAGTAAAGAAAGTATGACTTAAAAGGAAAACAAGAATACATTTCGTAAATTGTGCTTAGAAATTATCTAAGTATTGTTGTATGCAATAAAAGATAATACGTGCATACATATATAAGTATGTATGTAAGTCGCCGTATTCTAGTAGGTAGTGTGCTTATTAGAGGTAAGGCCACTGTTTAAACTCCAGGTCAGACATCAAAACGAAAAATATGAAAAAAAATTTCTTCGGCGACTTCCTCTCAGCAGATTTCTGACAAAAACTCTGAGGGTAAATAAAAAATTGCCATAAAGTTTCTCAAAAACCTGCTGTTTTCGACTTTAAACTTTTGGTCCCCGCCACTCATGTATAAAATTAAAGCACACAAGAGAAAGATGTAAGAAGCTAGGTCGTAATCCTGACTGAAGGGTTGTAATGACCAATTATGTTATGTATTATCCTCTAGGATAACAAAAGTTATAATTAGAAAGGAAGTAATGTGAAATAAACATAAAAAAATTAAATCATACATCACTTCACTATAAAATGGATATTGAAGTGAGAAGTGAAAAATGCATCGCTTTTTCTAATGACTTGTGGTACTAAACTGTAGTAAAATTTAATTAAAATAACGAATATAAGAAAATTTATTTTTATTTTTAAATGATATCTCATTCGACTCATTTTCCATACAACGCAAAAAGAAGTTTTGCTAAATTTGTTATCGATAACTATATGTACTGTAACATAATGTAACATTAGGAGTCTGAAGTATAAGGTGGATAGTTTTTATAAGTCTAATACGTTACATAGAAGCAATATGAAGGTACCCCCGTGACTGTATGATAAGCTATTTCACTTATTAGAAGAATTTACGTACAAACCTCGCTTTGATGTTACATTTTCTGTTTTGTTAATGGAAAGATTTCATTGATTTTACACGAAATCCTTGATCTATCTACATGGATATGACAATTCAGAAGTAAATATTTGCTGTCGCAGACTGTAGTAGTAGGAGACCCAGAGCATGTGTACGAGTATGAATGTGTGCTATAAGTGAATGAATGTTCGTTCATGCGTGTTCGTTCGTTTTCATCTTCTGTTAACAATAAGTGTAACTGCATTTTAACAATAGAAGCAGGTTAAAAGATATACGAAAAAATAGCAAGAAAAAAAGGAAGAAAATGCAGAGGAACATGTCCTTTTTTTTATTGTTATTAAACTGCTTCAAACAGTGAGGCCCATATGTTACACATCGTTGCTCGTTAAAACACATAAAAAAAAAAATAAATTTAGAATTATTTCAACGTATGGCCAAACATTTTTTAAATTTTTTCTTGCCAACAACAAACATTCAACAGAAATGTAAGAATGGCCAGCTAAAAAAAAGAAACATTTTTTAATGAAAGACAGATAGAGAGACAGACAGACAGACAAGTTCTGATGTAAGTTTTCATTGAATATGAGTTTTTTCTTTTTTTGTTTTTTATTTCTTCTTCTTTTTCTTTTTTATGCTTCTTTCAGACGTTCTCGAATATGTATGTTGGATGGATGATGGTTGGATGAGTTATTAACCACTCACTTCACTTTGTTGTTTTTTAATGTTGAAGAAATTTTTTGATGAAACTTATGTCCTTGTTAATGATGAATAAACTGGTTATTAAACTGAAAAAGTGATGACGGCTGTTGGCTGTTGTTTACTGGCCCATATGTTGGCCTAACTACAGAAGTACGCAACGCAACGAACCAACGAATATGTTATGCGAACGAGTGTATGTATGTATGCTTTGTTAGACACTGTCGGTCTGCTGCTTGCTGCATTTTACAATTATGACGCTGATGATGATGATGATGATGATGTTTGTGATACGGCAACATTGGTGATGGCTGCTCTAAACAACAATGAAGATGATCTCTATCTACAAGATGCCCCCACCTGTGTGTGGTCATTTTTAAAACATTCTTTTTCGTTTTGTTATCATCTTCTAAAGTATTTTTTCTTTTCTTTTTCTCATACTCGTTATGGGAAAAGTGAGTGTATGCAGTAACAATTTATTGTGGAAAGAAAGGAAAAAAAATGTTTCCCAGTTTTATTCTTTTCTACGTAAAAAAGGCGGCACCTTAAGGCAGCAGTTAGCTACACGGCAAAACATGTGTGAAAAAAAGGGAAATTATAAAAATCCTTAGGAGAAGGCAGAAAACAAAAGAAATTTTATTTGATTGTTACAGCTCAAGGCACGTTTGCAGTTACATACATACATACAGTGGTGGCCTTATAATTAGAAACGACTTAGCAACATGTCTGTTTGTTAATTTGTTTTACAGTTTTCACTGTGTAGCTGGGATCAAAGGCTTTGTTTGGAGCACGTCTGCATACGTTTTTCCATCAGATTGGAACAAATTAAACTTAGATTCGTCACTCCAGAGAACTCTGTTCCAGAAACATCGTTTCTAATTATAAGGCCACCACTGTATTTATACATATGTTTGCCACTGAAGGAGTTGGCTTGACTGGTCTTGGTGTTCTGTACTAGAAATTCTACTTTAAAGAGAATAATTAATTCAGTTTTTTTTTTAACTTAAAATAATTTATGCAAATATGTATTAAGAGCATTACCGTTATTTTTCATATGTTCAACTCCTTTTGCATTCCGTTCATTTATTACAAAAAATGCATTAAATGGCAAAATGCTTGATTTTTATTTTATGTTTCTCAACACGCTATATTTTTTTATACGCCGATAAAAACAAAAACTATCTTAATCCTTTGAGAGTTCACATACTACTCGTGGCAGGTTTGTGAGGCTAAAAACTAAATCTTGATAACATAACGTCTTACTTGATTTCTAAAATGGCTGGCTGGCTGTTGGAATTAAAAGTTATTGCCATTTCAACCAACAACGCCGTTACTGGTTACTGGTTAGTTACATTTGTGATGGGTTTGAGATTTATTTAAATCATTACTATTATTATTGTTGTAGCAAACTTTCTGTTTTTTTTTATTATTATTCGCTCGGTTTAATGTCCTTAAAACTACAGAATTTAAGAACAGCATGAATGCGATTTTATTTTATTGCCCTAACGACTGCAATTTTATGATTGTAAATTATTTTTTTTTTTTACAGAACGAAAAGTGAATACAAATTATACGAGTACGTACGAAATTTAAAATATTTTTATAAATTTTTCACAGTCAAAAGAGATTTCTCGGTTTAAGGGTACATCCATCTGTGCATAATAGTCGTATGTGTATTTTACTTTATTGGAAATTACACAATCACACCTACTTACATATAGCAGTGGTCTTATAATTAGAAACATTATGTTTGCAACATGTATGTTTGTTAATTTGTTTTACAGTTTTCACTGTGTACCTGGGATCAAAGGCTTTGTTTGGAGGACGTCTTACATACGTTTTTCCATCAGACTGGGACAAATTAAACTTAGATTCGTCACTCCAGAGAACTCTGTTCCAGAAACATCGTTTCTAATTATAAGGCCACCACTGTAAATGTTATTAGAAATGATTTTTTAACTTTCCAAGAATACTGACTTTAGAAGAAAATATTTCTATGTTTTAGAAATAAATGTAAAGGAATTTTTTTCATTATTTAATGGCAAGTAATTCGAGGCATTGAAGTCGTCGTAGTCTAGTAGGCAGTGTGTCGACTTATTAGACGTAGTAAGGCCACGGTTCAAATGCCAGGTCAGACAGAACGAAAATATGAAAAAATATATTTCTTCGGCGACTGCCTATCAGCAGATTTCTGGCAAAAACTCAAAGTAAATAAAATTACCATGAAAAGTTTCTCTAAAATCTGTTTATGTCCCTGATTATATTACTATTTTGTAAAGAATTAATTTTGTTTTTAATTGTTGTGTTCTAATTTGTTGAATTTTGTTTTTAAAACCACTTATACTTCTAAAATTAATTTAGGGGTGAGTCTCATTCTCTCAGAAGCTGACAAATCATGGGTATAAGATTGTGACACCAGCTTAACCATATTCAAAGTTTACATAATAGAAACTCTGAAGAATTATTTCACAGTTTCCTTAGCTTACTCGATTAAGGTCGCTAAAAGGTACTGTATTCAAGCAATTGGTCTTTTAGGAGATTGTAGCACAAAATGCAAAAATTGAAAATTGTATGGAATTACAATCAAGCCCGGAGCTAAATAAACCTGCGACGCAAAAATATTCCAGAAATTGTGAACACTAAGGAAAGGATTATCTACGGAATATTAAGTCGCCGTAGTCTAATAGGTAGTGTGTTGGCTTATTAGACATAAAGCCAGGGTTCAAACCCCATGTCAGATATCAAAACGAAAATATTGAAAAAAAATATTTCTTCGGCGATTTCCTATCAGCAGATTTCTGACAAAAACTCTGAGAGTAAAATAAAAAAATGCCATGAAAAAGTTTCTCAAAAATCTGTCGTTCGGAGTCGACTTGAAACTGTAGCTCCCCGCCACTCATGTATAAAATTAACACACACAACATAAGTGGTGTGAGAAACTAGGTCCATAATGCTGACTAAAGGGTTGTAATGACCAATTACATAGCCCTGCATGGGTTTTGCAAATAATATGGCTCCAGGTGTTTCGCTAAAAACCCTTGAGTAACAACTTTCAAGTAAATCTGATTAATTTTTAAGGACCTCCGTAATGTGTTTCTTTTTCTCTTGCACCCCTTGACATAAACCCGCCCCCTACTTTAAGGGTGCATGCAAACAATTTGACTTTGGGCTCATTTTAAAGAGCAAATCAATCAATTGTCAATTTCTGACAATAGCGATGGTTCCAGCACGTCAGTGTTTATCTCTACAATGTTTCAAAAATGGCCCAAAACGAAAACCTGATGTGAAGGTAAGTTTTTGAAACCAGATTCGTGTTCAGCGCGCAAAATATCTTCGAAATTTGCACAAAAAAGTCCAAATTTGCAGAGCTGTGTTATGTATGTATGAATTCAAGGCATTTCAAAAGTGATCAAATATTTCTCATGGAACTGGAAAATTATTGAAAAAAAAGCGGACAACATAGATAATTTGAGAATTTTCCAAATGATCCAAGTAAAAGAAAATTGATTTATTGAAATGATCTCAAACTACACAAAAATATCACTGTCATCTTAAGATAAAAACAAAAAAAAGAAAAAAAAATTAAAAAACATAATGACCGTCAAGCAAGAAATTCTATATGATCGTAATACAAAAGCGATACTCTTTAGAAAATCAAAAATATTTCTACCAGAAAATAGAATATAAAGACATAAACCTGTCTTAAGCCATTGTAGCAAGATATTTTTCCCCCCTTTTCTGGCTATCGTGCTCAAGAAAAGCCTAGATTTTCATGTCGATTTTGGAAAATACACAAAACAATAACTGAATTAAAGTTAAAGCGTCGTAGATTTGTATTGTTTTTCATTTTATATGTTGTTGTGGCTGTGGCTGGTAGGAAATAATATGTATAAATGTAATACAATAACAATAATATTAAAAGGCTGTATCATGAAAAATAGAAAAAAAAAAAATGAAAATGCTTTAACAATTTTTTTTTTCGACTGCATGCATACGGTGTGGTCGTCTATACTTTAGTACCAGCAATAGTATTGTTGTTGTTGTTGTTGTGGTAAGCTTTAAAATGGAATCTATATCATCCTCGTCAGCAAAACACATTTTATAAACGGCTGCCATCCATGAATGAGTGACTGAATGCCTTGCCTTGTGCATCATGCATGCAACAATAACCACATCAACCATTAAAGGCAGTGTATGAAAAACACAATAAAATTTCTGAAAAAACACTCGTGTTCAAAATTCAAATTCAAGTGGTTTGTGAGAAGACAGTCGTCACTCAGTCAGATCAAACGAACAACACAATCAGACCAACAACCAACAACAAAGTCAGTTAAAGCAGCCTAAGTACGGCATTTATAAATAACTGAAGCGTTTGAAATACGATTATTATTTTACTGTGTTGTTTAAAACTCTCAAAAATATGTTTAAAAAAATTAAAAAAAGAAAAACAAATAAAAAAAAGTAAATTTTCGATTAGATTTCCATTCTTTAACTGCATCTGACACAATTGCTACGTAGAATTTTTCCCTTTAAAAGCATTCGGCCTTAGAATACCATCTGCTTTTCGCTAATTTTAATTATTTTCGACAGGTGCTATATGCACAGCATAAGATATTCAACAATTCGAAAATGAAAACCCAGATAATTAGAAAATTCATTAACAAGCCTGTCAAATGGCCAGGGTCTCGAAAAGCTGAAAAAATTCCAACAGATTTTAATAATAACGAAACGACAGATGTTAACATTTCGGAATTATTTACTCCACCATTCACTCTGATCGTACCATGTTAATGATGATAGAAAGAGAAAGAATGATCAGATAAAATATTCGATTGTAAGGAAAACAGAATCAAGAAGAAAATTTGTAGGAAAATAACACAGTTTTCTTTCAAAAGGAGCAATGCTTACACTAGGCGTGTGTTTATTTTTTTCTTTCAGACTAGCAGTGTTCAACAAAGGAAGAGAGAAGGTGCGTGTACGTACAAACGATAGAATATCAAACAGATGGTTTTAACCTTGTAAAAGAACGCTCCATGAAAAAAGACAAGTTCTTTTATTTTCCAAACAAAGGCATTTCCACTTTAAACGGAAGATCTTAAAAAATATCATTAGAAAAGGTTATGTACATATGTACCCACCCGCATTTGTATGTTAGGAAGGAAACAAGTTTCTGGTGTCGTTTGTTAGGAAAAATGGTGGCATAAAATTTAAAATTTAAATTTTTTTTGTGAGCTATTTACATGTGATTGTATTGTAAAATGTTAAATTGAAAATTACTCTTATGAAATTTGAAGCGACAAAACCGAAAAAAACAATATACAAAAAAGGGAAACGAAAATATTTTCCCTGCACAATCCAGACAGAAGGTTTCCACATTAATTAGAACAGACCTGCTGCCAAATACGGTTTATGACCTCCTTAGTACTTTGTAGCTGTAGTTGTTGTGCTCATCAAAATTTAAAAACAAGGAGGCCAAATAGTTTTCGAATGCTTAACGGTCCAATAAATTCAAGTGGTTGAATGTGTAGTACAACGAAAATATTAAAAAAAAAGACACTCCCTCTATGAAAACAACCTTCTTTTAAAAGTAGCAACAGCTGCTACAAAATTAATAACGATTTCAAACAAACAAAGAAAACTACTACAAACTGTTATAAATGTTCTAAAATAAAATATTTAAAAAAAATAATAATAAAAATCGAAAGAAGAACTCTAAAAACGGAATACAATCATATTGAAGGATTCTCGCACTTTTTTATATTTTCAAATTGAATTGCAAAGGAACAATATTGAAATAATAACACTATGCAACAAAATTAAAAAAAATCAAATACGCCCAGCTAATCACATTGTGAAGTTGTGAGTTTTGTTGAGTTGAACTCAAAAAAAATTTTTTATATTTCTTGAACTCGTTTTTTCTTTTTGACAAAAACTGTTTTTTTACACTTTACGTACAAATTTATTGATTACACAAACATTTCCGAACCGATGTCCAAAATTTAGGCCTTATTAGAAAGAAGAGGGATGGGCCTTTAAAACGGTGTACATATATATATTACTTGACATAATATGCTATGAGATTTGATGAGGTAAACTTGACAAATGCGAATTTTTTTCATACTTTTTCAAGTTTGTCAGTTTATAGTAGCAAACTTTAAATAAAAAATATGAAATAAGTGATAATATTCTGAAAGTGAGTTATCTTGTGAAGAGATTGACACTTCGTTTGATCAAATCGGACAGAAATTACCGGAATTATTATTTAAAGAGTATAGAAGTCGTGTTATATTTTTCATATACGAGTATATATTTTTTCAAATGAACTTTCAGTTCAAAAATTTTCAAAATTTTTGATGGAACTTGATTGTTTATCGGAAAATGTGTCAATTTCAGGTTTGAGCGACCACCCGAAGTTGGCCAATGTTTGCGCAAAGAGAAATAATAATATTTGCAAAATACACAAATATTACCCGACTTCTGGCAGTCGCGCAAACGTAAAATTGACACATTTTGCGATAAACAATCAAGATCCGTCAAAACTTTTGAAAATTTGTGAACTGAAAGTTCATTTGATAAGATGACATGACTATTTAAATAATAACTACGGTAATTTGTGTCCGATTTGGTCAAACGAAGTATCAATCTCTGCACAAGATAATGCACTTTTAGAATGTGTTCATTTATTTTATATTTTTTAATTAAATTTTACAATTAAGAATAGCTAAACTTGAAAAAATTAGAAAAAAATCATATTTTTCAAGTTTACCCGATCAAAACTCATAACATGTAAGTTTGAACAATTGGTCTATGTACACCATTTTAAAGGCTCATCTGTCCCCTTTTCAAAAAACTTTGGATTTTGAAAATAGATTAAAGAATATTTGGGTAATCAATAATTTTGGGTGAAAAAATTAAAAATACGGTTTTTGTCAATTAAAAGAAGTGTGAAGGGTAAAAAAAATATTTTTGAGTTCTACTCAACAAAACTCACAACCTACACTATGTTATCAGCTGGGTGTATTTTGACTGTCGCACAGTGTAATCAATTGAAATTTAATTTAAATTTAATTTATACAATTTAACTGGTATTACAATATGTATTGTTCGATACGAACAAATTTCAATCAGATTGACTTAATTGTGTGACCTCAACTGTCGCTTTAATTAGAAAAGGTTTTCAATTAACGTCGTGTTTCTGTTTTCAAATTTCATTCAGAAACAATAACTTCGTCATAAAAAAATATATTTTTTTTAGGTCAACTTAAGTCAACTAAAATTAAAAATCACATCAAATATTCTATATTTAATACTGGCCGAGACTCCCCTCTACCACACACACACACTCACACTCATTGATACAGTCAATACCCCAATCAATGATCGTTTAATAAAAAAAACACAACAAATAAAATAAACATCAATAAATGTCAGGAGATATTAAATCAATTCATAAATCGTTGATAAAAATGAAGAAGAAAAAAAAACAAAAGAAACAGAGACACAACAGAAAAAAAAGAAGAAAAAAACTCGCACAAGAAAATTAAATTTAAGTTTGATGAGGTTAAAAGGAATCACAACAACAAAGTTGTTAAAAAAAACAACAATAATAAATTACAAACTTAATAAGCAGGAACACTACATGGCATGGCTAAGAATTGAAAAAAAAATCTAAAATAAAAGCCAACACCTGCCTACACAATACTGGCAGAGAGTGAGAAAGAGAGACAGAGAGAGAAAGGGGGTGAGAATATTATAAGGAAAAGCATGAGAGTGACTTTAATTTCTGTTCAATTTTAATACGATTTTTATTATTCTAGGGATGGTTATTCTCATGTATTGTATGAAACCATTTATATAGGATCTTTTTTAAGTGCTTCCAATTTTTAAATTGGAATAAAACTAGGTTAGGTTAGAGGACGTGTACTTGTCAATTAAGACAAGTACAGTACCCGGAGGTCGAATTGACCCATTATACAACGTCCTAGTTTCTCACACCACTTATGTTGTGTGTGTTAATTTTTTATACGAGTGGTGGGACCGACTCCGAACGACAGATTTTTGAGAAACTCTTCATGGCAATTTTAATTACTCTCAGAGTTTTTGCCAGAAATCTGCTGAGAGGAAGTCGCCGAAGAAATAATTTTTTGTATTTTTGTTTTGATGCCTGGCCTGGGGATCGAACCCTGGCTTTACGTCTAGTAAGCCAACACACTACCTAGTAGACTACGGCGACTTCAAATAAAACTAGGAGCGCGTGGAATTTTATCCACATTTTGTCTTCATTTAAAAGACCTGTCGATGCCATTAAGTGTAAAATCCAACATCGTTCAAATGTGGGCGACGGCTTCTCTTCCAATCGGATAATCTCGGCAGCCAGTTAACATCACCTCCGCGTCAGATGACCGCAGATCTTCCAACTCAGATCAAAAGAACTTGCTAATTAGCAACCTATAGTGCTCGCTGTTTATAGTAACGACCTGACCAATACCATTTTCAAAGAAATATGGACCGATAATGCCGCCATCCCTAAGTCCATACCGAACAGTAACTTTCGCGATGCATTTTCTTTGTTCACTTAGCTACTCATTCAGAAATAGGCCTAATCACAGGAGATGAATTTTCGTTGACGACTAGAATCAGCTGTCTGTTGATTATTGTCGCCCATGGTAATCTGGCAAAAGATGCTGTATAACACAGCCCTGCAAATTAGGACTTTTTTGTGCAAATAAGATGGTTCCAGGTGTTTCAGAAGGCATTTTGCGCGCTGAACACGATCTAGTTCCAAAAACTTTCCATCACGTCAGGTTTCCGAGGTTTATAAAAATTAATCAGATTTACTTGACCGCCATATTGGATCCGCCATTTTGAATTTTTTAAATCTGAATGAAGATCTGTAATCAGCGACCTCAAAAACTCCTGAGTGACAATTTTCAAGTAAATCTGATCTGATTTTTAAGGATCTCCGTAATGTGTTTCATTTCCTCTTGCACCCTTTGACATAAACCAACCCCCTACTTTAAGGGTGCATGCAAACAATTTGGCTTTGGGCTCATTTTAAAGAGCAAAGATCAATTGTCAATTTCTGATAATAGCGATGGTTCTAGCACGTCAGTGTTGAGCTCTACAATGTTTCAAAAATGGCCAAAAACGCTATTTTAAGGGGTTTCAGCCCCATTTTTATCTTATCTTATTTGCAAAACCCATGCAGGGCTGTGTAATTGATAACTAATTTGACAGATATAGCTTCAACTAGAAGGCCGTTATTAAGTGTCAAAGTTCGAAAGTCCCTGTTAGGTTAGGTTAGGTTAGAGGACGTGTACTTGTCAATTAAGACAAGTAAGGTACCCGGAGGTCGAATTGACCCCTTTGTACAACGTCCTAGTTTCTCACACCACTATGTTTTGTGTGTTAATTTTATACATGAGTGGTGGGACGACTTCGAACGACAGATTTTTTGAGAAACTTTTTCATGGCAATTTTATTTACTCTCAGAGTTTTTGCCAGAAATCTGCTGAAAGTCCCTGTTGGTAGACCCTACATTTTATTACAACAAGAGAACTGCACAACACCATTTTTAGTTATCAAAATGAGGCATCAATTTGCGGTTATTCCGATATCTTCAACTGATATTTAAACCGTCACTCTTTGAAACAAATAAAAGCATAAACATAGTCATTGTAATGAGATTATCAACCCTTTTTTGCAACCAAAATACTCAGCTGGGCTCATGATGTGAAAATCTCATAAAAGAATGAAAGAGAGAGAGAAAAAGGGAGGGATGACGAAACAATTTTGTTTGTTCAAATTATTAACCCTTCATGATGACAATTTAATCGATTATCAGGAATATTTTATGCAATCGTCAATCTTTGCTTTGCTCTTTGCATTGTGTGAGGGATTAAGGAAGAATATAAATTGTAAATCGCTTCCTAGCAAGCAAAACGAAGAGGTACGTTCAAGATTCATTGTGGTTAAATGTTGAACGTGTGTATGTATGTTTTCTGGCTACATTGTTGCAAATAAATAAATAAAAAAAAATCCTTAAGGGGTTTAACCAAAAAACTGTTTTAGTTTCGCATGTTTGCGAAAAAAAATATTATTTTAATTAAGTTAAAAGACAAAAGATAATAAAAACGAAAAAGAAACAAAAAAGAGAATTTGCAAATGAAAAGGTGTGTGACCTGTAAACTATAATAATAAAAAAAAACTTCATAATTTATATACAAATTTTGGTTGCCAAATCCGAGAGGTTACAGACAGTTTATGTGTGTTTATGGGATGGGAAATGAAACAAACACGAAAAATATGAAAGACAGCACAGAAAGAAGGCACGTGTACATGTTCCCAAAAATTTATAAGCTTTTCTAACACATACAAAAATACATACGGATACTGTTATACAATTAAATTATTATTTTTGTTTATATAAATGATTTTAATTTTGCATAAATTCATTAAATGCTGCTCCTTTTTTTTCCGAAAAATGGCAAAAAGAAAGAAGCGAAAAACAAAAAAACACAAAAATAAACAACTTTATAACCTTTTTACCATATTTCTCGCCCCCTATTAATCTTTCTCACCCTTTCTTCATTTACTGTTTAGTTTTTTTTGTTTTATTTTGGTTTTCTTCTTTCCAATTTTCTTTTTTATATTTTTATAAACTTAATGACTCTTAGCTAATTACTGCGAGTATGTATAACTATTTTGCAAGTTTTTAAATGTTTTTTTAATTTGTTGACAACAAATAACAAACAAAACAATTTTTTTATAATCTTTTCCAAAACTTTTTCTTTCGGAATCGTAGTTTTTGTTTTGAGACGAGCACAATGTCGGTATTAAAAATGAAATTTAAAAAAGTTTTAAATAAAACTAAAACAAAAGTACACCGATTTATTAAGTAATCAGTAAAGTTGAGGCGCTCTTGTTATTCTACGATTTGTAAAATATTAGATTTAGCTTTAAATATAAACTTTATTAGCTGATAAGGTACATACAAACATACATATGTACGTAGATATAAGCGATTTTTTTTAGATAAAATACACTCAGCCACAAAAGTATACATACGGTTAACAAATTTCAGAAATTTTTTTAAGCAATCCGTTTTCGTTGAAAATCATTATAATTGTCTGACATCTTTCTTCAATTTTTAGACGGTCTTTTGCATCGGTTCAGAAATTTGTGAAATTTGTTAATCGGATGTTTACTTTTGTGGGCCTGTGCAGGGCCACAATTCAGTTCAATTTCAGAAATTTTTTAAACAATGCAAAAGACCATCTTAACATCAAGGAAACTATAAAGATTTTCAACGAAAACGGATTGGTTAAAAAATTTCTGAAATTTGTTAGCCGTATGTTTTTTTTTTTTTATAGCTTTACGAGCTAAAGGTTGGGAATCTTCGAAAGACATTGGTAGCCCGGCCTACCAATGTGCACGATTCGCCGCAAGACTTACTCTCGGCTTGCTAAACGCATACGTACTAAACCCAACCTAGTTCGTCACACTTCCATTAAGTCGCCCCCCCGGGACCACAATCAAGTATTACATCGGGGGAGGTAAAGATTCAGCGAGTGCTGCTATCCATTTCTGCTGTTCTTGCTCTCTCTATTATTCTCTGTTGAACTAGAACTTCCTTCGCGAATAAACATACCGCGTTCCAGTTTTCGCGCGATGTTAACATCAGGTTAACCACGTTGTCGGGAGTCACCTGGGAACCGATCGTCCTCTCAAGGAAATTTCGTCGGAATTCGTAGCGCGGGCAAGTAAAGAATATATGCTCCGCTGTTTCACTTGTATCCAGACATGATGGACACGCTTCATCCACGTCATGCCCATACTTGTAAAGGTATGTCCTATAGCATCCGTGGCCCGTTAGGAACTGAGTAAGGTAAAAATTCACCTGGCCGTGCTTCCTTCCAGTCCATTCTTCTATATTCGGTATCAATCTGTAGGTCCATCTTCCCTTTATGGAAGAAGTCCACTCGTGCTGCCACCTATTCATTACATCATCATTCACCTGGTCAGGGTGCACTAGCCCCGTTCTCCTACTTATTAAACGTTTTCTCCTCTCTATCTCTACCAACATTCGTAGCGGCATCATTCCCGCTATCACCAAGGCTGCATCCGTAGATACTGTGCGAAAGGCAGAAATTACTCGGAGGGCAGATCTCCTGTAGGCCCCATCAACTCCTATTCTATATGTCTTCTTATCCATGGCCTCGGCCCATATAGGGGCTGCATATAGAGCAATCGATCTAACCACTCTCATCAGCAATTGCCTCTTCTCCTGTCTGGGACCTCCCAAGTTGGGCATTATCCGCGCGAGTGCGCCCGTTGCCGCCGCACACTTCCTACTAATATACGTCAGGTGCTCCTTGAATGTGAGTCTGTTGTCAATCATAACTCCTAGGTACTTGATAGACTGCTTCGATGTTATCCTTTGTTCGCCGACAGTTATGGTGATGTATTCCATTTTCTTTCTACTGCTTACTAATACGACATCCGTTTTATGATCAGCAAGTTTCAGACCTATACTCGCGATCCAGCTTCTAACTCTGCTAACTGCCACATTGGACGTTCGTTCCAAATTATCAAGGTGTTTACCCCTCACCACGAGGGCTATATCGTCCGCAAATCCGAATATTTGTGCGCCCGTAGGAAGCCTAAGCCTCAGTACACCATCATACATGGCGTTCCATAGTATTGGGCCCAGCACCGAACCCTGTGGTACCCCTGCTGTTATAGCGTATGACTTTCTGCCTTCGTCTGTATCATACAAAAGTACCCTATCCTTAAAATAGTCCACTATGAGTTCCATCAAATATCCAGGTACGCTCCTCTCATCAAGTGCAGCCAGGGTGGCGTCCCAATCTGCCGAATTGATGCGTTTTTGACATCCAGGGTGATGATTGCGCAATACTCCTTATCACCTTCAAACCAGCGGTCACCGCTGATGGCCTCTTTCGCTACGGTAATGACCGCCTCCATTGCGTCCACTGTGGAGCGCCCTTTTCGGAAGCCAAATTGGCGATCCGACAGGCCGTCTCTCTCCAATATCGTTTCGAGTCTTCTACATATTATCTTCTCCAGCAGTTTACCTACGGTATCAATCATACAAAGTGGGCGGTAACCTGTTGCATCCTGCGCACCGTTGCCCTTCGGGATGAGAACCAACCTCTGTCGCTTCCATATCCTTGGGAATTTCCTCTCCTGAATGCATGTATCAAATACTTTCCTAAACACCTCAACGTTGTTCTCTATAGCCACCTTAAGTGCGACGTTTGGGATTCCATCAATTCCCGGAGCCTTCCTGAGTTTCATTTCCTTCCAGACTGCATCGAATTCCTGGCCGCTGACTTCAGGAATGTCATCGTGCGACATACTGTCTCGCACAGCATACGTGATCTCGGCCCTCTCCGGAAAGAGGCCTTCAACAATTGACTGCAGCTCCTCCGCGCTTTCCGTGGCCGGTGGTCGAAAGCAATTCAGCTTCCTCATTACCACCTTATATCCCGTGCCCCAGGGATTTTCATCCAAATCGGCACACATTTCCCTATAGCACCTTCGTTTGCTCCTGTCAATGGCCCAGTTAAGGTTGGCTCTGAGCACTTTGTATCTTTCCCGAAGTTCTGTGAAGTCATTGCGACCCCTTGCTCTCTGGAATATCCTCCGCGCTCTATTACATTTCCTTCTTAATTCAGCTATCTCCGCGTTCCACCAATAAACGTGTTTCCTGCCTGGCAGGTGAGACTTCCGCGACATAGACGCGCTGCAGGCTTCCGTTATACAGCGCATAAGTTCCACCGCCATGTTGTTTGCGCTTCCGGTCACCCGAATGTCGCTCATCGCGAGAACAAAGGTTTCCTCATCAAAAGTAGAGTCCCTCCACAAGGGATTAGGAGGGGCGGCAGTAATGGGGTTCACTGCAGCGCGTTCCTGGATATCAAAAATGATCGCCCGATGGTCGCTATGAGTGTAGACATCGGACACAGTCCAATTCGATGTCGTTGCCAGTGAATCGCTGATGAATGTTAAGTCAATCTTAGAACTCCTTCCATTTCTCGAGAATGTATCAATCTGCCCACAGTTGAGTAAGACAACCTCCAGAGTTGCAAATGCTTCAAGCAGGCTCTCACCTCTTGGGTTCGTGTACGCTGAACCCCATTCCACTGCCCATGCATTAAAGTCCCCGGCAATCACCACGGGTCTTAGATTTCTGGCCTCGCGAACGATGTCGTCCAATCTGAGTCTGTACTCCTCCATTGATAAGCTGGGGGGGAGATAACAGCTGAAGAAATGTACCCCATTAACAGTGCATTTCACAAAGCCTTCTCTCCTGTTGTCAACATTTCCCACTGGGAATTTACCGCATGACCATATCGCTGCCTTGTTGCATTTACTGGTAGCCCAACGCTGATTGTCAGGTGCCCTATAGTGTTCACTCAAAATCGTAAGGTCTATTTTCTGCTCCCGGACTGTCTGCTTAAGAAGCTCCTGCGCCGCTTCGCAGTGGTTCAAATTCAGCTGCAAGATCCTCATTTTCCTATGTTCATCATCCTCCGCCGAGCTGCCAGGTACTGTGGACACTTAGGTCCCCCCGTGACATGTTTTGAGTCCACATTACGATCGCTCCTACAGAGTAGGCAGTGAGGGTCACCACTACAAGTTTTGGCAAGGTGGTCTTGCCCTCCGCACTTGAAGCAGTGTTTTGACCAATCACTCCTACTGCGGCAATTTCTAGCTACGTGCCCGAATTCTAGGCATTTGTAGCATCTCCTTGGGACAACTTTCCTCATTAACCGGCAAACTGTCCACCCGACACGCAGTTTGCTTACCTCTTCGACCCTGCTAGCCAGCTTCGTTGGTATTACAATTATTGCCGTCCGGGTACCCCCTGGAGCACTTCTTATCGTCCTGATAGCCGATGGGTGTAATTCTCCTATTTGTTCTCTCCAAGCGGTTATTATTTCATCTTCCGTGGTAACCTCGTCCAGGTATCGCAGTTCAAATGTTGTCTCCTGAGTTATCGTCCTGACCTCTATATCATCGGACAATATGGTCTTCAATTTGGATTGGTGAGTTTCTGTAGACGCCTCAGCCGATCTTCTAAATTCTTCGCCAACTGACTTAAGCTCCGGGGCATTCCTAACCTTCCTCAGGATGTCTGCAAATGAGAGCTTCTCCGTAGGTTTTATTATCATTGCATCCGGTCTTGGGGGCTTTTTGCGCTTCCTTGTCTTGAGCACCCAATCATTGGGCTCTGTGCTCATTTCCACTCCGGTACCCGGTACTTCAGCGTCCCGATTTATTACACCTTCATTAGTACTTACTGCTCCTTTCTTTGTATCATTGCCTCCAATTTTTGAAGTTGGGTCAATTGATCCCTCCAGTTGAATTGGTCTGGTCCTCTTCGGAGGTGTTCTCCTAGGTTTTCCCAATTCTTCTCTCTGCCTCTTGGAAACACAAGGTGTCTGCTGTTGAAGGCTCGTCTGCGTGCTTCTATCATTAGTTCTGATCCTTTTCTCTTGTTCCGCAACTTTATCCTTAGCGGCTTGCTGATATAGTGACGATATAGAAGCCACTAAATCGCGCATCGCTTGGTGTATGGACCTCCTTCCTCCGACCATCATCTCCACGAGTTCAGAAATTTTATTGCCTAGTTTGGTGAAATCATCCACCTCTATTTCAGGATCCTTGTTCCTCTGCAACTCCGGTGGTGACGAGCGCGATCGCTCGCCGTTCTGCCTCAGCGGTGGAGAGTGGAGTAATCTCGAAGCTCTCCGGAAAGGATTCAGGAAAGGGCTGTCCTGCTGGGTCTCCTTTGCACCTTCGGTGCCGGCTGGAGAATTAGCGCTAATTGTTAGCCGTATGTATAATTCAGTAACTGTGTGTATATACGGAAATGTCGAATTATTAATAAAAATTCCTGGTCTGTCCATAATGTAACACAAAAAGATCTTTTATTAAATCTGCTAAAGATATAAAAATAAATTCACTCGAGATAAGTTTATCAATTTCTAACGTGTATGTGCATTAGAGCACCTAGTCTACTAAGACCAAAAAATTAAATATTCAGAAGAAGAAAAAAAATACTTTATTTTATCATATTGTCATAGGAAATCAGTCTAATTTAACTAAAGTTCTAACAAATTTCACTTATATTCGAAATATTCCAGTGCAAAATGAAACAATCACACATTTATTTTGACGGTTTTTACTCTAAGGGCCATTATTACAACTTGCCGTTAAATTTGGGTTTAGTTAAAGTTAACTTTAGCTAAAGTGAACTTTTAAGTAACCTTTAACTTATTTTTGTTATTACAACCTACAGGTAAAATAAAGTTTAAAAAATATGGCAGTGGCGCAGCAATGTCGAGAACGCTGCTCAAATGAAACAAGTTTTATTTAAACGCAGTGGCAACGAGACGGGCTTCTTTTTTTCTTGTATTTGCTCATTTTGTTTATATTTGTAGTTGCCATATTGAAAATAATATATAATATGTCAAGTTCAAATATAAACTTAACTTTAAAAGTTACCAGCAGGATGGTGTTTCCTTTAGCTTAACGCTCACTTCTACCATTTTGTCCACTTATAATAATGAAAAACAATTGATCTGCCCGTTAAAATCCTCCCTTTAGTTAACGGCAGGTTGTAATAATGGCCCTAAATGTGTCGGAAAACAACCTACACGTTCGATATGAGAGAAGGTTTCATATGCGGATCGCTAACAATATTGCAAATTGCAAAATCCTAAATTTCTAAAACTGAAACAGACGGTAAATGCTTATAAAAAAAAAGTGGCAATTAAAACGATAACATTGGAAATTATCTGTGGTCAAAAAAGGTGTCTCAAGTGTCACAATTTCAGTAACTTGAAGGTGCAAATTTTTAAAGTCGCCGTAGTCTAGTAGGTAGTGTGTTGGCTTATTAGACGTAAAGCCAGGGTTCGAGCCCTAGGCCAGACATCAAAACAAAAAATACTAAAATTATTTCTTCGGCGATTTCCTATCAGCAGATTTCTGGCAAAAACTCCAAGAGTGAAATAAAATTGTCATGAAAAAGTTTCTCAAAAATCTGTCGTTCGGAGTCGACTTTAAACTGTAGGCCCCACCACTCATGTATAAAATTAACACACGCAACATAAGTGGTGTGAGAAACTAGGTCCATAATCCTGACTGAAGGGTTGTAATGACCAATTATGTATGCATGCAGATGCAAATGATTACGTACAAGAGTCCAGTGTTAGCTTATATGACAATGACACGTTAATATGACTTAGATTCGGAAGCATTGTGGGTGAGTACTTTAGAATACAGAAAAATTGTGAAAATCGGTGATCACTATTTTTGCACATTTGAACCAGGATTTCTATGAAGGACGCATAGTGGAATCGTCATTGACATGGCAACAATTTAATAAATAAAACAGAGCATATTTGATCCGTTAATCATCTAAAACATAAGAGGGTGATGCTTTATAAAATCCCAAAGTTCCTGAAAGGGACATTCAAAAATTGTGAATTTCACATTTCAACACTTTGTAAATAAAAAAAATATGATTACCTTTGCCACAAGTAAGCTTAAAAACTAAAACAGTTTAAAATGATATTTTGTAGTGTATATTTAAAACTGATACACTAACAGACAAAAACTCACTTAAGAATTGTACGATAATGATAGGAAAGACAACTTTAATTAAATTGATTTAACTGATTGCTAACAGTTCCTCATCAAACCATGGGAAATTCTCTTTAAAATTTCTTTAACATTTAAATAATAAAACTATTCTAAACACAAAGTAAATAGAAATTAATAATAAAAAATTCCCATAATGTTAATTTATTTTACAATAATTGTGTTCTCTTTTTCATTTCGATTTATTAGTTTGTCATTTTTTTTTTTATTTTATTTGTTGTCTATTATTAAGAAAACATTCTTAAAGAATGTGTAATGTATGGCAGGGAAATGATTATTAAAGTTTATTTCCCTTTCTTGATTATTTACTTCTAAAAAAGCTGATTAATAATAACAAAAAGCATGTCTTGTAGAGGAAATATGCATTACAAGTGGTGCTAAATGCACTTTTGAAATGAAAATATTTAACACTTGATATTGTAGGTTTTTGTAAACAATCGAAAGGCCAAGTCTAAATGCAGAGAGTACTGTAGGAATGCCCATGGCAACGTCATAAGAGTCATTTACACTTACATTCGCATTAAGAATGCATGACGAATGAATGAACCAAACAACCAACCATCCAGCCAACGAGTGAACGAAGAATACCTGTACTTTAGTTGCCTTGAGAAAACATTGATTGTTTATTATCTTATCACTGGTAGGTATACTCTGGCTGTGGTATGTTTATTATTCTATAAACCAATAATAATAACAACAATTACAATAAAAGCAAACAATAATAAACATTTAACAAAACAATTGTCATATTAACAGACGCACTCCCTCTCTCTCTCTTTCTCCCGCTATCTACAATTTCTTACAGTGTACGTACGGGCATACACACGTATGTACTTAGACATTGTTAAAGACTTTGGAAATTATTAAGAATTCTATTAGTCAATATTATTATATTAAATAAATAATTGTAAAGGGTGATCTCTTAGCTATTATCTTTTTTGGCAACACTGGTTTAAACAGCTAACGCACGTTTCTCGTTTTGTCACACTGTCAAACATCTTCAGTTTGGTCTATAATTTAACCATGAATCGTCTTACAAACGAACAACGCTTGCAAATCATTGAATTTTATTATCAAAATGCGTGCTCTGTTAAGAAAGTTCATCGCGCGCTTCTTCCATTTTATGGTCAGTTTAATCGACCCACTGAAGCGGCTATTCGGGCTATTGTGACTAAATTTCGCACCAAATTTACATTGTTGGACATTAAACCACCAACACGCTTACGTAGAGTGCGAACTGAAGAAAATATCGCAACTGTATCGGCCAGTGTTAATGATGCACCATCAATTATCGATTCGTCGCCGTTCGCAGCAATTGGGCCTCTGTTACTCAACAATGTGGAAAATTTTGCGGAAGGATTTAGGTGTGAAGCCTTTCAAAATACAGCTGGTGCAAGAATTGAAGCCGAACGACATACCGCAACGCAGAACTTTTGGTGAATGGGCTCTTAGAAAGTTGGCCGACGATCAACTTCTTTATCGAAAAATTGTGTTCAGCGACGAAGCTCATTTTTGGCTCAATGGATACGTAAATAAGCAGAATTGTCGATTTTGGAATGAAGATCAGCCAGAAGCATTGCAAAAGCTACCAATGCCTCCAGAAAAAGTCACAGTTTGGTGCGGTTTATGGGCTGGTGGCATCATTGGACCGTACTTCTTCAAAGATGCTGCGAATCGTAACGTAACTGTGAATGGTGAGCGCTACCGTGAGATGATATCCAACTTTTTTTTGCCCAAAATGCAAGAGCTTGACTTGCATGACATGTGGTTTCAACAAGACAGTGCCACATGCCACACAGCACGCGTAACTATGGACTTATTGAGAGGCGAGTTGGGTGAACATTTTATTTCACGTTCGGGTCGCCTAGATCGTGCGATTTAATGCCTTTAAACTATTTTTTGTGGGGCTATGTTAAAGCTCATGTCTATACAGACAAGCCCGCTTCAATTGACGCATTCGAAGACAACATTGAAACATTTATTCGTGAGATACCGGCCGAAATGTTGGAAAGAATATGCCAAAATTGGACTAAGCGTATGGACCATTTGAGGCGCAGTCGCGGTCAACATTTGCATGAAATAATCTTCAAACATTAAATTATATGGACCGTACTATCGATTCAAATAAAGATTTCATGAATTTTTCTGAATTTTATGTTTTTTTTTGAAAAATTTTCCTATAGCTCTTAAAAAATCACCCATTACAATATATGTATGTCTACATATGTAGATATATGTCCCAATTCAATAGTAATAGTAGCAATAATAATATGTATGGTAAGCGAAGAAGAAAATTCATCATCATTATAACCTAAATATGTAAATAAATAATGAAATAAGTAATCAAATAAATAAATAAATAAATAAAGGTGTTAATATGCTAAATGTTAAATCAATAGCAAACAAAAGAATATGATTCATTTATGTACTCATGCATTATGTATTAACGTAACGACCGAAATGGCCCTCCTCTATGTTACTGGATATCATTCATAAAAACATAACGAAATCAACCACATTTAATACAACCTGGCAGGATAAAAACAACGTAACGTAAAGAGCAGCAAAGGGCAATATTAATAGAGGAAATGGACTAACAACTTAAGAAATATCCGTTGAAAATAAATGAATGACTAGTTGGCAAAGCAAATTAGGGAAAATTTCGTATATATTAAGAAAATTGCTTTAGAAAATCGATATTTTTAAACAAAATTCGCTAATGCTATGCATATTTATTTCTGCACCCAACCAACCGGCCAACCAATGTACACGCATGCATATATCGACGCCTCCGTTCTATAACATTCTAAGTCGAAAAAGTGTGTTTTGAGTTATGAGCTCTCAAAGTTTTCACGCGACATACGACCATATGTGTATTCTAAGAAGATTTTTCCCTATAACTTCGGAACGGATGCACCTATCTTAATCAAATTTTGACAGTATTTAAGTTAGAGAACGTAGAATTTAAAAATGCAAGAACATTAAAAACGTTTAAAGTACATTTAGAACGTTATAGAATGGAGGCGTCGATATGTACATACATACATATGTAATCATTTCATATAAAAATTACAAATTGTTTACTTTTTTCTGA
Organism: Sarcophaga variegata; assembly: GCA_932273835.1. Lineage (NCBI taxonomy): Eukaryota > Metazoa > Arthropoda > Insecta > Diptera > Sarcophagidae > Sarcophaga > Sarcophaga variegata. Next base: position 117,168,947 of record OW026361.1, read on the forward strand.
AAAAAAAAAAAATCGATATTTTTTTTTCGATATATTTTAATCGGTTTTTATTTTATTTTGAAATTTTCGATACAATTAAATAATAACATAAACAAACATTTTGTGTACTCTGGCGTTGAGTTATTTAATAAACTTGCAACAATTTCTATGATTTTATTTTCTATTTTAATGTGGTCGTACAATTATTTTGACGGGGTATTGATTCACTTCTTTTCTTTTCTTTTTTTTTTTTTTTTTTGTATATACCCAAGACATTTAATGATCAGCCAATATATCGATATGAGCACAAATTTCTTAGAACTAAAAGCGGGGGTGGTATGTTATAATTTACAATATAAACTTTCAACATTTCTTTTTAAGATTTAAAAGGGTATTCAATTAATAGGTGTAACATATGTATTACTTGTATACATACATAATTGGCCATTACAACCCTTCAGTCAGGATTACGGCCTAGCTTCTCACACCACTCATGTTGTGTGCGTTAATTTTATACGTGAGTGGCGGGACCTACAGTTTAAAGTCGACTCCGAACGACAGAATTTTGAGAAACTTTTTCATGGCAGTTTATTTTACTCTCAGAGTTTTTGCCAGAAATCTGCTGAGAGGAAGTCGCCGAAGAAATATTTTTATTTTTCATATTTCATTTTTGATGTCTGACCTGGGATACGAACCCGGGCTTTACGAATAGTAAGCCAACACACTACCTACTACACCACGGCGACTTCATATTATTACTTGTATATTTTGTAAATAATTAGTTGCCGAACATATTTTATTATTTTTTAAAGAATTGATTTTGTTTTTAATTGTTGAGTTCTAATCTGTCGAATTTTGCTTTCAAAACCACATGAGCTTCTAAAATGAAATTATTGGTGATTCTCATATGCTCAGAAGCTGACAAATCATGGGTATACGATTATGACATTAGCTTAACCAAAGCCAAAGTTTACATAATGGAAACTTTGAAGAATTGTGTCACAGTTTCCTTAGCTTACTCGATTAAAGTCGCTAAAAGGTAGTGTATTGAAGTAATAGGCCTTTTAGAGGATTGTAGCACAAAATGCAAAAAATAGAAAATTGTATGGAATTACAATCAAGCCACTGAGAAATGACCCGCGCTACGTAAACCTGCAATGCAAAAACTGTTCCAGAAATTGTGAACACTAAGAAAAGGATTATCTACGGAATATGAAGTCGCCGTAGTCTAATAGGTAGTGTATTGGCTTATTAGACATAAAGCCCGGGTTCGCATCCCAGGTCAGACATCAAAACGAAAATATGAAAAAAATATTTCTTCGGCGATTTCCTCTCAGCAGATTTCTAGCAAAAACGCTGAGAGTAAATAAACCTGCCATGAAAAAGTTTCTCAAAAATCTATCGTTCGGAGTCAATGTTAAACTGTAGGTTCCGCCACTCACGTATAAAATTAACGCACACAACATGAGTGGTGTGAGAAGCTAGACCGTAATCCTGACTGAAGGGTTGTAATGGCCAATTATGTATGTATGTAAGGAATGGATGGTAATTTCAACTATTGCGGAACTAAGTTCATCACTTTTTAAAGAAAAAAACCTATCATTCGTTACGCTTAAAAAGTAAAGCGTTGTTGCAACATTTATTTCTAACTATTATTCGTTTGTTTGTTTAAGCTCCCACACCCAGCTATTTATTACTTCCTATAAAATTTAAAGTAATTAAACTGATATTAAAATATGCAATTTTAAATGCTTATTTAATATTAATTTTGTATTTTGAAAAAGTGCGCTGTTGTTTTGAGTGGTCCTTTGACCTTTATATTCAATGGGCTTCTGAGGGCTGGTCATTTTCCATCTATTTGGAAGAGTTCATTTATAATTCCTTTGCATAAGTCAGGTAATAAATCCAATATTTCCAATTACAGGGGTATTGCCAAACTCAGTGCTATTCCCAAGTTAATGGAGAAACTGGTGACGGATTATCTCTCTTTTAATACGAGATCTTTAATATCCCCTTTCCAACATGGTTTTTTGAAAGGTAGGTCAACTGTCACTAATCTTCTTGAATTTACTACGCATGTTTTCAAGGGTTTTCTTGCCAGGGCTCGGACTGATGTAATTTATACTGATTTCAGTAAAGCTTTTGATAGGGTTGATCATAGATTTTTGCTTCTTAAACTTTCATTAATCGGTATTCCTGATATTATTCATCGTTGGCTAGACGCCTACCTCTCCCTTAGGACTCAGAGGGTATTGTTTAGGAATGTATTGTCTAAGACTGTATATGTTACTTCTGGTGTTCCGCAGGGTAGCCATTTGGGTCCTTTACTGTTCTTATTGTTTCTTAATGAACTTCCTTGTGCTATTTCTGATTGTAATATTCTGATGTATGCTGACGACGTTAAATTATTTTATACTTTTGATGATGATCATGGTCAGGCTGTTCTTCAACGAAATATTGATTTGTTTGTAACTTGGTGTAGAATTAATTTAATGGATCTTAACTTGAAGAAATGTAAATGCATGGTTTTCTCTCGCGGGGGCGTAATTTCATCCACTTATATAATTAATTCTTGCCCCTTGGAAACTGTGACTACATTTCTTGATTTGGGAGTATTATTGGATATGAAATTGTCTTTTATTGATCATATTAGTATGATGATTGGCAGGGCTCGGGCTGTTCTTGGTTTTGTGAAAAGATGGTCTAGGGAATTCATTGATCCGTATATAACAAGACTGCTATACATTTCACTTGTTAGACCTATTTTGGAGTATGCGTCTATTATTTGGAATCCATGCTATCGTTGTCATAGTGATTCAATAGAGTCTGTGCAGAAGCAGTTTTTATTATTCTGTTTACGTGACTTATGATGGGATTGTGCCAATGGGTTTCCGTCATATGAGGCTAGATCGGGTTTGATAAAACTTCCAACTTTAGAACGTAGAAGGGCTGTTTAAAGGGTTTGTTCTGTTTTTAATCTGGTTAAAGGTGATATCGATTCTGAGTTTTTGCTTTGTAACCTGAATTTCAGTATTCCAGCAAGATTTTCACGACACTATCGTCCTCTTTCTTTAGATTTTTATAGAACGAACTATGGATTTAATTTTCCTTTTCGTAGATTATGTAACGATTTTAACATATACTATGATTTTATTGATTTTAATAGTAGTGTTTGTAATATAAAACGTAGCTTATATGCTGACGTAAATTTGTAAATTATTATATAAAAATGTATTATCGTTCTTGTTATACGTAGTTCATGTTTATTATAACTTTATTCAGCTTGTGATTAATTTCTGTAGCTGTTTTATGTTCTCGTTGCCATTAGTTTTCCCTTACCCGCTATAGTCCGGACTGTAGTGTGTACGTGTCCCTACGTAATGGGGACGAGCCCTCCGCGGTCGGGTGAGGGTGGGTTAGTGTGAGGCCGGGGACGTTCGATAAAAAAAAAATATCTTTTTATGCAATTTTTACTAAATAATCATATAACCAATAAAGTTTTTAAGTATTAAGAGACTATAAACAAAGTTTAATTATAGAGGTTGTGAGCAGATGTTATCTCAATATTGTAACACCCTGTTGATCTATTATTTTCATTTAAATAAAAACGATTAGAAATTTTTTCATCCACTATCACAAGACTGCATACATATGTATGTACATATTTTGTTTTTGTTTAATTACTTCTTCCCCCCCTCTTTCGATATTTTTTAAATCATTTCAATATATTGTTTATGTCTGCTTATTAGAATGCTATTAAATATGTACATATGTATGTATATTCGTGTATAATTTATACCGCATGATATGACGTCAAAAACTTAATACATTTTTTTTTATTCACAAAGGATTTTTAAAAATTTATTGTATTTAAAAAAGAAAAACGAAGAAAATAAATAAAAAAAAATACTCGTGCTTAAATCTGTAAATAAAATTAACCCTAAACCGCACGTGCATTTAAAGGCAATAAAAAATTTTTAAGCATAAAATATGTTTAAACCGATAAAAATCAAAACTAAAACAAAAATTAACCACAAATTAGTAGGACTGCTACTAATTTAAATATAGACAGACAAAGAGGCATACGAACGTACTATGTAACACGCATTTTGTAGTACACATTGGAATCAAATAAATTTATAAAAAAAAACCCAGGAAAAAAAAACTTGCACTTAAACATGCATTCAAGCCTTACATACATACATACATACATACATTAAAGTTTAAAATTAAAAAAAAAGTAAAAATTACTGAACCACAAAAATAACATGAATCTGGCTGAAAATTCTTGGTAATTCTGTTTTGTTTTTAAGTTTTCTTGTTGTTGTTATTGTTGTATTACTAAACATTAAAGGCAACAAATTATAGTCAACATACCAAAAATTAATGAACGAAAGAATAAACGCACTTGAAAAAAGTATGGCAACTTCAACACACACGCATACACATAAATATGTGCATACATACTATGTAGCAGAAATGAAGTTGCATTGTTGTAATTGTTTTTTTTTTCTCCTTATTAATGTGTGTTCAGAGCGTTACAGTTACACTCACACATGTATTACTCATTAACACAGAGAGAACAACAACAATTGCAACAAATATAAATATTATGATGATGAACATTCATTCATTCAATTCCTTCATTCATTGGATTTTTATTTTACTTACTCACTTATACAATCACTCTACGGGCTAGACGACGACGACGACATCATACAATATTTGTTTGTCATTGCACTTGTATTGTGTGACATTTGTATTCACTGTTTACATTTGTTTATAAATGTTCTTGTATTTGACGTTTGATGAGAAAGAAACCGGACGAATTGAATGGACGGACTGGCATACATATTTAACTATTTCTTATTTATTTGTTCTTGTTTTTGTTTTCAATTTTTACTGTGTTTTTCTTTCGTTTTAGTTTGAAAAAAAAAAAACAAAACTGGAAGAGTTTTTGTGTGAGAAATGTTGATGGTGAAGTTATTAAAAAATACTTTAAAATACACAGTGTTGGAGAAATATATACTCACTTGATAAGATAGATTAAACATGTATATGAAATATTATATGTATATCAGGCTATCTAAACAATGCGAGCTTCGCAGTTTATTTAAAATAAATTGAAAATATTTGAAACATAGTACGACAACATTACGCTTGAACTAGATGAGATGAGATCACAATAACATCAATATTATGCAGTTCTGAAGGAATATAAGGAACACATCCTAATCAGTCAATTTTAATTACTTTTTTTTTCTATAAGTAAAGGGTGTTTTTTTATAGAGGTATAGAACTTTAAGTTGGCATTGCTTTTCAAGATGGCGACCGATTTAACAGCTGTCAAGTGATTTATTCTCAGTTTGGTTTGGCAATTCATCATGAATAGACTCACGCCTGAACAACGCTTGCAAATAGTGCAATTTTATTTCGAAAATAATGGTTCTGTGCGGAAAACGTATCGCGTACTACGTCCATTTTATCGTCGACAAAATCGTCCATCAGAGCAATTAATTCGATTAACCATGGAACGTTTTCGAACCACGTTTACTCTTATTGATAACTCGCATCCCCAGAGACGCTGTACGGTGCGTACAGAAGAAGCTATTGCTGCTGTAGAGCGTAGTAGCATTGAGGAAGACCCGAAGGAGTCCATAAGTCATCGAGCACAGGAATTGGATCTTGAGTCCATCCACTTTATGGAAGATTTTGCGGAAGGATCTTGGTTTGCGTGCTTACAAAATCCAACTCGTGCAAGAATTGAAGCCAAACGATCATCAAGTAAGGCGTAGATTCGTCGAATGGGCCCAAAACGAGATTACCGTTGTTCCCGATGAAGCGCACTTCTGGTTGAATGGCTACGCCAACAAACAAAACTGCCGCATTTGGAGTGAAGGTAATCCTCAAGTGTATGTGGAAACACCGTTACATCCAGAAAAACTGACTGTTTGGTGCGCTTTATGGGCTGGTGGAATCATTGGTCCGTACTTTTTCAAAAACGATGGTGGCCAGAACGTTACAGTCAATAGTGATCGGTATAAAGCCATGATTACTAACTTTTTCATTCCCGAATTCAATAACCACGATGTCCAGGAGATGTGGTTTCAACAAGACGGCGCAACATGTCACACAGCTCGTGCCACAATAGATTTATTGAAAGACACGTTTGGTGACCGTCTAATTTCACGTTTTGGATCTGTGAATTGGCCTCCAAGATCTTGTGATTTAACACCGCTAGACTACTTTCTGTGGGGCTATGTAAAGTCATTGGTCTATGCGGTAAAGCCACAAACGCTTGACCATTTGGAAGACAACATTCGCCGTATTATTGCCGATATACGGCCACAAATGTTGGAAAAAGTCATCGAAAATTGGACGTCCAGATTGGACTACATCCGCGCCAGCCGTGGCGGTCATATGCCAGAAATCATATTTAAAATGTAATGCCACAAGATTATCTTTCGGATAAATAAAATTCATGTCAATCGAATAATCCATCATTGTTTTATTACAACTTAAAGTTCTATACCTCTATAAAAAAAACACCAATTATTAAGTTTTTCGAAGTCGCCGTAGTCTAGTTGGTAGGGTGTTGGCTTATTAGATGTAAGGCCACGATTTATTGCCGTCGATTTATTTTTCCCTTTGATAAAAATAAAAATTATTGTCAAATGATTTTTAAAAAAATTTTTGTGAGCTCTTATAGCTTCGTTCACCACTGTAAATGCAAAATTAACAATTTGCATTATAAAAACGCACTCGAACTAGAGAGACCAGATAGTATGTGACCAGTTTTATGTTTAAATTTTAAAAGAAAATGAAATTTTCTATTTTTAAATATTGAATGTGATTCTAACAATGCAATCGTTAAAGATAAAAGAGCCTCAAGAAAAAGGACAACAATTTTTATAAACTTTGGGCTCCAAATTTAAATCTTAACATTTTCAAACTTGCTAATAAGATAGTATAACGAGCAACTATCGGAAGTATTTAAATACATATGTACATATATATGTAAGTGAATCGATCATAACATAAATGCAACACATGCATACATATATCTCTAGAGTTTTTGCCAGTGCTGTATATTAAAAGAAAATTTCATAAGTACTCTATGGCAGCAACAGCAATAATAATAAAAATCCATGTTAAACATTACTAGCATGTTGTATTTTGTCCATGCTTGTTATTGTTGTCGTAGTAGCATAAGTAGTAGTAGTAGTAGTAGTAGTAGTAGTAGTAGTAGTAGTAGTAGTAGTAGTAGTAGCATTTTGTTTAAAATATAATATCGGTTGTACAAGTTAAAAAATTTGTATGTTCAAATAGCTGGTAACAATGACTAGTTAAACAGGCAACTTCTATGGTGTACACTTTATTTAGTTTACAGTGAAGAAGAAAAGTAATTAGCAAACATTGCTATTAGAAGTCAAATTCTACAAATAAAATAAATTTCTTATTCTGTAATCGGATTGTGTTCTTATACTGTTTTATATTTTAATAAATCAATCAATTGTATATGTACACACCTGGACAAAAAAATAAATACATTACGTTTCATTACATTTTTTATTATGAAAATTTCATTTGGCTGTAAATATAAATGGCAATTCTGTGCTATTTTTTTTGGTTCGATATAGAAATACCATTTATAGTTAAAAAAGAAGCAGAAAGATCCGCTATTTTAAAATGTTGCATTTTTTATTCGTGGAGTGCTTTCGTTGTCTGGACAAAAAAATAAATACATTTTATTTATTTTTGAATTTTTCAGTTTTTAACTAATTTCTTTTAAAGGTTCGTTTGGTTTTTAAAAATTCCCATTTAGTTATTGTTAAATAAAAAGAAAAATATTTATTAGATGGGTCGAGGCAAGCATTGCACCGTCGAGGAGAGGAGAATTGCGTTAACGTTGAGAAATAAGGGAAAAAGTCTTCGTTTTATTGCTGAAACCTTAAATCGTTCTTTGTATTTTGTACAAAATGCCTTGAAGAAACAACCTTCAGTTGAACACCGTGGAAGGCCAAAGAAAACGTCTCTAACAACAGATAATCGCATTATTACTATGGCAAAAAGAGCCCCTTCATTTCTTCCAGAGCCATTTCTGCAAAGATTGGTAACATTGTTTCATCCCGAACGGTACGCAAAAGATTATATAGTGCCAATTAACCTGGAAGAATAGCCAGAAAAATTCCTTTGCTTCGACAAAAAAATTTAAAGGCACGGCAAACCTTCGCCAGATTTCATTCAAATTGGTCCGGGCCAGAAGGTGAAAAAAGTGGCGCAATGTCTTATGGACCGACGAAACTAAAATTAATTTGTTCGGCAATGACTCGGCTAGGAACGTAAGACGCCCCAAAGGCAAAGAATTTCATGTTCGTTTTACTAAAAAGACAATTAAACACGGCGGGGGCAACATAATGGTTTGGGGTTGTTTTTCGTGGAACGGCGTTGGTCCTATACATCGAATTTCCGACACTATGACACGGTTTCAGTACAGGAACATTCTAGAAAATACTATGTTGCCCTATGCAAGCGAAAATATGCCTCTCCAATGGGTTTTTCAGCAGGATAATGATCCGAAGCACACCTCAAAGCTGTGTCAGGATTGGTTCAGGGATAATGATATTGTCGTAATGGACTGGCCAAGTCAGTCACCTGACCTAAACCCGATCGAAAACCTTTGGGGAGAGTTAAAGCGAAGAATAGGAAAAGAAAATTTCCAAAATAAGGATCAGCTGTGGACCTTTGTTCAGAAAACGTGGTACGAAATTCCAGTGGAGACCTGTCGTAAATTGATCGCTAGTATGCCAAAAAGGTTGGACAAGGTTATTCAAAATAATGGTGGGTACACAGGATACTAGTGAACTTCAATTACAAATAACAAAAAAATAAAAAAAATGAATTAGATATGATTTTCTTGTACTTTTGCTAGGTGTATTTATTTTTTTGTCCACTTATGAAATCTGTTTTTAAACATTTTTTAGAAGACTTATTTTTGTTTTTAATTTAATTAAATTTGTATCTCTTAATTTTTGTACAAATCATATAAGAAAAAGAATTTTTGGCTACTTTTTCATTTATCTTCAATAAATATCTTATAAGAAACTGGAAAACAGAACTTTTATTAGTGTATTTATTTTTTTGTACATGTGTGTATGTATGCATGTATAATTACGATTTAAATGCGATAACTTTCTTTGGTTATTTTTATTACACACTGTATGTTAGGTAGTTGTTGTTGTTATTATTATTATGTTTATATGGTGCTCGTAATTTTACGGATTCTATGTAAAACATTCTGTACTTTTTCAGTACTTTTTTCCGTTTTTTTTTTGTGTTGTTATTCTTTTTTTTATTGTGCTGCCACTTTTCTTCTTCTCCTTATTGTTGTTGCTGATATTGCTATTGTACAAGTTAATACTTATGGAGAGTTCATACGTAAACAAATGCAGAGAGTAGAGTAAATTATGAAGAACCACAACATAGAGTTCAAAATACAAACATACACTGGGTTCTTTGTTTTGTTTTTGTTATTTTTTTCTTTAGCTCCATGTACTGTATGTAACATTGATCTCAACTGTGTTATTTGTTAAGCATTTATTTTTATTTATCGGTTTAATACCAAAGCGAAATATTTCTGTTCTATTGAAATTCCTTTTAAAATTAACATTCCCAAAAAAAAAAATTAAAAAAAAAATATATGAGACTCGAAAATGACAGATGTCAGGCAAAGCTGGCTTTGGCTATGCCTAGTTGGATGGAATAAGAATTAAGTGGAAAATTAAAAACAAAAAATATTTAAAAAAAACCTTCCCAAGTGCTGTTTATATGTACCTCTTGACATATGATACTTTAAAAAAGGACACGCGTAAGGTATTTAAACAAAGTGTATTTCCTTTTTGTGTTTCCAACAAGTGTTGCTTGAAACAAAAACAAACAAAAAAAAAATACAAATTAAAATAATAACGGCAATTGAGAGGAACGTACGAACGAGCATCTGTCACAGTGCTAGTGTTAATATTATTTTTATTAAGACTTTTTAAATTATCCATCAGTCACAGACTATTCTATAAAATATGAGATTGTGTGGTGTGCTGTACTGTTGGCTTCCTCCGTTGACGCCATTTCTAATATGGAATCATGACATTTTTAATCACGACAATAATGAAGATGATCATGATGATGATGGTCACAATGCTGTTATTAGACATCAATTATTATTTCTGTCTGGTTTAGTTCAGTTTAAGTCAGTGTTTAGTTGAAAAGAATTAAAGAATGCCATTCTAGCGTATAAACACACACTTCAGTGATTAGTCAGAAAGTCAGTCAAGTCCAGTTAAATCAGAGAAAAACTGTAATTATTCAATTGCCTTTGATTAAATGTGCAAATTTTCTAATGTCTCTCTAGTATATCGTTTAATACAAGACAAATAATCATCATCATTATAAGTATTTCAATATCTTAGAGTGTATCTAGTTAGTGTACACAGCTAAGATATGAATACGAAAACTTTTATTTGTTTTCGTTTTTATTTTTTTTAATAAAAACGGAAATTGCAATTTATAAATCATTTTACAGAGAGTCTTTTCGTATAAAAAAAAGAATGAGTTGCCATGTGGAAAATTTATTCATGCATTTATTCAAATTATTTAAAACATAAAATTAAAAAAAAAATAAATAAAATAAAACAGAATATTTACTATAAACAAAACAGCAGTATACACTGAGCGCCAAAAGTGAGTAAACACCATTGAAATAATTCATTTCCTTAGGATAGCGAGAAAAGTAAATGAGAATAGTCGAATAAATTTCCAAAAGTAAAAACGTTTGTTTATTACTTATAAAATGTTAAAACAAAAACAACAATTCACGATAAAGGAAATTTATTTATACTTAAGAACGGAAGTGTTGACTCACTTATGGCGCTCAGTGTATATGTATGTATGTATATTAATTTGAGAAAAATATGAATATAATAATAATATCGTATATATACAGCAGAGTATGTGCATGGAAAGCAGAAAGTGGTACGAACAATTGAAATTAGCCTGCTAAAGTGCAATGTATTTGAAGGAAATTGATGAAAACTTTAATTTTTTTTTACATTTATTCTACTCTTCAAAACGATATTAAACAATATGGAATTGATTATGGAATTTCTCTATTGCACATCGAACTTTTTTTCAACTTTTTAACAATTATAAACATTTCTACCACATTACCATTCTTAAATTTTTTATATCGGGTTCGCCATCTAACGTTTTTTTTTCAACTAGAGCTTATATCGTGAATGGTAACACTGGGAATGCGATCGACTTTCAGAAGATGCCGATTTTGGCAAAATAATCATCTTTTCAGATGAAGCTCCTTTTGATCTTGGCGGGTATGTAAACAAGCAAAATTGTCGCATTTGGGGCACAGAAAACCCGCACGCATACATTGAAAAGCCGACGCACCCAAAACGAGTCACTCTTTGGTGCGGATTTTGGCCCATAGGCATAATTGGGCCGTTGTTCTTCTAAAATGAGCAAGGAGTGGCCATTACAGTCAATGGCGATCGTTATCGGGCCATGTTGAACGAATTTTTGTTCACAAAAATTGAAGAGGAGGATATTGGCAACATTTGGTTTCAACAGGACGGCGCTACGTGCCACACAGCCGAAGCTCCACTCGATGTTTTGCGCCCTGTTCTTGAAGATCGCATTATCAGCCGCAGAGCTGATGTCGTTTGGCCACCTCGGAGCTGCGATTTGACACCGTTGGACTATTATTTGTGGGGTGCCGTCAAAGATAGGTGTTACGCCGGTGTTAAGCCAGAGACAATTGACGCTTTAAAGGACAATATTCGTGAAGCCATTGGTGAAATACAGCTGCACACAATCGATAATGTGCTTAAAAATATGACCGATCGTGTAGGCTACTGCATGGCCAGCCGAGGCAGCCATTTGAATGAAATTATTTTCCATTATTAACCGGAAGGATTGTACTTTCAAATAAAAAAAAGAAATTTGAGAAAATATTCAGCAGTTTTTTTTTAAAGCATTTTCAAAAAAAAAGTTATTCGGCGCACCCTTTACAATAATTTCTTATAACTTTCTTATAACATTTTTCAATTCAACCTTTAAGTTGATGTCAGCGTCAGTATATATAGACATATGTAAATATGTACACATTGTATAATTCAAATGCAAATTTTTATTAAGATGCATTTACATTTCCTTTATAAATTTATTTTCCAGCTGCTGCTGCTGCTGTTATGGCGCTGATTTTTTAATAGAAACATCACGTTTATTTAAAAATTTATAGAAAAAAAGGCGTTTTTGGCCAAATAACCAACGGCAACACGTAAATAATAAATAAAAACAACAACAACAACAACAACAACAACAAAATAAGAATAGAATAAAATCAAAGAATTAAACAAACAAAAAACAAGAGAGTATACAACACAATTTAAAAAATTAACAGAGAAAATCGTATAAACTTTTAAGAGAAAACAAAAAACCCGAAACAATAAATAAAACTACTAAAACTAAACAAAAGAAAACTAAAAAAAAAACTAAAAGAAAAAACTAAAAAAACATAACATAACAAAACAAATTATTTATTTTCAATCAATTTCACATTGATATGAAATTATAGCTGAAGGTGGAACGAATTTGTCTTGTCTTCATAATTAGTCATTCATGTTTCAGATCAATAAATAAACATTTTGTTTTTGTTTTTGTTTTTTTCTTCTTTTTTTGTTTCTTCTGTGTTTTCTTTTCATATTTTTTCTTCTTACCAAAATAGAAATGCTACCGCTATAAATAAACAATAAGACTAATAATACTATACTAATAACAACAAACAACAAGTATAATATTGTGTGTAGTATGTATGTATTGTACAACAAAATATATTCGAAATACATGCATACATACATACATATAACAACACAATGCGAGATAAATTTTGTTAAATAACTAGACAAACAAATTGCGAACAGAAATGGAAACCCCATCCAAATCCACGTATCCCTACAAAGGGCAGCTTTTTAAATTACTGGTGATAACGTACACATCAAAAGTTTATTATTATTTCAATGTGATGTTACCACATAATAATAATAATTATAAACTAATTTATCATTTAAAATAAAAAATTATTTTCAAGTTGAAAATTTAACGAAATTACAAGAGTATGATAATTTCAATGTTATTCCCATTTAAATTGTGCAAATATTGGGTTGTTTGGAAAGTAATTTCGTTTTTTTTTTTTTTTTTTGGAAAGAAAGACAGTTTTGGTATAATATCAATCACATACATACATAATTAGCGGCTTAGCTTCTCAACCCTACTGATGTTGTGTGTGTTAATTTTTATACATGAGTGACGGGACCCGCAGTTTAAAGTCGACTCCGAACGACAGATTTTTGAGAAACTTTTCAAGACAATTTTATTTCAATCTCAGAGTTTTTGCCAGAAATCTGTTGAGAGGAAGTCGCCGAAGAAATATTTTTCATACTTCGTTTTGATGTCTGACCGGAAATTTGAACCGTGGCTTCGCGTCTAATAAGCCAACACACTACCTACTAGACTATGACGGCTACAAAATATAATATCAGTCAAGTGGTCATAAATTGTTGAATATGATCAATTTAACCTCAATCCGATCTCACGTGTTGTTATTCTCTGGTTCGCATCAACTAATGCCCCTTTCGAGTCTTTATCAGTTTCAACCGGCCTTCCCGAACATGGTGCATCTTCGACATCAAAATTGCTGGATCGAAATTTAGCCAGTTCTAGCACTGGCGTACTGTCAACACACCTTCTTCATACACTTCGGGCAATTTCTTTCTGTTTTGTACAGCATTTTTATCCTTTCTGTAGTAAAACAGTAAGATATCTCGAAAATGCTACTTAGCGCTCTACATATTTAAAAGGGCAACAACCAAAAACTACTGCTTAGAATTAATTGGAATTTTTCACATACAAGCCTTGCTATATCAGCTCTCAAAGCATATAAAAATTATACGGGTTAAGTGTGAAGTTGGGTGCAAAAAAAATACAATTAAATCCTCCACCGAGAAAAAACGAAATTACTTTCCAAACAACCCAATACAGATGTAAATATGTATGTACATAAATGTATACAAATATCAAAAATTGTAAAATCTTTCACGTTACGTCATTTGAAAATAACGGTATATTTAAAAACTTTAAAGGGGAATTTCACACCAGTCAACTACTTTGTCAATGTTAAATGTCAAAGTCGCCGTGGTCTAGTAGGTAATGTGTTGGCTTATTAGACGTGAGGCCTCGGTTCAAACCTTAGGTCAGGCATCTCCAACTGAACGAAATATGAAAAAAATATTTTTCGACGACTTCCTCTCAGCAAAAGCTCTGAGAATAAATAAAATTGCCATGAAAAGTTTCTCAAATATCTGACGTTCGGAGTCGACTTTAAACTCTAGGTCCCCGCCAACCAGGTATAAAAATTAACGCACACAACTTACGCGGGGTGAGAAACTAGCTCGTAATCCTGACTAAAGGGTTGTGATGACCAATTATGTATGTATTATGATTATTTTATTATTATTTACAATTTAAAAGACGATCTTTCCTCAATACTTTTGAAAAAAATTATTCATTTTTAGGACTAGACATTGCTTATATTGCAAAAAGAAAACTCACATCATTGGAGACTAGAAAGTTATGGTAAACGTTTAAACTCTTAATAGAAAAATACAATTGAAGATTACATTAGAGTGGAAACTTATTTATTTATTTATTACAGTACAGGGTGCCCTGGTCGGTGGTAGTCGAGTGGGCAGTGTGCTATACTATTAGTGTGAGGGTCTTGGGTTCGATTCCCACCAGAGACTCTGGTCTGTGACACTACGCCGATCATATGGTCAAGTTACTCCGCTCGTATATAATTCGAATATAATTTTTAATTGTATTGTAATTATACATTATTTATTTATAAAGTCTCTGGTGGGAATCGAAACCACGATCCTCACGCTAATAGTCTGACACACTACCCACTAGACTACCAGGGCACCCTAGAGTGGTAACTTATCACATGGAATTGTACGAAATCCCATAAGGCCGGATATTCGGCTGGAGATGTCTGATAATGCGGTTGACGTATGTACGTGAACGCTTCCATACGTGGTATAAAGGGAAAATTGCAGAATAAAGAATAAATATACAGCTAAGACTTAAGAGTAACGAATTCAAGTCAGATCAAATAAACGGCTAAATATTCTCCATGTTCATATGCATCGTGTGGAAGTGCAAAGGTTGTGGCGTGTAGAATTAAAGAGGCCTTTGTAGTCGGAACAATTCTACATACATACATATATCCAAAGCCTGCATTCTATCTTCAAACTTCATGCAAATAAACTCTTGAAGAAGAATTTTTAGAATAATGAAAAAGAAGAAAGATAGATATGGGAGATATAATGAAAAATATTTACAATATATAGGTATCGTAGAGTTTCATAAACTATTTGAGGGAATTTGTTATCAGTGGTTTATTTACAACAGCTAATAAATTAGAAAAATACGGCAGTCACAAACCCAAACAACTGGCGATCGTACCTGCCACAGAAAAAAAGTCCATAATGTATAACCTTGATAGAATCTAAGGGAATCTAAAGCACTATTATCGCGCATCGATAGAGAATAAAGGCAGCTCGGGATCAGATGAAGACGAATTAAGCATTATATTAATATGTATGTACGTATGTATGTATGTACTATATTAATATGTGATTTGAGGAAAATTGTTGAGCTACAAAAGAAATTATTAATCCTTTCTTTATTATCTATTCAGTTTGCATGCTTATATGTATGTGTACAGCTTATGACTCAGTTGATCTACTGAGCAAACTAAATATTGACTTTTACTTGGTGCAATGGGATTTTTTCGCCCACAAAAATGCCGGCAACTGTCACCTGCTTAAAAACATACTTATGTACGTTCGTATTTCCAACTCACTGATGTGAACGGCCCCAGGCCAGACATCAAAATAAAATACAAAAAATATTTCTTCGGCGACTTCCTCTCAGCAGATTTCTGGCAAAAACTCTGAGAGTGAAATAAAAATTGCCATGAAAAGTTTCTCAAATATCTGTCGTTCGGAGTCGACTTAAGACTGTACGTCCCGCCACTCATGTATAAAATTAACGCACACAACATAAGTGGTGTGAGAAACTAGGTCGTAATCCTGACTGAAGGATTGTAATGACCAATTATGTGTGTATGGATGTGAACGTTCAAACAAAAACATTTTATAAATGAATCGTATAAACACCAACCGTATGCACTGCCAGAATGAATGTGTGTTAAACAATCCTTATCCTTAGATTTGATTTGTTTGGCTGTATATCAGCTTTTGATTAAATTAATTAACTGTGAGAAATGGTATATGTATCCTACGGTGTCTTACAAAAGCCATAGAATTCATAAGAAAATATTTGAGGGATTAAACGATTGCCTCCTCATGAATTCATGAAAATCACCAAAAAATTTACATAACGGAATAGTGGTGAGTATTGTAGTGATTATAAATATAAAATGGTGTTTATGGTACACATTTCTTCGCCGAATGTTGTTGTTCTTGTTGTTGTACCCGTACTCATACACAGTTAATGTATTCAATGATTTTACAATGACTTTAGAAATTTCAATAATTCTTAAATGTTTTCTAAACCGTTTTAGTTTTTTGTTTTTTTCTATTGTTGATGTCTGATGGTCTATTATTTCTATAATATGACCCTTGTTATTATGATTTTTTTTATTTAATTTTTGATTTCAAATTTATTTCCTTCCTTTAAAAGAAAAAAATACATAGAATTGAAGTTTTAATTTCTTTCTTTGCTTTTTTTTTCTATAAAAACAATAAAGTTTACCTTCAAATACGCCCTCTTTGAAAGCATTTTATTTAGCTGTCTATTTCCCAACATGGTCACGTAACTCAACCCAGTATTATACTATACTGACGACGAACATTGTTGTAATGAATTTATAACTCAGTTTGTTATACTTTTTCTTTCAATATTTCTTTTATTTTTTTTTAATTTTAATTTTTTTTTAAGGTTTTTCGTTGTTACTTGGCTTGGCAATTTGAGTTGTTTTTTTGGTTTTTTTTTTGTTTGTTACTCCCAATACTATTTGTGCAAGTCATACATAGTTTTTATGAAGTGTGTGCCTTTGATGACGATGACGATGATGATGTTGGTTATTGTTTCGTTGTTTTCTAAGTTTGTTGGGATAGTTTTGAATTAT
This sequence comes from Sarcophaga variegata, assembly GCA_932273835.1. Lineage (NCBI taxonomy): Eukaryota > Metazoa > Arthropoda > Insecta > Diptera > Sarcophagidae > Sarcophaga > Sarcophaga variegata. Next base: position 117,186,204 of record OW026361.1, read on the forward strand.
TTCTCTTTCTTTTTGTTGTCGTTTTTCAATGTCTCCTGTTTTTTTTTTTTTTTTTTTTTTTTTTTTGTTAGAGAAATGGCCTCTTTGTTCAAATAATATCCTTGATATACTCCACTCCAAGCACATACACATACACACTCACACACACACACACTTCAGTTTGTGGTTTTTCATAATTCCACAATCAAAGGAAAACATACAGAGGTGGTATGTATATTTATTTCTATTTTTTTTATGTGTTTTCATGTACGGATTTATATGTCTACGCATATACAATTGACCGCAAAATAAGTTTCGATTTTTTCTTTTCTGATTGTAAGAAAAAAGGGGTGCAAAATTAAGGAGGACCTTACCTTACTTTACTAGGTTATTTCGCTCTTTAATATTATTGCAACAAAAACTACTTTTACACGACTTACTTTAAATATAGTATTTCGTCATGTAGAAAAGTGTGAGCTGTGTATGGATTATTACTCGTATTTTGTAATAATTTATGCAAAAATTATTCAAAAAATATGTATAATTTCTATAATAAAAATTAGTTTTGTTTAGAATTTTTCTTTATTTCTTCCCACATGCTGTGAGACGTTTTAAATGGCTTTTGCAGAAACCCAACTTATTGGAAACTTTTCTTTTAAATCTTGTAAAGCAATACTTTTCTTGATTTTACAAAACGCTATTACAACAACAATTTCGCTTTTTTTATTAAACAAATGTATTGTTGTTCCAATAAAATTGTGTTTTATTGTCCATCCAATGCCACAAAGTTTCAATTTCATCTCGTATTTTATAACGCTCATCTTTTAAGGGGAATTGTCTGTCAATTGGCCAATAATAGTGACGCTGAGGCAATGGTACACATACATACATAATTAGTCAGAATTACGACCTAGATTCCATACCACTTATGTTGTGTGCGTTAATTTTTATACATGACTGGCGGGACCTACAGTTTAAAGTCGGCTACGAACGACGAATTTTTGAGAAACTTTACTTCAGTTCGGTCTGGCTTCTCACACCACTTATGTTGTGTGCGTTAATTTTTATACATGACTGGCGGGACCTACAGTTTAAAGTCGGCTACGAACGACGAATTTTTGAGAAACTTTACTTCAGTACGGTCTGGCTTCTCACACCACTTATGTTGTGTGCGTTAATTTTTATACATGACTGGCGGGACCTGCGGTTTAAAGTCCACTCCGAACGACAAATTTTTGAGAAACTTTTTCATGACAATTTTATTTCACTTTCAGGGTTTTTGCCAGAAATCTGCTGAGAGGAAGTCGCCGAAGAAATATTTTCTCATATTTCGTTTTGATGTCTGACCTAGGGTTTGAACAGAGGTCTTACCTCTAATAAGCCAACACACTACCTACTAGACAACGGCGACAAGGCAGTGTCTCCTGTTATATGACAGACATGTGTTTAATCATTTGAACAATACATTCGTAAAGTCTTTCAAGATGTCATACAATCCTACTAATATTAAAAAAAACCTTGGTTAGGTTAGGTTAGAGGACGTGTACTTGTCAATTAAGACAAGTACAGTACCCGGAGGTCAAACTGACCCATTGTACAATGTCCTAGTTTCTCACACCACTTATGTTGTGTGTGTTAATTTTATACATGAGTGGTGTGGCCTAGAGTTTAAAGTCGACTCCGAACGACAGATTTTTGAGAAACTTTTTCATGGCAATTTTAATTATTCTCCGAGTTTATGCCAGAAATCTGCTGAGAGGAAGTCGCTGAATAAATACTTTTCGTATTTTGTCTTTGATGTCTGTCCTGGGGCTCGAAACCTGGCTTTGCGTCTAATAAGCCAACACACTACCTACTAGACTACGGCGACTTCATTAATTTGGGTTCATCGAATATTGTATCAGTAAATTGTGCTGCTTTCACGAAGGGCTCGTGAACACCGTAGTAATCTGTGAGTGTGATAATAATAATATGAAATGATAACGTGTGAAATTGAGTCATCAAAAATAATAAAAATGCAACATCAATCAGTTTCTCTCCTCCTATAACTTGCACTCGATTATTCTAACATAATGTGCTCTTGAAGTCGCCGTGGTGTAGTAGGTAGTGTGTTGGCTTACTATTCGTAAAGCCAGGGTTCGAACCCCAGGACATCAAAACAAAATACAAAAAATATTTCTTCGGCGACTTCCTCTCAGCAGATTTCTGGCAAAAACTCTGAGAGTAAAATAAACCTGCAATGAAAAAGTTTCTCAAAATTCTGTCGTTCGGAGTCGACGTTAAATTGTAGGTCCCGCCACTCACGTATAAAATTAACGCACACAACATGATGGTGTGAGAAGCTAGGCCGTAATCCTGACTGAAGGGTTGTAATGGCCAATTATGTATGTATGTAATGTGCTCCTGACATTAATCTCTATCTATACCTTATAGTTACTACATAAAGAACTTTAAAACTGACTAAATTCAAAGGTTAATATTGTTTTCTTATGCTCCAGTACGCCAGCACATGTAAATGAAACGAAATGAAGAAAGAGAGAAAATGAATTGAACTTTTAACCTCATTTCAATGGCACCATAAAATGGCATTTTGCTTTTTGGCCATTAAAGCCACTACAGTACCACTTTAAAAGAATTTTTCTAGCTCCACAGGAAATGAGATTAGTTTTGTGCATACTCGTATACAACTGCCAAAAAAAACAAAAAAAAAAATGAAAAAAAATAAAAAAAAAAATATAATCAGTAGAAACGCAGTAATTTATCACAGTGGATTCGGTTCGTTCACATTATAATAAAAGATGAATCAAATCATTTTCCAATTTAGAATAATTTAATCTAAACGAGTAGAATGAAAAGCATCATTAAATATAATTACAATACAATAGCAAATTAGAAGTCCTTTTCATGTCATGCCCATAACGTTGCATACTTTGCGGGTGGCCAATACCGTAAATGTTGGAAAAATTTCGATTCATATTGGGAAGCAAATTGTACATACATACATCCCTTATATAGCAAATAAAAGAGATCATTTATTAAACAGCAAGAATAGGGGTAGTAAATGGTAATATGTATTTCTCATTGGCATGCATTAGTACGAGATCAATTTTAGCAAATTTTTTTTATAAAAATTTACTAAAAAATATAAAACATTTTAGACGTAAAAGGTTTTCATCAGTCATTGTCATTGTTTTTCCCAGTTATTTATTAAAACAGACAAAACCGGTGAAATGTTTTCATTTTGTATTCCTTGTCAGTTAGTGTGTGAATTCTTATCTGGCGTAGCAAATCTAGAAAATAAATTCTATTCGCACATATAAATATTCGTACATATACGTTTTACGGGTTATATTCACATACATACATATGTACATATATACATATATTTGAGTGTGGGTGTGTGAGTTTCTTTAAAAAAGTCAGGTTTATTTACCTGCCAACACCATTCACAGTTTCCCAGTATTGAATTGAGTGTCTTTTTTGCAGTTTCTTTTTTATAACAACCGGAAAATGCGCCAAAAAATTTTAAATTTTGGTTATAGTTTGATATTGTTGTTGTTGTTGTTGTTGTTGTTGTTAGTATTTTTACTTAATCATTTGAGTTTATTGGTGCAAATGTGTGGGAAGCAGGAAGTTACTTAATGGAAATTTTCTTTTAAATGCAAAATTTTAAAGAAGGGTATGTATTTGGAAGAAAAATCCTTTTTTTGTTTTTCTTGGAAATGAAAAAAAAACAATAGGTAAAATTAAACAGAGTATTACGATGATAAGCATCAATTTCGCCATCAATAGAAGGCCGAATATATGTATGTACACACAGTTACTAAAGTATACATACGGTTAACAAATTTCAGAAATTTTTTAACTAATCCGTTTTCTTTTCCGTCTTTTGCATTGGTTAAAAAATTTCTGAAATTTCCCTGAATTGTGGCCCTACACAGGCCCACAAAAGTATACAGCCGATTAACAAATTTCACAAATTTCTGAACCAATGCAAAAGACCGTCTTAAAATCGAAGAAAGATGTCAGACAATTATAAGGATTTTCAACGAAAACGGATTGGTTAAACAATTTCTGAATTTTGTTAACCGTATGTATACTTTTGGGGCTGAGTGTATCGTAGCACTCGAAAGCTCTAAGTTTCTTATCAATTCCAGAAAGTTAAGATTTGTAGCCGCCTTTAGATAAACTATTAGCAACCTTTGCTGATTAGGATGTAAAATAGCACATCATTAAAGAGTTTGCTCGACTAAACACATAGGGGATCTGTGATTTTGAAAGAAAACTAAGAAGTTCGTAGGATAGCTCAAATTGATTATTTTATTGTATTTAGTTCGTAAAATAATTTGTTCGCATGAATGCCTCTGACAATTTTGCGTTAAAAAACAACTTAAATGTGGACAACGACATCGATGATTACGCTACCGAATTTATCTTGAATGCAACATATTTTCACTTTGATCATTGGCGGTTTGTAAAATTTTTAATCATTTCAACATTTTATTTTTAAAAGGCATTCATGGGAAAGAAATGACATGAATTCTGCAGAACTATATTGGTCCTTAATATATCAAAATAGCTTCAGAGGATGTATACATACTTATACGCAAAGGACCATTACGACCGTCAAGATGTAAAAATTCCTAGAAAATCAAAAAAAATTATAAATTATTACTGAATGGCTATAATAATATAAAGGGTCCGCCAAATAACTTTTTTTTTGAAAATGTTTTAAAAAAAACTACTGAATATTTTCTCAAATTTCTTTTTTTATTTGAAAGTACAATCCTTCCGGTTAATAATGGAAAATAATTTCATTCAAATGGCTGCCTCGACTGGCCATGCAGTAGCCTACACCAGAAGATGCCGATTTTGGCAAAAAAAAATTATCTTTTCAGATGAAGCTCATTTTGATATTGGCGGGTATGTAAACAAGCAAAATTGTCGCATTTGGGGCACAGAAAACCCGCATACATTGAAAAGCCGACGCACCCAAAACGAGTCACTGTTTGGTGCGGGTTTTGGTCCAGAGGCATAATTCAGCCATTTTTCAATCAATGGCGATCGTTATCGGGCCATGTTGAACGAATTTTTGTTCACAAAAATTTAAGAGGAGGATATTGGCAACATTTGGTTTCAACACGACAGCGCTACGTGCCACACAGCCGAAGCTACACTCGATGTTTTGCGCCCTGTTCTTGAAGATCGCATTATCAGCCGCAGAGCTGATGTCGTTTGGCCACCTCAGAGCTGCGATTTGACACCGTTGGACTATTATTTGTGGGGTGCCGTCAAAGATAAGTGTTACGCCGACAAGCCAGAGACAATTGACGCTTTAAAGGACAATATTCGTGAAGCCATTGGTGAAATACAGCTGCACGCAATCGATAATGTGCTTAAAAATTGGACCGATCGTGTAGGCTACTGCATGGCCAGCCGAGGCAGCCATTTGAATGAAATTATTTTCCATTATTAACCGGAAGGATTGTACTTTCAAATAAAAAAAGAAATTTGAGAAAATATTCAGTAGTTTTTTTTAAAGCATTTTCAAAAAAAAAAAGTTATTTGGCGGACCCCTTTACATATGTATACCAAGTCCATGGCTAGTTTACTAGCTAATAAGGGGTTTGTGGCTTAGATCGATCAAAATCACTCGATACAATGCTATTAGCGCGCATATGTATGTATTTCAATTATTGGTATTTCAAAATTTAATGGATATTCTTAACGAAAATACTTTAAATCCAAAAAAAATTATTGTATAATGTGGTTCAGTTATATGTATGTTATATGTATGTATACATATACATATATATATACTCTCAATATTTTTTATAATTCCTAGAGGACATGATCTACTTTATATTTACTTCCTGAGGAAAGCCATAAAATGATTGTGTTGAATACATATTATTGTTGTATGTATGCATTACAAATAAATAACAATAAATTTTTTGCCCAATTTGAATTTATGGAACATTAAAAATACACAAATTTTTTCAAATTAAAACAATTCAGATTCAGATTCTTACATGAAAATTTATTTTTAACAAAACTTACCTCAATAAAGAACAGTTGAGCGTACACACACACACACACACAGGAAAGTGAGAAAAATATTTAAAAATCCAAATGATGTTTTACTGTCTGATTGTCAATTTCGTATCATTTATGCTGGAGTGTGTAGTGTTGGAAAATTGTTCGACACAAACACCACCATCATCAATAAACACTGTCGCATATACGCATTTATACTAGCACACAAACACGGGCGACAATGAAACCTCGAAAGTAACACCTGCCAAAGGATAACAGCGACAGGCAACTAAAATTCCAAACGAAAACCTGACCGGCTTTTTGCCAATCTGAAACACAACTGCTGTGTGATTCGCGAAATCCTCTAAACGAGATAATCGTGCAACACAAAATATGGCGAATAACCGAATAAGGTTTTGCAGACACGATATCTTTCTTTCATTAAAAAATACACACACAATGTTCGGTAACGTCGTAAGAAAAGCGGAGCATAAACAAACTCCTCTTGAAGAATTCCATAGAGACGATGAAATAAAAAAAATGAGAATGACAGACGCAGCAGCACTCGTTTACTCGTTACAAAAGTAGTTGTGAGATTTTATGATTTTCTTTTTGTTTTACTTCTTTTTCTTCAATGAATGAATGAAGACAAAATAAACACAACAAACATTTACACAAATATACACCACATACGGTATGTTTCGATTTCTTGTTTTCTATTTCTTTTTTCCCGTGTTTTTCACTCTTTTTCAAAGCAAGAACAAGTACACAAAAGGTAGAGAGAAATATTTCTAAAATATAACACAAAAATGTGACAAATTCTTTGAAAAGTTTACAGGTTTTCTATGCTATTTTCAATTTATTTTATGATTTTCCATACTTCCTAAACCAATTTTTTTTTTTAGAACAATAATAAATAAAGTTTAGAAATTTTTCCAATTTATTATTTACTTGTATATGGATTTTTTCTTTTTCACTCTGCACTTTTTTTCACTTCTTGGATTTCTATAACATTGTTGTTGTATTTGCGTTTATAATATGGTATTTTTTTCTCTCTCTCTATTCACTCACACAAAAACAACATGCATTGGCTAAAATGGCTGGTTTAGGTTGGTTGGATGGCTTTTTCTGTATGTCTTCTCCTTTTTTTCTTTTCTTTTTTTTTGTTTTTTCTTTGCTATTATTTTTTGTTGTTGTATGTTTTATATGAATGAAGAAGTTTTGTAGAAAAACGGATGACAGCAAAAGGAAATTAAGCAATTTAAGTAAAGCAAAGATACAAAAAAAATGAAATAATTTAACAAAACAATTCGATTTATTTAATTTAATAACTTAGAAAAATTCCAGAAATAGACGAAATTTCTTTTATTTCTTGCTGGTTATTTTAGATATCTACTATTTTATTTAGGCTTCTTTGCCACCTATTTTTATGTTTTTTGTTCACTACGTTTTCACACAATTCATAATTTATCTTTCATTTCCCAATTCTATTTCATGCCACCATTGGTTTTATTTCATTCGATATTCTTATTAAAAGAAAAACACCATTTTGTTATTATTTAGAAGGCACTATTTTAACATTGACTTGCTATATATTCCTTTAAGACTTTTCAAATCAATTTCCAGTTCATTTCTTTATATTCATTAGATTGGAGCGAATAAAAATAACACTCCATACACCGCGACACACACTCTTCTCTTCAATTACCAAAAAACGAATGAAGTAGACGGATAATTGCAGGAAACAGTGTGATCTACAATATAAATTCTTATTGAACAAGCGTTTTTTAATTACACGGTAAAAAGCGTTTCAATTTAACAGTTCTAGTAATAATATTCCCTAAACTATAATTTTAGATAAAAATACTTGTTTAACGAGTTTAATGACTATCAAACTACACTTTTCTCCGTGTATGGCCGTTATTCGAATATTATTCAAGTTTATTAATTTTTTAAAAAGAATTCTAATTATACAGTTCCCTATAAATGGCAACATCGAAAATTAGTGATGACACTTTTACGAAAATATATATTAAAACTAAAAAGTTAAAAGAAAAAGATGCCAGACGACACGAAATAGTGAAATACGTTTTGAGGGTAGTTTACACGTACTTAAAGTCAGAGAAAATCATATGACAAATTTTTTTGCGTTTACGCAGATATTTTTCAGTATAGGTATTTATTTGCATAAAAATATATCTCTGATCAATTGAATTAAATGGTGTTTTAAAAATTCTTAATGCAGTTTCCATGGCTTCATTTAATTTGCATTTCAATTATTACTATACTTGGCGTTTCATTGGGCAGCACTATTTTAATTGTTTACAATATTTTTGACATTCTCTTTTGTTCTCATTTTCATAACATAATTGTACAAGCACATGTAGTATTTTGTTACTGTTTTATTATATCGTTTTTAAATTGATTGTTTAAGTAATTAACAAAACTTTTATTATTTGACAAATAATGGGAGTACGTGGTTTAACTGGCTTTATAGCCAGACATGCGGAATTATATTTGACACCATATGAATTGCACGACTGTAACCTGGTTATTGATGGTGATAATTTGGCCTGTAATTTATACAAAGATGTGACGGGAAACTATTCAGCTTTTGGTGGTGATTATGATGATTTCTATAGGGCTGTAGTGAATTTCTTTGTGGTTTTGGCGGAATGTAATATCAGAGCGTATGTGCTAATGGATGGTGGCTACGAACAACGTAAACTACGAACAGTTGGCAAACGCATGAGAGGCAAAATTTCTGTTATTAAGCGTATTAATCCTTGTGCCTCCATAACAGTGTTTCCTTTAATGATGAAAGAAGTGTTCGTGGATGCTGTAAAAGATTGCGCAGTTCCGATTATGCGTTGCGTGTTCGAAGCTGACGATGAATTGGCAGCTTTGGGTCGCAAATTAAATTGCCCTGTTCTAAGCTACGATTCTGATTTTTATATACACAACGTCCGCTACATACCTCTGATCACTTTAACCGTTAAAGCTCACACTAAGATTTATGTGAATAATGAAATACCCAGCGCAGAGGAGGACACGAGGAAATTACGAAAAACTGAAGCAAAAAAGGTGGAAAAACGTACAAAAGGCAATCGTATTATGGATGCTATTGTTGTGGACAATAAAGAAAAACCCAAAAGAGGAAAGACATACAAATATTTGGATTGTTGTATGTATCGGTTAGAGAATTTAATAACCAGAAGATCGTTATGCAAAGAAAAATTACCGTTATTTGCTGCCATGTTGGGTAACGACTATATATCCCGTTCATGTTTTAAAAACTTTTTTCAATCCGGCATGGGCAAAGCTGGTAGAAGTCGCAAAACAAAACAGCAACAGCGTAGGATAAAAGTCATTCTGCAGTGGTTGAAAACGGAGACAGCGGAGTCGGCCATGGACAAAATCATGACAAGATTACAAGCGGTCAGTAAAATTTAAATAAATTTTTTATCTACTTTCTTATCATCTGTTATTTACGTTGATAGTTCTATTAAAGAACAAATAATGAACCACACTTTTTATTGATGCCACTAAAACCACATTAATACACCTCAGACTAACAAAATATTAAATTGCTCATGTTAGAAAACACTTTTTATCCTAAAAAACCATTTCTAATTTAGCATAAAGTATGGTTGAGTTTGACAGATTTGTTATTAATTTAAATATCAAACATTTTTCTAAATCATCTTTCAGAGTCAACGTGAATCCTTAAAGGCTCAAGTAGAAGCTGCCACCAGTGGTTATTCGAATGAAAAATGTCGTTCGTATGAATTTTTTAAAAATAATTACGAGAATGTGTTTGAAGACATTATAGAAACAGACAATGATGATGAGGACTTGTACGAAATTGAGGGTGATGAAAGTGAGGATGATTTGACAGAAGAGGAAGATATAGAAAATCAGGATGATGAAGAAGAAAATGTTTCGTTGGAAGACGAAGAAGAAAATGATAAGGAAGCTATAAATGAAAATAATGAAACTAAAAGTTGTGATGATTTGGAAGCAAATGATTCTACTGACCACTCTGAAAGTGAAGAAGATGAAGATGCCAATACGGAAGATACCAACGATATTATTTCTACTTTTCCGCCCTGGTTTATTAATAAATTGTATCCCGCCAGTTTACCACGTTTCTTTGTCGATTTAATGCATTTACGCAAATACCTCAATAATCCCCAAATAGAACATTTTCCCTACAATGAGTGCAATGCTATAGCGCTGCCAATATTGAAGTTGACCTATGCTCTGTTAAATAATGTTAAGGGTCAAGAGTATGTGCCAAAAGTCATGGAAGATGGCAGTGTAAGAAACTTATTTTTTACATACCTAACAAGAGCTACTAGAGTTACTAACATACGTTATGACCACATTGAAATTGAGGAGAAACCCAAATATGATTTTGAACCTGAAAATCCAAATCCCATATTTCTTAAAGAGGTGTTCAATAATAAAATGCCCGAACTACAACCTGACGAAATGTTTGATGATTTGGATAAACTGCCACACGATATAAGACTATACTTTATGGCCGTTGCGTATTGGTTGCAAAAGTCCCAGCATTGTGATCTGATGCATTTACATGCTCTTATTATTTGTCTAGTAGTGTTAAGGACTATAGACTCTAAAATACCAGCTGAAAGAGATTTGAAGGCCTTTCAGAAAAGGTTTGGTAAAATCATTAAAAAAGAACGCCAAGTACGCGACAAAGAAGTGGCAAATGGTTCCAAGCGCATGATGAAAAATGATGTACGTGCTTTACCCATACCGGAGCGTATGGCTTATATACCTAAATCCGATTGTTACTTGGTACAAAATGAATTACTCAAACATTTCCATATGCAGGACATATTTAAGAAGAAATATGATTTATACTCTAGTACTGTACTTCATGCTTTTGCAGAATTTCAGTCAGTAGTCTTCCAGTTGCATTCTTTAAATGCCTTACTTAATTTCCCATATGCGCCGGTCCGTATGGGTCAATTGTATTGTGGTGTATTCTTATATAATCTCTATGATTTGTTGAAAAACCGATTGGATATAGAATACTACGTTAGAAATTTCATCTTTAAGGATTCTCAAATGATGTTTGATTTCTATTTGTATTTGTGGCAATGGTGTGAAAAATATATACCATCTCGGAAGCAAATCAAAGAACAAAGTCTCAATCCTCTTGTAAATAAAAAACTGCTTAAGAAAAAACGACAGTTGGCTAGAAAAAATGCTGCGATGAATAACGCTACTGTAGAAGATCCAAATGCCGATATGCTGAGTGGTGACGATCAGGCAGATGACGACTATGTGGATTTAAATAATAAATTTTGTACTGTTTTAAAAATAAGTTAGTCAAAGAACATTTTATTACTGCATATAAAATACGTATGTATGCGGAATTATAGTGAAACATTAAAACGTTTTATTAAATATTGATAATTTTTATTCGGAATTTTAAAACATATTTTCTTAAATGTATATTTCGATGATAACACAAATTATGTATATGCAGCGTTAGATGGATATTATTTTATACAAAGGAAACGCTCGTCAAAAAAAGCTTCACCAGAGGCGCAATATTTTTATATTTTTTCAGTAGAGTATGCTGCTAATCGTGATACACGAAAGAAACAGGTGTTCGCGTAGTGCTGTTTTCACAAGATTATTTATGAGTCGAGAACTATGTCTATTCAGCACTTATCGTTCTGTTTAAAGAGACACAAATGGCATTGGATCAGCCATAGCTTTATCAGTTGCAATAAAGTAGAACACGTAGGGAAACTGATGAAGGGGATGATCTGCGTACACCTGAAACTGACAATCTTGAATCTCTTGAATCGGAACAAAGTTAAAACATTTCTGAAGGACTTACATAAGTGATAACAACGCCTAGGGAAAACACTTGTGTGAGAGGGTTGAGGACGGTATGATGCCGATTAAAGTGAATTTGTATTTCTAGAAGCGGACTAATAGCATTGTTTTCTAACTCCAATTATATTATAAATTTTTTTATTTTAAATTCTTTATTTATTTTACTTGGGAACATAGGTCTTCAACAGGCATTTTTCGAAGTTTAACACTATTTTGAATTAATCATTTTTTTATAATTGAATATTATTGTGAATATAATTTCCACTATTCTTAAATTAAATCCCTTTGATAAGATACTACTGGGCGGTGGCAACTCTGTTGGCAACTCCATTTTAATTTTGACATTTGATTTGGCATTAGATCAAAGAGAAAAATCAACAATATTTAGTTCTTTGTTTTGCTATGCTAAGACGGAAATTTTCTAATCATTATAATTCCATAATAAAAACGATTTAAAACGCAAAAATAAGCCATCAAACTCAGGCCTTAGCACTGCCACATCAGTAAGCATTTGTGTAAAATCAAAGAGACTTGAAAAACTTAAAAAATATTAGAACTGAAGGCCTAAGTAGAAATAAGCAAAAAGTTAAATATAAAAAAAATAATAAATATTGTACGGATGGTAGTGGTAGTGGCGGAGGTGGTGTTAATGATGATGATGACATTGTCATAAACAACAAACGAAAAAGGTGAAGCAAATGGAAAAAGTAGTGAACGATTGAGAGAAGGAGAGCAATTGCTGTTATTGATAAGAAGTTAAGAGAACAAGTTGTTAAGGAAGAAAGAAACAACAAACAAACATACTGAAGGTAAACAAAATATTCATTGATGGATTGTTGTTTTTTTTTTAATTTTTCTTTTGTTACACTGGCATATTGAACGCGTGAAATGTGTTGTTCTTTTTTGTTATATTTTCAGTCGTTTGATTCATTAATTTAGGCCTTTCAACATACTATCGTGTAAAACAGCCACAGACAAAATTTTTGGAAGATTACAAGAATTCTGGTCCAGCTGTTTGTTGTTGGTATACAACAGTAACAGCAGCTATTGGGCTCTTGGTGTGATTATTTTACCATTGTTTGTTCTCATAATAATACACATAGTGGCTCATCAGCCTTGGCATCCCGAAGAACTCTATCGCCGTAGTCCCAGACTTTATTACCTGAGGTTACAGTGTATTGCCAATATTGATCAATTTATAGAGTTCTATACTAATGTTTCACGCAAAATGGACAGTGTGTTTGAAACATACTTAGGTCCGGACGGCGTCTTGGCAGGTGCCGTGGTGGGTGCTGTGGCCGGCGCTACCGGTGAGCCAGATGACATACCAAAGATAAATACCGCGGTATGGATTTTGGGTAAACGCTACAATGCAATACAGGAATTAGAGTTGATACGACGCGATGTCCAATCTCGATTATGGTGTACATACCGGCGTGGCTTTGTCCCTTTGGGTGAACCACAGCTGACCACCGACAAGGGTTGGGGTTGTATGTTGCGCTGTGGCCAAATGGTTTTGGCTCAGGCCCTTATCGACCTACATTTGGGTCGTGATTGGTTCTGGACACCTGAAACGAGAGACACAACCTACTTGAAGATAGTTAATCGTTTCGAAGACTCAAGAAAAAGTTATTTTTCAATACATCAAATTGCCTTAATGGGAGACTCGGAGGACAAGAAGGTTGGCCAATGGTTTGGCCCAAATACTGTGGCACAAGTGCTCAAGTAAGTATATGTATATTAATTTTAGAAAGCTATCATTATGCCTCCAAAAGACCATTTAGTTGATTGTCAAAGCGTTGCAGTAAATTTTTCTAATAAAATTCAATTGAGTTTTGCAACTCGTTAACTTTGGTAAGACTTTATAAGTAAGGTTAATGCGTTTTAGATCCATTAGAGGAAGGATTAAATGTATCTGCGATGCGCTTTGGTTAAAGGATAGTTTTAGACAAGACTATCTCTGAAATAGTGTCACTTTATAAATCTACTGGCAAACAAAAATATTGCAGTTCATATCGCATTCAGGAACAACTTTAAGATTACACGGGAATGACTGTTTAAACTGTTAAGATCAGATTAAGAAGATTCAGAATATTGTTTAAAAATATTGAGAAAACTTTAATCTGTAACTATACTGGCTAAAGAGATTCACAATGAAGTTCTATTTGATTTCTATTTCACGATACGAATGAGAAGTGCTTTATTAATATTCGTTATGTTTGTTCTGGTTTACTTTATAAACTAGTTTTATGTGGCATTTTGCCCTAAGCAGAACATTTAAATTTAATTTTAAGATTTAAGTTCCATATTTTATATGTCTAAGTAAATATGCCTCTTTAATGCATGGATTATTTCAATTTAATGCAGAAAACTAGTTCGTTATGATGATTGGTGCAGTTTAATGATTCATGTGGCTATGGACAATACTATCGTTATAGATGACATAAGTAAGTGTAGTGTTTATTTAAAAACGTAATTTATGTCGTGTTCTAATGTATTTAAAAATTTCAATTGAATTTTAGTTTCGCTTTGCCTCGAAAATCCCAAAAATGAAGAATCCTGGAAACCATTGTTACTTATATTACCATTACGTTTGGGATTGAGTGATATCAATCCGATTTATATACCTGCACTTAAGAAATGTTTTGAATTGGTGGGAAATTGCGGCATGATTGGTGGACGACCTAATCAAGCCCTATACTTTTTGGGTTATGTAGATGATGAGGTCTTATACTTGGATCCACATACTACACAAAGATCGGGAGGCGTGGGTCAGAAGACTTCACAAGATGAAATTGATTTCGATGAAACATTTCATCAAAAATATGCTGGTCGAATACAATTCACACAAATGGATCCCTCATTAGCAGTGGTGAGTTATAGAAAATATTCTGGGAATGTATTGTTCATTTATCCGTAATTGTATTACTTTTCCAGTGTTTCCTTTGTAAATCTCGTATGGCATTTGATATACTTTTGGAAAATCTTAAAAATCAAGTATTAACGGCCAGCACTCAACCATTGTTTGAGATAACAAAGACACGTTCGCCTGAATGGGTGTCTAGTATGACAGGTATTATGGCTCCTACTAATACCACATATCAATATCCTTCTATTCCTTTAAACGACTCCACCATCAGTATAGAAACAGATACAGATACTGATACTGATGCAATAGAAAACTGTTATAATTCTTATGAAGAAGTTGCCAGTGATTTAAATACTTCCTATATAACTTGTACAACTTCAACCGATGATTTAATAGACTGTAGTTCCGTACGAACTATAAGTTGTGGAGATACAGAAGGTTTTTCTTTTGTTTTTTTTTTGGTTTAGTTTTAGTCAATTCTAGTCTAGAAATTTATCTGAATGCAATTGGAAAACGTAATTAATTTGTTTCTTAATATTCTCCTTTTTATAGATTTTGAAAGTGTTAACCATACAACAGTTGAAAGCAAACGAAGAAATTGCTGTGATGATAACGAAGGTTCCGATGACGATTTTGAATTTATATCCTAGTTTAGAATTATTTTCCTTTTGCTATTACTTAAATAAGCTATTTTAATTTAATTATTTTTCTTTTTTTTTTTATTAAAATATTAACGCAACTATTTGTAAAAAAATCTGATTGAAACTGTTTCTCTATGATTTTCTCAATCTATGCTCTTTTTTTTATCGATTTCTTTTGTATGTTTTTGTAATTAGTTTTATTCAAAAAGAAGACCATTTCTTTAGACTCAATTTATTCGTTTTTATATAAAATATATAAATATAATAAAATAAAATAAAATAAAATGAGCTAAATTAATTCAAATAATAAACTGAAAATGTTTCCATTTCAACTCAACAACAACAGCTACAATACAATACAATACAATACAATTGTTATAATTTATAACTCCTTTATTTTAATATGTAAAATGGGGTTTGTAACTAATCACTTCTCTGTTGTATTATTTATAAACACTCTTTAAATAGTTTATGGTTTGTTATTAATTTGTCATTATAATTTGTAAACTCCTTGTAAAATGTTATCAATTTGTGACAAAGGTTAACAATTTATTTGCTTGCATTTATTAACTAACCCAACTTATTTCAGAATCTAAGAAACTTTAAAAGAATTGTTTCTTTTCGAGCATATTGATATTAAACATTTGAAATGCATTTAAATTTGAAACATGAATATGAATTTATTTATATAATTTTGTTATAAATATCGTATGTATGTATATATATATATAGACAAATTATCAAATATAGGAGTATATGTGATTATGAGAACTTACGTACGCATAAGTACCGGGTTATCCATTTCGTGGTTTCAAAAGTAAACGTAAATAAAACATTTTTTTCATGATATTTCTTTTTTATTGTAAAGTTTGAACGTTGACATTATGTGCGAAACACTACAACATTTAAATGACCTCCACGCGAAGTGTTGCAAGCATTGATTCTTTTGAGGTAATTTTCGACCACTTTTTGACACATATTGGGCGATATCTCAGCCATAACCTGACGAATGTTGGTTTTTAAGTGCTCAAGAGTTGAAGGCTTATCTGCATAAACACGGTCTTTCGCGTAGCCCCACAAAAAAGTCTAATGGTGTCAAATCGCATGATCTTGGTGGCCAGTTGATATCGCCACGACGAGAAATTACGCAATATTGCCATAAAGCCATATCCGCACGAGTTGTGTGGCATGTGGCACCGTCTTGTTGAAACCACATATTTTCCAAGTCGTATTCAATAGCAGGCAAAAAAAAGTCGGTTATCATATAACCATAACGCTCTGAACTGACGGTGACAGTCGCTCCATCATCGTTTTCGAAGAAGTAAGGTCCAATCACACCTTCGGACCAAAGAGCGCACCAAACAGTGGCTTTTTCTGGATGTAATGGCCTCTCTTCAATTACTTGAGGATTCTCAGAACCCCAAATACGACAATTTTGTTTATTAACATACCCACCGAGTGTGAAATGAGCTTCATCGCTGAAGAAAATTTTGTTCGAAAAATTGCCGTCCACCGCCTGTTGTTCAAGCACCCATTCCACGTATCTACGACGTTGTGAATGGTCAGCTGGCTTAATGTGTCAATAATGTGCCGTAAGACAGACCTAATTCCTGAGAACGACGAGGAATCGACACATTCGGGTTTTCGGCAACACTTTCACTTACAATAGCGATATTTTCAGCGGAACGAGCGAAACGATGATGCACAGGCCATTCAATATTTGTCACCACTCCAGTCTTTTCAAATTTCTTCACAATTTTCCAATTGCTTGCGTAGTTGGACGATTATGTAAACCATAATCTCCTCTTAAAGCACGATGCTGTGGCAGACTCACCATTTTTGTAGTAGGTTTTGATAATTTTTATGCGTTGTGTGATAGTTAAGCGATCCATTTTCGTCAATGTCAGACTTTCAACTGGAAAGAAAAAATTGGTTTCACAACTTAGTTTGACAGATGTCGAATTCCAGTTCCATACTTTTGAAACCACGAAATGGATAGCCCTTTATATATCCATGGCGACAATACTGACTATTGTTTGTTGTTCATTGAAGTTCTATTAATAAAACAGTTTTTGTTTGTAAATAATTGTAATCATTTGTTGTTGAAAACAATACTTTAAGCTTTGGCTTTAACTTTCACTACAAGATACATGTACATATTTGTACAAAATACAGACTTCATATAGAAAGAATGGTTGTTAATCCCATTGGTGAGGGCTTAGCAAGTCAACTTGATACCAATAGGCATGAGAACCTTGGTTGATCTCGTCTTCTTCAACCCAATAACCCTTCCTCAGTAAAATAATTACAATAAGCAATATTTCTATTCATTTGGTTTGGTATTTTGTAGGGTAATTTTGCATTCCTTAGTACCTTACTTATCTTGTTGATCTAATTTCCTTTAAAACTGGCCATACCTTGTTGCAATATTAGTACTACTAATAATAGCAATTATTGCAATAATTTAAATACATACCCAATTAATTAAATGTGTATGTAAATGCATGCTTATATTTACACTCGATAACATTCAATTAAAGTCTTGTAATTCTAACTAAAAAAACAAAAAAAAAATCTAAAAATTCTTATTAACTCCCATATCTTCCTTTTTGCTCTCATCTAAACGTTTTGGAAATAGTTAGGATATTGCAAAGGACCTTACAAACGTTTGACTGGATTGGATGCCATAAGTTTATTAAAAAGTCTCAAATACTAGCATCTATTATACATATATTTTAGCTACTATTCACTGCCTTTAACTAAAGTTCAAGCTCTGTATTTAGTTTTGTTTGTAAGCTGAGTAATTTTAAAACATTTGTCTGTTCTTGTTTTTGTACTGACTGTTTTAGTAGACCACACCTTAAAATTGTAAATAGACCTTGACTTTACTTTCATTTCATTTTGTTTAATAAACCATTAGACTTTCTGTTCTTAATAATTCTTAACAATTAATTTATGACGATTGCGAAAAAAGAAAAAATTCTTTGTTAATTTAATTTCGTGTTCTACCATCTAAAAACAAAATAAAACATTTTCAATTTTATTTCTATAATTTTGTTTTAACTAAAAAAAGTTGAATTTACTTTATCAAGTGAATTAATTCGACATCAGTAGTTTGATAATAAATCCCTTAATGAGATTTGAATACGGCAAACATACAAAACAAAAAAAATCGTTTAAACAAAACAATTATCCAGTAATTAATCAAGTTTATTTCTTGTCTTATTTATTAAATTAATTAAAAACCAAAAAATAATTGAAACTTAAACACTCCTTAAATGGTATCTTTAACACCTCACTAGACAATAACAACAACAACAACAACAACAGCAACAACATTTTTATAACACAATTAATTTGGTATTGCTTGCCGAAAATCTTTTTTAATTATTAATTCTTCAAACTGAAATCTAATTTCATGAAATAAAGGAACACATACATTTGGAAAGAACAAAAGAACACTTGTATTTATACTGGTTGTGTGATACTTTTGATCTTGAATATAAGCGGCGCCCTGATAATCAGTTTCTTTCTATTGCAACATAACACAATCAACGATAAAGCATACTCTCACACACACGTACATCCCAGGGTTTGGGTATGACCAGCACAAAAAAAAGTACCGCATGTTTAAGTTTTTCTCTTTTCATATATCGTTCTATAACAAGATCAAAGAGGAAGCAAAAAACCAAGAGAGATTTTAAAAATCAATTTCCAATTGTTGTTAAGTAATGAATTAAAATTTAAATTTTTATACACACATACTGTAAAGGGTCCGCAAAATAACTTTTTTTGAAAATGCTTTAAAAAACTACTGAATATTTTCTCAAATTTCTTGTCACAGAAAACCCGCACGCATACATTGGAAAGCCGACGCACACAACACGAGTCACTGTTTGGTGCGGATTTTGGTTCAGAGGCATAATTGGGCCATTTTTCTTCGAAAATGAGTAAGGAGTGGCCGTTACAGTCAATGGCGATCGTTATCGGGCCATGCTGAACGAATTTTTGTTCAAAAAAATTGAAGAGGAGGATATTGGCAACATTTGGTTTCAACAGGACGGCACTACGTGCCACACAGCCGAAGCTACTCTCGATGTTTTGCGCCCTGTTTTTGAAGATCGCATTATCAGCCGTAGATCTGATGTCGTTTGGCCACCTCGGAGCTGCCATTTGACACCGTTGGACTATTATTTGTGGAGTGCGGTCAAAGATAACTGTTACGCCGACAAGCCAGAGACAATTGACGCTTTAAAGGACAATATTCGTGAAGCTATTTGTGAAATACAGCTGCTCACAATCGGTAATGTTCTTAAAAATTGGACCGATCGTGTAGGCTATTGCATGGCCAGCCGAGGCAGCCATTTGAATGAAATTATTTTCCTTTATTAACCGGATGGATTGTACTTTCAAATAAAAAAATAAATTTGAGAAAATATTCAGTAGTTTTTTTTTTAAGTATTTTCGAAAAAAAGTTATTTGGCGGACCCTTTATATGATATATACATACATATGTGCACCAGATATCAGCAATGAATCGTTTTTTGCTACTCATAAGCACTCATGAAATTTTGAATATAAGTGAGTCAACAATATTGAAATTCAACTATGTACCCTAATTCATTCGTACTCACTACAATGTTGATTTATAAGTACAGGTTGGAATGAGTATGCGTGCAACATTGACATCGAACTCATACCATTCGAATTATGTGTGATTCATAAGCCTACTCAGTTAGATTTATAACTTTAGAAAAATACTTATAATACTTATAAATGATTCGAGTGACTCGAAACATTCATTAAAATTTACAGTCTTAGTTGCATTTGCAAAAAAAAAAGGAAAAGGCAGAGCATCAAACAGAGCAAACACTCAAACTTTTAGTGAGTACTTTAGTGTTCATACTCGAGTTTTATTTATTTTGTTCTTCTTGTATATGTTGAGTTATGAAGAGTCGAAATCAACAACATCATACGTGTTGTTAAGTATGGATATGATGAGCATTTTAAACTTTGAATATGAGTAGAGGTGCCATAATATTAAAATAAGTTTGAATGCGTTTGTGAAGTCGCCGTAGTCTAGTAGGTAGTGTGTTGGCTTATTAGACGTAAGGCCACGGTTCAAATCCCAGGTCAGACATCAAAACGAAAATATGAAAAAATATTTCTTCGGCGATTTCCTCTCAGCAGCTTTCTGGCAAAAACTCTGAGTGTGAAATAAAATTGCCATGAAAAGTTTCTCAAAAATCTGTCGTTCGGAGTCGACTTTAAACTGTAGGTCCCGCCACTCATGCAAAAAAATTATGTATTACTATATGCACGTACATATGTTTGAATGCGTTTGTAAGTATCCTGAAATTATGAGTTTGAATCGATTCTACGTATCTTTTTGAATACTCATTGCTGATCTCTAATGTACACACAATACAAATGTATTAATATTGCAACAATTAAATTCAATAAAAATTATTATTTGCCTCTAAGCCAACACCCTCAGTAACAGCAAAGTCAAGAACAACATGACACTGGTTTGTTAATTTTTAATTTTATTTTTAAGTTTAAAGTAGACCTGCTTTATAGGACAATGGTGTCTATTGTTTCATTTAAATATACTTATTTACACGTACACCCAATTAGACCGTTATAAAAATGATTAAATCAAGAGTAGTTTTATTATCTGTGTATATACATACATATATGCGACTATAAAGTGGTCAGCCATCATGTACTACTAATTATTGAAACTAATTGATGAAGAAAAAAAGAGAAATATTCTTAGGTTTTCTTATCATTTGGTATGACTATTAATAACTCTTGTGATTAATTGTGTAACACTATTAAAAATTTACTTTTATTAACAATAAAGTAAAGCATTTAAAAATGAATTAAGATGTTGATAACAATTTAAATTAAATTAACGAGCTATGGACGCCATAACGAAATGGCTGCCTTCAAAAATGTATCAATACAAAGTTTGTATGCAGTTCTACCACGGTATATAAACTATGTAGATATGCAAAGTAACCAAACAAGGCATCAACTATAAATCCGATGCCTGATTGTTTTTTTAATTGCGTTAAGAATACACATTGACTACGTTTTTAAAATAGAATACATTGTATATATTTTGTACAGCGGCATTATGAAACACTATACTTTGTTCGAACACAAAGCAACTAACATTTTGAAAGGCAGTCAATTTGTAACCAAATTGTTTATACGTTTCTTAGCTAAAGTAGGCTCTAAATGTTTTGTTTTTGATTCAGTTTCTAAATCAAGGCGAATTGAACTACTACTGCTAAGATAGGTACATTCATCGCAAAAAGTTGAAGTCAATTTAAATTATAACAAACATTTTTTTTATTTACTATACACTGGAGACAAATGACAATGACTTTAACAATTACGGAGTTGAGGAATTTGTGAAGCCACTACCAACTACTACTTCTGAAATAAAGAAAGACGGAATGTTGCTGGCTCTCCTCTAAGGATTTGAATAAAACAAATGATTCAAATTAAAGAAAAAAAGAAACATTTTTATTTATTGGCCCAACTATTTAACAAATTATTTGAGAGACAGAAATCTTACGTTTGAGAACACAAAGAAAATTCTAATAAAAGGGCTATGAATTTGAAAAATCATGGCTTAAAGATCACATTTCAAATTCTCGAAAACGAGCACTCTTTAAAGACTGTAAATGCTATAAGTAGCATAGAATCAGAGGTCTGAGAAGCGAGAAGCTAGGTCGTTACAACCTTCCAGTCAAGATTACGACCTAGCTTCACAGAAGACATATTTTTTTTATATTTTCGATTTTAAATTCGCCCTGTTCTAAATAATTGTAAAACTTTATTGAAGTTTTTATAATCTATAAATTGTGTTTAAAAATAATAAAAAATTGGTCTTCAGAAATATTATTAGTAAGTATTAATCGAATAAAGAAATAAAAATGTAATAAAAAAGAATAAAAACAATTAAAATTTAGAAAAAAAATAAAAATAAAAATAAAAAAGAAATAAAGAAATAACCGCCAATTACGATTTGAAATCAATAATAATAGTTATCCATAAAAATAACTGCATTTTTTTTAAATATTTTCATAAATGTTGGACTATAAATTAATAACAAATAAAATAGCAAAAAAATAAAATAAAATTAACAGAAATAAAATGTTATTTGTCATTATCAACGGCACGTTTAATTATTGTCTATGTATCTATTATATTGTCTATGTATGTAATGGGTGATTTTTTTAAGAGCTATAGGAAAATTTTTCCAAAAAAAACACATAAAATTCAGAAAAATGCTTGAAATCTTTATTTGAATCGATAGTCCGGTCCATATAATTTAATGTTTGAAGATTATTTCATGCAAATGTTGACCGCGACTGCGCCTTAAATGGTCCATCCGCTTAGTCCAATTTTGGCATACTCTTTCCAACATTTCGGCCGGTATCTCACGAATAAATGCTTCAATGTTGTCTTCCAATGCGTAAATTGAAGCGGGATTGTCTGTATAGACATGAGCTTTAACATAGCCCCACAAAAACAAGAGTTTAAAGGCGTTAAATCGCACGATCTAGGCGGCCAATTGACCGGTCCCGAACGTGAAATAAAATGTTCAACGAACTCGCCTCTCAATAAGTCCAGTTGTACGCGTGCTGTGTGGCATGTGGCACCGTCTTGTTGAAACCACATGTCATGCAAGTCAAGCTCTTGCATTTTGGGCAAAAAAAATGTTGGATATCATCTCACGGTAGCGCACACCATTCACAGTTACGTTACGATTCGCAGCATCTTTGAAGAAGTACGGTCCAATGATGCCACCAGCCCATAAACCGCACCATACTGTGACTTTTTCTGGATGCATTGGTAGGTTTTGCAATGCTTCTTTCTGGCTGATCTTCACTCCAAAATCGACAATTCTGATTATATACGTATCCATTGAGCCAGAAATGAGCTTCGTCGCTGAACACAATTTTTCGATAAAGAAGTGGATCTTCGGCCAACTTTCCAAGTGCCCATTCACCAAAAATTCTGCGTTGCGGTAGGTCGTTCGGCTTCAATTCTTGCACCAGCTGTATTTCGAAAGGCTTCACACCTAAATCCTTCCGCAAAATTTTTCACGTTGTTGAGTAACAGAGGCCCAATTGCTGCGAACGGCAACGAATCGATAATTGATGGTCATCATTAACATTGGCCGATACAGCTGCGATATTTTCTTCAGTTCGCAATCTACGTAAGCGTGTTGGTGGTTTAATGTCCAAAAATGTAAATTTGGTGCGAAATTTATTCACAATAGCCCGAATAGCCGATTCAGTGGGTCGATTAAACTGACCATAAAATGGAAGAAGCGCGCGATGAACTTTCTTAACATAACAGACCACGCATTTTGTTAATAAAATTTAATAATTTGCAAGCGTTGTTCGTTTGTAAGACGATTCGTGGTTAAATTTTAGACCAAACTGAAGATGTTTGACAGTGAAACAAAACACGAAACGTGCGTGAGCTGTTTAAACCAGTGTTGCCAAAAAAGATAATAGCTAAGAAATCACCCTTTATCTATTTATCTATTATAATTTAATTGTGCACATGTGCTCTTATTATTGTTCTGTTATGCTAGTGCATTACCAATATGGAAAGTGCAATAAAATATTTTTACAATTCACTTCAATTATTAAATTGTTTTGGTTTTGTTTTGTTTTGTTTGGACGACAATTATTTGGCAACATTGACATTCGAATTTTTTTCAACAGTTAGGCCAAGGTGGGGTCAAAGATGCTTGAATCCAATCAAGATCGTTGTAAAATAAATAAATGTCGACCTAAACAGATTTAGAAAAATATAAAACAAAAATTTGTTCGTTTGTTTTTTAAAATAATTCCACAAAACTTCCTCTACATAGGAATTGTTATGCAGAGTGCTGAATTTCTTATCCTTTATCTTGGAATATACTATACAATACAATTAATAAAACGAATGTATGCAAGTACACAAACAGTGATGTGAAAAATAATAAGGACAGTGCCCATATCATGATGCTACCACCACCCTGTTTTACCGTCTTTAAATTATATTTTGGATTGAATTCTTGATGGATAGGTCTCCTTAAATGGTTAGATGTCCAAAATATAATTTAAAGACGGTAAAACAGGGTGGTGGTAGCATCATGGTATGGATGTCATTCTCTTATTATGGTGTGAGTCCCCTATATCGTATCCAGAATGTAATGAAATCGGCTGATTATACCGAGATTTTGAAAAATACAATGCTGACGTATGCCTAAGAAAATATACCACTCATCTTCCAGCAGGATAATGAAACAAAGCATACAGCAAAGTACACAAAGAAGTGGTTCAAGGACAAAAAAATTTATGTTTTAGAATGGCCAGCACAGTCGCCTGATTTGAACCCAATAGAAAATTTGTGGAACAAAGTTAAAAGGGCAATCAGGGGAAAGTGTCCAACAAATTGCGACGAGCTTTGGAATGTTATACAGGATGCTTGGAACTCAATACCGCTGTATATTTGGCAAAATTTGATCAACTCAATGCGGATCAAAGGATCCGCAACAAAGTACTACTGTGGCTACTAAGGCTTCATGCAACAATATTCAGTATAAATATCTATTTAGTTTTACTTAGGTTAGTTATAGCTTTAAGATTACATGAAGTGTCCTTATTTTTTTTTCACATCTTAAACTACACGTGTACATTCATACAAAATCACAAAAAACTCAAAATATATTATAGGAATAGCAAAGATTTTGTTTTTAATCTTTTTTCTACCGTTTAAGAAATAATAAGTCGTTTAAACAAAAAAAAATTTTCGAGTTTTTATTCGGTTTTAAATATAATGTAAGTTTGGCTGGGTACTGTCCTTATTATTTTTCACATCACTGCATGTACATACATACAAATGTACATGACATTACATTATTTTTATTACAATTTTGTCTCTTGAAATTTGTAATCTTTTAAGCATAAACATTTAAAGTATTTTACATGAGGTTTGAATATATTTTTCATTGTTATTTTACAAGTAGAGTTGAATTGTTTGTTTGTTTGTTTTCTTCTCTTACTTAAGAAAACCACTTCAGTTTATTTTCATACTTAATAAAATTAAATATGAATTGTATAGCCATTAAATTATTGAAGAGGTCTTTAAAACCTGGCATCTCTATCATTAAGCTCACAGTGACCCAATTCCTTACCAGCAATTATTAACCCTTTGCACTCGGCTGTCCCCTCTGTGGGGACAACGTAAGTCTAGCATATCATATCGGTTGTCTCCTTTGAAGGGACATGATAGTTTGTTAGCGATTACGGACAATGAAATTATTCCACCAGAATTTTTTAAGAAACACGTATTTTCCTGTAGTTTACTGTTAAAATGGCACAAAAAAATTTATCGAAATGTGATGAACTTAGCAAGATGCATGATAAATAAATCAACCGTTCTACACGTCGAAAAGGAACGTACGTAGTGCGTTCATGATGGACTGTACACTTCTCTGATCCGTTGAGTAAATTGTAGATATAGTGAATTAGGCGTCCAAAGCTTCAAGGGTGTGGCTCAATGAAGTAGGAAATTTGATACGATAATAAAGAAATCCGATAATCGAGAGAAGAAATATACAAGATCTCAATTCGTACTGAAGCGTCGAAAAGAAAAAATTTTTAATTTTTTTTGTAAATATGTGTTCTTCAATGTCCATAAATTCATATAAAATAAATTTCATTACAATTCCTTACTTGGTTCTAAAATTATACTGTATAATATCATGTTTCAAGGATGTACGTTTTCGTTAAAAAATGGCGTTGAGTTGCTGGTAGGTAACGTCCGAAACGGTGCCGAGTGCAAAGGGTTAAATACCTAGTCAAGTTTTGACAAGTAGATCGTGTGTTTATCAGTGTACAAATGTCAAAAATATAAAAAATAACCAGAAACAACAAAATCATAATGTAATTAAATTCTCGGAATTATTGAGACTTTTTATAGTTAAAATAAACGAATTCTTATACTCTTCTAGTTGATTGGTTATATCACAGTCATTTGCAGTACAGGCACGTGCATTTGAACATATATGAAGTTTGTGTCTTAAGTCTTTTGTTTAAATATTTATTAAGCCAATCATGAAAAACAATGCCGTGGCAGTCTTTTCGCTTTTCCCATTCCTCGTATTATTCTTACAAATTTCCTATTAAATTTCTGGCTTTTCCTTTTAATTGGCCATTACAACCCTTCAGTCAGGATTACAACCTGGCTTCGCACAACACTTATCTTGTGTGCGTTAGTTTTTGTAGACGAGTGGCGAGACCTACAATTTAAAGTCGACTCCGAACGACAAATTTTTGAGAAACTTTTCCATGGCAATTTTTAAATACTCTCAGAGTCTTTGCCAGAAATCTGCTGAGAGGAAATCGCCGAAGAAATATTTTTTTTTGATATTTCGTTTTGATGTCTGACCTGGGATACGATGCCGGGCTTTTACGTCTAATAAGCCAACATACTACCTACTAGATTACGGCGACTTCAATATGAATATGAATACCGTCAAAGGCAAATATTTTGCAAATCTTCCCCGATAAACGCCAAAGCGATTTCAAAATCGGTAACAATATGATCCTAATACTGTAATATTCATGAATTTATATACAATTTTAGATTCGTCAATTTCAGTCAGGTAACTTTTTATATTTGGCTTGAATTAGAATTGAATTTCCAACATTTCAATTGAACAAAGGGTCCGCCAAATAACTTTTTTTTTGAAAATCCTTTAAAAAAAAACTACTGAATATTTTCTCAAATTTCTTTTTTTATTTGAAAGTACAATCAATCCGGTTAATAATGGAAAATAATTTCATTCAAATGGCTGCCTCGGTTGGCCATGCAGTAGTCTACACGATCGGTCTAATTTTTAAGCGCATTATCGATTGTGTGCAGCTGTATTTCACTAATGGCTTCACGAATATTGTCCTTTAAAGAGTCAATTGTCCCTGGCTTGTCGGCGTAACACTTATCTTTGACGGCACCCCACAAATAATAGTCCAACGGTGTCAAATCGCAGCTCCGAGGCGGCCAAACGACATCAGCTCTGCGGCTGATAATGCGATCTTCAAAAACAGTGCGCAAAACATCGAGTGTAGCTTCGGCTGTGTGGCACGCAGCGCCGTCCTGTTGAAACCAAATGTTGCCAATATCCTCCTCTTCAATTTTTATGAACAAAAATTCGTTCAACATGGCCCGGTAACGATCGCCATTGACTGTAACGGCCATTCTTTGCTCATTTTCGAAGAAAAATGGCCCAATTATGCCTCTGGACCAAAATCCGCACCAAACAGTGACTCAATTTGGGTGCGTCGGCTTTTCAATGTATGCGTGCTGGTTTTCTGTGCCCCAAATGCGACAATTTTGCTTGTTTACACACCCGCCAAGATCAAAATGAGCTTCATCTGAAAAGATGATTTTTTTTTGCCAAAATCGGCATCTTCTGGTGTAGGCTACTGCATGGCCACCCGAGGCAGCCATTTGAATGAAATTATTTTCCATTATGAACCGGAAGGATTGTACTTTCAAACAAAAAAAAAAAAGAAATTTGAGAAAATATTCAGTAGTTTTTTCTTTTAAAGCATTTTCAAAAAAAAAAAAGTTATTTGGTGGACGCTTTACTTAACTCTCTTACAGCTAGTAATTGTTCCGATATCTGTTTATTGCCTTTATATTCTATGAAATGTTTTTCTCCTAAAAACAAAAGAGAAAAAAACAGCCAAAATCAAGGCTAGTATGATTCATTATCTTCATTATTCCGAAGTTTGTTGTGAAGTTTTACGTATCGTATCGTACCTTTAATTTCATTTCATAATAATTCTCTCTTAGAATTTACATTTAAAAAACGAATCGAATAAATATTCATTCATTCTGTATTGCTTTTGTCCCTGAAACATTATATTTTTTTTCCTTTTTTGCTTATAAATATAGGAACTAAAATACTTAATAATTTTGCATGTCTTGTTCTTTATTTCTTTGATTTATATGTACGTACGTATTACACAAGTAATTAATATCAGTTTGCGCATGAAACCTCTTTAATAATTTATAAGCTTCCTGTCACATTCACATCAATCTCAATTCGTTCCTATACTTCCCAATTCCATACATCCACTTCGATTTTAGATTCCATTGTATAACTTTTTTTCTTGTTTTTGTTTTTTTCTTTTCTTGTTTCAACCATGAAATCGAAAATACGATAGAATTTTATGGTTTTTTGATTAACTGAAATACAATTTAATACAAACAGCAACCAACACCCACATAAATTTGTATTTTGTTTTTTGTTTTTGTTTTTGTTTTTTATTGATTTTTTATGACATTTCAAGAAGTCAACTACTACTCCTAAAATACTCGTACATTCACCGCAAGAAGTTGAAGTCAATTTAAATTATAACAAAAATTTTTTTATTTACTGTACTGGAGACAAATAAATGACAATGACTTTAAGAATTACGGTGTTGAGGGATTTGTGAAGCCACTACACTACTTTTGAAATAAAGAAAGACGGAATGTTGCTGGCTCTCCTCTAAGGATTTGAACAAAACAAATGATTCGAATTAAAGAAAGAAAAAAGAAACATTTTTATTTATTGGCCCAACTATTTAACAAATTATTTGAGAAACAGAAATCTTACGTTTAAAAACACAAAGAAAATTCTAATAAAAGGGCCATGAATTTGAAAAATCACAGTTTAAAGAAGACGTTTCAAATTCTCGAAATCGAGCACTCTTTAAAGACTGTAAGTGCTATAAAATGCATAGCATCAGAGGTGTGAGAAGCGAGAAGCTAGGTCGTTACAACGTTTCAGTTAGAATTACGCCCAAGTTTCTCACACCATTTATGTTGTATGCGTCAATTTTATACATGAGTAGCGGGACCTACAGTTTAAAGTCGCCTCCGAACGACAGATTTTTAAGAAACTTTTCATGGCAATTTTTATTATACTCTCAGAGTTTTTCTCCGTAATCTGCTGAGTGGATAGGTTAGGTCGAAGTGGTAGCTCTGATATCAAAGAGCTCACTTGAGCACGTATAGCGGCCCGTTGTAATGCCACGAGTGAACGAAGTCTCTGTACTGATCAAGTTCCACCAAAATCAGGGAAGAGAGGTAAGTTGGTCAGCGCAGGGGCTGCACATCAAAGCATGACTACCCCACACTGGAAAACCAGCCAGAAAGTTTGATGAACGAAGCTATATCCTTACCACCAATAGATGGTAGCTCCGCCAAGCTGACAAGAAATGTAGAGCCAAACAACCTATATGTATCTGCACCTCGCAAGCGATGGGCACTGACAATGAAAGTGGATAACAGTCTCCTCTTCCTCAGCGGATCTGCATCCACGGCAGAAGTCGTTAAATGGGAGCCGCATCCTTTCCGCGTGTCTACCCATAACACAGTGACCTGTAAGCATGGCCACTGTGATTGAGATGATGCCACGATCAAGTCCAAGTAACTGGTTGATACGCCTTCTATCCATCAGGGGCCAGGTGAGTCTAGTGGTGGAGCAGGAGTCCTCATTGGCCCAGGATAGGGAAGTCGCCGAAGAAATATTTTTTTTATATTTTCTGTTTTGATAGCTGACCTGGGTTTTAAACCATGGCCTTACATCTAATAAGCCAACAGACTATCTATTAGACTACGGCGACTTCAATCAGAGGTGTTTTGACTATAATTAATTTAGTTTTACACGTTTCTGCTGATATATTCTTCCTTTCCTACTTCCTCTCCTTTTCTCTATCTCTTCTATTATCCCCTCTCCTATAGGATGTTGTACAATAAGTCAACTTGACCTCAGATAACTATGCTTGTCTCAATGGCAAGTACACGTCCTCTAACCTAAACTTAAACCTTCTGTTGCTATAACAACTCTGTAGAACTCTAGTTTTTTTTTAACAATTCTTTGCACATTTAATGCAAGAGTTATTATTTTGTTCTAATTTTGATCAATTTGTGAAAGTCGCCGTAGTCTAGTAGGTAGTGTGTTGGCTTATTAGGCGTAAGACCACTGTTCAAACCCCAGGTCAGACATCAAAACAGAAAATATGAAAAAATATTTCTTCGGCGACTTCCTCTCAGCAGATTTCTGGCAAAAACTGGGAGAGTAAAATCAAGTTGCCATGAAAAGTTTCTGAAAAATCTGTCATTCTGAGTCCACTTTAAACTTTAGGTCCCGCCACTCATGTATAAAATTAACATACACAACATAAGCGGTGTGAGAGCCTAGATCGTAATCCTGACTGAGGGGTTGTAATGACCAATTACGTTATGTCTGTATGTATGAAAGAAAGCCTATTTATTGTACGCTTAATTTTTATTATACATAATATTTGTTAGTGGAACATATCTTATAAAAGCTCCACAATGTCAATAAATTGTCCTGTTTAAGCCAATTACTGGTTTATACTGCCTTTCGAGATCAATTTCCAAATTCGTGACAATTCATATACACGATGACTTGGCCTGCCTTCTAAAATGTTAGTTGCTTTGTGTTTGAACAAAGTATAGTGTTTCATAATGCCGCTGTACAAAATATATACAATGTACTCCAGTTCAAAATGTCGTCAATGTGTATTTTTAACGCAGTCAAAAAGCAATCGGGCATCGGATTTATAGTTGATGCATTGTTTGGTTACTTTGCATATCTACATAGTTTATATACAGTAGTAGAACTGCATACAAACTTTGTATTGATACATTTTGGAAGGCAGCCTTGATGTCAGGCTTAATTAGTGAAATCTCGTCCTTTTTATGCCACAAGAATAACTCTCATGACTCATGTCATTGAAGAAAACAAGAAACTGGCAAAACCCATTTTTTGAAAAGCTTAAAATTTGAGAGGAGCTTTAGTCGATGCGTGCCAACATTAACTTTATCAACATGTTCAAACAATAATATGCCAAATTATTAACAAAGTGGCTTACTTGTGTATCTGCATACATACATATTGTATGTTGTTTAGAGCATTCAATATTAACGACACGATTTGTGTCTGTCATTATGTCAAATTAAATTCCTCCTTTAAAAGTGTAAAATGTCTTGTAATGCGATTTAACATGTTAGAAATAGAATAAAAAAAAATCAAAAATTTTGATATTTAAACACAAAATTTCATGTGACTCCATGAGTCGTTTACAATTCGTAAAAGACCAACCGCTTAGCGTTTAATATTAAAATTTTTTTGTTTTATTGTTATTGTAGGATTTTATTTTAATTTTTTGTTTTTCTTTTGAAAGTCGTATGCCTACTTTGACGTCTATATTTGACAGTTGAAAACAGAAAAAAGAAAAAAAAATTAAAAATTTTATGCAGATTTCAGCCAACATTTACTACAACAACGCAACAACAGTATGAACAATGAATATTAAATACAAGTTGTTAAGGCAATGAGTCATTTAATTAAAGCCCTGCTTGGATTTTTATTGGGTTTCCAAGTCATTGTCATAAATAGATCAGTTAAAGGTTTTCGTTTTTTTTTTGTTTTTTTTTTGTTACAAGTGATGGCGGTGGTCATTACAGTGTAGGGTTGTTGGCGTATATTGTTATATTGTTGTTGTTGTTATTATTGTTTTAATATTTATTTATTTAAATAGTTTTAGTTTAAATTAATTTCATTGAGAGCATATTATTTGCATTGAAATTGTTGGTGTGGTTATTATTAAAATCCGTCTAATCAAACATGTGCATATATTTTATGACATACAATTTGTTGTTGGGTGCATTAAGAACACGCGTTTAATGTTGCCATAAATTCTATGAACAAACATTTATTATACAAGTTAATTTAATTAATTTGTTTTGATATTGTTTTATCATTAAACTATATTGCAATATGGAAACAATCTAATAAAGAACACCAGCCTCACAACAATTATTATTGATTTCAATTAAAATCAAAGAGAATAAATTGAAATTAAAATCAAATATTACAAATCATAACACTATGCGACAAAATAAAAAAAAAATTAAATACACCCAGCTAATGACATAGCGTAAGTTGTGAGTTTTGTTGAGTAGAATTCAAAACTATTTTTTTTTTTATACTTCTTGAACCCTCCTGAACTGTTTTTTTTAGACTTTACGCACAAATTTATTGATTACACAAGCGTTTCTACACCGATGTCCAAGAATTAAATCTTATTAGAAAGGAAATGGATGGGCCTTTAAAACGATATACATACATATATTATTTGACTTAATATGCTATGAGGTTTGATGAGGTAAACTTGACAAATGCGAATTTTTTTCATATTTTTCAAGTTTGTCCGTTCATAGTAGCAAACTTTAATTAAAAAATATAAAATAAGTGATAATATTCTCAAAGTGCATTATCTTGTGCACAGATTGACATTTCGTTTGATCAAATCGGACAAAAAATACCGTAGTTATTATTTAAAGAGTTATATTTTTCATATACGAGTATATATTTTTTTCAAATGAATTTTTAGTTCAAAAATATTCAGAATTTTTGATAGATCTTGATAATTTATCGTTTGTGCGCCCACTAGAAGTTGGCCAATGTTTGCGCAAAGAGAAATAATAATATTTGCAAGAAAACACAAATATTAGCCAACTTCTGGTAGTCATCCAAACTTGAAATTGACACATTTTACGGTAAACAATCGAGGTCCATCAAAACTTTTAAAAATTTTTGAACTGAAAGTTCATTTGATAAAATGACGTATATAAAAAATATACATAAGACGATTGTTATACTATTTAAAATATAACTACGCTAATTTTTGACCGATTTGATCAAACAATATGTCAATCTCTTCAGAAGATAATACACTTGCAGAATCTCATCACTTATTTTATAATTTTTAATTAAATTTTGCAATTAAGAATGGCCAAACTTGAAAAAACTAGAAAAAAATTATATTTTCCAAGTTTACCCTATCAAAACTTATAACATATAAGTTTGAACAAAATATTTATGTATACCATTCATATATACCATTCTTATCAATCCCCTTTTCAGGAAACTTTGGATTTTAAAAATAGGTTGAAAAAAATTTGTGTAGTCAATAATTTTGCGTGAAAAGATCAAAAATAACGTTTTCGACAAATAAAACGATTTTGGAGGCTTAGGTTAGGTTAGGTTAGAGGACGTGTACTTGCCAATTAAGACAAGTAATGTATCCGCAGGTCGAATTGACCCATTGTACAACGTCCTAGTTTCTCACACCTCTTACGTTGTGTGTGTTAATTTTACACATGAGTGGTGGGACCTACAGTTTAAAGACGACTCCGAACGACAAATTTTTGAGAAACTTTTTCATGGCAATTTTATTTACTCTCAGAGATTTTGCCAGAAATCTGCTGAGAGAAAGTCGCCGAAGAAATATTTTTGTATTTTGTCTTGATGTCTGGCCTGGGGCTCGAACCCTGGCTTTTACGTCTAATAAGCCAACACACTATCTACTAGACTACGGCGACTTCAAAAGGGAGGCTTCGAGAAATAAAAAAAAAAATATTTTTGAGTTCTTCTCAACAAAACTCACAACCTACACTATGTCATTAGCTGGGTGTATTTTGTATTTATGGTCAAATACAAACATGTGTATTAGAATCCTTTTTGGCAATTTGCTATGCTTAATTAAACGTAACAGCAAAAGAATTTATTTAAGAAATTGAAGGTGAATGGCCATAAAATTTTTAATACAAGTTTGCTGTTTAAGTCTTTTGTTTTTATTGTTCTATTCTTATTACAAATATCTTATATTCATTTATTGCAACGCCCTCAATGTTAGATAATAAAATTATTTAAATGTAACAAAACCTAAATATAGAATACTTTTGCTACAATTTGTTCATGAATATTGTATACAGATAAGGCTACCTACCTACCTACCACCACATTGCCATTGACCACCTCTGGCTACAAATCAGCAACAACAATCAGCCACACAATTGGGGAATTTCATACCGGACCTTTGAAAACACAATGCTCGGGTAGTACAGTGCATTGATATTCAATACTTGAGACAAATTTCCAAACCGTTTAAGAAACTTTATAACAAATGATTCTTTTTTCATTCCTATAACAGGTACAGAGAAGTATATTTTTTTCCTTGTTTTTTTTTCTACTGTAGTTGTTGTACTCTTTAGCACACATTAACACCAGGCCAGCAGCACCAGCACAAGTTGAGCGAGCCATTTAATTTAATTAAATTTCCATTTGAGTTTGAGAAAACAAAAAACAAAAAAAAAAACTTTTTTCCATTTGTTTTGCGATCTCATTTAGAAAGACAAATAAATGGTATTTATTTTAATATTGTTTTAGTTTTCCATGCAATGCAATTGAATTCAATAAATTAGTTTTTATGCAAATGCAAAAAGACATTCTCGAAGACATTTCTTAAGATAAACACGTTTCAATTGATACTCAATAAATTAACTGAAAAACGTTTTGCAGAATTGAATTGAATTTATGGTGGGATAATCGCAGTGGCATGTTTATCGGGAAATCTAAATATAGAACAAGTGTTTTTGCCTATTACCCGTACCCATAACGGTGTACAATTTTTCTGCAAACTCTTGCAGTTTTCCTTTAGTTGAAGTCGAGCCGAGCCAAGCCGAGCCTATTTCTCCATCTGTCCGGTTTATGTTGTGTGATCGTCATTATTTTACACTTGTCTTACAAACAATTAACGTGTGTTTGATATTTAAAAATATTAATAATTTTATTAAATCCGCATTACGAATTAAAATGTTACAATTAAGGTACAATCCTAAAACAGGTTCATGCAACAGGTGGCACGTGCGATTTTCTCCACTTGCAAATTTTGTTTTCCTGTGTAATAGAGCCTTGGTTGGAAGGGAGAACACAAAATTAACTTTTGTTTTGTTTTTCGTTTTAAGGGATTGCAAGTTTAAATTTAATCTCTTAGACTAGCTGCCCAGACAATAGACAATCTCTGTAGCAGACTTTATTAATGCTTATGTTTGTTTATTTTTTTTTTGTTTTGTTTCAATTACACAACTAAGTTCACTTAATTAAACCTTGTAAAGATTGATTTAAATAATTTTAAAACATGCTAAAAGTCAAGGGTTAAAAATTGCCTTAAAGTACGTCCATATAGATGTAATAACGGATGTATTAGAAAAATGAGATGATAGTAAAAATTACTCTAGGCTTACAGAATCTAAAAGAACCTTTTAGAAGAAGATGTGTATCAAAGTTATAATGCCTTCAATACACAGTTATAATGTCTTACTTATAGGTATCCTTGTCCTAATCGCTAAATTTTTTTTAGAGAAATGTAAACGAAAGTTGACGGGAATTGATCGTAGGCAGCTGTAGCTGATTTAGTTTCTGATCCCGACCACCTACTAAGCTTTGAGTGCTGATGTAACATAATTTTCTCTAAAGCTTTTATAGTCGCCTTAGTCTAGTAGGTAGTGTGTTGGCTTCTTAGACGTAAAGCCAGGTTTCAAACCCCAGGTCAGACATTAAGACGAAAAATATGAAAAAAAATATTTATTCGGCAACTTCCTCTCAGCAGATTATTGGCAAAAACTATGTAAGCTGTAAGTTCCATCGCAAATGTTGCAAGTCCCATCGCAAATGTTGCAAGTCCCATCGCAAATGTTGCAAGTCCCATCGCAAATGTTGCAAGTACCATGTGCAAATGTTGCAAGTACCATCATGTGCAAATGTTGCAAGTACCATCTGGTGCAAATGTTGCAAGTACCATCATGTGCAAATGTTGCAAGTACCATCATGTGCAAATGTTGCAAGTACCATCTGGTGCAAACGTTGCAAGTACCATCATGTGCAAATGTTGCAAGTACCATCTGGTGCAAATGTTGCAAGTACCATCTGGTGCAAATGTTGCAAGTACCATCTGGTGCAAATGTTGCAAGTACCATCTGGTGCAAATGTTGCAAGTACCATCTGGTGCAAATGCTGCAAGTACCATCGCAAATGTTGCAACTAAGTCCCATCGCAAATGTTGCAACTAAGTCCCATCGCAAATGTTGCAACTAAGTCGCATCGCAAATGTTGCAACTAAGTCCCATCGCAAATGTTCCAACTAAGTCCCATCGCAAATGATGCAACTAAGTCCCATCGCAGATGTTGCAACTAAGTCCCATCGCAAATGATGCAACTAAGTCGCATCGCAAATGTTGCAACTAAGTCCCATCGCAAATGTTGCCAATGTGTTCCATCGCAAATGTTGCAACTAAGTTCCATCGCAAATGTTGCAACTATGTTCCATCGCAAATGTTGCAACTATGTTCCATCGCAAATGTTGCAACTATGTTCCATCGCAAATGTTGCAACTATGTTCCATCGCAAATGTTGCAACTATGTTCCATCGCAAATGTTGCAACTATGTTCCATCGCAAATGTTGCAACTATGTTCCATCGCAAATGTTGCAACTATGTACCATCGCAAATGTTGCAACTATGTTCCATCGCAAATGTTGCAACTATGTTCCATCGCAAATGTTGCAACTATGTTCCATCGCAAATGTTGCAACTAAGTTCCATCGCAAATGTTGCAACTAAGTTCCATCGCAAATGTTGCAACTATGTTCCATCGCAAATGTTGCAAATAAGTTCCATCGCAAATGTTGCGATTGCCGAACGGGACTACAATTGTGGGCTTTGCAGATGACATAGCCATAGTCTTGGTAGCTAAGACGGTAAGGGAAATAGAGGAGAAAACGAACACAGCGATCCGAAAGGTTGGAGCATGGCTGGATGAAGCAGGTTTGAAACTTGCTGCGCATAAAACGGAGGCCGTCTTGATAAGCAGCCGGAAGATAGTGGAGAAGATGGAAGTGACCGTTGGAGGCACAAGGATCGAATCGAAGAGGGCGATAAAATACCTGGGAGTGATTATCGACGAGCACGTGAAATACATCGGCGAAAAAGCATCTGTAACACAGGGAGCACTGGCGAGGATGATGCCAAATATTGGAGGACCAGGTCCATTCAAAAGGAGGATAATTTCGGCGGTAATAACGTCGATAATGCTGTATGCTTGCCCAATATGGTCGGAGGCACTCTCCGTGGGGACGACAAGGAGGATACTGTCCTCGGTGTATCGTCTAAGCGCGATTAGACGGATAAGTGGCTTCAGGACAGTGTCTGATGAAGCGGTATTGGTGTTGTTCGCCGTCTCGAGCACCCGGGACGAATAGCAGCTATAAAAGCGGAGTAACGAAGGACTTCCATGCACAAATGGCAGTCACGATGGGAAAGCAGTTTAAAGGGAAGATGGACATTTCGCCTTATCCCTGATGTAACCCTTTGGATGAATAACAAACATTGCGAGCTGAACTACTACGTGACTCAGTTCCTAACTGGTCATGGGTGCTTCAGGAAGTACCTGCACATATTTGGTCATGACACCTCCCCTATATGCCCAAAATGTGTAGATGAGGAGGAAGAAGCGGAGCATATTCTAATATGCTGTCCCAGATTTAGATGGCCCGGGGAAATGAGTTTAGGACCAAACCGGCTAATGGAAGAGCTGTTGAATCGTATGGAGTCAATATAGCCAGAGAATGGCTGAAGTTTTGATAGTACTCCGAAGACTGGAGGAACAGAGGCGAAATTTGAATTAACGAGATAAAGCTTTCAAGCTAACCAGCTCTCCGCGAAGTAATACCTTACGGCAGTCCCGCGGTGAGAGAGTGGTTGAAGGGTGTAGGGGGTGGGTTTAGTACGTAGTGATGGTGAATCGTGCACTCTTTTGTTGGAACAAAAGTGTCTTTCGAAGATTCCCACCTGCGGCTCAAGACAAAAAATACCATTCGAGATATGTTTCTTCTTCTTCTTCTTATTCTTCTTATTCTTCTTATTCTTCTTATTCTTCTTATTCTTCTTCTTATTCTTCTTATTCTTCTTATTCTTCGAGTACATCAGTGCTTCATCCATAAACACGGCACAATCCATAAACACGGCACAATCCATAAACACGGCACAATCCATAAACACGGCACAATCCACAATTCGGCGCTCAAACCTTACTTTAACTTTTTCCTTTTAAACTACAAAAAACGTAAAAAGAAAATGCGAATTATAATAAGCAGGTGGAGAATTTTTCAGTACAGACGATCATATTAGGAATGTGTGTGGGTACACTTTAATATGCGAGGGAAACACGGTTGCCAGGTTGTGCGTCATATTCGTTATCGTCA
The DNA here is from genome assembly GCA_932273835.1 of Sarcophaga variegata. Lineage (NCBI taxonomy): Eukaryota > Metazoa > Arthropoda > Insecta > Diptera > Sarcophagidae > Sarcophaga > Sarcophaga variegata. Next base: position 117,224,817 of record OW026361.1, read on the forward strand.
TACTATTTATAGAAAATCATCAAAATCGCCAAATTAAAAAAATATAGATTGGAGAAAAAGTTAAAAAGACACAACGTTCATAAATAAAAAAAAAAAAAACGTTAAAATAATTATTTGGAGATAATATTATAAAACTTAAGATATGACCTCCATAAATCGAGTAAAATTAGTTAAAATTTAAAATGGAGGACCTCTTAAACAAAACAGTTTTCGTTACGGGCTGGTGTTCTTCTAATGAGCAACAAATGGGACTAAATGGGATAAAAATAGACTTCTTTGGAAAATGGACATAGCTGTATAGCCATGGTACCTAGCCATTCCGAAACAATTTTCCTTACAGTCGTGCGTCATTTAAGACCACAAACTAATTGTTTTCTTCAAATGGACTACTCCACCGAACTCATAGAGGAAATTGGTTAACTTGGGAGCTGCACACTAAAGGCACCACTCCCCTAAGCTGGAAACCAGCATGAAAGTTCCATGAACGAAGCTGTTTTGTCCCGAATAGGTGGCGTCCCGAAAGAATTGTTGCCTAATGGCCAATTTTGCCGAGGTAAGTGGCAATTCCTATGTTGAAATATAATTCTATGGTACACAATTCTCTTGACAAAAATAAAATTTCATATTAATTTACGAACAAGCATCGTAAATTATTTATCTCTTGAACAACGCAACAGATTGTAGATTAAGAGGTTTTACATGTTTTTTAAGTAAATAAGAATAAAGTTCTCTGGTCTAAGAACAAGTGTCCAAATGTGTAATTGATTGAAACACGGCAACCATACTGCGAATGCTGTACCAAAGATAGTAAAATGCATATGCGAATTATACAATAATATGGGGGCTTGAATGAACATTCATTTTTCAGTGTTGCTACACACATTTTTATATTCAAGCGTTTTTAAGAATTATATTTGGTACGTGAGTAAGTAAGTGGAGTTGAAACGGTCATATTTATTACAGACCACCAAAGGACATATTCAGAGATTCCATCAACTGGAGAAGTCGGAACCCAATCGTACCTAAGACCACAGTAACCAGTAAGACCATGTCTTTAGAAGGACGAGTATATTTTATTTTCCGGCTGTACAAACAGAGAATGAGCTCATGGAAAGCGTTATAAAATACTTAACCAGTCGGACATAAATAAACAGGGCCATAAATATATTGGCCCACTTTCAATAAAATTGAGAAAGAAGAACAAAACATTTGTTTTTCTTGGATAAGCTAATTCTTTGAGCCGAAATAGATAATCACTCAGTTAGACAGTTAGTTAGGTGTCTCCTATTGAATTGCATTCCTGTGAACATTAACATTTTTTGTCTGAGTATTGTAACAAATAAATACTGTTGGGATTATGAAACAATAGTTTTTGGGGAAAGGAAAAAAATGGTTTCTAAACTGCAAGTTATTTTCATGATGCAATGTTGGAGATAAAGCACACAGAATATTTGGGTAACTTCTTAACTGCTGAACAAATAAGTCCAAGTTAAGGATCGTAGTTTTAATGTATCCTTGCATCACTATAATTCCTTATTGAGATTTCTCAATCATGCTGTCGATTTTGTTTAGACAGCTTCTGTCAATTACTTCTGGGTATCCAAGACTCCTTGTCTCACGTTCCCACATGACGAACAATCAAAGAAGATGTTCTGTGGTCTGCTTTTCTTCTTTATTACTACAGCTACCGCGAAATTGGTGTAGCCGTAGTCTAGTAGGTAGTGTGTTGGCTTATTAGACGTAAAGCCAAAAAAGTATTTCTTCAACGCGACTTCCTCTCAGCAGATTTCTGAAAAAAACTCTGAGAGCAAAAAAAAAAAATTGCCATGAAACCCTAACCTAACTTATTGCCATAAAAAACTTTCCAATTTCCTATTTTAAATTGCAGATCTCACCGCTCATGGAAAAAATCCCTGACTAAGAGATTTGGCTACTTTTCCTAACACAGTCCCACTGTTCCACCTTCAATATTTCATTTATTCTTCTGTAGCTGTTTTTTTTTTCTCTCCCAATTACTGACTGTCCCCTCGGCATAGGATAGGAAAAATAACAGCAACAACAACGACAACAATAATAAAAAAAGAAAAGAAAAATTTGTTGGATTATTATTTGAAATGTGAGTGCAGCATTTTATTTTAAATGCAATTTAATGGCGCAACGTTGAGACCATTTGTGGTCACAATGTGAACAACAAATGAGTGAACGATCAAACATTTAATAAATTTAGTAAATAAAAGGAAACAACAACAACAACAGTACTAAGCAACAAAGAAAAGAAAATTCAACAACATTAGCGCAGAAACAAACTTGAAAAGTGTAGTTAGTTTCTATATACAGAAGAAGCTGAAGTATGTTTTTTTTTGCTTGTTTTATTTTTGCCCACTAACCTGGTCATAACTCGACTCCTTCTTTACCTTTATATGATGGTTACCACAGTACTGGAGAATGTAACATGAGTATGATTTATTACTATGTTGGTTAAATATTCCTGCGTGTTTCAACCTTGATCTCGAAATATTACATTCTTGAACCAAAAACTGCCTCTCCTCTTCCAGAATTCATTTTAGACTCATCTGTGTACGACAAAATAGTTCCTGTTTTAAAATGGTACACAGCGTCCAGATTACTTCATTCATTTGTTTTGCAAACCCTTCCAAAATTATAAACTGTACTGTTTCTGTCCAGGACAGAGTTCCTACACAGAGTTCCGCAATGAATTTCATGTTAGATTTATTTCCCATCAACCTCACATTAATCTCCAAGCTTCACTACCATATATAATGGACTTAGAGAGCCAACAAAGCTTTCAGCAATGCTGTAGAACAGGTTTTCACTTCCCCTGTTATGTCAACACACGCTAGCCTGTGCATCTTGTTCAACTCCTTTTGAATTGTTTTCAGATCTGTTCTGTCCTCTTAGATAATTACTCAAGAGTTCACTATCTGATCTGACCATCATGGGACGTATACATACATACAAACATAATTTGTCATGACAACCCTTCAGTCAGGATTACGACCTAACTTCTCATGCCACTTATGTTGTGTGCGTTAATTTTATACGTGAGTGGTGGGACCTATAGTTTAAAGTCGACTCCGAACGACAGATTTTTGAGAAATTTTGAAATAGAATACATTGTTTATATTTTGTACGGCGGCATTATGAAACACGATACTTTGTTCAAACACCAAGCAACTAATATTTTGGAAGGCAGCCTATGTATGTATATGTACCCTTGTCTCAATCGCTAAAAAATATGAGAGAATCGATTATTGCAAAAGAAAATTGACAAGAGTATCTCACTAAAAAAATTATTGATCGCAGGCAGCTGTAGTTGGTAATCATTTAGTTTCTGATCCCGACTACCTACTAAGCTTTGAGTGCTGATGTAACATAATTTTCTCCTAAGTGTGAAAGCTTTCTATTTCCCTTCGACCACAAACCGTAAGGAGCAGTTCATAACAAATAATTGCCTGCATATTCTATCGAAAAATGAAACAAAATTTTTATTATAATGGTTTGAATAGAGATCAGCAATGAGTATTCAAAAAGATATGTAGAATCGAATCATACTCATAATTTCTGATACTTACAAACGCATTCATACATACATAATTGGTCATTACAGCTCTTCAGTCAGGATTACGACCTGGCTTCGCACACCACTTATGTTGTGTGTGGTAATTTTATACGTGAGTAGCAGCGGGACCTACAGTTTAAAGTCGACTCCGAACGACAGATTTTTGAGAAACTTTTCATGGCATATTTATTTACTCTCAGAGTTTTTGTCAGAAATCTGCTGGCTTTACGTCTAATAAGCCAACACACTACCTACTAGACTACGGCACCTTCATATACGCATTCATATTTATTTTAATATCATGAAACCTCTACTCATATTCAAAGTTTAAAGTACTCATCATATCCATACTTAACAACACCTCATGATGTTATTGATTTCGACTCTCCATAACTCGAAATAAGTATGAATCGTCTACGAACACTAAAATACTTACTAAATTGCAACAATAACTAAGACTGTAAATTTTGATTAATGATTCGAGTCACTCGAGTGACTCTATAAGTATTTTTCTAAAGTTATGAATGTAAATGAGTAGCCTTATGAATCAAACATATTTCGAATGGTATGAGTTTGATGTCAACGTTGTATGCATACTCATTGCAACCTGTACATATAAATCAACATTGTAATGAGTACGAATGAATCAGAGTACATAGTTAAATTTCAATATTGTTGACTCACTCATACGCAAAATTTCATAAGTGCTTATGAGTAGCGAAAAAACGATTCATTGCTGACCTCTAGTGTTGACCATCGTTTACCCATCGTTTCACCCCAGTTCTATTGACATATTATTTAAGACATATTTGTTTAATAATAAATCTTTTTTTTTCAGTATGTGGGCAATGGAAACATAATTTATGAAAGAATGTGTGACTGAAAAATTCAAAACATTGGCTACTTGACTCTGTCATTTGTTTGTTGTTCTTATTTGGTTTCTGTTTTAAGTATACTGTCGTATATTAATTATATGCAAAAGCAATAACAAATACATAATAATCGTATAATTTAAAAACAATCGAAAGTAAGTAAGAAAGAATAAAAAACGGTGTCTCATTTATTGATTATGAAATAAATCATAACGATTGCTTTTTATATGGCCAGCATACTATAGAACATTAGCATTCTCTCAAGTGGTTGGCGTATTAAATCACCATAAATTGTTTTTTATTTTAATTTTATTTTTCTTAAGATGGATTATGATACTCTACTTTGTATCACATTAAATAAATGTTCAATCAATCAATTTATAATTTTAAACAATTAATTAAAAGATCAATAGAATAAAAAAAATAAAAGAAAACAATTCTCAATAAAAACTGAAAATCGCAACAAATATCTCGTGATCGTATTTCGATTGTATCTGAAACTATACTTTGGATTTGTATTTTCTATCTGTCATAAGTGGAGATTTATAGTAATACCCTTAAGTACGTACATATGTAGGTATATATAATGTATGTATGTATGTATTGTTATAAATTAATAAAGTCTGGAATTGACAAAAAATATCTGGAAAACTTGTTTGTTTATTTAATTGAATTGAAATTTATATTACGAGAATTATCAAAATATTTAAATAAGTACGGCACTAACAAGGCATTTAATGGAAGCTTATGGCATTTATAGGTTTCGATTGAGATTTCGATAAATAAAGTCGTTTACGAAGCCTTATGATTTAAAAACTCAAAATTCATTGAACAAATGCCGGACACTGCATGAGTTTCCGCTTAATCGCCATAAAAATAATTCCGTTTATTTGAAACTTACATACATACATACATAATTGGTCATTATAACCCTTCAGTCAGGATTATGGACCTAGTTTCTCACACCACTTATGTTGTGTGTGTTAATTTTCTACATGAGTGGTGGGACCTACAGTTTAAAATCGACTCCGAATGACAGATTTTTGAGAAACTTTTTCATGGCAATTTTTTATTTGCCCTCAGATTTTTTGCCAGAAATCTGCTGAGAGGAAGCCGCCGAAGAAATACTTTTTGTATTTTGTTTTGATGTCTGGCCTTGGGTTTGAACACTGAATTTACGTCTAATAAGCCTACACACTACCTTCTAGACTACGGCGACTTCAATTTGAAACTTACTGTTCCAATTAATCTTTAGTACCTAATAAGCAGAGTCTTGCCAGTTATAGGGCAGCATTGTTCTCAATACAAATAAATATTCCTGTTGATGGTTCAAAGGCTATTGTTGCTGCTGGTGATTAATTTTCTTATTATTGTCATTGTCGTCAGATCCTAAGTCACGAATAATAAGCCATGGGCCTAGTCCTTTATGACTTATCTTTTCTCTGTTTTTTTCGAAATTTTATCGAGCCACTCATTGAATTTGGCAACTATCTTACGGCCAAATTCTATTGCGGATCAATGTGTGTTGAAAATGCAATTCGGAAGTTGAATCGATACAGTTGTTTTTATATTCCTGAACTGCTAGCCTTGCGGATATACACATACAGTCAGCCACAAAAGTATACATACGGTTAACAAATTTCAGAAATTTTTTAACCAATCCGTTTTCGTTGAAAATCTTTTTAATTTCCTGACAACCTTTCTCGATTTCAAGACGGTCTTCTGCTTTGGTTCAGAAATTTGTGAAATTTGATAATCGGATGTATATTTTTGTGGGTCTGTGCAGGGCCACAATTCGATTCAATTTTAGAAATTTTTTAACCAATGCAAAAGACCGTCTTAGCATCAAGGAAACTATAAGGATTTTCAACGAAAACGGATTGTGATAATATTATGCATGAGTGGTAGGACGTACAGTTTAAAGTCGATTCCGAATGACAGGATTTTGAGAAACTTTTTCAAGGCAATTTTTATTTCACCCTCAGAGTTTTTGCCACATATCTGCTGAGAGGAAGTCGCCGATGAAATACTTGATGTCTGGCCAGGGGCTCGAACCCTGGCTTTACGTCTAATAAGTCAACACACTACCTAATAGACTACGGCGACTTCCTTGCGGATATAACCTTACATACATATATTTATTGCTTTAGTTATTGTTTTTTTTTTGCAAAAGAAAACAAAACAAAAATAATGAATAATAGGATATTAAATAATATATTCCATCCGTTTGCAAATGTGAAAAAAACCAACCACTTTAAAAATGAATTCCAAGAATTTTTAAACTTTTTTTCAACACAGCCACTATTCAAATTACCTATTAATTATTGGCGTTAAAGAAACTTAAAATATCAATAAATATTATTATTATACTTATTATTGTTATTATGATTGGTACATACATACATACAGTGAACAATAAAAGTCTTAGTACGTTAATATATTTTGACAAGAAAAAAAATCCCCACAGGCTTTATACTTTTGCACAAAGTCCCGATATGACTTCAAGAGAGTATTTAGGAGACCATTTGAAAGAACGGTTCCGTAATCGCTAAACCTTAAACAAAAGTCAAACGAAAAACTTGCTTATGGTGCCACCAGAAAACTGTAAACAAAACTTGTACATTCAATTCCAAATGGGTTAAATGGAGTGCTTGACCTTAAGGGATATTCTACTGAATACAAAGGATAACATTTTCATATATTAGGCCTTTGAATTTTAAATTTACTCAGGGTGCTCCTTAGGGGTTACTAAATTATACGTACGGTTAACAAATTTCAGAAATTTTCTAAACAATCCGTTTTCGTTGAAAATCTTTATTAGTTTCCTTGATGTTAAGACGGTCTTTTGCATTGGTTAAAAAATTTCTGAAATTGAACTGAATTGTGGCCCTGCACAGGCCCACAAAGGTATGCATCCGATTTACAAATTTCACAAATTTCTGAAGCAAAGTAAAAGACCATCTTAAAATCGAGGACAGTTGTCAGACAATTACAAAGATTTTCAATGAAAACGGATTGGTTAAAAAATTTCTGAAATTTGTTAACCGTACGTATAATTTAGTAACTGTGTGTACTGAAATTTGTTATCCGTATGAATACTTCTGTGGCTGTGTGTACCTATGCAGTCATTTGAAACATTTCATTATTTTACTTTTGTTTTATGAAAAACATTAAAAAATTTGTTTGTTTTATTATAAAACAGAAATAAATTAAGAAAATAAATATAAAAACAAATAAATTTTTATACAAACTTTTAACTAAAATTCATGAAATTGTTAAAATATATTGACGTACTAAGACTTTTGCTGTCCACTGTATGTACATACATATATAATAAAGGCACTTTCAAGATTGTAATACCAAAATTGTGGTGTCAAGGAACAAAATGTTTAAATTACAAAATAAAAGTGAAAAAATAAAAAAAACAGTGAAAATATATTGATTTTGAAAAACAATAACTTGCACGTAAGGCCATTTGGGAGCGGCCTAAGTTACATATTGCCACCACTACTTAGCAGCAGAGTACCACCAACAACACCACCAACGTCAGTTACATTTAAAACACTGCCACCATTATAGCAAAAACTAAAAAAAGAAAAAATATTTTTAAAAGCCAGGCTTTAGATTAGGAGCCTGAATATAAAGGGTCCGCCAATAACTTTTTTTTTTGAAATGCTTTAAAAAAAAACTACTGAATATTTTCTCAAATTTCTTTTTTTATTTGAAAGTACAATCCTTCCGGTTAATAATGGAAAATAATTTCATTCAAATGGCTGCATCGGCTGGCCATGCAGTAGCCTACACGGTCGGTCCAATTTTTAAGCTCATTATCAATTGTGTGCAGCTGTATTTCACCAATGGCTTCACGAATATTGTCCTTTAAAGCGTCAATTGTCTCTGGCTTGTCGGCGTAACACTTATCTTTGACGGCACCCCACAAATAATAGTCCAACGGTGTCAAATCGCAGCTCCGAGGTGGCCAAACGACATCAGCTCTGCGGCTGATAATGCGATCTTCAAAAACAGGGCGCAAAACATCGAGTGTAGCTTCGGCTGTGTGGCAAGTAGCGCCGTCCTGTTGAAGGCAATTGTTGCCAATATCCTCCTCTTCAATTTTTGTAAACAAAAATTCGTTCCATATGGCCCGATAACGATCGCCATTGACTGTAACGGCCACTCCTTGCTCATTTTCGAAGAAAAATGGCCCAGTTATGCCTCTGGACCAAAATCCGCACCAGACAGTGACTCGTTTTGGGTGCGTTGGCTTTTCAATGTATACGTGCGGGTTTTCTGTGTCCAAAATGCGACAATTTTGCTTGTTTACATGCCCGCCAAGATCAAAATGAGCTTCATCTGAAAAGATAATTTTTTTTTTGCCAAAATCGGCATCTTCTGGTGTAGGCTACTGCATGGCCAGCCGAGGCAGCCATTTGAATGAAATTATTTTCCATTATTAACCGCAAGGATTGTACTTTCAAATAAAAAAAGAAATTTGAGAAAATATTCAGTAGTTTTTTTTTAAAGCATTTTCAAAAAAAAAAAAGTTATTCGGCGGACCCTATACATAGTTTTTGAAAGTTGCGGTCAAGCAAATTTTAAGAATGGCAAAAAGCATACAAATATATTGAAATGTAAACAGAAACCTCAGTCACTTAAATGGTCAATTGTCATGTTCAGGGCTAAAAAGGCGTTCATAACATTCTTAACAATATTCTCTTAATAGTTTAAGCTGGTGGTTTGGTGCTTAACACAACAATAATATGTAATGTTTGGGTATGACAAATTTCATTATTTTTTTTTTCTTATTCCTGGCATTTGATTCATTTTGTTGTTCAAAGCCAAGTGTCAAATCGTTGGCGTCCAATCACAATTAATAACAATTAAATTCAGCCACTATTTATCAAGCATTTGCTATTGACAACGAAATTTTGAAAAGAAATCGAAACAAATGAATTCTTTTTTTTCGTTTTAAATTGTGGTAACAAGTAAATAACAAACGATCATTGACTTTTGATTATCGAAAACTACATACAAAACATACAACAAAAATTGACATTTGCCTGTATTTTTTCTCTTGTTGTTTGTGTGTTTATTGTTGGCATACAACAAAACTAATAAAACTAACAAAAAAACAAAAAAAAAAGAAGTGATTTAAACATTTTTACTACACCTTCAACAAGGTTATTCGAGATACGTGAACTCTATTCTGTTTAACAAATGTGGTGGTATTTAATACCAAACGAAACTGAAATTGAAAATATCAGTTATTCTGCTGGTAATAAAAAAAAAACAAAAAGTTTGGAAAGGAAATGCCAATCAATAATAAAAAAAAAATGAAAAAACAATATCACTTGAAATTAATTGAAAATTCTTTGAGTCTTTTTCCAAAATCCGTTAGAATCGCAATTAATTACTGTCATCTTATTCTGCATATCATATGTATGTAGATTAGCAACGAACTCTGTGTGGTCTAAAGATTATTAATTAAAAAAAAACCTTTTAGATTGTATATCAGCAAAGCAATTTGTTTCCAATATGACCTTGGGTTTAATAAAAAAAAAATTAATTTTTCTTAAAAAACAAATTCCAAATCTGCACATATACTGGCATCCACTAGTAGGGGCTTTATTGTATTCATATTTTTTTTCTTTTTCATTTTCTATTCTCTCACAAAAGTTTAATCAATTTAATCAAGAACACAATTCAAAAACTTGTATAGCGCTAGGATAGGATTAGTAATCGTAATTTATGCATCAATATTGCTGAACTAGTTTAATTAATTGATTTCGTATGTTTCATTTTTAAACAAAAAAAACTATTTCACTAATTTTTAACTGTTGAATCACTCATTCACTATACATTCCATTGGTAATCTTTTGCAAAAGTTCAAGTTTATTTTTCTTCTTTTTTTTTTTTGATAGTGATGTGGGCATAATAAATATATATTTTTAAAATATAAAAACTACATATATACATATATAAACTAAAGAAAAGCATATACTATATCCACATGTTTCGTTGTAAAAACTGTGTTTAAAAAATTAATAAAATTAACTGAAATTATTAGAAAATGAATTTCCAAAAGCAAACCAAAACGCTAATATTGATGGTTACTCACCATTTTTTTAAGCCTAGAAAGAAGTAGAGAATAACTTCAAACAATCCAAACGCTTATTATGGAAATAAGGCCATGAAAAGGCTATGCAGGATGACATTGAGCATCTAAAGGGTCCGCCAAATAACTTTTTTTTTTGAAAATGCTTTAAAAAAAAACTTCTGAATATTTTCTCAAATTTCTTTTTTTATGTGAAAGTACAATCCTTTCGGTTAATAATGGAAAATAATTTCATTCAAATGGCTGCCTGGGCTGGCCATACAGTAGCCTACACCAGAAGATGCCGATTTTGGCAAAAAAAAAACATCTTTTCAGATGAAGCTCATTTTGATCTTGGCGGGTATGTAAACAAGCAAAATTGTCGCATTTGGGGCACAGAAAACCTGCACGCATAGATTGAAAAGACGATGCACCCAAAACGAGGCACTGTTTTGGTTCGGATTTTGGTCCAGAGGCATAATTGGGACATTTTTCTTCGAAAATGAGCAAGGAGTGACCGTTACAGTCAATGGCGGTCGTTATCGGGCCATGTTGAACGAATTTTTGTTCACAAACATTGAAGAGGAGGACATTGGCAACATTTGGTTTCAACAGGACGGCGCTACGTGCCACACAGCCGAAGCTACACTCGATGTTTTGAGCCCTGTTTTTGAAGATCGCATTATCAGCCGCAGAGCTGATGTCGTTTGGCCACCTCGGAGCTGCGATTTGACACCGTTGGACTATTATTTGTGGGGTGCCGTCAAAGATAAGTTTTACGCCGACAAGCCAGAGACAATTGACGCTTTAAAGGACAATATTCGTGAAGCCATTGGTGAAATACAGCTGCACACAATCGATAATGTGCTTAAAAATTGGACCGATCGTGTAGACTACTGCATGGCCAGCCGAGGCAGCCATTTGAATGAAATTATTTGAGTGCTTATTGGGAGTGCATCGCAATGGAACTATTTACCACAAAAGTATCCAGTTGCTTACATACGCTGACGACATTGACATCATAGAGAATACCAAGAGAGATGTTACTGCTGACTTTAGCGCTATGGAGATGGGCCTGGAAGCTAATGAGAATAATACGAAATTTATGTATGTTGTCGACAAGTAGGGACATGCGATATCCATACTTTCGAAATAGTCAGTGAATTTGTTTATCTTGACTCTGCAATTACCAGCAAAAATGATGCCATACTGGAGATCAAGCATAAGATCAACCTTGTCAACAGGTGCTGCTATGGTTTCCATAGACAATTGAGTAGCAGAGGCCTTTCAAGTAACTCATCTTCCTCGTGGTTCTTTACGACGCAGAAGCATGGACACTATTAAACACCGTTGTAGCAACCTTAAGGGTATTCGAGAGAAAAGTTCTACACAAGATTTTCGCATCCAATCCAACAATGAGCAGTATGTGCTCCTCAATCGAAGGACTCCATTCAGCTGGCGAGAGTGCGTTGAAATATAGGCGCCTGGAAAAATGTATTAAGACAGGCCAAAATCCTTTATTCGGCTTGTTAATGGCCAATGTTAATAAGTAGGTTTAGGTCGGAGTGGTAGCTCTGATATACAAAGCTCACTTGAGCACGCATAGCGGCCCGTTGTGATGCCACGGTTGAACGCGGTCGCTGTACTGACCAAGTTCCACCAAAATCAGGGAAGAGGTAGAAGTTGGTCAGCACAAGGGCTGCACAAATGTTAATAAGTAAGTAATTATGGAAATAGATTGGCGCATGTTTTCATATAATTTAATGACAAATTGTTTCACTGTTGCAATAAGCTGTCATATGATGAGAAAATTTATTTTCCTTAAAATTACATTACAAAGGGAATTTCGATACCATAAAGTATGATTAAAAACTTGACTTTAATTTTCGTTTTAAATGATTAAAGCAGAACATAATAAAAATTTCGTTATGTTTTCTATAAAACTACTCAAAGCTACATATCAGAGATCAGCAGTGAGTATTCAAAAATATGAGTAGATTCGAATCATACTCATAATTTCTGATACTTATACACATTCATACTTATTTTAGTATCATACTCATACTACTCATATTGAAAGTTTGAAGTACTCATCGTACTCATACTTAACAATACGCATGATGTTGTTGATTTCGACTCTCCTTTACTCAACATTTAAAAGAATCACAAAATAAGTATGATTCGCCTACGAACACTACAATACTCACTAGAAGGTCGTGTGTTTGTCACTTTCTTCTTATTTTGTAAATGCAACAACTACTAAGACTGTAAATTTTGATGAATGATTCGAGTCACTCGAATCATTTATGAGTATTATAAGCATTTTTCTAAATTTATGAATCTGAATGAGTAGGCTAATGAATCAAACATATTTCGAATGGTATGAGTTTGATGTCAACGTTGTACGTATACTCATTGCAACCTGTAGTTATAAATCAATGTTGTAGAGAGTATGAATGAATCAGGGTAGTTGAATTTCAATACTGTTGACTCACATACATACATAATTGGTCATTACAACCCTTCAGTCAGGATTACAACCTAGTTTCTTACACCACTTATGTTGTGTGTGTTAATTTTATATATGAGTGGCGGGGCCTACAGTTTAAAGTCGACTCCGAACGACTGATTTTTGAGAAACTTTTCATGGCAATTTTATTTAAACTCAGAGTTTTTGCCAGAAATCTGCTGAGAGGAAGTGTCGAAGAAATACTTTTTGTATTTTGTTTTGATGTCTGGTCTGGGACTCGTACTGTTGACTCACTCATACTAAAAATTTCTTGAGTACGAAAAAACTATTCATTGCTGATCTCTGCTACATATGAAAACGTTGAAACAGTTTCTATACGATAGGATTTGGAATCAGGAATCATTATTTTTTAATGCCTTATAAAATACTTGAAAGGTTAATAAATTATAAAAAAAGGAAAAACAAAATTAACAAAAAATATGGGAAATTTTACAGAAAAGGAATCCTGTTTATATTTTATCATAGGCCTCCTATATAAACTACATTTGTTAAGTATTCTTATCATTTCACACACATACGTCACATTATTTATTATTAATTATACGTAATTATTATAGTTTATTTTCTTCGTCATTTACGACATCTATCAACACTTTTGTTGACACTTACTTGTTTTTGTTATTTTCAATATCAGCTTTACTGCTGCTATTTAATTACCCAAGCTTGTATGATTAATCACTGGAAATTATCTGAGTTTTACCACAGCAACTGAATGTGTAACGATTCAATTCTTGATGGTAGATAAAGTATTCTGAAAATACGGAATGATTTTCCTTGAAAAACAAGAATGTGACGCCGTAAATATTCCGCTGTGGCGATAAGGAAAAAACCAAAACTTATTTTGATTGAAGCGGAATTGCTTAGTTTTTAAATTAAACGAAACGATTTGCGGTTTTTCTGAACGAACGCATCGAATACGTTTTCGGGACGGAAATGCACAGGTTTACCAAGGCATATTTTCCAAATGAAATCAATAAATTTGTATGTGTTTGCAGTTTTCAACTTGTAAGGATTAAAAGATAATAAATTCGGTGGTTTAGCGATGAATGAATTGATCGTTTCCAAAAAAGAAAACAAAAGTTAATAAATAATTTAAATTTATAATTCCTGTTAAACATTTTTCAATTAAAAATAATTCAATGCAAAAGAATTAAATTGAATTGTTTTTATAAACAATTACACACGAATTCACCACATTGCCACCACACTGGTGAGGTGAAGAGCATTGTATTCAATCAGTTGATTAACGTATGCATGAGAAATGAGAATGAGCGAAAAGAGAAACAATGAACCGTTACAAATCTCTAATAATTTGAAAATCAGCTTAAAATACGGAAATTAGAAGCAGAGCATTAAGAAATTCCACAAACACAATTAAAACTGTATTGTTCTCCAATACAATTGAAACGATTATTGAGAATAAAAATCAGAACAAAAAGTAATATTTTTTTTTTGAATTGAAAATGAATATGAATGAAACCGATAAACCGATAAACATGCACTCGTATGGTGTGCAACCATGCTCTCATAGATTACGTGAGTAACATCGACAATAAATAGTTTTTGAATTATCAATTGGTATAGAATTGCGTTACTTTACAGTGTTGTTCAGTTTAAAGTAAAGTAAAGTTTTAAAAGCAAAACCCTTTGCAAGTTAGTCGTTGGCGTTAACTCGCTTCAGACGGTTGTGTAAGCGCTTAGTTATACGTTCGTTACTGCATTTTTTTTTATTAAAAATACGACAATAAAATCAATACCAATACAAGTCAAACGAAATTGAATTGAGTTGAAAATCGTTCAAAAAAAAACCTTCAGATAATAATTTAATCAAACGTCAGAGGCTCGCGCGCTTACATTCGTTTCGTATAACAAATACAAAAAAAAAAAATAAATCGAAATAAAAAAAGAAAAAAAAATTAAAAATAAAACCAGAAGTGTTTTCAAGCAAATTCAAAAGCAATTAAAATGATGTGAATTTTTTTTACGCTGTTCTCTGTATCTCCCTTTCATATTAAAATAATTTATTTGCATAAAATGTTTAGAAATTAAAAAAAAGGTGGCAAATAAAAATAAAAATAAAAAAATAATAGAATATATAACGAAATAAATAAAAAAGTAGAAATATTCTAAAAGTGAATAAAAATTAAAAGCGAAAAAAAGTTCGCGTCTTAAGTCTTTTGTTTTCCTATGCATTCGTTTAAAGAAAATGCAAAGTTTTATTCGTTTGAGTATTAATAGCATTTAAAATATGGCTTTAACAAACTTTTCCTTACCCTTTGGAGCCTTGGCTCACAGTGCAGCACCTTGGAGTCCCACTGTTTCACCCTTACATCCCATACATCAACAATTGGCTGCCAGTACAAATAATCTACTGTATTCGCCAGCTGACCATCAGCAGCAAAGTGATGACAGTGGGCCACCGCCGCCGGGTTCTGAATTTTTTAAAAATAATCCCTATGCACCACCTCAACAAACAACTTCTTATCAATATAACAGCAACAACAATAACAATAACAACAACAACAGTAATAACGGTAGGCGTAAAAATACTTATTTGCCGCCAATACCACCACCGGGCACCAGAAATACACAATATCATAATACTCAGCAACAACAACAGCAACAACAGCCACAACAATTTCAACATCATTTTCAGCATCAGCAGCAGCAACAGCAACATCAATTTAGTCATATTAATACTCAACGCCAACAACAACAACAACATTATTTAACCCAAAATAATAACAATAACAATCTTTATAAAACTGCAATATCATCGTCATTGTCATCGTCATCGTCGGCAACTGCCACAGCTTCAGCTGCAGCTGCAGCTGTTGCCTCATCCTCAGCTTCAGTAACAGCGAATGCAAACACAAATACCCGCACTTATGGTGAGGGTACTTACACTAGATTTCCCCAAATTAATAATGCTCATAATAGTAACAGTAACAATAATAACAATAACAACAACATTATTAATAAAGATCATCAACAACAGCAGCAACAATTTTTCAATACTTTTTCATCTACTACGCAACAACAACAACAACAAAATCACATTAATACAGCCTCCAGTCCTTTACCATCACAAACATTTCCCAACTATGGTGTGCCCAATGCAAAAGTGGAACCACCCCCAAGCACATACGGTGCTGCTGAGAAGAGTCCAAAGGCTGATAACTCAGGTTTACCTAATCCACCCACCGAATCTAGTTCAAATGTTCCCTATCCCGACAGACCGCCCGGCTTTAAGCAAGTCCAGGCTGGTCAGGGTTCCAAGACCGGGGTACATGCTGTCCTAGACTATGATCTTGAAGAGGGCGAAGTAGAAGACTATGATGATACTGATGATCATGGTGACGCGATAAATAAAGGTAAGCAAAGACATTGCCAATGGAAAGACCCATACGCATCAGCAGTATTGTATTGTTTAATTACAATGTTTTTCTATTTTTTTCATTTTCATTTTTATTATTGATTTAATGACGAATTACTTGTGTCTCTACTCATGAAATTATTTTCATCAGTTTATCTAATGTGGTTCTTAAGATAAATCATCTCTAAAGAATCTTTATTGTGTTTTTTTTTTATTCATAAAACGGCAAAATTCTCTGCAATCGACATAATAGGGAATACAATAGAGAAACACGTTTGTATAGATTGACTAAACACAAGACGATGAAAATAAAAAATAAAAATTAAAAATAAAATTTTTTTTGCAAGTGTTTAAAATTAACAAAATCAAGCGCTTGTCAAATAGACAGACAAACAATTAATAAATCAAAAAAATATTGTATCTGATTTGTGCGATATCCGATACAAAGTCATTATGTACGTATGTACTCGTATGTATCTTGTGTGTATTTGATGACAATAAATAAAAATTAAAACATTGCCTGTTGACAAGTGCCATTGAGACTAAATTCTTGTCAAATTCATTTAACAGTTTAAACAAACTTTTTTTTTCTCACCACCATTCGTTATGGGAATGTGTGATGACAGGTTCTCACAAAAAAAAAAAAAACAGAAAAACACAAAAAAATACACAAATTGTGATGACATTTAATTTAGACTCTTGATAATCGAATAATTCTGTTGGCGTTTATTAAGTTTCTTATAGAGATTGAAGTAAAATACAAAACAAAATTGAGACGGTAAATGTGTTAACTTTTATCACAAAAGTGAAGTGAAAAGATCGCTTCAAAATTGTTTTCTTGAGTCTATTCTGCTCAAACGAAATAAAATTGTGTTTCTTGTGAAAATTTAAAAAAAAAATAAACGTGAATTAATAGGCCTGCAATTATAAAATATCATGTAAGTTGTAGTACAAAGAAATCATTCCATCATATACATAATATAACATCCATAACTGGCCATTACAACCCTTCAGTCAGGATTACAACCTAGTTTCTCACACCACTTATGTTGTGTGTGTTAATTTTATACATGAGTGGCGAAACCTACAGTTTAAAGTCGACTCCGAACGACAGATTTTTTAGAAACTTTTCATGGCAATTTGATTTTACTCTCAGAGTTTTTGCCAGATATCTGCTGAGAGAAAGTCGCCGAAGAAATATTTTTCCATATTTCGTTTTGATGTCTGACCTGGGGTCAGACGACTTCCCTTCCATCATATTCGATGCCATAATTCCTCTTTGATAGGAAATTTGGTTCTTAAAAAAAAAACTGTGATAATCGATTTGCACACACTTCAAATGAAGTGAAGTGAAGCTGGGCATGTAATAAAACCTCTCAACCAATTTTCTTCACGTGAAATTCTAACGATATATGTATGTATGTACAGTACAAAGCTTCTTCTATTTGCTAAAGTTGACTATTTGGGGGCGATTGATTCACTGAGTCTATATATAGTATGGATTCAAATTAAGAAAATGGCTGGAAGTTGATAATGTCCTACCTATGCGACCTCACAAACAACAGAACTTTACATAGAATATTTTCATCCATATGCGCCTACTTCAATGATAATCTTAAAATAAGACCTCAATTCGGCGCCTCCATTCTATAACGTTTTAAGTGTACTTAGAACGTTTTTAATGTTCTTGTATTTTTAAATTCTACATTCTCTAACTTAAATACTGTCAAAATTTGAAGTTATAGGGAAAATTCTACTTAGAATACACATATACATAGTCGTATATCGCGTGAAAACTTTGAGAGCTCATAACTCAAAACACACTTTTTCGACTTAGAATGTTATAGAACGGAGGCGTCAAATTGTCAAATGTAATAGAAAATAACGTGATGGGTGTCCTGGTAGTCTAGTGGGTAGTGTGATAGAATATTAGCGTGAAGGTCGTGTGTTCGATTCCCACCAGAGACTTTGGTCTGTGGCACTACACCGAGCATATGGTCAAAGTATAATTAGAATATAATGTGTAATTGTATTGTAATTAATAAATAAATAAATAAATAAATAACGTGACAGCGGTGCCACCGTTTCGAATTTAATAAAAAAGAATTCCGTAATTAACCATATCTGCAGGAATAAGACTGAAAATCAAGTTGCTTGTTGTTCAGGTTAAATTTAAAGCAAATTTATAACGGAAATCGCCGTAGTAGATAGTGTGTTGGCTTATTAGACGTGAGGCCACAATTCAAACAGCAGCACAGACATCTCCAACAAAACGAAAATATGAGTAAATACTTTTTCGGCGACTTTCCCTCAGCAGATTTCTGGCAAAAACAAAAATTTCCATGAAAAAGTTTCTCAAAAATGTATCGTTCGGAGTCGACTTGAAACTGTAGGTCCCGCCACACATGTATAAAAATTAACACAAACAACATAAATGGTGTGAGAAACTAGGTCGTAATCCATATGTATGTATTTTCCCATCTAAGAATATGAAAAGAAGAAGATAAACTCAGCCATTATTTTTTGATGGCCTAACCTAATATCTTAAAATAGTAAAAAAAACTGCAGTAAAATATTTTATAGGAATCGAATTCGATTTTTGCTTTCAGGAAGAATTTTCTTTCCTTTTGATTTCAATTTCGTGCACTTGGTTAAGACTTCTTCCTATTGTTCGTCATTCAGGTTTAAAATAAAAAGAAAAAACTTTTATTTGCTAAATTGGGAATTTCCAATTTTCTCGCGGAATGTCTATTTGAGAAATTAACCGACCTATGTTAACAATTTTTTGGGGTTTTTTATTAAAAACTTATTAAACCGTAAAGTGTTAATTTAATTTATGCCCATAACTCTTAACAACAACAACAACTAAGGGTCAGTTGTTGCTTATAGAGATTAATTTTGTTTTTTTTTTGTTTTCTACATGATGTTTTTAAATTGATATTTATTTACTAAAAATTTTTAAAATAAAAAACAATGTTACAAAACAAAAACAATTCAATACACAATTCAATGAAGGTCAAAGGCCTGTAAAATAATTCAATCGGAAGGTCAGTTCAAAACAAAAATGGTCTGTCTTGTCTGTGTGCTTCAAAAAAACCATCAGACAGATGAAAAGAAGAAGCCAAAGAATTGATAATTTGGGTTAAACATTCAACTCCCATTGATAAATTATTCAATAGGCGAAGAGCAAGAAAACAAATTAATTTCTTTTATAATTTTTTTTTTATAATTTTTTCACTTTTGTTTGATTTTTTTTTTGTTTTCTTCTATTATAATCTGTTTCGTAGCTTTTCTAAGTTTATTTACAAATTTTATATTGTTTTTGTTTTTGTGTTTTTGGTTTTAAATACAATATTAAATACCAGAATAACAACAAATATTATGAAAGACCGGAATTTAGAGTATCATAACGCCCAACAATGTTTAATAATCTGACTAAAAACAAATACAATTAAAACAACGGAAAAGATGATTTAAAAAAATAAGAAGATCACACGAATACCTGTCTGAGGTGTGACTATGCATTCAAAAATGCACTCAAATTGTTAATAAATTACTCTTTCTTAATAATTTATAATATTGATTTAAAAAAAAAAAATATGACAAATTTTTAAGAAGATTTACTGTTTTTTAACATTTTATAACAAAAAAAAAACCAGTTACAGTGTGAACTCTTATGGAGACGAAAAAGAATTTTGGAAGACTTACAATATAAAACTGAGAAGCGTGAAACGCGTGGCTGGTATCGATGTTACAAATAGGAATACCGACATATATTGCCGTATAATTGAGAGCTTAGTTCCACGTTACATTATAACCCTTCAATCAGGATTACAATCTAGTTTCTCACACTACTTATGTTGTGTGTGTTAATTTTATACATGAGTGGCGGGACCTACAGTTTAAAGTCAACTCCGAACGACAGATTTATGGGAAACTTTTCATGGCAATTTTTTATTTGTCCTCAGAGTTTTTGCCAGAAATCTGCTGAGAGGCAGTCGCCGAAGAAATATTTTTCATATTTTCGTTTTGATATCTGATCTAGGGTTTGAAACCTGGGTTTATGCCAACATACTACCTACTAGACTAAGGGAAAGGGTATTCCCATCTTAGTTCTATGTCTCTAAAGTAAATAAAAACGTGAAATTTTTTTTTGGAAAATGAGGAAGTATATTTGGTTAGGTTAGGTTAGAGGAAGTGTACTTGACAAGTACAGTACCCGGATGTCAAGTTGAACCATTGTACAAAAACGTCCTTTAAGTGAGAGGATAATAGAGGGAATGCGAAAAAAAGAGAGAAGGTAGGGAGTATATTAACCTCTTAAATTAATTTGTTGGGTAATTGCGTCAATTTTAAAGCCTAATAAGTAATCTCTTTAAAGGCTTGGAGTAGAACAATTTTTTTTATTCATGCTGTTTTCAAAGAGCAGTATTTGATGGTATAATCGCTTAGCATTTGTTTTTAATTTGACTGCATTAAATACTTTGTAGAAAACGTTTCTATACACGTTTGATATGAAAGTAAAATTTTTGAAGTCGTTGGATACAGTGTGACGATTTATAATCGTACCTGTTGCTGTCCCGAAATCAGTTGAATATCACTGTTGGATTGTATTTTCTTTTTGAATTTTACGTTTTTTATTTCTATCTAAAAATAATTTAAAAAATATTTCAATTCGTTTGCATTCATTTCGTTTCGAATATTATTTGCATGTGTTTTTGGTCACATCAAGTTTGGCAAAAAAGCATTTTAAACAAATTATTTTTGTTTCTATTTTTGTTTAACAATAAAATAAAATTGTTGTTGTTTGTATTTCGTTCTCTAATATTTAAACTGGTTGTGTTTTGTTTTATAAAAAAGAAAAAACAAAAACAAAAAATATATTTTGTTTGTTTTTCTGAAATTATTTAATGCTTCAAATGTTATTTGCCGTTTTTGTTGTTTTTATTGGATTTTGAATTGCTTACTTAAAAGTCATGCTCATCATTTATTTGGTTTTTGTTTGAATGATTGGAAATATGTTGCGGCTTGTAAATAAATATTCTTCTTCTTCTTTTTACTATATCACTGACAGGCTTTAAAAAGCCGGCATTATTGTGTTGAAGTTGCCGTAGTCTAGTAGGCAGTGGGTTGGCTTATTAGATGTGAGGCCTTGGTTCAAACCCCAGGTCAGGCATCTCCAACTGAACGAAATATGAAAAAATATTTCTTTGGCGGCTTCCTCTCTCAGCAGATTTGTGGCAAAAATTCTGGGAGTAAATAAAATTGCCATGAAAAGTTTTTCAAAAATCTGTCGCTCGGAGTCGACTGTAAATAAAAAAGATTTCTTTTTCAGTTACGGTGAACTCCGACGATTGTACGACAGTCTGACGAGGATCCTCTCAAAATCTGGCAACCATGATCTGAAGAGTTAGAGGAGTCTGAAAGCAAACACCGATATGGATTCTTATAAAATATATAACTGAACTGGGTATAGCCTGAACCAGTGTTGAAAAATTCAGTACTTTAGTACTTTTTTCAGTACTTTGTCACTTCAAAAATACCGCAGTTCCTCTTCGCGATGTTTTCAGTACGTTTTTATTATTACACATTTTATGTCTTGCGCCTTTCAAGTATTAATGCATTAACAACATGTTCAACGCAATGCTAAAGGTAGAATTAGGCTTTATCCCCGGTTAGCCAAAAGCCCACGTAACGTACGTTTGTTTTTAGAATACGAAAAGCAATGAAAATGCTTGCCGAACCGCAATGTTATTTCAGTAAGCATTTGTATTGCTCTTCATATGCTAAAAACGAACGTATGTTACATTACGTTCCATCGACGTTTGACTAAACGGGGCTTTTACTTTTTGTTACGCTCCGAATCAGCTGTTTTTGTCCTGTATGTGTATTAAATATAAATAAATAAATAGTCTAGTAGCTAGTGTGCAGGCTTACTAGACGTGAGCCTACGATTCAAAACCCATGGCAGACATCTCCATCAAAAACTGATTTCAAGGAAAGCGGGTATAAGTTGTAAGCACCTGCATGCGTTGTACTATTTTGCGTTCGTGAAAAAATATTTTTTTTTTTTTGGAAACTAGGAAGTACTATACTAACCCCTTAAGAACTCACTGAAATATTTTTATTTTTTTTAACGTGCAATTAATGTGGTGACAAAATATTTACGAGTATGTGGCGCATAACTATCCATAAAATTGTATTAAAATGTTAATTGAAGTCGTGACCAAACTCGTATCATAACAATTCAGATCCATTCAAATTGCAATTTCAATTTCAATTGCAATTCAATTGAAATGAAATTAAATCCATTAGAATAGAGTGTAGAATTTATTGTGTACGTAAAATAAATTTTTTAAATGAAAAATTAAACAAAATTTTGCAAAATGTGAACTCATGAATACGTCGTTCAGTCTATTTAAAATCGTTAAAGTATTCTACGTTACGTGTTCATGACCACATTTTTATAGAAAAATTCTTGATTTCTTCGTAACATGTTTTTACAACTAACAACAGGAAATTGACAGCACTGGAATGCTGTTAAGCATAAAAGTAACACTTCAAGAGAGACTTCTGAACGATAACAAATCCCTGATCGATTTTACAGTTGCATTGATTTTAATCTCTAATTAAGGAATATCTGTTACATTTGAATTATTTGGCTAATGATGTATTAGACTCCAGAACTGAGCGCTTTTCAAATTTAATTAAATTTTACAAAATAACACTTCAATACGCCTCGTTTGTTTCTTAACACTTGTTTGAATCTCTGGCATCAGCTGTTGCTTCTAACGCCCAGGTCTCTAAAAATAATTTGATGAGCTTACGATTGTCTTCTGAGTAGCAGTATATCTGTCTGTCCACCAATTTGATTGCCTGATTAGTTGCCTTTTTTTGTTGTTTTGTTTATTGTTATTGTATTAGAACATAAACAATTAATGACTAGACACTTATTATTGCATTTTTTCATTTAAAATGATTGAAGGAATGCACGTTCGCTGTGTACTGAATAATCAAATACGATTAAATCTGTGGAGATTTTATGGAAGATATATGTATGTATGTACATACCAACCCCATGTAATACTGAATTGAAATGGTTTTTCCTTCCAGTTAACGGTCATAATGCGTAAGGGATGTGTTATTTAATTAAAAATTAATCAATAAAGAAGGTGTGGTAAGATACATTAGGCACATAATGTTATTTCATGTTAACACATCGATTTTGTTAACGCATCGCAAAGAAGCATCGATATTATATCGATTAATCACAAAACTCATTGATGTTTTCTATACATCGGGTGGTTTTTGTAACTAAATGTTAGTATTTATTATGTACTACCTTCCTCAAATGCCTATTGCTTGATAACAGCAATGAATCGTTTTTTCGCTACTCATAAGCACTCATGAAATTTTGAATATAAGTGAGTCAACAATATTGAAATTTAACTATGTACTCTGATTCATTCATAATCACTACAACATTGGTCTATAAGTAAGTACAGGTTGCAATGAGTATGCGTACAACGTTGACGTCAAACTCATACTATTCAAAATATGTTTGATTCATAAGCCTACTCATTTAGAAAAATACTCATAATACTTATAAATGATTCGAGTGACTCTACAATGACACTACAACGTTGATTTATAAGTACAGGTTGCAATGAGTATGTGTACAACGATGACATCAAGCTCATACCATTTGAAATATGTTTGATTCATAAGCCTTTAAGCATTTAGATTCATAAGTTTAGAAAAATATTTATAATGCTTATAAATGATTTTCGAGTGACTCGAATCATTAATTAAAATTTGCAGTCTTAGTTGTAGGTAAAAAATACAAAGACAGCAAGCAAAGCAAACATTCAACCTTGTAGTGAGTATTTTAGTATTCGTAGGCGAATCATACTTATTTTGTGATTCTTGTAAATGTTGAGTTAAGGAGAGTCGAAATCAACACCATAATACGTGTTGTTAAGTATGATGAGTACTTCAAACTTTGAATATGAGTAGAGGTCCCATGATATTAAAATAAGTATGAATGCCTATAAGTATCAGAAATTATGAGTATGACTCGATTCTACTCATCTTTTTGAATGCTCGTTGATGATCTCTGCTTGCTAAATATCCACAAATTCCTCTCTAATATGCATTAATGCCCCACATGTGCCAATCATATGTTATGGTGATGCCTACGACTGATTCTCTATTCTAAGCGAAGTGCTCTGTAAGCCTAAAAATTCTGGCAAATTGCTGATTACCATTTACATGTTACGTGTGGGTAGACTAATGCGTAACTTGAACTCTTTTTTCTGATTGTAATTGTCGAACAAAAGTTTACATACATAATTGGCCATTACAACCCTTCGGTCAAGATTACGGCCTAGCTGCTCGCACCACTCATGTTGTGTGCGTTAATTTTTATACATGAGTGGTGGGACCTATAGTTAACAGTCGACTCCGAACGAAAGGTTTTTAAAAAAACTTTTCATGGCAATTTTTATTTACTCTCAGAGTTTTTGCCGGAAATCTGCCGAGAGGAAGTCGCCGAAAAAATATTTTTTCTATTTCGTTTCGTTGGAGATGCTTAACCTAGGATATAAACTGAGGCCTCACGAATAATAAGCCAACACACTACCTACTATACCACGGCGACTTCAACAACTAACGACTAACAAAAGTTTAGATTGTGATAAACCCGTTTGTCTTGAGTATAGTATTCAACCGTTTACGTTTTTACTTTTGCCGAGTATGCACAGCAACTAAATTGATATTTTCGTACAGTTTACTAGTATTGCCTAGCGGGCAGTTAACCATTCGATTTGTCAGATCACGATGCTCCCATTATTCTTAATGGTTCTAGTCCTTACTATATATACATATATTCCTTTTACTCCTCTAGTCCTTACTACCATATACAAAAGGCTTGAATCCACGAATTTTTTTTTTATTAAAATTTACTTCAACACGAGTACAACGGGTCACGTTGACCCTCGGGTACTGCACTTGTCAAGTGCACGTCCTCTAACCTATTTGAACACGAGATTGATTTCAATTAAAATTATAATTGTGCGTCATTTATGGGTTTTTACCCGTTTTAGATTTACTTGAAATGGAATATTAATAACAATACACATAGTATATGTTACATAGTACACAAGCAATTATAGATTTTAGTTTTAAAATAATTGTAGTGAATAAATTAAAATAAAGGGTCCGACAAATAACTTTTTTGTTTAAAATGTTTTTAAAAAAAACTACTGAATATTTTCCCAAATTTCTTTTTTTTATTTGAAAGTACAATCCTTTCGGTTAATAATGGAAAATAATTTCATTCAAATGGCTGCCTCGGCTGGCTATGCAGTAGCCTACACGATCGGTCCAATTTTTAAGCACATTATCGATTTTGTGCAGCCGTATTTCACCAATGGCTTCACGAATATTGTCCTTTAAAACGTCAATTGTCTCTGGCTTGTCGGCGTAACACTTGTCTTTGACGGCACCCCACAAATAATAGTCCAACGGTGTCAAATTGCAGCTCCGAAGTGGCCAAACGACATCAGCTCTGCGGCTGATAATGCGATCTTCAAAAACAGGGCGCAAAACATCGAGTGTAGCTTCGGCTGTATGGCACGTAGCGCCGTCCTGTTGAAACCCAATGTTGCCAATATCCTCCTCTTCAATTTTTGTGAACAAAAATTCGTTCAACATGGCCCGATAACGATCGCCATTGACTGTAACGGCCAGTCCTTGCTCATTTTCGAAGAAAAGTGTCCCAATTATGCCTCTGGACCAAAATTCGCACCAAACAGTGACTCGTTTTGGGTGCGTCGGCTTTTCAATGTATGCGTGCGGGTTTTCTGTGCATCAAATGCGACAATTTTGCTTGTTTACATACCCGCCAAGATCAAAATGCGCTTCATCTGAAGATATGATTTTTTTTTTGCCAAAATCGGCATCTTCTGGTGTAGGCTACTGCATTGCCAGCCGAGGCAGCCATTTGAATGAAATTATTTTCCATTACTAACCGGAAGGATTGTACTTTCAAATAAAAAAAAAATTGGAAAAATATTCAGTAGTTTTTTTTTAAAGCATTTTCAAAAAAAAAGTTATTTGGAGGACCCTTTAAAATGCAAACAAAATATAAAAAATATTTCTTCCGTTGTTTTGCAAAAATTACAAAAATTGTTCAAAATACAAAAAAAAACAGAAAAATTAATTTTAAATACGAATTTTTAACATTTAACAAATACTCTTTATCTGCTCTTATGTATTTGAAATGAGAATTAAAACTGTTTTGTATTTACAACAATTTAAATTGGATGCAATCAATTCCAATTTAAACTTTAACTGAAATGTGAAACAGAATTAAATGCAAATGTGATGAAAGAAATGATATTTTATGGTTGAAACAGAATCAATGAATTTAAATAGACAGGCGTAAATAAAGAATACATGGTTAATACATGGTTCAAAGATAAATCCAAATAAAATGTTAAGACTTGTATTAAAATATCAAATGTAAGACAAATGGACTCAAGAAAACAGACAGCAAGGCAAGAAACAGACTGCAAGACAGACGTGGTGACAGACAATAACTTGGAAAAAATGTTTTCATTTAATTTAATTTGTCCGTAAAGAAACCAGCGATATAATTACACTATGCGACAAAATACAACGAGACAAAATACATACGAGTAACTAGTCTAAGTTGTTCAGTTAGTTGAGTAGAATTCAAAAATCCTTTTTTTTATATTTCTCGAACTTGTTTAATTTCACAAGAACTGTTTTTTTGGACTTTATGCACAAATTTATTGATTACACAAACACTTCTGAACTGATGTCCAAAATTTAAATCTTATTAGAAAGGAGAGAGATGGGCCTTTAAAACGATATACATATATATATTATTTGACTTAATATACTATGGGGTTTGATGAGGTAAAGTTGACAAATATGAATTTATTTCATATTTTATCAAGTTTGTCAGTTCATAGTAGCAAACTTTAAACAAAAAATATAGAATAAGTGATAAGATTCTGAAAGTGAATTATCTTGTGAAGAGATTTAGACTTCGTTTGATCAAATCGGACAAAAATTACCGTAGTTGAATAATGTTTACGCAAAGCGAAATAATAATATTTGCAAAAAAAAAACAAATGTTAGCCGACTTCTGGTAGTCGTGCAAACTTGAAATTGACACATTTTGCAATAAGCAATCAAAATCCATCAAAACTTTTGAAAATTTTTGAACTGTAAGTTCATTTGATAAGATGACATATATAAAAAATATAAGCCGACTGTTATACTATTTAAAATATAACTTCGATAATTTTTATCCGATTTGATCAAACAATGTGACAATCTCTTCAAAAGATAATACACTTTCAGAATCTCATCACTTATTTTATATTTTTTAATTAAATTTTCCGAGTATGAATGGCCAAACTTGAAAAAATAAAAATAAAAATAAAAAATATTTTCCAAGTTTACCCCATCAAAACTCATAACATATAAGTTTGAACAAAATGCTTATGTATACCATTTTAAAGGTTCATCTCTCCTCTTTTCAAAAAACTTTGGATTTTTAAAATAGGTTTAAACATATTTGGCTAATCAATAATTTTGTGTGAAAAGATCAAAAAAAAAACGTTTTTGTCAAATAAAACAAGTTTGAACGGTTCGAGAAAAATAAAAAAAAGTATTTTTTAGTTCTACTCAACCTAGTGAATAACTTAGACTTTCACTGTCGCACCGTGTTATTTACATATTTGTACTAAAATCGTAATACTTATGAGCATATGTACTTTGTAAAGTCTCTCTCTCTTGCTCTCTCTCGAGGAGATCAACTTGTAAAATTTTTAATTGTTATTTATTACAGCCACATATTGTTTAAATAACAATTGTTTTTTGTCTCTCAACATGTTTGTTTCTCTTTTTTTGTTTCAATTTTTTCCTTTTTGCATTTGTTTATTTAAACCAGATTGTTTTTTGCTGTTCTTTTTTTTGTTTTCTATTATTTTTATTTATTCATGCTTCTGTGAGATAATTTTTTTGTTTGCCGTTGTTGTTTTATTAAGCGGTAGAAAAGTTTATTTTATAAGCGACTAAACTTAAAAATTGAAATTAAAAAAAAAAGATTTTCAAATGGAAAATGAAAGGTCTCGATTACCTTGAATTTGTATCTGCAGATACAACTACAACAACACCAATAATAATAATAAACAATATTAGTGAACATATTTATTTATTTAAACTTATATTGATATTATATAAAGGGTCCGCCAAATAACTTTTTTTTATTGAAAATGCTTTAAAAAAAACTGCTGAATATTTTCTCAGATTTCTTTCTTTATTTGAAAGTACAATCCTTCCGGTTAATAATGGAAAATAATTTCATTCAAATGGCTGCCTCGGCTGGCCATGCAGTAGCCTACACCAGAAGATGCCGATTTTGGCAAAAAAAAATCATCTTTTCTTCGAAAATGAGCAAGGAGTGGCCGTTACAGTCAATGGCGATCGTTATCGTGCCATGTTGAACGAATTTTTGTTCACAAAAATTGAAGAGGAGGATATTGGCAACATTTGGTTTCAACAGGACGGCGCTACGTGCCACACAGCCGGAGCTACACTCGATGTTTTGCGCCCTGTTTTTGAAGATTGCATTATCAGCCGCAGAGCTGATGTCGTTTGGCCACCTCGGAGCTGCGATTTGACATCGTTGGACTATTATTTGTGGGGTGCCGTCAAAGATAAGTGTTACGCCGACAAGCCAGAGACAATTGACTCTTTAAAGGACAATATTCGTGAAGCCATTGGTGAAATACAGCTGCACACAATCGATAATGTGCTTAAAAATTGGACCGATCATGTAGGCTACTGCATGGCTAGCCGAGGCAGCCAGTTGAATGAAATTATTTTCCATTATTAACCGGAAGGATTGTACTCTCAAATAAAAAAAGAAATTTGAGAAAATATTCAGTAGTTTTTTTTAAAGCATTTTCAAAAAAAAAAAGTTATTTGGCGAACCCTTTACATACATACAAGTATTTGAACAGCATTTGAAAACATGCACACATGCCAGATTCAAATAAAAACAAAACAAAAAATTCAATACGATAAACGAAAAACAAATGAACAAATAAACACAAAAAATTAACAGTTTTAACTAAACAAAAAAAAAAAAACAATGTATACATACATACATACATACATGTACATATATATATACATATTATGTATACATATATAAATAATACTCTAGTGTGTGAGCATATACATATAAAAACTACATATATGATGATGACAATGTGGTTTACTGGCTAGACGTCATAGACAGACAACAACTTAGTGTCGGTCAAACTGCCTTTGCCGACTGTTAACGAATACCAGTTTGTTTAACAGCGAATGACCCAATGTTTTGTAATTTTAATGTTGCACTCAAGTTCTTAGACTTGAAATGATTTTTCAAAAAAAAAATCAACGAATTTTATTTGAGCTATGATTGCCAACTAAATGGTACTGAATTATAACTGAAAAAGTACTTTTTTGCATCATATAGTACTTTTGTAAAAGATACATACATACATACATAATTGGTCATTTTATACATGAGTGAAGGGACCTACTGTTTAAAGTCGACACCAAACGACAGATTTTTGAGAAACTTTTGTTAGAGTATTTGATAGAAGGAAGTCGCCGGAGAAATATTTTTTCATATTTCGTTTTGATGGAGATGTCTGCCATTGGGTTTGAATCGTAGGCTCACGTCTAGTAAGCCAGCACACTAGCTACTAGACTATTTATTTATTTATATTTAATACACATACGGAGTCCAAAAACAGCTGATTCGGAACGTAATGAAACGTAAAACCCCCGTTTAGTCACGTAAATGGAACGTAAAGTAACATACATACGTTCGTTTGAAGAGCGATGGAAATACTTACCGAAATTACATTACGGTTCGGCGAGCGTTTTCATTGGTTTTCGGATTCTAAAAACGAACGTACGTTCGCTCAGTGTACGTTTGGCTAACCATGGCTAAAGCCTAATTCTACTTTAGCATTGCGTTGAACGTGTTGCTAATGCATTTTAATAGTTGAAAAGCACAAGACATAAAATATGTAATAATAAAAAATACTGAAACCATAGCGGGGGTACTGCGGTATTTTTGAAATGAAAAAGTACTGAAAAAATACAAAAGTACTGAATTTTTCAACACTGAATATCTACACGATATTTTCCAAAGGCATGCCTTTAATATCTTTAAGCGAGAAACTTTTCAAATGTTGTATTTTCCAAACATATCATGTTGTTTGCATTAACACAACTTTTCAAATTAAATGTCAGAAAATATTTTTAGATTCTAACTCCACTAAAGTTATATTTGGATTATCGGTTAGGTTCTATGAGTATAGGGACAAGTGAACTAATGACACTATGACACTAGGGTTCTATTTGTATGCCGGTAAATGCACCTTTACATCGTTACGTTTTAGATGACTGTTGACGTTATGTGTCATAATCAACTTCGCTTTAACGACTATGCCTGTATAAAATACAATTGATTCGCTTGAAGAGATAATTTAAAGAAAAATGTCGACAATATATGCCTAGACATGAAGCCGTAATGATTTTAAAAGTTCAAGTCACATGCAGAAGCATTACTTAAAAAACAGTTGATTTTCACTTTGGGCTTTATGAAGTGTTGGGTATGAAATTTAATTAAATAGTGGAAGGAAAGCATAAAAATGTTTCTTAAAAATTTACATACATGCATACAATGGTATGGAAAAGTATTTTTTGCTCTTAATTAAGCAAAAACCAATCCTTTTGGTATAATTGTTTTTAAAGACGATCACATTTTATTTTGCAATCAAAATTCATGTCATTTGTGTATTAAAATCATCCAAAAAATAAAATAAAAAAAGGCAACCATAAAACACGTTTCTTAATGTGCAACA
The DNA here is from genome assembly GCA_932273835.1 of Sarcophaga variegata. Lineage (NCBI taxonomy): Eukaryota > Metazoa > Arthropoda > Insecta > Diptera > Sarcophagidae > Sarcophaga > Sarcophaga variegata. The sequence goes on from OW026361.1 coordinate 117,256,235, forward strand.
CGAAATTGCAAAAAAACAAGCTGAAATCACCATGTGAGTATACATATGTACATACCAAAGAAAAGGGCCTGTCTTGCATTCATAAAAAAAGAGAAAGTTGTTCCCTGTGTAACCCACTAGTTAAACATGTCGAGAGTGAGTGGCCAGTATCTGATGTAAAGATCGCATAAATAAAAATCCTGCATAACGAAAAATAAAATAAAACAATAACAACAGAGAAGAAGAAGTAAAAATGGGTCGCAATGTCAATATGTTTCGGTTGTAGCCAGCGACTACCAATCGACAAAACAACATTTTAGAGCAACTGTTGAAACAAAATTTCGAAATCATGGCAGACGGCACTAAAAAAATATGTTTTTTTTTTCTTCTTGATATTATTGCAGATTTTTTTTCACTTCATACATATGTACATACGAATATATAAATAATATGTATGTATTATACCTTTACCACATACTGATGCACTCACTCACTCAATTGCTTACTCAGTTGCATTTGCGATAATAATCGTGACCGAATGGGCACAAACGCATTTAAGTGTCATGTAAATGATGATAAAGATGACGTAGTTGTTGTCTCTTCATTATAATGATAATGGTGATGTGATGCATCTGAAGTAGTTTTCATGCATTTTTACAAATGAAAACATTTTTAATGAAAAGAAAACAATCAATTACAAACACCCTACCATAGGATTATTTCATAAGTTATCAATGCGAAGTAAACATTCTTTAAAAAAAATTAAGAAGAAAAAAATGGAATTATTGTGGTAAATATTTTGGATTTTAATGCCTTTAAGAATAGAGTCTTCAGAGAGTTTACTACTTACTTAATTGGCCATTAACAACCCGATTAACAGATTTCGGCCTGCCGCAACTCATCTTTCCAGGCGCCTCTGCTTCTTTCGCGCCTACGCTAGTTGGTCACACCAATCGATGACTGGGCTTCCTCGATTTGGTTCTTCCAACGGATACAAGGTCATCCTCTTCGCCGACTTCCGCAGATCACCGCATCAAATACCCGTCTCGCCGGAGCATTCTGCTCCATTCGAACGACATGGCCGAGCCAGCGCAGCCGCTGGATATTAGTACGCTGCACAACGTCCATGTCGTTGAAGAGCTCGTACAGCTCACTATTGTATCGGATGCGATAATCATCTCCAACTCGCACTGGACCGAAGATCTTACACAGTACTTTTCTCTCGAACACTCTCAAGGGTGCTGCATCAGTGCTTAATAAGGTCCATGCATAAAGAAGCACGGGGAGGATGAGCGTCTTGTAGAGTATTAGTTTTGTCGTACGAGAGAGATCTCTGCTACTCAATTGCCTATTGAGACCATAGTAGCACCTGTTGGCAAGAGTGATCCTGCGCTTGATCTCCAGACTGACATCATTTTTGGTGGTAACGGCGGAGCCAAGATAAACAAATTCCTTGACTGTATCAAAAGTATAGTTATCGGCCGTAATCTGAGAATCAATACGCCGCACGTCTCTACTTGTCGATAACATATACATTGTTTTGACCTCATTTACTGCCAGACCCATCTTAGCAGACTTCCGTTCAATAGAGTTTACATCAGAGAGATTACATAGTTTTATTAACCCTGAGCTAAGGAAACTTCCAAAGGAGGTGTTGGATACCATATTTTTCTTCCTTTCAAAGTCGACGTAGTCTAGTAGGTAGTGTGTTTAAACTCCAGGTCAGACATCAAAACAAAAATATGAAAAAATTATTTCTTCGGTGACTTCCTCTCAGCAGATGTCCGTCAAAAACTCTGAGAGCAAATAAAATTTCCATGAAAAGTTTCTCAAAAAAATTTGTCGTTCGAAGTCGACTTTAAACTATAGGTCCCGCCACTCGTGTATAAAATTAACGCACACAACATAAGTGGTGTGAGCAGCTAGGTCGTAATCCTGGCTGAAGGGCTTTAATGTCCAATTATGTATGTTTCTTTTCAAAGGATGCGACACTTAATTTGTTACAGAAAGTCATACGTTATTTACGTATGAAGACACTTTGGATTCCATGCTACTAAGTCTTGCCAGAACCTCTTGTAACATCAGAAAGCTCCAGACCGTCTACCGTCAGCATAGATGCATATCTATGCCAAATAACTTTTTTTTGAAAATGCTTTAAAAAAACTACTGAATATTTTCTTAAATTTCTTTTTTTATTTGAAAGTACAAGCCTTCCGGTTAATAATGGAAAATAATTTCATTCAAATGGCTGCCTCGGCTGGCCATACAGTAGCCTACACGATCGGTCCAATTTTTAAGCACATTATCGATTGTGTGCAGCTGTATTTCACCAATGGCTTCATGAATATTGTGCTTTAAAGCGTCAATTGTCTCTGGATTGTCGGCGTCACACTTATCTTTGACGGCACCCCACAAATAATAGTCCAACGGTGTTAAAATGCAGCTCCGAGTTGGCCAAACGACATCAGATCTGCGGCTGATAATGCGATCTTCAAAAACAGTGCGCAAAACATCGAGTATAGCTTCGGCTGTGTGGCACGTAGCGCCGTCATGTTAAAACCAAATGTAGCCAATATCCTCCTCTTTAATTTTCGTGCACAAAAATTCGTTCAACATGGCCCGATAACGATCGCCATTGACTGTAACGGCCACTCCTTGCTCATTTTCGAAGAAAAATGGCCCAATTATGCCTCTGGACCAAAATCCGCACCAAACAGTGACTCGTTTTGGGTGCGTCGGTTTTCTGTGCCCCAAATGCGACAATTTTGCTTGTTTACATACCCGCCAAGATCAAAATGAGCTTCATCTGAAAAGATGATTTTTTACAAAATCGGCATCTTCTGATGTAGGCTACTGCATGGCTAGCCGTGGAAGATATTTGAATGAAATTATTTTCCATTATTAACCGGAAGGATTGTACTTTCAAATAAAAAAAGAAATTTGAGAAAATATTCAGTAGTTTTGTTTTTAAAGCATTTTCAAAAAAAAAAAGTTATTCGGCGGACCCTTTATTTACATGTAAAAATAACTTTCAATTATTCAAAATATTCTGAAGAATACCATATGTAATGTGACATACGGAAGTAGTTAACTTATTGCTTTCATTTCGATATTGAAAAGTATTAATGAAATACACGTTTACTAAGTTTACTTTTAAATAAAACCATTGATATTGAAATTCCTTATTTTATAGTTTTTTTTGTTTGTTTTTTACTTGAAATTTAAATAAACTTGAATCAGGATTAACAAGTAAATTAAATGCCAAAACATGACGACATAACAAGATCTTGGAAAATCCAAGAGACTCAATTTATATTGAAGAATGTAAATTGATACTTCACCAGGGATTACATGGAAAGCTTAAATTTGAAGCTGAAGAAAAAAACAAAATCACTCAAGTAACTATTATGCATGTGTATACATACTGCATAGCATTTAAAAAAGTTCAGCCGTAACCAAAATAAATAACAGCCAACAATAACAGGCGTTTTCTGTCAACAGTGTTTACATTTGGCATGTAAATAAACAACAGCAGCAGCAACAATGACACAGCAGCCGATTTAATAATGAAGAAAAAAAATGAGAACAGTAAACAAACGCCTCCATTAGTTGACAAAAAACACGATTCGAACATGATACAGTGGCACACACAATGTTTTCTGTGCAACCAGAAAATACAACAAATGATAGGGTTTTGTAAACAAAAGTCCTGTTAAAATATATTTCTTTCCTTTTCTTAAGAAGAATGTCAAGACTTTGTCAAACAACAGTTTTCGATATTTCCAGAATTGGCGCAGGTATCTTAAGCAGTCTTTTGGCACATTTGGACATTTCCAGTTAACAGTTGCATCATTTATGCAGTCGTAATTTCTAAGTGCATACATACTTAACATAATTGGTCATTACAAACCTTCGGTCAGGGTTACGACCTAGCTTCTCACACCACTTATGTTGTGTCTGTTAATTTTATACTTGAGCGTCGGGGAGCTACAGTTTAAAGTTCACTCCGAATGACAGATTTTTTTAAGAAACTTTTCATGGCGAGTTTTTGCTAGAATTCTGCTGAAAAAGGAAGCCGCCGAAGAAATGTTTTTTTTTTGGGGTTTGAAGCCGGGCCTTACGCCTAATAAGCCAACACACTACCTACTAGACCACGACAACTTAAATTTATAAAATTTCTATCGGGTCCGCCATCTAACGTTTCTTTTCCAACTAGCGCTTATTTCGTGAATGGTAACACTTAGCTCATGTCTGATTTGACAGATCTTTAGTTTTATCTTTCCGCTGAATGAATATGGTTGTGTATACGCTTGAACAACGCTGGAAAATATTGCGACATTACATTGAAAATCATGGTAATGTTGCAGAATGTGTGCGAAAATTGCGTACAGATTTTGGAAGAAGAGAAGCACCGCCAGCTCCTTATGTTTGTTATCTTGTGAAAAAAGTGAAAGAAACTGACATCCTCATCGATAAACCAAAGCGTGAAAAGCCAAAAACAGTGCGTACACCCGAGAATATTGCTGCTGTGGTAGAAAGTGTGCGTGAAGCGCCATCAACATCAATTCACCGTCGTTCTCAACAATTGAACATTTCGGAGACATCATTGAGTCGAATTTTTTCCTTGGTATGACGCCATACAAAGTCCAATTGGTTCAGTAGTTGAAGCCAATCGACCATCCAATGCGTTTTCGCTTCACTAAGTGGGGCTGCGATCGGCTTACAGAAGATGCCGTTTTTGGCAAAAAAAAATCATCTTTTCAGATGAAGCTCATTTTGATCGTGGCGGGTATGTATACAAGCAAAATTGTCGCATTTGGGGCACAGAAAACCCACACGCATACATTGAAAAGCCGACGCACCCAAAACGAGTCACTGTTTGATCCAGAGGCATAATTGGGCCATTTTTCTTCGAACATGAGCAAGGAGTGGGCGTTACAGTCAATGGCGATCGTTATCGGGCCATGTTGAAGGAATTTTTGTTCACAAAAATTGAAGAGGAGGATATTGGCAACATTTGGTTTCAACAGGACGGCGCTACGTGTCACACAGCCGAAGCTACACTCGATGTTTTGTGTCCTGTTTTTGAAGATCGCATTATCAGCCGCAGAGCTGCGATTTGACATCGTTGGACTATTATTTGTGGGGTGCCGTCAAAGATAAGTGTTACGCCGACAAGCCAGAGACAATTGACGCTATAAAGGACAATATTCGTGAAAACATTGGTGAAATACAGCTGCATACAATCGATAATGTGCTTAAAAATTGGACCGATCGTGTAGGCTACTACAATGCCAGCCGAGGCAGCCATTTGAATGAAATTATTTTCCATTATTAACCGGAAGGATAAATAAAAACAAGAAATTTGAGAAAATATTCTGTCGTTTTTTTAAAGCATTTTCAAAAAAAGTTATTTGGCGGACCCTTTAAGTGATTGAATATAATTGAGCCAATTACGGGCTATCCACTGATATACAATCTTATTGGTAACACATTATGATATGATGCAATCTAAACCAAGTAAACTTATGATAGAACTTTGTAGATATGTTCGTCCAACATATGGTAATTAAAGAAACCCAAATGCCGGTAGGCCACGAATTCAATTTAGGTACACCATTTTGATTCATAATCATGTTCGAAATCAAATGAAAAATATTTAGCCGTCTGCCGCTCATTTAGCAATGAACACATAATTAAGTGGAATTAAATGTGAACTTATTTTACCGATGAATACATTACACATTGCAAATCTCTTAAGGAATGAAGGTGACATAAGGCAAGAGCTTAAGCTCATCGAAAGGGGAACTTTATTTAGCACATTAACAATAAAGAGCAGTTGTTGTCATACCACAAGGCTTTTTTTAATCCATATGCAGTAGCTTTTGAAATTTTATGATCATGTTTTATTGATGAAACTACTTTGCAGAAAATAAATAAATGATTACGAGATGTATTACAGTAGACACACACTTTATATTCCAATGAAGAACGTGATCCATTAACAACAGTTGATGGCTACAGTTGATGGCTTCAATAACAATTCAATTCAATAAAAAAGGTGCATTAAATATCAAGGAGAGAAAAGGAAATTTTATTTCAAATTTACGACCTTTTAATCGAACGCAAGAAAAATTAATTTAAAAATGTGTTACAAAACAAAATAAGAGAATGCTTGGCCCTGAATATGTATGTATTTTAACAATAATGGCATCTAATCGATTAGATCGATGTTTTTGTTTATTGTATAATTAATTAGTATACTTTAATTAAATTAAATTAAAATTAATTTTCTTTGTATTTGAGCCACTGTGTGTATTGTGCTTGCTGTATAAGATTTATGTGTGTGATTGATTGATTATGCAGATATGACAGCACAGAAGTTGCAAAAGTTGTCTTAACTGATTTAAAGACGAACCTGATTGTCTGTCTAATGGCATGCCAGCTTTTGATTTAAACACTCACTGTGTATATGAAACTGACTCATGACTGGGCTGCTTTACCGGCTGATTTAAAGCTGTCATAAACGCCATAAATTGCCGAATCATGTCTGCTCAAATTCAATGAGAAAATTTGGCAGTGCTAGTGCATATGCGTGATGCGCATATAAAGTTTTAAAATCTTTTTAAAAGAAAGATTTTGCAATGCAATCTGAAAACAATTTTCTCTTTTACAATGGATTTCATTATTACATATTATTTTACAATATTTTTTATTTTCTTTTTTGCTTAAATATGACCCTGATAGTTAGTTAGTCTGTTTTGAAATTTAATGCACGCAAATCTGCAATAACATGCCGAAAATTTTGTGACAGTTTTATGGGTGAAACAGTATGAAAACACGTTTGTGTCTTAAATCTTTTGTTTTGATCTATTATATCTGAAGTGCATTTAAAATGATTACTTTGAAAACGATTTCAATTTTACAGATGGTTTAACCAAAACTCCAATGGCTGTTACGCCTATACAAGGACCAATTTACCTCAAAAATGGTACAGTTCCGGTGGTGCCACTGTTTCACTATCGCAGCTTTAATAACGGCTCATTTGTACAAATACCGGTAAGTCAATAATATCATTCTCTCATATTTATGTACATACAGAAGTATAACAATTTTAAAAAAATTAGAAAAGAAATTTGAAAAGCTAGCGTTTGAGATACATGTTAATTTTATTATCAAAGATTACACTATGCAACAAAATAGAAAAATATAAATACACCCGGGTAACTAGCTAGTCTAAGTTGTTCAGTTAATTGAGTAGAATTCAAACATAATTTTTCTATTTTTCTCGAAACCTCCAAACTTGTTTTATTTGACAAAAACTGTTTTTTTGGACTTTACTCACAAATTTTTTGATTACTCAAACACTTCTGAACCGATGTCCAAAATTTAAACTTTATTAGAAAGGAGAGGGATGAGCCTTTAAAACGATATACATATATATATTATTTGACTTAATATACTATGGGGTTTGATGAGGTAAACTTAATAAATGCGAATTTTATTCATATTTTATCAAGTTTGTCAGTTCATAGTAGCAAACTTTAAATAAAAAATATGGAATTAGTGATAAGATTCTGAAAGTGAATTATCTTGTGAAGAGATTGACAATTCGTTTGATCAAGTCGGACAAAAAGTACAGTAGTTATTATTTAAAGAGTCTAACAGTAGAGTTATATCTTTCATATACGAGTATATATTTTTTCAAATGAACTTCTAATTTAATTGTTTATCGGAAAATATATCAATTTCACGTTTGAGCGACCACCAGAAGTTGAACAATGTTTGCGAAAAGAGAAGTAATAATATTTGCAAAAAACACAAATGTTAGCCGACTTCTGGTAGTCATCCAAACTTGAAATTGACACATTTTGCAATAATCAATCAAGATCCATCAGAATTTTTGAAAATTTTTGAACTGAAAGTTCATTTGGTAAGATGACATATATAAAAAATACAAGACGACTGTTATACTATTTAAATTATAACTACGATAGTTTTTGTCCGATTTGATCAAACAAAGTGTCAAACTTTTCACAAGATATTGGACTTTCAGAATGTCATAACTTATTTCATACTTTTTAAATAAATTTTGCAATTAAGGAGAGCTAAATTTGAAAAAATAAGAAAAAATAATATTTTCCAAGTTTAACCCATCAAAACTCAAAACATATAAGTTTGAACAAAACGTTTATGTATACCGTTTTAAAGGCTAATCTCTCCCCTTTGTAAAACATTTAGAATTTTTAAAATGGGTTCAAACATATTTGAGTAATCAATAATTTTGTGTGGAAAGATAAAAAAAACGTTTTTGTCAAATAAAACAAGTTTGAAGAGTTCGAGAAAAATAAAAAAAATATTTTAGAGTTCTACTCAACCTAGTGAATAACTTAGACTATGTAGTTACTCGGGTGTATTTTCACTGTCGCACCGTGTTATCGATCGAAGACCTGTTAAGGCTATTTATTATCGAGTCGATTATGTCTTATTCAGGGATTCAATTACCAATTGGTTTGACATTCTCTTAAAGTCTTTATAAAGCACCTACAAGACAGGACCTTTAAACTTTCGAGGAACGATTATTTGAAACGACTGATTAATTGTTATCAAATGATTTATTGTCAAAAATATGTGGCAATTTTATTCTGTGATGAAATTTTAATTATTAAGAAACGCACATAAAAACTTAAATAATGTAGATTAGGTTAGGTTGGAGGACGTGTAGTTGTCAATTAAGACAAGTACCCGGAGGTCGAATTGACCAATTGTACAACGTCCTAGTTTCTCACACCACTTATGTTGTGTGTGTTAATTTTATACATAAGTGCTGGGACCGACCTACAGTTTAAAGTCGACTCCGAACGACAGATTTTTGAGCAACTTTTCATGACAATTTTTATTTACTCTCAGGGTTTTTGCCAGAAATCTACTGAGAGAGGAAGTCGCCGAAAAATACTATTTGTATTTTGTCTTTGATTTCTGACCTGGGGCTCGAACCCTAGCTTTGCGTCTAATAAGCCAACACACTACATACTAGATTACGGCGACTTCAATAATGTAGAATTCATTCATTAAAAAAAAAGCTATTCTGCATCGGCCGGGAATCGAACCCGGGCCGCCCGCGTGGCAGGCGAGCATTCTACCACTGAACCACCGATGCTTGGTAATGCCCGCCATAAATAAACTATCTTCGTACCGAAAAGGGTTAAAATTGCCTCGTTGTCCGTGTTAAGATTAACTTTTTAGTTAATGTCAAACAATTCTCAGGTATTATTATTATTAAAAAAAATAATAATAAAAAACAAAAGTTAATAAATTCCATTTCAATTCAATTGTATTTCACAATTGTTACCGACTGTTACTGTAATTAGCTTGTAATAAAACAGACGTTCTTATTTTATTATCGTCATAATAAATAATTTTTAATATTTAATTTCAATTTCAATTGAAATTTAATTAATTAATTAAAATTAAAAGTACAAATAATAACACATTTAAAATTCATTCCATTTAAACTGAAACTATTTTTTTTGCGACTTTAGCGCAAATACAATATTGACCTTCAAATTAGAAAAATTAAAAATCCAACAAATTTTTGACAAAAAAAAAATAAAAACAAAAACAAAATGTGAAATTATTTCCGCAAACGTTTTGAGCAGACATGATCGAAAATTTAAATCAATTTGAAGAAATAAAATTCACAAAATTAAAGTCACAAATAGCAACGTATGTATGTGAAATGCGCATATATTTACCAACGCCACTATAGGCGGCTTACTAAAATGCGGTACTTTTTTAAAGCTTGGTATTCTTCTGTTCTCTTTCTCTCGCTTACGTTATTTAACCGACCATTAAACTGGTTGATATCAATTGGCAATAGGCAATTCGTAGGTAAATCGATAGAGACAGATTTGTGCGTGCGAATTTTATTTGATTAAAATTGAAAACAGCAGCTCATTGAACTTTTGCTTCATTTGAAATGTGCTCGAAGACAATGTACATAAACTTAGAAGGCCATTCTCAGTAAAGAGGCACACTCTACATTCAGACACAATGAGAATAATGTTTTAACGTTAACATGTTTTCTTTTTCGCGCATTTACTTAAATTCAAGTTTGGTGGGCATAGCTTATTAAGTGACGTTGAGTAAACACGACTGCCAATTCATTTCAAAATCAGTACGTGTTATAAACCAGTTTTGAAAAATTCAGTACTTTGGTACTTTTTTTGGTACTTTTCCATTTCAAAAATACCACAGTACTCCTGCGACGCTTTCAGTACTTTTTTATTATTACATATTTTATGTTTTGCGCTTTTCAACTATTAAAATGCATTAGAAACACGTTTAACGTAGTGTTAAAGGTGGAGTTTAATCTTTAGCCCCTGTTAGCCGAACGTCCATGGAACGTTCGTTAGTTTTTCTATTCCATTTCGTACGTGTATTAAGTATAAATAAATATTTTTTCTACAAAAGTACCATTTGTTGCAAAAAAGTACCATTTCAAAATTTCAATTTTGCAACACTGTTATAAACTAAAACAAGCTCGGTTCAAACAATAAGTTTGTTGCAGCAAAAAGTTCTATACGGCAGAATTTATCACCTACATATACAAAATCAACTTGTAGAGTTCCTCAGATCGATTATCAAATATTCTGCTTAATCGGATTGGAAATATTTCATTTCCGTAGAAGATGTGGATCATTGGTTCGGTTCATACCAGAGATCAACAATGAATCGCTTTTTCGCTACTCATCAGCACTCATGCAATTTTGAGTATGAGTGAGTCAACAGTATTGAAATCCAACTACTCTGATTCACTCGTACTCACCACGCCGTTGATTTATAAGTACAGTAGGTTGCAATGAGTATGAGTACAACGTTGACATCAAACTCATAACATTCGAACTATGTTTGATTCATACGCCTACTCATTCAGATTCATAAATTTAGAAAGATACTTATAATACTCATAAATGATTCGAGTGATTCGAATCATTCATCAAAATTTACGGACTTAGTTGTTGTTGCATTTACAAAGAAAGAATAAAGACACATAAACAAAAAAGACAAAGACAGCAAGGAGAGCAAACACACAACCTTCATGTGAGTATTGTAGTGTTCGTACGCGACTCATACTTATTTTGTGATTCGTGTATGCGATGAGTCGTGGAGAGTCCAAATCAATAACATCATGCATCATGTATTATTAAGTACGAGTACGATGAGTATTTCAAACTTTGAATGAGTAGGATGGGTATGACATTTAAATAAGTATGAATGCGTATAAGTATCAGAAATTATAAGTATGATTCGAGTCTACTCATCGTTTTGAATACTCATTGCTGACCTCTGGTTCATACCCTATAGGCCGATGATATTATTGACACATAGTGCCGTACAAAATACGATTTTAGTTAAACTTTTTATCTGCCGTTTTTATCAACGACTTTATCTTGGTTAACAACGGTTTTTCGGAGCTTTTGCAATAATATTTGGTTCGACATGCGTTTTTGCAATATTATATGTTTGCTTCCACAATGTTTGGCCTATCCGGGGCAATTTTATTACCTTGTTTTGGGACACAATATGTGTTTTTGGCTGCAATTTCTGAAAAGCTCTTCTTTGAAAATCCAGAAGTATAGCCGCCTAGATGTATAGCTGCCACAACACCACGCGCACGTTTCTCAAGTTATCCCCCAACCAAGCCAATAGAAAATGGTTCTCAGTAGAATTCCATGAGAATAATTGGAAATTTCATGAACCTTGGTATTTATTTATATAGCAGTGAAAACTACTTCACATCACATCATCTAAAAAGTGATTGCTGCATCGGCCGGGAATCGAACCCGGGCCGCCCGCGTGGCAGGCGAGCATTCTACCACTGAACCACCGATGCTTGTTGGGGAAGGGTACACAAAAACCAACGGCATAATGGGCATTTTGCCCAAATATAAATTCTATTAGACAATCATCTTACGAATGCTAGGCCCCTCAATAATATTGGCGCGCAAGATAAGGAAAATTAAAACGTTGACTATTTTTAAACAAAAGTTCAAGTATTTTTAATTCTTAAAACTCTTGTGTGTAATGATTACAAAGGAACACGCATAACAAATTAAAATTTTAAACCATTTTTGTTTTGTTTTTGTTTTGTTTTTTTTTTTTGCTTTGAATTTCAAATGAAAGATTTAAACTTGCTGATGATCTTTGAATGAACGATGGCAGTTTATCATCTTTTTGCGACATTTTTCATGAAGGTTTTTCTAGTTTAACCCAGTTTTATACATTTTTTGTTTTCTTGTTATTCTCAAAAAGGTCTTTAGAAAGGCACTTGATGCTGCTGTTGTTTGCATGATGATGATGGTTGACGAGTATGACTTATTGCTACAAATTGTTGCAAAATGCCAATTAATGCATACGAGCATACGAAAAGAGCTTCAAAACTGCACAGATGCACAAACGTAATTTGAAAAATACGTGATTTTTATATATGAAATGTTCATACGAAAAAAAATGTTGCATTTAGGATTCCCAAGGCGGATTTAAAAAGTTCAAATTTAACTTTAAAGCTGCTAACAACAAAAAAAAGATTCTTAAGATTTATGATTATAAATTTAAAAAGCGTGTCAGTGTCTGATTTTAAATGTCAACCTAAAATGGATCCGTTACGGATAACAACACACATTCTATTCAAGGAAAGCAAAAAAAAAAGGAAATTGCATCGGCCGGGAATCGAACCCGGGCCGCCCGCGTGGCAGGCGAGCATTCTACCACTGAACCACCGATGCTTGTGTTTGAGATTTGTAAACAACATTATGAAAGCATCTTCACATTCATTCATCTCATCAATCCATCTCATCTCAATGTATCTCAAAGCCTAGATATATGTACGTATCATAGCAAACTGGTTATAGAAAATTGCACATCTTGAAGATGTTTAGATACTCGTTTATTTAAATATCCAGCAGGAAAATAATTCAATCTGAAACAAAAGTATCTGAAATCTATTAAAATCTGTTGGCACTTCGTTTTCTATTTCATGAGCGAATGCTTTGGAGAATCAATTATCTTTGCTTTCAAGCTTAATGGACCATTAAGTGAAGCAGAAAAGAAAAAAGTGGAAATTTATTTAAATTAGACGGCATTTTATTTGCCGTTTATCATTATGATTGTCATAATGTAAGCATTAATACACACACCATTTCAATAAATTGAATAGAAAAATTCCGTTGGTGATATTTATTGCAATTTAATACGAACATTATGGTAATTTCATTGGTCTTTTAAGGCAATATTACATATATTTTTATTTTATATTAAAGCCGTATGCATGACTTAAAAGTTAATTCGAATTTGCAATTAAATCGAAATAATCAAACTGTTTTGTTAGTTTGTACTGGTTCGAAGGGGTATCATTTTAAGCGGTTAGTATACGTTCTAAGGGACTTTGATCGACTTTGTTATTTTTAAAGATACATTTATTTAAACAAATGAATCTTTTTATATGTTACGTCTCTGGGCGACTGGACAGTGGCAGGACTCAGATATCGGCCACGCAAATATCCTGAGGGAAGTTGCAGCTGTCGGGAGCAGTGACTACATGACACCGCGGTACGACTTCTCGAGGAGATTCAAGACATCGGTTCCTGACAACGAGTCTGGAAGGTAAGGGACTCCGTACATATCTACACCGAAGGTTCGATGCTAAACGGAGCTGTTGGCAGTGGAATTTTTTCGGAATCGGTTGGAATAGCCCAGTCTATAAGACTGCCAGACCGCTGCAGTATCTTTCAGGCGGAGGTGGTGGCAAAACAGGCTGCGGCGAGAATAATTGGGGACGGAAGGGTCTCCAAGCGGAATGTCACCATACTTTCTGATAACCAGGCGGCTATTAAGGCTCTAAGTTCTAATGTGAGGAACTGCAAGACGGTGTACGGCTGTCGCAGATAAGTATCTCGACGAATAGCGGAACGATATGATATCCATATCGTATGGGTACCGGGGCACAGTGGTATTCCGGGTAACTGCAGAGCTGATGAACTTGCCAGGTGGGGCACGGCCATCGAACACTCCGCTGAGTTCTCGAATCTAGGCATACCTATGAGGAGCTGCAAGGTCATAATTGATAATGCGATCGTCGATTCCGTCAACGACAGGAGGGCGGCCTCGGACACGGTTAGAACGGCCCGAAAAATCTGGCAAGGCTGGATGAGGGGCGCACAATGAGTCTACTTAAACTCCAAAGAGTTGCGTTCAGTGTAGTTGTCGGCATGCGAGGCGCATTGGTCTTGGACACCTTGCTAACGACTTCTGCAGAAGCTGCAGAGATGAGGAGGAAGAGGAGACTGTCCCTCATCTGCTGGGCACATGCCCGGCTCTTTGCCAAAGGAGAAGGAAGTATGTACGTGGGTACTTATTACATGGATGATCTGGAGGAACTGTCAAGGATTGACATTGGCAGCCTGAATCGTTTCATCAGGAGCTCCGAGTGGTTTCGAGACTAGGGGATAACGGATGACTGTGGTAGCACAATGGGCCCAATGCGGCCTAAGTGAGACCATCCAAAAATTTTTCTTCGATGGGCAGCCACCTCTACCTACTTACCATTTCATAAAATTCTTAATTATTGACGGATCAAAAATATACTACCTCCAACTAAAAATACTCATCTTAGGAACGTTGTAACAAAATTTTAGCGAAATCGGTCAAGTATGTAGTTTTTGGTGAATCGTGGTTGCCAGGACAAAAAAAGTAATTACACGCACCTGTACGCGTTGTACTATTTTCTCCTTCTTTTCATATCGTTTGAAGGAAAGGAAGATTTCCACCTTAATTCTATGACTCTGAAGTATCTAAAATCGTGAAAAATATCGATTTTTTGAAAATTAGGAAGTATAGGCTGCCTTTCAAAATGTTAGTTGTTTTGTGTTTGAACAAAGTATCGTGTTTCATACTGCCGCTGTACAAAATATATACAACGTATACTATTTCAAAATGTCGTCAATGTGTATTTTTAACGCAGTCAAAAAGCAATCGGGCATCGAATTTATAGTTGATGCATTGTTTGATAACTTTGCATATCTACAAAATTTATATACCGTAGTAGAACTGCATACAAACTTTGTATTGATACATTTTGGAAGGCAGCCATACTAACCCCTAAACTAACGATATACCGACGCACTTAACAATCTTCAAAGCATTTTTGATAAATACTTTTCATTAAAGCGTTGAGAAGTAGTCTTTATTTGCTGGACAAATTGTACATTTTTGTTCTTTCATGGTTTTGTTCTTTCAGAAAATTTTCGCTTTGAATTTTAACCACCTTAACGTAGTGAGTTGAAATTCGAGTATGTTTTAAGAAAAAAAAAAATATGTAGCATGTGATAAAAATTCTGCACTATGACTACAATGTCGATGAATTGCAACATATTTAGTGGTAATACAACAGTTATTAGTAGAGACTTTTTCTTCACTTCTTCAATATACAGTGGTGGTCCTATAATTAAAAACGATGTTTCTGGAACAGAGTTCTCTGGAGTTTAATTTGTCCCAATCTGATGGAAAAACGTATGTAGGACTTCCTCCAAACAAAGCGTTTGATTCCAGGTACACAGTGAAAACTGTAAAACAAATTAACAAACCTACATGTTGCTAAGTCGTTTCTAATTATAAGGCCACCACTGTACGTTTCTGAGTTTCTAAAGCACTTGCCTTTTATAGATAAGGGCACCATATTTTTTACTTAGATTTACAGTAGACTTACTTTGCATGTCACTTGATGTATGTACATATGTATTTAATGCATTATCGTCCACTTTATATACGAAAATATTTCATAAAAAACTATTAAAAATACTAAAAAAGAACTGTTGTTCTTCCCCCATATAAAAAGTTCTAATCACGTGCAGGAAAAAACATTTTTTTTTCGAATTTTATTACCCACGACAAGTACGGTGTATTTTTATAATTTATAATTGCTGTGTTGTTAATAGTTTTTTTAACATTTGAATTGTTATTGACAATTTCCTTTAAACATTTTCATTTTTTTTTATAGATTTGGTGGACAGCGTTATCAGTGGCTTTGGGTCTAGATGTACGTGGAGATTTGATAAAGGGTGTGCCCTGCATAAAACGTCATAATCAATTATTTTGCCCTACAGCCGGCAACAATTATCCCATGTAAGTATATAATTTTTTATAATGAGTGTTGTCGCCAACAACATAGCTACTACAACATTATCAGTGTCAAAAGGTGTCAAATAACCTTTACCTTCAATTAAATTTTGAATATCTTACAAGACATTAATCAATCAATAAAATAAAAAAATTTGCATTTTGAAAACTTTATAAAACAACAAAAATAAAAACAAAACAAAAATGAAAACGAGCGAAAATCAGTGCAAATCAACAAAAACATTCATCACTCAATTAGTAAATGATTAAAATGATTGACCTACTAAAGCATTCAAGGCCTTATCTAAAAACCGATAAGCAAATACATACGACAAAAATTTTAAAATTTTTTTAAATAAAATTGAAAGAAAAAAATATGCAAAAACCATATACAAATTAAAGACAATTAAGCAAAAATTAAGCAAAAAAAAATTATAAAAAAAGAGAGTGAGAGAGAGAGAGAGTTAAGTCTCGTACTCTTTTATGAAACGTCTGAATACTAAATGAACCTGTCAATTGCGTTCATATTTTTTTTTATTAAATTTAATTTGCATTTCGATTATTTATTAACGTCGACAGGTTTTTAAAAAATAATTAACCAAACACACACGCTCTAATACATTGATTAACAAAAACAAACAAATCCCGTCACTTTACCAGCCATTCAACCACAATGTTGTAATATTTTTAAAGAAAAAAAAAACGAAAAAAAAATTAAAAATATTTAAACAAAAAACGTGCAAAGGGGCTGGTTTCCGATGAATAATCAAAAAGCGGAAATAACTTAAAGACGCTGATGATATTTAATTCCGCTGAACTTAAAACAAGTGATAAACGAAATGGAAGATCAACCTACCATTCCATACACGCATGTTTTTATAGAGTAATTGATGATTCTATTTTTAGTAGCCCGGGTAGCTCAGTCGGTAGAGCATTGGACTTTTAATCCAAGGGTCCAGGGTTCAAGTCCCTGCTCGGGCGGAAGTTACTTTTTTATGATATTTTGTGGTAAAAATTAAAGATTCCTGCTTAATTATACGTGGGCCAATTGGACGCATAATTAATTCTATTTATTGTTCGAATAAAAAAGAAATTACGGCTCATTAATTCTGAAGGACGAAATGATCCCATGGAGCCCGGGTAGCTCAGTCGGTAGAGCATTGGACTTTTAATCCAAGGGTCCAGGGTTCAAGTCCCTGCTCGGGCGGTTACATATTTTTGTTTGTCATAAGCGTTCGAATGTTATAATCATCCTTGCCCAGTGAGTTATAATACATTTATTTACAAGCTGCGTGGCAAAGCAAGATTTGAAGGACGAACCCCACACAGGCTACAACAGATCCAAAGTGGTCCAAATGATTAATTTCTTCAAATCATTCTAAAAAAAGTTCTAATCTGCATCGGCCGGGAATCGAACCCGGGCCGCCCGCGTGGCAGGCGAGCATTCTACCACTGAACCACCGATGCTACATGATGTGCGAAGTTAATAGGATTATAACAGTTTGGCTCATTCTCCATTACATATTTCACCTCAACTCTTCCTTTATAATTCCTTAACCTATTTTATAAAACCCAATTATTCAAGGATAATTCATAACAAGGGGCAAATTATAGAAAAATATATGGGTTATGAAATATACAAATGACGTTGACAATATTTATGGAAACTTTTGTGATAACATTCTCAATGCCCGGGTAGCTCAGTCGGTAGAGCATTGGACTTTTAATCCAAGGGTCCAGGGTTCAAGTCCCTGCTCGGGCGGTTACATATTTTTGTTTTGTAAAACACTCATTAAAACTATCCCTGACCAGTGATGTGTGAGTTAGTAGTTAGTAGAGCTTTTATTTTCAAGCTGCACGGCAAAGCAAGATTTGAAGAACCGAACCCCATAAGGCTACAGATTCAAAGTGGTCCAAGTGATTAATATCTTCAAATCATTCTACAAAAAGTTCTAATTTGCATCGGCCGGGAATCGAACCCTGGCCGCCCGCGTGGCAGGCGAGCATTCTACCACTGAACCACCGATGCTACATGACGTGCGAAGTTAATACGATTATAACAGTTTGGCTAATTCTCCATTACATATTTTACCTCAACTTTTTCTTTATAATTCTTTAATCTATTATACAAAAACTAATTATTCAAAGATGATATCGATAATTCCTAACAAGGCACAAATTATATAGAAATATATGGACTACGAATTAAACAAATGACGTTGACAATATTTATGGAAACTTTTGTCTAGACATTCTCCATGCCCGGGTAGCTCAGTCGGTAGAGCATTGGACTTTTAATCCAAGGGTCCAGGGTTCAAGTCCCTGCTCGGGCGATGAAACTCTTTTATTAGAAGTGTGTTGTTATATAAATTGAAGCGCGCTTCCAGAAGTTAAAACAATTTTTAGATGGGGCTTTGTGATCCTTTCAGTAAATTAACTTAATGAAATGCTATGATGGATCGATCGATCCATCCGTAAAAAGAATAGTTGATTAAGAATTCACTAGTTTCATCCATGTGCATACATATGTACGTAGGTATTAGGAAAAAAACCTCGTTGAGTGATAAAAGGAATTTTTTTTTCTGGACATAAATAACTTCCTGTGGATTATTACCAATCTTTACGAAACTGATTCATAAAAATCTGATTATTAGAATTTTTATTATGCATTGAATGGAATTTGTTTAAAGAAGTCGAGATATATGAAATTGATTTACATGAGAATTATAAGTATTAACCCTAAAAGGCCCGGGTAGCTCAGTCGGTAGAGCATTGGACTTTTAATCCAAGGGTCCAGGGTTCAAGTCCCTGCTCGGGCGGCATGAATTATTTTATTTTTACTTTAAAAATTGTAAATGAAACAGAATAATTCATTGAGAAACGTATCGTAATAATATAGTGCCCATATATGCATGCAATCGATCGAACAGATCGATATTGCGTTACATTGTACTTTAGTTGACAGTTACAAAAAATTTATTTTTACATTGAAAAACATCATTTTCAAGAATGGTGTTCCACTCAGATGTTGAGCTGCATGTGTAAAAAAGAATAACACTGCATCGGCCGGGAATCGAACCCGGGCCGCCCGCGTGGCAGGCGAGCATTCTACCACTGAACCACCGATGCTTATAACGGTATTTTCTTTGAGCGTCTTATCAAGCTCATTTAATGTTGAAAATGCCTCATTTTGCTTAAAATATATGCTGAGATGGATTTTCTTTAGATTGATCGTCTTTTCGAAGTTTCACTGTAACAAATAACACTGCAAATAATTGTGTTTTATTGTTTCCATTGTTTGTTACATTGTATGTATGCAGAGGGTTATAACTAAATTATTATATTACAATACGTATGATTATGATTGGAAAAAGTCATGGAAATAATTTATTACAAGCAAAACATTGAGGCTTTTGAAGCGTTATGACCGATCTCAATACGCTTTAAAAACATTTCATTTCCAATTGTAGGCGTTCAAGTCTTTTAGTGTTAAAAACATCATTAATTCTACACACTTTTTTACAATTTTTATGAATGAATTCAGGTAGATATGCTCTCTTTTACGTTTGTAGCTTAGAAAAGAGCTCCGAAGTTGAGAATATTTTTTAATGCTTTTGCAAGTAAGTTTAAACAAAAACAAACTAACATTTTAATTATTTAAATTCGCTGTAATTCAATTCACATTTGATACGTTGGCGATAATTGTCAGCCAGCCAGCCAAGCAATTGAGTATCTCATCATCTATGAGTTATCGTAGGAAGGAAGTGGTAAAAAAGCCCACTCAGATTGATTTGTTATGATTTGAACATGGTTATGAGTAATGCTTGTTTCTAATTGCAGAGATAAAATCGAACGATTTATAGACGAGAACAAAGCCTTAATGAGACGAATGTATGGTGACTTTGAAATGAATATGAGCGATGGTGGTCCGGAGCAACAAGCGAAAAGACGCAAAAGAAGATTTATTGATGAACCTGATATATTTAACCCGCCGGGTGTGTATCCCACATTCGTGCCGGATGATAACGTGGAAGCGCATGCCGAAGAGCACGGCGAAAGTTATTTTGGAAAATTGCGCAATAAGCGTCAATCAAATCGGGGTAATAATCGTGGTAATAATCAACAGTACACACTTCCAGCCGGTAATGGCACTTCGAATAGTGGAAGGTAAATATTTTGAAATAAATTGAACGAATTGCAGTAAATGTTAACGCTCGATTTGTTTTTGTATTTTAGAGTGGATTCTTGTGAGTCAAAAGTCGAAGGAGTTACACCATATTGGGCTTCAAATTCGGCGGGTCGAATACGTGCCATTGTTAATACGCAATTTTTTGAGCAGGCTATATATCAAGAAACATGCACGTAAGTAAACGAATTTAAACGTGATTAGGCTTTCAAAAGTTACGAACTCTGTAATTTCCCTTTATTTTTACAGAAAAGCACAGACACCACGTTGCCAAGGTGAATGCGGTTGTGAGCAGAAATACAAGTGGCATCGTCTCTTGGCCTATGATCCAGATAATGATTGCAAAGGTATTTTTATGGATTGGTTCCTGTTTCCATCCTGCTGTGTGTGTCGATGCAATCCCTAATTTTGAGCACAATTTAGTTACATTTCCATGGGCTTTAGTGCCTCCCCCTAAAAGAATATTTTTTACATAATTAAGAGACTAAAAAGTAAATCAAATCTTTAAAATTTTTAAACAAAATATTTATCATTTACAACAACGAATATAAATATACATACAATGTGTTATGAATGTATTACACTTCCATACTTATTTCTGTTTTGTAGTTTGTAGTTCTAAAGTCGTATTTCTTTACTAAAAATTGTTTATTCGCTTACATACATACATACATACATAAATAGTTGCTAAGAATTAATTATAGTTTTAAGGCGCCAATGCCAGTTTGAGAAGAGTTTCGAAATAAAAATTCACATTTAAATTCATCCATTGATCATGGAAAACGAATTTTGTTTAATTTCTGCTTTACCTAACTCGGATTAGGGGGATTAGAATCGTTCTTAGAAATTAAAAAAAACAACCTTTGGAAACCTTTAGCAGTTCGATCAAATGCCCGGGTAGCTCAGTCGGTAGAGCATTGGACTTTTAATCCAAGGGTCCAGGGTTCAAGTCCCTGCTCGGGCGATAAAACTTTTATTTAAAAATTGTATTTGTTATGCAAGCATACATTGATGAACAACTACAACAACAAGGTAAAGAGTGGAAACACATTTTTAGGCGGATCCATGTTTTATAAAAAACAATCCAAATTTGGACGAATATTTATTAAAATAAACGAGTTTTGCTCCCTAAAGTGATTTCGGATCGAAAAAGATACGATTCTTTATTAATCTATTACGAAGCTGTGATTATTAATAGTGTATTCTACTGTACAGGCAATAATGATGAATACAAATCGTTCTATCACTGACTGCTCTGTGTGTGATAAACATTTAATAAGTGATGAAGATGTTGAATAAAAAAAATTTAGCTGCATCGGCCGGGAATCGAACCCGGGCCGCCCGCGTGGCAGGCGAGCATTCTACCACTGAACCACCGATGCTTGTTGTAAGCTGATAGTTAAAGTAATACTTTACTTAACAACTAAAATACGATAATTTATTAAAGTTGCAACATTAATTTACAATCGCAAAACCAGATATTCATAAAACAAGAAAAATTAAAGAAATGTTATTTGTTTTAACTTTGATTATTAATTGTTTTAAACTCTACTTAATTATAAAATTGAAGTGTGTATCAGGTTTGCTATGAAGCATCGGTGGTTCAGTGGTAGAATGCTCGCCTGCCACGCGGGCGGCCCGGGTTCGATTCCCGGCCGATGCAGACGTCTTTTTGTTTTTATTAATCACAACGTGATAATTTTTGCCAAAACAACATATTTTGCTAGCCCACCTTTTTCGAGAGCTAGTCCTCATATAATTTTTGCAAAAAGAAAAAGTTGTGAACGCCCGAGCAGGGACTTGAACCCTGGACCCTTGGATTAAAAGTCCAATGCTCTACCGACTGAGCTACCCGGGCTCGATGGAGTCCATTTCTTAACATTACAATACAATTTGTATCCTCTTTGCTAGCAAAGGAGCAGAAGATTAACTTTTTAAGTTTATGCGACAAATTGAAGACCGATTAATTGATTTACGATAATATTAAATAAATATTTCAAAATATTGATCCTCGCTCGAAAGTAAGTTCCCTTTATTAATTGCTAATACTTGAATGTCTAAGCACATCCCATTTATATGGTGAAACTTGACAACATAGCATTTAACTCCGGTCGAATTTATAGCATCGGTGGTTCAGTGGTAGAATGCTCGCCTGCCACGCGGGCGGCCCGGGTTCGATTCCCGGCCGATGCAATTACAGTTTTTTGAAACCATTTATAAATTTCTTTATATAAATTACTGTAAATGGATTCACTTTAATTCTTTCAAGACTGCGTACCTGGAGCAAGCTTTCACGACGGCACGATTGACCGTACATCGTCGTTGTTCGCGAAGACGTAAGTGAACCAATAAATGATTGCCGTGTATAGGCGGCATTAGCCTCTGTGGATCCATAACTAACTGCTGTATTTTCTGTCGAGCGGGTTAAATTGAAAGATGTTTATTATTACCACAATGAGTTCATTTCTCCAATACAGGACTTGATGTGATGTGTGATGTAGCTTCTACATACATATGTATTTCGTTTTTTTTTGAGTTATAAAAAGATTTGATCGCCCGAGCAGGGACTTGAACCCTGGACCCTTGGATTAAAAGTCCAATGCTCTACCGACTGAGCTACCCGGGCATACAGAACTCCCTTGCAAATTGTGCTATAAGTATGGAAAAGATAACAAATTTCCTTAAAATTGGCATGTGGGAATCAGGTTGTTACATTTGTTTATAGTTTCGGGACAAGGATTTCAGTAAATATTAATACAAATATTGATATAAAGCCAGATCTCCTGATTGCTAAACACATGTAGCATCCGTGGTTGTTGTTGTTGTTGTTAAGTAAGTATTACTTTAATCATCAGCTGACAACAAGCATCGGTGGTTCAGTGGTAGAATGCTCGCCTGCCACGCGGGCGGCCCGGGTTCGATTCCCGGCCGATGCAGGCAACTTTTTACCAACTCCTAGGAGTAAATTTTGAGCAAACTGAGTCTTGGAATGTACTGAACGGTTAAGGAGCTACACCTTGGACATATTTAATTAAGATTGGTTTAATATTTTGATGGATTAATTTGGCTTTATTTGTATTAAATTTCTGCTGATTAGGATTTAAATGACTTTGACTCGATTTTTAACAATAAACAATAATGGTTTCAATGAGTTTTTGGTTTAATGGAAAAAATATTTAAAAAGTATATCGCCCGAGCAGGGACTTGAACCCTGGACCCTTGGATTAAAAGTCCAATGCTCTACCGACTGAGCTACCCGGGCATAGAGAACTTGTAGACAAAAGTTTCCATAAATGTTGTTAACATCATTTGTATAATTCATAGTCCATATATTTCTACATAATTTGTGCCTTGTTAGGAATTATCGATATTATCTTTGAATAATTATGTTTTATAAAATAGATTAAAGAATTATAAAGAAAAAGCTGAGGTAAAATATGCAATGGAGAATGACACAAACTGTTATAATCCTTTTAACTTCGCATATCATGTAGCATCGGTGGTTCAGTGGTAGAATGCTCGCCTGCCACGCGGGCGGCCCGGGTTCGATTCCCGGCCGATGCAATTGATCTTTTTTTAATTTTTATTTCGTTTAAGGATCGCTATAAACATTGAAAACAAAAAAAGAATTCTCTCTCCTCTTTTGTTTGTGTGCTTAGGAGCTTAAAAAGAAAATTTAAAAAAATAATAAAAAAGTAAAATCGCCCGAGCAGGGACTTGAACCCTGGACCCTTGGATTAAAAGTCCAATGCTCTACCGACTGAGCTACCCGGGCACATACGGAGGTGGATACTAATTACATATTACAAGGGTATTTGGACGTTGAAGGTGAAAATAAACAGAAACAGTCAATTTAAGATGACGGTTTCAGTCTCCACTAGCAGTTTATTAGCAAGGTTTTAAACACAATAATTGTACTAAATGTGGTGGATTAATATGACTTTAACAAAAGCATACTTTAGGGGTGACAAAAACGTCATGTTTTGTTTTGTGAACAAAAATGTTTTAAAATGTAAAAAAACAGAAATGTTTCCGCCCGGGATCGAACCGGGGGCCTTCCGCGTGTTAGGCGGATGTGATAACCACTACACCACGGAAACACATACTATTGTTAGGGAATATTTAGGAATACAAGTTCAAGGGATACCATCTGCAATTATAGTTTTATTAGTTTTTTTTTTACCACCAGATAGATAAAAGTATGGAAGTTTTAAATCAATTACGATTAGAAAACGAATTTGTTTTAATTAAAGAATTAATTTTGAGTTTTTCCACGGAATATATTATAAAAATAGAATACAAAAGATAAGTTTCAGACAATTATATATGCGGGTACAAATTTTAAATAAAATTCATAAAACACAACGCATGTAAAACATGAAGAGCTTGGAAGGTGGATACATAAGTTAAAGAAGAGGAGACCGTTGTTTGTATGGAAAGCTCTGGGTTTTTGTTTTGGATCGATCCAAAATGAACCGATTTGTTCAAGTTATCCTACCAATTGTTGTGATAGGTAAACATTTTGATTGTGATCAAAATCGTCGTCCCCTATATTTTTCCATATCGTTATGAGCCATCATAGGGCGGTGCAAAGAGGGCGTTTTAGAGTCTTTATTTCCCCATAAATTTGTGACTCAACCTTTAGTTGTGCGATTGGATTACGTTAGGTGGTGCGTTTGTACAAAGAACACTTTTTGGATCTACGGCAACGGAGGTTTTGTTGTACGTCCCCTATATTTTCCCAAATCGTTATGAGCCATCATAGGGCGGTGCAAAGAGAGTATTTTAGAGTCTTTTTTTACCATAAATTTGTGACTCAACCTTTAGGTGTGATGTTGGGTTACCTTACGGAGGTTTCGCTATACGGTTGGTGGGTGGTGTCATCTATTGGATCTTACAGGTGAATTCTTTATTTAGAAACTGTATATCACGCTAAAGCAGCCTGCTTGGTCCAAAAGGAGAGGAATTGAGTTTCACTACCTCAACTCAACAACAGGCTTTATTGGAGGATTCCTTTGTATCCAACTTGGAGCTCGGACCTGACTCTATTAAATAATTGCTGATAGCTTAGGTTAGGTTAGAGGACTTGTACTTGTCAATAAAGACAAGTACAGTACCGGGAGGTCGAATTGACCCACTGTACAACGTCCTTACAGAGGGAAGGATAATAAAGGGATAAAAAGGAGAGGATGTAGGAAAGGGGAGAATAGGAAGTGGAGGAATTACACAGATGAGGCACAACAAAAAGGGGAGGGCGCGACTACACTGATGAAGCCCTAGCGCCTCTCAACCTAAGCCACTAAAGAATCTATGGAGAGCCTTGATGTCGGCTTTCCACACAGAATCCAAACTCTCAAAGAAGGCCCCGCCAAGGGTCTTCAACCTCAATCTACCAAGGGCTGGGCAGTTACAGAGGAGGTGTTCGATAGTCTGCAACTCCTCCTCATCGGAACATGCCCTGCAATAGTCCGGCTGGGATCTGCTCCAGAACCCCGTCCGTAATTGCTGATTCTATCTCTACATTATACATTTTGAAAATGTATCAATAATAGGCTGAAGGTTGACAGAGTCTTTATGAAACTACCTTAGAAATGGTAAAATGGTGAATATTTGACATGAATGGTATCCTGCTTCAAATGCATACCCATTGGTACGTTCAAGTGCTACAAATGCCGATTTGCATTGGCTTATGTTAGCTACAGTACGATTCCCTTGAATTGTTGTTTTTAAAAACGAAAGTAAATTTTGAAAATGTTCGTTTGATTTGACTTTTGTAGACAAAACTGTTTTAATTCCAAACAACTATCAAGAAGATAAGAAATTATTGCCTTCTAAACATTAAAAGTTTTTCCTTTTAACTACTAACGACAAATTCTTATCCTTCAACAGTAATTCCTTAAACTTGAAAACAAATTTCTTTAACGTCTTTAAATGTCAAACTAAACATTGCTAATGGATGGGGGGAGGGGGCATAACCAGGCACTCATCAGACAAAAACAGAGACCATTAGAGGGGGATCAATAAATGCGAAAAACTCTTGACATATGAATAAAATATAAAGAAAAAGAAAAATGGCAACGCTCTGTTGCAGCTAAAATCACAGTCAAGGCTAAATCAACAGTTAAACAAAATCATCATTATTGCCGGGATGCACACTTTATTTTGCTGGTTTTTCTTTTGGGGTTTTTCTCTTTCTTATCACAGCCATAATAAACGAAACAGACGCGCATTTTTTTTGCTAAATTTAATCTAAGAAAAGAAAAAAAAAATTGATTGCAAAATAAAAGTAATTTTCAATAGTTCTTGCAACATAAAAGCCTTCAGTTTAGTTTTTGTGCCAAACCCCACGCTTTTTTTGTCAAACAAAAAGACAAAAGATAAGAAAATGACAAAATGTGCAGTGACAGGAAGACAATGACAATCATGATGACGAAGATGATGATGACACGCGCCAAAAATCAACAGCATTAAGGACTATGGAGAGAAAAGAATCAAAAATAAGATTTTATAAGAATTCGATTTCCTGTGTGTGTGTGTGTTTAATCATCTTTAAACAATTTGTAACTGTTACTTCAAATCAAGGCAACCAACCAACCACCACCCACTGTCCTCATATGCCATGAAATTAAATGAAATGTTTCTTAAAAAAATATTTCCTTGCCGTTTAAGCAACACAGGCACCGCTACAACTAGCCTTCAAAAGATTTTCAAAGAAAACATTTCAGTATCTGCAGTTTCCTTGCAACATGTACGTCTCTACTCTGCGTGTTCGATTGTAATGAATTGGGATGCTTTATAATGTGTTTTCTTGCATTATCGTTTATTTTTATGAGTGTCCACCAATACTATATGACGGCACAGTTAAATTGCCAACCATTTCAGCCAGCCATTTACTCTACCACAACAGCAGTTAAGATGAGAGCGTTAAAGGAACGACGACTCTATTGCTCGATTGCTGTTATCGAATATTTGTTGTAAATAATAGCGTTTAACCACTTGCAACCACCCCTCTTAATTATTATTTTGACTACTGTTACTGCCACAGCATATTTGTACTGAAATTGTTCAACACAAATGCTAATAGACAGACAACAAGGAACCAACAGCAGGAATAACTATAACGGAATATTTATTAAAGGATATAGCAGGGCAATATGGCTAAAATAAAGAATGTTTTCATCATTTTATGCAAGTATCACTTACTTACTTACTTAATTGGCCATTAACAACCCTATTAATGGCCTGCTGTAACACATCCTTCCAGGCGCCTCTGCTTCTTGCACGCCTATGCTAGTTGGTCACACCAATCGATGATAGGGTTTCCTCGATTTGGTCCTTCCAACGCAAACATGGTCGTCCTCTTCGCCGACTTCCGCAGATCCCCGCATCAAATACCCGCCTCGCCGGAGCATCCTCCTCCATTCGAACGTCTTGGCCGAGCCAGCGCAGCCGCTGGATATTAATACGCTGCACAACGTCGATGTCGTTGAGGAGCTCATACAGCCCACTGTTGGAACGGATGTAAAAATCATTGCCAACTCGCATTGGACCGAAGATCTTACGTAGTATTTCTCTCAAGAATATTCTCAAGGCTGCTGCATCAGTGCTTAATAGGGTCCATGCCCCTATGCCATAAAGAAGCACGGGTAGGATGAGCGTCTTGTCGAGTTTTGTCGTACGAGAGAGGTCTCTGCTGCTCAATTGCCTATTGAAACCATAGTAGCAGCTGTTGGCAAGAGTGATTCTGCCCTTGATCTCCAGACTGTCACAATTGTTGGTGGTAACGGCGGAGCCAAGATAAATAAATTCTTTGACTATATCGAAAATATAGTTATCGGCCGTAATCTGAGGTCCAATACGCTGCACGTGTCTACTTGTCGATAACATATACTTCGTTTTGCCTTCATCTACTACCAGACACATCTTAGTAGACTCCCGTTCAATAGCACTAAAGGCAGCAGTAACACCTCGCTTGGTAAGCCCTATGATGTCAATGTCGTCAGCGTACGCAAGCAACACGACGCTTTTTTGAAAAATAGTGCCATTGCGATGCACTCTCGCCTTCCGCAGAACATTCTTCATGACGAAGTCGAAAAGGCCGCATGATAAGAGTTCGCCTTGTCTGAAACCTCGCACGGTATTAAGAAGTTCAGAGAGGTCCATTCTAACCTTGACCGATCTGCTGGAATTGCTCAACGTCATAGTGCATGCACGTATCAATCGTTGTATAATTCCAGACCTAAATTCTTTGGAATATTTCAGTGTCAACATACATACATACGTATATAATTGGTTATTACTATCCTTCAGTCAGGATTACGACCTAGCTTCTCAAGCCACTTACATATGTTGTGTGCGTTAATTTTATATATGAGTGGCTGGACCTACAGTTTAAAGCCGACTCCGACCGACCGACATTTTAATAAACTTTTCATGGCAATTTTATTTGCTTTCAGACTTTTTTTTGCCAGAAATCTGCTGAGAGGAAGTCGCCGAAGAAATATTTTTTTTTTATATTTTCGATTTGATGTCTGACCTGGGGTTTGATCCCTGGCCTTACGTCTAATAAGCCAACACACTAACTACTAGAATACGGCGACTTCAGTGCCAACAATTTTTAATATTCATAATCGACTGCAGTGAGTGTGCATTGGTAGATTAATTTCAAATACTCAACAGAAGCTAGCTATGACAAGGACTCCATAATTTAAAGTCTATTGCTTAACTTCAGATCTCAAACTGCATTGTTTTGAACTTGTATTGCAACGGCTCATGGGTAAGAACGCATCCAGGAACACAAATGCTACTGACGAACTCAGTAGCCGGCAAGTCTATTGTAGTATGAGATTTTTGTCATGAAACTCCCAACCTGTCGTTCCATTCTAGACAACAGAAGATACATACTTATTGCAGAGTAAAGTAGCTCCCAAGAAAGAAATTTCGAATAACCAGTAACATAGCCACACCACTATAAGAATTAACCCTTTGCAGCATTTCAATTGTATTTTTGCAACAGCAACATGCTGTTCCCTACCATGAATCTTTAAAAATCTTACTCTCTCTCACTCTCTCTCTCTCTCTCTCTCTACTCTTTGTTTAATTATAATGATGGTCCTTCTATCTCTACTCGCTATTTATTTCAGTCCCCTTTATATCTGTTCTTATCAGTGCAACCGACTAGACTGATGGTCTAAGAGTCCTCTTTGTTGGGAGGCAACATTAAAAAGGAATACAAACAAAAACCACAAAGTGTTGAAGCCAAGTGTTGAATTGTCTCGTCCTCAGCGCATGGTTGAGAATGTTGCATGCACACATACATACTAGACATGTGATGGGTTGAATTATGGTCGTGTTTGGATGCATGTATCGGTGTTGTAGTGCCTCATATAAAGCGATAATAATGCCAAGCTGTGGTGCATGTTGTGGACCAACGATAATAATGTTTCTAATGCTTGTTGTTGTTGTAATATGAATGCAATTTAATATTGTACAATAAATTTTGTTTAATATTCACTGAAAGGGTATGAAACATTACAATTTATTACCAATAATTACCCAACAATTTTAAGGGAGAACTTTTCGTTATTCGTTGAATATTAGTTTCAATATTTAAACAAGAAAAACCGATTTAATAAACCCAACATTTTTTTTCAATATTTTGACATTGAATAGATGACCTTTGTTTACCTAGCTATGTATATATGCACGTATTATGTATGTATGTAAATATGTATACGTTTTAAATGTTGTATTTTGATTAACTTTTGTTTTTTCTTTGGGGGTTTTTTCCAGCTTGAGACATGAGTCAGAGAAAATTATTACAAAAAAAGATAAAATATTTTTGATTAAAACAATTGCTGCCACATCATCGTTCATGAGCTTTCGAATATCATCAATGCTGATCAAAGAAATGTGAAGAATAAACCCCAATCATCGTCATAGAAACATCAGAAAACGAAAGTCAAAGTCTTTAAGATGTAAATATTGGCCTTCGTACGATCGCCCTTTAAAAAAGTTTTATTTACCTTGACGTTGTGTCTGAAGTAAATAAACAATTCATGACACCTGTACGCTACTTGTTGATTGTGATTAATTTTGATTGTAAACTTCTGTTATCAAGCGTTTATGGTTTATGTTTTGATACTTTTTCTAGTTCTTTAAACAGAAGAAATCTACAGGAAAAAGGAAATTTACAACGAATGGAGATATAAAGACTGAATGGCTAAAATAGTTCAAGGCTGTGATTCATAACGTTCTGAATGTGAATGACTTTTTTCCGGTGATTTATTAAAGTTTTTTAAATAAAAGAGACTTCCTATCGCATTCTATTTGAATATTGTTGAGAAAATGAAAAATCTAGATACAGCTGTTTTGTTTTGTTTTGTTTGTGTTTACATCGCTTGACGTTAAAATTATAAACAAAAGCTGCAAAAACAAAACAATGCAGTAAACAAACCTGTTTACAAATTATCGCACTGCTTAATATAACAACAAACATCAGCATAAAAAATGGTAAACAAGTAAACAAAAATACAACAACAAACACTGCAAGAATAAATGTAAACAAAATACACAAACAATAATAATGTATCAACGATGGTTACATTTATAGAGATTTCGAGAAGGCGATGTCATGAACATTCGCCTGTTTACTCAGCCATATAAAAAGCAAGGTAAAGCAAGCGACTGAGTGAGTGAAGTTCAGTCAGACTTGTGTGAAGATGCGGTGTGTTTGAAGACATTAATCGTGGTTTGAAGATCTCCGTTACAAAGATATACCGAACAATTGTTTAGTAATTGTTATTGTTTATGCAAACGGTGTAAACAGTGGAATACCACACTAAGCAATTGTTGTTGTTTACATCAAGTTGTGAAGATTAGGCACACAGAATTGTGCAAATAATAAAGAATTTTAATTAAAACTAAACACAAATTTATTTTTATTTTATTTGCAATCTACGTGCTCATATTTTAAATGTTTTTAAAAGATAAAAACGTAACAATATTCTGATTCGATTGATTGATTAAGTTAAGAACATTGAATATAGCCCAGCATATTCTACACGTTATCGTAATGCTGTCGAAATTGGGATCAAAAACGGCTTACAGATAAATCCTATTACCAAATACAATATAGTACGTATAACAGTTAAAGTGTAGACAGTGTTGTAACTGTTATATATTGTTAGAATATTGAAAGGAAGAACCCTGAATTATTGTGAAAAGAAAAACCTAATGAGACTTCACAAATAACATAAGTAAACATCCTATGCCATAAAAAGTTCTTTTAAATGAAAGTCTCTTCCTCCAATTCTTTATAAGAGGACTCTGCCAAAATTTTCTACTCTTTATACTACCAAGCATTGGCAGTTATTAAGCAGATGAATTTTTAAATCCCCTTAGAAATCTAATCACTAATGACATCCCCTTTTTAACTTTATTAATCCTTTCAAAATAAACAAATTTTAAAAGAGAATATTTGTAAACAAATTTATTTTCATTCGCTGTACGAGAGTATTTTGAAAATTTAAATAAACATTCTCACACCTTCAAAGCAAATACATCAAAAAATAAACATGCCCCCCTCCCCCAATTGCAGAAAGAACAACCCTCGTTAGTAGGTACAGAACAGGGCTTAAATAAATACAATACGTAGACCCTTTTTAGTTTCTGGCTAGTAATTGCTATTGTTGTAATTGTGTTGTTGTTTTAATAAGACTTAATTCAAATTGAACAATTTAATCGTTGTTGTGATAAAAGAAAGTCATTAAAGGGCTTACGGCAGATGGGGTGTTGATTTAAAATAAAAAAAAAAATTTGAAAATATTTTTCAGAAACCATGTATGCGGAATGCAACACTGGTGTTGGTGAAATTCGATATGAAGGCCTTTACGCCAGTTCCAACGCGAATTATACGCTGCAAAGGGATGCGAGATAAAAAATACATTTTTTGTACACTTAAGGAAAATGGTTGGTGCTTTACAAAATTTATCCTTTACACTGTACGACTAAGATTATTTACTTGAGTGTATGAAATGAACTTGAACGCTTGTGGGTGGGTGGTGGTGTTTAAAATCTTTTCTAATGCCAGAAACAAGTGTCAAAATTGTAAAGTTTTAGCTGTTAAAAGTGTAGAACAACGGCATGGCAATGGAAAAAAAGTACCAAAACTTGAATGTGTGCAAAATAAATAAATTTTTTGGATTAATAATGTTCAACTTTCATAGCAGCTGTGCTTGATTAAATATTCTTCAAAAAAAACCCAATAAAAACAGAAATAAATGTGCGAACATTAAAAAATAAAATAAATTAAAAAAATGGAAAAAAATATCAGGATGAGTATGTTTCCGTTTGAAGGGGTTGATTTGTCTATTACACTCATTTATTCAAATACTTCAAATAATTCCTTTTCATAGAGTATGTACTCAAAGTCTCCCTTTCTCTTTGAACAATTTTGTTTTGTTGCAACAATTGCAGGAGAGTGCCGTCAAACGTTAAATATTGTTAATGGAAATAAAATAGATTTTCAATACAGAATTCTTTATTGTCTGTTAGGATTCCTTCAAACGAACGAAAGGTCCTAATAATCAATAAATGCCTGAAATTATTAAATGACTATGAGGTTTTTAAATAAAATTGAATTTGATTTCGTTGAATACTCCATCGATTAATGTGTCCCTTTTTTATTGGTAAAAGGCCAGATCCTATTAAAAAAAAAAAAAAAACACAAAGATCGCCATGAATGTCAAACATTATGTGAAGATCTGTTATGTTATGGTGCTTAGGTATGGTGCACCACTCTATTCCAAGAAAATAGGAGACAAAGGCTAATCGTATTTCCTGATCAGACTTCTCGTTGGTGATTAAGTCGTGGCTAAATTGTATTGTATTGACTAAATCGTATGTGTCTATCATCTGTGTTAACGCCTTGACAACATATATTATTCGAACGATTTTTGTTAACAAAAATTGAAGAGGAGGATATTGGCAACATATGGTTTCAACAGGACGGCGCTACGTGCCACACAGCCGAAGCTACACTCGATGTTTTGCGCCCTGTTTTCGAAGATCGCATTATCAGCCGCAGAGCTGATGTCGTTTGGCCACCTCGGAGCTGCGATTTGACACCGTTGGACTATTATTTGTAGGGTGCCGCCAAAGATAAGTGTTACGCCGACAAGCCAGAGACAATTGACGCTTTAGAGGACAATATTCGTGAAGCCATTGGTGAAATACAGCTGCACACAATCGCTAATGTGCTTAAAAATTGGACCGATCGTGTAGGCTATTGCATGGCCAGCCGAGGCAGCCATTTGAATGAAATTATTTTCCATTATTAACCGGAAGGATTGTACTTTCAAATAAAAAAAGAAATTTGAGAAAATATTCAGTAGTTTTTTTTTAAAGCATTTTCAAAAAATTTTTGGCGGACCCTTTACATAATTGGTCATTACAATCCTTCAGTCAGGATTATGACCTAGCTTCTCACACCACTTATGTTGTATGCGTTAATTTCATACATGAGTAGCGGGACCTACAGTTTAAAGTCGATTCCAAACGACAAATTTCTGAGAAACTTTTCATGCAAATTTTATTTCACTCTCAGAGTTTTTGACAGAAATCTGCTGAGAGGAAGTCGCCGAAGAAATATTTTTTTCCAATTTCGTTCTGATGTCTGACCTGGGGTTTGAACCATGACCTAATAAGCCAACACACTACCTACTAGACTACGGCGATCTTCTATTCGATGTACGCAAACAAAATACGGCGACGAGTGTCCGATGTGCGGAATAGACGTAAGATTGCATCGCAGAAACCGTGTAAAATGCAGACGTTGTAGTCGATTACATAACATCATCTTCTTTTCGACATATTCATCGGTTCTTCCAGAAATAAGTTCATCATGGTCATCACCTTCAACTTCTCAGAGTTGATCAGATCACTTTAGAAATAAATTTTACTGTGAGTAGGAAACACTACAGGCTACTCTCTCAACATTTCTGGGTGCATTAGATGCGAATTATATACGTCCAAAACTTGCTTTATTTCTTATCAAATAATGCAAAGTTTTTTTTCCAAAATGGTTTTATTAACCCAATTATCTAGAAAATTCTGGACTTTTTTGAATTTCTATAATTTAAGTTATGAAGAAGTGATATTTTTGCACAAGAACTTATCAATACGTTTGAGTGCCATTTTAAGGTACTTTGAGTAAACTTCTCAAGCTAAATATTTTAACGTGATTAAATTAAAATTATTAGTTACCAACTTAAGGGCCATTACTACAACTTGCCGTTAACTAAAGGGAGGATTTTAATAGGGAAATAAATTGGTTTTCATTATTATAAGTGGATAATAAGATAGAAGTGATCGTTAAGCTAAATGGATGATCATTCTAGCTTTAACTTTTAAAGTTGAGTTTATCTTAGTATTTGCCATATTATATATTATTTTCAATATGGCAACTTCAAATCTAAGCAAAAAAAGGCCCTTCGTTGCCACTGCGTTTAAAAAAAGTTGTTTAATTGAGCAGTTTTGTCGAAATTGCTCCGGCACTGTCCTATTTTTGATAAAGTTAACTTTATTTTAAATGCAGGTTGTAATAACGAAAATAATGCTTCATATTTGGTATAAGATCTTGTTTAAAGAGTCGTTTAATTTAACCTTCTGTAGCACCTCTTGACTTTTGATGATTTCTTAAGAATTTCGTAACGTGACTTTAAAGTTCACTTTAGCTAAAGTTAACTTTAACTAAAACCAACATTAACGGCAAGTTGGAATAATGGCATTAAGTATATTTGATTAGAAATTGTTTTTTTTCTAAATTCTTGACTTCAATAGAGAAAGAAAATTTTAAATGGTGGTTAGGGCATTTTACTATGAAATTTAATAAAAGATTATAAGCAAACATAAAAGAATTTATAAAAGCATATGTAAATATAATAAAAAAAAAAGAAAAAACAAAATAAACTATTCATATGCATATTAAAATACTAAAAATTATTTCAATAGTTTTATTTCGTATGACAATTTTATATTCCAGTTGGATGAACAAACACAAAGGCTTGCACTAAACAAATACTGTCATATATATGTACATACAGACATATATGTACTCTTTCTATATTACATGGACAATTGAAGAATTTAATAAAATTAAGCAATTATTTGTTTATAATTTAAAAAAAAAACTGTCTTTAAAAGGACAAAAAAGAAATTTTAAATGAATTCAATAAATTATTGAATGTAATTTCTTTTGAACACAATAATTTTCACAATTAGAGTTGCATTTATCCATTAAAAGAGGTCATCCTATAGAGCCACATACAATTTAATGTGATTATGCAATAGAAAACAATGCCTGACCAATATCACCAGTTTCCTGTTCCCTGTATTTAAGAAAGAAAGAAGATTAAGGATCGATTGTAACAATCGTATTCCATTTCAAAAAAAAAAAAAAGAAAACCATCCTAAAATGTCTAACACTTGATAATTTGATTATAAATTCCATTATGGGCTGCTGTAGCACAGCCACCATCTTAGCCTTATTAATCCCACAACTACACAAAGGACACACGCATTATTCAACATCACATGTGGCACGGCTGCTGCTGTCTTCTTAAAATGGATTGAGTGTTTATTGAAGTGTTTATTCTTCATCTGTTTTTTTTTCTTTTTTTGGTAAAGAAAGGACATATTAAAAGTGGTTGAGCCTTTTTTGGGGGATAATTCTATTTACAAATTGAAAAATATCGGCACGTGACTAAACGATGATTGGGGAATACCCCTGGATGTTATAAAACATACGTAGTAATTATTTGTTGTTACTTATGCAAGTGTAAAGTTGTGTAAATATTTATTAAATTATTTGTATTTTTTATTGTTGTTATTCTAACAATACATATCTTATCTTATATATAGAAATGAAAGTGTGTTTATTTGTTTGTGGGTTTGTGTGTTTGTTTGAAGTCTATAGGCGCCTAAATGGCTGGACCGATTTTCTTGAAATTTTAACAATACCTTCCTGTATGTCTGGAAGTTTATTTATTTATTTATAATTAATTTTAAAATTTCAAGTAGGCGAGGTGCCACGCCCACATACCCATATACAAATTAAAGTTTGTTTGTGTGTACCTTATAGAATCGTAAACTATGCATATGATCATGTTATGATCTTTGGAAAAGTTTTTTCGCATGAGTCGGGGAAGGTTGCTAAGTTGGTATGACTAATTTCCGTCAGGTGGCGCCACTGAAAATTACTTAAAATCAATTAAATCGTAAACTGTGCATTTGATCATGTTATGATCTTTGGTAAAGTTGTTTCGCATGAGCCGGGGAAGATTTCTAAGTTGGTATGACTAATTTCCGGCAGGTGGCGCCACTGAAAATTACTTAAAATCAATTAAATCGTAAACTGTGCATTCTTTAACAAAGTTGTTGCGCATGAGTCGACGGAGGTTGGTGCGATTAATTTCCGATGGATGGCGTCACTGAAAATTATTCAAAATGAATGACAAGCAATTGGTCGGCCTACACCTCAAGCACGCAAGAAAAGAGCATTACGAGCCTCAGAATCAGGCGAGCAATGAGCATTGAGACTGAAAAATCTTCGAGTATATGCCGCTGAGACCCGTTCGCTTGAACCACTTGAACAACGAATTGAGATTAGAAACTGATGGAATGCATACTACTCAGGCCCGTTCATCTGAATCATCAGGACAACGGGAAACAAAATCAATAAAATGATTTAAAATTAATTGAACATTTATGTAATGTCTTTCCTTCATATTTATTTTAGTTGGTGGCGCAGCCACACGCGCAGGGTACAGCTAGTTTGATAAGGAAACATGCTTCCATAATAATTTTGTTTGTGTTTTTTTTGTTTAATATTGTTTAAATATTAAAATGCAAATATTAATCACCGTATTGTTTTGGAAATCTTCTTTATCACTCTGAAATAATAATACTTCTGACGACATAATACCAACCTACAGCCAAGTTCAAATGTCCTTCACTATTTAAATGTAAAAAGAGTCTCAAATTTTGTTTTTTTTTGAAAGAAAACAAATGTATACAAGTGTAGGTATAATCTTAATTAAAAAATATTTTGAGGATACAAATATCAACGTACATGACACAGCTAAACGTCATCATCATCATCATTATCATCATTGTTCCTCCAATAATTTAAGCAAATATTTTTCAAAAAAACCTTCTTCAAAATAAACAAATTTGTTGGTATTAGGCAGCCTACAATTTCCTCCTCAGTTCATAAACCTACACAAACCCAAAGCTATGTGCCAAAGTATTTAGAAATATTACTTAAGTTTGAAAAGGCTTTTGGTTAACCTGGCAGGCATACACAGTCAAGTAGTCAGTAGCGATTATAGTGGCAGCAGCAATTCATTGTGAAAGAGAGAGAATGTATAAATGAAGTGCAACCCAAAATTAAACAACAGATACTTAATATAACTTTTGTTTTTTTTCTCCCAATTTGATGATTATAAAATTGTTTTGTGCCTTGTTTGATTGCAATTGAAGCACACAGATTGCACGTCTAAAGCGATAGAATAGATACTCTACGCCAATGGCTGAGGCTAGAAGGAAGACAACCAATGTCTGGCATTTTAATTTCGAGCAAGGCAAACCTTTATCCTATATTTTTAAGAATATAAAATCATTTGTTCACCTTTTTATTTGATCTAAAATCCTGTCCATATCGCCACAGCTATTAAAGGCGGACCCTGCTATCAGTGCTCAACTCATACAACCCATAATAGACAAATACTGGGACACCAATCACTTAAGTGACGACTTAAAAGAGGGTATGATAATTAAGATCCCAAAGAAAGGTGACCTGACAGAATGCAAGAATTGCAGAGGTATTACTCTTCTGAGCATGGTAAACAAGATCATTGCCAATATAATAAACAAACGTCTGTCAACCGCACTGTCCAACGATATTCGGAGTGAGCAAGCAGGTTTCCGCGCAAGCAAGTCTGGTATCGACCATATTAATTGCCGTAGAATAATAACGGAACAATCAGTCGAATGGAGCTCCCCGTTGTATCTAACATTCATTGACTTTGAGAAGGCATTCGACTCGATTCACCACGCTGCAATATGGAACGCACTTCGCTGTAAGAAAATACCAGAAAAGCTTATTACATTAATTAAAGCAATGTAAGGCAATGCTAAGTGCCGCATCCTACGCGAGGACACAATCAGCTGCCCAATAGACGTCAAAGTGAGTGCACGGCAGGGATGCCCACTATCCCCCCTGCTCTTCAATGTAGTAATCGACAGCATCATGGAAAAGGTCACAGCAACACCGAGAGGCATCACCTGGCGACTAAACGGCCGTCTCGAAGATTTAGATTACGCAGATGACATTTGTTTGCTCTCACACAGATTCGACGATATTCAGTCAAAGCTTAATAACATCGAAACCGAATCAGCTACTTGTGGTCTCAAAATTAACATCCCAAAAACGAAAACCATGAGAATCAACACAACAAATACCCGACAATTCATGCTACAACAAAAAACTGATCGAAGGCGTCCAATCATTCTGTTACCTAGGCAGCATAATAACAACAAGCGGTGGCTCTAGAGAAGACGTTGGAAATCGCATTAACAAGGCCAGGCAAGCTTACGGTCAATTAAAACACATATGGAAGGCCTCCCATATCTCAAAGTGCACCAAAATCAACATCTTCAACAGTTGCGTAAAATCAGTTGCGCTTTACGGATGCGAGTCGTGGAACTCAAACCAATGCGATATTAATGCCTTACAAGTATTCATCAACCGTTGTTTACGTCGCATACTGAAAATTTTGTGGCCAAACACCATCACAAACGAACGCTTATGGGCCGAGTGCGGTCAAACACGAGTTGAAGTTGAAATCCGGAAATGGACATGGAGGTGGATTGGGCATGCCTTGCGAAAACCTCAAACCGACACCACCAGAAACGCAATAGACTGGAATCCACAAGGCAGCCGCAGGAAAAGTCGGCCGAGTCACACCTGGGGTCGGCAATTAGATATCGAAGCAGCCAAAGTCAACAAAACGTGGAACGAGCTGAAGATCGTAGCAGCAGATAAACATGAATGGAACGAAATCGTTAAGACCCAATGCTCCTTATAGGAACAACAGGAACTTATGTAAAGGGTGGTTTTTATAGAGGTATATAACTTTAAGTTGGAATAAAACAACGATGGATTATTCGATTGACATGAATTTTATTTATCCGAAAGATAATCTTATGGCATTACATTTTAAATATGATTTCTGGCATATGACCGCCACGGCTGGCGCGGATGTAGTCCAATCTGGACGTCCAATTTTCGATGACTTTTTCCAACATTTGTGGCCGTATATCGGCAATAATACGGCGAATATTGTCTTCCAAATGGTCAAGCGTTTGTGGCTTTACCGCATAGACCAAAGACTTTACATAGCCCCACAGAAAGTAGTCTAGCGGTGTTAAATCACAAGATCTTGGAGGCCAATTCACACAGAACCATTATTTTCGAAATAAAATTG
The DNA here is from genome assembly GCA_932273835.1 of Sarcophaga variegata. Classification (NCBI taxonomy): domain Eukaryota; kingdom Metazoa; phylum Arthropoda; class Insecta; order Diptera; family Sarcophagidae; genus Sarcophaga; species Sarcophaga variegata. Next base: position 117,296,123 of record OW026361.1, read on the forward strand.
CACTATTTGCAAGCGTTGTTCAGGCGTGAGTCTATTCATGATGAATTGCCAAACCAAACTGAGAATAAATCACTTAACAGCTGTTAAATCGGTCGCCATCTTGAAAAGTAATGCCAACTTAATGTTCTATACCTCTATAAAAAACACCCTTTATATATACATACAATATAAAATCCTATCCATATTTGCCAGTGAAATTCGAAACTTTGGTTGTCTAATAAAGCTGCCATAAATGCTAGACTCATAAAGCTGAAACTGTGATCATATAATCGGCATAAGTTTATCGATCAATATGTTTTGTTTTAAAAGGTTTTACAATTAAAGGAAATTATCTTTACAACGTTGTGTTTGAACCAATATTATTGACTTTTGATGGGAGGGTACCTTAAAAACATTATAAAAACTGAATAACTTCCATAAATCCAACAAAAACTACAAAAACAATTGAGGCAACTGCAAAAAGAAATGAAGAAAAAAAATTTGGCAAAACAAAGTGCATAAACTTGACTTTAGCCTGGCAGTTGTGACTGTCGAACAGTCCCTGGGTATGAATGCACCAGTGGCTGCAGATGACATTGCCTTTTACGCTGACTTCAAAACCATTAAATTCCAGCAATATTAACGTTAAAAACAATACAAAAATAAACACTCGTGGCAGCTACATCCTTAACCATGTCTTTTAAATAATGTTGTGGCAGTTGCACTACAACACTAACAACAACAACGATCGTTTCAGTTAAGTGCTTTACCTACAAATTGGCCACAATGGGCAGTTGGTAACGATTAGAGAAGACAAAAAGCAGTGGAAATAAAATTTGACGTTTTTCTATTGAAATTGAAGTGTGGCATTAAATGTAATAAAATAAATAAGAAACACGAAAAAAAGGACACTTATACATACATACACTTATACATACATACATATATAAAGGGTCCGCCAAATAACTTTTTTTTTGAAAATGCTTTAAAAAAACTACTGAATATTTTCTCAAATTTCTTTTTTTATTTGAAAGTACAATCCTTCGGGTTAATAATGGAAAATAATTTCATTCAAATGGCTGCCTCGGCTGGTCATGCAGTAGCCTACACCAGAAGATGCCGATTTCGTAAAAAAAAATCATCTTTTCAGATGAAGCTCATTTTGATCTTGGCGGCTATGTAAACAAGCAAAATTGTCGCATTTGGGGCACAGGAAACCCGCACGCATACATTGAAAAGCCGACGCACCCAAAACGAGTCACTGTTAGGTGCGGATTTTGGTCCAGAGGCATAATTGGGCCATTTTTTCTTCGAAAATGAGCAAGGAGTGGCCGTTACAGTCAATGGCGATCGTTGTCGGACCATGTTGAACGAATTTGTGTTCACAAAAATTGAAGAGGAGGATATTGGCAACATTTGGTTTCAACAGTACGGTGCTACGTGCCACAAAGCCGAAGCTACACTCGATGTTTTGCGCCCTGTTTTTGAAGATCGCATTATCAGCCGCAGAGCTGATGTCGTTTGGCCACCTCGGAGCTGCGATTTGACACCGTTGGACTATTATTTGTGGGATGCCGTCAAAGATAAGTGTTACGCCGACAAGCCAGGGACAAATGACGCTTTAAAGGACAATATTCGTGAAGCCATTGGTGAAATACAGCTGCACACAATCGATAATGTGTTTAAAAATTGGACCGATCGTGTAAGCTACCGCATGGCCAGCCGAGGCAGCCATTTGAATGAAATTATTTTCCATTATTAACCGGAAGGATTGTACTTTCAAATAAAAAAAGAAATTTGTGAAAATATTCAGTAGTTTTTTTAAAGCATTTTTTAAAAAAAAAGTTATTTGGCGGACCCTTTACATTTACACAATGGTAAATGAAATTGTATAAGTAAGTAAGTATGAGTAGAAGAAATTACTTCAAAATGACATTTAATTTATTTTCATTATTTTTTATTGTTTTTATTGTTTTCTTTAAACATTTTCCTTATTGTTATTGTTGTTGTTGTTGGCCTCAACAATTGTTGTTTAATTTATTTATTTATTTTTGGTTGTACACTAATAACAGGCGTGGAGAGGGGAGGAGAGGACAGTAAAGGAGGTATAGGTCAGAAGGAAGACAACAACTGATTTTGGAGTGTTTCAAGTCATTCCATCTTTGTTGGTTTGCGGCAACCTTTGGCTTTTGTTTCGATGTCAACAATGCCAAAATGTTCGTTATCGTCATGATGACAATCATCCGTTCAACAGCAACAAAAACAATATTATCTTTGGTTTTCATTTTTCGTTAAATACTTGAAAAATATTTCTGTTTTCATTCTGTTTAACGTTTTTAATTTCATTTAAAATTTTTTTTCCGTTTTTTTTCGGTTTTAGTAAACAGAATTACATGGTACGACTTTATGGAACACAAACACCCTAATTTTTTCGCAAACTGGTAAAGAAACTGGCTTTTATTGCTGATATTACCAGCTTCTCTGTGCATAAAGTTGTAGTTGTAGCCTGCCTAAAAAATAATTACAATGAAACAACAAAAGAAGCTTCTTCTACTTCCTCACTGGTTTTTTTTTGTAACGAAATTGCATTAAAATTGTAAAACCGAAAAAATTTAAACAAAACAGCGGAAGAAGAAGAAAAAAAAAACTAGTTAAGGTCATTAACTGTAAAATGTGGTTCATGCCAAGGATAAGTATTGTTTAACAATTTAGTAAAAAAAAAAATAATTCAAAACAATTTTTATATTTCAAGTTCCTGCAGAGGCCTTTAATGCAGTTGAAGGTGAGGCAATTAAAAAAAAAACCGAAAAATTCATTTCCGGATAACCGAATAAGGCAATTCAATTGCTATAGTTTGTGTGAATTTAGTAAACAGTTAAACTACGTGATACTATTTTGTTAAGAGTGTATTAAGCTCTTAAAAGAATACATGGAAATTTTTCATTTGATCATATTTTCTGCATTCTTTGCATTTTCATAAAACCATAGTAATTGTTTTATAGAACCATGAATCATAAAGAGACTTTAAGATATTTGCGAAATAATTTCTTTAGTTATACAGGTTATGTCGGAAGCATTAACTATATGACACCGCGATATGACTTTTCGGACATCCATTCCGAAAAGGGAGGACTGGAGGAAAGGTGCGGCGCATCTCGCGGGGATACCGCACAAATTTTCAAAGATGGCTCCAAATTGAAAGGAGCCGTTGGAATTGGTATCTATTCGAAATCAATCGGAATATCCAAGTCTACGAGGAAGTGTCGGCAATTCAGGCTGCGGTGAAAATTATTGTGGACAAAAATGTTCACAGGCGAAAAATCACCATACTTTCCGATAGCCAAGCGGCCATCAAAGCATTGGATTCTAGTGTAATAAACTCCAAGATGGTGTACGACTATCGCAGATATCTCAATGAGATGGCGAACCGATATGATGTTTGTATCACATGGGTACCGGGACATAGAGATATTCCCGGTAACTGCAGAGCGGACGATTTGGCCAGAAGGCGCACGACCATCGAACCCTCTGATGAATTCTCTATATTGGATACCTGCAGGCTTATAATTGACAATCCAATCGTGGACCTTGTCAACAGTAGGTGGGTAGCTTCGGATAAGGGCAGAACGGCACAAAAAATCTGGCCAAGGCTGGATAGGAGGCGCATGGCGACTCTGCTTAAACTCCAAAGAAGCAGGTTCAGCGCTGTTATCGGGGTTATTACGGGACATTGTATTATAGGAACGCATGCGAGGCGTATTGGTCTTGGCCACCTCGCGAATGATTTCTGCAGAAGCTGTGGAAATGAGGAAGAGGATGAAACTATTCTTCACCTACTGTGCACATGCCCGGCACTGGGTGCCTACTTCATGGATGACGTAGATGAACTGCCATGCATGGATATTGGCAGTCTGGGTCGCTAGTCGCTTCATCGGAAGCTCCGAGTGGTTCCTGGAATAGGGGAGAATGTGAAACTGTGGTATCACAATGGGCCCTGTGTGCGGCCTAAGAGTGTCCGCTCATGACTCCTACCTACAGGTCATGTACCACCAAAAGGGTCACAGATTTACTCCTTTGGTAGGTAGAAGTGGCTGGCCACTCAATGAGTTTGAAACGATACACTTAGGCCACATAGGGCCTATTGTGATACCATACCCTCTGCATTTAGTGGGAATGTTCCTGTGTCCTGGTACCCTAGTGATATGGACATTATATCACTCTCCATCTCGCTGAGATACCTACGACAGTTGTAAACCTTATTCATCACAATAGAGTACCATGCTCTGAAATCGGAAAGTAGGGTAATTTCCCATTTGAGGAATTTACTATCCTATATTGAACTGAGATGAGAGTTGCACGTACTCGTACTTATCTTAGAGAATCATATTCAAATTTGTAATTTCCATTAATATACATGCGACTAGAGAACTCTCAAAGACGTTTGACGATGGTTTTGGCAAACAATTTTATAATTTTCATACAGATTTTTTACGACAATCAAAAAGAAATAGATTATCATCAGATTCCATATATATCTAGTCTTAGAATATACATTTAAAATATTACAATCCCGTACTTACCCCTTAAAGCATATGGTAACCACAAAGGCGTTTTCCATAAATGCTGCAAGAAAAGTTAAAAATAAACAAAAATTATTAAATATTAGTTTTCCTTCAGTTCTAAAAATAAAAAATTCTTTAATAGACGATTGAAAATGTATATGAAACACGCTTCATAACTCACATATATTTGATTCTATTTTAAAATGTTCAAGTGAAATTACATGTTTAGTGAAGAATTATTCCAATTTACTTTTTTTTACACAAATTCATTTAAAATTGTCTTTAACGTAACGGTATTCATAGGCCCGGGTAGCTCAGTCGGTAGAGCATTGGACTTTTAATCCAAGGGTCCAGGGTTCAAGTCCCTGCTCGGGCGAGGTTAATATTTTTTTATTGTCAAATGAACTGAAAACAATGTAAATAAAAAATATAACGCGACTGTTATACTATTTAAATAATAACTGCGGTAATTTTTATCCGATTTGATCAAACGAGGTGTCAAACTCTTCACAAGATAATGCACTTTCAATATGTCATCACTTATTTTATATTTTTTAATTAAATTTTGCAATTAAGAATGGCCAAACTTGAAAAAATAAGAAGAAAAAATAATATTTTCCAAGTTTACCCCATCAAAACTCATAACATTTAAGTTTGAACAAAACATTTATGTACACCGTTTTAAAGATTAATCTCTCCCCGTGCTAAAAAACTTTGGATTTTTAAAATAGGTTTAAACATATTTGCGTAATCAATAATTTTGTGTGAAACGATCAAAAGAAACAGTTTTTGTCAAATAAAACAAGTTTGGAGGGTTCGAGAAAAATAAAAAAAATATTTTTGAATTCTACTCAGCATAGTGAATAACTTAGACTACATAGTTACTCGGGTGTATTTTCACTGTCGCACTATGTGGCATTTACCCCGAAAAGCTGGCCAAAAAGGCAAAAATGAATTTAAAGAAATTTAAGAAACTGAGTATGCAATTCTATAGACAACAATTCTGCATTATATAGTGAATTTTCACGACTTTAAGTTGATATTTGTAGATTTGAGACGATGTCAAAGTCAGGAAATTGAAGAAAATTAAATACGTTTTTGGGGTTTTTTTTGAAATTTTAATAGGTTTATACGATATTTTTTTGTGGCTAAACAAATAGAGGTTTTGTATTGATTTTGTTTTTTATTTGAAAGGTATGAACAACTGCTACTTTCAGTTTTTTTTTTATATATATATCTCATATATTAATGTTCATAAATGATTCACATTCATATTAAACATGTTCATGTCGAATTTCATCGAGGTAATAACATTTTTAAGCCAATTATAATTGCTAAACATATTTTCTTAAGGGGCCCTATTTTGGACCAAGGGGCAAATATTGACCGACCATAACAAAATTTGGTAATATGATTTAGATTTACAAAATACACGTTCATACCGAATTTCATCGCGATACCGAAGCCATTTATAAGCGCACACTTGAATTTCTAAAGGGGACTTTAAATGGGGACCAGGGTCAAATGAGATCCGATTTTCACCAAACTTTTGATTTTGGTATACAGAACTGATCCATGATAAATTTTATCATGATTGTTGCATAATTACTATAATTATGTGTAAATAAGTGCAATTTCGAGGGGAATTTGTATGGGGGCTAGGCGAAATCACGGACCGATTTGAACCAAAATCAGTTGGGTTCATCCTTGGGCCTAATTATCACTAACACTATCAAAAAATTTCAGCCATTATCTCATAAAACACTTCTATTAATTTTGGCCAGGTTTTCAGGCAAAATGCCACATAGTGTGTCGCAACGTGTTATTAAATGAATTAAATTCTATGAAAGATACTCCTTCGAAGATCGTAATTGGGCACTTGAGCAAGGTAACCAATTTACTTTAGCTAATGGAGCCCTATGATGGAAATAATTGATACGATATGATCGTACTCTTTTGTATACAAAAATATATGGAATTGGAATTTATTTTATGATTTGTTACTCATCCTCTTACTGGAATTTAATTAAAAATTTACATTTCGAAAGTGTTCTGTTTGTTGTGTCACTTGTCATAATCCTTAACAACTTTTAATATTGTACTTTTATTATATGAAGTGTAGAACAATAACAACAACAACAAGTAAAACATATTTTTTTATTATTTTCTAACTTAAAATATAAAAATATATATTTTTGCATGCATATATGCAATATGCACTAAAGAATTACAAAAAAAATCTCCATTTCTACTTGAACACTTGTAACGAATAATAAAAACCTCAACAATAACGAAAAACAATATACAGGATATGAGTATAACGATGATGTCATTCTTAAGGATAACAACTCCTTGACGTAGTTTCTTCTTTAAATTCGGTTTGTTTTTTTGGTTTTTATTTTCATATTTTTATTATTCTACTTGAAATCATGGTACTCAGAGCACTCGTACTAAAATTGTAGAAAAAAATTCATATGAATTGCAGAAAAATACCTTCGAAAAGTATTTCACTTGGGAAAACGTACGAGGGGATGGGGAACCAATTTTTATAATTTTTTCCTACCCCAACAAAATGAAATATTTTTCATATCTTTTTGGTTATTTTTTTTGGTTATTTTTTAAGAAAAAAATAAAATGCAAGAACAATACATATCCATACGAGTATATTCTATATGTGAAGTATTTTCCTTCAACTCCCATTATTTCGGTTCTGTTCTATTTCCGTTTCCTTGACAAAAGTTATGATTGAAGAAAAAAGTAAAAGGCATCTTAGGAAGTGCCGTGTGTTAAATAAGAATTTCTATGTGGAATTTTTACAATTTCTGGTCATTGTAACTTCGGGTAAAAATGTCATTCCACTTTTTATTTCAATATTTCTGGTTTTCATTTATTTTTTTAAGACAAAAAAAAAGAGAACAGAAAAGAATTTCAGTACAATAAGGGAAGATTTATTAAAATAAATATTTGCTTTTAATATAATGGAAGTAATTCTAAGAATACAAGATTCCATGGTACATACATATGTACATACATAGGTATGTACATTCAAATATTATTTTTTAATTATTGTCAAATATGGTTCGGATTAAATTCGAAATTACAACATTTATAAAACACACATCGCTCTTCGTTTAGATTATATAAAATCATCAAAAAGCCATAATTGGATACTTTATTAGAAATACAAAATCACGAAAATTTGATCAAACAGCTGCATACAGAGTATGAGGTTGCACATTAACACGTTGACTGCCGACTACGAGATAACTTGTAGATTGCGTTCTCTTCTAGGGAGCCAACTATGAGTTATCTCGTACTCACTAAACCATTTTTTCTACTAAAAAAACATCATTTTTGCTTTTTGATGATACCTATGATCTAAAAATAGACTTTTTAGTAATATAATGTGAAAAAATCAAATTTTCATTTATGGCCAGTTTTCTGAAAATTGCCGCGGCAGTTAACGTGTTAAGGGTTAAAGTACAAGTACTTGTAAAGGAAGAAATCTCCACGGATTTTATAAGTTTAGAAAACCTTGTATTCCTTATTTGATAAATCTAAAGAAAAAAAATTTACATGCCGCCCGAGCAGGGACTTGAACCCTGGACCCTTGGATTAAAAGTCCAATGCTCTACCGACTGAGCTACCCGGGCCTACAAAAACCGTTATGCAAAAGAGGCCTTGTGCCTATGCCATGAATAATAATATACTTAGAGATAACATTTTAAAAAGCGGGCTTATTCCCCAAACTTATTTATGGAATTTCTTGAAATATTTTAAAATATATGAATAAAAAATTACAAATTGCCTGTAAATTTTCAATATTAGCAGCATCACCTGCGTGTAAACAAAATATAACAAATATAGTAAAACCCCGCTTAACGCGGGGTATACGTTCCAATAAGTAGCAGCGCTAAACGAAAAAGCGTTAAACGAGGCTACTTAGCACGTACATACATACATACTGTGATTGCGACTTCGGAAAATCGGTGTAATCTTTATTCTGGACAGACTAACAAAAAAGCGTTGAAAATGATAAAGGGGGCGCCAAATAACTTTAATTTTTTGAAAATGCTTTAAAAAAAACTGAATATTTTCACAAATTTCTTTTTTTATTTGAAAGCCTCGTCTGGCCATGCAGTAGCCAACAGACGATGCCGATTTTGGCAAAAAAAAAATCATCTTTTCAGATGAAGCTCATTTTGATCTTGGCGGGTATGTAAACAAGCAAAATTGTCGCACTTGGGGCACAGAAAACCCGCACATACATACGCATACATTGAAAAGCCGACGCACCCAAAACGAGTCACTGTTTGGTGCGAATTTTGGTCCAGAGGCATAATTGGGCCATTTTTTTTTCGAAAATAAGCAAGGAGTGGCCGTTACAGTCAATGGCGATCGTTATCGGGCCATGTTGAACGAATTTTTGTTCACAAAAATTGAAGAGGACGATGCTATGTGCCACACAGCCGAAGCTACACTCGATGTTTTGCGCCCTGTTTTTGAAGATCGCATTATCAGCCACAGAGCTGAAGTCGTTTGGCCGCCTTGGAGCTGCGATTTGACACCGTTGGACTATTATTTGTGGGATGCTGATAAGATAAGATAAGTGTTACGCCAACAAGCCAGAGACAATTGACGCTTTAAAGGACAATATTCGTGAAGCCATTGGTGAAATACAGCTGCACACAATCGATAATGTGCTTAAAAATTGGACCGATCTACTGCATGGCCAGCCGAGGCAGCCATTTGAATGAAATTATTTTCCATTATTCACCGGAAGGATTGTACTTTCAAATAAAAAAGGAAATTTGAGAAAATATTCAGTATTTTTTTTAAAGCATTTTCTCAAAAAAAAAAAAAGTTATTTTACATAGTATTCACCGTCGCTATATAGTGCACCGATTTTGATTGGTGTATGGCCGTTTCATTTCCACACATACATATGTATACAACAAGTATCAATACAGCGTGCGATTTAGGGGAATCCTTATACTACCGCGTAATAGTGAAACAGCGTTAAGCGTGGTCTTACTGTACGTTTAAACTTATTTTTATTTCTAGACTTTTATTGTTTATGTGGATCCATAGTCCTTCCTAAGAGCAACAAATTTCGAAAAACCTATTGTATTGTGATTTGATAAAATTTTCTGTAGAGTAACAGGCAATGTCGTTATCTGCAGAGTACCATGGTTTTTAAATAATTTTTTTTATTGTTTTTCTCTTTTTTATTTTTAATTTCTTTTTTTTTTATTTTATGGTAGGATGTTCGCAAGCAATTTGGTGTCACTTTAAGACAAATTAACTTTTTACACAAATAAATCAATCAGAAAAAAATTGCTGTTTACAAGTAATTGATTTGTTTTAATCAAGTACGTGCCACAACTAAAAAATTACGTTTTTGGTTGGACAACAAGACACCAATACCATCAGCCCATAGGCAAAGATGGCATAAAATATTGATGGGTGATGAGAGAGTAAAATCACATACAAAGACACACTGGCTTAGGCAGAAGCTCTAGAGTGTAGAGCCTTAACAAATCAACTGATAGTTTATGACTTGAGCTTGTAGGCGGATGGATGTATATTTTTGTTGTTTTTTCTTTTCTTTATTAAAATAAATTATTTTCACTCAGCTTGAATTCAATATTTCAGTAGAAATCGAAAAAGGTTTCTAAAAACAAAACAGCAGTAATTTAAGTGAAATTTTTTTTTTGTATATTTTACGGAAATCCATAAAGGGCACAAAAATGAAATCAATTATGAATTATGATGTACTACATATGTATGTACATACGTATTTTGGTTGTATTTGAATTATTGTTATTGGCGGAACAGTAAATCATAATTGTTTGTTTGTGTGTGTGTGTTTGGCATAATAATGCCACAAAAAAAAAATTTCTATTTATTGTGAAAATAAATTTCATTTCATTTTCACCTGCACAATAAAAAAAAAAATAAATGCAGCATGCTTGCACGCTCTTATCTAAGTAGCAACCATTAACAGTCAAAGTACACATTAAAATATGCATGCATGCAACATGTTTCATCCATTAACAACAATTAGTTAAATTAGACCTTTGGGCTGTGCAACAAATATTTTTTATTTGCATCCAAGGTATGTATGTAGTTTTTTGTTTCATTGCTTTTGAATATGTGAATACGGTTTAGCAATAGTCACAGTATAAATGAATTAATTTCTGCCACATTTAGGTGCCACAACTTTATTCAACTCAATGATACATACTAGTTGTTTACACTCAGTCTCGCTACACATGTGGCGAAGTTTTAAATTTATGGAAAATGTTTGCTCCTGTTTTTGTTTTCCTGTCCAGAATGCTCTTTGGCTTGTGCATAACAAAACAGTATCAAAATTATGGTGCCACCAAAGTTTATGTTTTCAGCATAATTTGCGGTTTCAACACTTTACCGTTGCTTGCCTCCAATGCAGCCTATGAGGGATTCATATGAAGTTTTAAATTTTTCATTATTTTTATTTCTTTTAGAGGACGAGATATATGTATTAAAGAGTAATAATTTTCATGTAAAAGAATCCATACCATGCTTTGCTATTTAAAATATCATTAAAATATATAGCCAGAGTCGAAATGTTTCCGCCCGGGATTGAACCGGGGGCCTTCCGCGTGTTAGGCGGATGTGATAACCACTACACCACGGAAACGGATACTGTTTTGTCCATTGGCTGTAAACAAATGCAAAAATACAACTTCTCTTGCAGAAAAAAAGGTATTTAGTGGATGTATGTGGGCGTGGCATTGGCCTTAACTTGATGCAAAAATATTCACAATGTTTCCGCCCGGGATCGAACCGGGGGCCTTCCGCGTGTTAGGCGGATGTGATAACCACTACACCACGGAAACGTTGAGTAACGGGAATTCTATTATTAATTCGAGCTGCAAGTTTAAAGCCAAATTTTATACGGTAAAGCAACTTTACTATGTAATAATATGAGTTCGTAAGGAAAATCTTTTCACAAGGATGGTCCTCAAGCTCAAACAATGGAGTAAACATTGTATTCTTACAAAAAAAAAAAAGAAATTATTTTCAAATGGCAGAACCAAACGCTCTAACTATGGATGCCTTCCAAAATGTTTGTGTGCAGTTCTACTACGGTATATAAACTATGTAGGTATGCAAAGTAACCAAAGAATCCATCAACTATAAATCCGATGCCTGATTGCTTTTTGACTACATTAAAAATACACATTGACGACATTTTGAAATGGAATACATTGTATATATATTTTGTACAGCGGCATTATGAAACACGATACTTTATTCAAACACAAAGCAACTAACATTTTGGAAGTCAGCCTAAATATGGACATTTTATTTTCCGAATATTATAGAAAAAAAATTTATCTCTGTTTCCGCCCGGGATCGAACCGGGGGCCTTCCGCGTGTTAGGCGGATGTGATAACCACTACACCACGGAAACACATATTTACCGTTATTTTGTTGAAAATTGCTTTGGTGATCTAATTAAGGCTTCGAATAAAAGCCTAAGTTGTGATTTGTATTCAAATTGTTTAACGTTTCCGTGGTGTAGTGGTTATCACATCCGCCTAACACGCGGAAGGCCCCCGGTTCAATCCCGGGCGGAAACATCGAATATATAAAACGGCTTTTTTAGGATTAAGCCACGAATAAACGAATTTAACTGTCGTCTTAAAATAAAAAACGAGATCAGGAAAAAAGTTGTTCCCTCTAACGTGTACAGCAAATTGGGTAAAAATACCGGGGTATTTTGCAAACTTTGAACGATTTTTAAGGGGAATATTCATATTTTTCCCTCTGTAAGGACGTTGTACAATGGGTCAATTCGACCTCCGGGTACTGTACTTGTCTTTATTGACAAGTGCAGGTATTCTAACCTAACCTAACCTTCATATTTTTCGCTTCCAAGTAAAATTTTATCATTATTTTTACAGAACAATTACAATTAATTTGAAAGAACGTACATATTTTGAACACAATATTTAAAGAATTTTTATTATTTTTAAGAAAAATATAAACGACTGTTTCCGCCCGGGATCGAACCGGGGGCCTTCCGCGTGTTAGGCGGATGTGATAACCACTACACCACGGAAACATCTATTTTTAGCTTTCATTTAAAATAAATATTAACTTAGCTATTTTTAAAAGTGTATCAAAAAAATCTGATTTGCATTTGAATGTCTTTAAAAAAAACTGGATGGCAATGAAAATAACAACGAGTTGTTATTTTTATAAGTTTTAAAACATAAAAACCTGTCGATAAAATAGAAAGTCGTCAACATATTCCTACAATAGGCTGTTATCATGGAAAATATAAACAGATTCAAGTGCGAAATTTATGCCCTACAAACGAATACCGATGCCAGTATTTTTTCTTTAATAATTCTCATTCAGTTCGGGTCTAACAAGTTTCGTGATAGTTATCTGCATATCGAAAATCGTGTATAATTTGGTAAGTCACCATGTGTTTCCGTGGTGTAGTGGTTATCACATCCGCCTAACACGCGGAAGGCCCCCGGTTCGATCCCGGGCGGAAACATTGTGAATATTTTTGCCACGCCCACAAACATCTACTAAATACCTCTTTTGCTATAAGGGAGGTTGTATTTTTTAAATTTGTTTACAGCCAATAGACGATACTGTATCCGTTTCCGTGGTGTAGTGGTTATCACATCCGCCTAACACGCGGAAGGCCCCCGGTTCGATCCCGGGCGGAAACAGGACATATTTTTTTTCATAGAGGGATGAAAAAACTACATACTTATAGTATGGCTGAAAAGTTTGTAGGCAAATACACAGACGGTATATAGGAATTTTAGTTGGTGGATGAATTGCGCCAGATCTGAGTAATGCAACAGCAACTTCTTTTTCTTAAACCAAAAAATTGACTAAGTGCCATGCGAATTTAATATGAGGAGAGTGATTTGTGTAAAAAGCCTACAAACTTTTCACATCCCAACTGTATAATTTATTTTCTTTCAGAATGATTTCGATGTCCCCTTGGATACAGCTTGCCTGAGTCCAGATATATGTTTCCGTGGTGTAGTGGTTATCACATCCGCCTAACACGCGGAAGGCCCCCGGTTCGATCCCGGGCGGAAACAGGATATTTTTTCTTTTACTTTGCCTTATCAAAATATATTTTATTAAAGATAATTTATATCTGCATGCATGTAGTATATAACATTTGCAATATGTTTTTGCAGCCTACGACGTACGACTAATTGATCAGTTAAGTACAGTTAAGTTAAGTAGAAGTAGAGCCTGAAACAAAGAACTGGTTTTGGAATTTGAAGTTGCTGTCTGCTGTATGTGAATATATGGAGGTGTTTCGGCAAGTGTTGTACCCTCATTCCTTTTATTTTGTCGCAATGTCAATGAAAAGTTATTAAAAAAGTAAAAAATTACTTTGTAGTCAAAATTTTCTTCGTTATTATATACAATGGACAGCAAAAGTCTTAGTACGTCAATAGATTTTAGCAATTTCATGAATTTTAAATAAAAAGTTTGTAGAAAAATTTATTTGTTTTTATATTTATTTTATTAATTTATTTCTGTTTTATTATAAAGCAAACAATTTTTTAATGTTTTTCATAAAACAAGAGAAAAATAAAGAACAATTTCAAATGACTGCATAGGTACCCGCACCAAGGAGAACCCTGAGTAAATTTAAAATTCTAAGGCCTAAAATATCAAAATGTTAGCCATTGTATTTAGTAGAATATTCCTTAAGGTCAAGCACTCCATTTAACCCATTTAAAATTGAATGTACAAGTTTTGTTTAGTGTTTTATGGTGCCACCTTAAGCAAGTTTTTCGTATGACTTTTGTTTGAGTTTTAGCGATTACGTAACCGCCGTTCTTTCAAATGATCTGTTAAATACTGTCTTGAGGTTATATCGGGACTTTGTGCAAGATTATTAAGCCTGTGGGGACTTTTTTTGTCAAAATATATTGCCGTACTAAGACTTTTGCTGTCCACTGTATATACATATGTAGAGGGGTTTATTAACAGCAATTTGTTGAGTAATTCCATTCCATTTAAAACATATTTTTTCTTTCAATTATTTGATGTCTATTCTTTAAAAACATTATACAATTACATGAAAGAAATATTCTTCTTCTTGTTCTTCTTCTTTTTTAAAATATAGTTTTCGATTCCAGCAGACAGTTTAATTCCTCAACCATGTTCTTGAAATTTTGTGCTTCCACAACAAATTTCTTGTGGTCCGATTGAAATTGAAAATTCATTAAGAATTCTGTTTGCATTTGATTGTGCAGCAAAAAAATCTTATTTTTCTATAAATTTATATACGACTATGGACGAATGAATGTACGTGCATACATACATACATATATATTAAAAAATATATATATGTAAACTGCCAATGCTTATTGAAACGACAGAGGAACACATAGGACGAGTGAGTGTAATACAAAATTTCTATTGCATACCATATACACTCAACATGCCACAAATCTTTAAGACTTAGTCACACAGCCTTTCTGCAAATCTGTGTGGCATTAGGCAGCAGCTAAAGTCAAGTTGTAGTGTGGATAATAGTTAAATTATGTTGGCATTTGATGGCAGAGATTTGTACAAGAAATTGTTTTATTTTTAATATTTGAAGACTTTTAAAGACAAGAGGAGCGAATGAATAATAATATCGTCTTAAAACTGAAATTGTTAAAGACAAACGGCATTAATAATGTTGATAATGTCTAGCCAAATAGTGACAAAGGGATTTGGAAATAAACACACATGCAGATATATACTATATATATATACTATATAAACATATATATAAATATATACAGTATATACCCAATTATAAATAAATAATAAAAATTTCTTTTTCTTAATTTTTAAAAGATTGTTATGAAAAGCAGATATAAAGTTATTAACACAGAAGCTTTACGAATCGTCTTCCTATATATCGTTTGTAACAGGTTAGTGGTTAACAAATTCCTCGACTGACTATTGTCAATTACAGTCAACATAAACAAGGATTTTGACAATTTTACATCGTACTCTTGATTGTTAAAAACGTCCCATAACACACTTTCAGGCCCTTAAAACATTTGACGCAACAGACGTATACATACGTGCAGAGATAGGGTAAATAGTTAAGAGCCTTTTGATGTGGTCTAAATTGCTAAAACGATTGGAACAATAAGATTGACCACATAGTTACATAAAGACCCTTTTGGATCTTGCAAGGAAAGAATAGAAAAGTATTCAGAATGAAAATTTGATAGAAAGTATAGCCAGTTGTGTAGAAACCTTTTCTAAAAATGAGACATTATACCATAATATTGTTACATAAATCGAAACGACCTAATATCGTTTAACAATAAAAACGATAAACAAAATACACACGATACAAATCGCACTAACACTAAGAATACAATGAACGTGTTGATTATCTAAAGCTGCACACTCACATATGAACAACGAACTTGGTTGCGCCTGGTACCAGCAACAACATGAAATGAAAACCAGCTACGACAAATATGTGAGAAAGAGGGATGGACAGCGTAAGCGGGGTGCACAGGCAGTGATGTGCTGGCAGTAGAGCTTTCGAGAAGGCGAGAACACGAACCTTCCACTTCAAGAATGTTCATTAGACTGGTTGTGTCGGAATATAAAAGGGCTGGACAAAGCAGGCAGCAGTCAGTAAGAATTCAGTCAGCCTTATGTGAAGTTGCGTGTGGATAAAATAACTCGTAGTTGTAAAGATCTAGCGAATAATTGTGTGAACTAGTTAATAAACCGATTATTATTGTTGTATCGTTAAGTTGTATACGGTGGCACACAAAAGTAGTGTAAAGAATAAAGAGAGTTTAACTGAAATTAAACACATATTTGTTTTTACTTTGTTTGCAATTAACGAACTCATGTTTAAACGTTTTTAAAAAGGTAAAAGGTATGTATGTACACATACATACATAATTAGTCATTAGAACCTTTCAGTCAGGATTACGACCTAGTTTCGCACACCACTTATGTTGTGTGCGTTAATTTTATACATGAGTGACGGGACCTACAGTTTAAAGTCGACTTCGAACGACAGATTTTTAAGAAACTTTTCGTGGCAATTTTTATTTCACTCTCAGAGTGTTTGCCAGAAATCTGTTGAGAGGATGTCGCCGAAGATATATTTTTTTGTACTTTGTTTTGATGTCTGGCCTGGGGTACAGTATAGGTACAGTACAGAGAAAATTTTAAAACTTTGAAGTGAATTGAGTTGCATTTTGTTTCAACTGCATGTTATACTGGATAATTTGTTAAAGAGTTTTGTGACCATAAACAGTTAATGAATATTGTCGAGGGGTAAGTAAAGCGTAACATTCTATGCAAGCAATGGATGTTGATGCATCCTCAGATGCATAGATCACTTAAATCGAATGGTTTTTAAAACATCGATGTACATATACCGTCCATTAGTAGTTGAAAGTGCTTTGCCTTCCTTTAATGCACGACTTGTCTTTAGAATCGCAATATTTAATATCAAATTGAGTATTGCCCGGTCTGCTTACAACTCTTGGAATTTAGGAAATTAATTACGATTGACACCATTCTAAGGGCCATTATTACAACTTGCCGTTAACTAAAGGGAGGATTTTAATGGGCAGATAAATTGTTTTTCATTATTATAGTGTATAGTATATAGTGAGCATTAAGCTAAAGGGAGGATCATTCTAACTTTAACTTTTAAAGTTAAGGTTATGTTTGAACTTGCCATATTATATAGTATTTTCAATATGGCAACTTTAAATATAAACAAAATGAGCATATAGAACAAGAACAAAGAGGCCCTTCGTTGCCACTGCGTTCAAAAAGACACTTTTAATTGATCAGTGTTATCGACACTGCTCCGGGGCTGCTATATTTTTGAAAAAGTTAACTTTATTTTATCTGTCGGTTGTAATAACGAAAAGAAGTTAAAGCTGACTTTAAAGTTCACTTTAGCTAAAGTTAACTTTAACTAAATTCAACTTTAGCGACAAGTTATAATAATGGCCCTAAAAGTACAAACATTTTTAAGAGATTCTTAATATTTTTCTTTTAAATAATTTGCAATACAACAATGGTTTGATGTAAGTGTTGATGTCCTTCACTATTCATCAAACCGTTTTATGAAAATGTTCATTTTAATATATTTTATTTTATTTTTTTATTAAAATTTTTATTCTTTCTATCGTAACTTTGGTCAGTCATGCATGATGACAATGGCCCTGATGGCGCTTGTGCTCTGATTGGCATGAAATGTCATGATGGTATGTCTGGCCTGATACAAAGACATAAGTTGTCAGAATTTAGATTTTGCTTGTGTTGTTTGGCTAATAAAATCAAGCAACGAGTGTTGTGTAAATAAATTAAAGAATTTTTTTTTCAAAATTATATTTTCTCTCATAAAATATTTAATAAATCTTAAAGGGAAATAAAATTCATTGTGAAATATCTTATTTGCTTGGGAAAGGGGAAGCAATATTCATATCACGTCTTTCTTTTAAGATTTCTCTGTTCAGAGAAATTTTGCTGAGATTTTTTGCATGAAAGATGGTGACCTCAGCCAAAGAAAATCTTTCATTTTTAGTACAATTAGAAAGAGAAATAAATAAATGGTCCGCCAAAAACCTTTTTTTTTTTTAAATGCTTTAAAAAGAAAAACTACTGAATATTTTCTCAAATTTCTTTTTTTATTTGAAATTACAATCCTTCCGGTTAATAATGGAAAATAATTTCATTCAAATGGCTGCCTCGGCTGGCCATGCAGTAGCCTACACGATCGGTCAAATTTTTAAGCACATTATCGATTGTGTGCAGCTGTTTTTAACCAATGGCTTCACGAATGTTGTCCCTTAAAGCGTGAATTGTTTCTAGCTTGTCGTCGTAACACTTATCTTTGACGGCATCCCACAGATAATAGTCCAACGGTGTCAAATCGCAGCGCCGAGGTGGCCAAACGACAACAGCTCTGCGGCTGATAATGCGATCTTCAAAAACAGGGCGCAAAACATCCAGTGTAGCTTCGGCTGTGTGGCACGTAGCGCCGTCCTGTTGTAACCAAATGTTGCCAATATTCTCCTCTTCAATTTTTGTGAACAAAAATTCGTTCAACATGGCCCGATAACGATCGCCATTGACTGTAAAGGCCACTCCTTGCACATTTTCGAAGAAAAATTGCCCAATTATGCCTCTGGACCAAAAACCGCACCAAACAGTGACTCGTTTTGGGTGCGTCGGCTTTTCAATGTATGCGTGCGGGTTTTCTCTGCCCCAAATGCGACAATTTTGCTTGTTTACATACCCGCCAAGATCAAAATGAGCTTCATCTGAAAAGATGATTTTTTTTGCCAAAGTCGGCACCTTCTGGTGTAGGCTACTGCATGGCCAGCCGATGCAGCCATTTGAATGAAATTATTTTCCATTATTAACCGGAAGGAGTGTACTTTGAAATAAAAGAAGAAAATATTGAGAAAATATTCAGTAGTTTTTTTAAAGCATTTTCAAAAAAAACGTTATTCGGCGGACCTTTAGTAAATAACCCTGGCCAAAGTCAAAGAGAACATAAATTTGTAAACTTTTCGAAAAGGGAAAAAACGAAACATTCATTCGAATTTTTTTAACTACTTAGAGGCAATCGTAATCATATATAACCCCATGGAACTGTTCAATCCCTCCTCCAATCCTCAATTCACTCCACCAGTGAATCGATGATTGATGTACATGCACTGAAATTGATTACGAAAATTTGCAAACTTTAAATTTGAAAAAAACTATCAGAAATTTTTTTAATTCAAATACAAAAAATAAAAAGATGACAAATTAAGAAAAACCGAAAGTGTAGATTAGAATTGAAACTTTCCTTAAAAGCCTTTTGTTTTCATTTCTATTTCAAAACGGTTGCTAATGTTGCTGCTGCTTCTGTTTGCGATTTTTGCAAAAAGATAGTGTCACGTATTTTTACTATTCTCTTACACAATGAATACATATGTATGGGCATATATAACATACCATACCATCCCATATAAGTATACACACATGCATACTAATGCAGGATTTAAAATTTCCAAGTGGATTTGTTAACGTCTTCCTCTATGCAAGTGTTCGTGCATGAGATGCATTTGTTTTGCAGGAATTTATTACATTCGTTATGTGGGTTTTTGTATCTACAACACGGGCATATGCAACATACAGGGATGTGAAAAATAATAAGGACAGTACCCACCCAAACTTACATTATATTTAAAACCGAATAAAAACTTTAAACTATATTTTGGATTGAATTCTTACGTCTTACCATGTAAGAAGACCTATCCATCAAGAATTCAATCCAAAATATAATTTAAAGACGGTAAAACAGCGACGGTGAACGCGAGTCTACCAAGATGGGTTTGGCAGTAAATGAGGGCAAAACAAAGTATATGTTATCGACGAGTCGAGACGCGCGGCGTATTGATTCTCAGATTACGGCCGATAACTATACTTTTGATACGGTCAAGGAATTCATCTATCTTGGCTCCGCCGTTACCACCAGAAATGATGTCAGTCTGGAGATCAAGCGCAGGATCACTCTTGCCAACAGGTGCTACTATGGTCTCAATAGGCAATTGAGTAGCAGAGACCTCTCTCGTACGACAAAACTAACACTCTACAAGACACTCATCCTACCCGTGCTTCTTTATGGCGCAGAGGCATGGACCCTATTAAGTACAGATGCAGCGGCCTTGAGAGTGTTCGAGAGAAAAGTACTGCGTAAGATCTTCGGTCCAGTGCGAGTTGGCGATGATTACCGCATCCGATATAATAGTGAGCTGTACGAGCTCTTCCACGACATGGACGTTGTGCAGCGTATTAACATCCAGCGACTGCGCTGGCTCGGCCATGTCGTTCGAATGGAGGAGGATGCGCCGGCAAGACGGGTATTTGATGCGGGAATCTGCGGAAGTCGGCAAAGAGGACGACCTTGCATCCGTTGGAAGGACCAAATCGAGGAAGCCCTGTCATCGATTGGTGTGACCAACTGGCGTAGGCGCGCACGAAGCAGAGGCGCCTGGAAGGATGTGTTGCGGCAGGCCGAAATCCGATAAACGGGTTGTTATGGCCAATTAAGTAAGTAAGTAAGTAAAACAGGGTGGTGGTAGCATCATGGTATGGGTGTCATTCTCTTATTATGGTGTGGGTCCTCTATATCGTATCCAGTATGTAATGAAATCGGCTGATTACACCAAAATTTTGAAAAATACAATGCTGCTGTATGCCTATGAAAATATGCCACTCAAATGGCTCTTCCAGCAGGACAATGACCCAAAGCATACGGCAAAGTACACTAAGTAGTGGTTCCAGGAAAAAAAAATTAATGTTTTAGAATGGCCAGCACAGTCGGCTGATTTGAACCCAATAGAAAATTTGTGCAACGAAGTTAAAAGGGCAAGCAGGAGAAAGTATCCAACAAATTGCGTTTATTTAGTTTTACTTAGGTTAGTTATAGCTTTAAGATTTCATAAAGTGGCCTTTTTTTCACGTGTACATTCATACAAAATCACAAAAAACTCAAAATATATTATAGGAATAGCAAAAATTTTGTTTTTAATCTTTTTTCTACCGTTTAAGAAAAAATAAGTCGTTTAAACAAGAAAGAATTTTCAAATTTTTATTCGGTTTTAAATATAATGTAAGTTTGGGTGGGTACTGTCCTTATTATTTTTCACATCAGTGTACATATGTAACTGCATACAACAACAACAACTACAAATGGCCAAATAAATATACAAAAGCAGGCAACAAATTGTGGCAAATAAAACAATTTTTACAGAAACTTTGAAAAAAAACAAAAAATATATAAAAACATACACACAAACACAATAAAAATTAAATTAACCCATTAATCTCACATCGAATTGTATAAATGGTGTTGCTTTTATTGATAATACTCCGCCACCACTGTGAATGTAATTTCATAATTTCATAATTTTTTCATTTTTTTTGCATATTTTACGCTGAAATGCTACTGGTTATTGAGAAATTAAGAAAGAAAACATCTTCCAACTGCGATTTTTATGACTCTTGTGTGCATTCATGTGAGATTTAAAGATACAAAAATGCCTGCCTGCTGTGGTTATACGACAAAGTAAAGATTGGCATATTAAAACAGAATTAATTTCATTTCGATTATGTTAGCTGAGGGCTACTTAAGAAATTAAATAAATTAGAAGGACTTTCTGCCTCTATTCTCTACAATATATGCAGATTGTATGCACACAAGCATGCATACATACATATATGTATAATGTACGCAATAATATTATTTCAAATAAGATTCTAAAATCACTTAAAAACTCTTTTATTCAGCGATCATCATGTATCATGTGCAGGCTAATGTTTAAGTGAACAAATAATTGGTTTACTTCGAATTGAATGAATAATACGGGATTATTGTTGAATTGAGAAATTTATATTTTACATATTTTCTTCATTTTTTTAAAGGGTGCCTCAATAAATGTGTAGTATTTTAATTCTAAAATTAAACTGAGTTTCCTCTGTCACAACAGAGTATGCCTTAATAAGAATTATGTTGCATTTATAGTGACAGCAAAAGGCGACAAATTGCTTAGTAGAATAGTACAAAAGAAATCCCGCAAATCACGACAACAGATAGGCTGCCTTCCAAAATGTATCAATACAAAGTTTGTATGCAGTTCGACTACCGAATATAAACTATGTAGATATGCAAAGTAACCAAACAATGCATCAACTATAAATCCAATGCCTGATTGTTTTTTGGCTGCGTTAAAAATACACATTGACGATGTTTTGAAATAGAATACATTGTATATATTTTGTACAGCGGCATTTTGAAACACGATACTTTGTTCAAACACAAAGCAACTAATGTTTTGGAAGGCAGTTATACATACATACATAATTGGTCATTACAACCCTTCAGTCAGGATTACGACCTAGCTGCTCACACCACTGATGCTGTGTGTGTTAATTTTATACATGAGTGGCGGGACCTACAGTTTAAAGTCGACTCCGAACGACAGATTTTTGAGAAGCTTTTTATGGCAATTTTATTTACTCAGAGTTTTTGCCAGAAATCTGCTGAGAGAGGAACTCGCCGAAGAAATATTTTTTCATATTTTCGTTTTGATGTGTGGCCTGGGGCTCGAACCCTGGCTTTACGTCTAATAAGCCAACTCACTACCTACTAGACCACGAGGACTTCCTAGGTTAGGTTAGATTATAGGACGTGTACTTGTCAATTAAGACAAGTACAGTATCCGGAGGTCGAATTGATCCATTGTACAACGTCCTAGTTTCTCACACCATTTATGTTGTGTGTGTTAATTTTATACATGAGTGGTGGGACCTGCAGTTTAAAGTCGATTCCGAACAACAGATTTTTGAGAAACTTTTTGATGGCAATTTTATTTACTCTCAGAGTTTTTGCCAGAAATCTGCTGAGAGGAAGTCGCCGAAGAAATACTTTTTGTATCGATTGTATCCTAAATCCAACTAAAAATATATGGCTCTATCTCTCTCGTTCTGAGCATGAAAATTCAGTGTGATGTTCGCTGGAACCGACACGTTTTACACTGCCTTAGCTACTTAAGATGGTGCAAGAAATACTTCACTTCATTCGATCTTCATACTATTTACACCACTTATATCCGAAAGAGAATGGAATACATCTCTCATGTATAGACCGGTGCCTCAACGTCTATTTTGAGACTTCTACCGCATATAGGAGAGGACGAAGTTGGAGCATCGTTGCAATGTGGCTTGTGTTCCACTGTTCTACCGCTATTACAACGGATTTTGCTCGAGCGAAATAAGGGGTGTTTTTCCCGAGAATCATGTATTCCTACGTAACACTCGTCTTTCTCGGCGAGCACATCCGTATGTGTCAGTGGATTGCATTACTTTAATTTTTTTGGCTTTTAAGGAACGAAAAAGTTATAAAATACAGAAAAATCATAACAGGTGTATGCAAATAACTTAAAAATAAAATACTTCACTCCTCGTTATTATTAATCTAAATTTGCAATAGTAACAATTGCAAAGCAAATAAAGGGTGTTTTTTATAGAGGTATAGAACTTTAAGTTGCAATAAAACACCGATGGATTATTCGATTGACATGAATTTTATTTATCCGAAAGATAATCTTGTGGCATTACATTTTAACTATGATTTCTGGCATATGACCGCCACGTCTGGCGCGGATGTAGTCCAATCTGGACGTCCAATTTTCGATGAGTTTTTCCAACATTTGTGGCCGTATATCTGCAATAATACGGCGAATGTTGTCTTCCAAATGGTCAAGCGTTTGTGGCTTTACCGCATAGACCAATGACTTTACATAGCCCCACAGAAAGTAGTCTAGCGGTGTTAAATCACAAGATCTTGGAGGCCAATTCACAGGTCCAAAACGTGAAATTAAGCGGTCACGAGCTGTGTGACATGTTGCGCCGTCTTGTTGAAACCACATCTCCTGGACATCATGGTTATTCAATTCAGGAATGAAAAAGTTAGTAATCATGGCTCTATACCGATCACCATTGACTGTAACGTACTGGCCACCATCGTTCTTGAAAAAGTACGGACCAATGATTCCACCAGCCCATAAAGCGCACAAAACAGTCAGTTTTTCTGGATGTACCGGTGTTTCCACATACACTTGAGGATTACCTTCACTCCAAATGCGGCAGTTTTGTTTGTTGACGTAGCCATTCAACCACAAGTGCGCTTCATCGCTAAACAAAATTCGCTTATGAAAATCGGGAACAACGGTAATCTCGTTTTGGGGCCATTCGACGAATCTACGCCTTACTTGATGATCGTTTGGCTTCAAATCTTGCACGAGTTGGATTTTGTAAACACGCAAACCAAGATCCTTCCGCAAAATCTTCCATAAAGTGGATGGACACAGATCCAATTCCTGTGCTCGATGGCGGATGGACTCATTCGGGTCTTCCTCAATGCTACGCTCTACAGCAGCAATAGCTTCTTCTGTACGCACCGTACAGCGTCTCTGGGGATGCGAGTTATCAATAAGAGTAAACGTGGTGCGAAAACGTTCCATGGTTAATCGAAGTAACTGCTCTGATGGACGATTTTGTCGACGATAAAATGGACGTAGTGCGCGATACGTTTTCCGCACAGAATCATTATTTTCGAAATAAAATTGCACTATTTGCAAGCGTTGTTCAGGCGTGAGTCTATTCATGATGAATTGCCAAACCAAACTGAGAATAAATCACTTGACAGCTGTTAAATCGGTCGCCATCTTGAAAAGTAATGCCAACTTAAAGTTCTATACCTCTATAAAAAACACCCTTTACAAAGCTTAAAGTGTGCTTTTAATGTACTAATTTTTAATTTTCAAAAATCGTCAAAATAAGGGCATGAATCGTCATATCGTCAATATGAAATTTTTTAATCACCAAAAAGACGATAAATCGTAAAATCTGGCAGCTATGTTATAGAGTCGTATTCAAATGGAAAAGTAATACTTTCTTGATATTCCTGACAAGACAGCGTTTAGAGCATGACATTTGACTGAAAGACGGAACTTTGGAATATATTCTATTTAAACATTCGTCAATCAGATTCATCATCAGCGCAATTTTTTGATAGAAAATCTAAGGAAATCCTTGTTCCCTCAGTATCAATAAAATGTATTATTTACTTAAGAATTCAAATAAATCCTACACTCTCTCTCTCGCTCATTTTATTTTTTTTTATTATTTGAATAGTTACTAACAACAAAAAGAAAACCTTTAAAATCTTGTCAAAATCCGGTATAATAAATAAAAAAAATATGGGGTCATCCATCATTCGTTTTCATCTAAAAACAGCGCAAATGATTTGTTCACATTCGCATTCACATTCTCTATATATCGTCAGGTGAAATACAAAATGATGTGAAATAGAAAACTCTATACTTTTGATTCCTTGTAACACAACACCATCGTTCTTTTTCTTGATAGTTAAGACCTTTTACATTTTATGTAACGTATACATATGTATGCTTACGATACAGTTGTTTATTGTTTACATTGTTTACACGAACAATAGTGTTGACACTCGCATGTATATTGTACTTACATTTGTATTTTCCATGGTAAATATTTTTTTAGTTTTATTGTTGAAACTTTCAATTCTTTATAAATATTTGCTTGTTTATTATTGTTGATGTATTGTTGTATTGTTGTAAGTTGTTTTAACCATTCACTCGCGCTCTTTAATTTTCTTCTTCATCATCAATTTCAATTTCATTCGTTTGCTATAGAAACGCTCTCTTACTTACGCTCATTGATTTAAATTTTTTGGCGCCACGTGTCCTTTAAATAAACTTGCCCTTCCTCTGTGCAAAACTGCTTTTCTTTGTTGTTTTCTTTTTTGCAGAAACTTTATTATTTTGAGTTTTCTTTCTTGTTACTGTTGTAGCGTTTTAATAAATATTTAGTTTCGGTTTTGTTGGCTTGTTAGTGTTTTTTTATTATTTTATTTTATTTGCAAGAAAACATTCATTAAACGGAGGAAAAGGTTTTATGAGTTGCATACGAAATATTTATTTCGTTTCATTTTCTTCTTATTTTTATCTTGTATTTCATTTTCATTTTATTTTATGATGTTTTGTTTTCACATTTTCGCAGAATTTTTGTTTTAGGGTAGGATGGGTTTTTAAATCTTAAGCATATGCGCCATATTGCAAAAGATGAACACAAATATCAGATAAATATGACAAAAAAAAAAAAATAGATGGATACGATGGCCAAACAGTATAATACTATGTTCAGACATGCACTTTGATTAAGTAAATATTCGGTTTATTGAGTACAATATTTTAAGTGTTCAGACATAATAATATACGTAGTTCAGCTGCTTAATCAATATTTATTTGACAGCTGGTAACAAAACAGCTGGTTGTTTCAACAACATTGTTTTTGTTTTGTTCGTTGTTTTTTTTGTTTGTCGTTGTTGACATTTGAGTTGCCAAATATCAATAGAAAGAAACTGAACGTACTTATGACGTGCTGTATTTCAAGTTTTAATCAATATTATAACAATTTATGAATTTATTGAGCAATAATTAATTGACATTTTATATGAAATTATTGAGATCAATAATGCCGTATATTGCGATTTACTTAATATAAGTGCATGTCTGAACATAGTATAACAACTTCAGTTCAATAAAAAATAGTTGTGGAAAACCAATTCTAAAAACAAGATCAGCAAATGTAGGCTTTTGTCCAAGAACAGAATGCGACCGCAACTGCAGGAAAAAAATCAGTAAAAAATGTAGCAAAACTTTAAAGGGTATAGTGTTGCTTGCAATATTCTGCAAATTTCATAAAACTATGATAATATCTTTCGGAGATTGAGAGAAAGATGAATTGAATTTGCCTTGATTTAGAGAGTAAGAAAAAAAAGCTTACAGAATATAACATAATCTACTCATGATCTCCGTTATAAACTTCGAGATATTTTGGGTTGACAAAGTGCATCGAATGTGTGGAGAATTCGAATAATCAGCAAATAGTAACACGTTAGATTATGATCAGACGTCGGCATCAATAGCCCCCGGGGTCCGAACATCTTCGGTTTTTACCCACATAGTACACGAACATCAACAATATTCGTGAAAAAGAATGTAAAAACGTTTTCAGTTGCTTGTCAGCTTCCAAAGCAGAAAGTTCATGTTGTTTTTTTTTGGGTTTCAATTATACACCCAAGGAAATATTGCAGTAGGACTCACTAATATTCAATGAGAAATAATCGCGATTTATGGAAGAATATTTGTCAAGTTAAATATGCTGCCTTTACGGAATGTTACTAACAGTTTTCATCGGGGTTATACACATGCCTCTCACAAATACACTCACATTTTTGTCATGTTCTCTTTGTGCCGACGTCTGATTATGATCCTGTTTCTTAAACGTTGTGATCATACTCTTCAGAACTTTGTTGCAGTAAAAAGAGTAACACTGAAGATCTGAAGATATCATTCCAATATTTAAATTTGTTTTAATACTTTTGAGAAGCAATTCTTCTTCACCAATGCCTCTATCGTTTTAATCTGAATAGCTTCTTGAATAACCAAAATTCTGGAATTTGTGCCTTAAAGATCTGTGGGACATTCATGAAATGTGAATGGAATTGCAGTGATTTTAAGCGGAGTTGATTCAGGAACGAGACAGTGCAGTTATTACATATGTACTTGGATGAATCCAATCATAACTTGGAATTCTGTTGTTGAATGAATTAATGTCTTATGATTTCTTTGAAAATTGTTACTACGAAAACCTTTAAAGCGAATTGAAGTCGCTGTAGTATAGTAGGTAGTATGTTGGCTTATTAATGTAAAGCCAGGGTTCGAGCCCCAGGCCAGACATCAAGACAAAATACAAAAAGTGTTTTCTTCAGCGACTTCCTCTCAGCAGATTTCTGGCAAAAACTCTGAGAGTAAAATAAAATTGCCATGAAAAAGTTTCTCAAAAATCTGTCGTTCGGAGTCGATTTCAAACTGTAGGTCCCATCACTCATGTATAAAATTAACGCACACAACATAAGTGGTGTGAGAAACTAGGTCGACCTCCGGGTACTGTACTTGTCTTAATTGACAAGTACACGCCCTCTAACCAAACCTAACCTAACCTTTAAAACGAATAAGCAATTATCTTTGGAAAAGCAGACATTTTTTCAAAGAATTTTTATATTTATTTATTTTACTATGCCCTTTACAAACTAAGAAACTCATGGAAAAGTAGTTATAAAAAGAAAAAAAATTCAAACAAATATGAGGCTCCCTAATTAATAATTATCTTAATAAATATTCAAAATAATTATTTAATTTTGTCTTAATATTATTAGTGATGAGTGAATAATTGAGTTATTATGTATGCAGACAGATTGGCTGAGCCATAAAATCTTTTCAAAAGAGCTTTAAGTTACAGGGATTTTGATGTAAAAAATTACAAGAAATTCTAAAAGAAAACTGTAGTCAAAAAATCAAATATTTACTTTAATCAAATATTTAATTTAATAAAAAGCCAGACAGTTTTTGAAGTGAAACGATATCAAATGTAGTAAATATCGAATTAAAATTTATTTAAAAATATTTATTTGTTTGTTTACTTTGATTATCTGTACGTAGATACTACAGCCTGTTCAACAGGTATTTGAACGGCTTCCCCTAACTGTGACGTTGCCAGCAACCATTTAATGGGTCTGATAAGACGTTGCGAGGTGTTATAATTAATTTCTAATACCCTAACAGCTACAGAAATACAAGTAACATTTTAATATTTAAAATACATCTGGCTACGTATGTGCGTATGTATGTTTGTATGTACTCGTTCAACGTCTTTGATTAATTTGTTTGTTTATTTAATTTGGACCATAATTATTACGACTTTGAATTTGGGTAAACAAAAATAAACCTGTTCGTAAATTTTGTCAACAACACTTAACAGACGTTTCCGCGGTGTAGTGATTATCACATCCGCCTAACACGCGGAAGGCCCCCGGTTCAAGCCCGGGCGGAAACATATGCAGAAATTCACACCTTTATTTGCCTCATATTTTTTTTCATAGTGAAAACACAAATTAAAGTAATCATGCAAGCACGTGCTGTGCTTATACGCTGTGCTCTAGTTTAGTTTATTGCTGCTTTGCATAAGAAAAACTTGATTTATTTTCCATTTAAAGGCAGACAGTTCTTATCGCAACTTAAATCCAATGATACTTTAAATTTAAATTGATTTTGTGCGTATGTTTGTGAATAAATTTCGTAAAGGCCTGTATGTACTTATCTTTATATCAAGT
Organism: Sarcophaga variegata; assembly: GCA_932273835.1. Lineage (NCBI taxonomy): Eukaryota > Metazoa > Arthropoda > Insecta > Diptera > Sarcophagidae > Sarcophaga > Sarcophaga variegata. The sequence goes on from OW026361.1 coordinate 117,325,526, forward strand.
GAAAATCAATTGAGTTGTAAAATATGGCCACTTGAATATTTTCTTTCTATAACACACCATTTAAGCTGACATATATTCGTACATATGTATTGATTTTCAAAATTGCTTATAAATAAATTGAAAGGTTTTATTGCCAGTGTAAACGCATTGTCTTGATTTTTTTTGCAATAAACCACGTAAATATTTACAATATTGTTGTCACTTTTCTTTTTTTTCCCTAAACTGACAGGCAACTCCTCTCTGCATACACTCAATCTCAATCTTGTCACTGTGCTGTGAAAGCTTACTACTCACTACTCAGCCAAATATGGGTAGAAAACTAGAGTGTTGGCAAGAGGGAAAGAGAAGAAGAGTGAGGGAGAGTGAAGGAGAGAGCGAGAGAAAATAAGAGAATGTATAATATGAGTTTTGATTGTGTTGTCTTTGTATTAAACCTTCTTTTAAGCTGTCATTTTAAACATGAATTTCTTTGTCGTTTTTGTTGAAAATATGACAGGCTAACTTACGTCGCTTGTCAATCACAAATTTAAGTGAATACGTATGTATGAATAACAAAGAAATTTCGTACGTATTCTTTTTGCTTTTTTGGCAAATACGTTACAAAATATTTCCATTTAAGATTGTGTATCAAAGATTTCAATAAATTCATACATATTTTTTTTTATATGAAAATCATATTGAAGTGGGATACAGATTGCAAGCACCCACGTGCATAAGATCTAATAATCAGGGTAACAATGTGGCCAAAATTAGAAATCTTTTCCTTTGTCATAACAGTTTTTGATGGGTTTAAGAATATTATTTCGGAAAAATGCATTTAGACTAACGAAGATAAACATAACAGAAAACTGTTTAACCCTTTAAGGGCTCTGATATCAAATATGATGCTGGACTTTAAATCCAATTCTCACTAGTAACGAATTTGGAATGTACAGTTATGACATGGAAAACTAAGCGGATTTATTCCAACATATGTTAGATTTTGTAAACATCTAATGTCTGCTCCTTTTTATGCTTACTTTCTTGTCTAAAACTCAAAGGTATGAAACATTAAGGATAAATTTATATGTTTCCGTGGTGTAGTGGTTATCACATCCGCCTAACACGCGGAAGGCCCCCGGTTCGATCCCGGGCGGAAACATTCTTTATATTTTTGCATCAAATTAAGGCCAATGCCACGCCCACTAACATCTACTAAATACCACTTTTTCTATAAGAGAAATTGAATTTTTTTAATTTGTTTGCAGAATCTGTTTGACGAATCTGTATCCGTTTCCGTGGTGTAGTGGTTATCACATCCGCCTAACACGCGGAAGGCCCCCGGTTCGATCCCGGGCGGAAACATTTAGAATTTTTTGCAATGCCACGCCCTCAAACATCTACTAAATACCTCTTTTTTTATAAGAGAGATTGTATATTTTTCATTTGTTTACAGCCAATAGACGAATCTGTATCCGTTTCCGTGGTGTAGTGGTTATCACATCCGCCTAACACGCGGAAGGCCCCCGGTTCGATCCCGGGCGGAAACATTGTTAATTTTTTTTGCAATGCCACGCCCACAAACATCTACTTAATACCTCTTTTTCTACTAGAGAGGTTGTATTTTTCTCTTTCTTTTGTTTGCAGCCAATGGACGAATCTGTATCCGTTTCCGTGGTGTAGTGGTTATCACATCCGCCTAACACGCGGAAGGCCCCCGGTTCGATCCCGGGCGGAAACATTGTGAATTTTTTTGCAATGCCACGCCCACAAACATCTACTAAATACCACTTTTTCTATAAAAGAGGTTGTATTTTTTAAATTTGTTTACAGCCAATAGACGAATCTGTATCCGTTTCCGTGGTGTAGTGGTTATCACATCCGCCTAACACGCGGAAGGCCCCCGGTTCGATCCCGGGCGGAAACATTGTAAATTTTTTTGCAATGCCACGCCTACAAACATCTACTAAGTGCCTCTTTTGCTATAAGAGAGGTTGTATTTTTTTAATTTGATTGCAGCCAATGGACAAATCTGTATCCGTTTCCGTGGTGTAGTGGTTATCACATCCGCCTAACACGCGGAAGGCCCCCGGTTCGATCCCGGGCGGAAACAGTGTGAATATTTTTGCCACGCCCACAAACATCTACTAAATACCTCTTTTGCTATAAGGGCGGTTGTATTTTTTAAATTTGTTTACAGCCAATAGACGATACTGTATCCGTTTCCGTGGTGTAGTGGTTATCACATCCGCCTAACACGCGGAAGGCCCCCGGTTCGATCCCGGGCGGAAACAGTGTGCATATTTTTGCCACGCCCACAAACATCTACTAAATACCTCTTTTGCTATAAGGGCGGTTGTATTTTTTAAATTTGTTTACAGCCAATAGACGATACTGTATCCGTTTCCGTGGTGTAGTGGTTATCACATCCGCCTAACACGCGGAAGGCCCCCGGTTTGATCTCGGGCGGAAACAATAAACTTAACTTTTTACATTTTATTTAAGTTCTTTTAATAACGGAATATTTATTAGCAATAAATTTCCACAAAAAAAAGTTGTAAAATGTTTGTATTACAAAGAGATATGGCGTATGGCGTTATGCTTTATAAATAAACTTAATAATGAAAAGAAATATTGAAAATATTACAATAAAAGTATCATTTTTAATGATATTGATGACTATGGGAATAATAATGACTGTGATGCTAATGAATCAATGAGGTCATGCATTAATCACCACAGTAACCTAAAGCGGGAGTAACAAGCAGAGAGGACTTTAATGGTTCTTCCTTTTGTAATAAAAAAAATATTAAATTGATACTCTTGTGCCAATACCAAAATTCTTTATTGAATAGAAAACAAAAATCAATTTCATTCATGCCCAATGACTTTTTTCATAAAAACAAAAAAAAAAAAGAAAAACAAAAAAGAAACGAAAATTATAAGCAACGCAAAAAATTATACAAAAAAATAATCACATCATCATGAAATATGAGTATTTTACAAAAGTTTTACTTTTTTATTGTCTGTTCTGGTAACCTAAGCCTGGTCAATAATAACGACGTCATAGATTTGTATTTTTAAAAGTCTTTGTTGCAAAACCCAATGTCGTCATCAATGCTGCTGTATTTTTTTCATTTTTTGTTCAGGAGGTTTTGGAATTTTGCCAAAAATTTTCATTCCGATTACATATCCATGATTCACATTTATACTATGTATTGTAGTTGCCTTCTCTTTATGCCACAATTATTGTGAACAGCGGAAGGGCAAGAGTATCTGGTAAACTCTGTGCTGTTTTCAGTGGGAGGCTGCTTCGAAAATATTCTGCAAATTTGAAAAATAGAACATTTTAGTCTATGCTGGTTGTTGTTTGTTTTTGAAAATGAATTCTTTTTTAATTGAAATTCAAATGTTAAATAATGCAGACCTTTGAAAGAACAATTTTCCACAAGGCTTTATGAAAATTAGGCTGCCTTCCAAATTGTATCAATACAAAGTTTGTATGCAGTTCTACTACGGTATATAAACTATGTAGATATGCAAAGTAACCAAACAATGCATCGACTATAAATCCGATGCCTGATTGCTTTTTGACTGCGTTAAAAATACACATTGACGACGTTTTGAAATAGAATACATTGTATATATTTTGTACAGCGGCATTATGAAACACGATACTTTGTTCAAACACAAAGCAACTAACATTTTGGAAGGCAGCATTACTCGCACATTGATTACAACCTACGATATTAGTTTAAAGACTTCGATGACATATATAGATTCAGTACTTCTTCTTCCCGCTGTAAGAAATTTTTAATTGAATTCAATAAAATTTGATGAACAACTCTCCTGAGAAATCAACTTGTTAAACAGACACTGTTCGATAAAACGTGAACTTAAATTATTGCATGAATTGTTCAAATAAAGAAATTAAATCCATTTTTATTCAGTAAAAATATATGCATTCTTGATAATAATTTTCAGTATTTTTCATTTCTAATATCCTGTTTTAACATCCTTTTAATCTGTAATTGAAATTGAAGTTAATCTGTTTGTACCATGTTTTGTTGTAAGAGAATTAAAAAGTCGAAAACGATTGGATTAGAAACAACAATCAATGCGTTTGAGTAGTGGTTTATCTTAAAGTAGCTTCATGTGTAGGAGCATGTGTGAGTCAATGGATTGTACATGCCTTTATTACCCACCTACACATGCACACTGGCTGGCGACATAAACAAACAAATACGAATACAAATAGAATCGTAGTATAACAACGAACATACACATTATTTTGTCGCCATGTTTTTATTGCACACACATGTGTGGGTGAGTGGGATTACAAATGTTGAGTGTGTGTTATGCTTTGGAGATTATACAATAGAGAGAGAGATAGAGAGATAAAGACAGAAACAGAAATAAAAACAGAAACAGAACAAAATTATTTCTGTTTAATATTGACTTGAGAAAACAGATATAAAAACGAGTTAAAATAACTGTTAAAATAAACATTACACATATGGCATGTGTTTCAGATATTTAAAAGAATGAATTCTAAGATTTTAAATTTTCATGATAAGTTAATTACTGTTAACTATCTATTTCAACTGTTCCAAATGTAGAGTTCGTAGTTTGTTCCATGGTAAACGACTGAAGTAGTAATTGGCGATTTTTTAAGAGCTATAGGGAAATTTTTCCAAAAAAAATACATAAAATTCAGAAAAATTCATGAAATATTTATTTGAATCGATAGTACGGTCCATATAATTTAATGTTTGAAGATTATTTCATGCAAATGTTGACCGCGACTGCGCCTCAAATGGTCCATCCGCTTAGTCCAATTTTGGCATACTCTTTCCAACATTTCGGCCGGCATCTCACGAATAAATGCTCCAATGTTATCTTCCAATGCGTCAATAGAAGCGGGCTTGTCTGTATAGATATGAGCTTTAACATAGCCTCACAAAGAATAGTCTAAAGGCGTTAAATCGCACGATCTAGGCGGCCAATTGACCGGTCCCGAACGTGAAATAAAATGTTCACCGAACTCGCCTCTCAATAAGTCCATTGTTACGCGTGCTGTGTGGCATGTGGCACCGTCTTGTTGAAAACACATGTCATGCAAGTCAAGCTCTTGCAAAAAGTTGGATATCATCTCACGGTAGCGCTCACCATTCACAGTTACGTTACGATTCGCAGCATCTTTGAAGAAGTACGGTCCAATGATGCCACCAGCCCATAAACCGCACCAAACTGTGACTTTTTCTGGATGCATTGGTAGCTTTTGCAATGCTTCTGGCTGATCTTCACTCCAAAATCGACAATTCTGCTTATTTACGTATCCATTGAGCCAAAAATGAGCTTCGTCGCTGAACACAATTTTTCGATAAAGAAGTGGATCTTCGACCAACTTTCCAAGAGCCTATTCACCAAAAATTCTGCGTTGCGTTCTTGTACCAGCTGTATTTTGAAAGGCTTCACGCCTAAATCCTTCCGCAAAATTTTCCACGTTGTTGAGTAACAGAGGCCCAATTGCTGCGAACGGCCACATATCGATAATTGATGGTCATCATTAACACTGGCCGATACAGCTGCGATATTCTCTTCAGTTCACACTCTACGTAAGCGTGTTGGTGGTTTAATGTCCAACAATGTAAATTTGGTGCGAAATTTAGTCACAATAGCCCGAATAGCCGCTTGAGTTGGTCGATTAAACTGACCATAAAATGGAAGAAGCGCGCGATGAACTTTCTTAGCAGAGCACGTATTTTGATAATAAAATTCAATGATCATGGTTAAATTATAGACCAAACTGAAGATGTTTGACAGTGAAACAAAACACGAAACGTGCGTGAGCTGTTTAAACCAGTGTTGCCAAAAAGATAAAATCTAAAAAATCACCCGTTATTTGAACTCTTCGGTAACTATGTCTGCTTTAGACATTTGAATACTCCAACAACTGATAAAATCACTTAAGAACAGTCATACACTCGATTTGTTTAAAAGAGTATTAACTACTGGTAAATTAGAACTGAAAAGCATTATTATATAATTGAGAAGCAACAGAAAAAAGATTATTTTGCAATAAATTTCAATTAATTTTTGATTATTTTCAAAATGCGAAAACATCTTTTGTCTTCAAACATTGCAGTCTTTTAAGGATCTGGCCATTACAAAAAAAAGAAGAAAATATACCGACACCATTGAACTTATGCAATAATAGAGAAATTGTAGTGAATGAAACAAAATTTTTGCAGCAAATTGTACCAGAAACAAGTCTATTAGAGTACAAATTGCACACACACACACACACCTACACATTCTAACTTATTTAGACAATAACAAACACGCATAAAATAACAATAGTTTCTACAGTGTTCATTAATATATGTAGAAGTATATGTATGTAGGTATGTATCCTCGAGTGATATGTTTTTCTCTTAATATAAAACAACCATCACATTGGATGATTATGGCATGTACATCTCATGTACATCACTGATTACGTTGTGTGTGTATTGTAGAACAACGTCTGTATTTTATGTTTAAATATTAAAATTTGTATACGTGCGTATATGAGTGTGTGTGTGCATGTGTGAGAGAGAGAAAGAGAGCAAGAGAGTAAGCTTGTGCTAATCATAAATAGTAAAATAGTGTTGTTGTTGTTGTTGTTGCTGCTATTATTATTATTATTGTAACAATTAGACAAATTATAGCATATGCGCAGGCGCATAACCCCGTTGGTCTTAAAACAATAATTTATCGCTTCGGCTATTGTTGTTGTCTTGCTATTGTTGTCCTTTAAACTATGGATAGAAGAAGAACAACAACTACAACAAATCATATGACTTGACTATTATAACGCCTTGTTGCTGTTTTCAAATGTTGTCGTCATCATTTATAGTTTCACAGTCACAATCAAATTTTAACACAGATTTTCTACAATATTCTTGGGTATATGAGCGCAGCAATTTTAAACAGTGTGTGAGAGAGAGTTTTCAACTTTGAGATTACGAGTGTGTGCGTGCATATAGAAGGTGGCTAGACGGGAATTATGAAATAGACAAACACACAGAAACTGTTTCTCTGTACATATGAACGTAAGTATATGTGTGTGTGTGTGAGGTTTGGAGCATCATTTTATCGTAGTTCATACAGCATTCGTACAATCAAGTGTTGTTGAAATTCTTAAAGAGCCCGAAAGGGTATGAGAGAATGACGAGGGTATGGGAGAATGTGAGAATGTCCTGTTATGAGGCGAATAGATTTTGTTTTGCAGTTTTTGTTTTTTGCTTTTGCTTTTGCTTTTGATTGTGTTGTTATTGTTAAATTGTGTTTCTTTTTTGTGTGTTTTGGAAAATCCAAAGAGATTGAGTTTCAGGCAAAGCTAGCGAAAGTGTTTTTCAACAAATTCTTAAATGAATGCGAGCAAATGAATGAGAGTGTGTGTAACAATGTGTGTTACAGTGTCAGTCTATACATGCCATGGCATGTCTCTGCATGGCTGTGTGTAAGTGTGTGCGTGTAAAGGAATGTGTTTTGTTTTCAGTGTGTATGTTTGAAAAGGAATGTTGTAAGAACAATATTATTTTGCTGTTTTTGTTTTTGTTATTGTGTTTGTTGTTGCTGCTTCTATCGGGGGTTTATTTTGTTCGCACCAGAGGACTTTTTCGGCTATAAATACAATTGTTAGCAAAAGATATTGCGTTAAAAACTCAACTGCGTTATCCACGAAAAGTACTAAACAAAGTATAACCGTTGTCTCTGGTCGTTCTTGAAAAATAATATAAAAAAGAACAGAAACTGTTATAATTTTTAAATTGAAATTCTATTGCAAAAGCATTATTGTTTTCAACAATTTGCCAAATAAAAAAAGTGAAAGCAGTAAAAATAGTTTAAAAGTGCATTTAAATAACTAAAGTAAGTGTGTCAAAAAGAAATTTGTGAACCAAAAAAAAAAAAATGAAAAACTAAAATCAGAAGAGAGAAAACAATTTAATTTCAAATATAAATATCGCATTAAATATTTTCTATAAAAATTGTAATAAATTCAAATTAATTAAATTAAAATTGAAGTGCTTTTATAAAAAACAATTGAATTTTGTTATCAATTTTATTTATAACGCAGGGGTTTTAATTTTATGTTTTTGTTATTAACGAAAACGTATATAAATTTTTAAATTTGAAATTTTTACTCAAATTCGGTATGACAAACGTGAACTGTTTCACTATGATTGCAAAAATTTTGTTTTTAAATTCTTGCTGGGTCCGTAAAGTGTTTGTGATAGTGATTATTATGACAAAACAAAAAGAAAAACGAAGAATTGATAATATTCCTTTTTAAGATATAATTGGAAAAGTCCCAACCAATATTTATCTAAAACAGTTTGCGTTCATTTTGTGAAATATTTGCTTAATGTGAACACAGGTTTGCTTAGACCTAGAAAAACACTTCTAAAGGCCACCATAAGTTGAAAATAAATTAAAAAAAAACGTAATGACCGCATTATTTTAGTTGGAAATGGACCATATAGACCGTGGTTGACATAAACCATTCTATCCAATGGTGTTAAATAGCCAAAGTCCCTTCTACTTTTTGCTAAATTAAAACGATATTTGTGTTGGTATTTCCCTAACACTGTGGACGTATAAAAATAGGAATTATGGCTTAAAACATCGGTCGCCGTGGTCTAGTAGATAGTGTGTGGGCTTATTAAACGTGAGGCCTCGGTTCTAAACCCCAGGTCAGGCATCTCCAACTGAACGAAATATGAAAAAATATTTCTTCGGCGACTTCCCCTCAGCAGATTTCTGGCAAAAACTCTGAGAGTAAATAAAAATTGCCATGAAAAGTTTCTCAAAAATCTGTCGTTCGGAGTCGACTTTAATCTGTAGGTCCCGCCACTCATGTATAAAAATTAACACACACAACATAAGTGTGGTTTGAGAAACTAGGTCGTAATCCTGACTAAAGGGTTGTAATGACCAATCATGTATGTATGTATGTTGTGTATGCATTCGTTAAATTAAATGAGTTCTAGTTTCAAAATAATATCGTGTATGATAAGTGTTCTAATCAAGTGGAAGAACCTTTACTAAAATAAGTACAAGTTTGTGTAAATTCTGTTAATTGTAACAGCACAAGCGATTGGCTTCTAAGGTCTTAAATCAGCATAAATTCCAGATTATGCAAGCAATTTTCTGCTTTACACAGATAAACTTTTATCGTTTGAAAATGGGCACATTATTTGTGGAATTTTAAACCCTTTGAAGGTTTTTTTTTTGAACTTTTTCCAATAATATTTAATTCAAAACGACTCTTATCAGTTTCTTTCCACTGAGTAATTCTACATGATAAATTCTTAAACCATAAACACATACATATGTACGTATTTGTAATTAAATTATTAGCTTTGAGTGAACACGATTTATTACAAGCATTAAATCTTTCCGTTTCCCTATTCTCTCTCGCACACACATACAGAAGAGCTTTGAAATTCATTCACGGCTCCAATGTGTCTCCTGTAACACATGTGGTGGAAAGATAAAAAGCGCAAGAATCATTGCTTTTTTTTTAAGGATTATTATTCTTTTGAACACCACATATAATGCCACCCAAACGCGCCCCTGAAGGCAAAGTGTCTGTTTGTGTTTGTAAGTCTTTAAGAATTTTGTAAAGTTTATGCCAGAGACGAAAGAAAATGAAAACATAAGTGATTTATAATACCTACTCAGATTTAAAATGAGTGCAGAGTTACACGCCAGAATTTCTTTGTGAATCACTGTTGAATGAGGACACAGATTAACCCAAAACAGTAGATTAAACTCATAAATTTTATTGTAAAAGGATAACAAACAGTTTTTCGATTGTTGAGTGGAATATGGTTTCAGAATATTGCGAATATAAGATATATTATTAATTGGTATAAGAATGGGTCCAATGAAATTGAATTAAATTGATTACTTTGATTTTTAAAATTCCATAACCACGATGAAGTATTGTTTTATCGTCTCCTCTGGGATTTGAACGGGTATTGTGATTAAAAGATTAGGTAGGTCAGTTTATAACGTACAGTGAATTCGCGATAACGTGAAATAATTCTGAACAAAGCAGTTCACATTTTCGAATTTGTTCACGTTATCGAGTACCCAAATTTAAAACAAATAATGACCCTATTTAATATTAAAAATGATATTTTAATAAGTAAAAATGCTAAACACTATTTTAAATTAATTTTTAATAACAAAAATTTATATAAAATATACGTACTCGTACTTTGCATTTGATAAATACAAAAAAAAAAAATAATAATATAAGGGATACAAAAACTTCGTGTTACTTAATAAAAACAACAAAAAATAATTAAGTTAATTAAAGTTTAAAGGAAAAAATCAGTCATTTTTTGGGGAAGTTTTTTGTTTAACCATCTTTAACAGAGCTTTTTCTTTAAGGTTTCTCAGCACTCTACCGTATTAAAGCCTTTTTCAGCCCATATTAAAGCCTTATCAAAAGCTTCTTCTGTTTCCTTGGGTTTAACTGTAATTTCTGGCTGGAGTAGAAACGAATCACCATCATCGTCGGTATCATCCTGAATTTCAATACTTCCTACTTCTGTCTTATTTCTGGAGAAGGTATCCTCTCTCTTAAAACACTTAAGGGAATATTATCATCGGGGTAATCTTTGTCCGAAACTAAATTTAAAAAACTTTACCAATTATTTAATTGTTTGTTGCGAAATTCTACTCAATGTTGAGTCAAAAAGATCTTTTATAATTAACATTTTAATAGAATCTAACAATTCTGTTTGCTTTCCAGCCACTAATGCCAAGAGACTGTTCCTATAATGCAGTTTAGTTATTTTAAAACCATCTGGTCCATGGGCTGAATTAACGAAGTGACGTTGTGTGGCAAAAATATTGCACAAATGAATCCGTCATCAGAAATCAATTGGTTTTTAGCCGGATGTGAAGGGGCATTGTCTATTAACAGAAGTGCTTTTACCGGTAGCCCCTTTTTAGTCAAGAACGCAGTAACCTAAAGCAAGAAATTATAAAAAAATTTTCAGTTTTAAATTTGTCAGTTGTAATCTACCTCTTCAACAAAACATAGGTGAGACCAGTCATAAAAAATTTCACATGTCATGCTCACTTGAAGATTTTGCAATTCACTGGACAAGTAACGTTTTTGAGACTTCGTAGATTTTTAGATTTTCCAATTACCAGTAAATTAAGTTTGTGAGTCCCCGACGCATTTGAACAGTGTAAAACAGATTAAAAAAACAACAAATAAAAAAGGGTTCACGTTTTAGAGCTTTCAGATTTTGTTCACGTTTTAGAATACTCTGTGGAAAAATAAATTTGCGCACGTTTCTGAGACGTTCACACTTTCGAGTGTTCACGTTTTCGCGAGTTCACTGTATAACTAAAGGTACTCAGCGTTGTTAGTTGCATTAATATGATACTATCTTGAGTAGCTGGACATGAACAATAAAACCATGAAGAATAATATTTGTTAGCGAATGTGAATACTCTGTTCTGTTCTATGATAGATGCTTTCCATAAGACAAACAAAAATATATTTTTCCCCAGTTAAAAAAAGACAGAATTTTTCTGTTATGAAATATTTTTGACTTTTTTTTCGCAAAAACTGTCTCCAAAATCAATGACAACAAAAATACTTTAATTTCCTTTATTTTTTTTGTTTGTTTTCTGAAAAAATTATTGCATTCAGCTTCAAACAACAGATAGTTCCGGTTCAATATTTAATAATATTATGGGTGTCAGTCCCATATATAATCATTTTTTCTACTTGAGGTGGTGAATGCATGAAAGTTGCTTTTATTTTTCACTGGGCAAGTATCAACAACAAGTGTAATTCAGTTTCAGCTTTTTTCCTTTTTTGTTTTAAATTTCATTTGATTTAATTTCGGTACTTTGTGGCGCACGCAAACCCACTGTATGTAATTGATGCCACTTTTAATTATGTCACCACAGTTATTTTTGTGTAATTTTTCACCAAAAAGTGAAACAAAAAGCCATAATCATACATACCATTACCAAAATATTAAAAACGTTAATAATTCCCAAAAATAAAAAAAATAAAAAAAACACAAAAGAAAACGTTAAATTCGTAAGTAAAAAAGAAGAAAAAGAAATAAAATAACCAGCATAACAACAATTCAAAATTATTACGACATTTTAAATGTTATTTCAGCTTTTAATATGAAAAATTTAAGAAAAACTTAAAACAATAAAAACAAAAAACAATTTTAATGTACCTTAAATAATAATAAAAAATTTATGGGTTTTTATTTTTCCAATCAGAAATCTCTTTATTTTCTCTTTGCAGCGTTATTTTCCTTACTGTGGTCACGATTTACAGCAAAAGAAACCAGGAGCCTTTTATTTCTGAACCTCAACGAAAGGAACACAATAAAAAAATCCATCATTTTGCATCCTCAATACGATAAATAAAGAGAGAAATAAACAACAATAAACGACACAAATAAACCCATCAATACCTGAATTCATCTGCAAAGAAAGTGAAATTTTAACAGAAAAAAACTGAAAAACAAAGGCATTTAAAAGCAACAAGAACAACAAAACAAGTCATTAAACCGGAAACGTAAAAAATGCATTTCAATAAACTTAATAGCAGTGACAACAACAACAATAACGACATGAACCTTTTAACTGCATCGTCATCGTCATCGTCATCATCAGCATTAACAACTGCATCTCCCTTGTCCTCATCAACAACACTGGCAGCAGCAGCAGCAAAAACAAAATCTTTATCACATGGCCTCAGTTTAGGTATTTGGGGGCTTCTTCTGCTGGCTGTTGTTTTAATGGCCCAACAACAGCCTTGTGAATGTCGTTATTTGCCCACAAGGTCACATGGTGATGATTTGGATAAATTGCGTGAGTTAATGTTGCAGGTAAGTTTTATTTTTATTTTCTTTAATTTTTTAATTTTTGTTTGGTCGAATGTTGCAACACCAACAACAAACACAATAATATTAAGGGGTGTGAATTAAATAAAATCCTGAGAAACAAGTGAAACAAAACACTTCTACAGGGTGTTTCAATTGTATTTTCATATGTCAAGTAACTGATGAATAAGAAAAATTGAGGAAATTTTCTTGTGGTCTTACATACATAATTGGTCATTACAACCCTTCAGTCAGAATTACGACCTAGTTTCGCACATCACTCATGTTGCGTGCGTTAATTTTATACGTGAGCAGCGGGTTTAAAGTCGACTCCGAACGACAGATTTTTGAGAAACTTTTCATGGAAATTTTATTTACTCACAGAGTTTTTGCCAGAAATCTGCTGAGAGAAAGTCGCCGAAGAAATATTTTTTCATATTTCGGGTTGATGTCTGACCTGGGGTTTGAACCGTGCCCTTACATCTCATAAGCCAACACACTATCTACTAGACTACGGCGATTTCTTCTGGTTTAAAAAAAAGAATTTCGAAGATCTTTTGATTGAAAATAAATTTAAAGCGGCTGACTTTTATGCTGTGTTTCCGAGGAATTTATATTCAACATCGCATCAATTAATAAAAGATGTTCGCAGTTTCCCAGTCTTAGAAACTAGGTTTCTCTAATATGCATTGCGATAAATTTGATCATTTTAAAATGATTCTTAGGCGACTCTATGTATACAACTTTCTATAACTTTCGTTTGAAGAAGATACAGCATCTCGAACTTCAATTAAAAATTCATTCTGCTGGCAAAGGAAGGTAGAACCGTTGATTCTAGCCGATACTACAAGAAACTGATTGTTTCTTATTGCAGACACATACAGCGCGTTTTTTAATTTGGGTATAATACTATGTTCAGATATGCACTTTTATTGAGTCAATATTCGGTTAATTGAGTACAATATTTTAAGTGTTCAGGCTTATTCAATATTCATTTGACAGCTGGTTAACAAAACAGCTGATTGTTTTAACAACTTTGTTTTTATTTTGATTGCCATTTTTTGTTTGTCATTGTTGACATTTAAGTTGTCAAATATCAACAAAAATTGTACGATTAATTGTAATATGCTCACTAAACACATTTATGTTTATTGCGCAATTATAAATTGAAACTTTATATGAAATATTGACCTCAATAATGGCGTTTAGAAGTCACCGTAGTCTAGTAGGTAGTGTGTTAGTTTATTAGACGTAAAGCCAGGGTTCGAGCCACAGGCCAGACATAAAAAAAAAATACAAAAAGCGGCGACTTCCTCTCAGCAGATTTCTGGCAAAAACTCTGAGAGTAAATAAAATTGCCATGAAAAGTTTCTCAAAAATTTGTCGTTCGGAGTCGACTTTAAACTGTAGGTCCCGCCACTCATATATAAAATTAACACACACAACATAAGTGGTGTGAGAAACTAGGTTGTAATCCTGACTGAAGGGTTGTAATGACCAATTATGTATGTAATGGCGTTTATTGCGATTTATACAATAAAGGTGCATATCTGAACACCATATAACAATGCCCGGAATAAAGTCATGGAGACGCCGCACTACAAGACGCTAGAAGCTCATACAGGCAAGGGGATTCAACATTTTACTGACGAGTCGCGTTCTGAGTGTCTTAACGTTGTGATCTTTGTAAGAGTTGGTACCTATGTTTTGTAAAAAGCTTTGAGTTTGGCACACTTTCGTTTTCATTCCGTATTCTGTGCTACCAAAGCATTTAACATCATCTTTCAAAAATCTTTTCCAAGTGAAGACATAAAAATGGGTCATAAATATTTAAGCAACATGACACACCTCTTTAAGAAAAACGCTTCTTGTTGTAAAACAGTGGCGGCATTAAGTTGTCTGCCATTTATTTGCCCATAAATTCAGAAAATCACTTAAAGGAACTCATCAAAATATTTATGATCACACAACATAGGTGAGATGCGATAATGCAAAACGAGGCAGATGCATCAAAAAAAAAAAAAAAAGGAAAGGAGGAAAAATAAAAAGGAAAGGAGGAAAGATATGGTCAGTTTTGGGGGAATTTTAATGGCAAAATTTTGGAAAATTGCTTCACCACCAACCATAACAAGGAATAGTTTTCAGTTTCATTATTTTTTTTCTGTTGTTATTTTCATTGCTTTACTGTTGGACTCTTTAGTTAATAATACTTTCGGTAATTGTTTTAAATCTGAAATTGTCTTGTTGTTGTTGTTGTTATTGTGTGTGAATACACGTGCTCCTGACTATGTGATTGATGCTGTGCTTTGATGCACTTGCTGCATTTACTTCATGCAACAC
This sequence comes from Sarcophaga variegata, assembly GCA_932273835.1. Lineage (NCBI taxonomy): Eukaryota > Metazoa > Arthropoda > Insecta > Diptera > Sarcophagidae > Sarcophaga > Sarcophaga variegata. The sequence continues at coordinate 117,340,774 of OW026361.1, forward strand.
GCAGATCAGTTTTATTTTTAATTTTTTCTTTTTCTGTGTCACATTCCTCCTGTTCTTGTTTGCAATAATTTCTGTTGGTCGTTTAACGATTTAGTAGCGCATTGCATTGAGAAAAATGCAGTTTTTCTTGTTCAACACGCATGCAGTCGATGCTGCTGGTGCTGCTGCTGCTGCACAATTGATGATCCTCAGATACAATTTGGAATTTTTAAAAATTCATTTTCTGTGCTTTACCACTTGCGGTTAAGTGCGTTTTTCTGCTCTTCTTCTTCATTATTATTATTTGATATAAAAAAAAGAAATATAATGTGGCAAGATTACTTTGCCACAAAAAAAAAACGAAAAATAAAAAAAATTAAATCTTCAAGACGAAATTTACTTCTTAAGAGCCAAAAAATAAACGAAGAAAAAAAATCCAAGTGAATGTCCATTTGGTAGGCTGGCAGGCAGGCAAGCAGATTATTGCCAAATCCTATCTATGGTCGTTCAATACGTACTCGATGATGGCCAGTTGTGTTGGTAGAATTATAATTTTTGTTTGGTGTCAATTTGTTACCAAAAAATACGGACAATAAATAATAATTGTTGGCAATAAATGATTTGCTGTCGTTGCAACTTTGTTAGAAATACTTGGACTCTACTTAATGGTGTTTAAATCATGGCTGAATATAACATTGAGGCTTTAATTGCAAGACAATTTATATGGAAAACAAAATTTCATCACTTCTAGTTTCTGATCCAGTCGCCAAGTGATTGTAATTTTTTTGATTTTTTTTTGATTTTTGAAAGTAAACCGTCACCATTCTAAATTATTTTGAAGATGTTTTCTTAAAGACTTTTTAGATTTTGATTATGGAGGACGAAAATTTTTGTTCGTTTTGAAAATTTTATTATTTATGGACAGCTCATACAAGTATGCTCAAAATTGATCAAGAATATACGTTTCCTTTAACGCAGAATGTAGCATATCCTTGGCAGTTATTCGATTCTTTCTTTTTGTATTATAAACATAGACAAACTGTGACTTTAGGACCTGAGGATTGAGTGCATAAGATAGGAAATGATTTTCCGGCAGAATACACATTCTGACATGTCTGCTCGATACATGTCTATGTACGTTGCAAAGCACTTGTGTTCAATTATGTGCAGGCTAAGCCAGCCTCTTCAGTTTCTCTTCTATATTTGCAATTCACGAGTGCTTTCGAAGCCATTGTAATACATTTAATATCTGGAAATCAATGATCTTCTATATTTCAGATTCTATATTCTGTCAGAGTTAGACAACTCATGCTGTAATTACCCCATCATGTAATGCCTGTATTGCGCGTCATCACAATTCTAAGGTTAGGTTAGGTTAGAGGACTTGTACTTGTCAATTAAGACATGTACAGTACCCAGAGGTCGAATTGACCCATTGCACAACGTCCTAGTTTCTCACACCACTTATGTTGTGTGTGTTAATTTTTTATACGAGTGGTGGGATCGACTCCGAACGACAGATTTTTGAGAAACTTTTCATGGCAATTTTATTTTGTCCTCAGAGTTTTTGCGCCAAAAATCTGCTGAGAGGAAGTCGCCGATGAAATACTTTTTGTATTTTGTCTTGATATCTGGCCTGGGGCTCGAACCCTGGCTTTACGTCTAATAAGCCAACACACTGCCTACTAGACTACGGCGACTTCGAATAATTCTAAACTTTCATTATTTTCTTATGATCACGATTATTTTCGCATAAACTTGAGTTCTTTTCTAAAAGTTTAAAAACCTATTAAACCGAAAGAAATTCGTTTCGTTTTTGAATTTCTTGACCGCTTGGAGGCTTTTAAGCATCACATTCACATGAGGGTTTGTTTGGAATTTTGAGATTGTAGACCAGTGTTGCAAAACTTAAATTTTAAAATGGTACTGAATTATAACTGAAACAGTACTTTCTTGCATGAAATAGTACTTTTGTAAAAGATACATACACACATATTTAATTGGTCATTACAACCCTTCAATCATGATTACGACCTCACTGCTCTTAAAAAAATCGACTACGAACGACAGATTTTTTAGAAACTTTATCTTGGCAATTTCATTTCCTCTCAGAGTTCTTGACAGAAGAAAGTCGCCGGAGAAATATTTTTTCATATTTTGTTTTGATGGACATGCTGTCTGCCATTTGGTTTGAATTGTGGGCTCACGTCTAGTAAGTAAGTTAGCACATACTTACTAGACTATCCTATATATAAAAATGAATGTGTGTTTATTTGTTTGTTTGAAGCCTATAGACGGCTAAACGGCTGTACCGATTTTCTTGAAATTTTAACAGTACCTTCCTGTATGGAAGGAACTATAGGCTACTTTTTATTTTAAAATTTCAAGTAGGCGAGGTGCCACGCCCACATACCCAATAAGTATTTAATGTCGCATATCTCATAAATTGCAACAGCTAGAGTCCTTAAATTTTGTATGGAGGACTTTGACGCATATATGAACAAAATGCGTGGATTGGCTTTAGTAGGCGTGTCACCTCCCATAGTCTATATATATAAAAATGAATGTTTGTTTGTATGTACCTTTTAGAATCATGTTATGATCTTTAGCAAAGTTGTTGCGCATGAGTCGACGAATGTTTCTAAGTTGGTATGACTAATTTCCGGCAGTTTGCGTCACTGAAAATTACTCAAAATGAATTAAATCGTAAACTGTGCGTTCTTTAACAAAGTTGTTGCACAAGAGTCGATGGAGGTTGGTGCGATTAATTTCCGATGGATGGCGTCACTGAAAATTATTCAAAATGAATGACAAGCAATTGGGCGACCTACACCTCACGCACGGAAGAAAAGAGCATTACGAGCCTCATAATAAGACGAGCGTTGAGACTGGAAAATCTTCGAATATATGCCGCTGAGAGCCGTTCGCTTGAACCACTTGAACAACGAGAAGTGAGATTAGAAACTGATCGAATGCGTACGACTCAGGCCCGTTCATCTGAATCAACAGGACAACGGGAAACAAAATCAATAAAATGATTCAAAATTAATTCGACATTTGTGTAATGCCTTTCCTTCAAATTTATTTTAGTTGGTGGCGCAGCAACATGCTCAGGGTACAGCTAGTTTATTTATATTTAATATACATACAGATGACAAAAACCAGCTGATTCGGAACGTAACAAAACGTAAAAGCCCCGTTTAGTAAAGTCGATGGAACGTAATGTAACATATGTTCGTTTGAAGAGCAGTGAAAATGCTTGCCGAAATTACATTGCGGTTCGGCAAGCGTTTTCATTGCTTTTCGTATTCTGAAAATGGACGTACGTTCGGTAACTGGACGTTTGGCTAACCGGAGCTAAAGCCATAATTCTACTTTAGCATTGCGTTGAACGTGTTGCTAATGCATTTTAATTGTTGAAAAGCGCAAGACATAAAATATGTAATAATAAAAAAGTACTGAAAGCGTCGCGGGGGTACTATGGTATTTTTAAAATGAAAAAGTACTGAAAAAAGTACAAAAGTATTGAATTTTTCAACACTGTGGTAGACCCTGATACTGACCTTAGGGACATAAAATAATTTTGAGAATTTAAAATAATTTTGGCCTCCTTTAGGCACTTAATAATATGTAATAAAAATAATCATGATAATAATTATGATTTTTTAATTGTTGATTATGCTTAAAACAGAGATAACTTTAAACAATTTACGATTATTTAAAATGTTTAAAAATACAATTACTTGAGGGTTTGTTTATCTGCATACCCTCCATGCACGTCTAGTACGAGTTTGTAAGCCCATTTAGATGTGTGAAGAGTTTATGGTATCGTCGTCGTCATTAAGAAATATTGTAAGCAGACTGTAATAATTTTGCTTATTACGCTGTATGTGCACGGTGGTGGTCTTTGTGGTCTTTATTGCTACACCTTGATTTGCCAGTGCGTAATATGTAGTATTGTGGGTTTTAATGTTTTTATTACCAGAGAGTATTTCATTATATTATGTTTGCTTCTCTATCATTATCTATGTTTCTATTGCTTTCTGTCTATTATTTCGTTTTTTTTGTCTTTTTTTAATAATTTTTACAACATTTTGTATTGCAGTAGTAGGGTCTCGGGTAATTTTAATGATATTCATTCATAATCACCATGATAATATTTAAATTTAAATATACAGCAACAACAGCAATAACAACAACATTCATGTTAATAATATTTTGTTTTTAATTATACCTTAACAACGTGTCTAATTAATTTTCCTTAAGTACATAATTTTATTTTATTTTTTTATGATTTTTTTTGAGCCAAAGCTGGGAAGCTTTCAAAGATCTCAGAGTCAACACAATTTGTTAGTTCGAGATTCGGTAGCTGAATTTCATGGTCTAATTTTATGTGAAACACAATTAAATTTATTCATAATTTTTATATTTTTTTAATAGTTTTTTGCTTTCTTTGGTCTCTGGATCAAAACATACAAATTCATTTATTGTTTCTGTAATATTTATTAGGATTTTAAATTTCGTTTCTTTTGAAAATTTTTGTTTATTTTTTCAACTTCAGTTTTATGTTTTGAATGCTCGAATTTACTTTAAGACTTATACAAAATTTTTATGAAGTGAAAAGGAAACCAAACTTGAAGTGTCTTTTTTGTTCTTTTTTTTGTTTGATTTGGCAAAAATCCAGGTCAGAAACTTGACCTTAGACACTGTAATGGATTCAATTTATAACTTTTCCTTTAGCGTTTTGCATTTGTAAGAGAGTGCGTTACTAAGACAAACAATATTGTTTGAGGGCGTCATAAGTCACGAAAGAAACAAATCTTCAATTTTTAAAATGCCCAAAAAGTTTGCAACGAAATAAACGCTTACGAGTATAACAACTGTTGTAGTAATTGAAAAATTTAACTTTTTTGCCCTTTCAGTTTGATCAAATTCAAAATTTTCTTAATCAATCAATTTAAACTCATTTAAATATCTCTTACATTGAAATGGGAAAGAAAAAATCTTTAAAATAAAAACAAGTACCAGTCCGAACAGCAAAAAATCATTTGCTTCATATCAAACAATAGATTGTTAGAGGAAACGGTATGCCTGGTCACGTGTCTAACTGGCATTTTTAGCCATTGTTCAGCTTGCCGATAGTCAGTTTGAATTGAATTCTTGTAAGACTTTGTACAGTAGAGTAGGAATACTGGCATTAATATTGATAAGTTTCTAGAAATTTTGGTTTTAATTAAGCTTTATTCTCAAAACTGGTTTGGTATTCGAAACATGTACCAATTTGTAACTGAAATTGAAACCCATTTTCTTTAATTTGATGCTTTGATCCAATGGTTATTGTGTATTAAAATTGCACCGAATACAACTGTGGCGGCAATTTCAAAGTGTATACAGAAAAACTCTTCACGAGGCTTCAGACTTGAGTTTGCTTTCATAAAATTTAGGCGATATTTATCCAAGATAAGCGACACCTTGAAGTCGCCGTAGTCTAGTAGGTACTGTGTGGGCTTATTAGACGTAAGGCCATGGTTCAAACCCCCGGTCAGACATCAAAACAAAAAAATAACGAAAAATATTTCCTGTATAAAATCAACACACACAACAAGAGTGGTGTGAGAAGCTAGGCCGTAATCCTGACTGAAGGGTTGTAATGGCCAATTATGTATGTATGTATGTATTTCTTGGGCGACTTCTTCTCAGCAGATGTCTGGCAAAAACTCTAAGAGGAAAATAAAATTACCATGAAAAGTTTCTTCAAAATTCTGTCATTCGGAGTTGACTTTAAGTTGTAGGTCCCGCCACTCATGTCCATATAAAATTAACACACTCAGCATCAGTGGTGTGAGAAGCTAGGTAGTAATCCTGACTAAAGGGTTGTAATGGCCAATTATGTATGTATATATGCAGAAAAACTCTTCACGAGACTTCAGACTTGTGTTTGCTTTCGTAAAATTTAGACGCTCTTTATCCAAGATAAGAGACACCTTGAAGTCGTAGTAGTATTGTAGGTAGTGTAAGGGCTTATTGGACTTGAGACCTCGGTTCAAACCCCAGGACAGACATCAAAACAAAAATTATGAAAAAATATTTCTTGGGCGACTTCCTCTCAGCAGAAGTCTGGCAAAAACTCTGAGAGTAAAATAAAATTGCTATGTAAAGTTTCTCAAAAATATGTCATTCGGAGTCGACTTTAAACTGTCGGTCCCGCCACTCATGTATAAAATTAACACACTCAGCATCAGTGGTGTGAGAAGCTAGATCCATAATACTGACTGTAATGGACATTTATGTATGTATGTATATATACAGAAGAACTCTCCACGAGACTTCAGACTTGTGTTTGCTTTCGTTAAATTTAAGCGATTTTTATCCAAGATAAGAGACACTTTGAAGTCGCCGTAGTCTAGTAGATAGTGTGTGGACTTATTAGACGTAAGGCCACGGTTCAAACCCCCGGTCAGACATCAAAAACAAAAATATGAAAAAAAAGTTTCTCAAAAATCTGTCATTCTGAGTCGAGTTTAAACTGTAGGTCCCGCCACTCATGTATAAAAATTAACACACACAACAGACAGAAGGCCTGATCAATTATGTGTGTATGTATGTAAGAGACACCTACGGATTAATGCTAACTCTGGGCACTACAGATTTGCAGTGTAATTTCATGGTTTGCTAGGATATTCAAGCAGGCTACTAAAATGGTGTTCAAAACTTCAGAGCAACGGAGACCACAATTGATAAGTAGCGATGAATATTTTCAGCAAATCATATTCATAACAAATGTGGTCAAGTCACACAAGCCGTTGTATCGTTGTATTCATTGTATTGCTGGATGACTATACAACAGTGTATGCTTGTTGTTGATAATTTTCATATAAAAATCCGATACACTTATACACACTTTTGTCATAAAAGTTGTATTGGTTTTGTGCTATCAAATTGTGTGAATGCAAAAAATTTGTATAGGTTTTCATATGCTTTTAATAAGTTGTGTGAATGATTGAATGCCAAAAATTATGAAGAAGTATACGACATACACAATACAGCATAGCATTGAGCGTTTACTAACAACCAGGCGTATTCAATACAACATACACGATACAAAGTCGTGTGAATTGACCAAAACAGTGCCAAAGCAATGCTAAAGCAACAGTTCCGATAACCAAAAATTTACTGACTTGAGAACAAATGGAACCAAGCAATTTCTTAACTCCATCATCATGACTGATACTCCACGGTTATTAAATTTAATTTTCACTTACTGTTTGCCAGCAGATATATACATAAGCCACTTTAAGACAATGGTTAAAACGGTTAATAAATTATGCGCACATTTTTAACAGGTAGCTACCACTACCACTAATCGCTAATTGATTACTACGCTTTCAACATAAAATTTGATTTTAAATTTAAAACACTTCACTGATTCGATTTCGTATGGTTTTCTAAAATATTCATTTGACGTTTTGTATTTTGCGAATAATTCATTGTAAGTATTAAATATGGAGTAAGTTTTAGCAGCAGCAGATTTTTTTTCATCAAATTTTCTACACAGTGGAACATCAAAATGATTAATGATTCATGTCAAATGGTGGCCAGAAGAGCAAAACCATACAAATTGTATGTTGTAATCCATTCACAACCATAATTAGTGAATAATTTTGTATTTTGTTTTTTAAAAAAATTTTACTGAAAAAGCAAAAAATCATCATAAAAACTTAAATATTTTTTTAAAAGTGAACATGGAAAATGGAAAATGAAAATTTTTGGTCTAAAAAATGATTTATTTAAACAGAATAGGCTTTTGTAAGGGATGGTGATAAAGCAGACATAAGAGGTTTTTTTTGTAATTAAAATTTTTTTTGGGTGTTTTGGGCATCCGGTGTAGAGGCTGGAAAATTTGAAAAATTTATTACTTTGGCTCTTGTTGGCAGTTATTATGCAAAATTTCTAAATTGATGACTCTATTGAATGGACAATAAATAATTTTAATCGTTATTAAATTCAATAAATCTTGACAGATTGACAGTTTTCGATTAGTTACATTTGATGGATTAAATTTGGGATTTGTTCAATTCTTTTTCGTTTAAATCTTTACAAATAAAGGGTGTTTTTTATAGAGGTATAGAACTTTAAGTTGCAATAAAACAACGATGGATTATTCGATTGACATGAATTTTATTTATCCGAAAGATAATCTTGTGGCATTACATTTTAATTATGATTTCTGGCATATGACCGCCACGGTCCAATTTTCGATGACTTTTTCCAACATTTGTGGCCGTATATCGGCAATAATACGGCGAATGTTGTCTTCCAAATGGTCAAGCGTTTGTGGCTTTACCGCATAGACCAATGACTTTACATAGCCCCACAGAAAGTATTCTAGCGGTGTTAAATCACAAGATCTTGGAGGCCAATTCACAGGTCCAAAACGTGAAATTAGGCGGTCACCAAACGTGTCTTTCAATAAATCTATTGTGGCACGAGCTGTGTGACATGTTGCGCCGTCTTGTTGAAACCACATCTCCTGGACATCATGGTTATTGAATTCAGGAATGAAAAAGTTAGTAATCATGGCTCTATACCGATCACCATTGACTGTAACGTTCTGGCCACCATCGTTTTTGAAAAAGTACGGACCAATGATTCCACCAGACCATAAAGCGCACCAAACAGTCAGTTTTTCTGGATGTAACGGTGTTTCCACATACACTTGAGGATTACCTTCACTCCAAATGCGGCAGTTTTGTTTGTTGACGTAGCCATTCAACCAGAAATGCGCTTCATCGCTAAACAAAATTCGCTTATGACGTAGTGCGCGATACGTTTTCCGCACAGAACCATTATTTTCGAAATAAAATTGCACTATTTGCAAGCGTTGTTCAGGCGTGAGTCTATTCATGATGAATTGCCAAACCAAACTGAGAATAAATCACTTGACAGCTGTTAAATCGGTCGCCATCTTGAAAAGTAATGCCAACTTAAAGTTCTATACCTCTATAAAAAACACCCTTTATTTTCAATAGCAGCATAGCAAACTATAGGATTTCATTTTTGTTAGATTTTCTATTTTTTTTCAAATACAATATTACTGTCCAGGAAGTTTCAAAGTGACTCGAAGGATTGAGATGGAGTGTCAAGTCTACATTTACCTTTGGCCTAAAATTGTTTTCAAATATTTTCCATGTTTAACGAACAACAACAAATATTTGTTTAATCTTTTAACCCCTAAAACGGTTTTCAAATCAACACTACAAAATGTTGTTTCATGTGGTTGTTGAAAAATATCCATAAACTGATGGTTTAGCAGTCTAAAATTAAATTCGGCCGTTAAAAAAAAAAATAATTCCAATGCATTTTGTCTACAAAATCAAGCACTTGCTGCTGCTTAGTCACAAGTGAAAGGTGTAGTATCAATTGCCAGATATGCTAAAGAATTCAATCTTCAATTAAGAATTCCTCAAAACAACGCAAATCATGAAATTGAAAGTAAAATTTGCCTTTTAAGCCACTGACTGTAATGGGTATGTGCCACTGCCTTAATTCCAAATGGTACTCGCAAAACATAACTACGTTAAGTATTTCAACTCTACACGTACTAGTGTGCGATTATAGCAAGGCGAGTAAAACGTAATACAAACATTTTTTAATTTTCTTTTGATGAAAAGTTATGAATGAATGAATGAACAGCGGCATGGTTGGATGAATGTCTTGAATAACTGAATGTATGACTGACTGACTGACTGATAGACTGATGGTATGCTTGAATGTTTGTTTACTACTCAGTGCAGTACACCGCCTAGAAATTAACAAACGTGTCAAGAGAATTTCGTTTTTTCTTCAGCATTTTATTGTTTAATGTTGTTAAATAATTTAATTCACATAATTTGGAAAACAAATAGACGAAGAAATAACAAAAAAAAAAAAAAAAAAAAAAAAAAGAAGAAGAAAAACTTGCAACTTGCCATGCGTTGTGGATTTTTAATGATGCTAGTGGATTAGGCCCGGCATGCGATTCAAGTATGAATACAATGACGTTGTTGCTATGTCGTTGCCGTAATTTTGCTTCAGAAATAAAGTTAATGTTGAAGAGTTTTCTCTACGATTTGCATTTAAATGATCAGCGAATCAACAACTGCAGCAATAAAGGGTCCGCCAAATAACTTTTTTTTTTGAAAATGCTTTAAAAAAACTACTGAATATTTTCTCAAATTTCTTTTTTTATTTGAAAGTACAATCCTTCCGGTTAATAATGGAAAATAATTTCATTCAAATGGCTGCCCCGGCTGGCCACGCAATAGCCTACACCAGAAGATGCCGATTTTGGCCAAAAAAAATCATCTTTTCAGATGAAGCTCATTTTGATCTTGGCGGGTATGTAAATAAGCAAAATTGTCGCATTTGGGGCACAGAAAACCCGTACGCATACATTGAAAAGCCGACGCATCCAAAACGAGTCACTGCTTGGTGCGGATTTTGGTCCAGAGGAATAATTGGGCAATTTTTCTTCGAAAATGAGCATGGAGTGGCCGTTACAGTCAATGGCGATCGTTGTCGGACCATGTTGAACGAATTTTTGTTCACAAAAATTGAAGAGGAGAATATTGGCAACATTTGGTTTCAACAGTACGGTGCTACGTGCCACACAGCCGAAGCTACACTCGATGTTTTGCGCCCTGTTTTTGAAGATGGCATTATCAGCCGCAGAGCTGATGTCGTTTGGCCACCTCGGAGCTGCGATTTGCACCGTTGGACTATTATTTGTGGGGTGCCGTCAAAGATAAGTGTTATGCCGACGAGCCAGAGACAATTGAATCTTTAAAGGACAATATTCGTGAAGCCATTGGTAAAATACAGCTGCACACAATCGATAATGTGCTTAAAAATTGAACCGATCGTGTAGGCTACGCATGGCCAGCCGAGGCAGCCATTTGAATGAAATTACTTTCCATTATTAACCGGAAGGATTGTACTCTCAAATAAAAAAAGAAATTTGAGAAAATATTCATCAGTTTTTTTTTAAACATTTTAAACAAAAAAAGTTATTTGGCGGACCCTTTAGAAGATGATAATATGTATTGTTGTTGTTGTAACAGTACAAAAGTGTTGTAATTTATTTTCACATGCATGTCATCAGTTAAATGGAGTGTATTCGTGGCTCGTTACAACAGGAAAACTTTGGCATACAGGACATGAAACATATATACTTACATAATTGGCCATTATAAGCCTTCAGTCAGGATTACGACCTAGTTTCTCAAACCACTCATGTTGTGTGTGTTAAATTTATATATGAGTGGCGGGTCCTACAGTTTAAAGTCAACTCCGAGCGACAGATTTTTGAGAAACTTTTCATGGCAATTTTTATTTACTCTCAGAATTTTTGCCAGAAATCTGCTGAGAGGAAGTTGCCGAAGAAATATTTTTTCTTATTATGTTTTGATGTCTGGCCTGGGGTTTGAACCGTGGCCTTACATCTAATAGACTACGGCGACTTCACAGGACATGGAACTAATTGTAGATTTCTTCCAAGTCCTTGCATGCCAGATGCAGTGTTTGTGCAATTTAAACGAAGTTTGACTAGGAAAATAATTTCAAAGAATATGAAAAATTTTAATCATTTGTTTACCCATTCAACACAAACTTTTTGCCAAATATAATCAAAGCGATTGTGCTTCTCTTGTAATTGAGTAAGAGTATGTAAGTGGCTTAGAAATAAATATGCAGACATATGGCTTAAGTACTAACGCATGCATATGTATGTATTCATAACAATCTTAGCCTGAAGTTTAGCTCATTCTATTACACATAATTTGTATTATTAACATAATTACTAACTGTATGAAATAAAACAACAACAATACAGCCAACATGAAATTGTGGTTTAAGCCGATTTAATTGTAACTGAACTGAGCTGAACAACAGCAGACAAAAGTTGTGGTCGTCGTCATCACCATCGCTTGTATTTGAAATGCAAAGACAGAAGGTTATGTGTGTAGACTGGCTTTTTGAGATTTCTCTTATTTTTACCCACTACTGTAGAAACATAAGAAAAATATTTAAAATTTTATTTCTAATGATAGAGATTTATTTATGCGACTTGAAATAATTGCAACATCTCGATGAAATTCACATTTTTTTTGTGTTAAATCCCCTTCATCAACATCAGACAACAAAAACAAAGAAGATTTGAAACAAACAAATTAACATACAACTGAATAATTTGAAATGAAAATATTTCGCATTCGTTTGCTGGAAAAAATTATGAAATTAAAGGAAAAACCTGAAGTAAAAATTAAATTAAAAAAATTAAAAACAGCCAGTCAAACTGACTACAGAAAACCGTACTTAATTGGGTTGTTGGTGATAGTTACAGCGATAGCTGTGATTACCTGGCGCTATTAATACTGATTGCAATGCAAAAGAAAGGTATTAATGCCTAATAAGTATTTATTTAAAAAGCTTTTGAATTGCAACAATTGGCTGCCTTTCAAAATGTATCAATACAAAGTTTGTATGCAATTCTACTACGGTATGTACATTATGTTGCTAAGCAAAGTAACCAAACAATGCATCAACTATAAATCCGATGCCTGATTGCTTTTTGACTGCGTTAAAAAAATACATATTGACGACATTTTGAAATGGAATACATTGTATATATTTTGTACAGCGGCATTATGCAACACGATACTTTGTTCAAACACAAAGCAATTAACATTTTGGAAGGCAGCCCGAGTCATCGTGTATATGAGGTCTGATTACAAGCCATTATTGCAGTTTCTTTTGTTTCGAATTTGGAAATTGATCTCAAAGGGCAGTATAAACTAGTAATTCGCTTAAACAGAACAATTTATTGAAATTGTGGAGCTTTTATAAGACATGTTCCGTAACGTAACTCCAGGGTTCGAGCCCCGGGCCAGACATCAAATCAAAATATAAAAAATATTTCTTCGGCGACTTCCTTTCAGCAGATTTCGGGCAAAAACTCTGAGAGTGAAATAAAATTGTCATGAAAAAGTTTCTCAAAAATCTGTCGTTCGGAGTCGACTTCAAACTATAGGTTCCGCCGCTCATGTACAAAATTAACGCACACAATATAAGTGGTGTGAGAAACTAGGTCGTAATCCTGACGGAAGGGTTGTACGGATCAATTATGTATGTATGTATGTATGTATGAGCATTAGGCATGGTAAGTAACATTCACTATCTAAGCTGTTGTAGGGTATAACTGTACAAAAGCTAACAAGAAAAAATATTTCAATTTCCCACATACACAGATTAATTTGAAGAAAATTTGTAACTGATTAACACCTCAACATGTAGAGAAAGAGAGGCTGTACTGATTGTAATTGTTTTCTTCTGTTTTTAATCTCTTTTCCAGATCTTGGAATCCAGTAATGAGGACGCCACCGCCGCAGTTCAACAACGGCCTCCCAATGAGGCTAATGGTAATACATTGGCTGCGGCTGCTGTTGCTGCACAACGTGCTAATTGGCTTAATAAATTGGGTGGTAATATGGATAGCATGGATGTGCCACGGAAATATAATGCTCCACGTGGTATCTACGACAATGGCCGCTACTATTAGACAATAAATGCAACACCTTTTACCGAAAATGAATTGAAACCATTGCGCATGCAGATTAGCCCATTAGATGTTTAAGTTTTCTTATTGTTATTATACTTTGAATTTAATTTAAAAATAAACTTATGTATGCATTTGCAGTTAATGTCAATAATTAGCAAAAAATTAATTAATTTTTCAAAGTTATTTAATAATTTATTTAAAGGCTGTTTACAAGTAAAAGAAGTTCCTATAAAAGTTAAAAAAGAAAAAATCAAAAAAAAATTCTCTTTTCTTGGGTATTGGCAAATTACTTAAATAAACATAATGTTACTTCCACCCTGCTCCCCCACCCCACCTTGTTCCCTCTATGATTTTAATTAATAATTTATATGAAATAATAATTCAATTTGCTTGTAATTCGTTTGCCAGGGGGAAATACAAACATAACTCTATTGAATGTCAAAGAAAAAAAGAAAAAAATATTAAAAAAAAACAATTGTAACTTGAAAACAATAATTTTTATGTAGTAAATGAATATATATATATATGTATATGAAATCATTAAAACGTCTATACAATATACATACAATCTACAAAAGATCTTTAAAAAATTATTACAAAGTGTATGAAATAATACACGATACTTTCAAAACTAAAATGTGTAATAAATTTTGCATATAAGTAAACAATACCAGGAGTTTAATAATTCCATAATAATTTACAAATAAATACTTGTATGTACTATAAAATAAAATGAAATAAAATTAATAAAAAATACCTAAAAATGTTTTTATTCATCAGAGAATATGATATGAAAGATTATTTAATCTTAAAAGATTGCTAAAAATATTTTTCAGGCTAAATCACAACAATTGGCATCTGCTTTAGGCAAGATATTGCTGCATATTGGCTATTATTTTAATAATTTAATGATTAATCACGAATTATAAAAATAATAAAATTCAGTGATGAATCGCCTCATTACGCTATTGGCCACAAACAAAATACTCAGTCAATATGGTCTTTCGCAAATAAAGGGTCCGCCAAATAACTTTTTTTTTTTTGAAATGCTTTAAACAAAACTACTGAATATTTTCTCAAATTTATTTTTTTATTTGAAAGTACAATCCTTCCGCTTAATAATGGAAAATAATTTCATTCAAATGGCTGCCTCGGCTGGCCATGCAGTAGCCTACGCGATCGGTCCAATTTTATGCACATTATCTATTGTGTGCAACTGTATTTCACCAATGGCTTCACGAATATTGTCCTTTAAAGCGTCAATTGTCTCTGGCTTGTCGGCGTAAGACTTATCTTTGACGGCACCCCACAAATAATAGTCCAACGGTGTCGAATCGCAGCTCCGAGGTGGCCAAACGACATCAGCTCTGCGGCTGATAATGCGATCTTCAAAAACAGGGCGTAAAACATCGAGTGTACCTTCGGCTGTGTGGCACGTAGCGCCGTCCTGTTGAAACCAAATGTTGCCAATATCCTCCACTTCAATTTTTGTGAACAAAAATTTGTTCAACATGGTCCGATAACGATCGCCATTGACTGTAACGGCCACTCCTTGCTCAATTTCGAAGAAAAATGACCCAATTATGCCTCTGAACCAAAATTCGCACCAAACAGTGACTCGTTTTGGGTGCGTCAGCTTTTCAATGTATGTGTGCGGGTTTTCTGTGCCCCAAATGCGACAATTTTGCTTGTTTACACACCCGCCAAGATCAAAATGAGCTTCATCTGAAAAGATGATTTTTTTTTTTGCCAAAATCGGCATCTTCTGGTGTAGGCTATTGCGTGGCCAGCCGGGGCAGCCATTTGAATGAAATTATTTTCCATTATTAACCGGAAGGATTGTACTTTCAAATAAAAAAGAAAATTTGAGAAAATATTCAGTAGTTTTTTTTAAAGCATTTTTAGAAAAAAAGATATTTGGCGGACCCTTTATATTTGGCTGCTTTCCAAAATGTATCAATACAAAGTTTGTATGCAGTTCTACTACTGCATATAAACTATGTATATATGCAAAGTAACCAAACAATGCATCAACTATAAATCCGATGCCGGATTGCTTTTGACTGCGTTAAAAATACACATTGACGACGGGTTGAAATAGAATTCATTGTATATAAGTATTTTGTGCAGCGGCATTATGAAACATGATACTTTGTTCAAACACAAAGCAACTAACATTTTGGAAGGCAGCCTTAATGTATGTCTATCGGACATCGAGTAATAGCTAGCTTCTGGACTATACAGTGATGGATATTAAAAAAACGTATATCGATTTATCACAAAATACACCGAAAGTAGAGATACAGTGTGCAGACAATTTATAGTACTGCTCTTAACCTTTATAGGTCATCTCGGTAATGTTGGTACCCTGGCAAATTGCAGGTGTCAGGAAGTATAATTTCCTGCCTATTAATTTGTGTATACCCAGATATTGCAATACATTAGTGCCACGCACATTCCAAGCATATGTTCTGATGATTCGCTCGCCTCATCATACATTACAACCCTTCAGTCAGGATTACGGCCTAGCTTCTCACACCACTCATGTTGTGTGTGTTAATTTTATACATGAGTGGCAAGACCTACATTTTAAAGTCGATTCCGAACGACAGATTTTTAAGAAAATTTTCATGGCAATTTTTATTTACTCTCATAGTTTTTGCCAGAAATCTGTTGAGAGGAAGTCGCCGAAGAAATATTTTCTCATATTTCGTTTGACCTGGGGTTTGAACCGTAGCCTTACGTCTAAGAAGCCAGCACACTACTTACTAGTCTACGGCACGCCTCATCACGGAATCTAACATATTCTCGATTTTGAGAAAATGTGTTTAAACGAATTGTTCAAACGTTGCAAACGAATTCCCACAACACTTGGGGTTTGGAATCGATTTCAATGTACTTTGAAGGAACATACAGTGGTGGCCTTATAATTAGAAACGACTTAGCAACATGTATGTTTGTTAATTTGTTTTACAGTTTTCATTGTGTACCTGGGATTAAAAGGCTTTGTTTGGAGGACGTCTTACATAAGTTTTTCCATCAGATTGGGACAAATTAAACTTAGATTCGTCACTCCAGAGAACTCTGTTCCAAAAACATTGTTTCTAATTATAAGGCCACCACTATATATGTGTTATGAATAAGAACGTATGCCAGGATGACTGTATTCATTATAAAGAAACATTCCTGGCTAACGACGGTCCAAATGTTATCTGTCACACAACAGTGTAGCCAAAACTACATACATAACATAACATAATTAGTCATTACAACCCTTTAGTCAGGATTACGACCTAGTTTCTCTCACCACTTATGTTGTGTGTGTTAATTTTATACATAAGTGAAGGGACCTACAGTTTAAAGTAGACTCCGAACGACAGATTTTTTTTTGCGAAACTTTTCATGGCAATTTTATTTCACTCTCAGAGTTTTTGCCTGAAATCTGCTGAGAGGAAGTCGCCGAATAAATACTTTTTGTATTTTGTTTTGATGTCTGGTCTGGGGTTTGAACTCCAGGCCTTACGTCTAATAAGCCAACACACTACCTATTAGACTACGGCGACTTCCAAAGGTTCTTTAAAGTTGCGATGCATTTTCTTATTGGACATGAAAATACTTGGCTCATCACTCCTCTCCGCCATATAGTCACAAAGACATTATTTTGTACCATAAAAATTTTTATACTAATTTTTTTCTGTTATAGCACAACAATTTTTATTACACAGTACAACAGAAAAATAAGAAAAAAAAATTTAAAAATTATTTTATTTCACCAGAAATGATATTTTCACTACAATTTTCTTTTAAGGTTTACCAGACAAATTTGAAGTGTTTTTTTTCTTCATTAAATTTTTTCGCCTACCTACGATACATTATTATTGCAATGTATTAAGTACATAGATGGAGACGACGAACTCATATTTATGTATACAATGTAACGTAATGTTATTTATTATAAAACAAATTAAATTATGAACATTATTTAACTCTTATAAGGTGTAGCAAATAATTATGGGTTATTGGGACAAAGACAAACTTTTACCCACAACAACAAATAAACAACAAAAAAAATTCTCTCTTTTTTTTCTTCTTGCAAGGAAGACATATAAAACCAACTCTTCCTATTTGGGTTGGTTGGCTGGCTGGCTGGCTGACTGGCTGGCTGACTAGCTGGTTGATTTATCCCTGCAAGTCATATAGAAATGGAAAGGAATGGTTTTTTTTTGCTTCAGTTTTGTTTGGTTTAGTTTCATTTATTGCTGTAGCATCCAGTGGATACAAAAAGAAAGAAAACAAAAATAATGGCTTGTCTTTAATAAAAAAAATGAATAAAAAAACTGCATTAAAAAGAGCACCAAAACAAAAATAAACATGACGTAACACCAAATAAAACATAAAAATGAAAAGAGGAGATAGAAGAGAGCATGAAAAATAAAGAAGAAGAGAAAAAAGGAGAAAAAAAAATTAAATCATCTTCAATCTGGGTATGCAACTGCTTTCGAATTGCTGCACATTTTAACCGTTTAAGCATGTTAAATCATACTCAGCGTTCATTCCGTCCATTCATCTTTCCAATGCGAGCTAAAAATAAATTTTTACAGGCAAAACTGGCAGTAGCAGCAGCAAGTGAATCTTAAAACTTTGTTAACGACGAAACACTTGTTACAGTAACTGACCATAATCTACACACACACACACACACATTGCCTTGCCATACAATACAATTGCCAGTCTCATCGTTGGACTCCCTGAGTTCCAGCCAGTGATCCAGGCCAACGTTATACGACGATTCAGGTGGTAAAAGTTGAACAAATTTATGAACGGCTGAGTGTATGAGTGAGTGTATGAGTGAGTGAGTAAGTAAATGAATGATGTTTCGTTTCTATTTATTTTTTTCCTTTTTTTGTATAAAAATTGTGAGAAAACTATGTACTATTTATGGATGAAGTGTGAGTGTCTGTTTTAGAGTAATTGGGTTTCTGAAAATAATTTTGAAAAGTTATAAATAATAACGAATGCCATTAAGTGCAATACAACTACAACTACTTTTAAGAGTCAATATTTTACGGGGGGTTCATAGAAAATGTTTGATAAAAAAAAATAATCAAACGGGACAATTAAACAGATATCAACGGATACGTTAAAGAAAATTATGTTGTTTGCTCACAAAATAAAAACGATTCCTTTTTAATTGTGTAACAATTTTTTTTTTAATATATTCGATCCATTAATGATTATTAGCTATGAAAAATAGACTTCGTAATACGAAACCCCAGGTCAGGCATCTCCAACTGAACGAAATATGAAAAAGAGAGAGTAGCATTGTAGTGTTGCCTAATCACAGTAAAATTAATTTCAAAAGTCATCTGATCAACTCCGTCAAAATTAAAGCGATAACCATGGTCAACTTATTTCTGGAAGAACCGATGAATATGTCGAAAAGAAAATGATGTCATGTAATCGACTACAATGTTTGCATTTTACACGGTTTCTGCGATGCAATATTACATATATTTCGCACATCGGACATTTATTATTTATGTCCGTAATTTGTTTACGTACATCGAATAGGAGGTCGCCGTAGTCTAGTAGGTAGTGTGTTGGCTTATTAGGCCATGGTTCAAACCCCAGGTTAGACATCAAAACGAAATATGAAAAAATATTTCTTCGGCGACTTCCTCTCAGCAGATTTCTGGCAAAAATTCTGAGAGTGAAATAAAAATTGCCATGAAAAGTTTCTCAAAAAAAAATCTGTCGTTTGGAGTCGACTTTAAACCGTAGGTCTCCGCCACTCATGTATAAATTTAACACACATAATATAAGTGGTGTGAGAAACTAGGTCGTAATCCTGACTAAAGGGTTGCAATGACCAATTATGTATGTATGTATGTATGTTACACGAATGATTGCTAATACCAGCAGCTCAGAGTGAAAACGAAACTTGTAAAGAGCGAAACCTGATAAATCAGAATGACGAAGATCGTATCTTAAGCTGAAGGACCAAACTGACAGTTAGTTCTTTTAACAACGCCTTGAGTCAGTGAGCTTTCTTAGAAACATGGCACAAGTCATATAGCTTAAGTTCAAAGCAGAACAACTAGATCAACTAAATGAGCAGTAGTTTTCAAAGCTATTTCTTGCCCTGTCTTTTAAGGGCACAAAGTAAAAATATCAGTATAGTATGAAGGGATTTAATGTGTTTCTGATTGATTGATAATGTTTTCCAGCTCTGATATCAAGTTGCATCGGTCATCGATGCCTTGGTTAAAATTAAATAAAATTACTTAATAACACGGTGACAGTCAAAATACAGCTCAAGAACTCGACAAACATTTTTTTTATATTTCTCGAACCCTTCAAACTTGTTTTAATTGACAAAACCGGGTTTTTTGATCTTTTCGGACTAAATTATTGATTAAACAAATATTTTTTAAACTATTTCTAAAATTGAAACTTTTTTGCAAAGAGGAGAGATGAGCCTTTAAAACGGTATACATTAACATAAGGTTCAAACTTACATGTTATGAGTTTTGATTGGGTAATCTGGGAATATATTTTTTTAATATTATTACAAACTTTTATTACAAAACATAAAAAAAGTGGGGACAATTGACATGTTTTGCGCTAAGTAATCAAGATCCATCAGAAATTTGGAAAATTTTTAAGCTGAAAGTTGATTTGAAAAAATATACATGAAAAATTTAACACAATTGTTATACTCTTTAAATAATAATTACGCTAATTTTTGTTTGATTTTATCAAACGATGTGTCAAACTCTTCACAAGAGAATGCACTTTAAGAACGTTGCCACTTATTCTATATTTTTTAATTAAAGTTTCCTATTATGAATGGACAAACTTGAAAAAATATGAAAAAAATTTGCATTTGCCAAGTTTACCTCATCAAAACTCATCGAATATTAAGCCGAGTAATATATTTATGTATACCGTTTTAAAGGCCCCTATCCTATCCCTCCCCTTTCTAAGAAACTTTAAATTTTGAACATCAGTGCAGAAATCGATAAATTTGTGCTTAAAGTCCAAAAAAACTGAAAACGGTTTTTGTCAAATAAAACAAGTTTGGAGGCTTAGAGAAATATAATTTTTTTTTTGAGTTGTACTTAACAAAACTCACAACATACAGTCACAGAGATAATTATACATACCCCCCTAAAAATCATTTTTTTAAAAATGATAATATATGGACAAGTCAACTGATTTTTGCGCCAAATTTTTTGTTTTCCGTCACAGCCGAACAAATTATATTTATATTTATATTATAATCAGTTGACTTGTCCATATATTATTGGGCGAATTCCAATCGTGGCTTTTTTCTCGGCACTCGGCTGCGGAAACCGTTCTTTCTCAAAACACATCGAACTGTTTCAGAATGCACAATAACACTGTGATCACTTTCCGAGGTATTTCGTATTTCTACGGCTGTAGTCCTAGGATTTTTATTCACAATACCTTTTATATACCGGGCTACCCTTGGAGAAATTTTATACGAAATATACGTCGTACGTATAATTTTCTGTGGTGCCATATTGGTTTTAAGCAAACTGCAGTCACAAATTCATAGATTTTGGGAATCTTTTTTCTTTATTTAAGTAAATGTGTCGTTAAAGACGCTAATGTAAAGAAATTTTAGATTAGAAGTTCATTACTTTTTAAAAAAATGATTTTTAGGGTGGGTACGTATAATTATCTGTGTGACTGTATATACCTTATATCATTAGTTGGGTGTATTTAGTTTTTCTAATTTTGTTGCATAGTGTAATTATAAAAACGTAAAACCTTTCTAAATTATATTTGTTTCTTTTTTTGTTGTTGTTGTATTTATTTAACATATTCAAGTATGAATAAAATGAGCCTGTTTAGCAGTCTACTCAATAGCACTAAAACTGCCAATTGTCTTCCTATTTAAAGTCAAATGCAAATTTAAAGCTGAAAAAACTAACATTTGGCCTAAAACGACAACACAATGCGACTTTTTAAACTTCTTTCGCTTCTTTGTTGTTGCTGTTGTATATTTTTGCTCATCATTACAATCATCATTTTTGAATTTCATTGTTACTTTCAATTTTTTCCATATGTTTTCAGCATATTTTTTTCGTTTTACATTTCAATTATTAAATGAAAAGTCGGAAACACTTGTTTTAATAAAAAGAAAACAACAACATTGTTGTTGTGAATTTGTTTAGTTTTTTTATTACAATTTATTTTCTCTTCTTCATTTTGGGTGTTACAAATACTTTGTATGAAATATCTCGTCTCGATGAAACATGGAAAGTAAACATGTCCGTAAGTAAATAATGTTGTGCATGGAAATATTATTTTGTAGTGGCTGGCAATGTTAATTGCATATCTGAAGCCCCTAGAAATTATTATTTTTGTTGGAATATGGAATTTAAAATCACTTCATTTTAAAGTAAACTAAACAAAAGGGAGAGCCAGCCCCAACCAACAGGAGAAATAGGAGAGCAAAAGCAATTAAATACTTCAACCGCAAAAGTGGATAATAAATCTTTAAATATTTTATTTTAAAAACAGTATTTGAACTGCTCTGCTGACTAAGATCTTATTTAGCCACACACAGTAAAAGTACGAGTACAAGGTAGTTTTGCATAAATATTTTACCTTAAAATCTTATGAAGCCATTATGATTACAATTAAAATTGGAATGAAAAAAAAATACAATAAAAACCTCAATCAAAGCATACAATAGCATAACATTATGGTTCAAGCTAGGGCCATAAAACAAAAGAGGGAGGTGATTATCTCATATATTTTTGTTGTCGTTGTTATTGTTATTGTTTTATAAGTTTCAATCAAAATATATCATCATGCGTGTATGTAGGCCATGTTAATAAAAATCTAGAAATTTGTATCAGAGATATTTATTTGTACCACTTGAGCACTTGAAATTAATTATCTGCGGTATTCCACCCTAAATCTTTGTGTTTCTTTCATTATAATTTCATTATTTTTGTTTTGTTTCTTTTGAATTTCTGTTGATCTTAACAACCTACTTAAGCTGGTAATAATATAAAAATATTTTTAATAAATTTCTATTGTTGCCATTCGGTTTCAGTTTCTCTTCTATGACAGCTAGCCGACCAGCCTTCTATTGACCATGTTTTATGTAATCCAATATGTTTTTGATTTGGGCTTTCAACTCAATAACACACAATGTATGTATTTTATGTGAATTTCATCCGGACACCATGTATTTCATAATTATTATAGAAATTGTATTGATTTTTTCGATTTTTTTTGTTTTTTTTTACATCCGCATTTTAATTTCATTTGGTCACACTGAAATCCATGATATTTTTTTTTATCATATCAAATAATTTTTGTTGTTGAAGCAAAAAATATAAGAAATTTATCGAATTTGAAAATTTATTCCCACACACTTTCAACTCTCAACTCTATCTATAGGGTTGTCATCATTTATGATAGGTTAAGTTAGAGAACGTGTACTTGTCAATTAAGACAAGTACAGTACCCAGAGGTCGAATTGACCCATTGTACAACGTCCTAGTTTCTCACACCACTTATGTTGTGTGTGTTCATTTTATACATGAGTGATGGGACCTACAGTTTAAAGACGATTCCGAACGACAGATTTTTGAGAATCTTCTCATGGCAGAAATCTGCTGAGAGTAAGTCGCCGAAGAAATACTTTTTGTACTTTGTCTTGATGCCTGGCCTGAGGCTCGAACCCTGGCTTTTATTACGTCTAATAAGCCAACACACTGCCTACTAGACTACGGCGACTTCATCATTTATGATAGTTTTTTGAATATTGTACACATCACATCGAACCCTTAATTTACTATTTTACAATATCTCTCCTATATTAGAAACAAACATTTAAAAACCATCTTCTAGAAGTCTATTTAAACTAAAGATCTTATGACATATCATTGGTTTAAAGGAAGGATATTTTATTTCTGGTGAATATTTTGAATATGAAGCCACTGCCTGACACTCATTGCTGATATCTTTAAGGAAATAAAATTTTATATTTTTGTTTCAAAAAAAAAAAAGCTTCCCTCAGAAACTATTAAAGAAGTCGACTATTAACGGCTTTTGAATTTAAATTTGCATTTTAGTTTCTGTTATTCTTCTCCTATAAAGTCTTCTACAGTATGATTGAATCATGGAAAAAAAATTTTTCCGTTGTTTACTTAAAGAAACGTAAGCAATAAAAATATATTTCTCGCCTAATGAAACTTTCGGCACAATTTCAAGAAAAAGAAAAAAAAAAACAAACAAAAATAATCTGGCGTCAGTTGTTTTTATTGCTGTAAATAAGAAAAGTTTCTATTATTTTTTGGAGGCTGAGAAATATTTCTTGTTTCTTGATCAGCAATGAATCGTTTTTTCGCTACTCATAAGTACTCATAAAATTTTGAATATAAGTGTGTCAACAATATTGAAACTTAACTACTCTGATCCATTCTCACTCACTACAACATTGATTTATAAGTACAGGTTACAATGAGTATGAGTACAACGTTGACATCAAACTCATACCATTCGAAATATGTTGGATTCATAAGCCTACTCATTTAGATTCATAAATTTAGAAAAATACTTATAATACTCATAAATGATTCGAGCGATTCGAATCATCCATCAAAATTTAAAGTCTTAGTTGTTGTTTCATTTACAAAAACAGAAGAAAGAAAAAGACGAAGACAGCAAGCAAAGGTAACATACTACAACCTTCTAGTGAGTATTGTAGTGTTCGTATGCGAATCATACTTATTTTGTGATTCTTGTTGAGCAAAGGAGAGTCAAAATCAACAACATCATACGTATTGCTTAGCATGAGTACGATGAGTACGATGAGTACTTCAAACCTTGAATATGAGTAGGATGAGTATGTTATTAAAATAAGTCTGGATGCGTATACATACATACATACATACATAATTGGTCATTACAACCCTTCAGTCAGAATTACGACCTAGCTTCTCACACCATTTATGTTGTGTGTGTTAATTTTATACATGAGTGGTGAGACTGTAGGTCGACTCCGAACGACAGATTTTTGAGAAACTTTTCATGGAAATTTTTATTTACTCTCAGAGTTTTTGAGAGAAATCTGCTGAGAGGAAGTCGCCGAAGAAATACTTTTTGTATTTTGTCTTGATATCTGGCCTGGGGCTCGAACCCTGGCTTTACGTCTAATAAGCCAACACACTACCTACGTAGTGTAAGTATCAAAAATTATGAGTATAACTCGAATTTACTCGTCTTTTTGAATACTCATTGCTGACCTCTGAAATGCATGTAACTCTTAATACGTAGCTATAGAGCTGAACAAGCTACATGCACCAAATAGTGAAATTCGGGAAATTTTTGGCTCTGATATTCGTTATGCGGAAACGATATTCTCAGATTTTCTGTACTCATTGCTGATCTCTGTTACATATGTATTATATTGTATTGTACGTAATCAACTGCATTAAGTTGGTTGCGTGGAGAACTAAATCTTAGTTTCGATTTCTATATCTATTCTGAAGTATGGATTTTTAATAGAAAAAAATCTCTAAACTACTGCAGTTGTAAAATCATAAAAAACAAATATTTGAAAAAGATTCGTCATTAAATTCTGTTCCACTTTATACATTAAATAAGGCCCAACATAAACATGCCATTATTATTGTAAAATCTCTGTTCGAAAATCTTTGATACAGCACGACAGTTGGCTGAGAGTAAATGATACCCTCTTACGCATAATGGCTTTAAAAAAGGAGAAAATCACTTAAAAAAAGCTTTTGTCAACGCTGGTTAACGAAACTTAATTATGTTGTTAACAACAATGGCAATACAACAACAACAAAGATGACAACGATGATGTTGAAGCCTTTTGTTCACCCTGATAACATCAGATCAGATCGTTATCATCGTTGGTAGGCTGTCTCATAGTCATGGTGTCGCTTAAAAGGCCATAATTCTGGTAAAATCAAAACGTGTAGCAAATCAATTAACAAAACCACAGCATTTTTTTGTTTTCTTTGGCAACAGGAGAGTACTACATACATATGTATGTATGTATACTTCAGCATCATTGTTATGTCATTTATGTTGTATACTCTCTTAATAAAATTCTTCAGGAAATATTCGTGTTTATGTAAAAAGTCATGTCAAATATGGAAAAATCTTAAAAGTTATAAGTGTTGTCATGGGAAAATATAGTAAAGTAAACATTTTCAAATATAAAATAATAATTCGTACCTCAAGCTATTTGAAATTTAATTAATTTCATATGTTATCTTAAATGAATTAAAACCCCTTTCCCTTGCCTCACAGCTCAGCTTCGATTCCACTTAAAAATTGTGTAACGCTTTCAAAGATGCCTCATTTGATTTGAATTTTATTGCCTGATTGAATTGAAAAAGATTCATAAATTTCATCATAAAATTATTGTACGCTGCTCTACAAAGGAACTGGTTAATGAAATGACATAAATTTCTTAACCATTATTATGACCAAAAAAAAAAAAAAAAATAAATGAAAAAATTAATAAATTTTAATTTAATTACGAATTAAAAAGAAAAAATAAATTAAACGATTTAATGATTTTTAAACGTTATAATTCTGCTGAGAATTAAAATAATTAATTCTTTGCTTGATTCTATTAAAGATAGTCCGCCATTTTTTTTTTAGTTGAAAGAATTTACTCTTTCACATTCAGTTGTTTACCGCAAACAGTAGCAAGTCAAGATGTTCACATAACACTTTAAATTGTCTGCCATTTATTGATCACAGAAATTATTGGTAAAAAGAGGAGAGCGCAAGCAAGATAATAATTGGAATTCAGTTACGCAGTTGGTCGAATTCAATGATCGTAGTAACGATCGTAATAATAAATTCATACCAAGTCTAAGTCTAAAAAAGTAAGTGTGTTCACAACACAACACAAAAAAAAGTGCATCATTAACAGTGAGATTTTCAAGTCCACTCTTGGCAAACGGTTGTTTCTTGCCTCTCAAGTTGTAATGTTTGTGGTTAATTTTGCTCCGTTTATTGGGTTGCAACATAAAAAAGACATTGAAAATCTGGAACAGTTTTAAATTTCCATAAATGGTAATAAAACCATAAAAAACTGAAAAATGAAACGTAAATTTAAGTACAGACATGCAATTACATTGAGACACATTAAGAGGGATGACCAGACAGAACTCTAAAGCAATGAAATTGTTGTGCTGATACATTGTTGCGTGTTTTACCTTTTAAAAACGTTTAATGTATGAGCTCGTAGATTCCATGAGAAAATAAAAATAAATTTGTGTTTAGTTTTAATTAAAATTCTTTATTGTTCCCACAATTCTGTGTGCCCCTGTTCACAACTTGATGAAAACAACAACAATTGCTTTGTCTGTTATTCTTTAGTTTACACTCATTGTAGTCGCCGTGGTCTAGTAGGTAGTGTGTTGGCTTATTAGACGAAAAGCCAGGGTTCGAGCCCCAGGTCAGACATGAAAACGAAGATATGAAAAAATATTTCTTCGGCGACTTCCTCTCAGCAGATTTCTGGCAAAAACTCTGAGAGTGAAATAAAATTGCCATGAAAAAGTTTCTCAAAAATCTGTCGTTCGGAGTCGACTTTAAACTGTAGGTCCCACCGCTCATGTATAAAACTAACATACACAACATAAGTGGTGTGAGAAACTAGGACGTTGTACAATGGGTCAATTCGACCTTCGGGTACTGTACTTGTCTTAATTGACAAATACACGTCCTTTAACCTAAACCTAACCTTTAATTAAAATTCTTTATTGTTCGCACAATTCTGTGTGCCACTGTTCACAACATGATGTAAACAACAACAATTGCTTTGTCTGTTATTCCTCAGTTTACACTCTTTGCATAAACAATAACAATTCCTAGACAATTGTTCGACAGATCTTTGTAACGGAGATCTTCAAAGCACGTTTACTCTCATCGAATACACCGCGTCTTCACACAAGACTGCCTGACCTTTTACTAGCTCCGTTGCCTGCTTTGTTTTGCCTTTTATATGGCAACGTAAACAGTCTGATGAATGTTCTTGAAGGCAAATGTTCGTGGATTCACCTTCTGGAGATGTCTATAAATATAACTCTACTTACTTACTTAATTGGCCATTAAAAACACGATTAACGGATTTCGGCCTGCCGCAACACATCCTTCCAGGCGCCTCTGCTTCTTGCGCGCCTTTGCCAGTTGGTCACACCAATCGATGACAGTGCTTCCTCGATTTGGTCTTTCCAACGGCTACAAGGTCGTCCTCTTCGCCGACTTCAGCAGATCCCCGCATTAAATACCTGTCTTGCTGGAGCATCCTCCTCCATTCGAACGACATGGCCGAGCCAGCACAGCCGCTGGATATTAATATGCTGCACAACGTCCATGTCGTTGAGGGGCTCATACAGCTCACTGTTGGATCGGAAGCGGAAATCATTGCCAATTCGCCCTGGGCTGAAGATCAAAGACACGCACTACTTCAGAATGCAGTGGCCATGACGATAAAGTTTACATATTGTCTGAAGTCGCCGTGGTCTAGTAGAAAGTGTGTTGGTTTATTAGACGAAAAGCCCGGGCGAGCCCCAGGCCAGACATCAAAATAAAATACAAAAAGTATTTCTTCGGCGACTTCCTCTCAGCAGATTTCTGGCAAAAACTCTGAGAGTGAAATAAAAATTGCAATGAAAAGTTTCTCAAAAATCTGTCATTCGGAGTCGACTTTAAACTGTAGGTCCCGCCACTTACGTATTAAATTAACACACACAACATGAGTGGTGTGAGAAGCTAGGCCGTAATCCTGACTAGGGTTGTAATGGCCAAATTATAAAAAAATTTGTCTGTTCAATGTTAGAGAAGATTAACGACATAAATGATGCTGCGTTTAAAATCTGCTCAAATAGAAAGAGTGAAGCAAACGCTATAATTTATACCTATAAATGCTGGAGAGAGAAGGAGTGAGATATTCACATAAGAGTTATTAAGAATGCATTCCTTTTAGTTTCTGTTTTTATGCTTTCAAAGTGATTGCCTAAAGCTGCAACCAAATAAAACGTACTTCCACACTGGTACTGGAACTATGTATTTCGAGTAATTCATATAATCAAATGACCAAATGGTTGTAAATGTTTATGTTTATGTGTGTGTGTGTGCATAATATGCACCTTAATGAAGTTTATTGAGATCATAATGATGTTCATCAAATTCAGCAAAATTTCGTTTGCATGAGATGCACTTTAACGATATGAGTAGTAGAGTGGTTGTACGAGTGATGGTAGTAAAGGGATGCAAGTGGATCTTTAATGATTTCTTGTGGGTTTTCTTACCACATACCACATACTCGACTCGACTCGAGCAACAACAAAATACATGAGTGTATTATTGTTATTGTTGCTAGTGTTGTGTTGTTGTGCCTTAATTGCAAATGACTTGGTTTAGTTAAATTTGGATTTTCTTCTTATTCAACTTCTTTCGATTTCGATTTCATTTGGCTCTTTAGCAGCTCCATCTTGTTGAACTGATGCTAATGATGATGAAGATGATGATGACGGCAACATTGTATGTTATTGTTATTGTATTTATTTGTATTTTGAATACATGGCTGTCTGTCCGTCCGTCTGTCTGTCTGCCTGTCTACCAAAAGTGGCTTCACAAATGTTGTTGCGTTTTATGGCATTATATTGCATCTTGAGAAAAAAATTATGCTTAAAGCTGCTCTGTATTGCATAACTTAGTTAAGAGTGCTTTTTATTACTTCTTCTTTTCTGTTCATCATGTCGATTTTAAAAGACCGAAATCAAGTTAACAAAACCCAGTGTTCCCTGTTGCAAGGAATCGCACGCCTTAATGTTCTGGTAACAGGTGTCAGCTTACAAGAGTTTAAAATTCCCTTTAAAGAATTGGGTCACAAAAGGAAGCGAATGTACATTAAAGACATCTTTACGTAACAAGAGTAGTTTTGGTTGAAAACAAGTTACATAATCCAACAGCATAATGTTCCTTTAAAAACTTATTGACTTAAGGGAATACAGTCTTTGGTCTATAAAATTCATTTCATATTCATACGTTTGCATTGGAATTTTGCTTATTAAAGATGAACTAATTTAAGAAGTTTTAAAGCAAAATTATAGTTGAGTCTGATTAAACAGTCCACAGCATCATCACAGGTTATGTTATTTGTACATATATCGGGTCCGCCATCTAACGTTTTTTTTTCAACAAGTGCTTATATCGTGAATGGTAACACTTAGCTCATGTCTGATTTGACAGATAATTAGTTTTATCCTTCCGCTGAACGAATATGGTTGTGTATACCCTTCGCTAAGTGGGCCTGCAATCGACTTACAGAAGATGCCGATTTTGGCAAAAAAAAAATCATCTTTTCAGATAAAGCTCATTTTGATCTTGGCGGGTATGTAAACAAGCAAAATTGTCGCATTTGGGGCACAGAAAACCCGCACGTATACATTGAAAAGCCGACGCACCCAAAACGAATCACTGTTTGGTGCGGATTTTGGTCCAGAGGCATAATTGGGCCATTTTTTTTTCGAAAACGAGCAAGGAGTGGCCGTTACAGTCAATGGCGATCATTATCGGGCCATGTTGAACGAATTTTTTTTCACAAAAATTGAAGTGGAGAATATTGGCAACATTTGGTTTCAACAGGCCGGCGCTACGTGCCACACAGCCGAAGCTACACTCGATGTTTTGCGCCCTGTTTTTGAAGATCGCATTATTAGCCGCAGAGATGATATCGTTTGGCCACCTCGGAGCTACGATTTGACACCGTTGGACTATTATTTGTGGGGTGCCGTCAAAGATAAGTGTTACGCCGACAAGCCAGTCACAATTGACGCTTTAAAGGACAATATTCGTGAAGCAATTGGTGAAATACAGCTGCACACGATCGATAATGTGCTTGAAAATTGAACCGATCGTGTTGGCTACTGCATGGCCAGCCGAGGCAGCCATTTGAATGAAATTATTTTCTATTATTAACCGGAAGGATTATACTTTCAAATAAAAAACCAAATTTGAGAAAATATTCAGTAGTTTTTTTTAAAGCATTTTCAAAAAAAAAAAAGTTATTTGGCGGACCCTTTATAATCTTATAAGACTTTAGGAA
This sequence comes from Sarcophaga variegata, assembly GCA_932273835.1. Taxonomy (NCBI): domain Eukaryota; kingdom Metazoa; phylum Arthropoda; class Insecta; order Diptera; family Sarcophagidae; genus Sarcophaga; species Sarcophaga variegata. The sequence continues at coordinate 117,371,496 of OW026361.1, forward strand.
ACAAAATTTTTCTTGTATTGTCTTCCAGGCTTTCAAAATTGTTTTCTCTTTTTTTTTAAATATAAATCTCCCACTAACAATCTACAATTTAAACTCAATGTATGGTGGTAAGTCAGTCACACGGTCACAAAACACACAAATTTCAGCTCCAAAAATCCTTATTTAGTGAATTAAAAAAGAAGAAAGAAACGATAAACACGCTGTAGAAATGTAAAAGTAAGTCATAAAAACGGACCAGACAACACCAGTGTACACAATACGCGCATGCGTAATATCAGGAAGTAAGCCAAGAGTCCATGAAACGCCATCATATCTATTCGCTTCAAAAACAATTGCAATTGCAGTTGGAATTGAAAGAAAATGAAATGAAAATCGTTCAAGTTGCGTGAGACACTTGTCACATGGCAAACGATTGATCTACTGATACAAATCTACAAAACTAATTGGATGCTCTCGTACATATTTATTTTGCTTTTCTTTCTCGGAATCGAACACATAACCGAGTTGGCAAAGCATTGTGAACAAGTCGTGGAATAGCTCCTGAGATTTGCTGCTGTGTTGTGCAAATAAAGTCCTTACGCATGGAATTGAGTACACAAATAAACAATCTTGAAATCATAATTTTTTTTGCTCTTCGTTTTTATTTATATTTGTGGAGGTTTTCATTTCCCAGTTTCCCAGTGTGCAACAAGGAAATGTAGTGATGACAACAACAGAGCTCTTGTTGCTCCATTACTATTGATTATTGAAGGCAAAAAAGATGCTCGGACTAAATGTCTAGAGTTGCCAAATTTTAAAAATTTTGCTGTAAAAACGATTCGGTTTTAGAAGGCTTGTCCTCTTACATACAAAATCTTTATAAAAGTAGTGACATCTGCAACTTCTGTTCCAATACTTACGGCTTCTTTTGTGGACAATTAAAATCAGGAGATTGCAATGCTATTTTGGTACAAAAGATCTATAAAGCCAGAAGTCGCCGTAGTCTAGTAGGTAGTGTGTTGGCTTATTGTACGCAAAAGCCAGCGTTCGAGCCCCAGGCCAGACATCAAGACAAAATACATACAAAAAAGTATTTTCTTCGGCGACTTTCTCTTAGCAAATTTCTGGCAAAAACTCTGAGAGTGAAATAAAATTGCCATGAAAAAGTTTCTCAAAAATCTGTCGTTCAGAGTCGACTTTAAACTGTAGGTCCCGCCACTCATGTATAAAATTAACACACGCAACATAAGGGGTGTGAGAAACTAGGACGTTATACAATGGGTCAATTCGACCTCCGGGTACTGTACTTGCCTTAATTGACAATTAATTGGCTATTAAGAACCTGATTAATGGATTTAGGCCTGCCGCAACACATCCTTCTAGGCGCCTCTGCTTCTTGCGCCAGTTGGTCACACCAATCGATGGCAGGGCTTCCTCGATTTGGTCCTTCCAATGGTCGTCCTCTTTGCCGACTTCCGCAGATCCCCGCATTAAATAACCGTCCCGCCGGAGTATCCTCCTATTTTTATATTGCTTGTCGAAAATGGCACAAGAGTTCAGTGTACGTTTGTTATTATTAGCCTCAGCTTGTAGTAAAAGTGGCTGGAGCCCATTGCCACTGAAATGATAATCCCCAACATTGAATCACTTCATCTATGCTTCTCTCATGTGGCGGTTGGACACTATATCCAAAATTCATCCTTACTTAGACGTTTCCAGAGCAAGACTCTGGCCTTTCTTTATTCAAATTAGTATCGCTGCCTGAACCCCGGGCCAGACATCAAGACAAAACACAAAAAATATTTCTTCGGCAACTTCCTCTCAGCAGATTTCTGCCAAAAACTCTGAGAGTAAAATAAAATTGCCATGGAAAAGTTTCTCAAAAATCTGTCGTTCTGAGTCGTCTTTAAACTGTAGGTCGCACCACTCATGTATAAAATTAACACATACAACATAAGTGGTGTGAGACACAAGGACGTTGTACAATGGGTCAATTCGACCTGCGGGTAATGTACTTGTCTTAATTGACATGTATACGTATTCTGACCTAACCTAACCTAGACGTTTCCAGAGCAAGATTCTCTCCTTTCTTTAATCAAATTAGAATCAATGCCTGAACCCTGCGAAAGTTAAATTTATAAGAACTCGCTAAGCCTGTCTTACCTGAGACTTTACTAATGTTTATGTAGGGCACTACTTGACTACACTAAACCCAAATACACATGCATAATTGGCCATTACAACCCTTCAGTTAGGATTACGGCCTAGCTTCCTACACCACTCTTGTTGTGTGTGTTAATTTTCATGCATGAATGGCGGGACCAACAGTTTTGAAGTCTACTCCGAAAGACAGATTTTTGAGAAACTTCTTCATGAGAGTTTTTTATTTACTCTCAGAGTTTTTGCCAGAAATCTACTGAGATGAAGTCGCCGAAGAAATATTTTTTTTTTATATTTCGTTTTGGTGTCTGACCTGGGATACGAACTACTAGACACTACCCACTAGAGTCTAGTAACTAGACTATGGCGACTTCAAATCCAAATATGTGCCTTTAATTACGGGGAATATTATATTATTCTCCCATGGAATAATATGCTATTGTGAACATTTCATTTTCCTTAATCAATGGCAACAATTGTTACCATCTCGTTGCGTTTTCTTCATTTGCCTGCAGCATAAACAAGTGGCACATATGTACGTACAATAATAATACAACAAAATTGATCGTTTATTTGTTGCATTTGTAGCGACACAAGCAACAGAGACAAAGTGTGACAAAGATGAATTTTGACTGATTGTCGTTTATACGCCGTTATGTCCGATTTCAATATGCTGCAGGCTAAAAAACAAACAAGATATTGGTCAATGCAATACTTGTACTCCACTGCACTCAGACCACATACCTACTACATATGCAAGCAGATGAATGCAACTGGAAATAAACAAAATATTTGTGCCAAGATGCTACTGCAACAGCAATTATCGTATCATGAGAGAAGTACATATGTTTTTCGACATAAAGACGCATGTGGCAAAGAGTAGTTGTGTGGCTACACTGGTTGGTTGGTTGGTTGGTCTGTTTACTAATGTCGTGCAATCCAGTGCAATAGCAGGTATGAGGACAGGAAAGGATAGGACCAGACAAGGCAGTACAGGACAGGACAGGAAAATGTATTAAAATTAAAAAAAAAAAACCGAAAAATCCATTTAAATGTGTTAAATTATAATACATGAGACGGATGTTTTATTTAATGAAGCAAAAGCCAAAAAAAAAATCGCCATTCATGAATGAAGTTAAACACGATCTTTATGCAACATTTCATTACTTGAAATACAAAAAACAAAATTAAATAAAATTTTTGATCAAAATAAATACCAAAAACATTGATTGCACATCAACATCACAAGCGTTTTGCCATCGTTACTAAAGCTGTCTTGGAATTTAGCATTCACTCGTTGGTGTCCAAAGATTTTTATTCAAGTTGTTGGTCTTGTTTTGCCGACTTCAAATGCTCGTTTTGAAGTTATTCGTTGTATTGGCAATATAGTCTCTTGACAAATTTTTTGCTTTTATTACCAAAATCTATAATTTATTAAATTTCATAGCATTTTAGAGGACTATTTGCCAAAAATAACAACAAAAAAAAACTTTATTAGGAGTGTAAATGGAATTTCGTACAAAAAAAACTACGGAAGTTACATCAACAACACCACACTATACAAGCGAATGCATTTGAAATTTTTAACATTTTCATTTTCAATTTCGTTGGTCAATTGGCAAAAATTAAAGAGAAAAACGTGCTGCGGTCTCTTTTTGCCTACTGTTGCTGTGGCTGTGTCTGTAAATCGTGTGGCCATGAAAATTATTTTTCTTGTCTAATTAAACACATTTCCATGATTTTGCAAATTATTCTCATAATTGACAACAATAAACACCTTTTTCGGTGGAAAAAACGTGATCAAAAATTTTATTCATTCGATTTGTTAATAAAGTTTTACACAAGACACCACAAACCACCACAAACTGCAAAACGATGAAGACGACGAAATCAGAAACTGATGATCACTTTTAAAAATTTTTCTTTAAAATCATTGTTCAAATGTTTTCAAATTTTTTTGTTTTTTTGTTTGTTTTTAATTTGATTTTTAAATGAAACAATCAAATTTGTCAGTGGAAAGTCAGTTTCTCATCAATTTTGTCTTTTATTTTCATCCTCAAAACGCTTACACAAACACACCCATACAGCTGGACTCGCTTATGCTGAGCTGAAGATGATTTGGTCAATATATCAGTGGGTAAAACTTGAAAATTAATTGAAATGTTGAGAAACCACCAACCGGTGGTGAATCTTTAAATTGCCAATAAATAATTTAATGACTCTCGGTGAGGGGGTATCTTTCATATGGCATTTCATATGTCATTAATCCTGTAAATTTGTTTATATTGTATAATTTTATTTTATTGTTGTGCTAAACAGGATTATTATACCCAGAAAACACAAATATAGAAATAAAATTAATATTTAATATTCTAATGGAACATATCGACAGCCGCATATCACAATAATGCACCTGAGCATTGATGGTCTCTTAACGATGACTTTTTGGACAAGACCATGATCGTTATAATATCTCAGTTAACATTTCATAGGTAAGGGTACGGTTTCCAAAACAATATAAAAAGAACTCAAGGCGATATATGAATATTACCATCAATCCTGTATGAATATAGGGCGTCTTAACTTTTCGTGAGAAGCCGCCGTAGTCTAGTAAAGGGTCCGCCAAATAACTTTTTTTTTTTGAGAATGCTTTTAAAAAAAAACTACTGAATATTTTCTCAAATTTCTTTTTTTATTTGAAAGTTCAATCCTTCCGGTTAATAATGGAAAATAATTTCCTTCAAATGGCTGCCTCGGCTGGCCATGCAGTAGCCTACATGATCGGTCCAATTTTTAAGCACATTATCGATTGTGTGCAGCTGTATTTCACCAATGGCTTCACGAATATTGTCCTTTAAAGCGTCAATTGTCTCTGGCTTGTCGGCGTAACACTTATCTTTGACGGCATCCCGCAAATAATAGTCTAACAGTGTCAAATCGCAGCTCCGAGGTGGCCAAACGACATCAGCTCTGCGGCTGATAATGCGATCTTCAAAAACAGGGCGCAAAACATCGAGTATAGCTTCGTCTATGTGGCACGTAGCGCAGTCCTGTTGAAACCAAATGTTGCCAATATCCTCCTCTTCAATTTTTGTGAACAAAAAATCGTTCAACATGGCCCGATAACGATCGCCATTGACTGTAACGGCCACTCCTTGCTCATTTTCGAAGAAAAATAGCCCAATTATGCCTCTGGACCAAAATCCGCACCAAACAGTGACTCGCTTTGGGTGCGTTCGCTTTTTAAAGTATGCTTGCGGGTTTTCTGTGCCCCAAATGCGACAATTTTGCTTGTTTACATACCCGCCAAGATCAAAATGAGCTTCATCTGAAAAGACGTTTTTTTTTGCCAAAATCGGCATCTTCTGGTGTAAACTACTGCATGGCCAGACGAGCAGCCATTTGAATGAAATTATTTTCCATTATTAACCGGAAGGATTGTACTTTCAAATAAAAAAAGAAATTTGAGAAAATATTCAGTAGTTTTTTTTAAAGCATTTTCAAAAAAAAAGTTATTTGGCGGACCCTTTAGGTATTGTGTTGGCTTATTAGACGTAAAGCCATGGTTCGAGCCCCAGGCCAGATATCAAAACAAAATAAAAAAAGTATTTCTTCGGCGACTTCCTCTCAGCAAATTTCTGGCAAAAGCTCTGAGAGTAAAATAAAAATTGCCATGAAAAGTTTCTCAAAAATCTGTCGTTCGGAGTCGACTTTAAACTGTAGGTCCCACCACTCATGTATAAAATTAACACACAGAACATAGGTGGTGTGAGAAACTAGGTCGTAATCCTGACTGAAGGGTTGTAATGACCAATTATGTATGTATGTAACTTTTCGTGAATGATCGATTGAAATACCAGAGATAATCAATTGAGTAATCGATTCACTGCATTCTACTTGGGTTCAACCGGATATTTGAGAATAGTACTTCGCTTAATGAGTGCAACTAGTATAGAGAAGAGGGGACAGAATAGGGATGTATCCTGTGGAAATACATCCACATCCGTCGATTGTGATTATGGGATGACAACCGCTAGCTTGCCATTAGGCCTTAGTATTCTAGTCAGCTCCTTAGGACCTCCCAATTACAAGGTACCTTGGGATAGTGGGATAATGATGAATAAATATTTTTCTAGAAATATTAAAAGTCCCCTTCCTTTTGTCAATACATGCGGTACGATTACGCCGCATATAATGGTGTATGGTGATGGTTTCAGAATATCTATGCGCATCTGTTTGATATCAACTCACTATATATACGAGTTTTTTTCTAGAGTTCAACATATATGATAAGATTTTATTACGCAATTAATTTTGCATTTTTTTTATTTATTTAAATTGAATTGTACAAGAAAATAGAAATCGAAAGTATTTTTGTCATCGCAATATTTGATTTGTTGAGATTGCATTGGCGTTCGTTAAATTTTCGAATGTTCGAATTGAACGAATCAACCAACGTTAATAATTATTGATGAACATGATGAAGAATTTCGGACATTGATTGGCAATTAAAGATTTGCTTGCAACAGGTGGCATTAAGATTCTACAAAAAAGATGGACGGACACAAAATGATCTTCAAGAAAATAAAAAAATTTTTACAAAATAAAAACGACTACATTTACTAAACACAACGTCGTCACTACGTTAAGGCATGTAAAGTGTTACTAAACGAAGTCAAAAATATTTTGGAGATGGTTTTTAAACATTACCTTGAATGATCATAATGAAGTTAAAATTTTACAAAAAAATCATCATCAGATACTCTCCGAATCACATACAAACAAATCATATGCTCTCATACTCATAGGGAGTAAGAGAAATAAGAGAAAAATAAAATAAAAACAAACGAACGTTAATGATTGTTATGAAAGCAAAAGTGATCGTCTTCCAACCAATGAAAGCCACAATTTTTAGGGAGAATTCTGATAAATTACCTGCTTAAACTCACTAGTATGGAGTGTCTAGAGACTTAAGAGTAAATACATATTGACAATGATAATCTAAGATTGTGATGAGCTTTATAAAATTGGTAACAAAATTGTTATCGAAAGTTGCCGGACTGTTAATAAATATAAAATACCCAAAATATCTTTGTATTTTTGTATTAAACATCAGATAATTAAAAATTAACATTTTTTGTTGTATTTTTTTTAAAATAAAAAATCGAAGTTGAGCGCACAAAGCAGTTTGTTAATCGGGGAGAGATATGTGCCCGGGTAGCTCAGTCGGTAGAGCATTGGACTTTTAATCCAAGGGTCCAGGGTTCAAGTCCCTGCTCGGGCGATTAAATACTTTTTTTTTTGTTAATTTTTGTTTTATTTGAAAAATTTTCTATTTTTATTAAGTATTCTTTCGCTATTATTCAATTTCAATAGGTATTAAAAAAAACTAATAAAAACACGAAAAAAAAGTTCTAATTGCATCGGCCGGGAATCGAACCCGGGCCGCCCGCGTGGCAGGCGAGCATTCTACCACTGAACCACCGATGCTTCTTAGGAGACTTCCCTTCAAATTCTGTTTTATAACGAAAATAATAATACTGTTTTATTTTTTTGTTAAAACAATTAATGAATCATACTTCTTAATAAGTTATAAAATAAAAATAAACAATGATTAAGAAAGAATATTAAAAATAGAATTTTTAAAATATTGAATAAAATACTCATGGAAAAATGTTAACATACATTTTTTATATTTATTTTTATTAAATTTCATATTATTTAACATCAAAATATATTTGTAAAAGTGTAAACAACAGTTTTCATCAAATTTTGTGTAAATATTTTTAAAATCTTTCTTTAACATTGAAACATATAAGAGATCACAAGATGAATAATTTTTTAACAATTTGAAGTTAGCTTCAGAGTCCATAAATAACGGGTGATTTTTTAGCTATTATCTTTTTGGCAACACTGGTTTAAACAGCTCACGCACGTTTCGTGTTTTGTTTCACTGTCAAACATCTTCAGTTTGGTCTATAATTTAACCATGAATCGTCATGCAAACGAACAACGCTTGCAAATCATTGAATTTTATTATCAAAACGCGTGCTCTGTTAAGAAATTTCATCGCGCGCTTCTTCCGTTATATGGTCAGTTTAATCGACCCACTGAAGCGGCTATTCGGGCTATTGTGACTAAATTTCGCACCAAATTTACATTGTTGGACATTAAACTACCAACACGCTTACATAGAGTGCGAACTGAAGAAAATATCGCAGCTGTATCGGGCCAGTGTTAATGATGACCATCAATTATCGATTCGTCGCCGTTCGCAGCAATTTGGCCTCTATTACTCAACAACGTGGAAAATTTTGCGGAAGGATATAGTTGTGAAGCCTTTCAAAATATAGCTGGTGCAAGAATTGAAGCCGAACGACCTACCGCAACGCAGAATTTTTGGTGAATGGACTCTTGGAAAGTTGGCCGAAGATCCACTTCTTTATCGAAAAATTGTGTTCAGCGATGAAGCTCATTTTTGGCTCAATGGATACGTAAATAAACAGATTTGTCGATTTTGGAGTTAAGATCAGCCAGAAGCATTGCAAAAGCTACCAATGCGTCCAGAAAAAGTTACAGTTTGGTGGGGTTTATGGGCTGGTGGCATCATTGGACCGTACTTCTTCAAAGATGCTGCGAATCGTAACGTAACTGTGAATGGTGAGCGCTACCGTGAGATGATATCCAACTTTTTGCAAGAGCTTGACTTGCATGACATGTGTTTTCAACAAGACGGTGCCACATGCCACACAGCACGCGTAACAATGGACTTATTGAGAGGCGAGTTCGGTGAACATTTTATTTCACGTTCGGGACCGGCCAATTGGCTGCCTAGATCGTGCGATTTTAGGGAACACAATTATTGCCGGTGAGAGAAACATTAGGGAATATTCAACGTCTAAATAGTCAGACAAAACCAAAAACACATGCTGTAATAATGGATGAACTTTACACTGTAATAAAATATGTTCTTTAGTTCATCGTTCTTCAGTTCAAATTAACACAACTTTGGTATTCAAAAAACGAATTCATAGTCAATCATTATTGGGAAAAATATTTGAAAAGGAAATAAAACTGAACCGTTCATAACTATATCCCGATTTCAAACAACAAAACATGCTACTCATCATCTGGTAACGCTTTAAAAGAGATCGAAAAGAGAAATGAATGCAACCCAAAATAAAATCATGAAAATAAGAGTACTTTCGTAAACAACTACACGCACTATTTACAAAATGATTACCGTTTAAAAAGAAGTAGAAAAAGAAGCGAACGAAAGCAAGAGGTACGATTTAAAATTTTAATTCAATTCATCGGTTTGTTTTGCCTGTTGTCGGGCTTGCTTTTGTTTTTGTTTTTTTCGGAAAATTGAGAGTTCGTGATATTTTGGAGTTGCTCATCATCATCATTATTATCATTAGCGCAACAACAAAAAACAACAAATACAATTGACAATAACAATATGGCAGAGGAATCAACAACAGACACACACAGTAAAAACCGTTAAACGGCATTACCACGGCATTTGTTTGGCCATTTATTGCTATAAAAGAAACCGTTGGTTTTTCAAAACGATACAGACACACTTTGAGTCTACAACAGTTCAAATCAAACAATAACAACAGCAACAACATATAACAAAATAAAAAGAATTTTTACAATAAATTTTTTAATTTTATTTCCGGAGTAGTAGTCGCCGTGTAGTGAATAGAAATCCTTTAAACGTAAACGATTTAAGTTTTTTTTTCAAATAAACTAAAAATGAAGCCTTTTTCTGTGGTACGTGTATGAAGAATAATGAGTATTGCCTTGAATAAAAATGAGACAAACAAATAAAAACAATAATAAACACATTGAAAATTTAAATTAAAAAAAAGAAAAAAAAATTGAAAAGAAAATTAAATAAAAAAAATTAAAAATTAAAGATTAAATACAATATTTAAGTGCAGCAAGAATAATATGAAAGTATTAATACAACAACAACAATAGCAAGAACAAATTGTGTTTAATTTTTTGGTTTATTGAACTTTTATGGACCTCAGCATAAACCGCTAAATCAATACTCAATACTGTGATATTTATTATTGTTTTTATTATCTTTTTTTATATGAAATTTAATGCAATAAAATGCAATTAAATTGAAAAAAAAAACAAATAAATTCTTATAAAAAATTAATTCAATACAAAAATTTTCAATTTTTACGTGTAGGTTTTAGTGGTTTTGTGCGCTGCTAGCATGGCTTCAGCTCGTCCTGAACCCCCACGTGATAGTTATGCCGCACCACCCTCAAGCAGTTATTCTGCACCACCCTCAAGCAGTTATTCTGCGCCACCATCGAGCAGCTACTCTGCTCCGTCTAGCAGTTATGCACCGAGCGTGCCAAGTGGTAGTTATGGTGCACCAGCACCTGTCTATGGTCCACCACAACAACCGCCAGTGATACATAAGCATGTCTATGTTCATGTCCCACCACCAGAGCCAGAATATCAAGCACCCAGGTAAGTGTTTTACATTTTCTTCTTCTTGAAAACCAACAAAACAAAAATTGCAAATTGAAAGGATATTAATTGTCATAAAAAGGACATAAAGTAGAGTACAGTACAGGCTACAAACGGAAAAGTTACAGAATTTAAAATAAAATTGAAATTTTTCAAGGACTATTAGGTATTGAATTGTGGGACTATTTTTAGAGGAATTGATTGTGGCCATTAGAAAACGAAAGGAAAAGTATTTAAATGGAATCGAAAGAGAAAGTAATTAAAAAAATTGAAAGTTGATTTTGGATTGTAGAAAATATATTAAATAGGGGAAGTTTTCTTAATTTAAATTTTAAAAATAAATACAAAGCAATCAATTTTCCTTTACGTACTGTTTATATGGAATTTCTACATGAGATATCAAGTTTGAGTTGACCATGAGGACCCTATAATTCCCTGGATAGAGAAGATTATAATTTAACTGGAAAAGAAGAAGAGGCGCATTAAGTGGATTTGTATTTACAAAACAGAAAATCTGAGAATATCGTGTTCGCATAACGAATATCACAGCCAAAAATCTCCCGAATTTCACTATGCATGTACCTAGCTTGTTCAGCTCTGTAGCTACGTATTAAGAGTTTAGCGTACCATGCATTTCAGAGATCAGCAATGAGTATTCAAGAAGATGAGTAGATTCGAGTCATACTCATAATTTCTGATACTTATACGCATTCAGTTATCTAGTAGGTAGTGTGTTGGCTTATTAGACGTAAAGCCAGGGTTCGAGCCCCAGGCCAGACATCAGGACAAAATATAAAAAGTATTTCTTCGGCGACTTTCTCTCAGCTGATTTCTGGCAAAAACTCTGGGAGCAAATAGAATTGCCATGAAAAATTTCTCAAAATCTGTCGTCCGGAGTCGACTTTCAACTGTAGGTCCCACCACGCATGTATAAAATTAACACACACAACATGAGTGGTGTGAGAAACTAGGTTGTAATCCCGACTGAAGGGTAGTAATGACCAATTATGTATGTATGTATGTAAGTATATATGTATGTATACGCATTCATACTTATTTTAATATCATACTCATACTATTAATATTCAAAATTTTAAGTACTCATCGTACTCATACTTCACAGTACACATGGTGTTGTTGATTTCGACTCTCCTTTACTCAACATTTGCAAGAATCACAAAATAAGTATGATTCGCATACGAACACTACAATACTCACTAGAAGGTTGAGTGTTTGCTTCAGTCGGTGTTTTTGTCTTTTTTTTATTCTTTTCGTGTAAATGCAACAACAACTAAGACTGTAAATGCGATGCGATAATTGTGATGAGTGCTTATGAGTATTATAAGTATTTTTCTAAAGTTATGCATCTAAATGAGTAGGCGTATGAGTCAAACATATATCGAATGTTATGAGTTTGATATCAACATTGTACTCATACTCATTGCAACCTGTACTTATAAATCAACATTGTAGTGGGTACGAATGAATCAGGGTACATAGTTAAATTTCAATATTGTAGACTCAATTATATTCAAAATTTCATGAGTACATATGAGTAGCGAAAAAACGATTTATTGCTGATCTGCATTTCATTGTATTTGTCAATGTTCGTAGCAGTTTTTTAGTACAACATGCCTTTGATTTTACACAGTCTAACGTAATGCATTGAAAAAGAAATTGCTTTCTTTTTCCTTTATCTGGGAGTGAGAATCAATTACTGCTTAAGCCTCTTAAATCTATTCGTCATTGTAGCCACAGATTAATTGTGAAACAGAATAGCTGTTAGGTGTCTTATAAATTGGTTTGAAAGTCTTAAGCATTTGTTTAAGTTAATCTCATGATTATGGAAAACGTTTATTTATCCATAAAATAAGAGAATTTTTTTTCATTGAATTTCTTTTATTGCTCTTTATGTCCTGTTATAATTTAAAATAAATTATTGATTTGGCCCCCTTTGGTGTGTCGCTATATTTCATATCATTTGCTGAATAAAATATAAATTTTTGATTATAAATTAATGTCAGGCTTGTCAAAATAAGATTTGCAAACAGGAAAAATTAAAATAAAATTTACAAGAAAAAAAAACAAACATTTTCAAAGAAAATCTAAGCCAAGCATAGAAAAGCAAAAACTCAGGCCTCATGTAATGACAACAACAGCAGCTGTTTAAAAACTATGTCAACAGCTTAAAATAAAAAAACCGCAACATTACAATGAGTAGGTACCACGATTTCTGGTAGCACAGAAATTTAGTTTGAAAGCCAAGTTAAAAGAAACTCCAACTTGATGAAATTACATTACAACGGCGTATGAAAAAAAAATTCTACAAATAAAATTTACAAAAAAAATTCACATTCAACCATGATTTAAAATCATTGCCTTCAAACATACATACAATATGAATGTATGAAATTTTGTATGTAGGAAAAAGAAAAAATGAAAAGAAAAAAAATTATAATTTCCGTTTTACGCGAACTTAACAATGCGTGGCAATAACTCCCCTATTGGAGTAGAGCTGAAGTAAAAATAAAAAAAACAAAAACAAAAACACAAAGTTTTTATAACAAAAACTACAACAACATGTATATTTAATAGAGAAGAAAACATGAGGAAAATCAACCATTATCAGTATATGTCTGTTGAACGGCGTTAAATTGTATTGGCACAAGCCTTTCAACAAAAAAAACCCAATTGACGGACATTTGAAGCATTGATCGTTACAAGTGGGTTTGCAAGTAATCGAGCCGTACTGAATTTAAAAATCAATAAAAACAATAAGAAATTTCGTACACCAATACATACAAATGAGAGTAGCTTGAAATTCTATAGGATATGGCCAATGTAATGGGGACAAAGAAGAAAATCCATATTTTTTAATTAAAAAAATTTATATTCTTAGTTTGTTAAATAAAATGATAAAAGTAAGCGATTTGGATAAACATTTCTATGATGTTTATGTCTCTAAGACTGTAACACTGAATTACGATTCCATAACAATAATTTTAATGTCAACGATGCTGTAATGCTAGTCAAAAATATCGGTAAAGTAATGTTGAAAATTTAAAGTTGCCGTAATCTAGTAGGTAGTGTGTTGGCTTATTAGACGTAAAGCCAGGATTCGAGCCCCAGGCCAGACATCAAGACAAAATATAAAAAGTATTTCTTCGGCAACTTCCTCTCAGCAGATTTCTGGCAAAAACTCTGAGAGTAAATAAAATTGGCATGAAATAGTTTCTTAAAAATCTGTCGTTCGGAGTCGACTTTTTAAACTGTAGGTCCCGGCACTCATGTATATAATTAACACACACAATATAAGTGGTGTAAGAAACTAGGACGTTGTACAATGGATCAATTCGACCTCCGGATACTGTACTTTTCTTAATTGACAAGTAAACGTCCTCCAACCTAACCTAACCTAACCAAAAATCTAATTGCGATCTGTATTCCTGAAGAGGATAGGAATATCAAGCGATGTTGAACCATTGTTGAACACAAACGGTATTCAGCATCAAGCATGAATAGCATCAAGTATTTCGACCACAAAATGCCTAATTTGGTTCATACTGTTCATATTGACTACACGCAGTGAAATTGCGTTCCAACAGGACAACTTTGACAAAAAGGAAAACGGTTTCTAAAGAGTGTTTCCTACACATTTACTTTCAGAATCACAAAAACAAATTTTAAAATTTTTAAAATTTCTCTCATATTAGTTTTCTGTTTTTAATTACCACGGTAGCATTTTTCAATTTTACTTTTCCTGTAATTAAAAATATTTATAAAATTGTTGTATGCATTTGCAAGAAAAAACGTAAAATTTTCTAAATTTCTTTTAAAATATCCGCATTATGTGTTGACCACCTCCTGTATGCCATTGTTAATGGTTAATGAATTGAAAGTTTTTTCACTTAAAGTTGGTCCAATTGAATAAAAATGTACAAAAAAAGGCTTCAAAAATAAAATAAATTTTTGTTGTTGTTTATTGTTGTTGCAATTCCGTGGCAAATATTGGTGGCCAATTGAGTCATGTGAACCAAAGAAAAATAATGCATCCAAGAAATAAAATAAAAATAATTGTGAAAAGGCCATTGATTTTGTTTTAATGCCCTGTAACGGAATTGTTTAACAAATTCATTTTTTATCGATATCTTGGCCAAAAACCTAACTAACAATAAATAAAAGTAATCGATGATGGTGGTTTCCTTAATTACTTGACTTATTTGGGCAATTCACACGTCTTTGTATCGTGTTGTTGTATTGAATACATTTGTTTGTTTGTGAACGCTCAATGCTATGCTGTATTGTGTATCTCGTGGCATTCAAACAATTTGATAGCACGAAACTAACACAACTTTTTAAAAACATATGGAAAACACGTGTATAAGTGTATCGGATTTTAATATGAAAAATATCAGCAACAATCATACACTGTTGTATGTTCTTCCAATAATACAATGAATACAACGATACAATGGCTTGTGTGAATTGACCAATTATTTTGGTTTCAGCATTGACGCCAAGATGTGTTTTGTGTTATTAAAAACAATATTTGGCTTCAATAAAAAATTTGATTTGTTTATTCATGGCAAGGCAAATTAATATATGATTTCACTGTGACTGGCTTATTTCAAAAAAAAAAAAAAAAAATATGTTTTCTAGGTCTAAAGGGCTTTACGTTTACATTGCCTTTGTAAAATGTTTCTTTGGTTATAAAATTTTTAAAAGCTTCAAGTATTCAAGATGATTTTTCAAAAATAAATTAACATACCATCTTGAGGAAATGACTTCATGTGTGGCATTGCAAAGGAAAAAGTAATGGCCATCGAATGATATTTCAAAACAACAACATTTTCCAAATTGACTTGAAAAAACAAAAACAGATTTTTCTACTTGTCTTTGCCAGCATGACCCAAACCAATTCATTGAACTTTTCCTTTTCGCAAAAAATTATTTGTTGTGGAGTACAATTTGCTTGTCATCTCTAAAAGCTTTACAAGCAACATCTAAACGAACATTTATCTTTCCAACAACCAGGCCAGACTAGACCCATCTCTATTGTTAAATGGCAAATGCAAGAAGCCATTGATATTGACGTTGGTGGTAAGAGCTGCATCTTCTTTGCTCTCCATTGTTTTTGGCCTTTGCTAACTTGGCTAATACAACTTTCAATTTCATAATGATAACGAGGTTGCTATTCAAGTTGTTTTCATTTATTTTTTTTCGTTCTTTCAAATACTTCAATGGATTGAATTGTTGTTATGCCTGGTCTTGTTTCATGGTCTTCAAACTGCAATAACAATATCGACAGCTTTTGTGTTTTTCATAAAGGATTTGTTTTATTTCAAGGTTTTTTTAATCATTTCTTTTGCTTTGTTGTTGTTAGAGAAAGGAAAATTTTTTTAAATTTCGTTTAATTTTTTAAAATTTATTAAATCGTACAAAATAGTATATCAAATGACAAACAGCTTTTGTGATTGTTTTTTTTGCGTGCTCATGCTTTATGATAAAATAATTGAAAGTCAAGAGTAAATATTGTTTGTTTTTATTTAGCTTCCATTTTGTTTTGTTTTGTTGTTGTTGTCGTTAAGAAGTCATGTAATATTAAATAACTGTATTTGCTTTGGTTGTTGGCTAACAAAAGAAATGAGGAAATTTTTATTTTTATTAATAAAAGAGCTTTAAGTGCAAGTTATTTACCCCGAGAGTTTTTACTGAAAGTGATAGTAAGTGTCAGGGTTAACAATGTGATCTTTAACAATGGCATTAATTCACTGGGTATCCAGATTACACAAATCATCAAAAGATATCAACACAGATAAGACTCTTAAACATTCGATTTCTTTTTTTATTTTTCAGTGTGATGATAGTGAGTATCAAGTGTAAGATTTAATTGAGTTTTGTTTTGCCAAAAAAACAGAAAACAGAAATCACCCACTTGGTGATCTCTTTTGTTTTGTTTTTTGCTTGAGTTTACTTAAGAGGCTTAAAATTGTTTCACTTTAAATTTTATTTATACTGTGTGTGTGTGGCTTATTAATGTTTTAATTTGTTTTTGTTTAAATGCAAGCGGTTGTTAAC
This sequence comes from Sarcophaga variegata, assembly GCA_932273835.1. Lineage (NCBI taxonomy): Eukaryota > Metazoa > Arthropoda > Insecta > Diptera > Sarcophagidae > Sarcophaga > Sarcophaga variegata. The sequence continues at coordinate 117,388,212 of OW026361.1, forward strand.
TGAAATGTAATATGTTTTCATTAATTATTCAACACTTTTACTTTTCAAATATTAACCGCAACAGCAAAAGCAACAATAAAAACAATTTCGTTTTAAATTTTATTGACAAAAACAACAACAATTTGTATAAAAATAATGAATGCAAACAAAAAAGGGTCTTCAGAAGGGTGCAATTGTAAAATAACCTTTAAAAAGTATGAAGTGTAGACCCACTGCTTGGGACTCTATTCTCAAACTCTAACAACTTTTCGACAATGTTCGGCCAATTGAACAATTACACAGCCCTGCATGGTTTTACAAATAAGATGGCTCCAGGTATTTCCGAAGGCATTTTGCGTGCTGAACACAAAAAACTGGGTTCAAAAACTTCAGGTTTTCGAGAAAAAAGGGGTTGAAACCCCTAAAAATAGCATTCTTGGCAATTTTTGAAAAATTGTAGAACTAAACACTGACGTGCTAGAACCATCGCAATTGTCAGAAATTGACAATTGATCTTTGCTCTTTAAAATGAGCCGAAAGCCAAGTTGTTTGCATGCACCCTTAAAGTAGGGGGTGGGGTTTATGTCAAGGGATGCAAGAGAAAAAATCAGATCAGATTTACTTGAAAATTGTCACTCAGGGGTTTTTGGGGTCACTGATAACAGATCTTCGTTCAGATTTTAAAAATTCAAAATGCCGGATCCAATATGGCGGTGGAGGTTTATAAAAATTAATCAGATTTACTTGCAAATTGTTACCCGGGAGTTTTTGGGGTCGCTGATTACAGATCTTCATTCAGATTTAAAAAATTCAAAATGGCGGATCCAATATGGCGGTCGATTTACTTGAAAATTGTTACTCAGGGGTTTTTGGGGTCACTGATAACAGATCTTCATTCAGATTTTAAAAATTCAAAATGCCGGATCCAATATGGCGGTTGAGGTTTATAAAAATTAATCAGATTTACTTGCAAATTGTTACTCAGGGATTTTTGGGGTCGCTGATTACAGATCTTCATTCAGATTTTAAAAATTCTAAATGGCGGATCCAATATGGCGGTCGATTTACTTGAAAATTGTTACTCGGGGGTTTTTCGGGTCGCTGATTACAGATCTTCATTCCGATTTTAAAAATTCAAAATGGCGGATCCAATATGGCGGTCGATTTACTTGAAAATTGTTACTCGGGGGTTTTTCGGGTCGCTGATTACAGATCTTCATTCAGATTTTAAAAATTCAAAATGGCGGATCCAATATGGCGGTCGATTTACTTGAAAATTGTTACTCGGGGGTTTTTCGGGTCGCTGATTACAGATCTTCATTCAGATTTCAAAAAAACAAAATGGCGGATCCAATATGGTGGTCGATTTACTTGAAAATTGTTACTCGGGGGTTTTTCGGGTCGCTGATTACAGATCTTCATTCAGATTTTAAAAATTCAAAATGGCGGATCCAATATGGCGGTTGAGGTTTATAAAAATCGTCTACCGTCTTTCTATCGGAAACACCTGGAGCCATCTTATTTGCTCAAAAACAGTCCAAATTTGCAAGGATGTGTTATCTGAAGTATAAAGAGTTGCATCTCTTGTTTTAATAGTTTTTCTTTGCAGCTGCTAATTATCCATGAAATTCAGAATTTAATTTCTTTCTGATTTTTTCAAGAGATTAATTGTTCAACCAAAAGAGTTGCATAAAACTTGTGATCGAATATACATTTCTATTATCCCTGATATATGCGAGGATCGTCTAGTGCAGTCTTTTGTTTGCTGCTTAAAATCTACGCATGTAATTCATTTCGATTCAATATATGGAAACTCGCATACAATATTTTGCAAATATTTTAATGATTTCTAATAATAAATATGAGTATCTATTATTAGATATTTCAGTTTACAAAAAAAAAAACTAAAAACTTTACATTTCCATTAGTCAACTGCTCTGTGGCGTGAAACTTCAATATTTCCACAAAAATTTCAAGATTATTAAATGATTTCTTGCTGAAACTGTTCCTGTAAAAGGATGGGACGATAAGTCATGTTGTTTACATACTGCTTACTGAATACCCTTATTGCCTTATATACATACAGTAAACAGCAAAAGTCTTAGTACGGCAATATATCTTAGCAATTTCATGAATTTTTAACCAAAAGTTTGTATAAAAATTTATTCGTTTTTATATTTATTTTATTAATTTATTTCTGTTTTATTATAAAACAAAGAATTTTTTAATACTTTTCATAAAATAAAAGAAAAATAAGGAAAAGTTTCAAATGACTCCATAGGTGGGGGTAGGAGTACCCTGAGTAAATTTAAAATTCAAAGGCCTAATATATGAAAATGTTATCCCTTGCATTTGGTAAAATATCCTTTAAGGTCAAGCACTCCATTGAACCCATTTGGAATTGAATGTACAAGTTTTGTTAAGCGTTTTCTGGTGGCACCATAAGCAAGTTTTTCATTTCACTTTTGCTTGAGGTTTAGCGATTACGTAAGCGTTCTTTCAAATAATCTCCTAAATACTCTCTTGAAGTCATATCACGACTTTGTGCAAGAGTATTAAGCCCGAGAGGACTTTTTTTTGTCAAAATATATTGCCGTTGTAAGACTTTTGCTGTCCACTGTATATACATACATATTTGATGTAATTTAACTATTCATATACAAAATTTAAATGAAAAGAAACGAAAGAAAAAAAGGAAAACGTGTTGTAAGCAAGCACTTCTTCAGTTACCAGATGAGATAATATGGTTTTGATTATAGGCAGCAATCAACAACCACAGCCACAAATATAACCTGAAGTAATTTTTATAAAAATTTACTTAAATTGTGCAGTGTTCCGCTTAAGATTTCATTACTCCACTATAAAATGTAAAACACTTTAAAGGTGGTTTTTAGATTTAATGATTTTAATGTTTTCTTTTTGTTGTTGTTGTTGTTGTTGTTAATAAAACCTCAAAATAAACATGATACCAAAAATACGAAAGCAGATATAGTGTTAGCGATAGTTTTGTTTTTTTATATTTTGTCATAAGCCCCCCAAGTAACTTAAAAAGTATTTCAGTTGCATAAAAAAAAAAGAAAATTTTTATAAACCAAACTAACTGGAGCAATAAGTTTCAAAAAATGGGCGAAAAAAATAGATTCAAACTATTTATTAAAGAAGAAACGAAAACTTCCTGCATTGCCACACTATTTAAACAATTTTCTTTCAAATTAAACAAAAAAAATTAACATTTTCTATATGATTTTCATTTTTTCTTTTCTTTTCACAGAAAACCAATTGTTGTGCCACCACCACAAAAACACTACAAAATTGTATTCATTAAGGCACCCTCACCACCGGCACCAACTGCTCCCATTATACCACAATTGCCTCAGACAGAGGAGAAAACTTTGGTCTATGTATTGGTCAAGAAGCCAGAAGAGCAACCGGATATTGTCATACCCACACCAGCACCTACACAACCCAGCAAACCCGAGGTCTATTTCATTCGTTACAAAACGCAAAAGGAAGAATCAGGACCCTATGCCAACAGTATTGCTCCGGCTCCTTCTGGCGATTATGGTGCTCCTGCTGGACCATCAGCACCGTCAGCGCCCAGCTCCTCGTATGGTGTGCCGCATTAGGAAATGTAACTAGAAAGTAGTTTTTAATATACATACGCACAAAGCAAAAACAAAATCAAAGAATTGCATTGAAATACAACTCAATTATCGGGCTCGATAATGAAATGGGAAAAGAAAACTCTTCTACGCATGTTATGTTAGTTTGTTAAAGTTGAAGCTGTGCTTATATGTACAGCTTAGCTTTCTACCTCTCTTGGTAAGCTCTTTGCTATCTAGAACTGTCTCTTATCTAAAAACTCTTCTTCGTCTTCTACAACTTAGTATATCTATGACCCCCCCTCTGTTTTAATTATTAAGAGATTATTTTTTATGCTGATTTTTATATTTTTTTTTATGAAAAAAAAACTTTTTTTTTTTAACAAGTGTGACAATTTTTATTTATAAATTATTTTTTTAGTTTTATATGTTGTTTGTCTCTTAGGGAATATTACATGTAAGAGAGAAAAAAAAATATGGAAATGCAAAGAATCCAAATGTACGGGTTTCCATAAGTTAGACTGTTTGTTTCATACATATATACTCATATTATAAATATAATAATAATTAATCGTAATAATTAATCGTAATAAATAATTCATTATTTTTTAATTTTTACAATTACATTTACATTTACATTTACAGTAAAAGTTTTTTATTTTAATTTGTGTGTTTAATTTTCAATTTAAAGTTAAGCTTTCTTTTATTCATTTTGTTTTAAAAAAGAAAAACTTTCTTTTTTTATTTTGTTAAAATTCATTAAATTTCATTCATTTATTTTTTAATTGTTCATAGTTTTCATATGTATTTGTTTGCTAAAAATTTCAAAAAAAAAAAAACTTTGCAAAAACATTTTGCATTCATTAATCAATCATTTGTTAAATTAATTGTTGTTTTACACACTTCTTTAAGGTTTTCTTTCTTTTTATTTTATTTTAAATAAAGTTTTTTATAAAAAATAAAAATGAAATGCTATTTTATTTTATTTTTAAGAAAATTAATGACATAGCACATAGGTTGTGAGCTTTGGTGAGTAGAACTAAAAAATATTTTTTTTTCTCGTACCCTCCAAACTTCTTTTGTTTGACAAAAAACCGTATTTTTAATCTTTTCACACAAAATTATTGATTACACAAACATTTCCGGACCAATATTACAAATTTAAACTCTCTTAGAAAGGGGATGGATGGGTATAAATATATGTATTACTAGCTGTACCCTGCGCGTGTTGCTGCGCCACCAACTAAAATAAATATGAAGGAAATACATTACACAAATGGCCAATTAATTTTGAATCATTTTATTGATTTTGTTTCCTGTTGTCCTGTTGATTCAGATGAACGGGCCTGAGTAGTACGCATTCGATCAGTTTCTAATCTCACTTCTCGTTGTTCAAGTGGTTCAAGCGAACGGATCTCAGCGGCATATACTCGAAGACTTTCCAATCTCAATGCTCGTCTGATTCTGAGGCTCGTAATGCTATTTTCTTCCGTGCTTGAAGTGTAGGTCGACCAATTGCTTGTCATTCATTTTGAATAATTTTCAGTGACGCCATTCATCGAAAATTAATCGCACCAACCTCCGTCGACTCATGTGCAACAGCTTTGTAATAGAATGTACAGTTTACGATTTAATTCATTTTACGTCATTTTTAGTGGCGCCACCTATCGGATATTGATCATACCAACTTAAATACCTTCCCCGGCTCATGCGCAACAACTTTGCTAAAGATCATAACATAGTTTACGATTCTATAAGGTACATACAAACAAACATTCATTTTTATATATGTAGACTATGGGAGGTAACACGCCCACTATAGCTAATCCGCCCATTTTGTTCATATATATACGTCATACAAAATTTGAGGACTCTAGCTGTTGCAGTTTATGAGATATGCGACATTAAATATTTATTAGGTATGTGGGCGTGTCACCTAGCCTACTTGAAACTTTAAAATAAAAAGTAGCCTATAACTCCTTTCCGACATACAGGAAGATACTGTGAAAATTTCAGAAAATCGGTTCAGCCGTTTAGCCGTCTATAGACTTCAAACAAACAAACAAACCCACAAACAAATAAACACACATTCATTTTTATATATAAGATTCGACTTAATATTCTATAAGGTTTGATGAGGTAAACTTGGAAAATATGAATTTTTTTCATATTTTTTCAAGTTTTTCCATTTATAGTAGCAAACTTTAATTAAAAAATATACAATATGAGGTAATATTCTTAAAGTGCATTCTCTTGTAAAGAAATTGACACTTCGTTGGATAAAATCAAACAAAAATTGGAGTAATTATTATTTAAAGAGTATAAAAGTTGTGTTGAAGTCGCCGTGGTGTAGTAGGTAGTGTGTTGGCTTACTATTCGTAAAGCCCGGGTTCGTATCCCAGGTCAGACATCAAAAATGAAATATGAAAAAAAAAAAAATGTTTCTTCGGCGACTTCCTCTCAGCAGATTTCTGGCAAAAACTCTGAGAGTAAAATAAACTGCCATGAAAAAGTTTCTCAAAATTCTGTCGTTCGGAGTCGACGTTAAACTGTAGGTCCCGCCACTCACGTATAAAATTAACGCACACAACATGAGTGGTGTGAGAAGCTAGGCCGTAATCCTGACTGAAGGGTTGTAATGGTCAATTATGTATGTATGTAAAAGTTGTGTTATATTTTTCATGTATATTTTCAGTTAACAAATTTTCAGAATTTTTGATGGATCTTGATTGTTTATTGCCAATTGTTATGTGGCAATTTCACTTTTGAGCGACCAACCGAAGTTGGCCAATGTTTGCGCAAAGCGAAATAATACTATTTGCAAAAAACGCAAATATTAGCCACATTTTGCGGTAAACAACCAAGATCCATCAAAAATTTTGATAATTTTTGAGCTGAAAGTTCATTTCATAAGGTGACATACATGTATAAAAATATAACACAAATGTTATATAATTTCAATAATAATTACGGCAATTTTTGTTCGATTTGATCAACAAAACTCACAACCTACACTCGCACCGTGATGTTTTTCACTTTTAATTGGCAGAATACGTTTCAAAATGGTTTAAGAAACAAATTTGCAATATATGGGAGTTTTAAGACAAAGAAATCTGATAGTATTTAGTAACTCATCTGTTTTAATCTGAATTACTTTTTAATTTGTATTGTAGAAAAAAAAAACAAAACAAATTTAATTGCCTCTCCATAGTTATTATACTATGTTTAGATATGCACTTTTATTGAGTCAATATACGGTTAATTGAGTACAATATTTTAAGTGTTCAGGCATAATAATATACGCAGTTCAGCTGCTTATTCAATATTCATTTGACAGCTGGTTGTTTCAAAAACATTGTTTTTATTTTTTGTTTCGTTTTTTTTTTGTTTGTCGTTGTTGACATTTGAGTTGTCAAATATCAAGAAAAAGTGTTCGGTTAATTGTAATATGTTCACTAAACACACTTATAACAGTGCGCGTTTTATGTTTTACTCAATATAATAACAATTTGCGTATTTATTGCGCAATTATTGATTGAAACTTTATATGAAATATTGAGCTCAATAATGGCGTTTATTGTGATTTATGCAATAAAGGTTCATATCTGAACATAGTATTAGACGAGATCGAAATTTTGTTTGCCATATCCTGTCCTTATTTGTTACTTTCTTTGTATAAAAAGTTAGTACAGTCGACAGTGGATCTATTTGCAATAAATTGGACATAAAATTTGGACGAATTTTATTTAAGTCATGAATTTTTTTAAGAAATAAGCTATAGCATGGAGCTAAAACCTAAAATTTTATTAAAAAAATTAGAAAAAAAAGGAAATAAATGCAAATACTTCTAACTCCTTAAATCATGATCGTTAGATATTGTGATGATCCTTTTTAGACTGATGTGCCACCGCCATAATTGAAAATTTCATTACTTCAAACAAAAAAATCGAAATAAAACCCTAGAAAGTATACTAAACCCTTAAATCTATCAATCGGTGACATGATGGTTTTTTCTGGGAATTAAAAAGTATTTAATTCTTCTAGTCATTTAAGCCACTTATTCGCCTACGATTTACGATAGTTTTTAGCATTTGAAGACTATTATGTTCTGATCTACATTCACACTTATTTTGAACTGCTTTTAAAGATTTTATGCCTGTTGTGGTGAAGAGTACATAGCTTTGCTGTTTCTCAACCATAATGCATTAACTTTTTTTAAACGCATTTAAAAACCAACAACAATAGCAAGAACAACAAAATATTTTTTTTCTAGTTTTGCTAATAGTGCCTCTAATAACTCGTAGAACAATAACGGTAAAGTGTTAAATTTAAATAACTCTTGACTCTAAAGGGGTTTCTCGATAACAAAATAAAACAAAAGAGAAAAATGTATGCAAAAAACAAAAGCAAAAACTACTTGAAAATGAAACTGGAGTACATGCGTTAACACTGAGAGTCAAGAAGGGAACAAAAACAAAAAAAACCTTAAAAGCAACAACTACAAAAAATAAAATGCATATGAATTTATATAAGCAGGCACAAAAACATGGTATCAACAGGGGATTTACAAACTTTTACTGGTAGTATCTTATCTTTTGAGAAAGTCAGTGTATTCGTTACCCGTACTTGTTTCTACGCTATTGAGCATAATATCGGGTCCGCCATCTAACGTTTTTTTTTTCAACTAGTGCTTATTTCGTGAATGGTAACACTTAGCTTATGTCTGATTTGACAGATAATTAGTTTTATACTTCCGCTGAACGAATATGGACCATCCAATGCGTTTTCGCTTCGCTAAGTGGGCCTGCGATCGACTTACAGAAGATGCCGATTTTGGCAAAAAAAATCATCTTTTCAGATTAAGCTCATTTTGATCTTGGCGGGTATGTAAACAAGCAAAATTGTCGCATTTGGTGCACAGAAAACCCGCACGCATACATTGAAAAGCCGACGCACCCAAAACAAGTCGCTGTTTGGTGCGGATTTTGGTCCAGAGGCATAATTGGGCCATTTTTCTTCGAAAATGAGCAAGGATATTGGCAACATTTGGTTTCATCAGGACGGCGCTACGTGCCACACAGCCGAATCTACACTCGATGTTTTGCGCCCTGTTTTGAAGATCGCATTATCAGCCGCAGAGCTGATGTCGTTTCGCCACCTCGGAGCTGCGATTTGACGCCGTTGGACTATTATTCGTTGGGTGCCGTCAAAGATAAGTGGTACGCCGACAAGCCAGCGACAATTGACGCTATAAAGGACAATATTCGTGAAGCCATTGGTGAAATACAGCTGCACACGGAAGGATTGTACTTTCAAATAAAAAAAAGAAATTAAAGAAAATATTCAGTAGTTTTTTTTAAAGCATTTTCAAAAAAAGTTGTTTGGCGGACCCTTTAGTTTTGCAAATAATATCTGGTTAGTCCAAAGTAATCCACTAGCAGACTGCGAGTTGGGATATGAGATTAGTAGGCTCAATTTTAACACTCACAAGAGTTAGTTCCCTTAATGGTTTCATACACATAATGTCCCTTATCTCATGTCATTTTTATGGATGGGTTCTGTAAATATTCAGGAGTCAGAAATGCCTGAATTTTTGCGGCTGAAACTCCAATGAATTTTTCACTGTAAGCAGCATACATTACAATGGTCGAAGAAAACATTCCTAAGCAATACGCCAATTGATCTCATCTCCTTACGCTTTTGATTACTACATGCTAACATGCTCCGAAATATATTCTCAATTATCTAGAATGGGTATTCATTCGAAGTCGCCATAGCCTAATAGGTAGTGTGTTGGCTTATTAGACGTAAGGCCTCGATTCAAACAACAGGTAAGACATCAAAACGAAAATATGGAAAATATTTCTTCGACGACTTCCTCTGAGCAGATTTCTGACAAAAACTCTGAATTCAAATACAAAATTGCCATGAAAAGTTTCTCAAAAATCTGCCAATCGGAATCGACTTTAAACTGTAGGTCCCGCAACTCATGTTTAAAATAAACGCACACAACATGATTGATGAGAGAAGCTAGGCCGTAATCCTGACTGCAGGGTTGTAATGGCCAATTATATATGTATGTATCAGAGATCAGCAATGAATCGCTTTTTCGCTACTCATAAGTACTCATGAAATTTTGAGTATGAGTGAGTCAACAGTATTAAAATCCAACTACTGTCATTCATTCGTACTCAGTACAACTTTGGTTCATAAGTACAAGTTGCAATGAGTATGAGTACAACGTGGATATCAAGCGCATAACATTCGAACTATGTTTGATTCATACGCCTACTTCATGTGAGTATTGTCGAAATCAATAACATCATGCGTATTGTTAAGTAAGAGTACCATGAGTATTTCAAACTTTGAATATGAGTAGTATGAGTATGGCATTAAAATAAGTATGAATGCGTACAAGTATCAGAATTTATAAGTATGATTCGAATCTACTCATAGTTTTGAATAATTATTGCTGACCTCTGGTATGCACAATGTATGGGTATTCACCACATTTGTATTTGAGATTCACTGTTTAAGTCAATAACTAAGCTAAATTGCTTAACATGCCTTTATTGCTTGTGTATCATGATATTCCTGGTAATAACTTAACTTTGGGCTCTCAATTTATGTTTTTTCCGTAGATGTTGAATACATTGGGAACTACTGGCTGCAATCATTTTATTCCTCTTGCATTATTTTAACACCATTAGTGGCAAAACTTAGAAGTTGCACGTTTGTACTTTAGGCTTTAAAGGTTCTTTCTTTCGATATGGTTTTCCATTTTTTTTTGCAATCATTTAAAGTGTTATGGCAAAAGCAGGTTAGCCAGGTTAACGATGCATCGCGATGGCAAGAGAGGATTGTGGTAAATAAAATAATAAATGTTGGATTTGTTGCATATGGTTACAGTACACAAGGATTTGTAGGTGACGCCTTATACATATGGACACGATGTTAAATGAATGGAAAAAAAAGAAAGAAAAAAGAAGTCTGGTGGCAAAGTTGGCACATTAGTACGAATAATTTCAATTCTTTTTTTTTTCCTTTCCATAACACAAATATTGCATGTTGCACTGGCATATTGGAATCAGTGACACGAAAGTTAACAAGTTTAAAATTGTTGTTGAAAATGGTTTTTAGAAAAATATTTCTGAATAATTCCACGGCATAATTGTAGAAACGGAAAAGCAACATTTAAATACTGAAGCTTTCATATGAATTTCACTTACTACTTGATAATGGCAAATAAATTATGGGTTTAATGGGGAAAATGACCAAAATTAAACGTTTTAAAGTACGAGACCGTTTTGACAAGTTTTTAATGTTTTGAAATATTTTCCTTTCGAAGAAGAGAGCAGTGAACAGTGAAGAGATTTGTTCACATATAAGAAATGTTAAACTGAAAATGAAAAAATAAAAAACATGAAATGAAATATGATTATAATAATATGTATGTACATATGTACAGTGGACAGCAAAGGTCTTACAACGACAATATATTTTGACGAAAAAAAGTCCCCTCGGGCTTAATACTCTTGCACAAAGTCCCGATATGACTTCAAAAGAGTATTTAGGAGATCATTTGAAAGAACGCTTACGTAATCGCTAAACCTCAAGCGAAAGTCAAACGAATAACTTGCTCATGGTGCCACCAGAAAACCGTAAACAAAACTTGTACATTCAATTCCAAATGGGTTAAATGGAGTACTTGACCTTAAGGGACATTCTACTAAATACAAGGGATAACATTTTCATATATTAGGACTTTGAGTTTAGAATTTATTCAGGGTTCTCCTTGGGGGTAGTACCTATGGATTCATCTGAAACTTTTCTTTATTTTTCTCTTGTTTTATGAAAAACATTAAAAAAATTTTATTTTAAAATTTCCAGTAGGCGAGGTGCCACGCCCAATAAGTATTTAATGACGCATGAAGTCGCCGTAGTCTAGTAGGTAGTGTGTTGGCTTATTAGACGCAAAAGCCTGGGTTTGAGCCCCAGGCCAGACATCAAAGCCAAAATACAAAAAGTATTTTTTCGGCGACTTCCACTCAGTAGATTTCTGGCAAAAACTCTGAGAGTAAATAAAAATTGCCATGAAAAGTTTCTCAATAAATAAAAATATGTCGTTCGGAGTCGACTTTAAACTGTAGGTCCGACCACTCATGTATAAAATTAACACACACAACATAAGTGGTGTGAGAAACTAGGACGTTGTACAATGGGTCAATTCGACCTCCGGGTACTGTACTGACAAGTACACGTCCTCTAACCTAACCTAACCTAACCTAATGTCGCATATCTCTTAAACTGCAACAGCTAAAGTCCTCAAATTTTGTATGGACGACTTTGACGTATATATGAACAAAATGGGCGGATTCGCTATAGTGGGCGTGTTACCTCCCACAGTCTACATATATAAAAATGAATGTTTGTTTGTATGTACCTTATAGAATCGTAAACTATGCATATGATCATGTTATGATATTTAGCAAAGTTGTTGCGCATGAGCCGACGAGGGTTTCTAAGTTGGTATGACCAATTTGCGGCAGGTGGCGCTACTGAAAATTACTTAAAATCAATTAAAATGTAAACTGTGCATTTTATCATGTTATGATCTTTAGCAAATGTCTTTCCTTCAAATTTATTTTAGTTGGTGGCGCAGCAACAAGCGCAGGGTACAGCTAGTAAACTATAAATTTTAAAATATATTGCCGTACTAAGACTTTTGCTGTTCACTGTATGTATGAATACATGAATCATATTCATTACATTGCATGTAGGTTTGACAAATACGCGAAGAATGTAAATGATTTTTCCTAAGAGTAAATGAGGCTTATGAGGGTAACAATTACAAATAATGAGAATGCTGATGACGATAACGATGATCATCATGGTTTTTCTGTTGATGAAATTAATTATTTATGTTGCTAATGTTGCTAATGTTGTTGTTGTTTTTTGTCATAATTTGTTAACTTTTAGTGAAGAGAAAATCAGTGAATGTATCATAAATGAATTGCAATTGAAATGATAAATTATTCATTATGAAGAAAATTCGTGTGACAAATAATGTTGGTGGCTTATTGTGTGGTATGGTATGGTATGCACGATATGATGATAATAAAAACGAATACAAATTAACATACAACAGCTTTAATAAGTGAAAATATATCACAAGAATTAAGTAATTATTATTATTATCAGTATTCAGTTAAAATTGAATTTTTTCTTGCTATTATAATGCTGCCGCTGATGCTGCTTAAGGCAAGAAGAGATCGTGGAGTATTGTTGCATGTCTATAAATGAAGGCAAAAGGGGTTAAAACCAAACAATACACCGCCATATCTACAGTGTTCATGGAATCAATTGACAAATTGTTTAATGTTCTTTGAAAATTAGAGGACCGTCTGTTAGCGGAACTGGTATTGAAATGAATGGCAATGTCTGAGTTCTTCTCATGTTACAAATTATACCCTTCCTATTAACAATAACATGGGTTAATAAAAAATATATAAATTAATAGAATATAAGATATGTGTGATTGATGAAGTCGCCGTAGTCTAGTAGGTAGTGTGTTGGCTTATTAGACGTAAAGCCAGGGTTCGAGCTCCAGGCCAGACATCAAAACAAAATACAAAAAGTATTTCTTGGGAGACTTTCTCTCAGCAGATTAAATGAAATTGCCATGAAAAGTTTCTCAAAAATCTGTCATGTATAAAATTAAAGCATGAATGAATGAAAGCATGATGAATTCCTAAGCCGTTCAGGGTTTCACTCCAGGCTTTAAGTTTTCATATTCCAAATTTTTAATTATTTAAAAAAAACATACTTTAAGGTGCTGGTAATTACTTTGTATTTTTAAAAACAACAATAATTTACGGTTGTGTGAATTAAAACAAAACAAAAATTAAAAAAAAACCGAACAATTTTAACTTAACAGTGCTTTGTTGTAATTGTTGTATGGAATGTACACAGAAGAAAGCTTTTCAATGTTCATTAACAAAAGATACTCGCACAGCATCAGCATCAATACGCACTTGAAGACAGTTCTCCACAAATTCACAATCAAAAAAGCTTTTAAAAGCAGAAAAGCTTCAATAAAACAAAAACAAAAAATAAAAGAATTCAATAAAGACAAAACAATATCACTAACAATTATAACTAACAGAGCCAATAATATACATAAGATAGGGTGGCCAGATGAAACTAAAATGGGAAATATTTTTAAGACTGACATTGTCAGAATACTCATTCACTTGAGTTAAGAAAATTTACATACTCGTACGTACAACATAACATAATTGGCCATTACAGCCCTTCAGTCAGGATTACGGCCTAGCTTCTCAACAGCACTTATGTTGTGTGGGTTAATTTTTACACATGAGTGGCGGGCGGGACCAACAGTTTTGAAGTCTACTCCGAACGACAGATTTTAAGAAACTTTTCATGGCAATTTTTTATTTACTCTCAGAGTTTTTGCCAGAAATCTGCTGAGCGGAAGTCGCCTAAGAAATATTTTTTTCATATTTTCGTTTTGGTGTCTGACTGGGGGATTTGAACCGTGACTTCTCATATAATAAGCCAACACACTACTACTAGACTAAGGCGACTTCATATTCCGTAGATAAGAAAATTTAATTTCACTCTAATTGCCCTAATGAAGCACAACTAATCGTCTCTAGAACTGTTTATTAAGTAAGGGACTCATAATCAACGGCTCATAGTCAATTCCGAATAATTTTATACGTTTTTAGGAATATATTCCGGCTTCCCCGAACGATAGTAAAGTGACACTATCCAGCCTCAAAAGAGGAAATAATTATGCAGTTGAATCTAAATAAGTAGGCTTATTTCGAATGGTATGAGTTTGATGTCAACGTTGTAAGCATACTCATTGCAATCTGTACTTAAAAATCAACGTTGTAGTGTGTACGAATGAATCTGGGTACATAGTTGAATTTCAATATTGTTGATTCACTTATATTCAAAATTTCATGGGTGCTTATGAGTATCCTCATCCTCCTCCTGACCATTAGGTAAGTTGTAACCCGACTACAATCACCACATTGCTACCAGAGGTCGGCAATGAGTATTCAAAACGATGAGTAAATACGAATCATACTCATAATTTCTGATACTTATACGCATTCATACTTATTTTAATGTCATACTCATGCTACTCATATTCAAAGTTTGAAATACTCATGGTACTCATACTCAACAATACGCTAGATGTTATTGATTTCGATTCTCAATGACTCATCGTATACACTAATCATAAAATAAGTATGATTCGTGTACGAACACTACAATACTCACTAGAAGGTTGTGTGTTTGCTTTGCTTGCTGTCTTTGTCTTTTTCTTTCTTCTTTTTTGTAAATGCAACAACAACTAAGACTGCAAATTTTTGTGAATGATTCGTGTCACTCGAATCATTTATGAAAATTATGAGTATTTTTCTAAATTTATGAATCGGAATGAGTAGGCGTATGAATCAAACATATTTCGAATGTTATGAGTTTGATGTCAACGTTGTATGCATACTCATTGCAATCTGTACTTATAAATCCACGTTGTAGTGAGTACGAATGAATCAAAGTACATAGTTAAATTTCAATATTGTTAACTCACTCATACTCAAAATTTCATGAGTACTTATAATTAGCGAAAAAGCGATTCATTGCTGACCTTTGCTTGGTACCAGCAGTATACTTATAGTAGGCAGTGGAGAACACAGTTTCCATGATCTTACAGCCTTGTAAAGGTATCCTTGCAACACTATAACTTCATGCAGACTATTTAGAATACTTTTTTCGACAGCAAAAGTGTTTTGTCGGATGCGCTAGTTATAGCTTATCGACCTTTCCGAATGAAATCTATTCACCAAACTGTTATACCATCACCATTGCAGCACCTTCATCACCTTTTTTTATTTGCAATTGCGTACCAAAACCCCTCTTGTGTATGATAAATATTCTTTCAGTGAAACTATCATTAACATTTTTTGTACATCACCAGGTTTAATGATTGCCGTCACAGGTGACAGACGGCAGATTAAAAAGTTATGATTTATCATTGAAATCATAATTACGATTGTTGCAACAAATTCATCCACTCATCATCAGCAATGCTACACATGTAAATGCATTCGCTGAGAGATGTTGAACATTGAAATGCATAATCTAAAGGTGTGATAATCATTAATAATGCAACACGACTATTCATAGCTACTCCTCCAGCTTCCTCATCATCAGTAGACAATCAAATGAGTGCCACATTTAATGCTTTTTTCTGGGTGGCAAATATGAATGGAACGAAACAAAAATTAAAAGGACAGACAGTCATAGAGGAGAGATAAAAGTGCATGCATGTCTACTTCATGTATGGAATATGGGAGAAAAAAGGATAATTAAAGTGCTGTAAAGCAAAGAAATTCATATTAAAGAAATACTAAAGAAAGGACATAAAAAATTATGATCACAACATAACAAACATTTGCATGAGTAAAAATGTAAAATGAATTATTTTTAATGAATAATAAAAGGCAATTTCATTACCAACAAACTTGAAATTGCTTTCGATGTTCAGTTTTCCTTTAAATTTTCATTTTATTTTATTATCGTATGAACACAATAAACAAAAAATTCAAGTCAATATTTGATTGTGATATTAAAACAAAAACAAAGTAATGAAAATATAAAAAATAAAATCATATCAGGTAAGTTTATTTTATCAGAACTCCTACATACGTACATACGCTTTCAATCTTCTTTACATTTTTGCGTACAACACAAGTACCCCGTGTTGCATGTCATGTTATGTGGGTGCGCAACAGTAACAAGTGTAGCAGTGCAACAATGTATGTATGTGTGCTTCTGTTTATGTAAAGTTTTATTGTTTAACAAAAAACACAAAAAAAACTCTATTAAATGTACATAAAAAAAAATTACTCCAGATAATGTTTTTCGGAGGGTTGGAGCAGAAATAGTGGAGTTCAATGAAATTTCAAGTTGATAAACAAAGTTGATACACAAACAACACTGTCGTACACTTAAAAAAAACTACACGAGTTTGAGTGTCTGAAATACCGGTACTGAATACCTGCGTTAAAATGCGGGTGCAACATCTTTTATTGTATACAAAATAGTATACGTGTGTAGGTTTATATATGAGTTATTATTAGGGTGGTTCAAAATTAGAGCATTTCTCATCAGCACTATGAGTACTTGCTTTAATAAAACTGTGGTACAATATATTTTCTTTAAGATTATCACAGACATCTGATTCTTCTTCTTCTTATAAGCAAGCAAAGAATCTTAAAGTTTGTCGATTAATTGCAAGCAGAAGATGAATTTCTACTAAGATTGGTTTGGCAGTAAATGAGGGCAAAACAAAGTATATGTTATCGACAAGTAGAGACGTGCGGCGTATTGCTTCTCAGATTACGGCTGATAACTATATTTTTCATACGGTCAAGAAATTCATCTATCTTGGCTCAGCCGTTACCACGAAAACAATGTCAGTCTGGAGATCAAGCGTGGGATCACTTTTGCCAACAGATCCTGCTATTGTTTCAATAAGAAATTGAGTAGCAGAGACCTCTCTCGTACGACAAAACTAACACTCTACAAGACGCTCATCCTATCCGTGCTTCTTTATGGCGCAGAGGCATGGACCCTATTAAGCACTGATGCAGCAGCCTTGAGAGTATTCGGGAAAGAAAAGTACTACGTAAGATCTTCGGTCCAGTACGAGTTGGCGATGGTTTCCGCATCCGATCCAACAGTGTGCTCCTTAACGATATACATAGACGTTGTGCAGCGTATTAACATCCAGCGGCTGCGATGGCTCGGCCATGTTGTTCGAATGGAGGGCGATGCTACGGCGAGACGGGTATTTGATGCGGGGATCTGTGGAAGTCGGCGACCTTGTATCCTTTGGAAGGACCAAATCGAGAGGAAGCCCTGTCAACGATTAGTGTGACCAACTGGCGTAGGCGCGCAAGAAGTAGAGGCGCCACTCATGTATAAAATTAACACACACAACATAGGTGGTGTGAGAAACTAGGTCCATAATCCTGACTGAAAGTTTGTAATGCCCAATTACGTATGTATATATGTATGTATAAGATGAATAATAATTTGCTGTCTGAACAATGAATTTATTTAATAATCTGCTTCGGTTAACTGCCTTAATTTTTACAAGTTTTCTCTAAAAAAAAAAAAAAACTTTAAAGTATACGAGGCTTGTCGGAATTTAATTGGGAGCTTTTAATTCTTTCGGATAATACTCCACCATTCGGCTTTTTCTTCCCCTAAAAATTATTCCTCTCAGGCATAACACTTTGAACAGTCCTGGAAGCCTTTTTCTTTCGGCGTTTCAGATTTTATTTCATTAATAGTTACAAGTCCTCTTTAGTTTTAGTTTTTCATCTGGTGACTCAAGTTGTCCGAATAAAATTTTTATCCAAGACTTAATTTTTTTTATATGTAGTTTGACAGCTATACATACATACATACATAATTGGCCATTACAATGCTTAAGTCAGTATTACGGCCTAGCTTCTCACACCACTTATATTGAGTGCGTTCATTTTATACATGAGTGGCGGGACCTACAGTTTAAAGTCGACTCCGAACGACAGATTTTTGAGAAACTTTTTCCCGGCAATTTTATTTCACTCTCAGAGTTTTTTCCAGAAATCTGCTGAGAGGAAGTCACCGAAGAAGTATTTTTTCATATTTCGTTTTTATGTCTGACCGGGGTTTGAACCGTGGTCTAATAAGCCAACACACTACCTACTAGACTACGGCGACTTAGTTTGACAGCTATATGATAGAATATTTAGAAAACATGGACTACGACAAATTATCTCGAACAGCTTCACTGATATCACTTTTAATTTCTTTTAATTTCATTAAACAGATATTGTAACAGATACTGAAAAGCCTTCTGAAAGCCTTATGTTAAGTTGTCCCACCACATTTATCTTTACTTTTAAAGCACACCTCGTACGTACACACATTAATGAATATGGATTGCGTTACGTTCAAGTTTGAATGAATGACACTTTACATATACATATCTATGTACATATGTACTAAAGATGAGTACAATATGCACATTTATATGAATACAAACTACGCAGTCAGGTGAAAATTGTATTAAGCAGAGATTTTTCATTTCATTTTTTTCGTTTTCTTTTTCTGCACATTCAACATGCTATGCTAACGCCATAGGAATTTTCAACATATTCTCATGTACATATACATGCAAGAACATGTATGCATGAGTATCCTTTTGCAAACACAACACAACTATCACTACAACCACTGCAACCTAGCCTAACGTGTCTCGCTATCTATTGCATGTTCATTCATTTTCTGGATGCATTTATAAATGAAGGTGGATGTGGGCTTATATTGCTCGTGTATAGGTTTTTAAAATTTCACTTGTCATGAATATGTGTGAGACAAGAGTACGAAATTGTAACAGAATTGCGGAAATAGTACTTTTCGCTTTAAGCATCAATTCAAATTCAAATTCAGTTAAAATTTCTTCAAATTCTTTTAGGTTTTTAATCGCTGTCCTCCTTAAGCTATATTTAAAAAAGCTTTTCATTTTTATAATTTTTTTAGACTAAAAAGTACTAAAATTGTACCAAGAAATTCTATAAAATAGTGTACCTGTTGCAACTCTTGTAAAATTCTGTTGCATCCACACAAACTAGTGGGAATTTAACAACATTTGCCGTGTAAATCCTTATTTTTTTTAGTGAAATTGTTGTCAGCACTACTCAATAGTTTGTAAATATTTTCAGTTCTCCTGTTGCTGATGATATCAGTTCAGTTCAGCTTGTTGTTGTAGTTGATTTTGTTGTACTAGATCATATAGGATTAAAATTCTATCATCATATTTGAAATATGAATAGAAAACAACAACAATTCCAGTTGAACAAAAATTCAAAAGCTCTGCATATAAAAAAAAAACAGAAAAAAACAACAACAAAACTTGTATAGTTCTTACTCATCAACATCATCGTTATCGTCACCGGTATCGTCACCGTCACCGTTATCGTTATCGTCATCATCATCCTTATCGAATGAAGTGCAGTTTCATTTAATTTGCAACATTGTTGTTAATGCCTGGCTAGACTTGTACAAAGTTTAAGGATAATTATGGTTGGAAAATAATCCGTGTCGATTGAAATGATTGTAATGAATGACTAAATGGATGAATGACTGACTGTATGAATGACTATTGCAGGCAATATTCAAGGATACAAACTTACTTTCAAAAGGTTACAAAATTTTCATGAAATTTTTGTAGGCAGCCTATTAAGGCTCATAGATAGGATTAAAAATGGTTGGTTGAAAATCAATTCTGATTTTGGAATTAAAGTTTTGAATATAATCAACTTTATAGAGGATATACTCTTACCTGGTATAAGTTGCTTTTAATCTGGAAAAAGAAAAAAGAAAATTTGTTACACAGGACACGTTATGGTTTATTAAAACGAGAGGTTGTTTATTAAAGATTGAAAATTTTTATAATTTTATTGAGTGCACGCCAGAGATCAGCAATGAGTATTCAAAAAAATTAGTAGAATCGAATTATACTCATAATTTCTGATAGTTATACGCATTCATATCCGAAACAGATACTAAGAATTCTAAGCAATTGCTGAACTCAAAGGCAATTTTATAGTATGTTTGATATGATGTATTTATAGATACATAAACGACAATCAAAATAGAAAAATGACCGGCATAAGATGATTTCCAAATTTTAGACAAACATATGCAACAAATCGAAGACGTCGACTGTGTGTCGTACAATTTCCTTATCAGAAATATTTTCGCTTCGTTTCACTCTTTAAAGCAAACGTACCAGTAGTTGTAGTTGCCATAAAACGGTTGATTTTTATTCTTTTCTTTGGCTGTTCAAATGCATTCAGCCATTTATTCATCATTTCATTAGGATGCGGAGCATATTGCCATGGTAAATTTATGTCGTGTGTGATAGTGCCACAAATTATGAGTAACAAATTTCTTTCAAAAGGCTTTAAAGGACTGATAACGTAACGTTACTTAGTATAGTTTTGCTAAGTGGAAGCTCCAAAATCTATAATGTTGTATTAGTTTTCCTATCCTGTGCTGTTCAATATTCGTATTCAATGTTGAGCACTTTTATGAGCACTTTTATGAAATGCCCTTAACCTGTACTTAAAGTGTTGTAAGACTTGCAGAGTGCAACGAAATGAATGAGAAATATGGTTTGGAAACTTGTAAATTCTGGAATTTCTTCAGGTGCTGATCAGAGATCAGCAATGAGTATTCAAAAAGATGAGTAGAATCGAATCATATTCATAATTTCTGATACTTATACGCATTCATACTTATTTTAATATCATGGAACCTCTACTCATATTCAAAGTTTGATGTACTCATCATGTTCATACTTACTTACAGCACGTATGATGTTGCTGATTTCGGCTCTCCATAACTCAACATTTACACTAACCACAAAATAAGTATGATTCGTGTTCGAACACTAAACTCTACTCATATTCAAAGTTTGAAGTACTCGTCATATTCATACTTAACAACATGTACAATGTTGTTGATTTCGATTCTCCTTAACTCAAAACATACGTACGTAATTGATCATTACAACCCTTCAATCCGGATTACGACCTAGTTTTTCACACCACTTATGTTGTGTGTGTTAATTTTATACATGAGTGGCGGGATCTACAGTTTAACGTCGACTCCGAACGACAGATTTTTGAGAAACTTTTCATGGCAATTTTATTTACTCTAAGAGTTTTTGCCAGAAATCTGCTGAGGGGAAGTCGCCAAAGAAATATTTTTTGTATTTTGTTTTGATGTCTGGCCTGGGGCTAGAACCCTGGCTTTTCGTCTAATAAGCCAACACACTACCTACTAGACCACGGCGACTTTTTTGTAAATGCAACAACAACTAAGACTTGTAAGTATTATAAATAATTTTCTAAAGTTATGAATCTTTAATGAGTAGGCTTATGAATCAAACATATTTCGAATGGTATGAGTTTGATGTCAACGTTGTAAGCATACTCATTGCAACCTGCAGTTATAGATCAACGTTGTAGTGAGTACGAATGAATCAGAGTACATAGTTAAATTTAAATATTGTTGACTCACATATACTCAAAATTTCATGAATGCTTATGAGCAGCGAAAAATCGATTCAGTACTGACCTCTCGACTGCACCACAGAGCTAGACTTTATAAAGCCCTAGTTACTCTTAAAATTGAAAACAATTTAAAGAATTCCCAACATTCGTTTCAGTTTAGCTTAAACGGTTTTCCTACAAGATTTCGATTTTATTTCAATATGACCTGTAGGGCTTATAGAGCCAAGCGAGCACAATTTTTCTTTTTGTTCGTTTTTGTTTCGTTCTACTATCACATTCATGTTGTAAAACATTTGTCATGCCATTAATGACATTTTTTTCCGACAACATTTGTCAGACATTGTGGAAACAACAGATTTGTACACTCCAAACATAGACTCGCCGACAGACCAACAAACTATCACACACAGTGTTGTCATTTAGGCTACGCTCATACATAGAGATACATATACACACAAAATACCTTTTTCACAATACGAATATTATTGTGAGAACATGAACGTACGTACAGTGGTTGTAGGGGCAATGGCATGAAAATATTTACCAAAGCGAGGGAGTAGGGACAAACCTTTAAGATTTTTCATTTACTTAAGTTGGCTGGTCGACTGGTTGACTGGTTGGAAGGATGGACTAACAGACATTTTTGCTTTCGCACATTTTCACATTTTCCCATTAAAATGTTTGTGTATTGAAATTGTCAAATGTACATACAAACATGCATACTGATGTACTATAGAATGGAATGACCTGGTGTGATGATGATGGTGATGATGACAATGACGACGCGGTGATGGTGTAATAAGAGGTGGATTTGTGGGAAATACTTCTCCACCTACTTTGCTGTTTTCATTTCATTGAAATTATATGAGTTTTTATATTTTTTTAGGATTTTTTCTTTCACTTTTTTTTTGACATTAAAAAGTGGGTGCCACATTGGTGTGCCATCAGTTTCATTGTAAAGTTTCGTTCGTTCGTAGACAATTTGACTCATACATACATATACCGCATTTTTTGTATAGCATGTCTTATGTTTGTAACTGTGTCTGTGCTAAAAGTCATAACGGATGTTATTAACAGTTAAAAATTGCCATTTTTATTAACACGAAATACCAATATTGTTTCCTTCCGTTAACAATCCTTTCGAATGAAGTTTATTCAAGACATTTTGTCATTCTCTCTCAATACATTGAACAGGAAAAATATAAACAGGGAACTTATTTTAGAATTGATGAGAAATATTTTTATTCTTTTTTAATTTAGGAAAAGTT
Organism: Sarcophaga variegata; assembly: GCA_932273835.1. Lineage (NCBI taxonomy): Eukaryota > Metazoa > Arthropoda > Insecta > Diptera > Sarcophagidae > Sarcophaga > Sarcophaga variegata. The sequence goes on from OW026361.1 coordinate 117,411,237, forward strand.
CAATGGAAAAAGGAATACATATTGATTTAAATACTTCACAGATTTCAATAATAAAGAAATATTCGTATTAGCAGTTATTCGATTGCCTGTGGCACATGAATCTTTTGTGGCTCTTTTAATGATTATAATAGGTTAGGTTAGGTTAGAAGACGTGTACTTGTCAGTTAAGACAAGTACAGTACACGGACGTCGAATTGACCCATTGTACAACGTCCTAGTTTCTCACAGCACTTATGTTGTGTGTGTTCATTTTCTACATGAGTGGCGGGGACCTACAGTTTAAAGTCGACTCCGAACGACAGAGAAACTTTTTCATGGCAATTTTATTTACTCTCAGAGTTTTTGCCAGAAATCTGCTGAGAGGATGTCGCCGAAGAAATAATTTTTGTATTTTATTTTGATGTCTGGCGTGGGGCTCGAACCCTGGCTTTACGTCTAATAAATTAACACACTACCTACTAGACTACGGCGACTTCTAATGATTAGAATTCTTTAGAAAAAAATCTATAGTCGGAACCAGAGATCAGCAATAAATCGCTTTTTCGCTACTCATAAGCACTCATAAAATTTTAAATATAAGTGAGTCAACAATATTGAAATTTAACTATGTACTCTGATTCATTCATACTCACTACAACGTTGATTTATAAGTACAGGTTACAATGAGTATGTGTAGAACGTTGACATTAAACTCATACGATTCGAAATATGTTTGATTCATAAGCCTACACATTTAGATTCATAACTTTAGAAAAATACTTATAATACTTATAAATGATTCGAGTGACTCGAACCAGTCAGCAAAATTTACAGTCTTAGTTATTTGTTGCGTTTACAAAAAATAAGCAAAAAAGACAGAGCAGCAGGCAGTGCAAACCCACAACCTTCTAGTGAATATTTTAGTGTTCGATTGCGAATCATACTTATTTTATGGTTCGTGTATATGTTGAGTTAAGAAGAGTCGAAATCAACAACATCATACGTGTTCTTAAGTATGAATATGATGAGTACTTCGAACTTTGAATATGAGTAGAGAGTTTCCTTGATATAAAAATAAGTATGAAGGCGTATAAGTATCAGAAATTATGAATATGATGAGATTCTACTCATATTTTTGAATATTTATTGCTGATCTCAGATCGCAACAAAGTTTTTCACCTGTCGCCGTAATTGTTGCCCACTGTAAGAGACATTTTCTAATTGTTGAATATGCTTCTCGAAAATTTGGCAATCACCTTATGCTGGTAATTTTTCCATTTTTTTTTGTTGTGTTAGACAAATACGTCACATCAAACATACCACAACATTACCTTTGAGTTCAGCAATTGCTTAGAATTCTTAGTATCCGTTTCGTATATCCTACTCTTATTGTCTTTGACCCGTCTATACTTATTACATACTTAGTCTACCGTAAACACAAGAGACAATAAAGTAAATAAAGCTCTTTAACATATTCTTAACCACATATGAGCGATTATTCCTGTTGTTTATCCCTTGTTTTTGCTTTTGTTTCATCCTGTAAATTTCTTTGACAGAGAAGAAACCGAAGAGAAAAAGGAGCAACAAGAAAGATTATATTGTAATCATGATATATTTTTTCTTTTAAACAACAGCGTATAATGGTTTAAAGAGACGTTCTTTTTTCACTTTCCTTCTTAACTTGGTTTTTTGCTTATTTCGCTGCTGGTTTCTTTGCTGAACGATTTCCTTGCAAGAAATCCGTTAGAAAATTCCGGCTTAAATTTCTTTTAAATGTTGCAGACAACTAAGAAAGGACAGAACTTTATGAAAATTGTATCTGCACTAATTTTTCTTGCTTACCCTAGACGGAGTCACTAAAGCGATGTAAGAGATAAACTTATTAAAAAAGACAAATCAAGACGACTCTGGGGCACACTAGAAAAGCAAAAGAAATTTCAAATTTAAGGAATATTTGGAGAATTGAATGAAAATTCTTCCAGCAGATCGATACGTTGATACCTCTCCTTAATGGACCAAGTGCCTACAACTGCGTGATTCTGTAGCAATAGATTCTGATTTCTTTATAATTCCTTAAGGCAGTATACACTGTTTAATGGCATAGCTTTGGTTGAGATTTCTAAAAATATTTTCGAGAGAATGAAGTTGGCAGCGCCATTTCCATCAGAATGAATTTAAAACTAATATTTCATATTACAGCCTGACAGCCTGATGACACACCCGAATTTTACCAACCAGAGACCAGCAATGAATCGTTTTTTGGCTACTCATAAGCACTCATGAAATTTTGAATATAAGCGAGTCAATAATATTGAAATTTAACTATGTACTCTGATTCATTCATACTCACTACAACGTTGATTTATAAGTACAAGTTGCAATGAGTATGCGCACAACGTTGACATCATTCGAAATATGTTTGATTCATAAGCCTACTCATTAAAGATTCATAACTTTAGAAAAATACTCATAGTACTTATAAATGATTCGAGTGACTCGTATCATTCATAAAAATTGACAGTCTTAGCTGATGTTGCATTTACAAAAAAAGAAGAAAGAAAACTGACTCATAAGCAAAAAAGACAGAACAGCAAACAGTGCAAACACACAAGCCTTCTAGTGAGTATTTTAGTGTTCGTATGCGATTCATACTTATTTTGCGGTTCGTGTATATGTTGAGTTATGGAGAGTCAAAATCAACAACATCATCATCATCAGCATATGAAGATGAGAAGTTCCATGATATTAACACATTGACTGTCGAGACAGTTTTCAGAAAACTGGCCACGCAAGCCAACATTGACTTTTTTTTCTTTTCCCAGAAGCCATTTATCGATACTAGCACTGATATATCGGGTCCGCCATCTAACGTTTTTTTTGTCAACTAGTGCTTATTTCGTGAATGGTGACACTTAGCTTATGTCTGATTTGACAGATAATTAGTTTTGTCCTTCCGCTGAACGAATATGGACCATCCAATGCGTTTTCGCTTCGCTAAGTGGGCCTGCAATCGACTTACAGAAGATGCCGATTTTGGCAAAAAAAATCATCTTTTCAGATGAAGCTCATTTTGATCTTGGCGGATATGTAAACAAGCAAAATTGTCGCATTTGGGGCACAGAAAACCCGCACGCATACATTGAAAAGCCGACGCACCCAAAACGAGTCACTGTTTGGTGGGGATTTCGGTACAGAGGCATGATTGGGCCATTTTTCTTCGAAAATGAGCAAAGAGTGGCCATTACAGTCAATGGCGATCGTTATCGGGCCATGATGAACGAATTTTTGTTCACAAAAATTGAAGAGGAGGATATTGGCAGCATTTGGTTTCAAAAGGACGGCGCTACGTGCCACACAGCCGAAGCTACACTCGATGTTTTGCGCCCTGCTTTTGAAGATCGCATTATCAGCTGCAGAGCTGATGTCGTTTGGCCACGTCGGAGCTGCGATTTGACACCGTTGGACTATTATTTGTGGGGTACCGTCAAAGATAAGTGTGTGAAGCCATTGGTGAAATACAGCTGCACACAATCGCTAAAGTGCTTAAAAATTGGACCGATCGTGTCATTTGAATGAAATTATTTTCCATTATTAACCGGAAAGATTGTACTTTCAAATAAAAAAAGAAATTTGAGAAAATATTCAGTAGTTTTATTTTTAAAGCATTTCAAAAAAAAAAAGTTATTTGGCGGACCCTTTAATACGATTTTATTCGAAGCTATACAAAAATGGCAGGTTTAGTGAGTACGAGATAACTCGTAGTTGGCTCGCTGGAAGGGATATATATATCAGAAATTATGAGTATGATTCAGTTCTACTCATCTTTTTGAATACTCATTGCTGATCTCTGTAGGTATCAACTGTAGGGCACTGTACAAAAATCCAATCTAAACCGATAAGATTTGTATACAACAATGGCGTACATTGTAGTTGGCTTATGGCTTATCCTTATAGTTTATTTGTCAGTAAAAATAAAACGAATTATAAACGTTTTTGTTCGTTTAATTTCTTTTTTCCTTCTTTCCCGTTTTTTTTTCGAATCCTTTACTTGAGTTTACAAAGTAAAGGAAAATAAAATTTCTGTACAAAAAATGATTTCGTTTTTTCGTTTTCGCAAAAGGAAAGCAAAAGACTAAACGAGTGAACATTGCATATGGTTTTCTTAATACCTCCTCCAAAAAAAGGAAAAGAAAATAGAAACAAGAAAATAAAACCAAAGGATTAGGCGCTGACATTGTTAAAGTGGTTTTGCAATGAAACAAAAACCATGGAGTTTATTTTTAAAGTTTTTCCTTAAAGGGGTTTTTTTCGGGCAGTTAAAGAGAGGAGAGAAAAAATAAAATTCAAGTTAAGTTTCCGGCAAAAAAAAAACGACAAATTTATGACAGATTTTAAACGATTTTAATTTTTTTTTTAAATTAAATATGAATGAATATGAAGAGAAAAAGAAATTCTTTATCAATCACATCGAATTGCATGATGTACTACTCGCTCTTACTCTTTATTTGGTAAGAAATTGTTTGCAGATTAAATTCCAGACATTCTAGACCAGAAAGAGTATGTATTTTGGCCACCTTGATTATAAAGGGTCCGCCAAATAACTTTTTTTTTTTGAAAATGCTTTAAGAAAAAAACTACTGAATATTTTCTCAAATTTCTTTTTTTATTTGAAAGTACAATCCTTCCGGTTAATAATGGAAAATAATTTCATTCAAATTGCTGCCTCGGCTGGCCATGCAGTAGCCTACACGATCGGTCCAACTTTTAAGCACATTATCGATTTTGTGCAGCTATATTTCACCAATGGCTTCACGAATATTGTCCTTTAAAGCGTCAATTGTCTCTGGCTTGTCGGCGTAACACTTATCTTTGACGACACCCCTCAAATAATAGTTCAACGGTGTCAAATCGCAGCTCCGAGGTGGCCAAACGACATCAGCTCTCCGGCTGATAATGCAATCTTCAAAAACATGGCGCAAACCATCGAAGGTAGCTTCGGCTGCGTGGCATGTGGCGCCGTCCTGTTGAAACCAAATGTTGCCAATATCCTCCTCTTCAATTTTTGTGAACAAAAATTCGTTCAACATGGCCCGATAACGATCGCTTTTGACTGTAACGGCCACTCCTTGCTCATTTCCGAAGAAAAATGGCCCAATTATGCCTCTGGACCAAAATCCGCAGCAAACAGTGACTCGTTTTGGGTACGTCGCCTTTTCAATGTATGCTTGCGGGTTTTCTGTGCCCCAAATGCGACAATTTTGCTTATTTACATACCCGCCAAGATCAAAATGAGCTTCATCTGAAAAGATGATTTTTTTGCCAAATTCGGCATCTTCTGGTGTAGGCTACTGCATGGCCAGCCGAGGCAGCCATTTGAATGAAATTATTTTCCATTATTAACCGGAAGGATTGTACTTTCAAATAAAAAAAGAAATTTGAAAAAATATTCAGTGGTTTTTTTTAAAGCATTTTCAAAAAAAAGTTATTTGGCGGACCCTTTACGTGGTAATAAAGGGATACTTGCGGATTGACTTGCATTTAATTTTGGGGGCAAGGGAGTATGTACATACATATGTGTGTTTGACCAGCATGAACCAGCAGCTGGTCAAGTGTCTGTTTAATTTCAAACAAAAAAAAACCAAAGAGATGAGAAGGAAGAACTCACTTGAATACAAACAATGTAACAGATTAATACATGAAATATTACAATGAAAATTCCACCACCACCACCAGCACTGAAACCCAACGAAAAACAAAAAATATTTAAAAAAAATCAACTCCATGTCCTGTGTCCAGTAGAAGCAGGCAGAGTCAGTGATGCAAATCATAACACATTTGCCTCAAATATACTGGCCCCATGCGGAATAACGTAAAAAAAAGCAGCAGCAAGCATACATATGTGCAGCATTAAAGTTGGCAAAAGGATTCCTTTTATGCTGGGGCATAATACAAATTCTCTCTCTCTTCAACGCAAATAATACAGTCAGCCATACATTATGGCTGATGAGTATGACTATGACATGAAATGTTTGAATTCATATTTTTCGTTATGTTGTTGGTAAAACTTGTATATGAGGACTATTTGTTGTCGTTGTTGCCTGATAAAAATAATAATAAAAATTGCTTTTTGTCTGGTATTCATCATCATAGTGGAAAAAAAATGGTTCATTGTCATGTGGTCGGTTGGTTTTATCTTCAACGAAATAAATACTTTCGCAACTGAAAATAAAATTGGCGAAAAACATATTTTCATGCATAAAAAGTGAAGTCTAATGCCAACTGTTTTGGCTTGTATTTCATTTTCTTTTTCTCTCGTTTTATTTCATAGAATTTTTTCACATGTTTTTTCTTTATTTCATATCATTTCATTTATTTTTATGTTTGCACTTGAAAACTGCAATATTTGTAATGTTACAATGGCAAATTCCCTTTCCATCTTCCAAGGAAAATAAATACTCGTTTATTTATGAGCAAGAATAAAATCCTCCATGATACATACATACATACATGCATGCATACATATATATCATCATCAATATCGATAATAAAATAATAAATAAATTTTATAATATATCGTGTATTAAAAATAAAAAATTAATTGCAAATATTTGTCAAATAAATAAATTAAAATAAATTCAATCATTCGCTCATACTTCCTACTACATGAGTCCACAAAGAGAAACAAAAGATTTTATCTTTAAGGGGAAACACATACGTAGAACGGATAGCCAGTAAATTAATGAAATTAAACTGTTAACGCTTTTTACAAATAAATTAACAAATTGAACTGCCACAGCAGCACAGTACCATTTTCGATTTATATTTGTTTTGATATTTTCAATCCAAGGATATTTATTTACGGAGACGAAAAAAGTCGTCAATCTTTTAAGTACAATTGAAAACCAATGAGATTTTTTAAAATTTTGTGGAATGTCTGTTGTACTCTTTACTACTCTTTATCCGCAGTTTTAAATATACTCGCAAATTAATTTACATACATACATACTATTACGCAAATCGAAACGACTTAATATCGTTTAACAACAAAAACGATAAACAAAAGCCACACGATACAAATACACACTAACACAAGGAATACAATGAACGTGTTTATTATCTAAAGCTACACATACACATGTGTATGACGAACCTGGTTGCGCCTGGTACCAACAACAACATAAAATGAAGTAAACCAGCTACGACAAATATGTGATAGACAACATAAGCAAAGTACACAAGCAATAATGTACTAACAACAGAACTCTCGAGAAGGCGAGAACACGAACCTTCCACTTTAAGAATGTTAGTTAGACTGGTTGTGTCGGACTATAAAAGGGCTGGACAAAGCAAGCAGCAGTCAGTGTTAATTCAGTCAGCCTTGTGTGAAGTTGCGTGTGAACAAAATAAGTCGTGGTTGTAAAGATCCAGTGAATACTTGTGTGAACTAGTAAGATGAATAAACAGATTATTATTGTTGTATCGTTAAGTTGTATACGGTGGCACACAAAAGTAGTGTAAAGAATAAAGAGAGTTTAACTGAAATTAAACACATTTGGTTTTACTTTGTTTGCAATTAACGAACTCATATTTAAACGTTTTTAAAAAGGTAAAAACGTAACAATACATAATTGGTCATTACAAACAACCCTTCAGTCAGGATTACGACCTAGCTTCTCACACCACTTAGATTGTGTGTGTTAATTTTATACATGAGTGGCGTGATCTACAGTTTAAAGCCAAAGTTTTTGTTAGAAATCTGCTGAGAGGAAGTCGCCGAAGAAATATTTTTTGTATTCTGTTTTAATATCTGACCTTGGGTTTGAACCATGGCTTTACGTCTAATAAGCCAAGACACTACCTGCTTGACTACGGCGACTTCGAATACCCTCTTCAGATAATTGCGAATAGATTTCGAAGCATGTTAGCATGTAGTAATCCAAAGCATAATGAGATGAGATCAATTGGCGTATTTCTTAGGAATGTTTTCTTCGACTCTTGTAATGTATGCTGCTTACAGTGAAAATTTCACAGGACTTTAAGCGCAAACTAATTTGTTCTTACGAAATAAAGCAATCAATATGACGAATAATTGGTGCACAGCTGAGGTCAGCAATGAGTATTCAAAAATATGAGTAGAATCGAATCATATTCATAATTTCTGATACATAGACGCATTCATACTTATTTTAATAACATGGAACCACTACTCATATTCAAAGTTTGAAGTTGTCATCATATTCATACTTAACAACATGTATGATGTTGTTAATTTCGACTCTTCTTAACTCAACATATACACGAAGCACAAAATAAGTGTGATTCGTGTTCGAACACTAAAATACTCACTAGAAGGTTGTGCGCTTGCACTGCTTGCTTCTTTGCTCATATTCAAAGTTCGAAGTACTCATCATATTCATACTTAACAGCATGTATGATGTTGTTGGCTTCGGCTCTCCTTAACTCAACATTTACAAGAATCACAAAATAAGTATGATTCGCATACGAACACATACTTACTAGAAGGTTGTGTGTTTGCTCTTCTTAGTGCTCTCTCCTTTTTTGCTTATGTGTCTTTTTTCTTTTTTTGTAAATGCAACAGCAACTAAGACTATAAATTTTGATGAATGATTCAAGTCACTCGAATCATTTATAAGTATTATAAGTATTTTTCTTAAGTTATGAATCTAAATGAGTAGGCTTATGAATCAAACATATTACGAATAGTATGAGTTTGATGTCAAGGTTGTATGCATATTCATTGCAACCTGTACTTATAAATCAACATTGTAGTGAGTACGAATGAATCAGGGTACATAATTCAATTTCAATATTGTTGACTCACTTATATTCAAAATTTCATGAGTGCTTATGAGTAGCGAAAAAACGAGTCATTGCTGATCTCTGGTCCACATTACACAATATGAGAAGAGTTCTGACAAACCTTTAGTTCTAGAGGCCAAAGCATCTTACCAGCTGTATTGAAAAATTTAATTTGGGAAGCGTTATGAAGTCGCCGTGGTCTAGTAGGTAGTGTGTTGGCTTATTAAACCGAAAGGCCAGGGTTCAAAACCAAGGTCAGACATCAAAAACGAAAATTTAAAAAATATTACTGCGACGACTTCCTCTCAGCAGGTTTCTGGCAAAGACTCTGAGAGTAAATAAAATTACCATGAAGAGTTTCTTAAAAATCTGTCTGTCGGAGTAAACTGTAGGTCCCACCACTCATGTAGAACAATTATCGCACACAACATAGGTTGTGTGAGAAACTAGGTTCATAATCCTGACTGAAGGGTTGTAATGGCCAATTATGTATGTATGTATGTATGTGTGTATTTCTTGGGCGACTTCCTCTCAGCAGATTTCTGGCAAAAACCCTGAGAATGAAATAAAAATTGCCATGAAAAGTTTCTCAAAAATCTGTCGTCCGGAGTCGACTTTAAACTGTAGGTCCCACCACTCATGTAGAAAATTAACACACAAAACATAAGTTGTGTGAGAAACTAGGTCTATAATCCTGACTGAAGGGTTGTAATGACCAATTATGTATGTGTATGTGATGGAATCAAATTCCTGGCCTAATGTGGTGAATAATTTATTTTCAGTGCTGTGAACGAAAAATAAATTTCGTATGCTGTAAAGTATAGAGTGTTGTCCAATGTAACTTCAACGAGTGTAACTCCAATTAAGATATTTTGCTGTAACAATGAGTAATCAACGTAAATAAGTTGATACCACAACTAGACTGCTTATAAAGCCAGTATGCTAGCCATTGCTTGCTCGACATAGTTTCATAAATATTTTTGTTTTAAAATTTTATTTGTTTGTGTTTTTTTTTATTAAAATTACCTGACCACCGCTAATAAAATCCAGACTGAATTTATTTAATTTTTTCTTTGCCACCATATTTTCAAACACATATTTTTTTCACGATTTGTTTTCTTGCATTCTATTCTATTCAACAGCTGTATGGTTTTCCATGTGGTTAAAACGTATATTTTTTTGTAATGTTTTTCTGTTTGGTTTTTCTAATAATTTTTGATAAACAGAAATAGAGAAACCACATATGAAAATCATGCAACATGCCATTGTGGTAAATTTAAGTAATACATACATACATACATACGCTATGGTGATGGTGTTAGTGTTCAAATTGTAAGTGCATAAATGTGCAACACTCAAGTGGTCAAATGAGTTTGAGCTTGAGTGAGTGAGAATGTGGCACACAATGTAACATCCAAATTGCAATTAGAAATGTTTTACTTCCGTTAGATGTTAAACCAGATGGCGTTGCAAAAACATTAAGTTTTACGATAATTACACATCCACCACATGGATACCGTATGTATGGTACATACATATGTACACAGTAAATATTTTGCCAACTAAAAAGGTATTAAAACAAGTTAATGTAATTAAAAGAAGGAAAGAAAAAAGAAAGAAATCAAGATGGAGCAACAAAAACTAACATATCCTTCATGCTTATCCTTAAAGGTACATACATTCTACATATTTCTGTGTGTTGCGTTCATTAATATTAAATTATTAACGTTGTTACGTTATGTTACGTTGGCTGGTTGTTGCCAGACGTTAGTCAAATGAAATATTTATAAGAAATCCTTCACCTCTTTGCTAAGCTATGAAATACTTGAAAATGCTTTTTGGTTTGCATTACAAATTTAAACAATTTTCCAATCTTTTATTACTTTTTCCATCCCACACCCTAGCCCTATTTCTCTTGTTTCAACGCATCTAAAATAATAAAAAAAATTTTTTTTTCGTATTGCTGCGTTTTGTTTTGTTTTACAGCAAAAGAAAAGAAAATTATTCGCATAAATATCGCTGCAAGGCAATGTGAGTGATGTTTCTTGTTTAATTTTTTATTTTTTTTTTTATTTTTTTTACTCCACTTTATTTTATTTCATTTCGATACACAGTTTCCCCATTTCATGCATTTTCTTTTGCTGAATATTTTATTTGATGTTGAATTGTGAATTTTTGTAAGATTTTACAAGCAAGAGTAAGTGGAATAGTTGTTACTCCTGGTAAACTGCTTGAGAGCAAAATGAAAACCTAATAAAAGCCATCTAAAAAACTATATTCAATCGTAAACTCGAGTTTTATAGGTCAGAATAACATAAGAAAGGCATCACTGACTGCATATAAATTACGTTAAAGCACCAACAACAACAACGACAACGACTACATTAGCATCAATTGCACGTTGCATCGACATCATCTTCAGTTCCGTTTTAACAAAACCTCTCCTACAAATGAAGTCTCCCTGTAACGATGCAAACTAAACGACACAAAGAAACATTGTAAGAGTGGCAGTAGTTGAGTTAAAATTTTGAATTTGAATCATAAATTTAAATCTCTTGTTTGAAGTTGTTGTTGTCGTTGTTACTCGCTAAACTAGTAGAGCGTATAGAGATGATAATTGAATTGCGATTAGAAAAAATCCTTGAATAACAACAATCTGCAAAAGTAACAATAAAAAGTATATGGGGAATGAATATCGTAAAGATTACAGGCAAGTTTGTTACAGTTCTACTCATAAAGATAGGACTCCCTCATAATGTTAATAGGGGTATTCATAAAAGTATCATACATTCATACAATATTTGTATGTGTAAGCAAAAAAAGAAAAAAAAATTAGAAAACTTCATTATACGATGGCTGCCTTCCAAAATCTTAGTTGCTTTGTGTTTGAACAAAGTATTGCGTTTCATAATGCCGCCGTACAAAATATATACAATGTATTCCAGTTCAAAACGTCGTCAATGTGTATTTTTAACGCAGTCAAAAAGCAATCAGGCATCGTGTTTATAGTTGATGCATTGTTTGATTACTTTGCATATCTACATAGTTTATATACCGTAGTAGAACTGCATACAAACTTTGTATTGATACATTTTGGAAGGCAGCCGATATGTTTGTGAATCACAAGAATGCTTAATTTTCGATTCAATTTTGAAGAATTAATGCCAATTTTTAGAAAAAAGTTAAAAATTTGCCAAAGTAAACGCACACCGTTCATCCAAATGATTTTAACGTTAGTCTGTGCGGCGTATTGGATCTCAGATTATGGCCAATAACTATGCTTTCGATATAGTCAAAGAATTTATTTACCTTGGCTCCGGCGTTACTACCAAAAATGTACGTAAGATCTTCGGCCCATTGAGAGTTGGCGATGATTTCCTAATCCGATCCAACAGTGAGCTGTATGAGTTCCTCAACGACGTAGACGTTGTTCAGTGTATTAACATCCAGCGGCTGCGATGTCGTTCGAATGGAGGGCGATGCTCCGGCGAGACGGGTATTTGATGCGAGTATCTGCAGAAGTCGGTGAAGAGGACTACCTTCTTTGCATTGGAAGAACCAAATCGAGGAAGCTCTGTCATAGATTGGGGTGACCAACTGGCGTAGAAATCGCCGTAGTCTATTAGGTATTGTGTTGGCTTATTAGACGTAAAGCCAGGGTTCGAGCCCCAGGCCAGACATCAAAACAAAATACAAAAAAGTATTTCTTCGGCGACTTTCTCTCAGCAGATTTCTGGCAAAATCTCTGAGAGTGAATAAAATTGCCATGAAAAAGTTTCTCAAAAATCTGTCGTTCGGAGTCGACTTTAAACTGTAGGTCCCACCACTCATGTATAAAATTAACTCACACAACATAAGTGGTGTGAGAAACTAGGTCGTAATCCTGACAGAAGGATTATGTATGCATATATCTGTGGAAGTCGGTGAAGAGGACGACCTTGCTTGCGTTGGAAGGACCCTGTCATTGATTGGCCAACTGGCGTAGGCGCGCAAGAAGCAGACCGAAATCCGTTAATCGGGTTGTTAATGGCCAATTAAGTAAGAAAACTGTTTCTCCCTCCTTGTTTCTCCTCTTTTTATTTCTGTTTTTCTAATTTTTGCATTGAACTTTCTGGAGCGAAATCCAATTTGCAATTATTCAATGAACAAAGGTGACAAAATTGAATCATCGGCATATTGTCGTAAAGAGGGGACTATATCTTGACACCTTAATTAGATGTTTAAAGATTAAATGATCCGATTACCATCTTTTGTATCTCTTCTGCCTCGATTGAATATTAAAGTCGTTGAAGTTGTTAAACTTTTGAAATTATTTATAAATCTTGTGAAATCAATTCTACTCGCAACTAAATTGCCTCAAAGAAATGAAACTTAACCTCAAGCCCTGTTCAAAAAGTAGAAAAGAAAACGAATATCAAATGTAGTAACACCAATTGCTTATAAATAATTATTGTTTGTATTTCTATAAAACAGTGGAATCTTGCTGCGATGGTCACCGACCAGTGGATATTGAAACTGTCTATTCCGTCTAGTTACCACTCTCTCTGATCAAATTTATCTTTTGCCATCAACTGCTTTGGTTTCGACCATAAAAAATAATGTAAAACAGCTTTATTCAATAAATATTTACTAAAACACGTTTATTTATTTAAACAAAAAGTAGAAGAAGAAAAAGAGGCGAAGAGTTTTTGTATGTTGTTGCCTAAAAAAGTGCATACAATGATTCGCCACTTCATAGAACTAAACATGTATACTCGTACATAGTTTGGAAACTCTTCTACACAAATTGTAGAACTTATTGTCAGCATAAATGCTTAAATTTTAATTTTTTTTATTTCTTTTATTGTAAAAAAATTTATTCTTTCTCTCTAACTGTCTGTCTGTCCATATGTTTATCTGTCCACAGTTCTGGTTTCTCTTAATACCACTGCTTTGTTTCCAGCACTGTACTACCCATTGGGTGGGAGGTGTGAATTTTATATTTTTATTGTATTCGTCCAACGTCTTACCAGCAGAGTTGGGAAATGTGTACATCAAGAGCGAGGATTTGCAGTTAAATTTACTTTTTGACAACATGTTTGCAATTCTGTCTTACCAGCAGAGTAGGGAAAAGCGTTTATCGCAAGCAAGGAATTGCAGTTAAATTTATTTCTTGACAACATGTTTGAAATTCTTTTTCGGAAAACTTAAAAATTTTCATAAAATTTTTATTTCAGACGGTAAATGACGGAAAGAGTTTTATTTCTCAAGACCTGGAAATGTGTTCAATAAGTCAGACTCAAGTTTAATTAAATCAATGATAAGAGTTAAAAAAACTCTAAGCTTTAATACGTTCATATTTTAAAATAATTCTTCCATAATAATCTTAAAAGAATATTTTCCATTTTTTTTAAATCGAGCGAGTATCAAATATAAGCAATTTTCCGTACCCTGACTTTATGCAGCATCTTTTGATCAAATTGTTTAGTTGTTTCTGTTTGTATTTTTATGCATGAATTGACTTGAAATGTCTGCCCAATTGCTGGACTCTTATTACCATCTGAGATGTTCTTCGGTTGTTGTTTTTATTTTTTTTAACAACCGCTCCATTCGAACAATATTTATTGCAGTTTGTAGTTCGGTACGGAGGGAGTTTTGTGCATCTTAAATAATGCTTAATTTATTTTTATTTGTTTTCAATAAAACGATTCATTTCAACTCTATTGATACCATGAAAATTAAGTTCAATTCTATTTCAAGAGACTCAGTCTCAGTCTCTCTCCTTCACAGCCACAATAATTTTAATCAGTTTCGTCTTCTGCTGGTGTAAACGAAAATCCGAAATGAATTAAATTGCCTCAAGTGTTGATTATTTGAACTTTTTCATCTTTGTATTCCTTTAGAGATTTATGCAGGTGATTTTTTATGTGTTTTTCTTTTAAGTTTTTGTTTATTTTAACTGAAGAAAAACCAGAAAGAAAAAAACAAAACGAAACAGAAAAAACGAAATTCTGTTTAAATTTATGGAGTCACAAGTTACAAGTTACCGCCTGCCTGCCACCCCCCTTTTTAATTTTGAATTTGTTTTGAATAACTTAATTTATGCAGTTGTTTGTGGGTCAAACCTCTCAAATAATGATCATTTGAAGGTGTAGACACAAGCTGATTTCGATGTAAAATTATCTCATGAAGCATCAAATCGACGGGAGTGTAGTGAAGTGGAGAAATTAATATACGATAATTAAAATGTGTTTCTACTTTCAAGTGGACACCAATTCATTTGAATTGGTTTTGTTTGAAGACATAAAGGATGTAAATTTTAAATTTTAGAAAAAAGAGTTCTTTTGCTTATTATTCTATTCGGAATGATTTCTTATCCAAAAAACTATGTTTTATTTATAAAAAGGCCGGCTCTTCTAGAAAGTATTTAACTGCTGCTCATTTTAATTATTTTCATAAGCTAAGTCTGTAAACTGAAGAAACTTCTGCATCAGAAGTCATCCCATCTGTCTCTAACTACACATACATACATAATTGGACATTACAACCCTTCAGTCAGGATTAACGTCTAGCTTCTAAGGCGAATATTGGGATAGCGAATATTGGGGGCCCGCTACCGTCGAAACGGAGACTCCTGAAGGAGGTTGGAAACAGCATTATGCTCTATGGAAGCGAAATTTGGGCCGCAACGCTAGACGTTAAAAAGCGGGCAAACTCACTTGTATCGGTACAGAGAATGGCTGCATTGCGTTTCACGTCGGCATATCGTACAGTGTCCGCCCCTGCCGTAATTGTGATAGCAGGTATAATCCCTGTGGATCTGCTGGCGGCAGAGCGGATGAAGATTTATAGGCCGAAATCGGCTGGGAATCACATAACCGGTCACTACAGGGAAAACATCATTTCAAAGTGGCAACGACGATGGAACGATGAGGATAGAGGAAGATGGACAGCGAGACTTATTCCGGACATAAGGCTATGGATTGGTCGGAAATTTGGAGAGGTAAATTACTACGTCACGCAAATGCTATCGGGTCACGGATATTTTAGAAAATATCTGCACAGAATGGGCAAGACCGCCTCCGCTTACTGTCTTTACGAGGAAGGGGAGGTAATTGATGATGCAGAGCACACTGTTTTCGAATGTGCACGCTGGCAGAGCTATTGCTCTGCACTGACGTCGATAGTTGGGACGATCACGGCCGGTAACATTGTCGGGGTTATGATCGCGAGTAGAGAAAATTGGACCTCAGTGGCGAATTACGTGGAGAGCATTCTAAGACTGAAGAAGAGGGATCTTGAGACTGCGGAACATGTGGGCACGCCGGCATAAATGAAACTGGCACACGTGTCAAGCGAAATTCGAAACAGGGACCTGGACGAAAGGAATAGTGGAGACACTTAGATGTCGAACGAACGACAGATTTTTGAGAAATTTTTCATGGCAATTTTTATTTACTCTCAGAGTTTTTGCCAGAAATCTGCAGAGAGGAAGTCGCCGAAGAAATATTTTTTTTCATATTTTCGTTTTGTTGGAGATGTCCGACCTGGCGTTAGAATCGTGGCCTTACGTCTAATAAGCCAACACACTAACTACTAGACTACGGCGACTTCTCTAACTATACTACCTCTAATTTAATATTAAAACTCTAAAAGCAAACAATGGCTGCAAAGACCATTTTCTCTGCAGGAATAAATAAAAAGACCATCCCCCTATTCCAATGTCTAGGAGGTGTCAGCAACTACAAATGCAAACACACAATCATTATCACTTAAAATGTCATAAAAAATATAATTTACAAGCCTCTAATGACCAAAAATTTAACGAAATGATGGTCAATTATTATTACAAAATGTGAAAAATACAACCAAAGATATTTACAATGAATTTGTTAAAACGACTCTTTAAGCGCCTGAAACATGAACAATGAATGAATTTAACAAGTAATTAAGAGACGACATGCAATATTTTCATTTAAATGACAATTAAAACCCCTATATTTTCAATCGAATACAGACAAACACTTCAAAAGTAAAAACAATTACATACAACCGAATAACGAATACACAAAAATTTAAACATATGTTTTGGGGGAAAAAAAGCCACACAAAAACCAAATATGTACAACTAAAAATGAAAGTAATTAAGATGAAAATGTCTAAATGAGAGCCAAAAATGAAAACCAAAAATTGGAAAAAAAAATATTCAACTAACACAGCACGAGCTACACTCTGGTACTTTGCATGCAGGGTCTATAAAACCAACATAAACAATCGAAAAAAAGAGGGAAAAACTCCACTAAATTATTTCGAATGTTCTTTTTTTACGATCATATCTTCGAAACGCTTTAAATTTAAATTTTGTTTGCTTAGAAAACTTAAATAAAAGATTTCAAAAATTTAGAAATAAACAAAGAAATTTACGTTTTAATTTTGAATTCAGTTCGTTTGAAACATATGTTGTGTTAACAAAATAAAAAGAAAAACATTTAAACGGAAATGACAAAAAAGAATGTCAATGGTTTTATGGACAATCATCTGCTAATCAGCAGCAATTTGTTTATTTGAAATCATTTCAACGTATTTCTGCATGATTTATGCAACGACTTCATCACAAGTTTAACGAAACTTAACTTGTCAATAAACCGGAGGCAAATTAAACTTCCATACGCTGGAAAATCTCTTTTCCCTGCTTTATTTTCATATTTCGGATTAAGGTTTCACTGACAAACAAGCGTTTGTTTGAACTTCTATTTGCAGTAGCAGTGGCAAAAGGAAATGACAATTTCCTCAATTATAACAGACAGACATTATGTTTGTTATCCTGATACAGGCGCAAAAAAAAAACGCACGCCCACATGTTCTTACCGTAGCACAGATATCATTAAACCTTTAACACCCCTTCTATTACTACTAACTCGAACTCTCTTTTCACTCTCGAACTTCAAAAGATGGCAAATAAATAATCACATCCTAACAATGCCAATAATAGTAAAGAAACAAACCCTGCAACTTCCTTTAAAATGGAGAATCTCATTCATGTATCGATACAACTCATACTTGTTGCAACTCGTTGTAACTAATGGTTGCTTCATTATACATGTTGTACATGACAAAACAGCTGATTTTTGTTTATGTTTTTTGTATGAAAACAAAACGTATAGAAACCGGTTAATGGTTAAGTGAGAGATAGAGACTGAGTGAGTTGTGGAATACATGGATTTGTTTGATTGTCCATACCCACTGTTAGTTAGTTCTGTTGCTGTTTGTCTGCTCACGAATAACAGCAGGAGTTCATTTGCCTTTTTTCCCTTATTGTCCTCATGCCTCTTTACTCTCTCTCTCTCTCTCATTCTTCTTATTCTTATATATTTTTTTAAAATTATTTCGTACAATTTCCTTATCAGAAATATTTTCGCTTCGTTTCACTCTTTAAAGCAAACGTACCAATAGTTGTAGTTGCCATAAAACGGTTGAATTTTTTTCTTTTCTTTGGCTGTTCAAATGCATTCAGCCATTTATTCATCATTCCATTAGGATGCGGAGCATATTGCCATGGTAAATTTATGTCGTGTGTGATAGTGCCAGAAATTATGAGTAACAAATTTCGTTCAAAAGGCTTTAAAGGACTGATAATATAACGAAATGGAATTAGTATAGTTTTGCTAGACGTTTCCTAAGTGGAAGCTCCAAAATCTATGATGATGTATTAGTCTTCCTATCCTGTGCTGTCTTGTTAAAATTAAATATTCGTATTCAATGTTGAGCACTTTTATAAGAAATGCGCTTAACCTGTGCTTAAAGTGTGTTAAGACTTCCAGAGTGCAACGAAAAAAATGAGAAATATGATCTGGAAACTTGTAAATTTTGGACTTGTTTCAGGTGCTGACCAGAGATCAGCAATGAGTATTTAAAAAGATGAGTGGAATCGAATCATACTCATAATTTCTGATACTTATACTCATTAATACCTATTTTAATATCATGGAACCTCTATTCATGTTCAAAGTTTGAAGTTGTCATCATATTCATACTTAACAACACGTATGACTTTGTTGATTTCGACTCTCCATAACTCAGCATCTATACGAAGCACAAAATAAGTATGATTCCCTTACGAACACTAGAATACTCACTAGAAGGTTGGGTGTTTGCTCTGCTGTCTCTGTCTCTTTTCTGCTTATGTGTCTTTTTTCTTTTATTGTAAATGCAACAACTAAGACTGTAAATTTTGTTGAATGATTCGAGTCATTCGAATCATTTATAAATATTATGAGTATTTTTCTAAAGTTATGAATCTAAATGAATAGGCTTATGAATCAGTAGGAATGAGTAGGAATGAATCAGAGTACACAGTTAAATTTCAAAATTGTTGACTCACTTATATTAAAAATTTCATGAATTGCTGATCTCTGGTGCTGACTGGCTACATACATAAATTGTTCTTCGTAAAACCGCGATGGATAGCAACTTTAAACAACATTGTTTCCATCTGTTGACTATAAGCGAGTCTATAGTGAGCACGCCCAAATATGAGGCCTCTATACTTCTCGCCACCGATTTAGTTAATAATTGTGAATTAAGAACGTAAAGAAACATACATAATTGGTCATTACAATCCTTCAGTAAGGATTACGAGCTAGTTTCTCACACCACTTATGTTGTGTGTGTTAATTTTATACATGAGTGGCGGGACCAACAGATTTTATGAGAAACTCTTCACATTATCCTCAGACTTTTTGCCAGAAATCTGCTGAGAGGAAGTCGCTGAAGAAATATTTTAGGTATTTTGTTGTGACGTCTGGCCTGGGGTTTGAACCCTGGCTTTACATGTAATAAGCCAACACACTACCTACTAGACCACGGCGACCACAACGTAAAGAAAACTCTTATGTAAACTTTCCCTGAAATCGTCAAGGAAAAATAATCTGAGATTTGAAAATTGAAATGTAGTTTCCTGATTTAGAGGAAGTAACAAGAATCTGAGGGGATACTTCCAATACGGCGTAGGTTCGATAATCAAACTAATATTTTTAACTATAATAGCACATGATAAATTCATTTTAAAAATAATTTGTAATTAAGAAAGCATACTTTGCAGTTACTGCCGTAGACTCTACCACACACACACACACTTAAAAGGTGTTTTTGTTTAGCAAATTCCCCTCTTCTAAAAGCCATAAATTCTAAATGAATTGGAAGTTGGGTTCTCGCGGCTTCATACCTCCTCCGCCTACCAAAAATGTCACTCTCAAATCTAGTGTGGTTTTCCGTGCCAGAAAATCTTTTTGGGGGACGAATTGGCAGCGTTCAGATTTAATTTTTATTGTGGAAAAAAATGCATCAAGTGCATTGCAATGTTGCATTGCAACACAAAACTGTTTAAAATTCTATGCCGAAAATACAAGGAAAGAGAGAATGAATGAATGAAAGAAATGCAAAAAAAATATTTTGTTTCTTGTGATTTTCTAGAGCAGAATGCAGAATTGATTGCACACACACACCACAGTACGTAGTACGTACGGTGTGTTTAAATGTTATTGCAACACATGCAACAAATAAGACATAATGTGTCCTAAATTTTAATGAGGGTCAGGTGTAGAGTGGTTAAAAGCTTTTAATGACGTACATACGTATATAAAGTGGACTAGAAAATGCAATGCAACCATTATTGGCAGCCAAGAAGAAGTCTGTGAAACTTTTTATGGTATGTGTGGCATGCTGCAACTGAAGTGCATTTAAGTTGCTTCAAATTGTTTGCGGTTATGGAATTTTTAAAATGCTTGCAACTATTTAAGTTGGTCGTTAAATTAACTGGCATTTTAGTTGAAGTTTAGTAAAGGAATTTCCATTGATATTCGAATTGTTTTGTTTTCTTTTTTCTTTTGTAATAAAAATTTATTACTTTATTACATCGTAATGATGGCGTTTAATTTATTAAAACTTTATTTATTTTATTTTTGTTTAGTTTGTTTGCATTAAAATTAAATTCTTGTTTATTTGTTTTCTATTCTTACCCATGTATTAAAGGGTCTGCCAAATAACTTTTTTTTTGAAATTGCTTTAAAAAAAACTACAGAATATTTTCCCAAATTTCTTTTTTTTATTTGAAAGTACAATCCTTCCGGTTAACAATGGAAAATAATTTCATTCAAATGGCTGCCTCGGCTGGCCATTCAGTAGCCTATACGATCGGTCCAATTTTTAAGCACATTATCGATTGTGTGCAGCTGTATTTCACCAATGGCTTCACGAATATTGTCCTTTAAAGCGTCAATTGTCTCTGGCTTGTCGGCGTAACACTTATCTTTGACGGCACCCCACAAATAATAGTCCAACGGTGTCAAATCGTAGCTCCGCGGTGGCCAAACGACATCAGCTCTGCGGCTGATAATGCGATCTTCAAAAACAGGGCGCAAAACATCGAGTGTAGCTTCGGCTGTGTGGCACGTAGCGCCGTCCTGTTGAAACCAAATGTTGCCAATATCCTCCTCTTCAATTTTTGTGAACAAAAATTCGTTCAACATGGCCCGATAACGATCGCCACTCCTTGCTCATTTTCGAAGAAAAATGCACCAAAATCCGCACCAAACAGTGACTCGTTTTGGGTGCGTCGGTTTTTCAATGTATGCGTGCGTGTTTTCTGTGCCCCAAATGTTACAATTTTGCTTGTTTACATACCCGCCAAGATCAAAATGAGCTTCACCTGAAAAGATGATTTTTTTTTGCCAAAATCGGCATCTCCTGGTGTAGGTACTGCATGGCCAGCCGAGGCAGCCATTTGAATGAAATTATTTTCCATTATTAAAAAAGAAGTTTGAGAAAATATTCAGCAGTTTTTTTTTAAAACATTTTCCAAAAAAAAAGTTATTTGGCGGACCCTTTATAATGAGCCACTAAATATAATTTCATTGATGGGTCGCCTTAATCCACTCAACATGGCAACATAATGATTGGTTGTCTCCATCACAGCTACTTGAAAACTTAACAACTCGCTTAACTTAATGCCTTCGAATGTTTTCTGAAAATTAACGCTTTCCTTCAAATTAAACTCGGCTTGACAATTGCCAGTTGATTAAATGAAGGGATGGCTGGATGATCGATTACATGGTGGTGTTGTTGTTGTTATTTTATATTCAAAATTTTTTTAAAGCTTTTAAATTACCATAACCATGTAAATATGTAAACAATTTGACAAAAAAAAAAAAAAAACGAAAACTATGCAACAACTACCAAACATTACTAATCTGTAATGCAAATAGAAACGTTAATGCCTACAAACAGGGTTTGGAATTGGTTTGGAATTTAATGAATATTAAAACCAAACATTTCAATTTCATTTCAACTGCACAAAACTCTTTCAATGGAGCATAGTTTTTAATTTGAATACAAATAATGTCCGCCTGTGTGTCCATTTATTTTTATTCTGTCAATACTATTGTGTTCATCGTTTCTTAATAATTTTAATTAATTTGTTTTACGTTTTCAATTCTCTTTATCTGCTGGTCTGTCTGCCTACTTGACGCACTCTAAGCTTTTAAGTCTTGTTTGGTATTTCATACAAATTCTATGGGTATTTCACTTTGTTTTGTTTTTTCTTTTCTTCCTAATTTCTCCGTTGTTGTTGTTATTATTATTATTTAAATAAATAATTGTTTTCAATCGTATGCAAGTCTTTTATTAGGTCTGTCCATCTGTTTCTGAGTGGATTTTATTTATTTACGAGTATTTTGTCATCCACCATTGCAAAATATTTATTTAAACAATTATTTTCAAGGCTTTTCTCATGAAGAGAAGATCTGCATAACTATCCGTCTTCAAATGCTTTTAAACATTTATTAGTTTGCCATATACAGTGGTGGCCTTATAATTAGAAACGGTGTTTCTGGAGCAGAGTTCTCTGGAGTGACGAATCTAAGTTTAATTTGTCTCAATCTGATGGAAAAACGTATGTAAGACGTCCTCCAAATAAAGCCTTTTAATCCCAGGTATACAGTGAAAACTGTAAAACAAATTAACTGACATACATGTTGCTAAATCGCTTCTAATTATAAGGCCACCACTGTATGTATGTATGTATGTATGTACATATGCGTGTTTGTTATTTGAATATTAAAGAATACGAAATTCTTCTTCAATTCTTTGAATATTAAAAGCCTCAAAGCATTCTGCCTTAGTAGATTTTATTTTTCTTTTAAATGATTGCCTTCTAATAAAAATATTGAAAAGAATTCATTTATAAATTTATAAAATTGTTTATTTTCCTTTTTAAATGTTATGACAATCTTTGTTGTAGCTTATCGGAAGTTCTTAATTGTTTTTCTTTAATAACTCTTTATTTCAAGAGTACAGTTCCTTTAGGAAGCAGTAAAGGAAAGAATTAAAAAAAATTAGAATGATAGCATTCAGATGAAATATGGAACGTGTTGTAATCGATACTTTGATCCCGTTATAAGCATCATGCTAATCTCCAAAGACTATGATGTGAAATTATTACCAACAAAATTATCTGGCATCACAGCAACAAATGGCTACCATTTGGGATCAAATATTGTATCAGAACACCTCCCTAAGCTAAGAATATTCGGGCGAGTCGTATTTGGCTTAGCGTATTAATGGTTCATTAATAATAACTTAAGTAGCAGAGACCTCTCTCGTACTACAAAACTAACACTCTACAAGACACTCATCCTACCCGTGCTTCTTTATGGCGCAGAGGCATGGACCCTATTAAGCATTGATGCAGCAGCCTTGAGAGTGTTCGAGAGAAAAGTCCTACATAAGATCTTCGGTCCAGTGCGAGTTGGCGATGATTTCCGTATCCAATTCAACAGTGAGCTGTATGAGCTCCTCAACGACATTGACGTTGTACAGCGTATTAATATCCAGCGGCTGCGCTGGCTCGGCCATGTCGTTCGAATGGAGGAGGATGCTCCGGCAAGATGGGTATTTGAGCGCGGGGATCTGCGGAAGTCGGCGAAGAGGACGACCTTGCATCCGTTGGAAGGACCAAATCGTGGAAGCTCTGTCATCGATTGGTGTGACCAATTGGCGTAGGCGCGCAAGAAGCAGAGGCGCCTGGAAGGATGTGTTGCGGCAGGCCGAAATCCGTTAAACGGGTTGTTATGGCCAATTAAGTAAGTAAGTATTAATGATCCAAAAGAACACCTTTTATATCGGGCACTTGTTGTTTTTAGACGTTACCAGACGACAACTTTCATCGTCGATAAATGCCGAATGAAATGAAAAATCTCTTTCACATCCCACAAACAATGTACGTCTTAATAGTATGAACTTCTGATATACGAAGTTGAGGGATAATCAAAACATGTTAGAAAAGTCTTGAACGTATTTGAATCTTGATTTAGCACTCAGTTGTTTCATTTGAACGATTGCAACCGAGTGTGCAGTTTTATGATTCCTTTGATCATATGACTTTGATTAATTATTCTTCGTGGTAACTGCTGGTCTAATGCCCGAATTACTTTTTTTATAACGGTTACATTTTATTTTTTACACTCAATTTCCTCTCAGAGCATAAAAACTAAGGCAACCACTGCGCACTAATGGGTTAATGTCTAGAAAGTGATATTAGGTGTCCAAAGTATATTCCACTTTGCCATCATACATACATTCAGTCAGGATTACGACCTAGCTTCTCACACCACTTAATTTGTATACATTAGTGGCGGGACCTACAGTTAAAGTCGACTCCTAACGACAGATTTTTGAAAAACTTTTCATGACAATCTTAGATTTAATCTCAAAGTTTTTGTTAGAAATCTGCTGAGAGGAAAACGCCGAAGAAATATTTTTTTCGTATTTTCGTTTTGATGTCTAACCTGTGCTTTGAACCGTGGCCTCACGTCTAACAAGCCGACACACTACCTACTAGACTACGGCGACTACAAACTTTGCCTTTACAAGCATATATTCAAAAATTATGTTGAAATTATACCGTAAAAAGCAGTACTTTTAAAACATACCACGTACATAAATTGAAAAATTTTAGTGTCAAACAAATGTTTATCACAAACACATTTTTTTTCTTCAGCAAAAAATGTTTCTTTCTCACGATTTAAGAGAAATATTGAATGGTTTTTAAAATATTCCTCATAATTTATGATTTCGATTATAATCGTGATAAGTTCAAAGGTTGTCGAAATTTATTTATCTAGGATTTTTAATCACACTTTAAAAAAACAAAAATAAAAAGTAAATAAAAAGCAATAAATTACAAGCCATCAAATTTATTTGGATTTCTTTTATTATGGATAAATAAAAAATTACCCTTGCCTTATGAACCACCCTACTCGTTGTTTAGAATTCCATGAATAAGAAAAACGTATACAATTTCAAAGTAAACACAAATAAAATGAAAACATTTACGAAAATCTGAAACAAAACAAAAATTCAAAAACATAAACAAATACGAGACAACATCAAACCCAACATTA
Source organism: Sarcophaga variegata (assembly GCA_932273835.1). Taxonomy (NCBI): domain Eukaryota; kingdom Metazoa; phylum Arthropoda; class Insecta; order Diptera; family Sarcophagidae; genus Sarcophaga; species Sarcophaga variegata. Next base: position 117,436,472 of record OW026361.1, read on the forward strand.
GAACAACATCAAACAAATTCAGTTGCAACCAAGAAATTCCCGGCATTTTTCTTCAATGGTTTCATACTGGTCGTGCAGCCAACTGAGAATCAGTTTAACGCGAACATTTCAACATGAATGTTGTACGAAAACGTAAGCAATTGTGATAGAAGGTTGGTGTCAAGACAAAGAAAATAGAAATTATGGAAATCAGGGAAATGAAATTGTTAAAAATACGAGTGTGAGATTGCTTATAACGGTTTTAATCGTTGATCAATTGAGACGGTGTTAAATTAAAAATACGAGTGTTAGATTGTTTGTAACGGTTTTAATCGTTGATCCAATGAGACAAAGTTTAATTAAAATGCTTAGTTTTGCGTGGAAGAGCTAATCAAACGTACGAAAGTGGACGTGGCTTATGTGCCTTTGAAGATATTCAATTTCAATTGATATGCTTGCGATGCGTTACTATCTGTTCGGAAGATAAAAAAAATTCAATTTTAAAAACTTAAAAGGCAAAAGCAAAATAAAAAAGAAGAGTCCAATAAATAATAAAATTAAAACCTTAAGTAAATAAATATGGTTTCGGGTTTATTTGAAACCCTTTTCGAAAATTCAATATGTGTCCACAATAATCATAATAATATTCGTTTGATTTTTATTGTCTTGAAAGCATTTGATATGATGAAGAATGAAGAATGAGTGTCTGTGTTTATTAAATGAATGCTTTTGTTTTTGTTTTCTTATATCGTCTGTTTATGTTTAAATACGATAAATACCTTAAAAACCAACAATAACAATAAATATTTGTTAGAAGACATACAATAACAATAAATAGAAAAAACCATACCATACTATATCATAAACCCATAAATATGGGTCACTAAATGGTAACAAATAAGTCTTCCTTCATGGGTCTTTAAAAAAAGAAGAAAAATCCACTAAAAAAGAAATGCATTTCTAATGGAATGATAAAAGACAAAATGGAAATTCAAAAATAAAACAGCATTTTATTAATTTTGGTTAAAAATTAAAATGAATTTTAACCATAAAACATAAAACAGACCAGCACGTTAAAAGAGTAACAGATTAAAATGCCACTTAAATTGACGAGAATTTTATTTTTCGTTCGTCGTGTTTAAGCGCCACTCACAATACAAATTCTTATGAAATCCGTTTGTGCTAGTGAAGAGTGAAAATATTTTATAACAAAACAGGTAAAACTAATAATAATAACAACAACTACAAAAGCTATAAAGGAAAAGAAAAACATAAAATAAAATAAATGAGAAGAAATAAAATAAAAATAAGAATTATTACAACAACTTTAACAATATTGTTGTTGTCGTGTTGTTATTGAACGTGTATAAGTACATGAAAGTTGAAATAAAATTCTAAAAAGGAACAAATACTGCTAACAAGGATTAACAATGGATTACCTGACATAAGCAGCTTCCTAACAGCAACAGCAACAACTAGAGAGAAAAGTAATACAACAATTACAATAACATCGCATCTAAATATTAAAGAAACAAACTCCAAAATAACATAAGAAGTAGAAAACGAACGTATTTCTTTACTAAACAACATCCTCCATTTCCATTTCCACTGCTAATGCTTTCATAACTTCGAAACAAAACAAAAAGAAAAATTCGTTTTTTTCTTCAAATCTTAAGAAATTCTTCAGCTTTTTTTGCCTTTTTTCAATGAATAACATAGCCCAGCGAATGTTAATGGTAAGCATTATTAAATTAATTAAAATTTATGTAATTCGAATAAGGGCCATTATTACAACTTGCCATTAAAGTTGGGTTTAGTTAAAGTTAACTTTAGCTAAAGTGTACTTTAAGTTAACTTTAGCTAAAGTGAACTTTAAAGTTACCTTTAACTTATTTTCTTTATTACAAATTGCCATTAAAGTTGGGTTTAGTAAAATGTAACTTTAGCTAAAGTGAACTTTAAGTCAACTTTAAGTAAACTTTAGCTAAAGTGAACTTTAAAGTCACCTTTAACTTATTTTCGTTATTACAACTTACAGATAAAATAAAGTTAACTTTTTCAAAAATATAGCGGTGCAGGAGCATTGTCGATAGTGAAACATATCAGATAGGTTAGAGGTCAAGTCATATCATATCATATACCTACAGATCCCACTAGTGTAGTATTAAGACGTACATTATCGGCCTGAAATGGTTCTTCAGTTGTAGAATTGAAGTTGTGCCTGTTGAAAGGCATAATATAAAGAAAGAAATGAATTAATGAAAAGAATTGAAAGAAATAATATAAGACACATCCTTTATTCTTATATGGGAAGTAAAACGTTTTGCATTATTCATTAATTAAACTGGCCGCTATACGGCCAGTTACTCGTCAAAAATCTACCGTTTGTTTTCCAATTTAACGTGGGAGAGAGGGTCCAAGTGAGATGGTATGTAACAAGTAAACAGGTATGGAAAATCGGAACTATAAAAAGTAAATTAGGTCGTTTTCATTACGATGTAGACATGGACAATGGTTATGTACTTAACGCCACATAAATCAAATGATTAAGTTACATATCGAGAAACCAACGCAATCATCCTCTTTTGCTGAATCGCCGAAGCCCATGCATTTTAAAATCGAAGAAATTGAACGCCAGCCTACCAACCCGTTAAATCTATCCCAAGAGTGGGCAACCGACCAGCAAAATTCCACTAAAACAAGATCGAGTAGGCCAAGAAGACTACCTGCCCGTTTTCAGCATCACTTCCTATATTAGCGTGAGAGATTGTAGTATAGTTTCTTAAATATTATAATGATATGGCAACACTTTCTACCTCATTTACCATCATATTATATTGTAAGACCTCGCGGTTTAAGTTAGTTTTATACATTCTACTTCTTTCGTTAATTTTGTAAAGGTCAGACACCATTTTAATTAGTTTTGTAGATGAAGTAAAATAAAGAAGTATTTATTTTTTGAATGAATTATTGTAGAAGCAGTGCTTTTTATACATATATTATGGCACTGATCAGCCTTTACAAGCTCGATTCAAAGCCCAGGTCAGACATCAAAACGAAAATACAAAAAATATTTCTTCGGCGGCTTCCTCTCAGCAGATTTATGGGAAAAACTCTAAAAGTAAAATAAAATTGAGATGTAGTTTCTTCAAAAAAATTTGTCGTTCGGAGTCGACTTTAAACTGTAGGTCCCGCCATTCATGTATAAAATTAACACACATAACATAAGTGGTGTGAGAAACTAGGTCCATAATCCTGACTGAAAGTTTGTAATGACCACTTATGTATGTATGTACATATGTATGTATGCATAAGACTTTTTCTGGAAAGCCTGGGTATGTCGATAGCTTTACCTTCAATCTAACTGCGCACTTACTTAATTAGTTTGGTGAATAAGCTTAAGATTGCAACTGAGTTGTTCCTAATTAGCTTTCACTTTTCGAAATGAAACAAACCATTGTCTGAACACGAAATAAAAGTGAAAAAGTTTCTTTAGATTTCAATACAACAATGATGATACAGGCTCTCGCTTTACCATTAAGTAAACTCATAGCAGCTCATAACTATTGGAGAAAGGATGGTAATGTAATGCAGAACGGCGTCCTGTGCATTTAAAGGTTATGGAAAGCACGGCTAACCACGGTTAAAGTCTTGTTAAACACCGGGAATGAAACAAATTATTCGGCGACTGGCCGTTCTGTTTTTGTTTGCATGTTCTTTTCATATGTAAACTAATTTCTCATTTATCAGTGCAGTTATGTAGTCAACGGTGTCTTTACTTTTCAATTAATTTATTCGAATCGAATTAATATTTGAATACATACATACATACATACATAATTGGTCATTGCAACCCTTCAGTCAGGATTACAACCTAGTTTCTCACACCACTTATTTTGTGTGTGTTAATTTTATACATGAGTGGCGGGACCTACAGTTTAAAGTCGACTCTGAAGGACAGATTTTTGAGAAACTTTTTCATGGCAATTTTTATTTACTCTCAGAGTTTTTGCCAGAAATCTGCTGAGAGTAAGTCGCCGAAGAAATAATTTTTCATATTTTCGACTTGATGTCTGGCCTGGGGCTCGAACCCTGGCTTTGCGTCTAATAAGCCAACACACTACCTACTAGAGCACGGCGACACCAATTCGAATACATTACATTAATATTGTAATTCCATGTCTCGAGCATTAGGTAGTTATTAAATCTGAAATTCATTGTTTGCTGGGTTATAAGCTTTGCACAGAATTGACTTCTGTATGAAAAGAGCATGTATGTATGTATTTATGTATGTTTGTTTGTTATATATGTATGTGTTGGTCTCTACTACTACTTGTCCATCTCCACCTTCAACTCGAACTTTATTTCACATCGTTGGCTGATATATCTTGGCCCAGAGCTGAAGTAGAAACAGCATTATACAGCTTTTTATCACATGCCATTATAAGTTAAGATTGTGTATTAACGTTTTACTAACATTTTCCTTCTACTTATTTTGCTTTCATTTCATTCCATAGCAGCTTCCTTTGGCTGCCGGCATTTTTCCTTTATAGGATATCTTTTTTTCTTTTTCATCTGCTTCTTCTTTTTTATTCTTTATTTTTATTTTTGTTTTCTTAAATTGTGTTTTTTTTCGTCTCGAACGGTAAGTCCTTTCTTTCAATTTAATTCCTTGAGTTGGTGGGTTTTTCTTTTTCTTGTTTTTTTTGGTCATTTTCCTTTGCCTGCTTATGATGTGATATTGACGAAAAATTCTTCACATTCATTGTCGGACAACAGCAAGAACAATTTTTCGTTCATGTTTCGTTCGTGTATCCCAGCTTTCTTTACATTTTCCTTTACTCTGCGTTATTTTAATTTTTATGGTCGATTTTTTTATTTTTTTTCTGATAAAAATAAAAATAAAAATGGAGAGATAAAGTTAAACAAAGACAAGTGGACCAAGCAAAATGTACGAAAGGGAATTTGTTCTTAAGGTACCCAAGTGTACAGCCATTTAAACAATAAATTCGAGTACATGAGCTGAGTCCTTGGCTTACTTGGTTTATTGTTTTTATTGTAGAAAATAAAAATGAAAATAAAAATGAAAATGAAAATAAAACTTATTGTTGTAATGACTTTTAATAACACCAAAAACCGACAATCCAACAACAACAAAAAAACAAAGGAAAGAAAGAAAGAAAAGTTGGCGGAGTAAAGAAATCCTGCAAAAGGAGCAGTGAAAAGCAAAAGGTGCGTTAAGTTGATTTTAATTAAATTTCAAAATTTGAATTTAATTTGAGGATGAAAATGTCTTTCAATAATGACAAACACAAAGAAAGATAAAGAACTTGGAAATCCAAAGCAATTTGAAAAACAAAGAAGAGGGAAAAAGTTATTAACTGCCTTAAGAACCAAAATGTACACGGAATTTAAAGAATTTAAAATGAAGAAAATTTTCTGCTGCTCTTCCGCATTTCCTTGACAATCCACTAGTCTGGGCCATTAAAAAAAATGTGCAGAGATCTGCTGTTGTGGAACCAATAAAAAGAATTCGAATGCATTTTTGATGTTTTTCTTTACTCGCGTTGTTGTTTATCAGCACATTTTGGGGGCACACACACACATATGGTACAATTGCAGTTACATTAAGAACGTGCAACACATAAATTAGTACACAATCAATTAGTGCTGCATTCTGCTCCAAAAAATAAAAAAAAATAACAAGAAGAAGACCAAGAACAAGAACTTTCGTTTAACGTGAACCCTTTATCAGCACCGTATTCGGTATTACTTTAGCTTTGCTCTTCTTTGTAGATTGTAGCCTTGTATTGCATTCCTCCATTGTAAGTGCCTGGCCCTTTAAACAGAAAGGCAGATGAATACCATGTAAATAAATTCGTATTGAACTGCAATTCAATTAAAATTTACGCTAAAAAAAGAATGAATTTTTTTTATTTCTTTTCTTGAAAGCATATTTTGATTTGATTTTTTTTCGTCTTCTGCAATAGCGATTATTTTCATAAGTATCACTCTTCCACTTAATTTTAGCAACAGGCTGCACTTGGGCGCTCAGCTAAAAAATGTTGGTAAAAATTTCAAGAGAAGGAATAAATATGCAAATAAAGTATGAAAAAATTGATAAGAAAATTTACAATCAAATTATTTATTTATTTATTACAATACAATTAGAAATTATATTCTAATTATATACGAGCTGAGTAACTTTGACCACAGACCAGAGTCTCTGGTGGGAATCGAACCCACGACCCTCACGCTAATAGTCTAGCACACTACCCACTAGACTACCAGGGCACCCTACAATCAAATTAAAATGGTTCTGAGCTATGAAAATGCAATGTTTTCTACTAAGGAAACTAGGGCCTCTTCAGCAGTTGAAACCGTTTGTGTTAAGGCCTCTCTCAAAGTAGAAACCGCAAATATTTATGAGCGCTATTCATACCATCCATTTTACTGATGTAAGTGCGGACTATGCTAGTAAGGCTGCCTTCCAAAAAGTATCAATACAAAGTTTGTATGCAGTTTTACTACTGTATATATAAACTATGTAGATATGCAAAGTTACCAAACAATGCATCAACTATAAATCCGATGCCTGATTGCTTTTTAACTGCGTTAAAAATACACATTGAGGACGTTTTGAAATAGAATACATTGTATATATTTTGTACAGCGACATTATGAAACACGATACTTTGTTCAAACACAAAGCAACTAACATTTTGGAAGGCAGTCTAATTGAATACTGATGAGGCTTCCCATCTATAATGCATTAGATACTTGGGAAAGCAAGTATATTTAAGATTATGTAGTGTCCTCTTATAGTACCCTCTAAATTTTATAAACCTCTTTTGATATCAAAGCTATTCAGATTGCGGTAAGCTGCACTTTAGGTTAGTTTAGGTTAGGTTAGAGGACGTGTACTTGTCAATTAAGACAAGTACAGTACCCGGAGGTCGAATGGACCCATTGTACAACGTCCTAGTTTCTCACACCTCTTATGTTGTGTGTGTTAATTTGTATACATGAGTGGTGGGCCTACAGTTTAAAGTCGACTCTGAACGACAGATTTTTTGAGAAACTATTTCATGGCAATTTTATTTCACTCTCAGAGTTTTTGCCAGAAATCTGCTGAAAGGAAGTCGCCGAAGTAATACTTTTTGTATTTTGTCTTGATGTCTGGCCTGGCCTAATAAGCTAACACACTACCTACTAGAATACGGCGACTTCGAAGCTGCACTTTAGTTTCTATTCTTACTGAACTCGCTCATCAATTGTATTCTATTAGACAATGTAAGCATCAGTATTTATTTCCGCTCACCAAATTAAGTTCATAGGATCAGCAATGAATAGTTTTTTCGCTACTCATAAGTACTCATGATATTTTGAATATAAGCGAGTCAACAATATTGAAATTTACCATATGTCCTCTGATCCATTCATACTCACTACAACGTTGATGTCTAAGTACATGTTGCAATGAGTACGTGTACAACGTTGACATCAAACTGATACCAATCGAAATATGTTTGATTCATAAGCCAACGCATTAAAGATCATAACTTTAGAAAAATACTTATAACACTTATAAATGATACGAGTGACTCGTATCATTCATAAAAATGTACAGTCTTGGTTGTTGTTGCATTTACAATAAAAGAAAAAAACCGAGCAGTAAGCAAAGCAAACACACAACCTGTTAGTAAGTATTTTAGTGTTCGTACGCGAGTCATACTTATTTTGTGATTCTTGTAAATGTTAAGTTATGGAGAAACGAAACCAACAACATCATACGTGTTGTTAAGTATGAATATGATGAGTACTTCAAACTTTGAGTATTAGTAGAGGCACCACATTCATCTTTTTGAATACTCATTGCTGATCTCTGGTCTTAATTCTGATATTCTGTGTTCAGATATGCACTTTTATTGAGTCAATATTCGGTTTATTGAGTACAATATTTTAAGTGTTCAGACATATTAATATAACAGTTCAGCTGCTTATCCAATATTCATTTGACAGCTGGTAAACAAAACAGCTGGTTGTTTCAACAACATTGTTTTTATATTGTTTTTTGTTTTGTTTTTTATTGTTTGTCGTTGTTGAGTTGTTTTCGAAAAATTGTAAAATGCGCACTGAACACATTTATGACAGTGCTGCATTTAAAATTTTACTCAATATTATAACAATTTGCGTACTTATTGCGCTATAATTAATTCAAACTTTATATGAAATATTGAACTCAGTAATGGCGTTTATCTGAACACCGTATAAAGATCAATAATGTATGTATGTGAGCAACAGATGCCCTTTTCATATCCGTCTTTGATCTGTTCATATAGACTGAAAAAGCAAATCCGCTGATAATGAATTTCTCCCCTGGTAATAGGAAATACCCTGATAAACGAAAATGAAAGAAAGAAATCCTTAGTTTAGTTTCTTAGTATATAATTTCCTAACATTTTTCATCGAGTGTAACATACAAAAAAAACTGAAATCGAAAGAACAAAATAAACTCAAAGCAACAAAAAAATAAAATGAACTTTAGAACATTGAATTCCATTTAGGATTTGAAAAGTTATTTAAGATTTTAAGAACATCGTTACTTTTGATGAACTCAATAATAAAAAAAGAAATAAAAGAAGTAAATAAACAAAAAAAACGAATAAAATAGAACTGAAAAACGTTTACAACTAATTAAGTTCACTTGCTCGTACCATGAAATCAACCGAAACCGAATTAATCTTCAATTATTTCAATAAAATCTCTACAAACGCTATCGGCATGAGTACATACATACATATGAGTGACGTACACCTACGATGAGGCGTATAAGAAGGAGGGGAAACGCATATGGCATGAGAGAAATTTCAATTTACTACAGCCAATTACAATTTCAAACACTTGAGACTAAAAACGGAACGAAGCGCAACGCAACAAATTAACAACACGACTCTTTAACACTTTCAAACACTATTTTGTTGTCTTTTTTCTAATTTTTTTGTTTGTTTTTTGCCTGATTTAACATGTAAATAATGAATTTACAGGCAACAGAAACAAAAACAAAAACAAAAAAACTACAGTAACATGTAATAAATGAAAATGAATAAAAAAAGAAGAAGAAAGAAAAACAACGTCAAAAGCACTGAATGAATTTGTCAAAGTAGAGAAGTAGAATGAGTGACAGAGCGTAATGTGTAAACGACTAAGTGAGTGATTGGCGTCACAATTCTGTCACATCTTCATCACAAATCCGCACATGCAACAGATACAAGATTTATGTGTGTGTTCATTTTTATTTCATTTTCAGGTAATTTTTTATTGCTTTTTTTACTATAATTTATTTAAAATAATATTTTTTTCTTCGTATTTATAAAAACCCTTTAACAGCCATAATATACTTTCGTACGGTATTTACTTTTATTTGTTTTTTTGTCTGATACCGCAGCATATTAGTTTTACCTGCCAACCAACGCACGTCTCTGCTATTAAACACATTAAGTCTGGTAATTTAACGCAATTATTGTATTCATCAGGGGTTTTTTCTTCGTATCGAAAATTATTCTGTCTTTCCAAGTAACTTCTTTAAGTTGCGCATGCTACAATGGCTGTAGCTGATGTGATAGAAGCGTTGGTTACAAATAAATTGAATTCGTTTCCAAGCTTTATTGAGCTTAACAAACTAAAAGTTTTCTTTTGTAAAAAAAAAATAAAAAATTGTTATGACGCATGGCGACGCATCAAATTTAACTGATCAAATTTTCATATGTGTTGGTAATATTTGTTCTGCTTAATGCAACAACACATCAAAGTTAAGCATACAAACTGCATTGCATTGTTGTTGTGAAAAAGAAAAGAAAATATGATTTATGCAACGCAGATAGCGAAAATCAAAAGTATTTTGTTATTCGTCAAACTCGTCTCAGTCTATACGTGTGAGTATAGTTTTACCAACACATTAACTAGACAGGCAAGTTTGATCCTTTATTTGATGAGTGGCCGGGCAACTTTAGCGATTTGGCTCTTATCGTTCCCATGTTCTTGCCTGTGCTTTAAGGTATCGATGTAATGTTTGGTCTTACTTGCCCTTTAAAAAGTAGAATCAGCGAGAAGAATCACTTCATCCAACGATTTGGTATGAGTATTATTGTACATACATACCAGAGATCAATAATGAATCTTTTTTTCGCTACTCATAAGTACTCATACAATTTTGAATAAAAATGAGTCAACAATATTGAAATTTAACTATGTACTCTGATTCATTCATACTCACTACAACATTGATTTATAAGTATAGGTTGCAATGAGTATACGTACAACGTTGACATCAAACTCATAACATTCGAAATATGTTTGATTCATACGCCTACTCATTCCGAATCATAAATTTAGAAAAATACTTATAATACTCATAAATAATTCGAGAGATTCGAATCATTCATCAAAAATTACAGTCTTAGTTGTTGTTGCATTTACAAAAAAAGAAGAAAGAAAAAGACAAAGACAGCAAGCAAAGCAAACATACAACCTTCTAGTGAGTATTGTAGTGTTCGTACGCGAATCATACTTATTTTGTGATTCGTGTATACGATGAGTCATGGAGAGTCGAAATCAATAGCATCATGTTTATTATTAAGTACGAGTACGATGATTACTTCAAACTTTGAATATGAGTAGAATGAGTATGATATTAAAATAAGTATGAATGCGTATAAGTATCAGAAATTATGAGTATGATTCGAATCTACTCATCTTTTTGAACACTCATTGCTGATATCTGATACATACATAATTGGTCATTACAACCAATAAATCAGTACTACGACCTCGCTTCTCACACCACTTATGTTGTGGACGTTAATTTTATACATGAGTTCAAAATCGACTCCGAACGACAGATTTCTGAGAAACTTTTCATGCTAATTTGATTTACTCTCAGAGTTTTTACCACAAATCTGCTGAGCGGATATCGCCGAAGAAATATTTTTTCATATTTTCGTTTTGATAACTGACCTGGGGTTTGAACCGTGACCTTTACGTCTAATAAGCCAACACACTACCTACTAGACTACGGCGACTGTAGGAATATTATTGTAGTTTGGAAAGTTATTTGGTTGAATGTTGCGCTTTTATAGAAGTTGAGGGTGCCCTGGTAGTCTAGTGGGTAGTATGCCAGACTAGCGTGAGGGTTGTGGGTTCGATTCCCACCAGAGGCGCTGGTCTGTGACACTACATCGATCATATGATAATTGTATTGTAATTAATATATATAGAATCTGCATTGTAGGTGTCTTTAGTCACTTTTCGAAACTTCTATGGAACTGTCTCTCGGATCGCTTTAAGAGTTGCAATATGCACAATCCAGCTATACATGGAAAATCTTTAGGTTAGGTTAGGTTAGAGGACGTGTATCCGGAGGTTGAATTGACCCATTGTACAACGTCCTAGTTACTCACACCACAATTTTATATATGAGTGGTGGGACCAATAGTTTAAAGTCGACTCCGAACGACAGATTTTTGAGAAATTTTTCATGGCAATTTTATTTCACACTCAGAGCTTTTGCCAGAAATCTGCTGAGAGGAAGTCGCCGAAGAATTACTTTTTGTATTTTGTCTAGATGTCTGGCCTGAGGCGCGAACCCTGACTTTACGTCTAACGAGGCAACACACTACCTACTAGACTACGACGACTTCATAGATGGAAAATCGTTATCTTACTTTTCTTTTTAACTAGTAGAAGGCATTGTTTAAATTTCTCTTAAGATATGGGGGCAATATGTCTTAACATGAATTGAATTTGTATCTAAACCACAGGCAATCAAATAGAGATGCATATTCAAGTGTTGTTTTTAATTCATAAGTCTGTTGTATCGTCATTCTCGGTGCCAATGGGAAGCTAATTTCTGTTAATTTTTGTGTAACGATTTGCTATTTAGGCTCCCTAAAAGTTATAGCGACATTGCGGAATACATTTTCAGGTTTCTGGGTCGTATAGTGAAGACAGCGGAGTTCTCATGTGCCCTATGCATTCGTAATTTCGCCAAAGGTTTTCTACAACGCAGGACATAAATGAAATACCTGTAGTAGTTCCAAATATTTCATATTTACGTATTACTTATCTTTCTTGTAGAAAGCACTGGCTGATAGGGCAGTTGGATCGTGTAGGACAATATGGCTGCCTTCCAAAATGTTAGTTGCTTTGTGTTTGAACAAAGTATCGTGTTTCATAAAGCCGCTGTACAAAATATATACAATGTATTCTATTTCAAAACGTCGTCAATGTGTATTTTTAACGCAGTAAAAAAAAAGCAATCAGGCATCGGATTATATATAGTTGAGGCATTGTTTGGTTACTTTGTATATCTACATAGTTTATATACAGTAGTAGAACTGCATACAAACTTTGTATTGAGACATTTTGGAAGGGCAGCCTATATATCGACGTACTCTTTCACTCTCGCCTCTTAATTGATTGACTTGTCTAGAATTCTTTCCATGAGGGTTGGCAATCTATGTTGTATAAAAGCAATGGTTATTGAGGATTGCAATTGGTTTACGAAATACATTTTGACAAACAGATCAATACAGTTCCCAAGGAATAATGTAATTCTACTGTGCTGCTTTGAACATATTTAGCGCTCCTAATGTCGCCTAAGTCGACCACATCAGCCGCAATTGTGTTGAATTAAATTTTTTTTCGCAAAGAAGGAACATAAAATTATTCATGCAATTCAACACAAATTATCGCCACACAAAATATATGCTGACAGACGGTCACAGTCACAAACGTGAGCAGTACAAACGGAATAATAAATTAAGAACTTCATTTCGTTTGTTATACATTTCGTCGTGTTGTCGTGTCGTGTCGTGTTTGTGCCATCCCCAATAGACGACACTCAACTCAGTAGAATTCCCGGGAATATTTTTTCTTTTTATTTGAATGCGACTACGACCACAAGTATGAGTATGAGTACGTTGTGGGACTGCAAGTACTCTCGTAGATTTTATTTAACTTTTCGTAGGAATTTTTTTCATTTTATTTTGAATTTCTAAAGTGAGAATATTTTTATGAGAAACGAACGAACGAGCGAACAAATTATTAAGCATTAGAAAATGTTTGTTAAAGATGTGAGAATTCATATTCACATATCGCGAAAACAGCTTGGCACTGTTACGAATCAGAGGAGCAACATTTTATTTAATTTTGTTGTTGTTGTTGTTACACCCATAAAATAAAAACAGAGCTGAACAAAACTGAAACATTTATGGATGTGTTTTGCATGTTTAATTAAATTTTCTTTTTTTTTGGAAAGTGGCTCGCTCTGTGGTACCAACCAACCATGTTCTGCTAAAGATTTTATGTGACAAATAATGGAAGCCCCTCTTGGCCCAGATAAGAAAGCGAGAAAGAGAGAGCGAGAGCCATTTTGGCAGTTAATATTATTATTTTAACACAACCATAAAGCAAATGTCGTCATATAGAAAACAACATGCAATGTTTAATGGATAAATTATGGTTTCATAGGTGGAAAAAGGGGAGGAAGAAGGGTGGTAGTGGTACAAAGGTGTCGGTAAATCCAAAAAATACTGTTTTTTCTTTTGCGTTTGGCACTTGAAAAGGTAAAGTTTTATGACCAAAATATCTAAAGGCAATGCTTTTGCCAACAGGGAAGTTTGTATTTACTTGTGCTTAAAGAATGTAAAGATTTTAATTTTATTTTGAAAAACTCTTTTTTTTTATATGGCAGCTTAATTAATTAATTTTCTTTGGTTGTTTAGAAAATTGGGTAAATTTTCAAAACAATTTATATAAGAGCTGTTAAATACTCACACCTTTTATGGCCCTTTAAAACACCAGTAAAAAGTTCTAGAATATTAGGTATTTAATACGGTGAGCTTAACTAATTTTGCGCGGTAACTGGTATTAAGTTTTTATTGTGTGAGTGAAGATAAATTAGAATTTAAATAACAAAGACGCAAACCCATACTTTTAGCATAGCCACTTCTTGTCTCTAACAGGGTCAACTTTGCTATTAACAGAGCACTGTTACCTGTTTAACAGCGGCAATAATGGATTATTCTATTACTTTGCAATTATTGCAGACTATTGTTATAAAATATAATTCTCATTATGATCATTACTATTAGTGAACAAAGGTGTTGAAATGTAAAGCATGGTTGGTGGGGATAGAGGACGGAATTATTCCAACTATTCCACTACCAGAAGTCCCCGTAATCTAGTAGGTAGTGTGTTGTCTTATTAGACGTAAAAGCCAGGGTTTGAGCCCCAGGCCAGACATCAAGACAAAATACAAAAAGTATTTTAGCGGATTTCTGGCAAAAACTCTGAAAACAAATAAAATTGCCATGAAAAAGTTTCTCAAAAATCTGTCGTTCGGAGTCGATTTTAAACAGTAGGTCCCACCACTCATGTATAAAATTAACACACACAACATAAATGGTGTGAGAAACTAGGTCGTAATCCTGACTGAAGGGTTGTACTGACCAATTATGTTTGTATGTATTCCACTACTAAGGTTTGAAAGAAGGCCCTCTGGACTAACATTTGCATATAGTCGGGTTGGTGTACTATTTCTTATATGTTCCCAAATGGCCAGTGATCTTCTAGAGAATTTTTAATAAAAAAATTGATATTTTCAAAGCCAATTTTCACAATACCATATCACTTTATATGGGATTATATTGCTGACTGCATTAAGAGGCCTTAGAAAACTCCTTTGAGTATGATATGGTACTCATAGACCCAGTTTAGGTTTAGGTCGGAGTGGTAGCTCTGATTTCACAAAGCTCACTTGCGCACGCATAGCGGCCCGTTGTGATGCCACGTGTAAACTCAGCCCCAAGTTCCATCAAAATCAGGGAAGAGGAAGAAGTTGGTCAGAGCAAGGGCTGTACATCAAAAGCACGACTACCCTATACTGGAAAACCAGCCAAAAAGTTTGATAAACGAAGCTAGATCCTTGACATCAATCGATGATATCTCAAGTCAAGCTGACAAGAAATGGGAAGCCAAATAACCTATATCTGCATCTCGCAAGAGATGGGCACGGACAAAGAAAGTGGATAACAGTCTCCTCTTCCTCAGCAGATCTGCATCCACGGCAGAAGTCGTTAAATGGGAGTCCCATTCTCTCCGCGTAGCTACTCATAACGCAATGACCTGTAAGCACGGCCACTGTGGTTTAGATGACGTCACGGCTAAGACCAAGTAATTGGTTGGTACGCCTTCTATCCATCAAGAGCCAGGTGAGTCTAGCGGTTGAGCAGGACTCCTCATTGACCCAGGATAGATTGGCGTCCCTAGAGAATTTCCGCTCAATGTCCAACTTGACCGAGGCAAGTGGCATACGCAGTTCAATTGAAGGGGATTCCGGAAGGAGCGCACAGTTTCCCGGAACGTTACCTAGTATATGCCCTAAAATTAGCTCCTAAACAAGTGATTTTGTTCAGATCGATACTGTTAAACAGTTAACAGTGCTCTGTTAAGAGCAAATTTTTCACTGTTAACGCTAAATGTGGCTCGGCTAAAATTTATAGATTGCGTCTTGGATTATCGAAATCGAATTTATCTTCACACATACATATGTTTTTATTCTCGTGCTTCATGAAATTGACAACAAAAAACTTTTTTTAAACCATATCAATATCCTTGATGCCTCTAAAAAAGTAAAATTTAATCATAATTTTCGATTCCGTTCTAGCCGAAAATTCCTTTAACGGATTCTTTGATAAAACATATTTTCCTTTGCAGGTGGTCTTCCATTCTAATGCCAATGTGATAAGATATTCTGTGTCATAAAATGTCATATTTTTTGAATAAATAGACAGGGTCTCTAGCTATTAAAATCGAACAAGAAAAAATTAATTATTCTTGACAAATGCAAACAGAAAAGAAAACTAAATAAAAATAAAACAATTTCTTATTCTAAGGGAATTATCGATTTAACGATAATTGTATACACGCCTATTATTGAACGGAACGTGTTAAAATGTTTTCAGAATTTCATTTTTGTTAATTTTGCCTTTCTTTTCATTTCGATCCTATAAATTTACGTTACAATTCTCACCAGCAACAGGAGAAGCATTTCAACGCATATTAAATAAGTCTGTTAGCCATGCATGCCTCTCTGGCTGAATGCCCCTGCCTGCTATTTGTCATAATTTAAACTGATTTTCAAATGAGGCATGAAACAATCAACAAAACAATCACAGTCACTGGCACTGGCACTGGCACTGGCACTGGCACTGACACTCACTTACAGACAGAAAAAAATGCTTAAATCAATATAAAATGTACGTTAATGGCCACTTATGGTGAGATAAATTGTCAAAACATAATTCAGGCTCAATGATATGAAAAACAACAACAATAAATTCGAATTTTATTGAAACACTTGCAAGCCAATAGAGAGAGAGGAAAAGGTATGTATGTAGTAAGCCAGTTGTATACCTTAGTTGATCATATTGTTGTTGGCGTTGTTGTTGTATATAAATCTTCAATAAATTTACTTATACTCATAGATTACGATTAAAGTGTCAGAGAATGTTAATTTATATTTTATTGGAGGGCTTTTCGTTTCTTTTCTAATTTTTTTTTTGTATTTTTTTTTCATTTCCTTACCCTGGCTTTGATCTGATCTTGGCATTTCTTGTCAGTTTTTTTGTTCTGAATATCTTTAGTAAGCGTAAGTAACTGTTTTAATTTATGCACATAGATTAGTGTCTGAGAGTGTATGTAAGTATTAGTGACAATTGCTTAGTATTTAAATTATTTTCCCAGTTATTGTTTTCGTATTTAAGAAAAAATTTTTTTTTTGGTTTTTTTTTCTATAAAAAAAATAGACGTGAAAAACAGGAAGGTGAGTCAAAAAAAAGAAGAGATTTTTAATCATTTTAAGTGATTTCTATGGGGGTTTTCATTTTTCTGTTTTTCTCTTTATTTGCCAGAATAACTCACAAACACAAGCGTATGCGTCTACACATACTTATGAGATTACAATACAATACCAAAAGAGAAACTAAAGTGTTGAGAGTATGTGGATGTCTGTAATCTGTACAGCTACACCGGCAAGAAATTGTTTGTAAAATAAGGAGTATATTTTATAATAAATTAAATAATATTTTTTATTCTTACCTTAACATATCCATTATTTTCTAATCAGTTATAACTCGTTGAATTTGAGAATTTATTTGTTGATGTTGCTTGCTGGTGTTATGCTGAATAGGAAACTGAAAGAAAAAAAATATAAACAAATATTTTAATATTCATTATAAAAACTTACGTTAAAAGTGTTTTAAAATTTATCATAAAGAATGTGTATTGTTGTCTTAAAAGTTTTCAAATTTCATTTAAAATAAAATAAACTCAACATGATTTTTAAGGGCTTTGATCACGGGAAGGGCTTTGATGAAGAGACAAATTTGTCGTATTAATACGAACACAGTTGTTCTAACACAAAATAAGAGACTTGCAAAATATATCACCGTAGTCTAGTAGCTTCTAAACAAGTGACCTTGTTTAGATGGATACTGTTAAACAGTTAACAGTGCTCTGTTAAGGGCAAATTAACGCTAAATGTGACTCTGAAGTCGCCGTAGTCTAGTAGGTAGTGTGTTGGCGTAAAGGCCACGGTTCAAATCCCAGCTCAGATATCAAAACGAAAATATAAAAAAATATTTCTTCTGCTACTGCCTCTCAACAAATTTCTGGCAAAAACTTTGAGAGTGAAATAAAATTGCATTAAAAAGTTTCTCAAAAAATCTTCCGTTCGAAGTCGACTTTGAACTGTAGGTCCCGCCACTCATGTATAAAATTAACACACACAACGTAAGTGGTGTGAAAAGCTAATTTCCCTTCCACTGGTTTAAAATTAAAAATCTTGAAATTATTTATTTGGCTAGTTGTAGAAGAAGAGAAAATAATAAAGATATGTTTGAATAAAAGTGTATTGTTTTTTATATGCACATGTAAGTGATACTTCTAATGTGCACAATGACTGTGAGAGCCTTATACTGTGTTCAGATATGCACCTTTATTGCATAAATCCCAATAAACAATATTATTGAGCTCAATATTTCATATGAAGTCTCAATTAATTATTGCGCAATAAAAACGCAAATTGTTATAATATTGAATAAAACTTAAAAGACAGCACTGTAGAGATGAGAACGTTGTTCTCAGTGAACGTGATTTGTTCATCACTGTTCTTTAAAACAGTGATTGTGATCACAGTATTCCAAAAGAAAACAATAATGACAATAACGTATTTTATTAAGTCGTAAGAAAGAGACAACTAGATACATGCTACGAAAAGACTACTAAACAAAATCAAAATGGTGTCATCAATGTTATTATATTTAATGCAATTTTTTTTTATATCAAGTTTGACAATTAAGTTTCACAGAAAGTTCATGTATAAAAGACAAAAGTAAATAATCAGCATTATCTAATAGTAATTCTGCCTCGCTCAAAATAAAATAAAATAATTTTGAAAGAACGACATTATTAGTGTAACTGTTATTTGGCAATTTCAATCACTGTAGTTACCAGTGAATTATCAATCACCGTGATTAAATCACAGTTTTGAAAATATCGCTCATCTCTACAGCAATGTCATAAGAGTGTTTGGTGAGCATATTACAATTTAACGAACACTTTCTGTTGATATCGGACAACTCAAATGTCAACAACGACAAACAAAAAAGAAAACAAAACAAAAAAACAACAAAACAAAATAAAAACAATGTTGTTGAAACAACCAGCTGTTTTGTTTACTAGCTGTCAAATGAATATTGAATAAACAGCTGAACTGCGTATATTGTAATGTCTAAACACTTAAAATATTGGTAATCAATAAACCGAATATTGACTCAATAGAAGTGGATATCTGACTGAAGGTTTGTAATGACCAATTATGTATGTAAAATATGTATATCATATTAACGTAAAAGCTTCTTCATCCATAGCTACAGATAATTCATCACTAATGCCAGCGTTATTGCTCATGGAATAACTTAGTGTTTTGTGGCATTAAGATTAACACTGTATATACGGTCTTCAGTTTTCTTTCGTGAACAAGCTTATTACAAAATCTAGAAGAGTACAGATCGATTTTGAAGCAATTAAGCTTCAACAAAATCACAAGCAAACTTATTTTACTGTACAATGCCTGTTTGGTACTGTCGTACAATCACCATTTTTTTGAGTGTATTCAAATTTTTTTATACAGTATATGCCAGCAATGGCTCATAGCCTGGTGTTTTATATGCATTTAATAAAGAAAAAACAAAAACGAATACAACAAAAAAAAAATTGTTCAAAAGATGTTTAACTAATGAATTTATTATCAAGTTGTGTTGTTTCAACGCATATTTTTTGTTTGTTTGAATTTCTAGAAAAAACAAGTGGATTTTTCTTACCAAATTCTCAGGGTTTGTTTTCTCAGATTTAGCGCCAATAGTAGTAAATCGCATTAGAAAAACAAAAAATTGAATGTTGGTGGCGTCAAATATTTGTCTAACGAGGTGTCTACAACTCTACAACAAATAAATTTAAACTTTTTTTGTTTTCTAACATACAAAACGACTAATTTACATGGCATTTATTTAAAATTAAATCTTGAAATTATTTATTAGTAGACGAAGAGAAAATAATAAAGATTTGTTTAAATAAAAAAAAAGTTTTTTTTTTAATGCGAGTAATAGTAATACTTGTAAAAAAGACACAATGTGAGAATTTCTTTGAGTGTATCTATAACAGTAGATTTGTTTGCAATTTATGCAAATGTTTGAATATTTAATGAATTTCAATATACAATAAAATTCTCATATACAAACATACATGTCTGGTACTCGTATATACACTACAATACGATTTACTCATCATTCTCTCAGGCAGTTACCACACAGCTGACTGTATGCCATCCATTTCGAACCAAACCCAACGACCAACTGATGAGTTAAAAAGCAGAAGAAAAAAAAAATTGGAAAATTGCGTTGATTATTGAATTGTTGAAGTAATAAATTTTAAATTGAAATGTTGCATGTTCGAATGCTTTGTTTTTTGGGAGATTTGTGGAGTCACTTAACGCATTTATCCAGCCGTACTGAATAAACGCTTGAATATTTGCATATTTAGGCGGATAATTTGTGTTAAAAAAGCAATTATTGCGCCAGATTTTTGTTTTTTCTTTTACCGTTACTCCCTCTTATAAATCTTTAATTGGCGGAAGTAAATGATTTTTTCATTCTGAAATATTGTAAGGGGCTGTGGTATAAATATCTTATAAAGAAGTCTCTTTTAATTTATGTTAAAAATTAAAAAAAAAATAATGAAGATTTTCTTAATTTTTTTTTAGTAAAGAAAATGTTTTAAATTCGACAAAAGAATTTTCATTCTTGAGAAATATGAAAGAAATTTTGGTTAAGTATGTATTCACATGCGTAATGCCTAGGATACGTTGCAAGAAGTTCCAGCGCTAAACGAAACAGCGTTAAACAAGGCAACTTAACACGTACATATCGACGCCTCCATTCTATAACGTTCTAAGTGTACTTAGAACGTTTTTAATATTCTTGCATTTTTAAATTCTACGTTCTCTAACTTAAATACTGTCAAAATTTGGTTAAGATGCGCCGATCCGTTCCGAAGTTATAGGGAAAAATCTTCTTAGAATACACATATGGTCGTATGTCGCGTGAAAATTTTGAGAGCTCATGACTCAAAACACACTTCTTCGACTTAGAATGTTATAGAACGGAGGCGTCGATATGAAATAAAGAGCAAAAATGCCCACACAGGTTTTTTATTAAGCATAATTTGCTTATAAAAACTGAAAACCAAAAAAAAAAAAAATTAAAAAGGCGTGCTCTGGGGGATTATTCTCACCCATTAGATATTCCGGAGCAGGCGTAAGTACAAACATGTAGATATGTT
The DNA here is from genome assembly GCA_932273835.1 of Sarcophaga variegata. Taxonomy (NCBI): domain Eukaryota; kingdom Metazoa; phylum Arthropoda; class Insecta; order Diptera; family Sarcophagidae; genus Sarcophaga; species Sarcophaga variegata. The sequence goes on from OW026361.1 coordinate 117,457,412, forward strand.
TGGAGGAAAAGGAGTAATTTATATGAGGATTTTGTGTTAAGTTTTATAGCGCTTTATCGGCTGAATAAAACTGCATTTAGGTTGGTTTATGAAGAAACTGCTGGGCATATACATATGTATGTAAAAGTACTATTCCAGACACGTTACGTTTGCTGAGCGCTTTAAGATTTCTGGCGGTCGGTGCCTTCCAAGTGTTATGGGATGTACATACTTAATGTTTTTGAAGAAAGACTATGCCATCTTTGGATCAATTTGACCATGACAGATGAAGCGACGAAAGCATCAAAAGTGCATTTCTAGCAAAGGTTTAAAATTCCAGGAGTAATTGGATCGGTAGACGGCACCCATGTGAGGATAGTAAAACCTCCGTCGGGTTCTGAACTTTATTTTTGCAGAAAGGGATTTTATAGTTTAAATGTGTTAGTTGTTGTTGTACTTCTGTATGAAGGTCATTTTTAGAAATTTAAACAATCAAATAGATTACAGTGCATGTAGATTTGTGACCATTAAATGAATATACGAGCTGTTGACGCATCTAGACGTGGTTCATGTCACGATGCTTTTGTGTGGAATTTAACCCATTCGCTGCCAAGCCTAAATTATATGAAGTCATTCCCATTGCCATTTATATTTTGAGTGTTATTGTTTACCAAAGAGTAAATATATTATCATACATAATCAGTTACAAGCAGAAAACCAAAGACGAGTTGCTATAAAATTTTGTTATAAATACACGGTGAAGTTGATTTTTGCGTGAAGAATAAAGTATTATTTTTGTAAAAAAAAAAATTATTTGTAGTATTTTTCAAGTTTTTTTACATATTTATATTATGTTTGTGGCAAAAACAAATTTGCTAATTCAAAAGCCTGCATGTTATAATATATTTAAAGTAGGACGAGTATACTCGTCTTTGACAGGGTATCCCGCACTGTCAAGACGAGTATACTCGTCCTTGGCAGCGAATGGGTTAAGTAACGCCAATGAATTTTACTTAGAAAAATATTCTAATGGAGACCGTGGTTACTGGTTTCTGGCCGATTCAGCATATGCCCTACAGCCGTATGTTTTAGTACCGTACAAATCTGCTATTATCGGTTCAATGGAACGTAAATTTAACGGCACGAAATATAGTTGAAAGAACTATTGGCAATTTAAAGAGACGTATTTTTTTGACTCAAAAAATTGGTTAAAAATAAAGCAAGTTTTTCGCTTGGTATTTTTATTTAGAAAAGTGTAAAATTGTTATCATTTTTTGTTAAGAAGTTTTGCTTGAACGTATTTTCATCAGTTCACTACAATATACTTTTGTGATTTGAAATCGCGTTTGCCAGAACACCTACTTGGTGATTTCGAATCGTATAAAATATTTTTTTTAGCGATTTGCTTTCGTCACAATATCCTCTTGGCATTTTGAAAACGAAAACGCAAAATTTAATTTATTTAAACGCGTTTTTCAGAACATGTCCGAATAACTTAGATTTTCCTTAAAGAAAATGTTTGAAATTCGACAAAAGAATTTTCAGTCTTGAGAAATTTTCTTAGAAATATAAAGATTTTTTGCTAAGTATATATGCGTATCCAGAAATTTTTATTATATTGCATATGCTTGTAAAGATAATCATTGTAATTAAAACCTTTTTAAATGTAATTATTTATCCTGTCTTCTTTGCATATGAACTTAGTTAGTCCTGCACTAGTAATTGTTTTTTTTTTGTATTGACATTAAGAAAACATTTTATTTTTCCTTTGAAAACTTTATATTTTGCAAATAAATTGTTTTCTTCAAACATTTTTTTCTTTTGCGAACCCTTAATACCCCGTATAAATGCATTTTCAAGGCATGTTAAACGGAATTGTATTGCAACTTTAAGTCCCATAACAACGATTCTTATTATTTTTAATTTTTTTTTTATTTAAACTTCTTAAGTTTATTGTTTATTTGTTTTTATATACTTTTCTTTATTACATTTTGAACTTTTTCAGTTCTTTTCAGTTTCTGAAATACTTTTCTTCCTTGTTACTGATTTAAATACATACATGCACATACCCATACCCATGCACATATTGATCATTGTCATAATGTGCAGAGAAATCCTTTTTTTCTTCTTTTTTTTGTTTTGTTGCAAATAAATGCAAATATTAGACGAGATATTCTTTCTGTAGCTCCTTAGCAGACACATCATCTTTTGTTGTGTTATATTATATCTGGGAGGTGGTCTTGTTTATTGTTGTTATTCACACAGTATTTGCTTTTTCTTCGTCCTGGGCCCTAACGTAAAAGATTGCTTTCTTTGCCTTAAAACCTTAAAGGAGTTTCTTTTTCGAATATTTTAAACTAGAAAATGTCCTTTAAAGTCCTGTTGTGTGTGTAGCTTCGCTTATCTTTAATATGTTTTGTGTATACAATATAGGATAGTATTTGTACTCTGTTTATAGATTATTTACTGGCTTCTATTGTAGATGCCAGCTATCAAAACTTTATGTTTAAGTTTAGCTAGAGGAATTACTGCGCACAGCTGTATAGATAGACCGAAACACATGCATATACCGGGGGGGACTCAAATATGGTTAAATTTCATGAATAGATTAGTGTTTAATGCATACTAAATGACAGTGGCTGGCAAAAGTAGACAACGATTTTATAATTTTGTAAAAAACTTATTTCGACTTTTATACACACATAACATACATAATTGGTCATTACAACCCTTCAGTAAGGATTACGACCTAGTTTCTCACACCACTTATGTTGTGTGTGTTAATTTTATACATGAGTGGTATGACCTACAGTTTAAAGTCGTCTCCGAACGACAGATTTTTTTTCCGAATCTATTCATGGCAATTTTTATTTACTCTCAGAGTTTTTGCCAGAAATCTGCTGAGAGGAAATCGACGAAGAAATATTTTTTGTATTTTATTTTGGAGTCTGGCATGGGGCTCGAACCCTGGCTTTACATCTAATAAGCCAACACACTACCTAGTAACTACGGCGACTTCCTTGAATTAGAAGTAGCAAAAACGAATCAAATTTATTTCCTTTTTAAATTCAAGCGCTTATATTAGAGGCCAAGCTAGGCGCAATAATTAATTAATTGTACTCAAGTCTGTCAAGTTCGTTATTAAAGCAAATTCTCTAAGTTAGGTTGTAACTCTAAAGGCCATTATTACAACTTGTCTTTAAAGTTGCATGTAGTTAAAGGTAACTTTAGCTAAAGTGAACTTTAAAGTCACCTTTAACTTCTTTTCGTTATTACAACCTACAGATAAAATAAAGTTAACTTTTTCAAAAATATAGCAGTGCGGGAGCAAAGTCGATAACACTGCTCAATTAAAAAAGTTTTTTTTTAAACGCAGTGGCAACGAAGGGCTTCTTTTTTGTTGTACTTGCTTATTTTGTTTATATTTGAAGTTGACATATTGAAAATACTATATAATATGACAAGTTCAAATATAAACTTAACTTTAAAAGTTAGCTTAACGCTCCCTTCTACCTTATTGTCCACTTATAAAAATTAAAAACAATTTATCAGCCCGTTAAACTCCTATCTTTAGTTAACGGCTAGTTGTAATAATGGCCCGTAGAACGTTTTAAACACTCGCGTTGACTTCCAAATGGTAATGGCTGCCATCTTTACCCATGGCAGACATAAATATGATATTAAGCGGTCTGTAAGTGTAATATTTTTAGTAAAAGAATCCAATGCGTTGTTTTTTTTTGTTTCAAGATCCAGTTGTTTTTAAAATCCTTTCGAAATCCATCAATTTATTAGGTAAGGTTAGGTTAGAGGACGTGTACCTGTCAGTTACGACAAGTACAGTACCCGGAGATCGGATTGACCCATTGTACAACGTCCTAAAGGAGGGAAGGATAGTGTAGGGGATAGGATGAAAGGCGGGTATATGGGAAAGGGGGAGTGGGAAGCGAAGGAATCACACAGACCAGACACAACAAAAGGGTGGGAGAGCGCGACTACACCGATGAAGTCCTAGCACCTCTCAACCAGCCTAAGCCACTAATGAATCTGTGGAGAGCCTTGATGTCGGCTCTCGACACCGAATTCAAGCTCCCAAAGAAAGCCCTGCTAAGGGTCCGCAATCTCAATCTACCAAGGGCTGGGCAGTTACAGAGGAGGTGTTCGATAGTCTCCAACTCCTCCTCATCGCAACACGCTATACAATAGTTCGGCTGGGATCTGTTCCAAATCCCCGTAAGCGACCTAATCTCGCAGTGCCCTGTGATAAAACCGTTAAACAACCTTAAGCTGGTCTTATCCAAGCCCAGCAACCAACCTGTTCTCTTACTGTCGACAGCAGGCCATAGACACCTAGAAACAAAACAATCTGATCCGTTCCCCCAACGCCTCTGCTCTTTCTCCATGACCCATCCATGGATGAGGCCATAGAGGTGACAGACTGGTCAGGACAATCATCAAATCGCCCCCTGAAAGCGAACCTAGCCTAAACGTCCTTGTTTCTCACACCTCTTATGTTGTGTAAGTTAATTTTTTATACATGAGTGGTGGGATTTACAGTTTTAAGTCGATTCCGAACGACAGATTCTTGAGAAACTTTTTCATGGCAATTTTATTTACTCCCAGAGTTTTTGCCAGAAATCTGCTGAGAGGAAGTCGCCGAAGAAATATTTTGTCATATTTTTCATTTTGATGTCTGACCTGGGGTTTGAAACTTGGCCTTGCGTCTAATAAGCCAACACACTACCTACTAGACTACGGCGACTTCTAACATAAACTTAACTTTAAAAGCTAAAGGTAGGATGATCCTCCCTTTGCTTAACGCTCACTCCTGCCTTATCGTCCACTTATAATAATGAAAAACAATTTATCAGCCCATTAAAATTCTCCCTTTAGTTAATGACAACGGCCATTATTACAACTTTCCGTTAAAGTTGGGTTTAGTTAAAGGTAACTTTAGCTAAAGTGAACTTTAAAGTCACCTTTAACTAATTTTCGTTATTATAAATGAAATATTTATTATGAAATATAATTAATGAAATTTGATTCAAGTTGTTTTTAATTTTCCTTTCGAAATCCATCAAAATTGTTAATCGTACAACTTTTTAGATGTACGTACAATTTTCTTAATGACTGTTGATGAACGCTTAATGTTGTCTTATGTTTGAAAAATAATAAAAGAAAAAAAAAAGAAAATTTTGAAAAGAAATTCCAAAAATTGCATTTTTACTTTAAAAACCATAAAAATTGCTTACCAAAGAAAAAAAGAAAAAAAAATAAAGAAAATAAATATTGGAAAGAATCTTAAAAGAAATTTTTTATTGTGTTTTTTTATGGCTTTAAAATGATTTCTTAAACAGACGTTCACAAAAGAAAAAGGTATGAATCATGGAATATTTTTTTTTTAAATTTTTAATTGATTTTAAGTGGGCAATTATTTTAATCTGCCCATCCATTATTATTTAAATGAGTTCATCATTAACAGAGAGGCCACTTAATATCTTAAAAGTTATAATTTTTTTTCTTTCTATTTTAATAGCCATTAGAAAACCATTAAGAAAGTTTATTTTAAAGGAGATAAAATCGAAAATCCGATAAAAAAAAGAGAACAAATCGTTTATGCATGCATGTAGGGCATCTGGTTATTTGGCTAAATTCAATCAGTGATTTGAATCACATTTTGTTCACTTATACGCTCTACTGTAATTAATTAATTAAAAACAGACAGCAAATCATTGAAGAGATTTAAATTTCTTCTTCTTCATAATTGAATGCAAAATGTTAACAAAATTTTTCACTCTTTCTCTTACCAAACAGCTTTAGAGTTCCACTTGTTAGTAACTTTCACTTGTATAGCGGTTCTCCATCTCTGCGTTTTTTCCATTTTAATGAAATTCATTTAATTTTCGGTTTTATGTCGCTTATCTAAATCGCTGGTCGCTTTTATTGTGTCTTATGCTCAGTGATATCGTTAATCGAACGAGTAACTAACGATTTACGATTAACTTGTTAATTAAATTCCATTTGAAATTATAAAAAATTTTGTTTCTTCTTCACGGCTAAAGGGGTGTAGCCAGTCAATGATTTTAATTTTTATTTGATAAATTTGTCTCCACTTTATGGGCGCTTCAAACGACGCATATTTTACGATCATTTCGGCATGTTCTTGCACTTAGTTATGACTGTTTAACATAAAAAATTAATTTTTTTGTTTAAATTGTAAATAAAAAAATAAAGAAAGGGCAACAAATCGTAAATACATACATATGTACACACATACATAGGTATGTATGTATTGCATATAATAGATTTCAAATATTTTATTTCCATATTATAGCCGGTTATTAAGCAGGGGAAGATGGAGACACTTAAAGTGCAAATTCAAAGATTTTATGACCTCTAGAAAGAAGTGTACAAAATCAATGATGGCCCAAATGTTTAGCCTGGGGTTTTTATGTGTCTTTATCATTAGCGAAGCGTAGCGTTTCTATGACACTTAAAATATTTTCTGTAAATAATCGTAAAAACATAAAAGCTTATGGCCTTAATAGAATCCTGAGAATGAATGAACATTTGAGGTGTACGTACAATTGGCAAATTAAAGATGGCTGATATATAAATGCCTTTACTCGTAGACAAGGTATTTTTAAGTTCATAAAACTCTACTCCCTTTACGACAAAGTACAGAAAATATAGTAAAGTAAATGATGTAAAAGAGTACACTTCTGAGGAGTTAATGTTATTATTCCCATAGTCCAAGCTGTCCCAATCTCATCGGAAGAGTCAGAGACACGAACTGAAACTGTCTCTCTGCTCTAAGGACCATTGTTTTAATTGAGCACAGAGTAACAAGACATAACAAGGCAGATAGTTTTAAACTCTTTCGCAAACTTAGAATGCAACTGGACTAAATCCCCGCAGGATACTAAGATTTACTTGGTAATAGATCTCGGACTAATGGTACTACTACTACTACTTTTTCGGTGGTCCAAACGTCTATGATCAATGAAATGGTTGGTCTTCACATCCCTTAATTGTGTGCCGTATAACCTTAACTTGTTAGAAGGTGGCAAAAAACTTCTGTCAAAGCTCAAGCAACAATTAGATTTTTGAAGTTGCCGTAGTCTAGTAGGTAGTGTGTTGGCTTACTAGACGTAAAGCCAGGGTTCGAGCACCAGGCCAGACATCAATACAAAATACAAAAAGTATTTTTTCGGCGACTTCCTCTCAGCAGAACAGAACAGGCAAAAACTTTGAGAGAAAATAAAAATTGGCATGAAAAAGATTCTCAAAAATCTGTCGTTTGGAGTCGACTTTAATACTCACGTATTAAATTAACACACACAACATAAGTGGTGTGAGAAACTAGGACGTTTTAAAATGGGTCAGTTCGACCTCCGGGTACTGTACTTGTCTTAATTGCCAAGTACACGTCCTCTAACCCAACCTAAACTAACCTAATGCTACTACAAATGGATTGGCTTTAGAAAACATTGGCGTCTAATTGAAGTTCTGGCAAAATATGGAAACACAAAATTACATTTATCAGTCGCTTGTTGGAAGTTGCAAATGTAACGATTAGGTTAGGTCGGAGTGGTAGCTCTGATATCAAAAAGCTCACACGAGCACGCATAGCAGCTCATTGTGATGCCACGAGGTAAATGCAGTCCCTGTACTGACCAAGTTCCACCAAAAAATCAGGGAAGAGAAAGAAGTTGGTCAGCGCAAGGGCTGCACATCAAAGGCACAACTACCCTACACTGGAAAATCAGCCAGAAAATTTGATAAACGGAGCTATATCCTTGACATCAATAGATGATAGCTCCGTCAAGCTGACAAGAAATGAAGAGCCAAATAACCTATATCTACACCTAGCAAGAGACGGGCACAGACAAAGAAAGTGGATAACAGTCTCCTCTTCCTCAGCGTATCTGCATCCAGGGCAGAAGTCTTTAAATGAAAGCCGCATCCTTTTCACGTGTCTGCCCATAACACAATGACCTGTAAGCATGGCCACTGTGATTGAGATGACGCCATGACCAAGTCCAAATAACTGGTTGGTACGCTTTCTAGACATCAGGGGCCAAGTGAGTCTAGCAGTGAAGCAGGACTCCTCATTGACCCAGGATAGGTTGGCGTCTAGAAAAAAATTTCCGCGTAATGGCCAGCTTGACCGAAGCGAGTGGCATGTTCAAGTCTACTGAAGAGAATGTAATGATTAAGTAAACCTAAAAGAATGCTAACAGAGGTAAACGACCATCCGCATGGCTCCACGAACATCGAAGCAGCTAAAATTTGATAAACGGAATTTGAGACTACCTATCAAAGTTACTTCAGGTCAATGCATTATTAAACTTGTCTTGGGAGATACTTTATCCAGTGATGAGTGGAAATAAGCAACATCTTCTGTTCGTTTATTGCAATGGAATTATTCAGAAAAATTAGAAAACAGAATTGCAATGAATTGTTTGGTAATTTTTATAAACTTCTATGATGATCACATATGTACATACATATGTACATAATTGATCATTACAACCCTTTAGTCAGTATTATGGACCTAGTTTCTCACACCACTTATGTTTTGTGTGTTAATTTTATACGTGGCGGGGACCTACAGTTTAAAGTCGGCTCCAAACGACAGATTTTTAAGAAACTTTTCATGGCAATTTTATTTACTCTCAGTATTTTTGCCAGAAATCTGTTGAGTACTGATTCGCTACTTGGGCAAATAATTGTATTTAAGATTCTGTATAGTCTCCTCTTACTTCTCGACTTCAAAGATGAACTGACATAAAATTTTATAAACCTCTTGTCATCTCTATGCTATTAAGATTTCGATAATAGTATGTTCAGACATGCACTTTTATTGAGTCAATATTCGGTTTATTGAGTACAATATTTTAAGTGTTCAGGCATAGCAATATACGCAGTTCACTTTCTTATTCAATATTCATTTGACAGCTGGTAAACAAAATAGCTGGTTGTTTCAATAACATTGTTTTTGTTTTTTTTTTGTTTGCCTTTGTTGATATTTGAGTTGTCAAATATTAATAGAAAGTGTTCGGACGTACGTACGTCTTAACGTACTTATGACAGTGCTGTATTTGAAGTTTTAATCAATATTATAACAATTTATGAATTTATTGAGCAATAATTAATTGACATTTTATATGAAATATTGAGCTCAATAAAGCCGTTTATTGCAATTTACTCAATATAAGTGCATGTCTGAACATAGTATAAGTTGCACTTTCGTTTCTATTCTTACTGCACTCGCTCATCAATTGCATTCTATTAAACAATCTGAACATCTGCAATTTATTCTGTTCACCAAATTAAGGCTGTAATTCTGACTAAATGTCATCTTTGAACTGACCGTACAGTCTGAGAAAGTAACTCCCCGGATGGTAGGTGTTATCAGCGAAAATAAGTCAAAGAAATCGATGGCTTAGAACAGGCACAAAGATTCTTATGTACATCTTAATAACATTTAGGTTAGGTTAGGTTAGAGGACGTGTACTTGTCAATTAAGACAAGTACAGTACCCGGAGGTCGAATTGACCCATTGTAGAACGTCCTAGTTTCTCACACCACTTATGTTGTGTGTGTTAATTTTTATACATGGGTGGTGATTTTTGAGAAACCTTTTCATGGCAATTTTTTCTTTACTCTCACTGTTTTTGCCAGAAATCTGCTGAGAGGAAGTCGCCGAAGAAATACTTTTTGTATTTTGTCTTGACGTCTGGCCTGGGGCTCGAACCCTGGCTTTACGGCTAATATGCCAACACACTACCTACTAGACGACGGAGACTTCGAAAAATATTTATAACATTTCCTGTCCTAACATTTTTCATTGAGTATAAAATCTGCTGAGAGGTAGTTGCCGAAGAAATAGTTTTATATTTTCGCTGGGGTTTGAACCGTGGCCTTACGTCTAATAAGCCGGCACACTATTTACTAGACTATGGCGACTATATGATGATCGGATTTCCAAAATAAGAAAGAGAAGCGATACTTAAAAATGTTGTTGCCTTTAGCAAAAGGCATACAAAAGCATATTCTATTCCATTTTTCCTTCAATTCAAAATAATTTCAAGTTCCCATATACTATTCAACTCCAATAAAAACAAAAGAATTCTTTTCCCCTAAATGGCGAGTATTCTTACGATAATGTAACCAGCCTTTGCCACAATTTATGGGTGTTTAACATTCAAAAACCCAAAAAAAAAATAATAAAAATATGCAACAACAAAGTGACAACAAATTAGTGGTGCAATGACACGAATATAAAAACCTAATCAACATAAAAACAATTCGATTGTTTTTTATTCTTCTTTTTTATTTTATTTGAAAACATAAAATAAATGAGTAAAACTACAATAAAAAAAACAAATTGAATGAAAAACAAAAAATTAAGTTTTTTTCTTCGTGTAATTTTTTTTGTAACATTTTCAACACTAGAGTTTCTTGCCTCGATTGAACTCATGCAACAGCCATAAAATCAATTCAGTCATGAATAAAGCGACACCAACATACAACGCGGTGTTGTGTGTAAAACGGAATGAAATGAACTCAAAATAAAGGCAAAGGAAAATGCATTCGTATTTCATAGAACTTATGAGCATTCGAGAAACCAAAATGGAAAATAAAATCGTAAAAAATCGAATTGTTTTTATTGTTGTTAATAATTTTTTATGGTTTATCCTTTTTGACAACGTAAGACTACAAGGCAATCATTCATTGAATAGAACGTCAAAAGTGAGACTAGGTTAGCGTTTCATTGAATTCGTGTGAATAAATGAATGAACGACAAGGCTTTAACTGCTACAGTCCTAATACACAAAAGAAAACTCAGTTCTTCCTATACCTGTATTTTTTTTTTTGGAAAATAAAACGTTCCGTTGCCTATAAAAAATGTTTGAAAAAGACCACAGAATTCGTTCGTTTTATATTTCTGTTGCCTTATATTTCTGTTGCCTTTCGTGTAAAATAAACATTTAGCAACAATTGTAACGATAGTTTATTGCTGTTGTTGCTATTTCATGTTTCGTTTCATTTTAATGTTTTTGTTTTTCATGAGTTTTTCTCCCATTTCCTCACCATTCATCAATACATTCATCATTATCGTATTGTGGTCGTCGTACAACATTCATAAATTCACATTGGTACTCCTCTTACTCTGTTGCTACTTGCAACATTTGCTTGCTACACCTTCCTGCTTAGAGGCTTAAATCACTCAAAGCAAAGGAGACTACAGAAAAAACATAAAAAAGTACAAACTCTGCAATAAACAAACGCATTTTATGTTATGAATGTTTTTCTGTTTTTCTGTTTCTTCAATTTCAAGATGGACAGACAATCCAGCCATCCGTCCGTCCATCCAGGCATCCATCAATCCATCTACGCGTAGCTGTCTTTCTCTTAAATGCCACTGTAAATGCTTAGGGAAAAAGGGAAAACAACAACAAAATATTGATGAAAGGGAAGGTAGGTAGTAAATTGTAGAGAAAAACATTAAAAAAATGTTTCTCTCGGTAATTTTATTTCATTTATTTATTTTTGTGGTTACCAGCTTCCTGGTTTTCCCTTTTGAATGTTTATTACACATCAGGCCAAGACGTTTAATTTAGTTTTTGTTGATCTTTTTCGCTGTTCTCTTCTGTAATGCAAGAAAGAAAGATTCCAGCGTCAACATCATAGCAAAAGAATTGAAATTCTTAGCTGCTAAATAATGTGATACGTGTTAAGAAAAAGACACAGGAAAAGCAAGAATGCAGTCCCTAACAACCAACCTATAATATCTCCAACATATTAGGTTTAGAAATCACTACCTCATAACAATTATTGCCGAACATTTGCTCTTGACTCTGTCTGGCAGTAAATGCGAAAATCTAAGTTGTTTGCCAATAGGTTAGGTTAGGTTAGAGGACGTGTACTTGTCAATAAAGACAAGTACAGTACCCGGAGGTCGAATTGACCCATTTTACAGCATCCTTACAGAGGGAAGGGTAATAGAGAGATAAAAAGGAGGGGATGTAGGAAAGGGGAGAATGGGAAGTGGAGGAATTCCACAGATAAGACACAGCAAAAAGGGGAGGGAGCGACTACACTGATGAAGCCCTAGCGCCTGTCAACCTAAGCCACTAATGAATCTATGGAGAGCCTTGATGTCGGCTCTCGACACAGAATTCAAACTCTCAAAGAAGGCCCCGCCAAGGGTCCTCAACCTCAACCTATCATGGGCTGGGCAGTTACAGAGGTTTTCGATAGTCTCCAACTCCTCCTCTTCGCAACATGCCCTGCAATAGTCCGGCTGGGATCTGTTCCAGATGCCCGTCAGCGACCTAATATCGCAGTACCCCGTGATAAAACCGACAATCAACCTTAAGCTGGCCTTATTCAAGCCCAGCAGCCAATCTGTTCTCCTATTGTCCAAAGCAGCCCATAGACATCTAGAGACAAAACAACCAGACCCGTTCCCCCAACGTCTCTGGTCTTCCCCCCTGACCCATCCATTGATGAGGCCGTAGAGGTGACATACTGAGGGGTCAGGGCCAACTATCAAATCGCCCCCAGAAAGCTTGTTGTTTGCCAATATTTTATATTAAATCCAATCAGAGATCAGCAATAGGCAGTCGCCATAGTCTACTGGTAGTGTGTTGGCTTATTAGACGTAAGGCCACGGTTCAAACCCCAGGTCACACATCAAAACGAAATATGTACGAAAAAAAATATTTTTTCGTTGACTTCTTCACAGCAGATTTCTGGCAAAGACTCTGAGAGTAAATAAAATTGCCATGAAAAGTTTCTCAAAAATCTGTCATTCGGAGTCGACTTTAAACTGTAGGTCCCGTCACTCATGTATAAAATTAGCACACACAACATGAGTGGTGTGAGAAACTAGGTCGTAATTCTGACTGAAGGGTTGTAATGACCAATTATGTACGTTATGTGTATGAGATCAGCAATGAATCGTTTTTTTTTTCGCTACTCATAAGCACTCCTGAAATTTTGAATATAAGTGAATCAACAATATTGAAATTTAACTATGTACTCTGATTCATTCGTACTCATTACAACGTTGATTTATAAGTACAGGGTGCAATGAGTATGCGTACAACGTTGACATCAAACTCGAATTTCGAAATATGTTCGATTCATAAGTGACCGCATTTAGATTCATAACTTTAGAAAAATACTTATAATACTTATAAATGATAAAAAAAAGACACCTAAGCAAAAAAGACAGAGCAGCAAGCAGAGCCAACACACAACCTTCTAGTATTTTGGTGTTCGTACGCGATTCATACTTATTTTGTGCTTCGTGTATATTGTTACGTTTTTACCTTTTTAAAAACGTTTAAATATGAGTTCGTTAATTGCAAACAAAGTAAAAACAAATGTGTGTTTAATTTCAGCTAAACTCTTTATTCTTTACACTACTTTTGTGTGCCACCGTATACAACTTAACGATACAACAATAATAATCTGTTTTATTCACTAGTTCACACAAGTATTCACTGGATCTTTACAACCACGACTTATTTTGATCACACGCAACTTCACACAAGGCTGACTGAATTCTTACTGACTGCTGCCTGCTTTGTCCAGCCCTTTTATAGTCCGACACAACCAGTCTAACGAACATTCTTGAAGTGGAAGGTTCGTGATCTCGCCTTCTCGAGAGCTCTATTGATAATACATTGCTTATGTTGTCTATCCCTTTTTGTCACATACATGTTGTTGTTGGTACCAGGCGCAACCAGGTTCGTCGTACATATGTGTGTGTGTGCAGCTTTAGGTAATCAACACGTTCATTGTATTCTTAGTGTTAGTGAGTATTTATATCGTGTGGCTTTTGTTTATCGTTTTTGTTGTTAAACGATATTCGGTCGTTTCGATTTCTGTAACAATATGTTGAGTTAGGAAAGTCGAAGCAAACAACATCATACATGTTGTTAAGTATGAATATGATGACAACTTCAAACTTTGAATATGAGTATAGGTTCCATGTTTTAAAACAAGTATGAATACGTATAAGTATCAGAAATTATGAGCATGATTCGATTCTCCTCATCGTTTTGAATACTCATTGCTGATCTCTGAATCCAATCCAGATGTCTAAGGAAATGTTTGCTGTATTCATACGTGTGGTAGAAAAATATTTTCAAGACCTTTAAATAAAATTTTTTCATTTCCAACAACAGAAAATCTGGTATGAATTATTTGTGATATCATACTTGAAAACTAAAGATTTAAGTACATTATGTTGTTGCATATTTAAACCTAAAATAGCCACTAGAAAATTGATAAATTTTAGTATTTAAGTGAAATGAAAATGTAAGAAACAATTAACTTTTGAGATTGTAAGTTGAAGTCATTAACAAAACGATACTTTAAGTGAAAAAAAAATGGTGAAAGTATTCTTCTGGGAGTACATGTGCTACTATTAGTGGCTGCAGTAGAATGTCTGTCTGTCTGTCTATCTGTCATGTCTTTCTTATGTAGATCACGGTTGTTTTGTTGCACATACAAAATTACGTCAATTTACAAAAATTTTCTTTTCAACTTCAAACATATGTACGTATTTAAATGGAAAGTAACAAGAAAATTTACTTTTTTCTTCATTAGAAACAAACAATTCAATGTCTATAGAGGTGAGGGCAAAGAAGAAATTACAAGAAAAACAGAAAATCTATGTTGCTTAGTTTTCTTTTTTTGAAAGTGTTTCTGATGTGGTGGAGAGATATGCATGTGGCATTGATTTCAAAGCAGTATTAGCAGCAGCAATACTTAAACAAATACAAGCGAAAAAAAGAAAGAAGAAGAAGAGTAAAGAACATATACATACACACGCTAATTAATTTAACAAACACATCAAATTACAAATCTCTGACACACACAACTCCTCTTTACCTAACAGAGCAACAACAAACATTCACCACTTTTTGTTGCATTCTGTGTTGCTGTGGCAAACACAGCCTCCTGTGATAGACTCTGTAATGTTAATGAACAAACGATGAACGCGTATGTGTGTATTGGCGACTAATTGTTGAAGAAGACGACTGCACTCTCTAAAGAGTGTTTTATGTTCTTGACATAATCGATCTATGTTTTGTATTCGTATCTGTTTTTGTTTTTGTTTCTGTTGCTGCCTGTTCTGTTCTGTTTTGTTTTGTTCACCGTCGTCATCATCATTCATGTCTATTAGACTCGAAAATCATTGTAATCGATATGCCGAGTTAAACATTTAATGGATGTTAAAATGTTTCCATTTTACGTTTTCCAATAACACGTGGAATTGTAATTTAATATGGGGGTTGTTGCTCATTCTCTCTCTCCCTGTCTCCCTTATCGATTTGGTGGTTTTGAAATTAATAAGATTTTAATGGCATTTTGAGTAAGATGAAGAAAATATTGATAAAGTCCCGGAGGAAGACTTTAGGACTTGTATTATTTGTCGTAATACTAAGGCAGGGGGTTCATTTGCTGATTATAACTTATAATCCTTAAATCTCCTGAAAAAGGCAGACCTTACGATATGCGCCAACTACAGGGGTATAAGCCTTATCCCTATAGCATATAACGTTCTTACAAGCGTATTGTGTGAACGACTGAAGCCGCTCGTCAAAACACTGAACTTGGACCTTATCAGTGCGGCTTCAAATCTGGCAAGTTCACCATCGACCAGCTCTTCACACTACGCCAAATGCTGGAAAAGACCCATGAACAACAAGTCGACACACATCATCTTTTTGTCCACTATAAGGCTGTATTCGATAACCCCATAAGGGATCGTGTTTTTGCCGCAATGTCTGAGTTCAGTATACCTGCGAAGCTGATAAGGCTATGCAGAATGACGTTGAGCAATTCCTGCAGTTCCGTCAAGGTAGGAATGGAGCTCTCCGAACCTTTTGATAACGTGCGAGCTCATGCGACCTCTTCAACTTTGTCGTGGAGAGTGTTCTGCGAAAGGCGGGAGTGCATCGCAGTGGCACTATTTTTCAAAAAAGTGTCCAGTTGCTTGCGTACGCTGACGACATTGACATCATAGGGCGTACCAAGCGAGATGTTACTGCTGCCTTTAGTGCTCTTGAACGGGAGTCTACTAAGATGGGTTTGGCAGTAAATGAGTGCAAAAACAAAGTATATGTTATCGACAAGTAGAGACGTGTGGCGTATTGATTCTCAGATTACGGCCGATAACTATACTTTTGAAACAGTCAAGGAATTTATTTATCTTGGCTCCGCCGTTACCACCAAAAATGATGCCAGTTTGGAGATCAAGCGCAGGATCACTCTTGCCAACAGGTGCTACTATGATCTCAATAGGCAATTGAGTAGCAGAGGCCTCTCTCGCACGACAAAACTCGTACTCTACAAGTCGCTTATTCTCCCCGTCTTTCTTTATGGCGCAGAGGCATGAACCCTATTAACCACTGATGCAGCAGCCTTGAGAGTGTTCGAGAGAAAAGTACTACATAAGATCTTCGGTCCAATGCGAGTTGACGATGATTTCCGCATCCGATACAACAGTGAGCTGTATGAGCTCTTCAACGACATGGACGTTGTGCAGCGTATTAACATCCATGGGCTGCGCTGGCTCGGCCATGTCGTTCGAATGGAGGAGGATGTTCCGGCGAGTATTTGATGCATGGATCTGCGGAAGTCGGCGAAGAGGACGACCTTGCAGCTGTTGGAAGGACCAAATCGGGGAAGCCTTGTCATCGATTGGTGTGACCAACTGGCGTAGACGCGCAAGAATTAGAGGCGCCTGGAAGGATGTGTTGCGGCAGGCCGAAATCCGTTAATCAGGTTGTTAATGGCCAATTAAGTAAGTAAGTAATCCTTAAATCTAAAGTCGCCGTAGTCTAGTAGGTAGTGTGTTGGCTTACTAGACGTAAAGCCACGGTTCCAACCCCAGTTCAGACATCAAACCGAAAATAAAAAAAAATTCTTCAGTGACTTTCTCTCAGCAGATTTCTGGCGCAAAAACTCTGAGAACAAATTAAAATTGCCATGAAAATTTTCTTAAAAAATCTGTCGTTTGGAGTCGACTTTAAACTGTAGGTCCCGCCACTAATGTATAAAATTAACACACACACAACATAAGTGAGAAACTAGGTCGTAATCCTTACTGAAGGATTGTAATGACCAATTATGTATGTATGTATGTATGTCATTCTTAAATCCATGCTTATACATACAATGCCAGATGTCGTGTATTTTAAAGCTTTAAGGAAGTATGCAGCTCGTTTGTACTCTTATACGGTGTTCAAATATGCATCTTTACGTCATTATTGAGCTTAATATTTCATATAAAGTTTCAATTAATTATTACGCAATAAATACGCAAATTGTTATAATATTGAGTAAAACTTAAAATACAGCACTGTCATAAATGTGTTTAGTAAGCATATTACCATTAACCGAACACTTTTTGTTGATATTTGACAACTCAAATGTCAACAACAACCAGCTGTGTTGTTTACCAGCTGTCAAATGAATATTGGATAATCAGCTTAACTGCGTATATTATCATGTGTGAACACTTAAAATAATGTACACAATAAACCGAATATTGACTCAATAAAAGTGCATATCTGAACATAGTGTAACCTTGAAGTGAATCATGGCTTTATTAGTACAAATAGTAAATAGTATATGTAAACTTTTCTTTCCCAGTATAAGTATTCATATGTAGAATATTGTGGTATGTGTACTTGGGTGTAACTGTTTATGAATCAAATGTTTTCCGCTTTGATTTGCTAAATTTCAGTTTTTTTTCTTTGATTTCCTTGGGATTTTTCCATTTCCATTTCAACTTCTATTTCAGTTTCTATTTCAGTGTATGTTGTTGTTTTTGTTTTTATTTTGACTGGAAGTATTAAATTAATTATTTTGTTATACTCCGGGTATTTGATGGATACAAATTTACAGAAACTTGAAGTCTCGTTTTTTATTACAAATGCTGGCTGTTGTTGCCGCTGCTGATGATTGCAGAGTATTTTTGTTGTTGATTTTAATTCATGGGTGGTTTTCGTTTTTCGTTTTTTTTTCATTTAAAATTTCTGTTCCATGATCATTCATTCAGATCCATAAGTGTGTGTGTGTGTGTTTAATGCTGCAACAACAAAAATTCATTTGTTGTCTTATTTTATAATAAAGCAGCAGAAATATAAGAATAATTTGAAACAAAAGCATTTAAATACCCGGGCAAATATAGTTCCATTCCACAGATCCATTGGATTTAGTTACAAGCAGTTTTAAGAGATTTGCTGTAAGAAAATCAAATTGAAACTCAGCAAAATCGTGTACTTTCCTATGAAAATGGTAAATTTTGCAATTTTCTTGATTCTGGTTCTGGTTATTGGAGTATTAAACTAGAAACTTGAAAAAGTTTAAAATGATTTCGTATCTTTTTTTTCTTCTTTTTTTGTTTTGTTTTTTTTTCTGGTGCAGCTTTGGGTTCCTAATTTATTAGAGTTTCTGTTTTAGCAGCAGCAGCAGCAGCAATAGTAGTAGTTGGTTGTGTGTGTCTTTCATTTATCCAGTACATGTGTCATGGTTAAATGCAGGCACACACAATAGACGAGTTGGACACAATACATACACGAGTACTTGAGAGTTACAGTCTCATAGAGTTTACGAACGAATAGTTATATACACGAACGAGTACTTGGTCTCCTATACCACCATTACAGTCTCATAGAGTTTACGAACGAAGTTATAGAGTCACAGAGTTTTTGGGTTGCAATGTTAATTGTTTCTTAAAACTGCATTGCCAAGATTTATTATCGAATTAAAATTTTTCGAAACACACACAGAGAGAGAGAGACCGAGAGAGAGAGAGATAAAGAAAAAGAAAAAAGAAAAAAAAGGTTTTTGTTTTCATTTCAGTTTAGTTAGTCTTGAGCAAATGAATGATGGTACGTGTGTGGCATGATGATGATTGCCGTGTGATGTTGATGATGCAACAAATGGAGTAACAAATTATGGTTTTCAAACTATGACTACGAATAGTTTTAATATTTATGTTATGTTATGTATGTATTCCTTTAGATTGCATTTTTCATATTGAATTCGTTTTCAGCTACAGCTACAGCTGCAGCTGCATTCATAGCACGTGTATCATTTTAAAATGTACTTTCGAATGCCAAAGTTCAAATCCTTTTTCTGTAATTTATGGTCGGTTTATCAACAAAAAAAAAATAAAAAATATTTTTCTTTAGAAATCAATCATGTTTTGGAGAAAATGAAATTCCATTTATTTTAGTTTCAAAATCGAAATATTATTTCATAATTTTCTGCTTTTTCTTTATCAGTTTTATTCATGTGTTCGAAGAAAGAAGGAAATGCTTTGAAATATTATTACGAAATAAAACATTTTGAGAATTCAAAGCATTTCCTTTTTCAATTACCAAAAAATCTCTAATTTTTGTTATTCTGTGCTATTTGAACCCGAAGTACACACATGCTTGATTTGAATTCCATTATGGAACAAGGAAAATGATCAGATGCAGTATTTTATTATTTACGGTCATAATCGAAGGATAGCAGTTTATTGAATACACATACATACATAAATAATTGGTCATTACAACCCTTTTGTTAGGATTACTACCTAGTTTCTCATACCACTTATTTTGTGTGTGTTAATTTGTATACATCAGGGGTTTTTTTTCCTAGGAGGGGTAAATGTATCTAACCGCACCATAGAGGAAGTCGTCCATCCTCCGTGTGTGGGGCTCTCACCCTCCCTAAATCGCCCCTCGTCTCCTGTGGACTTGTTTGTGCCCACTCCGGAACTACGGTGGTATTACTTCGGAGTGGAGTCCTTTTGGCTCTTTGGCCCCTTCATGTTTATATCCGCGTCGGGATTGCGAATCGAAAGTTGAATCTAAGCGTCTCCACTATTCCTTTCGTCTAAATCATCGCCTCGGTTACGCTTGGCACGTGTGACAGTATCACCTATGCCGACATGCTTACTAGTTCTGCAGTCTCAAGATCTCTCTTCTTCCGTCTCAGAATGCGCTCTACGTAATTCACTACCGAGGTCTAATTTTCACTACTCCAGTCATAACCCCGACAATATTAACGGCTGTGACCGTTCCAACTATTGACGTCAGTACAGAGCGATAGCTCTGCCAGCGTGCACACTCGAAAACAGTGTGCTCTGCGTCATCAATTACAGGGGTGGGACCTACAGTTTAAAGTCGATTCCGAACGACAGATTTTTTTGAAAAACTTTTCATGGCAATTTTTATTTCACTCTCAGAGTTTTTGCCAAAAATCTGCTGAGAGGAAGTCGCCGAAGAAATCTTTTTTCATATTTCGTTTTGATGTCTGACCTGGGTTTTGAACCCAGGCCTTAAGTCTAATAATCCAACACACTACCTACTAGACCACAGCGACTCCAAATGTCATTTCATTAGATAAAATGAAAAGCTTGGTAGTTTATAATTTTAAAAATTTCGTCTTTGAATTTCTATTTTTAATTTCCAAACTGTACAAATTGTTTTCCTTAAGGCCTGTGGCCTTCGTATTTCAAAGAATTCATCGAATAATTTTAAGCTTCTATGCAAATATTAGAATTGCAAATACTTGCTGATCAGCTACTGAGTTTATCTTTGCCTTTGGCTTACTTTGCTAATGTAAATCTTTAGATGAAGAACCTTTTACACTGGCAGACTTGGTTGGTTGCATGTTGTCGATTTTCTGTTTTAATCTCATATGATGGATTATCATAATCAGATTTCGTTCCTTGTAAATGTCTGCCAATAAACAGCATGTAAGTCTCTTTATGTTTCGATTATCAAAATCATTTGCAGATAGAGAAAGAGAGAATGAGAGAGAGACAGAGACATGCTGAATAAATTAATTTCTTTGGGGGTGGTTGTTCAAGGGATTTCAGTCTTTTTTACATGTAAACAAACGAAACAAAATTTTTATTAGAAAAGTTTCCTGCTTTATTACGGCAATTTTTGATTGACAGGGAGGAATGCATATGAATAAAATTTATTTCGTTTTTGATTTTTTATTTTTTCTCCTCCATTTTCTGTGAAATTAAAAATTTAATCAAATTTTTTTAAACAAATTTTATACAAATGCTTTACATTCATTTGTTGAATGTACTATGTACATATGTATGTTCGTGTGTAATCTGTTTAAAAACCAAAAAAAAGAGAAAAAAATTGTTAATTTCGGAAAAAAATAAATTTCAAGACTTTAAAAGATTTATTAGATAAATTTTCAAATGAACTTAATTAATGCCTGTTGTAAGCAACTACATACATATGTACATAAATGTACTTGTATACCAAAATTTTACCGAACAGACCAGACCAGACCAGTCAGCCATCCAACCATCCAACCAACCCACCATGCAAAAGCCACCAAAGCCAAGCAATTTGTGTGTGTAATGACTGCAAATTGTTTATAAAACTTTAAAATTTATTTTTTTTAATTTTATATTTTGTTGGTTCTTTTGTTGTTTTCTTTATTGTTTATATAGTAGTTGGTCTTGTATAGACATACGTATGTATTTTAGATCATAATATAATATTAACTTTTTGGAGCATTTGGTCCACGACATTGGCGGTTGAATGGGTGTCGGCAGCTTTTGAATTAGAAAATATCGAAAAAAACAACGGCATTTGAAGAAATAAAATAATGAAATGGACAAAGAAACAACAAAAAGAATAATGTGTTTAAAAAAGGAAAAATAAAACATTACATATGTAAAGAAAAAAAATACAATTGTGATCATAAAAATAGCATTCTAATGAAATAGTTATAGGAATAGTTTCCTATGCTAAACTGTTTAATGTTTTTGTTTTAATGATTTACGGATTTTATTACATATTTAAGGATAAGACAGCAAAATTTTAATTTAGAATCTTTTTTTATGTTTTTTTTTTTTGTAAAACCAGCACTCAGGGTATGGCCCTGGGTATGTGCAGGTTTAGAAAAATAGGTTATAAGAAGGTGGAAAGAGGGAGTAGTGTTTGTGGACATTTGATTTAAACTCAAGAGGCGAACGGTAAGGAAACGAGTTGTTGTTAGGTGACCTTATAATGGCCAGTGCTATACCTTCACCATTAGACAGTCTACAGCAATCGCCCCCAAGAAGCCCGCATCATAAGGTTATCTTTAGAATCTGTACTCCATCTTGATACTTGACATCTCTATATATTATATATATATATATATATATTCTTGCTATACAGTGGACAGCAAAAGTCTTAGTACGGCAATATATTTTTGAGCAATTTCTTGAATTTTTAGTCATAAGTTTGTATAAAAATTTATTTGTTTACATATTTATTTTATTAATTTATTTCTGTTTTATTATAAAACAAAAACAATTTTTTAATAATTTTCATAAAACAAGAGAAAAGTAAGGAAAAGTTTCAAATGACTCCATAGGTACCTCCGCCAAGGAGAACCCTGAATAAATTTAAAATTCAAAGGCCAAATATATGAAAATGTTATCCCTTGTATTTAGTAGGATATCCCTTAAGGTCAAACACTCCATTTAACCCATTTGGATTTGAGTGTACAAGTTTTGTTAAGTGTTTTCTGGTGGCACCATGAGCAAGTTTTTCAGTTGACTTTTGTTTGAGGTTTAGCAATTATGTAAGCGTTCTTTCAAATGACCTCCTAAATACTCTCTTGAAGTCATATCGGGACTTTGTGCAAGAGTATTAAGCCGGTGGGGACTTTTATTTTATATATATTGGAGTACCAAGACTTTTGCCGTCCACTGTACGTAGAGTTGTATCTGTCTTAGCTTGTTTACATCAGTGTGCATTGGACACTCGACTGAAATTTGTATTATTTTTTTGACAAACAATTTCTAAATTCCAATAGTTCCACGAGGTACTCCTAGTATAGTAACAATTCCTTACAGTTTGTCGTAACTTAACTTTAAATGCCTGTTTAGACTGAATAATACATACATCCATAATTGGCCATTAAAAACCTTCCCTTTAATCAGGATTACGGCCTAGCTCCTCGCACCACTCATGTTGTGTGTGCCATTTTTATACATGAGTGCCGGGACCTACAGTTTAAAGTCGACTCCGAACGACAGATTTTTGGAAAACTTTTCATGAGAATTTTATTTTACTCACAGAATTTTTGCCAGAAATCTGCTGAGAGGAAGTCGCCGAACAAATATTTTTTTACTTTCGTTTTGTTGTCTGACCTTGGATTTGAACCAAGGCCTTACGTCTAATAAGCCAACAAACTGTCTACTAGACCACGGCGACTTCACACTGAATAATGTGTCTATGAAAATGCTTCCGTACGCGGTAATAACCTTCTTCTACTTCTTATATAATGTCAAAAGCATATCTGCCAATAGAGTTCCAATGAATTTCACGTTATACGAACTTCTAAAATTAAATATTTATGCATTGGCATACGAAATGCTCCTAATTAGACAACCGAAGTATTGTTGGAATTTTCAAGGGAAGCTGACCAGCTACTGTCACTCTGGACACAATTTATATTCAATAGCTTTTGGTCGTTGGAGTGGCTAGTAGGAAATAAATGAAGGCATGGGCCTACGGATTTTCATAGTAAACAATTGTAAAATTCTTTTGGAAATGTAAGTGGCTCACAATAAAAACGTTGAACTTCAGTACAAAGTACATACATACCAGAGATTAGCAATGAATCGTTTTTTTTCGCTACTCATAAGCACTCATACAATTTTGAATGTATGTAAGTATGTCAACAATATTGAAATTTAACTATGTACTCTGATTCATTCGTACTCACTACAACGTTGATTTATAAGTACAGGTTGCAACGAGTATGCTTACAAAATTGACATCAAACTCATACCATTCGAAATATGTTTGATTCATAAGCCTTCTCATTTAGATTCATAAATTTAGAAAAATATTTATAAATGATTCGAGTGACTCATATCATTCATCAAAATTTACAGTCTTAGTTGTTGTTGCATTTACAAAAAAAAGAAAAAAGATGAATAAGCAGAAGAAACAGAGCAGCAAGCAGAGCAAACACACAACCTGCTATTGAGTATTTTAGTGTTCTTACGCGAATCATACTTATTTTGCGTTTCTTATATTTGTTGAGTCAATGAGAGTCGAAATCAACAACATCATACGTGTTGTTAGGTGAATGAATATGATGAGAACTTGAAATTTTTAATATGAGTACAGGTTCCATGATATTAAAATAAGTATGAATTCGCATAAGTATCAGAAATTATGAGTATGATTCGAATCTACTCATCTTTTTGAATACTCATTGCTGATCTCTGATATATACCACAGTGTATGATGATTCGGACGAAAAAAATGAACCTACTACATTTTAATAACATGACATGAAATAACATCACAACTCTGCTATTTTCTTTGCCAGCAGTGTCATTTAATAAAAAATCGCATTTGAATGTCTGCATCGTTTTGTTTAATTTCGTTGTACTTGTATTTGTTGTTATTGTTGTATTTTTAATGTTGCATTTTGAACAAACGATAGAAAATTTTAATTCACATTCATTACAAACACACACATACAAACACGTGCAAGCTAATCAAGAACTATTTTCTTAACTTTAAAGTCCAAACATTTGATTTGATTCGTTGGAAATGAATTTTTTCATTTCATTTTTGAGTTTTCGGCCTTTTTTGGGAAATGTTTCTGTTTTTCTTTTGTATTCTTCATTATTTTCTGTTCCTCATGGTTTTCATTTTAATTTAAATTTTTTTTAATTGTTATTTGTTGCTTTTTTCTTTCTTTCTGTTGTTGTTGTATGTTTTTTAAATACTTTAAAGTTAATTTCTTAGAGGCTTTATTTCTGTTTATGCTTTCTTTTTTTTTTTGCATAAAATTTATGCTGTTTGGGATGACTGAATTTCCCCAATGAACAACAAAGAAGAGTATCATTTACTTCTGGATCACTCTCCAAGGAGTGTTTGGGTGCAAAAGTTTTTGATAACGCAATAAGTTTCCAAAAATTTATAAATTTTGTGGAAATTCCTAACCAAAGTGTTTGGATTTTTGAAAGTGTGCTTTAGTTCACTCATTTTGATGTTACTGGACTGCCAATCTATTTCGTTAATAGGCAAGATGAAGTCTAAGTTTGGAATAAATAAAATTGTCATGCAAAGCCTCTCAAAAATCTGTTGTTCGGAGCCAAATTTAAACTGTAGATCCCACCGCACATGGATAAAATTAACACACACAAAATAAGTGGTGTGTGAAGCTAGATTGTAATCCTAACAAAGGGGTTGTAACCTACCAACTAACTAACTATGCTAGTAGTTAGGAATAGTCAGGTTAGGTTAGGTTAGAGGACGTTTACTTGCCAATTAAGACAAGTACAGTACCCGGAGGTCGAATTGACCCATTGTACAACGTCCTAGTTTCTCACACCATTTATGTTGTGTGTGTTAGTTTTATACATGAGCGGTGGGACCTACAGTTTAAAGTCGACTCCGAACGACAGATTTTTTTTGGGAAACTTTTTCATGCAATTTTGTTCACTTTCAGAGCTTTTGCCAGAAATCTGCTGAGAGAAAGTCGCCGAAAAATACTTTTTGTATTTTGTTTTGATGTCTGGCCTGGGGCTCGAACCATGGCTTTGCGTCTAGTAAGTCAACACACTACCTAGTAGACTACGGCGACTTCCAAGGAATAGTCAGATGTGTAGACAAAAAGAAATCTCTCAGAATATAGAAGGAACAAAATGCTCTGAGCTCGATTGGGATTTACATGGTGTATATAAAGCGAAGTCGCCGTAGTAGGTAGTGCGTTGGCTTTTCAGACGTAAGGCGGGGTTCAAACGCCAGGTCAGACATCAAAACGAAATACGTAAAAATATTTCTTCGGCGACTTCCTCTTAGCAGATTTCTGACAAAATCTCTGACAGTGAAATAAAATTGCCATGAAAAGTTTCTCAAAAATCTGTCGTTCGGAGTCGACCTTAAAACTGTAGATCCCACCACTCATGTATAAAAATTAATGTACACAACATAAGTGGTGTGAGCATCTAGGCCGCAATCCTGACTGAAGGCTTGAAATGGCCAATTATGTATGTACATATATGAGGCGATTACTCAACATACTTCTTCTATTTTGTGCGATTATTGTTGACAAGTCATTTGTTGAAATCATTCGCTGCAACTTGTGCTGAACCGAAATGTAGCTGAGCATATTAGTAACACATCGTATTGACGACCAATTATACATCATTCGGATACTATACAAGGATTTACTTTGCGTGGATTCAGACTGGGTTCGTACATAATCCCAGGCAAACGATCTACCCTAAACACGAAATATACATTAGGTTAGGTTAGGTTAGAGTACGTGTACTTGTCAATTAAGACAAGTACGGTACCCGGAGGTCGAATTGACCCATTGTACAACATCCTAGTTTCTCACACCACTTGTGTGTGTTAGTTTGTCTATAAGAGTGGTGGGACCTACAGTTTAAAGTCGATTCCGAATGACAGATTTTTAAAAAAAATTTTCAAGGCAATTTTATTTCACTCTCAGATTTTTTGCTTGAAATCTGATGAGAGGAAGTCGTCGAAGAAATATTTTTTTGTATATTTCCGTTCTGATGCCTAATCTGGGGTTTGAACTGTGGTCTTACGTCTAATAAGCCAACACACTACCCACTAGACTAAGGCGACTGCAATATACATTAACTTGAGTGTAGAGTTCTCACATAATTGCTGTTGCTCTTTAAGAGATTAAACTCCTTAATAGTGGCAATGAAATACCGGAAAAAAAAAACATTGGAAAGTACTTATGAGCTTGTATGTATATTTCAATTTCATATGTGTGTGGCAATGTGCATGTAAAACTGGAACAGAGGACCGGTAGGTGTATTTCTAAGGCCGCGGAGAAAACAAATAAAAACGCACAAAACCATGTGTTTCACCGTTTTTCGCTAATGGCTACAAAGCAGATGTTGAAACGAAATTTTCGTTTTCTCTAAACGCACATGGGAAAAAAGTGTTGTTCTTTCAACCGTGGGTATGTGAGTATGTTTGTTTTATGAAAACTTCAGTTTTATTTTCTGTATCTGTTTTGCTGTAGGCTCTGTTGCTACAAAACGAGGTGCTTTTTGTACATTTCTTTTGAAGATTATTTTTTCGTTTTTCCCTTTTTTTATTCGTGGATTTTCCCTACTCTTTCGAAATTCATTTTTAATATTTCCTAAGAAAATATTCATTAATTTTGTGTGTGTGTGTGTGCGTGTGTAATAACGAAAGATTTAAACCTTAAAAATAATTTAGAATTTATGAAATCTAAACAAAAAAACAGAATAAAAAGAAATAAAAATTTAAATCATACGAGTATCATAAGTCCATGACATGTTGGAGAAGAATTTTTGGCAAGACAAGGCAAAACCAAAACTGAAATAAAACATTAACCGACACTAACTAACACAAGCACAAATACAGACACCGAGAAACTCCTTTAAAGTGAACTTCTTCAATTATGCACAGACTGTAACGGTATGAAGAAAACTAAAATTTTTACATCCTGCTTTACGTTCCGTTCTTCTTCTGCTTATGTTGACTTTAAGTTAGAGTCTCGAGGTTTTTTTTTGCTTAACTCTTGAGAAATATTCTAGAAAAGTTTCATTTTGAAAATGTGGGAGTGAAAGTAAAACAGAAAACAAGAGCCAACACTGCCAACCACTCAGTAGTCGGGCATCTAGCTAGAAGAAGAAAAAGAACTTCAGTCAACACCACGCATACGTAATGCACTCAAAACTAAAGGATAAATTCCCCCAAGGGTTTTCACTTTGACGTTCTTATAGCATATCCATCCTTACACTTGTGCCTGTCAAGGATCACAAAATGTAAAGAAAATAAAAATATAAACTCGACGAACAAAAATCAAATAAAAAAAAAAAGCAAGACTTACCAGTTATGTATGTGTTATGTATGCAGCTGGTCGGCATTCACACTGGCTGTATAAAAATCTCAGTTAATGGCCATAAAATTTCAGAATTTTCCAATCATGATCAGAGAAATTGAAGTCGCCGTAGTCTAGTAAGCAGTGTGTTGGCTTACTAGACGTAACCCCAGGCCAGACATCAAAACAAAATACAAAAAATATTTCTTCGGCAACTTCCTCTCAACAGATTTCTGGCAAAAACTCTGAGAGTGAAATATAATTACCATGAAAAGTTTCTCAAACAGATCTGTCGTTCGGAATCGACTTTAAACTGTAGGGCCCAACCCTGATGTATAAAAATTAACGCATACAACATAAGTGATCTGAGAAACTTGGTCGTAATCCTGACTGAAGGGTTGTAATGACCGATTATGTATGTTATATATGTATGATCAGAGAAATTGCTGTGTCTGGTAACTTATTTGTGTGTTTTGTTTCAAAATTACAGGAGAACAATTCCAAGAGCATTGTTCATAATGAAGTTATGAAGTTATGGCAATGTGTGGATGCCAGAATCATAGGTTGTTTACTCACTGTTTTGTGTACGCCATTACTGTGTTCTTGTGATCAATGAACTTAATGTTGTGGTGGTTCTTTAGAACAAGCCAACGGAATGAGAACGGATCATCACCATATTTCGCCTCCAGCGAGGAATAACTAAACCTTCTTAGCTCTTTGAACGACAGAGGTTAGCAACGATTGAACAAATAAATATTTTAAATGCTTCGACAATAGTAAAGGGTCCGCCAAATAACTTTTTTTTTGAAAATGCTTTAAAAAAACACTACAGAATATTTTCTCAAATTTCTTTTTTTTATTTGAAAGTACAATCCTTCCGGTTAATAATGGAAAATAATTTCATCCAAATGGCTGCCTCGGCTGGCCATGCCGTATCCTACACGATCGGTACAATTTTTAAGCACATTATCGATTGTGTGCAGCTGTATTTCACCAATGGCTTCACGAATATTGTCCTTTAAAACGTCAATTGTCTCTGGCTTGTCGGCGTAACACTTATCTTTGACGGCACCCCACAAATAATAGTCCAACGGTGTCAAATCGCAGCTCCGAGGTGGCCAAACGACATCAGCTCTGCGGCTGATAATGCGATCTTCAAAAACAGGGCACAAAACATCGAGTGTACCTTCGGCTGTGTGGCACGTAGTGCCCTCCTGTTGAAACCAAATGTTGCCAATATCCTCCTCTTCAATTTTTGTGAACAAAAATTCGTTCAACATGGCCCGATAACGATCGCCATTGACTGTAACGGCCACTCCTTGCTAATTTTCGAAGAAAAATGGCCCAATTATGCCTCTGGACCAAAATCCGCACCAAACCAAACAGTGACTCGTTTTGGATGCGTCGGCTTTTCAATGTATGCGTGCGGATTTTCTGTGCCTCAAATGCGATAATTTTGCTTGTTTACATACCCGCCAAGATCAAAATGAGCTTCAACTGAAAAGATGATTTTTTTTTGCCAAAATCGGCATCTTCTGTAAGTCGATCGCAGGCCCACTTAGCGAAGCGAAAACGCATTGGATGGTCAATTGGCTTCAACTCCTGAACCAATTGGACTTTGTATGGCGTCATACCAAGGTCTTTATGCAAAATTCGTCTCAATGATGTCTCCGAAATGTTCAATTGTTGAGAACGACGGTGAATTGATGTGGATGGCACTTCACGCACACTTTCTGCCACAACAGCAATATTGTCGGCTGTACGCACTGTTTTTGGCTTTTCACGCTTGGGTGTATCGATGAGGATGCCAGTTTCTTTCAATTTTTTTCCACAAGATAACGAACATACGGAGCTGACGGTGCTTCTCTTCTTCCAAAATCCGTACGCAATTTTCGCACACATTCTGCAACATTACCATGATTTTCAAAGTAATGTCGCAATATTTCCCAGCGTTGTTCAAGCGTATACACAACCACATTCGTTCAGCGGAAGGATACAACTAATTATCTGTCAAATCAGACATGAGCTAAGTGTTACCATTCATGAAATAAGCACTTGTTGAAAAAGAAAACGTTAGATGGCGTACCCATTATAAGCCTTCGGTCCAAGTGTCTTAAATCCTTAAAGGATTTGCTTTATTGAGTTTAAAAACGGACATATCGACAGTATCTTTGCATAAAGCTTTCCAAGGAAGGTTTCTAATGAAATTACTTCCATTTAGTTTTACAACATAATTTTTTTAATATTTCCTACTGTTTTGTTTATAGTTTAGCGTGATATATCACTGGCAGTGTGAAACGTTTCTTATTAGATTGCCATTCTTGGCACTTTTCTATCAGTCGGATTCATTACATTTGCAAACGCCTTGCAAATGATGATGGACAATAAGTCTTAGACTCAAAAGTATGTACACATTCAACCATCTAAAAGCAACAGTGAAACCTCACTAAAATAACTGATTTTTAAAAATATTATAAATAAAGAAATCTAAAATACTTACGAAGAAAAATAAAAATAAATTGATTTGGAATCCAAGTTCATTTTATCCTGCCTCCACTGTATTTAAGGGTCTAGCGTAAATGTATATGCCAAGTAGATGATAAAATAATATTGTAACAACTGTAACCCTATAAAGAAAACATTGAATTTCTTTTTTGAAAGTTTGAAAGGACTAAAACAGAAGTATGAAGAAACGTCGCACTCAAGTGCCTTTCAGGTGACATTAAAAATCAAAATATTCGCACAGAAGCTCGTTAAGCATTTTGTCGTTAGAAAATTGTAACGTGCTGATACACTATTAGGCAGTGAAGGGTGCAGAAGGTCATGATACTTTTAAGTGGCTTTTTTCTTTCCTTTTGAGAGAAATATTAAAGCATAAACTAATAGGGTTGCCAAGCTGTGAGAATGCAAAACACAAACTTTTTATTTTAAAGTCAAACTTAGCAACTTAAGTTTGTCGTCTGATTTGTATTCTGAGAATACATCCGTACTACTATGCCTTTTATATGAAACTTAGGATGTATACTTTACCAATTTAAGCCATGATCGAAAACGATAAGATTTTACACAGGAAGTCCGAGTAAAAATACTTTTCCTTGAACAATAAATTTTTATTTTCATGAGAACTGAACGCAAATGAATGTTTTACCGCAAATGCTTTGCAAGTTTTTTTTACAATTTTAGAAAGTTTGCAAGTTTGCTTTTACATGGCAACCCTTGAATTTCAACACTCATTTACTCAATTTTATGACACAAATAACCTGACGACCCCCCCTCTCACAACCGGATTTCACTTTCTTCATGCAAAACCAAAAATAATGAAAAAAGAAAAGAAAAATAAAGAAAAGGAAACAGAAAAATAAAAAAGATGATAAACATCCCACAGCTATGAATGGCATTCCATGGCACAGCCACAAAGCATGGTAAAGGGGTGAGTAAGTAGTAGCAGAGTATAATTTCTGTGACAACATTTATTATTCATCGTCAGTCATCTACACTTTACAGCAATGCCACCAGCACAACTCCTGTCATTCCTGCTGCTGTTGTTGTTGTTAAAATAATTAAACCTGTGTGTGTGTGTGTTTGTCAAGGAGTGCTATTTTGCTTCTTCTTATATTCTCTTCTCCTATGGTGATGGCAATATGCGTCCAATGTTAGGTTTTTTTCTCCTTTCGTGTCTTTCTGTTTTGTTTTACACTTTAGTCTGTGGCTGTACACAATAGACACTTGAAATGTATTTTTAACAGGATTTTAGGATTTTCACATACTTATGTGTGTGTGTCTGTCTGTCTGTCTGTCTTTGTCTTCATCAATTTCTATTTTTAAATTCCTGCTCGTCTAAATACTAAGTTTTGTCTGACTGTTTCGTGTTTTGAGTGTTCTGTGAGCATTTGATTTCATTTCCGTTTTTCCTGTTGTCCTTGAGTGCATGTGTGAATGAATAAATGATTTATGAATCCTTCTAACGGGTGATTTTTTAGCTATTATCTGTTTGGCAACACTGGTTTAAACAGCTCACGCACGTTTCGTGTTTTGTTTCACTGTCAAACATCTTCAGTTTGGTCTATAATTTAACCATGAATCGTCTTACAAACGAACAACGCTTGCAAATCATTGAATATTATTATCAAAATGCGTGATCTGTTAAGAGAGTTCATCGCGCTCTTCTTCCGTTTTATGGTCAGTTTAATCGACCCACTGAAGCGGCTAAATGGATACGTAAATAAGCAGAATTGTCGATTTTGGAATGAAGATCAACCAGAAGCATTGCATCCAGAAAAAGTCACAGTTTGGTGCGGTTTATGGGCTGATGCAATGATGATGATACGAATCGTAACGTAACTGTAAATGGTGAGCGCCACCGTGAGATGATATCCAACTTTTTTTTGCCCAAAATGCAAGAGCTTGACTTGCATGACATGTGGTTTCAACCAGACGGTGCCACATGCCACACAGCACGCGTAACAATGGACTTATTGAGAGGCCAGTTCGGTGAACATTTTATTTCACGTTCGGGACCGGTCAATTGGCCGCCTATATCGTGCGATTTAACGCCTTTAGACTATTTTTTGTGGGGCTATGTTAAAGCTCATGTCTATAGTTTATATATGGACTCTATACAGACAAGCTCGCTTCAATTGACGCATTGGAAGACAACATTGAAGCATTTATTCGTGAGATACCGGCCGAAATGTTGGATAGAGAATGCCAAAATTGGACTAAGCGGATGGACCATTTGAGGCGCAGTCGCGGTTAACATTTGCATGAAATAATCTTCAAACATTAAATTATATGGACCGTACTATCGATTCAAATAAAGATTTCATGCATTGTTATGAATTTTATGTGTTTTTTTTTGAAAAATTTTCCTATAGCTCTTAAAAAATCACCCATTATTTCCCTGGCAAAGAATTGCCTTTAAGCAAATAAATTTCTTAGAACATGTTTCTTATCTTAAGGGATTTAATGACACTTCATCAATAAGTCCCGGTATCCAAATGAAATTTAAGATTTAACATGCAATTCTAAAAACGTTGCACAAGTATTTGGATGATATTTGTAAATAAGATTTTATATACTTGGAGATATAAAACCATAAAAAAGCTACATTTGGACAAGTCATTCCACAACATTATACTTTTATTGCATGAGATTTATTTTGTTATTTTGCTAGAAAATCAATCTGCACTCCTCTCGACGTTTTTATATCCAAAATTATAAATAAATTCAACGTGAATTTTTATCTATTAAAGCATAACTCAACTAAGTGCTCTCCCATGGACTTTGATAGGTATTTTTCGGTGCTAAAGCTCCAGTTAGGTCTTTGTTGTCATTGATATTACTCAACCTTATGGTCAAAACTAAGCATTTGAGATATAAATTTGCAAAACACGAGCAAATCGAAATAACGACATCAAAGCATATTCTCTTATGGTAATTCAACAATTCTCCCTCAAAATATACGCAGCAGTTATCGACAGCATTTTTAATTTATTGTCTACAAAGTACACAATTTGAAAATATCCTCAATTTCATTTCAGGAGATTTTTTTTAAAAATAATTTTTACATTCCAATTACGGCATCAAATAAAAAAATTGCCTTAAAAATGTTTGCAAAAATGTGAAACTTTATATTTTTTTGCCTCTTTTAAACGACATTTTAACGACTTTTAATTTTTTCTAAACTCTGATTATTCAGCAAATTATTTACATTTTTATTTCTTTTTTTCCTGTTTTTCTCCCTTAAGTATTTTACCCGTAATAAGTTCATAATAATTTTCAAAATTTCATATTAAAACGGCAACAGCATTAACAACAACAGTATTTCTCCTCTCTGCTTGCTACTGCTTGGAAACACTTGTAAACTTAGAAAACTTTCATGCTCTTCTGGCATACAGCAGCAAAAGGTCATTGTCTCATTACGCAGACAATTAGTTGCCATTACACTTGGCTACAGGAGCACACAGCACAGAGCACAACTCAATTCCATGCCACGCAATGCCATACAATTTCATCTCAATACACACAGCAACAACATGAAAAAAAAAACAAAAACAACTAAAATCTACACAAATAAACAGCTACGTAAACAACAGCAACAAGAACAACGTTAGCAAGAAGAGTAATTTATTTACTCTCCTACAGTTTGAAGCCTTGCTTCTCCACCATTCAACATCTCCTTTTCATTTTGTTTGTGTTCATCACAATAAGCACAGAAGTATTAATAAAAACGAATTGCTCGCTCACCTTCACTGTTTTTCTGTTTTTCTCTTTTCATCTCTTCGCAACACATCACTCACTATATGACTTGTTCTTGTAGCAGTAATAGTAGCAAGCAAGCAAGCCAAACACTTTTCTATTCTGTTTCGAGTTGAAATATTTGGAATTGTGCTCGTGCCATGTGTCAGATTTGATTTCTTTTGCCTGGCAAATGTAGGCGTTGGAGAGTAAAATGTGTTTAACTTGTGGTTAATTTTTGTATGAATTTTGATGAATGATCTCTAAGGATACCTATAAAATTAGGTAGTGCACGTCGTCTGGATAATTGTAAATGGCGGGTTAAATTCTGTTTTTTTTATACAGAGTTGTTGCGCTAAATAAATCGTAATGCCACACATACTGGTTCAAATATTCACGAATTAATTAAATATACGTATTGTTTGTCGCTAAAAATCTTTTCACTAAGTAGCAAATGATTATGTACATACATACATAATTGGTCATCACAACCCTTCAGTCAGGATTACGACCTAGTTTCTCACACCACTTAAGCTGTGTGTGTTAATTTTATACATGAATGGTGGGACCTACAGTTTAAAGTCGGTTCCGAACGACAGATTTTTTTTTGAGAAACTTTTCATGGTAATTTTATTTTTACTCTCAGAGTTTATGCCAGAAATCTGCTGAGAGGTAGTCGCCCAAGAATTATTTTTTGTATTTTGTTTTGATGTCTGGCCTGGGACTCGAACCCTGGCTTTACGTATAATAAGCCAACACACTACCTACTAGACTACGGCGACTTTTTAGCAAATGATTAAAGCCGATAATTCTATCCTCAATATGCCTCAAACCCAAAAAAGGGTTTATCGATGCTCACTTGAAAGCAGTCACTATTCTGGAATTCATTTGAGAATTCGTCGGATATTCTAGTGGATCTTATTGAAAGCACACTCGATAATGGGAAATGTATGAATGAATGCAAATTAATAAATCCATGAGCATTCTATTTCAGTATAAAGTCTGGGTTTTTCTATTTAAATCGCTTTAGAACTACAAGACTTTTGATACACAGTTTATTTATTTTCAGAATTTACAGAATTCTTTACAATAACTTCTCAGGTTACATATATATTATGGAGTTTAATTTAAAGTATTCTTATTAATCGCTTAATAAGATTAGTAATCGACACATTAATTTAATATTTGTCGCAAAGACGTGTTTGTTAGCTCTTAAAGGGAAGGTTTAAATAAACGTGTGATATAATTGTTACAGAAAATATAAATTTCCTTAGAAATCATAAATGCATACATAAACAATAGATAGAAATACATACATCCTTCATATATACATACATTCGTATAAAATGGGTTGTTCGGAAAGTAATTTCGTTTTTTTTTTTTTGTGGAAATGAAAGACAGTTTTCGTATAATATCAAACTAGTGGTCATAAACTGTTGAATTTGATAAATTTAACCTCAATCCGATCTCACATGTTGTTATTAGCCGGTTCGGAGCAACTAATGCCTTTTTTGCGTCTTTATCAGCCGGCCTTCCCGAACGTGGTGCATCTTCGGCATCAAAATTGCCGGATCGAAATTTAGCGAACCAGTTCTGGCACTGGCGTACTGTCAACACACCTTCTCCATACATACATCATGGTCATTACGACCATTTAGTCAGGATTACGACCTAGCTTCTCACACCACTTATGTTGTGTGTGATAATTTTATACATG
This sequence comes from Sarcophaga variegata, assembly GCA_932273835.1. Classification (NCBI taxonomy): domain Eukaryota; kingdom Metazoa; phylum Arthropoda; class Insecta; order Diptera; family Sarcophagidae; genus Sarcophaga; species Sarcophaga variegata. The sequence continues at coordinate 117,493,260 of OW026361.1, forward strand.
AGTGGTGGGACCTACAGTTTTAGGGTCGCCTCCGAACGACGGATTTTTGAGAAACTTTTCATGGCAATTTACTCTCAGAATTTTTGCCAGAAATCTGCTGAGAGGAAGTCGCCGAAGAAATACTTTCTGTATTTTTGTTTTGATGTCTGGCCTGGGGCTCGAACCCTGGCTTTACGTCTAATAAGCCAACACACTACCTACTAGACTACGGCGACTTCATACTTCTCTCTCCATACACATCGGCCAATTTTTTTCAGCCTTGAACAGCATTTCTACCCTTTCTGTAGTAAAACAGTCGAAAATGCTGCTTATCGCTCTCCATATTTAAAAGGGCACCAACCAAAAACTACTGCGTAGAATTAATTGAAAATTTTCATACACAAGCCTTGCTATATGGGATCTCAAAGCATATAAAAATTTTACGGCTTAAATGTGAAGTTGGGTGCAAAAAAATACAATTAAATCCTTTGTTGGGAAAAAAACGAAATTACTTTGCGACCAACCCAATATATTCAAAGCATACTTTGAGATAAAAGTCAATTGTCCCTGTTAAAAAAATAAACACAGGATAGCGTAATAATTTTTGAAAAGTTGTCACGTGATATAATAAAGAGATGGTGTTGCATTTAGACTAGGGGTATTAGAATATGGAATCTCAAGAAATCAGTTCTTAATTAATACGGAAATATGGTTGCATTTAATCCCGATTTAAATAAAACCCGGTTAAGCGGTTTTATAAGAACAACATACATACATTACAACCCTTTAGCTGGGATTTCGACCTAGTTTCTCACATCACTTATGTTGTGTGTATTAATTTTATACATGAGTGGCGGGATCTACGACAGATTTTTTTTAGAAACTTTTCATAGCAATTTTATTTTCTTTCAGAGCTTATGCCAGAAATCTGCTGAGATGAAATCTAGGAAGAAATATTTTTTCATATTATCGTTTTGCTGTCTGACCTGGGGTTTGAACCTAGGCTTCACGTCTAATAAGCCAACACACTACCTACTTGACTACGGCGACTACTTTTACTTACTACTTATAAGAATAAAGTGAGTTTCAATTTGTTTATACACCGCTCAGGAAAAGAAATTAAAACAAAAACAAAAAAAAACTAATGACCTGCTTTTAAATTTTTTTAAATTTTGAAATCCCTTAACTATGGTTCCTAGAATAACTACATTATATTCCTATATTTGCAAATGAGTAAAGAAACCTTATATTAATAAGTCTTTGCTTTCATTTCTTTGCTTTTGCTTAGTCTTACATTTTTAGTTGACTTGTTTTAGTTTGAACCCCTGCAACAAAGTCAGCATTTAATTCAATTCCCTTCACTTTAATTCAATTTGTCCTACGTTCTCTCAATCTATTGACTAGAAGTCTCTAAAGATGGCAGTTTTGGGTTTTCTTTTCCAAAAGAAAAAAAAACAAACAAAAAAAGTCAATAATTCCCACTTGTATGCTTCATTAAATTTTATTAAAGAGTATATCACCATCTACACACAAACACACCACACTCATTCACCCAGTCACCCATTCACATACCCAAAGAAGATTTATTACTTTTGAAAACTCCCCCTCATTAACGAGGCAAAAATACATGCCCGAACAGCAGCATTGATATCGAAAGAGTCGTAACCTTTTCTAATGAAATACAAATGATGTAACGATGAAACGATGAAATGTTATTGAGTGGCATTGTATTACCGTTAAATATGTTGCATATTTACAAAAGCACACACATATGTATGCACACACATAGAGCGAGAGAGAGAGACAGACATTAACAGACAGTCGTTTTGTATATTTTGTTGCATTGAAACATATTTATGATGCAAGCCAGTTTGTATGTGCTAGAGTATATTTAACGCATAACATATTAACTGCACTTAAATTTACGGTTATTTTTACTGCGACTGCAACTGCCACTATCACAGTGCTGCTATTGCTACAACTAGTAACACAACTAAGACGACTTGCTTTAAGTGCTTAAAATTTCTAAAATCGTACTTAATTTTAAATGGCTGCTGCAAGAGTACTAAAAAAAGGTACTAAAAATTGCCAATAAAAGAAATGAGGGATGCTTTAACTCAGTCCCATGTTGTTTAAAGACATTTCTCTAGCAGCCTGAAGTCATAAATTTATATTTCCAGAGGTTTTATAATCATTTTTCTTTTCTACAAATGTACGCATTATTTATTGCGGAAATAAATAACTCGTACCATAGGCAGGAACTGAGCTTATAACACTAGTATGCTGCCTGCAAAGTATTCTATTCTGTGGAGGAGTATTCCTTGGGATTAATTGTAATGATTTTATTATTTACCGATATTTGTTAAAAGAAATAGAATGAAGCCAATACAAGGCTTTGTTAGTCGGTTTAAATTCTTAAACAGGCCTTTCAATATGTCTTTGTTCTCGTAATTTTTCCGAGTGGTTTCCTTAATAGGAAGTCGCCGTAGTCTAGTAGGTAGTGTGTTGTCTTGTTCGACGTAAAGCCGCTGTTTAAACCCCAGGCTAGACATCAAAACGGAAATACAGTAAGACCCCGATTAACGCTGCTCCGTTTAACGCTGTTTCAGTATTACGCTGTAGTATTGGGATTCCCCTAAATCGCACACTGTATTGATATTTGTTGTATACTTGTTCAAATGAAACGGCCATGCACCAATCATGCATTATATAGCGCCAGTGTATCTATGTATCTTTTTCAACGCTCTTTTGTTAGTCTGTTCAGAATAAAGATTCCAACTGTATTTTCCGAAGTCACAATCACAGTATGAACGCTGTATCGTTTAGCTCTGGAACGTCTTACTGTATAAAGAAAATACTTCTTGTGTGACTTCCCCTCAGCAGATTTCTGGCAAAATCTCTGAAAGCAAATAAAATTGCCATGGAAAGTTTCTCAAAAATCTGTCCTTCGGAGTCGACTTTAAACTGTAGGTCCCACCACTCATGTATAAATTTAACGCACACAACATAAGTGGTATAGGAAACTAGGTCCATAATCATGACTGAAGGGTTGTAATGACCAATTATGTATGTATGTATGTATGTTTCCTGAATGGGTATCAAAAGAATTTGATACGTAGTACACTAGAGCATTCCATTACTTAGTGTAACAGCAGATCCAAAGAATTGAAATATTTGGTTAACCAATGACAGAATATCATTTGGTCTGTAGCAGAGATCAGCAATGAATCCTTTTCTCGCTACTCATAAGTACTCATGAAATTTTGTTATATGAGTGAGTCAACAATATCGAAATTTAACTATGTACCCTGATTCATTCGTACTCACTACAACGTTGATTTATAAGCACAGGTTGCAATGAGTATGCGTACAACGTTGACATCAAACTCATACCATTCGAAATGTGTTCGATTCATAAGCCTACTCATTTAGATTCATAACTTTAGAAAAATACTTATAATACTTATAAATGATTTGATTTATTTTGTGATTCTTGTAAATGTTGAGCCATGGAGAGTCGAAATCAACAACATCTTACGTGTTGTTAAGTATGAATATGGTGAGTACTTCAAACTTTGAATATGAGTAAGAGGTTCCATGATAACACGTTGACTGCCGTGGTAATTTTCAGAAAACTGGCCACGCAAGCCAACATTGATTTTTTGTTCTTTTCCCAGAAGCCATTTATCGATACTAGCACGGATATACATACATACATACATAATTGGTCATTACAACCCTTCAGTCAGGATTACGACCTAGTTTCTCACACCACTTATGTTGTGTGTGTTAATTTTATACACGAGTGGCGGGACCTACAGTTTAAAGCCGACTCCGAAAGACAGATTTTTGAGAAACTTTTCATGGCAATTTTATTTCACACTCAGAGTTTTTGCCAGAAATCTGCTGCGAGGAAGTCGCCGAAGAAATATTTTCTGTATTTTGTTTTGATGTCTGGCCTGGGGCTCGAACCCTGGCTTTTCGTCTAATAAGCCAATACACTACCTACTAGACCTCGGCGACACACGGATATAATACGATTTTATTCGAAGCTACACAAAAATGACATGTTTAGTGAGTACAAGATAACTTGTAGTTGGCTCCCTAGAAGGGAACGTAATCTACGAGTTATCTCGTAGTCCACAGTCAACGTGTTAAAATAAGCCTGTAGTATCAGAAATTATGGGTATGATTCGATTCTACTCATTTTTTTGAAATGCTGATTGCTGATCTCTGGTTTGTATTAAAGAAATATGAAAGTGATAGCAACTTGGACGACGAAATCAGAACATAAAGGGGAACCAAATGCTTCAAAGCTCTCTTGATTACATAATCAATCCTCAAAGAGGATTTCGTAAGAGTCACAGTACTGTACTAATTGTTAGACGGCTATCGAAAAAGATCAATTGCTTCTTTCCTTAATGACTATGACATATTTTTTGACATAGCATTACGCATTAGTCGTATCTTGTATCAAGTTCGGAACAGCCTTTCGAAAGTTTTTACACGTTTTTAGGGGCTCTACCACATAGTGATTAATTCTCTTATTTTTTCGATTTTTATTTTTTCTTCAAAGCCTTTGCTATCTAGTAATAGTGGTTGGTTCCAGGCGGTAGAAACTTCAAAAGGTTGCAAATAGATTTGAAATTTCAAATATATTACATAAATAATTGGTCATTACAACCCTTCAGTCAGGATTACGACCTAGTTTCTCACACCACTTATGTTGTGTGTGTTAATTTTATACACGAGTGGCGGGACCTACATTTTAAAGTCGACTCCGAACGACGTATTTTTGAGAAACTTTTTCATGGCAATTTTATTTACACTCAGAGTTTTTGCCAGAAATCTGTTGAGAGGAAGGCGCCGAAGAAATACTTTTTGTATTTTGTTTTGATGTCTGGCCTGGGGCTCGAACCCTGGCTTTTCGTCTAATAAGCCAACACACTACCTACTAGACCACGGCGACTGCAAATATATTAGAGCAATTAAAACTATGATTCAATCCCAAATGCATACATAGATAAATATATTAAATGTGCAACATACATGACCGATATAAACTAAATAGTGCACTGTTTAGCTCACCTGTAATTCTCATTAACGCTTAATGGGGCAGATATATATGTGCGCTTCTCATTATAACTAAAGGGTGTTTTTTATAGAGGTATAGAACTTTAAGTTGCAATAAAACAACGATGGATTATTCGATTGACATGAATTTTATTTATCCGAAAGATAATCTTGTGGCATTACATTTTAAATATGATTTCTGGCATATGACCGCCACGGCTGGCGCGGATGTAGTCCAATCTGGACGTCCAATTTTCGATGACTTTTTCCAACATTTGTGGCCGTATATCGGCAATAATACGGCGAATATTGTCTTCCAAATGGTCAAGCGTTTGTGGCTTTACCGCATAGACCAATGACTTTACATAGCCCCACAGAAAGTAGTATAGCGGTGTTAAATCACAAGATCTTGGAGGCCAATTCACAGGTTCAAAACGTGAAATTAGGCGGTCACCAAACGTGTCTTTCAATAAATCTATTGTGGCACGAGCTGTGTGACATGTTGCGCCGTCTTGTTGAAACCACATCTCCTGGACATCATGGTTATTCAATTCAGGAATGAAAAAGTTAGTAATCATGGCTCTATAACGATCACCATTGACTATAACGTTCTGGCCACCATCGTTTTTGAAAAAGTACGGACCAATGATTCCACCAGCCCATAAAGCGCACCAAACAGTCAGTTTTTCTCGATGTAACGGTGTGACCACATACACTTGAGGATTACCTTCACTCCAAATGCGGCAGTTTTGTTTGTTGACGTAGCCATTCAACCAGAAGTGCGCTTCATCGCTAAACAAAATTCGCTTATGACGTAGTGCGCGATACGTTTTCCGCACAGAACCATTATTTTCGAAATAAAATTGCACTATTTGCAAGCGTTGTTCAGGCGTGAGTCTATTCATGATGAATTGCCAAACCAAACTGAGAATAAATCACTTGACAGCTGTTAAATCGGTCGCATCTTGAAAAGTAATGCCAACTTTAAGTTCTATACCTCTATAAAAAACACCCTTTATAAAGTATAGGCTGTTTATAAAATATCAGACAATGTTTTCTTTTACAATATTTTTGCTTTTTATGGAAACTTCTATACTCCTACTCCTACTCCTACTCCTGTGTAGATATATATGTATGCAAGTGTATGCAACATTGTAGTTTTAATTTATTTCATCAAATATAAGAAAAATAAGAAGAGTTGTCAGCATTTATGATTCCTGGATACATAAAAAAAGTCTTGCATACAAATCTTTCTTGCAACATATTTATGCCACATCGTATTATTCCTGCTTGTTTTGTGTTGTCTTGTTTGTTTTTCTTTTCAAAAAAATAAAAAAAATTACAGAAATAATTCAGAATAATTTCATGGATGTTCAACCATATAAAATATCATTAAAAAAATGAAATGAAAAAAGATACAGAAAGCAGAGGAGAATTTTCAGCATAATTAAAATTAATTACACATGTGAGTGTTAAGCTGCAACATAGCTGCATGAAGCAGAGTAACAAAAATTGAATTGAATAATTTCATTTTAATTTGCCACAGATGAATTCCTACATTTCAGTTGAAAATTTGTAGTGCTCCTCCAGATTCCAATGAAAAATGCAATTTTATTAAAAGCAAAAATTTTACAAAAAAAAGTTTAAATTCATTTGAATTTAAAGAAAAATATTTACTACTCTACCATGTCTATACTATACATGGAGGACCACCCAAATCTAGTTCTAAATAAGTAGAACTCCTATTATTCTTATTATTAAAGCATGCATGGGAGGAGTCTTTGTAAATGTAAGATTGGGTAGGGGCAAATGAAATTTATTCTCAGTTACAGTTAGCTACAGTTTTGAAATGGAAGTTTTTTAAAGGACATAGTTTTTGTCACGTGGAATAATTGGCTCTCACTTAGGAACTCAATAATGAAATTCTTGGGGGCTTGGATAGCATATACACACATTTACTAAAGTATACATACGGTTAAGAAATTTCTGAAATTTTTCCAATCCGTTTTCGTTGAAAATCTTTATGGTTTCCTCTATTTTAAGACTGCCTTTTGCATTGGTTAAAAAATTTCTGAAATTGAACTGAATTGTGGCCCTGCACAGGCTCACAAAGGTATGCATCCGATTTACAAATTTCACAAATTTCTGAACCAATGCAAAAGACCGTCTTAAAATCGAAGAAAGATGTCAGACAATTATAACGATTTTCAACGAAAACGGATTGGTTAAAAAATTTCTGAAATTTGTTAACCGTATGTATACTTTTGAGGCTGAGTGTACCTACCGCTGAAGAAACAATCAGTTTTTTTCTACATTTAATTACATTCAACGTTTAACACTTTAAAAAAGTTGCCAACATTCTGATATTTTCTGTTCGTACTTTATTAAAGATTAAAGTTAGTCCCCGTGGTCTAATAGGTATTGTGTTGGCTTATTAGACGTGAGGCCTCGGTCCAAATTCCAGGTCAAACATCAAAACGGAAATATAAAAAAAATATTTCTTCAGCAACTCGGAGAGTGAAATAAAATTGCCATGGAAAGTCTCTCAAAAAAAAAAAAAAACTGTCGTTCGGATTCGACTTTAACCGTTGATTGCCGACTACGAGATAACTCGTAGATTACGTTCCCTTCTAGGGAGCCAACCACGAGTTATCTCTGCCATTTTTGTGTAGCTACGAATAAAAGCATATTATATCAGTGCTGGTATCGACAGCCGTAGTCTAGTAGGTAGTGTGTTGGCTTATTAGACGTACAGTCAGGGTTGTAGCACAGGCCAGACATCAAGACAAAATACAAAAAAAGTATTTCTTCGGCGACTTCCTCTCAGCAGATTTCTGGTAAAAACTCTGAGAATGAAATAAAATTGCCATGAAAAGTTTCTCAAAAAAAAAAAACCGTTGTTCGAAATCGACTTTAAACAGTAGGTTCCACCACTCACGTATAAAATTAACACACAGAGAGCATTAGTGGTGTGAGAAGTTAGCTTGTAATCCTGACTAAAGGGTTATAATGACCAATGTATGTAAGTATGATTGAAGCTTTCTGATAACTAATTAGGGGTTTAGGGCTTTTTTTATATTTAGTCGTGAAGATTTATTCTGATAAACACTCATCACATGACCCAGCATTCCTTTAATTTTCTAAACATGGGAAAAAACTTTTTCCCCTACCCCCTTCAATGCAATAAAAAATTTTAATTCCTTTTTTCTTAACCTAGAAATATTCGTACGGAAATAAATTTTTTTTTAATTTAATGTTACGAACCCACTCTATGCCGAACAGTAGAGTTGAAAATCAATATTTTATGACCCCCTACAAATTCTTTTTATTGAATTCCGAATGAGAAATTCTTTAAAGAGCAAAAAAAAACAACAAATTGCGCCAATTAACTTTAAATCACTGCATAATTTATTAGAAATGCCTTTGAACGCTTCATAAAACCACAAAGAAAGCAATGAAAATGCATAAAATCATACAACAACAACAACAACAACAACATATTTAAGGCGCCTTTGAAACACGACAACAACCACAGCATGTGACATCAAATAGTTTCACCAAATGCTTGGCTGGGCTGGTGATCTGGTGTTGTTGATCATCATCATCAACAGCAACAGCAACAACATAAATACTGTGTGGCACGCAGACTACTTTTTTTTGCCATTTTGTTGCTGTTTTTTGCTGCTCTTTAAATGAAATGCTTTTTAACTGTCAAATAATTTTTGCTGCAATGCAAAATGTGGATCAGTTTGGCGAACAGCACAACAAGAGACATTGCAGAGACCAAAACCAGCCAGATCAGTTTGTAAACAGCAGCAGAAGCAACAACAACGAAAACTGTGTTAAAAACAAACTTCATAAATCAACGTTCAATGATCCGTAACAGCCAAATGAGCTACAGTTTCTTCGTTTCTTGGTTTTTTTTTCTTTTTTTTTTTTTTTCTTCATCTGTGGCACATGGACTGTTTGAATGGGAATGAAAGTGAATGACATCATGTCGTTTTATCCCGTTTCTTTTATCACATCGTGCCTGCCAAGTGATGAAGTGTGTGCCAATATGTGTTGGCTGTCGTTGTTGATGACTGAGTAAGTGAGCCAATGGGTGACTGAATTTTTACTCGAACCAGATTGAAAAAAACGGATTTTGAATTTTTTTTTTGGATTTTTCTGGTTTTTTGTTTGATAAATTTTATGAATGACAACGATTACTACCACAATACAATAATGTTTGATTGATCACAAAACGGAGCATTTCATAAAAGATCGATTTATTGATTTTGATTGATGTGACTCTTAACTGAGAACAAGTCCAATTGAAAATCGTTAAAATAATTTCGTCGTTAATTTTAATTTAAATTTTGTAACAACGAAAGATCATGGTACAGACTTCAAATTTAAATATGATGAAGTTGTTCGAAAGTTGTGAATTGTTAAGAGAAGATAAGTTTCCGGAAACGATTTATAAAGTGGAAGTGAATTTCGCAATGATCAATAAATTGTACAACATTTGAATTTTGATAGGATTTTGACATTTTATTTATTTAACCCTGGACGGTTACTTTTCATTTTTGAACATTAAGGTTACTCTTCGTTGAATCGACGAACACGTTAACCCTAATTGGTTACTGTTCGTTGAATCAACGAAGCTCATTTACTCTTTATCGTATAATTCTTCCATGTTTGACCAAATTTCGCTCTTTTTATCAACAACGTTGGTTGATAACGAAAGCTTGTAGTGAGTAAACGTACCGTGGCCACCCATTTTTTTAATCCTGGAGGGTCATTTTTGTACAGTGAGGTTACTCTTCGTTGAATCGACGAACAGTAACTGTCCAAGGTTAATAGAATGCGAACAGAAAATATCAGGATGTAAAAAAATTTTTTTAAAGCATTAAAGCATTTTTTAAAGCATTAAAAATGATTGTTTCTTCATCGGATACACATGTATACTGTCCAAACCTTTCATTTCATTAATAAATACCTGTATCAATTGCCGGTAACAGCAACTGCATTTTTGGGCTCATTTTCAACTTACATACATACATACATAATTGATCATAACAACCCTTTAGTCAGGATTGCGGTCTAGATTCTCACGCCACTGATGTTGTGTGATGATGATGATTGATGACTTTGCTTAAAGTCGACACCGAACGACAGATTTTAGAGAAACTTTTTTTTATGGCTTTTTTATTTAATCTCAGAGTTTTTGCCAGAAATCTGCTGAGAGGAAGTCGCCGAAAAAATTTGTTTTCATATTTTCGTTTTGATATCTGACTTGGATTTTGAACGGAAGCCTTAGGTCTAATAAGCCAACACACTACCTACAAGACTACGGCGACTACCTCCAATCAATTAATTCATAAGCTGTCAAGCTTTAACTGTACTAAGCTAGGGAAAAACAAAGACCGGGTAACACAAACCAGTAGTCAATAGCAAGTTCCTTCTTTAAATCCACATTTCCGCAAATATAAACTCACAATTATACTAAAAGAATTCTAATGAGTGTGTGTAAAATAATGGTTGACTTCCAAAAAGTTAGTTGTAATTATAAAGTATAGTTGGTCTATTCACACAAGCCGTTGTATCGGTGTATTCATTGTATTGTTGGACGACTATACAACAGTGTATGCTTGTTGTTGATAATTTTCATATAAAAATCCGATACACTTATACACATTTTTTTCATATGTTTTTAATAAGTTGTGTTGGTTTCGTGCTATTAAATTGTGGGAATGCTAAAAATTATGAAGAAGAATACGACATACACAATACAGCATATCATTGAGCATTCACAAACAACCAAGTGTATTCAATACAACATACACGATACAAAGTCGTGTGAATTGGCCAAGTGTTTCATAAAGCCGCTGTACAAAATGTTTACAATGTATTCTATTTCAAAACGTCAGCAATGTGTATTTTTAACGCAGCCAAAAAGCAATCAGGCATCGGATTTATAGTTGATGCATTGTTTGGTAACTTTGCATATCTACATAATTTATATACCGTAGTAGAACTACATACAAACTTTGTATTGATGCATTTTGAAAGTGAGCCAATATCTCTAGGATCCATGAATCTGTAAGAAATCGTAGCTTTTTGTGGGATTAAAAATTTTTCTTCAAAAATTCTATAAAAAATCTCTCTTCTTTCTTTAGTTGAACGAAGTTAATGTCAATATAAGTGAATCAGAGATATTTCATTAGCAAATCCCTTCAAATATTCAAATTCATTACAACGTAAAATATACTCCAAATAACATTTCATTACAACAACTTCTTTCTGTTGCGCAAAACAAAATATCATTAAAAATGTATGACAATTTCAACTCTAACTTTGCAGATAATTGTTTTCCCCCTTATCAGAGCGGGGGTGCACGTCGCAAATCTGTAATAAAGACTCCCCCAAAAAATTTAAAATTAAATCCCTTTTCGGCTTTGGAAAAGGTTCACAGCCAAAAAATAATCACGTTGAACGTTTGCGAAACTGTAAGAGACTGAGAAAACAAAAGATTAAAATTGTTTTCATTTCAATTTCAACTCCAATTCCAACTCCTACTCCTACTCCTTGAGAATCTTGTTAAAATTTTAATTTGAACACATGCTTCAGCGAAAAAAGGGGAAAAAATTCATAAAAAAAATTCTAATAAATGAACCTGCATTACCAGATGGTAATAAAAGCGAAAAATAATGCTGTTGTGGAGTTGAAAAGAAATGAAAATATTTTAAATATGATAAGGGCGCCAGGACTATTTCGATACACTGCATGGCAGAACAATAGTGGCTGCCATTGCTACTGATCTCTGCTGTTGTACCATTCCGGTGACAACACCTTTAAGTGACAATTGTCAGGCTTATTTTCGTGTTAGTAACGCATCAATTGATTTCTTTAAACAACAACAACAACAACAAAGTGTCTTTAATATTGTAAAAAAAAATGGGGGAGAGAGGTAAGGAAATTCATTTCATTTACAACATCTTACTTTCTAATTGGAGTCTCATTGTCCTTCCTTAAATCTGAAACATATCAAACCATGTAGAAGGTGTTGAGGCATGGAGGAGTAGTGGAGGGCGGAGGGGGGGGAGGCGTATAAAAGAAATTTCCATAAATTATTTCTTTGTATAGAATGTTTTATTATATTTCGTTAAAAGGGTGGAAATGTTTTAAATTTATTTATCCTGTGTTCCTTTCTTAGCTTGTAAGTAAAACAAGAGGGGGAGAGCCAAGGTAATGTTAAACAATAAGTTGAATTAATTTTTTTTTGTATCACTTTTCCTTCTTTTTTGGTTGTGAAATCTTTAAGCTCGGCAACTGGGGGTGCTTGTTTCCTTTGCTGCTCTTAAAGATGAAACAAGAAAAATTTAATGTGTTATTAAAGGAAAATGAAATTGAATTGAATTGTATGGAATAGAATGAATACTCGTATATAATGATGGAAACTATAATAAAACAATTGCTATGTATTCAGTAGTTGTCACTCCTTCAGAAATTCAACCACAAAACATACTGCCAGTGCTCTGCATATACTGCCACGACAAGAAATAGAAAAAAAAATAGAAAAAAACCATCAACATTTTACTCATGTCCAATAAAGAAACTAAAACCACAACTGTCAGAGCTCTAAAGGAATTAATTCAATTTATGGTACAAAGAAAAAAGAGAATTTCATTTGAAAATTCTCTAGTTTTAGAAGAGAGAAGTGCGAGTGTATCATACATTTAAATTTACTTTACCCATAAAGAGCCGTGAGATTTTTCTCTTTATTGAATAGAGCTCCATAAGAAAATGGAGTTTTACGCAATTTCATTTCCGATCCAGAAAGATATCTGCTGGCGTACCACAAGGAAGTATTCTAGGGCCGTTCCCTTACTTATTGTTCACTGCAGATATGCCTACAAGTTTAGTGACTCACACGTCTACTTTTGCGGATGATACGGCGTTTTTAAGTATTCATAGAGATTCTACAGTTGCGTCACAAAGACTTCAATCTCATGTTAGTGATTTGGAAAATTGGATGCTGAAATGGAAGATAAAAGTCAATGTTTCTAAATGCATGCACATCACGTTTACACTGAGAAGGGGAAATTGTCCGCCCATCAAGATTAATGGTGTGACAGTACCAGAACATAGTAGTGTAAAATATCTGGGCATTCATCTCGACCGTCGCCTTACCTGGGCTCACCATATAGCTGCCAAAATTACCCAGATCAAACTCAGAACAGCACAGCTTTACTGGCTTATTGGACCTAAGTCAACCCTTGATTGAGAACTAAAACTGCTTTTGTTCAAGTCAGTATTGAAACCTATTTGGCTTTATGGTATCCAACTGTGGGGAACAGCCTCACCATCCAATGTATAGAAGCTTCAAAGGCGGCAATCTAGACTTCTTAGAATAACAACAGGTGCTCCTTGGTATATGAGAATCAGTAACATCCACAAAGATCTGAAGGTGCCCTTAGTTCGAGAGGAAGTGTCAATTACATCTCTAGGATTACAGAACATCCCAACCGTCTTGTAAGAGACTTACTTGTGTTCGAGGGTCACAGACGTCTCAAAAGGGTTCAAACAAATGATCTGATGAGATAAATTTACTTTTGATGAGCACTTTTAGTTGTACGTAGCAGTGGCAATAACAACTTTTATAATTGTATTAATTTAGGTTAAGATTTGAATACTTATTGTAAATTCCGAAAGGAAAGATTCAATAAATAACATAGGAAAAAAAATCCGATCCATTGCCGGTCCATTATTAAAGCTTTTTTTTTCGTTTTGTACATGAGAGTAGGAATAGTAAGAGGCGAAGTTATAAAACTAAATCGAATGTTTCCATCGCTATGTATATCTCATCGCCAGAAATATTAAATCTTTTGAGTCTTAAATATGTACATACATCTACCTACAAGTCGCCGTAGTCTAGTAGGTAGTGTTTTGGTATATTAGACGTAAGGCCTCGGCTCAAATCCCACTGCTTTCTTTTTTTTTTTCAGTGATGTGCGCCCCCTCTGATAAAGGGGGAAAACAATTATCTGCAAAGTTAGAGTTGAAATTGTCATACATTTTTAATGATATTTTGTTTTGCGAAACAGAAAGAAGTTGTTGTAATGAAATGTTATTTTCAGTATACTTGACGTTGTAATGAATTTGAATTTTTAAAGGGATTTTCTAATGAAATATATTTGATTCCCTTATATTGACATTAACTTCGTTCCACTGAAGAAAGAAGAGAGATTTTTATAAAATAAAGAAGAAAATTTTTTAATTCCACAAAAGGCTACGATTTCTTACATATTCAAGGAGCCTAGAGATATTGGCTCACTTTCAAAATGTATCAATACAAAGTTTGTATGCAGTTCTACTATGGTATATAAATTATGTAGATATGCAAAGTAACCAAAGAATGCATCAACAATAAAACCGATGCCTGATTGCTTTTTAACTGCGTTAAAAATACACATTGACGACGTTTTGAAATAGAATACATTGTATATAAGTATTTTGTACAGCGGCATTAGGAAACACTATACATACTTTATACAACTAAAATTTTGGAAGTCAGCCATTATTTTACACACAATCATTAAAATTCTTTTAGTATCATTGTGAGTTTATGTTTGCGGAAATGTGGATTTAAAGAAGGAACTTGCTATTGACTACTGGTTTGTGTTACCCGGTGTTTGTTTTCCCTAGCTTAGTAGAATTAATTGATTGGGGGTAATCGCCGTAGTCTTGTAGGTTGTTTGTTGGCTTATTAGACGTAAGGCCACGGTTCAAAAACCATGTCAGACATCGAAACGAAAATATGAAAAATATTATTCCAGCGACTTTCTCTCAGAAGATTTCTGGCAAAAACTCTAAGAATGAAATAAAATTGCAATGAAAAGTTTCTCAAAAAATCTGTCGTTCCGAGTCGACTTTAAACTGTAGGTCCCACCACTCATGTATAAAATTAACACACAAATATTACACCTTAAGTGATGTGAGAAACTAGGTCGTAATCTTGACTGAAGGGTTGTAATGACAAATTATGTATGTATGTAATGAATAAAGACGGCATAAAAATGCTAAAATATGTTTGCCTTCCAAAATTTATCCCTAATAGTTCTAAAGAACTTCCAACTACAATAACCAGCGTAATGCGATTTCAAAAAATATGTCATAGCCATTAAGGAAAGAAACAATTGATCATTTTCGATAGCCGTCTAACAGTTAGTACAGTACTGCGACTCTTACGAAATCCTTATTGAGGATTGATTATTTAATCAAGAGAGCTTTGAACCATTTTGTTCCTCTTTATGTTCCAATTTCGTCGTCCAAGTGCCTGTTACTTTCCTATGTCTTTAATACGAATCAGAGATCAGCACTGAATATTTAAAAAGATGAGTAGAATAGAATCATACTCATAATTTCTGATACTTATACGCATTCATACTTATTTTAATATCATTGAACCTCTACTCATATTCATAGTTTGAAGTACTCATTATATTCATTCACTTAACAACACGTATGATGTTGTTAATTGCGACTCTCCATGACTCAACATTTACAAGAAACACAAAATAAGTATGAATCGCGTACGTACACTAAAATACTTACTAGAAGGTTGTGTGTTTGCTGTGTTTACTGATCTGTCTTTTTTGATTATGTATTCTTTTTCAACTAAGACTGTGAATTTTGATGAATGATTCGCGTCACTCGTATCATTTATAAGTATTATGAGTAATTTTTCTAAAGTTATGAATCTTTAATGAGTAGGCTTATGAACCAAACATATTTCGAATGCTATGAGTTTGATGTCAATGTTGTACGCATACTCATTGCAACCTGTGCTAATAAATCGACGTTATAGTGAGTACGAATGAATCAGAGTACATAGTTAAATTTCAATATTGTTGACTCACTTATATTCAAAATATCATGAGTGCTTATGAGTAGCGAAAAAACGATTCATTGCTGATCTCTGATACGAACATCAAAAGTAATAGAAATCATTCTTTTAGTTTGCATTTCGACAACTTTTATGCCACACTACTCACGCTAACCAACAAAGTCTGTAAACGAGCAGACATGTTCATGCAAAAGCAAAAAGGAGGAGTTGAAATGAAAACAAAATTTTTTATTGCAAAACTTTTTGACTGACCACTGCTTAGTCAGGACGGACAGTCAGTCAGTCTGTCAGTTATACATGCCATCAGCCACTCGAGAAGAATTGTAGACACAGGGTATTGGAGTGGTGCGAACTAGTCAAACACTCGGGAAAACAATGTTTGTTTTAACCACTCCAACTACAACTTTTATTTTCCTTTATCATTGAGGGCTTCAACAAAAAAAAATGAAGAAAAAATCCTTTCACTTCTCCTCGTCCCTTTGACTAAAACGTCTAAATCAAATATTTACAAATATTCATAGAAGAGAACCCTTTTTCAAAGACTTTTGCTGGATCAAAAAATATTCTCTTATGCCACCAATACAAATGTAAACATATGGACACACACACACATACTTTCATGTATAGCGTAGTAAGTAGTATTAGTAGTGGAGAAGGCTTTGTTGTGTATGAATGGAACAAATTAAAAGTCCGTTTGGTTTTCAAGTTTTTTTTTTTTTTTTGTAATTTGTGGCACTAAAAATACTTTCCTTAGTGTGTTGTTGCAAGTAAAAAAATAGGATTTAGAAGGAGTGCTACAAATGAGAATGAAATAGAAAAACAATGAAAACAAAAGTGCCATTGAATACAACATTGTTGGCAACAATATTTCACGTTTAATTTCACGTTTACAATGAGAACAACGAAAAGGTAGAATTAAAAAGGACAACAACATGGGCAACAGCAACAAATTTAATATAAAACATGAGATTTGCTTCAGTAAGAAACAAACAAAAGTTGATTTGTATTAAAACAATATCGATTAAAAAAAAGGGCAAATTTAGCAAAAGAACAACAAGAAAGAGGAAACAGCAGCATCTATGTTGCATGTCTGCTTCTAGATTTTAAGTGATTACAATGGACGATTTTTATTTTTCATTTCCGCATTATTCACTTAGTTTCAACTCAACTCTGCTTCCTACTCACTTCCGCTTCTCTATGAATTTTTGAACGTTTCATTTGCAAAATAATCCTGTGGATTTGCTTTTTCTCTTCCACCATTTTTAAACAGCAAGTGTGTGTGTGTTTGTGTTTTTTTTTTGCCATTTTTCGGAGTTTTTCATTGAAATGAAATTGTCATTTAAACAGTATGAAAATCAAGTCACTTTTACTTTTTTCTCCAACTTTTTTTTTTGGTACCACTTAGTGGAAAATACCAAGTGATTGGATGAAATCATTGAATAGTTTTTTTATTATATTGTTACGAAAATGAAAAACATCGCTTAACATTTAAATTATGCACAAAAACTACAAAACCAAAACAGTGCAGTAAACAAACCTGTTGACAAATTATCGTACTGCTTAATATAACAACAAACACTAGCATTATTAAAAAAATTGTAAACAAGTAAACAAAAATACATCAACAAACACCAGCATAAAAAAATGATAAACAAGCAAATAAAAATCCACAAACAACACTACAAGAATAAACGAAAAAAAATGCACAAACAACACTACAATAATAAATGAAATAACGATGTTTATGTAATGTAAACAAGGATTTATAGAGATTTCGAGAAGACGAAGTCATGAATATTCACCTTCCATCAGACTCTTTACTATGCCATAAAAAAGGCCAGGCAAAGCAGGCAATTGGGTTAATGAAGTTCAGTCAGTCTTGTGGGAAGAAGACGCGGTGTATTTGAAGAGAGTAATCGCGGTTTGAAGATCTCTGTTACAAAGATCTGTCGAATAATTATCTAGTAATTGCTGCTGTTTATGCAAAGGGTACTCGTATAAACAGAGGAATAACAAAGAAAAGCAATTGTTGTTGTTTACATAAAGTTGTGAACAGTGGCACACAGAATTGTGCGAATAATAAAGAATTTTAATTAAAACTAAACAGAAATTTCTTTTTATTTTATTTTCAATCTACGAGGTTATATTTAAACGTTTTGTCTAAGTTTTTCGAACAGAAAAAATAAAGTTTTCCGATATTTTATTAATTAATTTACTGGCACTGTAAGAGACGAGTTTGAATATTTCTTTTACATGGCCCCGGCGTGTAGGTAGGTAGGTAGGTAGAAGTGGCCGTTCACAGGGCCCATTGTAATACCACAGTTTCACATTCTTTCCTAGCCTATAAACCACTCGGAGCTTCCGATGAAGCGACTCAGACTATCAATATCCATGCATGGCAGTTCATCCAGAACCTCCATGTAGTAGGCACTCAAGTGCCTCTTTCTCCTTCGACCAAGTGCCGGTCATGTGCACAGTAGATGAAGAACAGTCTCATTCTCCTCCTCATCTCCACAGCTTCTGCAAAAATCATTTGCAAGGTGTCCAAGACCAATACGCCTCGCATGCGCTCCTATAGTGCAATGTCCCGTAATAACCCCAATAACACTGTTGAGCCTACTTCTTTGGAGTTTAAGCAGAGTTACTGTGCGCCTCCTATCCATCCTCGGCCAGATCTTTTGCGCCGCTCTGCCCTTATTTGAAGTTGCCCACATTCTGTTGACGAGATCTACGGTCGCATTATCAATTATAAGTTTGCAGGTCCCCAAAGGGATCCCCAACGTAAAGAATTCATCAGAGAGTTCGATGGTCGTGCCCTTTCTGGCCAGTTCGTCCGCTCTGCAGTTGTCAGGAATATCATTATATCCCGATACCCATGTGATACAAACATCATATCCGTTCGCCACCTCATTGAGATATCTGCGACAGTTGTACACCGTCTTGGAGTTTATCACACTGGAATCCAATGCCTTGATAGCCGCTTGGCTATCGGAAAGTATGATGATTTTCCGTCCGTGATCATTTGTCCACAATAATTTTCCAGTCGTGTAAAATGTTAATCTTTTGGAACTAGAATTCTAAAGGGTGCCCAGGTTTGTCTAAAATGTGAATCATGTCATAAAATTCTTATGTTGATTGACGACCAACTCTTAAATGTTTAAAATTCTACAGTTTATTTCGATTCAAAATGTAAACTGTAATGTATGCGTTGTAGACCCAAATATTAAAGTAATTTGACTGAATTTGATCAAACTTAGTCTGAGTGAGTGTTCCATTAAAGTTTTTAAAGTTAAATTTAGAGAAAATCTTAAATATTTTACTTTCCAATGTTTTCAAAAAAATATTTCCATGAACAACACAACTCAATCCAACTGGATTTGATAAGTTTTTCTTAAGCAGCACAGACTTTTGTCAAAACAATTCAAATCATTAATCATACACTCATCAAAATGAGTTCCGTATTTATTTTATGTGAAAAACAAAATGCATTCAAAATGAAATTCAAAAGTAAACGAAAATGCACAGTCGGATTTAACACGGCCAACGATCACAACGTTCCACAAAGAAAATCACAGCATGTTGCAAAAAGTTTTCCTAGAAAAAAATAAAAGAAAAAAGAAAAAGGAACAAAGAATACGTCAAGAATTTAAGAGGAATGTTGAATCATAAATTAAAACAGAAATGAAAGAATGTGGAGGAGATAATTTAACCCCAATTACATTTGAACTCCTGCTCCTATGCCATCATTTTAGCAACATGCTTCCAGTTATTCTATACATTTTGTTAATTTCATCAAGTAATGACGGCGCGATAATCTATGGTAGACAAACCGACAGCTTTCTATACAGCCAGCAACTACCCGCTTACTTTTCCATTTTAGTTTGACAGTGTCGGAAGAGTTTTGCAGACGAAATTCTCAGACTTGGTGAAGTTGTGTGCACCCCCCACATCATTAATTTCCATTTTCCACCTGAGGCCTTTGTTAGCGCACAACCATTAACAATTAATCTTATGGGCCAACAACAACAACAACAACAACATTAAAGATTCATTTCATTAGGACACCACGCCACACCAGTCAGTCAGTTCCATAGTTTTCCAGCACAGGGACAACTTAATGTAGGAAGAAGAAAATAAAATTAAGGATACGTTTGTAATCGTGTTGCCTATGGTAAGGAAGTTTGTGCGTGTGATTTGGTGAATTTCTATTACAGAAATTTTCGATTATTGCCAGGTGGCTGTTGTTGTTTGTGGTATTTATTTATCCTCAAGGATGGATGCCCAAATTTATGCGAATTGTCACCTTAAATGAAATGGAAGGACACTAAGAAAACTTTATAGAAACACTTGCCATGTAATTACATTTAGTGGCCTGCGTTTAGGTCCAGGAAAAACCAATTGATGTGTAAGGAGTTTATGGATGGAAATTGAAATGACAAAAACCAATCGTATGAATTATTAACAATTGACAATTTGTATGTTAATAATACAATAACAACAGAATACACAATCATTTGAACACAATACTTTAATAAGAATGTTTAAAGAAAACTAAGGAAATACATATTAATGTCACTAGGGAATGCTCACAGAAGTGTGATCGTTGGAGACCACTAAACTGAATTGATTGCTGCCAAACATCTACATGGAGGGTAGACCTGTTGAGACTGCTTAGCATACTCTTATGGGTCGTGTAAGCATTTAGTGGACTAGAATGTAATAGTAACAGTGTTTAGCTATACATAGCCATTGGTAATGATATTTAATGGGTGACTTTTTAAGAGCTATAGGAAATTTTTTCAAAAAAAAACATAAAATTCAGAAAAATTCATGAAATCTTTATTTGAATCGATAGTACGGTCCATATAATTTAATGTCTGACGATTATTTCATGCAAATGTTGACCGCGACTGCGCCTCAAATGGTCCATCCGCTTAGTCCAATTTTGGCATACTCTTTCCAACATTTCGGCCGGTATCTCACGAATAAATTCTTCAATGTTGTCTTCCAATGCGTCAATTGAAACGGGCTTGTCTGTATATATATGAGCCCCACAAAAAATAGTCTAAAGGCGTTAAATCGCATGATCTAGGCGGCCAATTGACCGGTCCCGAACGTGAAATAAAATGTTCACCGAACTCGCCTCTCAATAAGTCCACTGTTACGCGTGCTGTGTGGCATGTGGCACCGTCTTGTTGAAACCACATGTCATGCAAGTCAAGCTCTTGCATTTTTGGCAAAAAAAAGTTGGATATCATCCCACGGTAGCGCCTGAATAGCCGCCCCAGTGGGTCGACTAAACTGACCATAAAATGGAAGAAGCGCGCGATGAACTTTCTTAACAGACCACGCATTTTGATAATAAAATTCAATGATGATGAACGAACAAGCGTTGTTCGTTTGTATGACGATTCATGGTTAAATTATAGACCAAACTGACGATGTTTGACAGTGAAACAAAACACGAAACGTGCGTGAGCTGTTTAAACCAGTGTTGCCAAAAAGATAATAGCTAAAAAATCACCCGTTATTTATTTATTAATTACAATACAATTAGAAATTATATGTAATTATATACGAGCTGATTAGCTTTCACCATATGCTCGGTGTATTGTCACAGACCAGAGTCTCTGGTGGGAATCGAACCCACGACTCTCACGCTAATAATCTAGCACTCTACCCACCAGACTACCAGGGCACCCAACGATAATGGTATTATTTTCTGTTTTTCTCCTAAATTAGATGGGTAGTATGGTGTAGTTGTTAAAGTGCATGACTTAAAACCGCATATAGGACGGAAAAGAATTCAATCGCCGCCAATTAATGCATACAAAACACAGTAGTCCACTGATCGCTGTCTTAACAATTTCTCTACACATTTGAAGTAACTTTACTACGAAGTATTTTATTTGTACTCAACGTTTGAATTCGCCGTAGTTAGTAGGTAGTGTGTTGGCTTATTAGACGCAACGCCACGGTTCAAGCCCCAGGTCAGACATCAAAGCGAAATATAAAAAAAAATATTTCTTCGGCGACTTCCTCTCAGCAGATTTCTGGCAAAAACTCTGAGAGTGAAATAAAATTGCCACGAATAGTTTCTCAAAAAATCTGTCGTTCGGAGTCGACTTTAAACTGTAGGTCCCACCAACACACAACATGAGTGGTGTTGAGAAGCTAGGTCGTAATCCTGACTGAAGGGTTGTAATGGCCAATTATGTATGTATGTAATGGCATGTGACCATAGTTTACATTATAAAATTTTCAATGAACTTCGAATTTCGTATTCTGGTAACGAACGAGAACAATCATTTCTATACTTTAAGCCAACTGCTAGCATTTTCGTTCTATGATTCTCAGAACGTAAAATTCCATTTGAACGAAATATGAAAAAATATTTCTTCGGTTACTTTCTCTCAGCAGATTTCTGGAAAAAACTGTCGTTCGGAGTCGACTTTAAACTGTAGGTCCTGCCATTCATGTATAAAATTAACGCACATAACATAAGTGGTGTGAGAAACTAGGTCCATAATCCTGTCTGAAGGGTTGTAATGAGCACTTATGTATGTATGTATGTATGTACTCAACGTTTTAATTTCTAGTTGCCTTCCGTTATCCTGTCTAAAACACAATTCTGAAATAGGCATTTCAATACCCTGAATCTAATTTCCATAAATTCCGTTCAAAACACATGGCAAGACAAAGTTTTTAACGCGTGGTTATTTCACTTTTTATTGCTCACAGATAGCCAATCAAAATCATAGAAATGGTCTGTGCTTTCATCGAAGTTATTCTCATTGTCTGTTTATCTTACGATGGAAAACCCACTTAAAACGGTGATCAAACACTATGAGTATAATACAGGGCGTGTTGTGCGTTTGATTGGCGCCAGAGGTCAGCAATTAATTATTTTTTCGCTACTTATACGCACTCATGAAATTTTTAATATAAGTGAGTCAACAATATTTAAATTTAACTATGTACTCTGATTCATTCGTACTCACTACAACTTTGATTTATAAGTACAGGTTGCAATGAGTATGCGTACAACGTTGGCATCAAACTCATACCATTCGAAATATGTTTGACTCATAAGCGTACTCATTTAGATTTATAACTTTAGAAAAATACTTATAATACTTAGAAATGATTCGAGTTATTTACAGTATTCGTTGTTGTTCCATTTAAAAAAAAATGAAAAAGACAGAGCTGCAAGCAGATCAAACACACATCCTCCTAGTGAGTATTTTAATGATCGTACGGGAATCATACTTATTTTGTGCTTCGTGTATATGTTGAGTTACGGAGCTAACAACATTATACGTGTTGTTAAGTGAATGAATATGATGAGTACTTCAAATTTTGAATATGAGTAGAGGTTCCATGATATTAAAATAAATATGAATGCGTTCTGAGTATCAGAAATTATGAGTATGATTCGATTCTACTCATATTTTTGAAAACTCATTACTGAGCTCTGATTGGTACTAGAAAAATAGCTTTAAGGATTCAGAAAACATATATGTACGTTTGATTTTAATTTGTGCAGGGAGAACTGCATGGCTAAAGAATGTAATTTCCTGTATGAGATATACCACATGATTGTTTTATGCCATGAGTCATTTCGACTTACGTAAAGTACATCTCAAAAGGCGACTATCAGTTCTAATTTTTCGAACAACAAGTTAGTGTTGCAAGGTGTAAATGTCAATAAGGACTGCCTAGATTTTGTTGGCGAAAATTTATTACAAAATTGAATTAATTGTGTAAGCGTTACAGTTAAAAATTTTAATTGTTTCAGTTACAAAAAGACAGCATAACTTGGCAGAACTTGGCACAACTTAATAAATCATTAAAATGAATGAATTTGTAACGTTTATAACTTCATCTTGTTCATCTTCTTCTTATGCGTCTCTATAATATTCACTTTTCCCTCTTATTACACTTAAAAGATTATGCAAAAACTTTTTCTCTACAAGGTCGCCAGTAAGGAAAAAACGAACTAAAAAACAAAAATACAGCAGAGATCGGTATTTCAGTTTTATTTTTGTTGTTTGTTTTATAATTTTAAACTTGAGAATAGAAATGATTATATTCTAGCCATTATTTCCATAATTCCTAAGCCTTCTCTATTGTATCTCATTCATTCACTCATTCATTCATTCATTCATTCTCCGTCATTGTCTTGTTGGCAACGTTTTTGGCTCATTATCGCCATTAGTCTCGGGTATTTGTTAGTGTTAGTGTTATTGTTGTTGTTGTTGTTGTTACCATGGAGGCAGTACATTTTATTTTATTTGTAAATAGTTAAACGTCTCTCCAGGATTAAGTAACCTCCCACTTAACTTCCGTTTTTAGGCCGTTTAACGTCTTCTCTATCTGTCGTCCGTCCGTCTCACTCACTGACTTTCTATTTAAAATTATTCACTCTACAGATAACGAGTAAAATCGTAAAGAAAATAAGACACAAAAGAGAAATCAAGAATATCCCCATCATCTCGTTTCCCAGGGCTTTAGAAGTTTTTTTTTGCCTCAGAACTTAATGCATCTTAATGGACATGACCATTGTTGCCTGGGTGGCTGGTTG
The DNA here is from genome assembly GCA_932273835.1 of Sarcophaga variegata. Lineage (NCBI taxonomy): Eukaryota > Metazoa > Arthropoda > Insecta > Diptera > Sarcophagidae > Sarcophaga > Sarcophaga variegata. The sequence goes on from OW026361.1 coordinate 117,517,787, forward strand.
GCTGGATGGCTGGATGGTTGGCTTGATGGAAGTTTTTTTTTTACATTCCGAATTGTTTCATTCACTATCTATTGTAGTTTGCTACACAGCATGAGTTTTTCTTCTATTTAAACTGAGGATTTTGCCAAAAAAAAAATGAAAAAAATTAAAAAACTTACGTTCAATGCCAGTTGAAAAGAGAAAAGGGGGCGGTAAAAACAAATTTCAATTGTTAGAAAAACTTGAGAATTTTAAAGGGTGAGTATTTTCATCTCAAAACAAAACAACAACAAAAAAAAAAGAAAATAAAAAAGTAATAAAAGCAACAACTTTCTTTTCATTCAGTTAAAAAAGCTTTTTTTCGGATCCATACTAACAAACAAAAGATTTACAAAAAAAATCGAAAAAATCTTTTGTTCGTCTTTAAGTCCAATGTAAGTAAAACTATAAAAATCCTGGCAGGAGATTTTTGATTTAAAAAGCAGAAAACAAAACAAAAACACACATTTCGTTACTCTTGTGTCAATATTCACAACAGTAAGGAATTGCAAGCGGAGAGAAAAACTAACTCCTTTCAATTGTAGAAATTAATTAAAAAAATTGACAAATATTTGAAAGGAAAAAAAAGGAATGCAATATTCTTAAGAGATTTTAAAATCAATAAAGTTTTTCTTTAAAGCAATAAAACATCAGGAATTTAAAATTAAAATAAATTCAAATAGACAGAACGTAATAATACTGTTGCCGTAGTCTAGTTCAAACCCCAGGCCAGACATCAAAACAAAAATACAAAAAATATTTCTTCGGCGACTTTCTCTCAGCAGATTTCTGGAAAAAAATCTTTAATACCGCGTGTTTTGTAATCAAAACGCTGAGGATAATTTAATGCGGATTATAAGAATGTCAGCAATGGAACAATATACGCCTGACGAACATGTCCGGAAGAGCCTAGCAATATTGCATGTACCTTTTCGCTGACAACAAGATTGAGGTTCCTCGTAATACGAGAGTACGTACGTACGTAATTGGTCATTACAACCCTTCAGTCAGGATTACGACCTAGCTTCTCACACCGCTTATATTGTGTGCGTTAATTTTATGCATGAGTGGCTGGAGCTACAGTGTAAAGTCAACTTCGAACGACAGATTTTTGAGATACTCTTCATAGCAATTTTATTTTCTTTCAGCATTTTTGCCAGAAATCTGCTGAGAAGGAGTCGCCGAAGAAATATTTTTTCATATTTCCGTTTTGATGTCTAACCTGGGATTTGAACCGTGGCCTTACGTCTAATAAAGCCGACACACTACTAGACTACGACGACCAAATTAAGTGAAGCAATTGGAATACCTATGTCTTGTAACATGTCGGATCAGCAATGCAATATCCAAAAATATTGCTATGTCGCGGAACCCATATAGACGTGACCTCTTAAGGATCCGAAATTTCTCTGGGAATTTCTTGCCATTCATTGACAAGGGCAAATTTAATTGCAGCCTGACTATACGAGTAAATCAAAAGATAAACAAGATCTTGCCACTCAACAAGCATTGAGCCGCCTTCGAAATTGTCATGACCTCTGTTTGGAAAACTCTGCAGTGATTAAGGCCGTCTATAAGATACTTTAATTTGAGAACTCTTAAAAAAGTATACCACAACTCACCCTATCTTTCATCAGTCATAAGGCAATGTTAAATACACTAGATTACATGAACAGTGTCTTCAAGCGAAAAATTAAGCATTTGATTGAGTGCTTAGAGCAATCTCGACTTAATAAAGACATCACCCGGAAATGTGTTGCATTATTCGACATTTCTATCGAAAATCCACTACACCTTGCCACCCGCATTGCACGCAGCATGTTGTTAACATCAGTTTCAAGCCTAAAGCGTAAATTGGTTCTTTTCAATATCTCGTTTATTTATTTATAAAAAAAGTTCCGGTTTTATTTGAACACAGTTGGATATCATATAGTATTCAAACACGGTTTCAGCTAATTAAACATCTTAACCTGACTGACATAGTGAGAGCAAGAAGCGGTGGTATATTACGTTTCCGAATCAAATATAACGCTTTTAAATTTTTTTTTTCCTATGTTTTCATGGCATTTAATTATAAAATTTTATATTCGCAGCAGTGTTTTGAACAAACTCGTGATTTTCTTTACATGAAATATGATGAGCGATTAAATGAAACTATTTTGCACTGTTTTTGTTTCGTCTATAGTTAGTTAGTTAGTTAGTCACTGTTATTAAATATTTCAGGATATTCCTCTCCTTTTTTCCTTTATTATTGTTATTTTAATAGAAAACACTTGTATTACATCCTCTAATCCTAACAACAGGATATGAAATCTAAGCTTTAGGAACAAAATACATGGAGAAAATAAATGAACACATCAAATCAGAATATTAAAAGAATTAATTTTTCAAATAAATAAAAAGATTTCAAGTTGGAATGACAATCAAAGTGGATAACTTTCTTTAATGGGGTTATTATGAACGTAGCAAAATTAAGCATAAGTAACTCAGTTGCTATTAATCTATACATACATACATACATAATTGGCCATTACAAACCTTCAGTCAGGATTACGGCCTAGCTTCTCACACCACTTATGTTGTGGCTGTTAATTTTTATACCTGAGTGGCGAGAGCTACAGTTTAAAGTCGACTCCGAACGACAGATTTTGAGAAACTTTTCATGGCAGTTTTTATTTACTCTCAGAGTTTTTGCCAGAAATCTGCTGAGAAGAAGTAGCCGAAGAAATATTTTTTGTTTCATATTTTTCGTTTTGATGTCTTTGCTGGGATACGAACCCTACCTACCTACTAGACTATGGCGACTTCTTCTTATTAATCTATACCCCTGCCATATTATGGTCGATGAAAGAATTCATTCTTTACTATCACTGGCTGTTAGCACTAAAAATGAAAATCCTTGCCAACTAAAACAAAAATATCAGAAAAAAAGACCATCAAATAAAAAACTTTATTAAAAAATCTACCAACAATATTGGCTGCTGTTGTTGCTGTTGTTTTTTTGGTTTATAAAAACTTGTTTTTTTTTGTTTTTGGAATATTTAAACTATAAAAACCGTTTGAGATTTTGACAGTTTTTATGATATAAAATCATGACATTTATGTTGATTCCACTTAAATGAGGTGTGATAAAGATCTTGACATTAAGTACGAAAAAAAAAACAAAAAAGAAAAACGCTCTCGTCACATGTGAATTTTTACTGCAAATGGAAAAATCTGGCTGTGAACGACGACGAGGAGTGTATGAGAATTGTTAAGAAAATTCATTTTTAAAAAACCATAATATATGGAAGAGAAAACAGCAACAACATTAAACGTTAAAATTAGTTCGTTACTGTTGTTGCTGTCATAAATTTGTAACGAATTTATGGTTTATTACGCAAACAGTTCACGTTTTATATGAAGTTGCCGCTGCCTGTATCGTTACTGCGTCAATTTCTGTTTTCAAGTGTTAATTATGGGGTTGTGTGTACCGCTTTATTTAGTTTTTCTGCCACAAAACATACTGTATGCTTAGCAGCAAAGCAAAGCGCCTTTAATTTATTCCTCAATTTTCTGTTTTCTGTGTTTTTTTATTCCAATACACAAGACAATTCAGGCGGCATTTTTCACAGTATGCGGCTAAAATATAAACTCACAAGGCAATCTAAGAAACTTAAACTATTTTCAGTTGTTGTCTACGAATAAACTTAAAATGTACTCGTATGCCAATAATCAATGGAATCGTAACATAAACGTCTATTGCAATACGAAATACGAAATTGTTTGTAATGAATGACAAATTATGACTACAAATTGATTATTAAATTGGTTCAAACATATATACGAGTATATGCCGCCTTCGTCAGCCAATTAAAGGAATTGCATCATTAAACCAAACGAACTGAATTTATTCACAAGTTTTGACAAAGCGAAAGCGAGCTTCTGTTAGTTTCTAGACAAATTGGCTTTAGAAACAAAACAACAAGCATTAGGATGCCTAATTATTACAATAAAATTTTATTCATGTTATGAGTACATGGAAAATATGAGTTTGAAATGCTAAGCACGTAAGGCTTTATCATTACCGGCACTTCTTTATGATTACCGACTTGGCATTATAAATGATCAAAAAATTTCGTTTAAATATTCTTATTTACTGAAAAACAATCGAAAACCATGTAATATATGGGCTGACTTCCATTCATTACCGGCACTTCTTTATGATTACCGACTTGGCATTATAAATTATAAAAAAATTTCATTTAAATATTCTTATTTACTGAAGAACAATCGAAAACCATGTAATATATGGGCTGACTTCCAAAATGTTAGCTGCTTTGTGTTTGAACAAAGTATAGTGTTTTATAAAGCCGCTGTACAAAATGTTTACAATGTATACTATATCAAGACGTCGTCAATGTGTAGTTTTAACGCAGTCAAAAAGCAATCAGGCATCGGACTTATAGTTGATGCATTGTTTGGTAACTTTACATATCTACATAGTTTATATACAGCAGTAGAACTGCATACAAACTTTCTATTGATACATTTTGAAAGTCAGCCATACCTTGTATTGTGTAGGCACAGTAAAAGAGGTTATTTTAATAGGGGTCCCATATGCAGAAAAATTTTTTCATATTTTGTTTTCTTGAAGTTGTCTGACCTGGGGTTTAAAACTAGGCCTCTTGTCTAATAAGCCAACACACTACTACACCATATTAGGTATATTAATTAAACACCAGCCCTTTTATGTTGACATACCAATATACATAATGTTCTCAGTAGCATCATAAACTGCCTAATTTTTGTATTCCAAAAATTATTTGTATCCCCCTTAACAGTTTTATTTATAAACATTACAAATCTGTCTGTTTATTTAGTACTCGCATACATTCCATACATTCGTTCTTCATTCAGCATTTACTTTCCTTTTACATGCCAATAATTCATATCCACTTAAAATGGAAACGATAAACATCCAAAATACTTTTTACTATTTCCGGTATTTAAATAGAGATGAGATCTAGCGAAGAAAGAGATTCTTCTCCCTGCATCAAATACGGTATTTACGTACATATGTACGTATACGATGAGTTCATATTGAAATTGCAGTTTTTTTCCTTTTTTTTAATATTTTCCTTAAATGTATGAAAATACAATTGGTTTCATTCACTTTGAGTTCCTGAGGCTAAAGACCGAATAGCGTAAATAATTTTTGCATTCACAAAATATTTGAATTTACTTTTGGCTACAACAACAACAACAACAACAACACAAAAGAAATCATAACCTATCACAGAAGATCAAGAAATGAAATGAAACTATTCAAGTAAAATGAGAATATTTTCTAGCAAAGAGAGAGAGAGAGAGATGGGCAAGCATAAATAAATAACGAAATCAAAGTAATACATACATGCATACAGTAGGCAATAAAAGTTGTGGCACACACACTAAATTTACATTCAATCTGATATTCTCCATGAATGCAGTTTTTATTGTTGTTTCGAAGGTGTACCGAGATACTCCCTCTACAATAACTCTGCTGTATGTAATGATATGATACACTTGACTGTAATTCCAATTTCTTTTTTTTTTGTTGTTTTTGCAAATTTTTTATTCACATTTTTTTTTGTAGTTTTGTTTCATTTTTTGTTTTCTGTTTTGTGTTTAAGATTTAAAATTTTTGATAAGAATTGTTGTGGTGGTGCTTAGCAGGAGAGAGCAAAGCACTCGTAAATGACGGTAGCGCTGGCGTTTAGCGGTAACGTTGAGTGTTGACGCGTATGTCGTGTAGTAGCGTTGAAGTAAAAATTATTTCAGAAACGAGGGTATCAAAATATGCTGCAGGTGAAATTAAATGACGAATAAAAACAGAAGCATGCAATCATAAAATACATGAAAAAAATGAAAACGGAATACATCAACTTCTTAGAAATGAATGTGAAAGAAAGAAAATACAATAAAAGAAGCAAAAAAAAGAAACGAAAAAAATATAACGAAATCCAAAAAGGAACAATTGACGAACGTGTGCCATAAACTGTTGATATTAAATGTGAATTATTAAAGCACACGAATAAAAATCATTTCACATAAACGGAAACCCATAAAAAAGGAACTTAAATTCCTTCTTAGAAATCCTTTTGCTTTGGAAATCTTGAGAATATAAATGAGAATTTAACTCACAATTTAATGTGAGGAGGAGTTTTACAACCGTTCTGACGATTTTCTATGTTCAGTAAGGGCATGCAAGAACACTCCAAAGGAATTCAAAATGTAAATCTAAGAAACGAAGGAATTAAATTTGAATTACAAAATAAATTAATTTATTTCTATAAAGTTTTGCATTTAAAATTGGCATTCAAGTCTTCAAATTGTCATTTGAATTACGGATAATAGGTAGTAGTCTGCAGTAGGGAACCTATCAAGATAGCAAGGACTCTAGACACCATAGAATATCAGAAAATAAAGAAAAGTGCTGCAGAAATAAAGCAAATATGTACAGAGAAGCGTACTGAAGTCGTCGTAGTCTCGTAGGTAATGTGTTGGCTTATTAAACATAAGGTCAAGGTTCAAACCCAGACATCAAAATGAAAAATATAAAAAATATTTCTTGGGCGACTTCCTTTCAGCAGATTTCTGGCAAAAACTCTGAGAGTAAAATAAAAATTGCCATGAAAACTTAAAAATCTGTCGTTCGGAGTCGACTTTAAACTATAGGTCTCGCCACTCATGTATACAAATTAACACACACAACATAAATGGTGTGAGAAACTAGGTATTAATCCTGACTGAAGGGTTGTAGTGACCAGTTATGTACGTATGTACAGCGAAGCATTCGATTTTGGGCATGAGGGAAGCAATGTTTTTTCGAAACTTCTTAATTCTAAATTATTTACAGAATTATTGAATTAAAACCACATTTGCCCAATAGGGTCACAAAAAGCACACATAGGCTGCCTTCCAAAATGTATCAATACAAAGTTTGTATGCAATTCTACTACGGTATATAAATAATGTAGATATGCAAAGTAACCAAACAATGCCTCAACAATAAATCCGATGCCCGATTGCCTTTTGACTGCGTTAAAAATACACATTGACGACGTTTTGAAATAGTATACATTGTATATATTTTGTACAGCGGCATTATGAAACACGATACTTTGTTCAAACACAAAGCAACTAACATTTTGGAAGGCAGCCGTAGTCAATACAAAACCATTACGTTTCCTTCAATTCCCATGATGTAGTCTTTTAGAAGTTTTTACCGCCAGATCGTGTATGTTTGGGTTCAAATGTGATTAGACTGTATAAGAAAATAAAAAGTAGGAAAGTAGAAGTAGTCTTTATATAATTTAAATTCAAAGGAAATTCTAAATATGCTTCCAATCAACTTTAGAAGTGACTTATAGTACAATCTCTTACGTAAATAGGCATTCTGTTAAGAAAACTGAAAGTATTTTGCCATTCATTACCTCATTGACTTTCCTTAAATAGTATTACTAAAGATTTCTTTATTAACAAGCAACCGGGAGGTGCTATAAATTATAAAGTCTTCATAAGTCTTGCTATGTATCAGAGATCAGCAATGAGTATTCAGAAAGATGGGTAGAATCAAATCATACTCATAATATCTGATACTTATAGGCATTCATACTTATTTTAATATCATGGAACCTCATATTCAAAGTTTGAAGTACTCATCATATTCATACTGAACAACACGTATGACTCAACATATACACGAATCACAAAATAAGTATGATTCGCTTACGAACACTAAACTACTCACTAGAAGATTGTGTGTTTGCTCTGCTTGCTGCTCTGTCTTTTTTCTTTTATTGTAAATGCAACAACAACTAAGACTGTAAATTTTGATGAATGATTCGAATCACTCGAAGCATTTATAAGTATTATAAGTATTCTTCTAAAGTTACGAATCTAAATGAGTTGGCTTATGAATCAAACATATTTCGCATGGTATGAGTTTGATGTCAACGTTGTACGTATACTCATTGCAACCTGTACTTATAAATCAACGTTGTAGTGAGTATGAATGAATCAGAGTACATAGTTAAATTTTAATATTGTTGACTCACTTATATTCAAAATTTCATGAATGCTTATGAGTAGCGAAAAAACGATTCATTGCTGATCTCTGCTATGTATGTATGTACTGGCGATAATTACCTGCCTTTGGTATGCTTAACCATTAATTTCGATTTTATTTTTTATTTTATTTTGTTAGCTTTTCAACAACCGAAAATTTGACCTTTTCAAGCCACAGATCATTTCCACAATTCGAATGATTTAATTTGACATTTACTCAACGCTAATTTATTGTTTAAACAAATTGTTTGTGAACACCCACAAAAACTTGCTAGTCAAGCCAATTGTCCGACAAAGTGCAGACAAACGAAAGACAATTTAAAATGACTGGTTAATTTCATTTGACCTCCAAGAGATTTTATAAACAACCAACCACCAACCGCCAACCACTGCCTAGTATGAGAGGGAGTGAGTGAGTTGCTAATTGACTCTTTTGTTAGTTTGAAATAAAATTTTGTGTCATTTTTCCATACAGAAATGTCAAAAGAAGTGACAGATAGACAGACAGTTATGAGGCAACACTTCTATAACAGTTTAAATAGGAAGAAAAAAAATTCAAAACAAAAAACAAAAAAAACAAACAATTCTTAAGTAAAGAATTCTTTTTTATTTTTTATTCTTCTGTGATGAAAATGTGATGCAACCATAATAGTTCGGACAGGTTTAAGACCCTTTCGTTGTAGGCTTCATCTCCTGTGGGAAAGGTGAATGGCATTAAATAGACATGACTTGTCAATTATGAACACCATTATAATCAGCAAAGCAATCAAATATCTCAAGTATCACCGCGACCACCATCACCCCGCTCACTTGTTAAGGATTCTTATGTTGTTAGTCTCTTACGTTATGGTATCATTTTTGTTAGTTCTTTTGGTTGTGATCTTTTTGGCCTTTTAACCATAAAAGATCAGCAAAAAAGTTTCTTTTGAAAATTTCTTTCGTTTGTTCATTATTCCATTCAATAATAATTTTTTTTCTCATTTTAATAAAAGAAAAATAAATTTTTATGGATGGTTTAAGGAGACTTAATGATATCCTATACAGATGCGATATGTCTAAACTTCTCTACAGGAGATACAGGAGATCAAATTCACTTTCAAATGACAAGAATAATTAGTGGCATAACGGATACTCGGAAGGTTCATTTAATTAATTTGCCAGCCATTAGCACAGATTTAGGCAAATAGCAGAATATCGCTTATGAAAGTCATCGAAAAAAGGGGTTCAAGCCTAATGAGGAACCAACCAGTATTTATAAATATCGCATGAAATCCTATACTTTTTTATTTTATGATGAGTCTGATATTTACAGAAGAAGTCGATATAGACTCCTTGCCTTTTCATCAAGATAGTTTTTACAACCACTGTCATTCAAAATTGTAGATTAATTGTACTGAATTATTGTCTACTAAGCTCAACAAGTGGCCTGTCTTTTTTGAATTAAAAGACTCTACATGTGGCTATAGTCAATCAATCTTTTTCTCGATATACATTTGCGTCTTGAAGGCATTAGTTCTTGGAATACCCGTATATGTATATGACACGTGTTGAGTCCGTGACAGATCCGCCAGAAGTTTTAGATGCTTCTGACATAACTATTTAGGGATGTTAAAAAATGTGTTACTTACAACACCACCATATACATATCGACACCTCCGTTCTATAACATTCTAAGTCGAAAAAGTCTGTTTTGAGTTATGAGCTCTCAAAGTTTTCACGCGATATACGTCTGTATTTGTATTCTAAGAAGATTTTTCCCTATAACTTCGGAACGGATCGGCGCATCTTAACCAAATTTTGACATTATTTAAGTTAGAGAACGTAGAATTTAAAAATGCAAGAACATTAAAAATGTACTTAGAACGTTATAGAATGGAGGCGTCGTGTGGAGCCAATTTTCATCCCTAGGAGTGAATTAACCACAGGTTCAAAAATCAAATTATGTTGTATTACTGGAATGATGGTTTAAATTATGATAGTCTCTCTACACAACATCTACCATCTTCAATCGCCTTTTAGGCAACTGTAGGCAGGTAGGTGACAGGCGGGGATACTGACCACTATACTATCACTATAGTCTAGTAGGTAGTGTGTTGGTTTATTAAAAGTAAGGCCTCGGTTCGAATCCCAGGTCAGACATCAAAACGAAAATATGAAAACATATCTCTTCGATGACTTCCTCTCAGCAGATTTCTGGCAAAAACCCGGAGAGTGAAATAAAATTGCCATGAAAAGTTTCTCAAAAAATATGTCGTTCGGAGTCGACTTTAAACTGTAGGTCCCGCCGTAACTCATGTATAAAATTACACACACAACATAAGTGGTGTGAGAAGCTAGGCCGTAATCCTCACTGAAGGGTTGTAATGACTAATTAGGTATTTGTGTATATAGGTAGGTATGTGGCGCTACTCATAAGCACTCATGAAATTTTGAATATAAGTGAGTCAACAATATTGATATTTAACTATGCATTCTGACTCATCTGTACTCACTACAACGTTGATTTATAAGTACAGGTTGCAATGAGTATGCGTACAATGTTGACATCAAACTCATATCATTCGAAATGTGTTTGATTCATAAGCCTACACATTTAGATTCATATATATATTTATATAAGTTCCTGTTGTTCCTATAAGGAGCATAGGGCCTTAATGATTTCGTTCCATTCATGTTTATCTGCTGCTACGATCTTCAGCTCGTTCCACGTTTTGTTGACTTTGGCTGCTTCGATATCTAATTGTCGACGCCAGGTGTGACTCAGCCGACCTTTCCTGCGGCTGCCTTGTGGATTCCAGTCTATTGCGTTTCTGGTGGTGTCGGTTTGATGTCTACGCAAGGCATGCCCAATCCACCTCCAGTTCCGTTTCCGGATTTCTACTTCAACTCGTGTATGTCCGCACTCGGCCCATAAGCGTTCGTTTGTGATGGTGTTTGGCCAGAAAATTTTTAGTATGCGACGTAAACAACGGTTGATGAATACTTGTAAGGCATTAATATCGCATTGGTTTGAGTTCCAGGATTCGCATCCGTAAAGCGCAACTGATTTTACGCAACTGTTGAAGATGTTGATTTTGGTGCGCTTTGAGATATGGGGGCACTTCTATATGTGTTTTAATTGACCGTAAGCTTGCCTGGCCTTGTTAATGCGGTTTCCAACGTCCTCTCTAGAGCCTCCGCTTGTTGTTATTATGCTGCCTAGGTAACATTTAGATTTATAACTTTAGATAAATACTTACAATACTTATAAATGATTTGAGTGACTCGAATCATTCGTCAAAATTTACAATCTTAGTTGTTGTTGCATTTATAAAAAAAGGAAAAAGACACATAAGCAAAAAATACTGAGCAGCAAGCAAAGCAAACACCCAAACATTTACTGAGTATTTTAGTATTCGTACGCGAATCATATTTATTTTGTGATTCTTGTAAATGTTGAGTTAAGTATGAATATGATGAGTACTTCAAACTGAATATGAGTAGAGGTTCCATGATATTCAAACAAGCATGAATGCGTATACTCGTAAGTATCAAAAATTATGAGTATGATTCAATTCTACTCATCTTTTTGAATAATCATTGCTGATCTCTGGTAGGTAGGTAGGTAGGTATGTAGGGTATTTAAAAATTGGTATGAAATTGAATATAGTTTTTTATAATGACGTTGTCGAAAGGTAATTCCGTATAATGATTTAGGCGTGACTTAATAATAACATCAGCATAATAAAATTAACCAAAAATCCTCTGAGAACAGAATAAAATACCACAAAGAGTGAAGGAGTATGAATAAATAAATGACAAGAATAAGAATTTTACAACAAAAATAACAACAATAGCAATAGAAAATTACAACATGTTGTAAGGTATTGATTCACTATGCTTGGCACGCATTAATGGATTAAATAAATATGTATGTACACTCACAGTACAACAATAACGAGTTGTAAAAACGTTTGTTGCTGCTGTCAATGTTGCATGTTTAACATGAATAAAGAAATGAAAATAAACGAACGAATTGTAACGTATAAAAAGGGTTAAAAACGTGCAATTTGGATCTTTTTCACTTAAGGACAGAGAGACGTCAACATACAAAAACAAACGAATTTTATTATTTGTTTGTAACTCAAATTATAAACACAGTTTTAAACAAAAAAACAAAAAAAGAAAACACAAGACGTCTGTCTGTGTCTGTCTTTACACAAAATTTCATTGTGTGTTGTTTTTATTTGTCGTTATTAATTGACAACAAATGTCGCGTCATTTGACTGTTGACGCTCACTTTTTGTGAGGCAAGCATTGTTGCCAGATTTTTAGCTTTTAAAAATAGTTTCTTTATGAATTGTAAACTTTTTAAAGTAATTAAAAGATTTTCTGGCGTTCCAACATAACATATAACAGAATTGGCCATTAAAACCCTTTAGTCAGGATTATGGACCTAGCTTCTCACACCACTTATGTTGTGTGTGTTAATTTCATACATGAGTGGTGGGACCTACAGTTTAAAGTCGACTCTGAACGACAGATTTTTGAGAAACTTTTCATGACAATTTTTATTTTACTCTCGGAGTTTTTGCCAGAAATCTGCTGAGAGGTAGTCGCCGAAGAAATATTTTTTCATATTTTCGTTTTGTTGAAGTTGTATGACCAAGGATTTGAACCGTGGGACACGTTTAATAAGCCAACAGACTACCTACTAGACCACAGATGTTCCAACTCTATATTTAAATCAGATGTTTTTTTCAATAGCTTAGTGCGAAGCCTAGATTCTACAAGATCCCAATGGAAGGTTAGGTTAGGTTACGTTAGAGAAGGTGTACTTGTCAATTAAGACAAGTACAGCACCCGGAGGTCTAATTGACCCATTGTGCAACGTCCTAGTTTCTCACACCACTTATGTTGTGTGTGTTAATTTTTGTACATGAGTGGCGGGATATACAGTTTAAAGTCGACTCCGAAGGACAGATTTTTGAGAAACTTTTCATGGCAATTTTTTATTTACTCTTAGAGTTTTTACCAGAAATCTGCTAAGAGGAAGTCGCCGAAGAAATACTTTTTGTATTTTATTTTGATGTCTGACCTGGGGCTCGAACCCTGGCTTTACGTCTAATAAGCCAACACACTACCTACTAGACTACGGCGACTTCATCCCAATGGAAAGATTTCTAATTTTTTTTCTGAAATTCACGTAAAATTGACCTTCACTTTGATCCATTATCCGGGGAATGCCTTATCTATTGTAACCCTTTGACGGGGGATTCTTTCGAAAGATCTTGACAGAGTGCAGAATTAAATTTTAAATTTTCTTGACTTCATTTAGACCACAGACGAATACTTTAATTGGTGATCATCATCAGTTTCTTTACATCTATCTACCCTGGATCCATTAGGTACACTTTCTCCAATGCTATCTACTGTGTCTGTGCAAACCAATCACTGACAATACGTGGAACATTTTTAAGAACATTTTATAGGAAACTTATCTGGCATCCATGAATCATGAGTTTTACGATCAAAAATGTTGAGTTTTTTTTTTTAATTAAAAACGATCAAAATCTTTGTATATTTTCATTAGGCTGTTTGCTATTGTTGTTGTTGTTGTTGGTTCAATTACATTTTTATTGTTATTTTGTTTTTTAGTTATTGTTGTTGTTTCTTCTGTAATTCACTTTAATAATAATGGCCGTGTTTGTTGTTGCAAGTTTTTTTAACCGAAATGAATGTGTGCAATAAGATGAAAAGCTTCGAGACCAAATCCCCATTCAAACATTCATGCATTCTTAGTAAATTTTTTTGTTTTTGGCTTCCTTTCATTGTGTATGTTGTTGATTGAATCTGTTGTTGTTGTTTTTCTTCTTTTTTTTAATTTTTTGTTTTTGTTTATGGAAATTGATCTCTCATGTTTAAATGAAGAATAATTTTTGTGCTTTTTTTCATTGCTGTTGTTGTTGTTATTTTTATTGCTATTTTGACTGATGCTGAATGAATGTTGTTCGCTGTTCAGCTGTTCAGCTGTGTGTTTTGCCTTCGCAAGCAATACTCGCGCCATAAATTATTGGGTCAACGCTCGTCAATTGTCTACCAAGTGTGGACAAAAACAACAACAACAATAACAAGAAAAAAGATTATAAAAGTTGTTGAAAAATTAACAACAATTCTCTTTAATTAAAGATTTATTTTGTAAAAATGTGCAAATAGAATACCCAATAGGAAAAATAGTTGTAAATGAAAAATATACTGTTGTTGGCCTTCAAAGCCTAATAAAAACGATTAAAAACTGATCAAGTCTAACGTTTTACTGCAGTATGGATACACGAAGTCTATCGTGTACAAAATACATACATACTTATTTGGCCCTTACAACTCTTCAATCAGGATTGTGGCCTAGCTTCTCACACCACTCAGGTTGTGCGTGTTAATTTTATATAAGAGTGGCAGGACCTACAAATTAAAGTCGACTCCGAACGACAGATTTTTGAGAAATTTTTCATGGCAATTTTATTTCACTCTCAAGAGTTTTTGCCAGAAATCTGCTGAGAGGAAGTCGCCGACGAAATATTTTTTCATATTTTCGTTTTGATGTCACGTCTAATAAGCCAACACACAAGCTACTAAACTACGGCGACTCTTGTGTACAAGCCCGCCATAAAACGAGCTGCCATTGTGGAGATGCCAGAAGTCACCATGGTCTAGTAGCTAGTGTGTTCACTTATTACAAGTGAGGTCTCGGTTCAACCCCCAGTTCAGACATTTCTAACTAAACGAAATATGAAAAAATATGTCTTCGGCGACTTCCTCTCAGCAGATTTCTGGCAAAAACTCTGGTTAGGTTAGGCCTGAGTGGTAGCACTGATTTCGCAAAGCTCACTTGAGCATGCATAGCGGCCCATTGTAATGCCACGGGTGAACGCCGTCCCAGTACTGACCAAGTTCCACAAAAAAGATCAGGGAAGAGGAAGAAGTTGGTCAGCGCAAGGACTGCACATCAAAAGCACGACTACCCCATACTGGAAAACCAGCCAGACAGTTTGATAAACGAAGCTATATCCTTGACATCAGTAGATGATAGCTGAAGTCAAGCTGACAAGAAATGGAGAGCCAAATAACCTAGTATATCTGCAACTCGCAAGAAACAGGCACTGACAAAGAAAGTGGATAACAGTCTCCTCTTCCTCAGCGGATCTCCATCCACAGCTGAAGTCGTTAAATGGTAGCCTCCTTCTCTCCGCTTGTCTACCCATAACGCAATGACCTGTAAGCACGGCCACTGTGGTTGAGATGACGTCACGACCAAGACCAAGTAATTGGTTGGTACGCCTTCTATCCATCAAGGGCCAGGTGAGTCTAGCGATGGAGCAGGACTCCTCGTTGACCCAGGATAGGTTGGCGTCCCGAGAGAATTTCCTCGCAATGTCCAACTTGACCGAGGCAAGTGGCATACTCAGTTCAATCGAAGAGGATTCCGGAAGGAGGAAAAAAACTCCGAGAGTGAAATAAAATTGCCATGAAAAGTTCCTCAAAGTTCCTGTCGTTCGGAGTCGACTTTAAACTGTAGGTCTCGCCACTCATGTATAAAAATTAACGTACACAACATAAGTGGTGTGAGGCACTAGGTCCTAATCCTGACTAAAGTATTGTAATGTCCAATTATGTATGTATTGTGGAGATGCCGAAAGGCATGTAGGAAAAGATGTAAAATTGGTACGCATAAACCAACATCGACATAACCGCGATCAACATCTACATTTTGTGGTAAATGGCTATTGTAGAGAGCATCAAATATTTCCGAATTCTTTCAGTCTTAGTTGCATTCAGTATCGGAAACAGAAAGTGTACGATTGCTTGCTTCATTTCCATATTATTTTAAATTGAATTTCCTATTGGGCCTACGTGTTCTTCTAACATTTCTATTAAAGGTTTAACATGACTACGTAGATGTTGTTACTGCTGTTGCTGTTGTTATTGTTGTTGTTGTTGTTATTGTTGTTTTCATGTGGCTCTTTTAAATAATTGCATGTATTCATTTTGTGTTGCTTTTTTGTTTTCGTGTCTAATAGAACGTGATACATGCAGAGGGTTTTCAACAACATTTTCGTAACAAATCTTTGGCTAAGTAACACCTGCCCTAATGCATTATTTTGTGGGGCTGCATAGATAGACAAACGTGCCACACTGTCAAGAACAACAACAACAACAACAACAATATCTCTGTGAATAATGGCTAAGAATTCCAAACGCAAAACAAATTAAAAAAAATTTCACAATAAAACCTGTCATCCACACTCTAGAAAGAGCAACAAAAAAATGCAAGAGTGGAGTATAAGGATGGATAAGCGTGTTTCTCAGTAATTAAAGTCATCGTTTTGCTAAAAGATTCTTAAAAAATAGTCATAATGAAAGCGAGAAACATTGCGATAACAACAGATTGTTTGTTGGCTATGTATACATACATACGAGTATGTATGTGGATCATATGTGCAGTGTTGTTAAGCGCCACATTGAATGGAAAAAATGATGATGAGAAAAAGAAACAAATGAAATAAAGATCAGCGAAAAGCATGCAACATACATAATGTGACCAGACATTCAGTCAGCTTCTAATAGGAATTGTTAATAAAAGTGCCTGGCATTGGAAGCATTGATAGGAAAACAATCTACTGGACCTTATACGAAATTAGTAAATAGTACTCATAATGAGTTAAAAGTTTAAATTTCGCTGTCCAAATTCATTACGATCTCTCATGGCTGACCATTATATATCATGACATGGAAAAGATTGAGTTCAATACGAATGAATATGAAGTTGGCCGATGCTGTTGCTGCAGGCTTTAAGATCGGCACAATAAGGAAGAGAATGCCTAGCAAAGACGCTGCAGTATTAGCTATTTCACGGATATTCATCTCTACATGAATCTACATCAGAGATCAGAAATGAATGGTTTTTTCGCTACTCAAAAGCACTCATGAAGTTTTGACTCACTTATATATGAGTCAACAATATTGAATTTTAACTATGTATATGTGATTCATTTGGACCTGAACATTTCTCTCCGTCTGCCGGAATACTGCAGCGTGTTTCAGGCGGAAGTGGTGGCAATTCACAGGGCCGCTCAATGGATCCTCGTCAACGGTGCTCCTTTAACTCGCGTCTAGGTCTTTTGTGATAGTCAGGCCGCGATAAGATCTCTATCGTGTTTCGTGAATAACTCTAGGATCGTTAGGGAATGTCGCCGCTGTCTTGACCTTCTTTCTGGGCGCTTCACCAGTGTCTCACTGGTGTGAGTCCCCGGGCACAGTAACATTCCGGGAAACTGTAGGGCCGACGAGCACGCCAGAGCTGGTGCGCTCCTTCCGCAATCCTCTTCAATTGAACTGGGTATGCCATTGCCTCGGTCAAGTTGGACATTGCGCGGAAATTCTCTCGGGCCGCCAACCTATCCTGGGTCAATGAAGAGTCCTGCTCCACCGCTAGACTCACCTGGCCCTTGATGGATAGAAGGCGTACCAACTAATTACTTGGTCTTGGTCGTGACATCATCTCAACCACAGTGGCCGTGCTTACAGGTCATTGCGTTATGGGTAGACAAGCGGAGAGAAGGAGGCTACCATTTAACGACTTCAGCTGTGGATGGAGATCCGCTGAGGAAGAGGAGACTGTTATCCACTTTCTTTGTCAGTGCCCGTCTCTTGCTAGGTGTAAATATAGGTTATTTGGCTCTAAGTTTGTTGTCAGCTTGACTTGAGCTATCATCTATTGATGTCAAGGATATAGCTTCGTTTATCAAACTGTCTGGCTGGTTTTCCAGTATGGGGCAGTCGTGCTTTTGATGTGCGGCCCTTGCGCTGCCCAACTCCTTCCTCTTCCCTGATTTTGGTGGAACATGGTCAGTACAGGGACTGCGTTCACCCGTGGCATCACAACGGGCCGCTATGCGTGCTCAAGTGAGCTTTGTGATATCAGAGCTACCACTCCGACCTAACCTAACTTATAAATGATTCGAGTGACTCGAACCATTCATCAAAATTTACAGTCTTAGTTGTTGTTGCATTTACAAAAAAAGGAAAAAGACAGAGCAGCAAGCAAAGCAAACTTTCTAGTGAGTATTATAGTGTTCGTACGCGAATCATACTTATTTTGAGATTCGTGTATGTGTTGAATTATGGAAAGTCGAAATCAAACAACATCATACATGTTGTTAAGTATGAATATGATGAGTACTTCAAACTTTGAATATGAGTAGAAGTTCCATGATATTAAAATAAGTATGAAGGCGTATAAGTATCAGAAATTATGAGTATGAATCATCTCATTGAAAAATCATTGCTGATCTCTGATCTACACATCATACTATAAAATCGGAGAAGAACTTCTGCTGTACTGGCTATTGCCTATTGGCTAATTCGTTCTGGTCGTGATACCTAACCAAACATAGGTTCAAAATTCGCTGGCCACATTCCATCTGAATGACAACCGAGTATCTAAGTGAGAAGAATAAAAGAAAAAAAATAAATGAAGCAGAGAGTTAGTGACTCGTTAGGACTGGCCTTCTTTAATGCATTCAACCATATTTTATGCTTGTTTTTGTTTGTGGCCCTGTTGTTGCCTCTGTTAATATCACCATAATACAAATTACAAAAATTTGCCATATTTTTACAACAACTTCTTTTAATCCTCTCGCCTCATAATTTAATTCACTTCACTTGAATGCAACGATCTTGTTGGTTTTGCATTCGCCATCTATTGTTAGTGGCATGGATTAGTGGTGTGTGCATCTAACACAGCAACATGAGAGAAATAAAAAAAAGAAAACATTTGTAGAGCGCAGCACTTGCAAGCGTTTTGTGCCAGAACAGCAACATTATGTTTATGATTTTAATGATAATTGCTGGTTCTACTTTACATTGGTGGTATCAGCAACAGCATACCAACATACCAACCAACTATTGCAATTGCAACATGCTTGCTGCCAAAACAACAAACATGTGTTAAATGCTTTCAACAATTTTGTGTTTCTATTCATGTTTTTCTGTTTTTCTTCTCTTCAAATTATAAAATTTTTCTTTCTTGTCTTATTTCTTAAGCACGATTTTTATGAGAGATCAACTTCAGCATCAACTTTAGCTTCAACTAGAATTAAAATTAAAACACTGGCTTAAATTGTTTTCTTTTTTGTAAACGAAATATTGTTGAAATGAATTGCAAGAGGCCTTGTCTGCCCTCATCATTATCATCAACATCGTAGTGAATGTAGCTGCTGTTGCATGATTGCCTGGCTGATCAACCTCAATAACGAACTTTAGCAGCCATCAAGAGAAAAAAATCAATTCCTTAGCTCGCTGAGCGCTACAATAATCGATGGAAACCCAAAAGTATTTTTGTGTCTACCACTGATATCCTTGGCTCTTGATAGACCAATATTGATATGATTTGTAAGTCGCCGTATTCTAGTAGGTAGTGTGTTGGCATATTAAACATAAGGCCACGGTTCAAACCCAGACATTAAAACAAAAATATGAAAAATATTTCTTCGGCGACTTCCTCTCAGCAGATTTCTGGCAAAAACTCTAAGAGTAAATAAAATTGCCATGAAAAGGTTCCCAAACATCTGTTGTTCAGAGTCGACTTTAAACTGTAGGTCCCCGCCGCTCATGTATAAAATTAACACACACAACATAAGTGGTGTAAGAAACTAGGACGTTGTACAATGAGTCAATTCGACCTCCGGGTACTGTACTTGTCTTAATTGACAAGTACACGTCCTCTAACCTAACCTAACCTATACAAATATGTTTACGCAGAAACAAGAATCAGTGAGGATTTGACATGTTCTCGATGCTAAGAACGCTGTCCGTTGACCGAAGCACTCCAGAGTAAAATAATGCACGACTCTCACCATTAGAAGAGTAAGGAATCAGCGAATGTTTCCGCTATTTGCAAGACTGTCTCATCTTCTGCTTTGCGAGCTTAGTGTTCATGATATCGTCTCTTAAGACAAAAAAATTTCTGAGCCAAAAATGCATTCAGTTTTCTCCACGACGAAAATCTAAGCCAGCGAAAATGTGATGGATTTGAATACAGACAGACTATCTTTGTACAGATACCTACAGAGTATGCTAGGGTAAGGATTGAAATTAGGTTTCCCCATGAGCATCTTTTCTAGATCTATGTCTCTGGGTGTACACGCAAATGAAAAACTTCTCGCAATTATTTTTGTTTGCGTTTGAACTCAAATTATACTATTAAGGGCCATTATTACAACTTGCCGTTAAAATTGAGTTTAGTTAAAGGTAACTTTAGCTAAAGTGAACTTTAAAGTCACCTTTAACTTATTTTCGTTATTACAACCTACAGATAAAATAAAGTTAACTTTTTCAAAAATATGGCAGTGCCGGAGCAATGTCGATAGCACTGTGAATTAAACAAGTGCTTTAAAAACGCAGTGGCAACGACGTGAATTTTAATTTGTTTATAAAATTTGTGTGTTGAGGTTTTAGGTTTTTTTTTGGTTTTAAAACTATTAATATATTAACGTTTATTTTACGTTTATATTTGAAGTTGCCATATTGGAAATAATATAAATAATATGCCAAGTTCAAAGATAAAGTGAACTTTAAAATTTAAAGTTAGGATGATCTTCCCTTTAGCTAAAGGCTCACTTTAATCTTATTGCGTACTCATAATAATGAAAATCAAGTTGTCTGCCCTTTAAAATCCTCCCTTTAGTTAACGGCAAGTTGTAATAATGGCCCTAAGTCGTGTAATGCCTGCTGTAGTGTTAACTTCTTACGGGCAATTTCAGAATCGACATTTTCATTTAGCAAAACAACTAAAAACTTAGAAACTAATCAATGAAATCAAATTAAACTTGTTATTCAAAGCATCAGGAAAAAAAACAAAAAAGAATAGAGAACGACAACACCAACAACAACAACAACTATAAGCAAAATATCTGTGTGTTGTAAATTCATTCGTTTTTTTCCTCTTTTCAAACGATCTCGCGTGTTGGAAGTGGAAGTTTAATATGAAAAAAAAAATCTTAAAATTATTAATAATTCGTAATCAAAATCTTTAAATTGTAGTGGCGACTGAGCATTCTCACATTTTCAACTCAACGTACATTCACATGAGCGAGCGTGCACCTGTTATTGGGAGGTTAAATGTTTCTGCGGTTTTGCTGTTCTGCTGTTTTAAATTCTTTACGTCCGTCATTGGTTTACCAATTGTTTGCTGTTGTGTTTGATCTTAAAATTGCATGATCCGATCAATTGCAGTAGCAATTGCAATTGGAAATTGAATTGAAATCGAATGTTTGGCAATTTGAAAATGAAAGAAACGAAAAAAAAATTCAAAAAAAGGAGATCAAAGATTACAGTCATGATCTGTTGTGGAATTAATTAATTGTAGGCCTGGTTGTGGAATTTAAATTGAATTAATTGAGTGGATTAATCAATCGTTAATTGTGAAATGATCTGGTAATTTTCAATTCATTGTTTGAATATAAAGGAAGAAAACGAAAAAGAAGTAAGGAGTTTGAGAAAAGTCTGGCATGCCTTTTCGTCAGTAAAAAGAAATCCAAATGAAGATTAATGAGATATATCACAAGAACAAATGAAAATAGGAGCATGTGTTTCACATTCACTATAAGTAGCGAGCGACAAGTCTATCAGAACTTTTAAATTCTTCAATATTTTAAAACAATATGTTCGGGCGATTAACCGTCTGTTGTGAAGGGCACCCTAATCTTTCCCAATTATTTAAAATGTGATATTTGGTTGGACTCTTAGGGTTTCAATTTTGTTTGTATTTTTCAAACAAACAGACGTTCGTCTCAAAACCGTTTATAGTACAGAAACAGTATATAAGCTATCTCATGGACAGAAGGTGGGGCCGTTCCTTTTGAGGTTACCACCATGAGTCTAATGCCCAGCATACCCACCAGAAATCAGCAATGAATCGTTTTTTCGCTACCCATAAGCACTCATGATATTTTGAATATAAGTGAGTTAACAATATTGAATTTTAACTGTGTACTCTGATTCATTCATACTCACTACAACGTTGATTTATTAGTACAGCTTGCAATGAGAATAAGTACAACGTTGACATTCATAAGCCTACTCATTTAGATTCATAACGTTAGAAAGATAGGTTAGCTTAGGTTAGGTTAGAGGACGTGTACTTGTCTATTAACACAAGTACAGTACCCAGAGGTCGAATTGACCCATTGTACAACGTCCTAGTTTCTCACACCACTTATGTTTTGTGTGTTAATTTTATACATGAGTGGTGGGACCCACAGTTTAAAGTCGACTCCGAACGATTGATTTTTTGAAAAAACTTTTTCATGGCAATTTCATTTTTACTCTCAGAGTTTTTGCCAGAAATCTGCTGAGAGGAAGTCGCCGAAGAAATACTTTTTGCATTTTGTCTTGATGTCTGGCCTGAGGCTCGAACCCTGTCTTTAGGTCTAATAAGCCAACACACTACCTACTGGGCTACGGCGACTTCGTACTTATAACTGACGGCGTTAGAAAGATACTTATGACTGACTCGAATCATTCATCAAAATTTACAGTCTTAGTTGTTGTTGCATTTAAAAAAAAAAGACGAATAAGCAAAAGAAACAGAGCAGTAAGCAAAGCAAACACACAACCTCCCAGAGAGTATTTTAGTGTTCGTATGCGAATCATACTTATTTTGTGGTTCTTGCATATGATGAGTCATATAGAGTCGAAATCAACAGCATTATACGTGTTGTTAAGTATGAATATAATGACAACTTCAAACTTTGAATATCAAGAGGTTCCATGATAGTAAAATAAGTATGAATGAGTATAAGTATCAGAAATTATGAGTATGATTCGATTCTACTTGTCTTTTTGAATACTCATTGCTGATCTCTGATACCCACTTATCTACCCACTAGCTCAAGTGGAATACCAAATAAATATAAAAAAATTTTATTTTGATTTTGATTCACCAACAATTTCCTTCCAGTGGTTTAGAAAATCTTATCACTCCAAGGAAAAGAAATAGTTTTTCAGAAAAATTTTATTTTCATTTTTAAATTGCCTAACGAACGCAATAAATGGATTGTGTGTAGTAAAAAGAAATATCTTTTAATTTCGCTAAAAAAAACAAAAAATTCATAAACAATCGCTGACAATTCTAATCAAAACGTCAATCAATCAGATCCGTTCATTCAATGTTACGCATTTTTTTAATGAAATTTCTTTTGTAAACTTTTTGTAAAAAAAAAACAACAAAAACCATCAACGAAATCATTCATTATCGTAATTATTTGTTTTAAAAAAAACAAAGTCATGTTTTTTTAATTTTATTTTTCATTTGGTTTCGTTTTTAGATAAAATTTTGAAAACAGTGGAGAAGCACTTTGCTGACGAAATGTGAACGAAGCACGAAAAGGCAAAAAAAAGAAAAAATAATTAAAAAAATTGTTGATTATTACAACGATAACAAACAAAAGAATTCCCCCAATAAAAGTTATCTGTTGCCGTAAAAAACTAAACAACACATAACAAATAGCAGCGCAGCAACACGCACTTTTCGCAATAAAATTATTGTCGAGAACAAAATGCTGTAAAAATATTGACAAATAAATGCCAAAAGAATAGACCGCGGGGAAAAGAAATTTGAAAAAAATTAATGTCATCATGTTAAAACGCTCCAAATCGAATCGTTCACAAAGAGCGAGTAGAAGAAACTCAACCCATAGTGCAGGTGCTAGCAATAGTAAAACAGCACAGCACCCACATCAAGCCCGTTTGGAACCAGTTGAGGACAAGAGGTGAGTAATAAATACATACATTAACAACATGTCCTTAATTCCTAGCCAAAATTAAATTTCAATTTATTTCAATAGAAAGAAAAAAACACGTAAATGGTGGAAATTTGTGTTAAGCACAGACATTCACCAGTCATTATAGCGTTGACACTAGCACACATACACTCAGCCACAAAAGTATACACACGGTTAACAAATTTCAGAAATTTTTTAACCAATCCGTTTTCATTGAAAATCTTTATAATTGTCTGACATCTTTCTTGGATTTTAAGACGGTCTTTTGCATTGGTTGTT
Source organism: Sarcophaga variegata (assembly GCA_932273835.1). NCBI lineage: Eukaryota > Metazoa > Arthropoda > Insecta > Diptera > Sarcophagidae > Sarcophaga > Sarcophaga variegata. Next base: position 117,541,993 of record OW026361.1, read on the forward strand.
AATCGGATGTATACTTTTGTGGAGCTGTGCAGGGCCACAATTCAGTTCAATACAGAAATTTTTTAACCAATGCAAAAGATCGTCTTAAAATCGAGAATACTATAAGGTTTTCAACGAAAACGGATTGGTTAAAAAATTTCTTAAATTTGTTAACCGTATGTATACTTTAGAAACTGTGTGCATTTATATATTTATGGTAGCTCCCAAGTAGCAATTGTTGAAATTGTCCATTCAAAAACCCTCACGTTTGTAATTCGCACCATCTTTTTCTATGTATGGTTTGTATAAATAGAAATTAAGCCCCCTTTATTTTTAAAGAAATCGACACGTGAATATGTGTGTGCTGGTTGTGTAGTTTGGTTTGTGTCTGAAATGTTATTATTCGTGGGGTGTGTGATAACAATTCACCACCCATTCATTTGGGGAGGATGGAGCGCAACCACCTCTTCCTACAAACAATACGCGAGGAGACTTTTTTGTACCAAAGGTGTGGTGAGTTTTTCGAGTATGAGAGAGGGTGTGTTTTCGGCAAAGTAGCATATTTCTGCAGTGTGGTGAATTAAAACTACACGTTCCGTTATTTAAACAATATATGACGTTATCGACATGCAGGCCCTGCCATGGAGGCACCTCACTACTCATGGTGAATTGTACGGTTTGTGTCTGAAATAAATAAATTTCACCTCAACTACGGAATTATTGAATTAGAGAAAATAAATATTTTTCACAGACAAAAAGCAGACAAAGGAGACCTCTATATTTGAAAATTCAAACCGCTACTTATCAAATACACTGTAACGTATAATTCCAACATTGTGTTTTCTTGATATATAGAGGGCCACTGCGCTCAGTTGAATATAAGGTAACAGCACTGTGGTGTGTTAATCAGTGTCAAACGTCTCACCGAATATAAAGCCGATGTTTTTAAATTTGTTTGCGTCTAAGGAATTCAATACAGTAGAGTCTCACTAATTATAACTGTTATAAAAATAATTCGTACAAAATTGCAATGGAGTCTTTGCATTGGATTTATAGACAACACAGGAGTATTGCAGATTTGAACGTAAAAGAAACAATTAAACAATCAGTAAAATTCTAAAAGATTTTTTATCAAATTGAATGAGTTTATCGATGCAATCTTAAAGCATTTAAAGCAAAACTAGAGCGAAACTAGAGTTTTGACTATGATTTCATAATTATTTTTAAAATGGTAGCCAGAAGTTAGAGCAACACGACCACACAATTGTTCTATTAAGGAGGGAGAAGACATTCATTGAACAAATAAAGGCAAACATTGCTATCAGAGAGGACAGAACATACAGCATTTAAGCCGAAGTCCGTAAGTGTGTTGTGTGTGTTAATATTATATATGAGTGACGGGACCTACAGTTTAAAAGTCGACTCCGACCGACATATTTTTGAGAGACTTTTCATGGCAATTTTATTTCACTCTCAGAGTTTTTACTAGAAATCTGCTGAGAGAAAGTCGCCGAAGAAATATTTTTTCATATTTTTCGTTGTGATGTCTGATCAGGGGATTGAACCGTGGCCTTACGTCTAATAAGCCAACACACTACCTACTATACTACGGCAACTTTAAGTAAGTCTCTCGCTCAACCTAAATAAGTCTCTCTGAATGGAGAATAACAACAAAGTGCCACTTTTGCGTTTCAAATTAATGAGATTTTTAATTTTTCACAAACCCAAGTTCAGAATAAACATTTGAAACTACGCAACAAAATAGAATCACCACTTATTCATTCATTCTTCCCCACATGTTAACGTATCATGGAAGCAGTTAAAATGTTACGAATTTTTGTGAGATTATTTTTGAACAATTATTTGCCAGAAATTTCTTCAAAAAAAGAAACGTATGTGATTAATTTAATAATTATTTTTTACAACTACAATATACATACATATTCATTGTATGTACATCGCACCTGTTGATTTACATACGTTTCTATATCGATTTCCATTGTTCGATTGTGACTTGGCGATTCATTCATTCACACTTTTTAATTATTTTTATTACACTAGAGTTTTTGCCAAATATGACAAATTAAACGATCAATTTCCTCTGGAATGCCAGCTGTTTCTTATTTCAAGCCGCGATAGTTTTCGAGCTAAATTCCATTTGTTTGAACAAAACAATGTTAATTAATTTGAATATTTTGGTAACCATATTGTTACGTGTTTTACCTTTTAAAAACGTTTAAAATATAAGCTCGTAGATTGCAAATAAAATAAAAATAAATTTGTATTTAATTTTAATTAAAATTCTTTATTATTTGAACAATACTGTTTGCCCACTGTTCACAACTTGATGTAAACAACAACAATTGCTTTTCTTTGTTATTCCTCTGTTTACACCCTTTGCATAAACAATAACAATTACTAGACAATTATTCTACAGATCTTTGTAACGGAGATCTTCAAACCACGACTACTCTCTTCAAAAACACCGCGTCTTCACACAAGACTGACTGAACTTCACTCACTCACTCGCCTGCTTTCCCTTGCCCTTTATATGGCAGAGTAAACAGCCTGATGAATGTTCTTAAAGGCGAATGTTCATGGCTTCGACTTCTTGAAATTTCTATAAATGTAAACATCGTTGTTTACATTTATTCTTGTGTGTTTTTGGTATATTTTTGTTTACTTGTTTACTTGTCTACCATTGTCTATACTTGTGTTTGTAGTTTTATTCTTGTTTACTTGTTTACTATTTTTATGCTAGTGTTTGTTGTTATATTTTTGTTTATAATTTTAATGTTAAACAATGTAAAAGCAAAACACCAGTATCCAGATTTTTCATTTTCGTAACAATGTTATGTTTTTCGTTTTATATGTGTGAATAAAATCAATCATCAAAAAATAAAATAAAACTTTTGCTTCCAATCTTAAAAATTTTTTATTTCTATTCGTAGGTGCAGTGATGATGATTCTTCGCAATCTTCCATAACCGGTGGTCCTGTTTTCGTAAGTATTAACATTCTGTTGATTAAAATTTAATATTCCAACTAGGTTGTCTTTTAGGGTTGATTTGATTAACGTACGCACGTAATTGGTCATTAGAACCCTTCAGTTGGAATTACGACCTAGTTTCTCACACCACTTATGTTGTGTGTGTTAATTTTATATATGAACAGCGGAACGTACAGTTTAAAGTCGACTCAAAACGACATATTTTTGAGAAACTTTTCATGGTAATTTTTAATTACTCTCAGAGCTTTTGTCAGAAATCTACTGAGAGGAAGTCGCCGAAGAAATGCTTTTTGTATTTTGTTTTGATGTCTGGCCTAGGGTTTGAATCTTAGTCTTTACGTCTAATAAGTCAACACACTACCTACTAGATTTCGTTTTTCGAAATCAAAGAACAATCACTCATTGACACCAGAGATCAGCAACGAGTATTCAAAAAAAATGAAGAGATTCGAATCATACTCATAATTTCTGATACTTATACGCATATATACTTATTTTGATATCATGGAACCTCTACTCATATTCAAAGTTTGAAGTACTCATCATATTCATACTTAACAAACCGTATGATGCTGTGAATTTTGGGGAATGATTCAAGTCACTCAAAGGCTTATGAATCAAACATATTTCGAATGGTATGAGTTTGATGTCAACGTTGTACGTATACTCATTGCAACCTGTAGTTATAAATCAACGTTGTAGTGAGTACGAATGAATCAGGGTACATTGTTAAATTTCAATATTGTTGACTCACTTATAATCAAAATTTCATGAGTAGCGAAAAGTGATTCATTGCTGATCTCTGATTGACACCATACTCAACGCTGGTTAAGAAAAAAAAGGCAGAAGTGCAAAATAAAGGCAGTGAAAAAAAAATGTGGCTTTAGGTTAGGTTAGGTTAGAGGAAGTGTACTTGTCAATTAAGACAAGTACAGTACCCGGAGTTTCTCACACCACTTATGTTGTGTGTGTTAATTTTTATACATGAGTGGTGGGACCTACAGTTTAAAGTCGACTCCGAACGAGAGATTTTTAAGAAACTTTTCATGGCAATTTTATTTCACACTCAGAGTTTTTGCCAGAAATCTGCTGAGAGGAAGACGCCGAAGAAATACTTTTCGTATTTCCTGTTTTGATGTCTGGCCTGAGGCTCGAACCCTGGCTTTACGAACCCTGGCTTTAAGTAAGCCAACACACTACCTACTAGACTACGGCGACTTTTGAAGCTTAAGAATTATTTTTTTGCAAATAAATGTTGCAGCATCCGATAAAAAAAATAAAGTTTTCAACACTGAAATGTAATTCCACAAGAATTATTTGCCTTCTAATTCGTTTTGAGTCATACCGTAGGCTTACAAAGAAGCCACAGCAATGAAATACTTGGTACTGGGGGGAGAAGAAAATTCCCTACTTTTTGGTATGACTGTAGCGGACAGCATCAGGCCAAATGGTTTATAATCTCTATAGCCGAGCAGTTCTTTAAAGCGATACGTTCTGGACCATTACAGGTTGAGGCAGCAATTACGGAAATAATGTATGTGGTACAATGGAGATGCAATAATGATTTCTATGATAGTAACATGCAGAAAGGAAAATGTCAATGCCAGACTTGAGTGCAAAAGTTTCCCTGACGTGGCTAGACTTGTCGATACATCAGCGGAACATTTCTACATGCCTTGATGATGGATGGAATGTGTCTCCCAAGTGCATACATTTTTGTTATGAGCAATCAACTGTATTTTGTAATCCCACAAGAGATATCCATCAATCGTCATTGTATGCAATTGAACCCCAACAAAAAGACTTTGAATATCCGTGTGTTATTAAGGAGACCATTTGTTCAATTTTATTGTTCGAAAATCGTCAAATCTTTTTACTTGTAATTCTTTATGATTTTGAAATATTCTATCCACTGGTGCTGCTTGTTTTTTTCTTGTACAACAAAAAAAACATGCACCGCTTAACATGATGACGATGATGCCTCATGTAAATGCTGCGTTTTATGACAAGTGCAACATGAGGACGATGAGGATGATGCTGTAAGACAGTCATTATAAAATTTGTATTTTTCTTATTTGTTGTTGTTATTACTGTTGATTTTAAATGTCAACTTGTCAAGAGAGATACTGTATTTGGAGGCGTGTGCGTGTCGTTATTTTTGGGAACTGTTTTTTCCTCCTCCCGTTTCGTTTTATTTTTAAAAATCACATGTCATGACACTTCCAGTCAATCATAAAACTACATGACGACGATTTAACATTTTTTTTTAGTATTTTCGCCTTCGTTTTATTGGTCTTAAGAATTTTAGTTCTTGAGTTTCTCATTTTTTTTTTTGAGATATTTTTTATATTATGTCCGGGGGTTGTAGGATGGTTTGATTATGAGGATCGTAAGCAATTAATTTTTATTACAAATAAAAATGAAAATATTTTTCAAATGTGTTTCGAAAAAATGTTCGTCTTCCTTCTTTTGAAACTTAATTGTGAACACCACACTTTTTATTATTGTTGTCGGCTAGTGATGGTATTGGGTGGGGGGAATGTGAAGAATCTGTTTGAGTGATTAATGCTAATTGAAGGCGATTTAATGGGGAAATAATTTGAAGAGTCGATGTTCATGACATTGGCAATTAAAGGGGAGCTGCCACAAAATAACATTTTTCGAACAGCCAAACATGTGTTCGTTCCTCTGAAATAATGATGAAAGCATGCAACAAAAGTGTGTGCTGTTGAATGACGAATTTATTTTGAGACACAACATGTGCTTAGAACCGATAAGACAATAAAAACGACATGGAAAAAGGAAATAAATCGATATTCAATAGGAACATTGTTTTCTCTGCTCAGCTATTTAATAAACTCGACTTTAGTGTTCTTTAAAAAATGATTTACAAAAATTTATCTTCACTTTACGTTCACCTTCATGTACACAAATTTATGATGAACGAAACTTTTATACAATTTTCCGTTGTTTTCATTTCTACATTTTTTTTGCAGGCTTCTGTCCATCGTCCTAGACATGTGGGTATAAAACGAAATGAAAATAGCACTGCAGCAGGCAACAGTCATGCCACCAACAATGCCGCAACAAACGGCGGAACTACAGCAGCCATCAACATGCAACAACACACCACAGGGAATAATGCAATGGCGTTGCAAAGGCCAACTTATCAGCAATATCAGCAGCAAAGGAGAATACAATTTCAACAACAACAACATCAGCAACAACAGCAACAGGACTTACACAAGCAAATGCATCTACAGCAGCAGCCATATCAAGTAGTTCAAGTTGAAAATGCCCAAATGAATGGTCAGCTACAACATCAGCAACAACAGCAACAGAAATACCAAAAACCCAAGGGTACATTGCATGAAATGCAGTTGCAACAACAGCAGCAACAACAACAGCAACAACAACTACAAATGCAACAACATGCCATGAATCATGGCCAGTATTTGCCAAATGCCATGTCAAGTACAAATGGAGTTACGCATCGTCTAAGTATGGGTCAAAACCAACAACTACAGCAGCAGCAGCAACAATCTAACAAATCCCGAATACCAGTGCAACATCAAAAGATAACAATACCACGGCAACAACAACAGCAGCAGCAACAACAACAGTTGCAGCAGCAACAAACATCATTTAATCAAATTTCAAAAAATGCCACAAATTTATTGAATGATATCTACGAGCGCAACTTGTTGAATCAGACAACTTTCATGGATAAAGAACAACAACAACAACAGCAGCAGCTACAATTCACTGCACAACACTTGCAGCAACAACAGAAAACCCTAAGCCGAGCTCAAATATCATTGCCTGTGCATTTACAAAACTCCAATGCTGTATGGCTGCATAAAACAACAAAAGCTCAAATACATTCCATGAAATTGCCTCCACCTCCACCTCAACAAGCTGAACAACAGCCGCTATTCCATCTTTCCGATTCTTATGTGGATCCAGTGGATACTAAAAAACACTTTTTATTCGATGCCCATAATCATCAGCCACCACCACCGCCGGCTCCATTAAATCATGTCTACGAAACTATTAAAGAAAGACCAGCCATGCCACCACCACCGCCTGAGCGTAATCAAAACAGTCAACAACCGCCACCGCCATTGCCTCCTTCACGGCTTTTGAAAAAGAAACTGATGGCAGCGGCAGCATCCAACTCAAGACCTCATAAATCCCATAAGAAAACGTCCCATGAGAAGGATGCAGAGACGAGAGCTAACAATAAAATGTTGCATATGCAACCACCGGCCTATATAGCACCGCCACCCTTAGTGGCAAATGCTGCAGGTAAAACACCAGCCCAATATCCCTACAGTTTGCAACAAAGAACCAAAGCGGATGGAGAACATCGTAGTATTTTGTATCAACAGTTGAGGGAACAAAATCTAAAACAGCAACAACAATTGCAACAATGTAGAACAATGGCGGCAAATGAGGGTAACGAAAAAGAACAACAACAACAACAGCAGCAGCAAGTGGAGCTAGCAACTGGCAACAAACCTTTAAACAGTAAGCAACAACAGCAACAGTGCACACGTGAACATCCTTTAGGGGCCCATGATGAAAAACTTTCAAATGTTTCCTCAACAGCCATGCAAAATAATAACAACAACAACAACAACATTAGCTCCTCTAGCAATGCCACCTCCGTTCTTGGCTGCGCTATTGTAACATGTGAGGATTTACCACTAGACGAGCATGATGCCCCACTTTCGGTGGAGCATACTTTGCAACAAGCCGGCTTACTGCCCACCAATTCCTCCATTACCTCTGTGCCAATTAATAATATGAATAACAGCAGCAGCAGCAGCAGCAACAACAATAACAACAACAACAATAACAATCGCCATAATAGACCATCCGCCTTGCCCATTGTATTCGAAGAGGATACCGGAGAATTCCAGGATGTTTTAGTGCTCGAACACGATGGCACGGCAAAATTGCCGTATCGTCATGGCAAAAAAATCGAAGTGAGCCTTGAAACGGCCCAGGCTATGGCAGCAGCGGCCTATTATGCCAGGTAAGTGGTAGTTTCCTTATAAAGTTTAAATTTTTTTTGGTTATTTTGGTTTTCATTTTAAACATAAGAGGGTGGTTTTAAAAGTCATTGTAAGTGCATATGTAGGGCAATATTTAAACGGAAACCTATTTGAAAAAAATTGTCTTGAACAACAACCAACAACTGTAACTACAGTAGTTTCAGTGACATTATCAAACCAGCCTCGTTACAAATTCAAACCACGGCCACGGGTAACACATCAAGCCACAATTTCTAAACAATACAGTGAAGTGATGGTGGGAGGTGACTTTCCATCACGGAGTGAAACGTTTTAATTAGATTTCTGTAACAATTACCATCCGAAGAGCATTCTGTTGTGATGTGATGATAAGTTCTCTAGTGAAAGTTAAACTGGCATCGTAAAGGCCCAAACGAGAATTCCAAATGACCGTCCACAACCAAGAGGGGCGTTATATAAAGGGGTTAAACGTTACAGCCCCGTTAATTAAGTGCAATAGAGAGGAGTTGTTAAAAGTTTTGAAATGTTTTTTTCTTCTCCACCGATTTTGCCTCCTCCATCATTATTCTGCAGCTAAGGGATGTTAGTGGAATGAATAACTCCCCTGACTGTGTTAAAATAGAAGATAGACAAGGATTAGCAGCAACTAACAACAGAGCGATTTTACAAAAATTCTTTTGTTATCCTCGTTGAATAGTTGATAAGACAATAGAGTCTAGAAAGCAACAAAAACAACGGTTCGTTGTAAATAAAAATTGATGAATGAATAGCAAGGCAATGTATGTAAGTCTGTCCGCCTATTTCACTTACAGCCTTGTAAAGTAAAGGAAGTAAATTTTCAAAGTTACAAGGACCAGAACAAAAACAAAAACTGAAAAAAAATTGGCAAAATTTGTTGTGACGTTAAGTGAAGATTAAATTCTCGGCGTATGTATGTATGTTTCACGTAAAAAAGTTTCATTAATTGGCGGAAGAAGCATACAGCGAGCAAGCGAACAGTAAGAATTTGTTGCTGTTGCCTGACAATGTAAAGGGTGTTTTTATAGAGGTATAGAACTTGAAGTTGCAATAAAACAACGGTGGATTATTCGATTGACATGAATTTTATTTATCCGAAAGATAATCTTGTGGCATTACATTTTAAATATGATTTCTGGCATATGATTGCCACGGCTGGCGCGGATGTAGTCCAATCTGGACCTCCAATTTTCGATGACTTTTTCCAACATTTGTGGCCGTATATCGGCAATAATACGGTGAATGTTGTCTTCCAAATGGTCAAGCGTTTGTGGCTTTACCGCATAGACCAATGGCTTTACATAGCTCCACAGAGAGTAGTCTAGCGGTGTTAAATCACAAGATCTTGGAGGCCAATTCACAGGTCCAAAACGTGAAATTAGGCGGTCACCAAACGTGTCTTTCAATAAATCTATTGTGGCACGAGCTGTGTGACATGTTGCGCCGTCTTGTTGAAACCACATCTCCTGGACATCATGGTTATTCAATTCAGGAATGAAAAAGTTAGTAATCATGGCTCTATACCGATCACCATTGACTGTAACGTTCTGGCCACCATCGTTTTTGAAAAAGTACGGACCAATGATTCCACCAGCCCATAAAGCGCACCAAACAGTCAGTTTTTCTCGATGTAACTGTGTTTCCACATACACTTGAGGATTACCTTCACTCCAAATGCGGAAGTTTTGTTTGTTGACGTAGCCATTCAACCAGAAGTGCGCTTCATCGCTAAACAAAATTCGCTTATGAAAATCGGGAACAACGGTAATCTCGTTTTGGGCCCATTCGACGAATCTACGCCTTACTTGATGATCGTTTGGCTTCAAATCTTGCACGAGTTGGATTTTGTAAGCACGCAAACCAAGATCCTTCCGCAAAATCTTCCATAAAGTGGATGGACACAGATCCAATTCCTGTGCTCCATCCGCCATGACTCATTCGGGTCTTCCTCAATGCTATGCTCTACAGCAGCAATAGCTTCTTCTGTACGCACCGTACAGCGTCTCTGGGGATGCGAGTTATCAATAAGAGTAAACGTGGTGCGAAAACGTTCCATGGTTAATCGAATTAACTGCTCTGATGGACGATTTTGTCGACGATAAAATGGACGAAGTGCGCGATACGTTTTCCGCACAGAACCATTATTTTCGAAATAAAATTGCACTATTTGCAAGCGTTGTTCAGGCGTGAGTCTATTTATGATGAATTGCCAAACCAAACTGAGAATAAATCACTTGACAGCTGTTAAATCGGTCGCCATCTTGAAAAGTAATGCCAACTTAAAGTTCTATACCTCTATAAAAAAAACACCCTTTACCTTACAAAGAGGCCGCTTTTGTTTGGTATTGTTTTTAAATTGGTCAGAGAGGAGTTGCAAAAAAAAACAATTTTTAAGGCCAAAACAAAAAGATTTGAAATCTTTAATTATTAACAGCTTTAGGACGATATGACATCCTTATCGTATGGGTACCGGGACACAGTGGTATTCCGGGTAACTGTAGAGCTGATGAACTTGCCAGGCGGGGCACGACCATCGAACTCAACGCTGAGTTCTCGAATCTAGGCATACCTATAGGAACTACAAGCTCATAATTGATAATGCGATCGTCGATTCCGTCAACGAAGGGAGGGCGGACTCGGACACGGGTAGAACGGCTCGTAAAATCTGGCCAAGGCTGGATGAGGAGCGCACAATGAGTCTACTTAAACGCCAAAGAGGCGCGCTCAGTGTAGTTGTCGTTGTCATTACGGGGCATTGCATTATGGGTAAAAAAGCAGGGAAAAGTATTTGCGTGTAAATTGAAAAGAAAAAATTTTAATTAATAACAGGCTTGAAAGGCTTTTTAGAGATAAACAGCGGAGCCAGTAGACAAACAACTCCACAAAGAACTTATATTGCCTAGTGATGGGAGCTGTTGATTTTGCTAGGCGCATTGGTCTTGGACACCTTGCTAACGACTTCTGCAGAAGCTGCAGAGATGAGAAGGAAGGGGAGACTGTCCCTCATCTGCTGGGTACATGCCCGGTTCTATGCCAAAGGAGAAGGGTACTTACTACATGGATGATCTGGAGGAATTGTCAGGGATTGACATTGGCAGGCTGAATCGCTTCATCAGGAGCTCCGAATGGTTTCGGGACTAGGGGATGACGGATGACTGTGGTAGCACAATGGGCCCAAAGCGGCCAAAGTGTGTCCATCCAAAAATTTTTCTTGGATGGGCAGCCACCTCTACCTACCTACCTATCTAACACCTTTAGGAGAGTACCCTACTTAGTCTCTGATTGTTATTGAGCAGTGTTTTGTCTGGTTGTCATTAAAATATTCTCACTTTAAAGGCAATTTCGATAACATGCACTATTTCATGGTATTTTATGGTGAAAGGGTTTCCCAACATTTTTAAATAGAAAACATAATTAAAAGAAAATTCATTATTTATCAAGACGCCGTAGTCTATTAGCTAGTGTTGGGGCTTATTAGACCGTAAGGCCAAGGTTTAAACCCCAGGTCAGACATCAAAACGAAAATATGAAAATATTTCTTCGGCGTCTTCCTCTCAACAGATTTCTGGCAAAAACTCTGAGATTAAAATAAAAATTGCCATGAAAAGTTTTTCAAAAATCTACCGTTCGGAGACGACTTTAAACTAAAGGTTCTGCCATTCATGTATAAAATTAACACACACAACATGGGTGTGAGAAGCTAGGTTGTAATGCTAACTGAAAGGTTGTAATTTAGATGAGTACCTTACTTGTTCTCTTGTTGAAATTAAGCAGTGTTTCGTCTTGTTGTCATTAAAATATTCTCACTTTAAAGGCAATTTCGATAACTTGCATGAAATAGTCATGGTATTTCGATAACTTGCACTATTTCATGGTATTTCGATAACTCGCACTATTTCATAGTATTTCGATAACTTGCACTATTTCATGGTATTTTATGTTGAAAGAATCTTTAAACATTTGCCTGAGAAGATGGAATGAATAGAAAATGTTTAAAAAATATTAACGTTTGAATTGATTTTAATTTGTTTAAGTCCTTTTTAAGGCAATACTTTTAAGAAAATTATACGTCTTCTGCAAGTAATCGATAACAACACATCCACATACTAGTACCGTAAATTATTTTGAATTCTGTATTCGATTTGCTTAGCGGGTTATTAAATTAAAGTGCTTCCGAAAATAGCTACATTACGTATGCGTATGCCTCCATCATTAATCGATTTTGTATGCTTTAAAAAGCTACGCGTTATTAAAATTTTATGGAACATTAACAAAATGAAAACATAAAAAATAAAAGAGAAAAAGGAAAATTAAGGAAAAGCAAAATAGAAAATTCCTCCCCACATACATACATATTTGATTAGATTATCGATAAAAAGGGCAAAAAGAAATAATTTTTAATTATTGACTCGCAAAGAAGCATTTTATGCCACGTTTGTAAATCATGTTGTCAACAACAATTTCACACTTGAAAATTACACAGGGGCCTGCCTAAAAAATGGAAATAAATTTCATCAAACGATTATTATGATAGAGGTGAGGATGATGGTGATGTCTGATGTTTGATGTTTGATGTCGATGCTGTTGCTATTGAAGATGATGAGTGTTCAAAGAGCTGTCTCTCTCTCTCGTTCTCTCTTTCGTTTTACTTTTTCTCCAAATATCATAAATAATAAGAGCAGGGAAAAGTGTTTTGCGTGAAAATTGAAAAGAAAAAATTTTAATTAATAACAGGCTTGACAGGCTGTTTTAGAGATAAACAGCGGAGCCAGTAGACAAACAACTCCACAAAGAACTTATATTGCCTAGTGATGGGGAGCTGTTGATTTTTAAAGGCACCTTTAAAGGCAAAACCAAACAAAAACAAAAAGAAAGAAAACTGACAGCCAGCCATTTATTCATACTTTCAGTCAGTCATTGAAAACATTAACAAGTCTATGCAACGATTTAACGATTTATGTTGTAAAATCCATTCTAGAAGATGTGGCAATAGGCAGCAAAAAACAAAATTGTTGGATAATTTATAAATTTATTGTAGATTGTATATGAGTATCTCTTTAGGAATACATTTTTTTTTTGATATTTTTGTTGTTGAGTGTTTCTGGCGTTTAATGAAGCGCAGTGCCTTTTTTAACACTCATAAAATATTTTCATTCCTTTTTTTGTTTTGTTTTTGTTTTTAGTTCTTGTTTAAGTGGCATCTTTTGCCAGCATCAGTGGCATTAACATCTCATCGTCATTGACTTACAACTTCTGAAAGAGCCCTCTTAAAAAAAAAATTTTTTTGCCTCCGAATGACAGTTGCTTGTAATGGCTGCTGCTGTTGTGAAAAGTAATTTGAAATTTACGAGTTTAGTTGTGTTACATCTTAGCCAACAACTACTGACTGGCTGGGTGGCTACTACTGATTGCTTTAAATGACAATTATTTAGTTTTTGTTGTTCTCCAACAAACATTTTTTCCATTGTCATTTCATTCCATTCCATTTCGTTGCAGATTCGTTGTAAATTTAAAAATTTCGTTTCAAAAGTTTTCACAATTCCTGCTGCTCTCTTGATTCGTGTGCTTATAGTGTTGTGTGGCATCAAATAATTACAACTGAGTGGGAAGGAAGTCCTTTAAGCAGTATTTAACATCAGTTTTCTTTCTTTTTTTAATATTTTGTTTGTCATTAAATTTTGTAAATTGTACCCCAGAGTATTTAACATGTAAATATTGTTGAATTTTTGTTCTTTCTCTTTCCCAAATTTTTTTTTATGTATTGTATTGCCTTCTCTATTTTGGCCTGCTAAATAAACAATTAGACACGTACACAATTTTAAACATTTCGAAAGTTTCCTTAAGAACATCACATAGAATAGCATGGCATATTTAGTTAACAGCGGCCATATACTTTATGACTCTCAAAAATAAAGTTTTTTCAATGAGTCTGCTTCATTTGGTCTAAAAAGGAGTTGTAGTGTATCGTCACAAATGAGTAATAAAATTAGACAATTTCGAAATATTTTCAAAGCTTTTCTGTTTTTTTGTTGAAAACATCATGTCTTAGGGGATGCCTAATGGTAATATTAATAATGACATGATTTTAGCAGGAAAATATTAAAGGTGTTTGCCTTTAAACATTATTGTATTAACACCGTTCTAATATATTATGTCCGATAATTAAGATCCTAATGATGGATGGAGTTAAGATAACAAATTCATTCCAAGCTCATGGTAAACTATGTAAGCGATATGAGCCGTCATCCTCTAAACAGATGTGATATTTTTTATTTGTTTTTCATTAAGCAAAGCAAAAGCGCTTTTGTTCTTTTTAAAAAATGGCAGATCACATAGGAATACTACACACGTGTAGATGAAAATGTCGACATCATATGCACATTTAGAACGAGTGCAATTTACCCGCCGAAGAGTAAGAAGGTAGTTGACTGCAGGTGCCGTATTATATTAGAAAGTCCTCGCATAAATGCAACATACTTGTCAATTAAGACAAGTACAGTACCCGGAGGTCGAATTGACCCATTGTACAACGTCGTAGTTTCTTACACCATTTATGTTGTGTGTGTTAATTTTATGAATGAGTGGTAGGACCTACAGTTTAAAGTCGACTCCTAACGACAGATTTTTGAGAACTTTTTCATGGCAATTTTATTTACTCTCAGACTTTTTGCCAGAAATCTGCTGAGAGGAAGTCGCCGAAGAAACTACTTTTTGTATTTTGTCTTGATGTCTGGCCTGGGGCTCGAACCCTGGCTTTTACGTCTAAAAGTCAACACACTACCTACTAGACTACGGCGACTACACATGTATTATTTTATTTATACTCAGACTTTTTACCAAAAGACTGCTGAGAGGAAATTGCAGAGAGAAATATTTTTTAAATTTCTTTTTTACAAGTTGTCAGTGCTAGGATTTGACCTCACCCTTTTTCTTACAGCCCTTTTGTTAGGATTACGTCCTAGTTTATGACACCACTTATGCTGTGTGTGTTAATTTTATATATGAGTGGCGGAACCTACAGTTTAAAGTCGACTCCAAATGACAGATTTTTGAGAAACTTTTCATGGCAATTTTATTTACTCTCAGAGTTTTTGCAAGATATCTGCTGAGAGGAAGTCGCCGAAGAAATATTCTTTTCATATTTCATTATGTTCGAGATGTCTGACTTGGGGGTTTGAGCCAGAGATCAACAATTTTTATTCAAAAAGATGAATAGAACCGAATCAAAATCATAATTTCTGATACTTATACGCCTTCATACATATTTTAATATCATGGAACCTCTCTACTCATATTCAAAGATTGAAGTGCGCATCATATTCATACTTAACAACACGTATGATGCTGTTGATTTCGACTCTCCATAACTCAACATATATTGAAATCTCGAAATAAGTATGATTCGTGTAAGAACACTAAAATACTCACTAGAAGGTTGTGTGTTTGCACTGCTTGCTGCTCCGTCTTTTCTGCTTATGTGTCTTTTTTATTTTTTTGTAAATGCAAGAACAACTAAGACTGTAAATTTTGATGAAAGATTTGAGTCGTTCGAATCATTTATAAGCAGATGTCCCTCACGGGAAGAAAATCTTCGGATTTTTATACAGATAGGACATCGACAATGTTCGTTAAAAAGAGCGTAAATATGCATTCAGTTGTTTGTCATCTTCTCAAAAAGAAGGTTCATGTCGCTTTTTTCAGACTTCAATTATACACCCAAAGAATTTACAGTAGGATTCACTAATATCAATGAGAAAGGATTTCGATTTTTAGAAGAATACTAGCCAAGTTAAATACGGTGTCTCTAGAGATTTAGCGCAGTAAAATTTTTCTATATTTTCCGCTCACATATACATATTATTGAAAATATTACTAACAATTTTCCTCTGGGTTAACACATGCCTCTCACAAGTACACTCACATTTTTATCATATTCTCTTTGTGCCGACGTCTGTTTATAAGTATTATAAGTACTTTTCTAAACTTATCAATCTAAATAAGTAGGCTTATGAATCAAACATATTTCAAATGGTATGAGTTTGATGTCAACGTTGTACGCATACTCATTGCAACCTGTACTTATAAATCAACGTTGTAGTGAGTATGAATGAATCAGAGTACATAGTTAAATTTCAATATTTTTGACTCATTTATATTCAAAATTTCATGAGTACTTTGAGTAGCTAAAAAACGATTCATTGTTGATCTCTGGATTGAACCGTGGCCTTACGTCTAATAAGCCAATACTATATGTATTAAACTATGGCGACTGTTTGGAACATACTACGTATAGAAACAAAGTACATACATATATGCACTACTAGCTGCTGAATAGAATCAATCACATACATACATATAATTGGTCATTACAACCCTTCAGTCAGGATTACGACCTAGTTTCTCATGCCACTTATGTTGTGTGTGTTAAATTTTATACATGAGCGGCGGGCCCAACAGTTTAAAGTCGATTCCGAACGACAGATTTTTGAGAAACTTTTCATGGCAATTTTTATTTCACTCTCAGAGTTTTTGACAGAAATCTGCAGAGAAAAAGTCGCCGAAGAAATATTTTTTTTTATATTATGTTTTGATGTCTGGCCTGGGGCTCGAACCCTGACTTTACGTCTAATAAGCCAACACACTATCTACTAGACAATGGCGATGGAAAATCAATCACAGATAGAACAAATGCTGTTCTTGTCACGATTTAAGTTCTTCTCTTCAGTTCACAAAGATTTTTTCTAGACTTTAGAAAAGTATCCTATTCTGCCTAAATTTTTATTAAAATCGTCATTAAAATTCTATTTGATTTATCAACAAAAATATTGATTTTCCTTCCACACTTAAATCCGTATTTCATTTGTTGAGAAAATAAAATTGCGGTTCGCTGAAAAATGTTTCCATCAAATGCTGGAAAAGCAGAGGGGACTCATACAATTCAGAAAAAAATAAAAATAAACAATTACAACTTATTGAGCCAAAAACAACAACAAAAATAGAACAAAAGAACTTCAAAATCACTCAGCTAAAGTCGTTGTTATCGATGGCAAAACAAGCAAAAACCACAACAATAATAAAAAAATTAAAATTTGTTGCTATTGTTATTGTTGTTCCTTTTTGTCTAAAGGACATCGAAAATGTAAAAAAATGAAAAGAATTGTAAACAAATTGAATTCATTTATCGGAGAATGGCAAACAAATCAATTCGTTCGTTACTTAAAGGTAGAAAATGGTCCATAAAGATGGCCAAAATGATGAAAAACTATCGGAAAAAAATCAACAAGCAAAACAAACAACAACAACGACAACAAAAAAGTAGTAAAACTAAGTAAATGAACGGAACTATATTCAATGACTGAATGTGAAAAGTGGCCAAAGATCAACTGTGACATCAAAAACAAAAGAAACAAAAAGGAAATCAAAAAATTGACTCAATCTAGAGCAAGAATAACAAGGAATGACTTGAAATGACTCTTGATGACTTGGATAAAGTGAAGAAGACGGAAAAAAAATGTGCATGATACAGCAGCAGATTAAAGCAGAAGTAGCAATTGCTGTAACTACTGTTGTTGTCACCTCTTTTCACAATTTTTTTTCGTCTTTTTATTGTTGCAACATTTATTAGAAGGACATCAAAAAAAAATATCAACGAATTTACAATTGACTTCAGAACAAGTCATCAAAGCAGCAGAAGAAGTTGAAAAGAACGCAGTTACCAGGCATTCAATGCCATCGACAGGGGGTTTTTTGTTTTGGCAAATGAATAAATTGATTTGTCTTTTATCGGGCTACACTGGAAGAAATTGTTTCATCTGAAAGCGCAGGAGAAGTTTTTAAAAACCAAAACGAATTTTTTTTTCGAATTTTTGATCAATCGCCGTAGTCTAGGAGGTAGTGTGTAGGCTTATTAGGCATAAGGCCGCGGTTCAAACCCCTGGTCAGCCAAGAAAACGAAATTTGAAAAAATATTTCTTCGGCGACTTCCTCTCAGCAGATTTCTGGCAAAAACTCTGAGAGTGAAATCAAATTGCTATGAAAAGTTTCTCAAAAATCTGTCGTTCGGAATCGACTTTAAACTGTAGGCCCCGCCACTCATGTATAAAAATTAGCGCATACAACATAAGTGGTGTGAGAAGCTAGGTCGTAATCCTGACTGAAGGGTTGTAGTGGCCAATTATGTTATGTATGTATTTGATCACTATTCCTGCCGCCAATAGCACCTTTTGTTTGTTTCTTTGCGCTGTCGTAAAAAAGGTTCGAAAACAAATAAATTTTTAAAACTGCCGAGTAAATTGTAATGACGATACCCTATTAGACTACCTACTTAAAACAGCTTACAACTGAAAATCTTGAAGTGGTAAATAAATTGATAAAGGCTGATCGCCGAATCCCGGCTAAAGAAGTCTGACAATTTTTGTAAATGTTTTACGAGAAGTGGAATCTGTATATCGAGTCAGCAGTAATAAAGATTTATACATATAAACTGCCGTAGCTTAATGTTTAGGACGTTAATTCTGGGTCAGATATTCTTACCAAAAAGGCTACACGGCCTTAATGAGGATCACTACATACACACATACATACATATATTAAATGGTCATTAACAACCCTTTAGTCAGGATTACAACCTAGTTTCTCGCACCACTTATATTGTGTGCGTTAATTTTTATACATGAGTGGTGGGACCTACAGTTTAAAGTCGACTCCGAACGAACGGTTTTTTGAGAAACTTTTCCTGGCAATTTTATTAACTCTCAGAGTTTTTGCCAGATATTTGCTGAGAGGAAGTCGCCGAAAAAATAGTTTTGATGTCTCGCCTGGGGTTTGAACCCTGGCTTTTACGTCTAATAAGCCAACACCCTACCTACTAGACCACGGCGACTTCATTATTCATTACAGTTTACGAAAAACGTACGAGCTTGTGAAGACAAAATTTTATGGATCAGCGATGAATCGTTTTTCTCACTACTCATAAGCACTCAATTTTCTTTTTCACGGCCTTTTGCAATGCTACCTCAACAGTTTTTTTTTTTTAAGCAGAGTTGAGTATGACGTCAATCGGATATCAGCAATGAATCCTTTTTCGCTACTCATAAGCACTCAGTAAATTTTAAATATTAGTGAGTCAATAATATTGAAATTTAACTATGTACTCTGATTCATTCATACTCACTACAACGTTGATTTATAAGTACAGGTTGCAATGAGTATGCGTAGAACGTTGGCATCAAACTCATAACATTCGAAATATGTTTGATTCATAAGCCTACTTATTAAAGATTCATAACTTTAGAAAAATACTCATAATTCTTATAAATGATTCGAGTGAGTTGAATCTTTCATACAAATTTTACAGTCATAGTTGAAAAAGAGCACATAAGCAAAAAAGGAGAGAGCAGCAAGCAGAGCAAACACACAACCTTCTATTGAGTATTTTAGTGTTCATAAGCGAATCATACTTATTTTGTGATTCGTGTATATGTTGAGTTATGGAGAGTCGAAATCAAGAACATCATACGTGTTGTTAAGTACGAATGACTGTCTCCCAAAATTTTAGTTGCTTTGTGTTTGAACAAAGTATCGTGTTTCATAATGCCGCTGTACAAAATGCTTACAATGTATTCCAGTTCAAAACGTCTTCAATGTGTATTCCTAACGCAGTCAAAAAGCAATCAGGCATCGGATTTATTGTTGATGCATTGTGTGGTTACTTTGCATATCTACATAATTTATATACCGTAGTAGAATTGCATACAAACTTTGTGTTGATACATTTTGGAAGGCAGCCCATATGATGAGTACTTCAAACTTGGAATATAAGTTGATGTTCCATGATAATAACATATTTATGAATGCGTCTAAGTATCAGAAATTATGAGTATGATTCGATTCTATTCATCTTTTTGAATACTCAATGCTGATCTCCGATGTGGAGCAGTGTTTTCTATGCACCATGTGTGTGGCAACCAATGCAATCGCAATATTTAAATCCGTTAGACATTTGGCTATTTCGACAACAAGTGCTCGTATAATACGTTACGTTTCATTATTATACAAAATATATACAAGAGGTGCCTTAAATTATATGCGAGTACTTTTCCTCCAGCACTGAAAGCAGTAATTTATTTGATATGTTCATTGCTTACGTTTCATCATAATGTCGTTGAAATAACAAAAGTGACTTGCGGAAGTTGCTGTAGTCTAGTAGGTAGTGTGTTGGCTTATTAGGCGTTTAAACCTCAGGCCAGACATCAAAACAAAATACAAAAAATATTTCTTCGACGACTTTCTCTCAGTAGATTTCTGGCAAAAACTCTGAGAGTCAAATAAAATTGTCATAAAAAGTTTCTCAAAAATTTGTCGTTCGGAATCGACTTTAACTGTAGGTCCCGCTGCTCATGTATAAAATTAACACACACAACTTAAGTCGCGTGAGAAACTAGGTCGTAATCCGGACTGAAGGCTTGTATGTACTTGCGGATTGTTATCTTTGATTGTCAGCAGAAAGCTTATAATGGGTGATTTTTTAAGAGCTATAGGAAAAAAATTTCAAAAAAAAACATAAAATTCAGAAAAATGCATGAAATTTTTATTTGAATCGATAGTACGGTCCATATAATTTAATGTTTGAAGATTATTTCATGTAAATGTAGACCAAATGGTCCATCCGCTTAGTCCAATTTTGGCATACTCTTTCCAACATTTCGGCCGGTATCTCACGAATAAATGCTTCAATATTGTCTTCCAATGCGTCAATTGAAGCGGGCTTGTCTGTATAGACATGAGCTTTAACATAGCCCCACAAAAAATAGCCTAAAAGCGTTAAATCGCATGATCTAGGCGGCCAATTGACCGGTTCCGAACGTGAAATAAAATATTCACCGAACTCGCCTCTCAATCCAAAGTCCATTGTTACGTGTGCTGTATTGCATGTGGCACCGTCTTGTTGAAACCACATGTCATGCAAGTCAAGCACTTGCATTTTGGGCAAATAAAAGTTGGATATCATCTCACGGTAGCGATCACCATTCACAGTTACGTTACGATTCGCAGCATCTTTGAAGAAGTACGGTTCAATGATGCCACCAGCCCATAAACCGCACCAAACTGTGACTTTTTCTGGATGCATTGGTAGCTTTTGCAATGCTTCTGGCTGATCTTCACTCCAAAATCGACAATTCTGCTTATTTACGTATCCATTGAGCCAAAAATGAGCTTCGTCGCTGAACACAATTTTTCGATAAAGAAGTGGATCTTCGGCCAACTTTCCAAGAGCCCATTCACCAAAAATTCTGCGTTGCGGTAGGTCGTTCGGCTTCAATTCTTGCACCAGGTGTATTTTGAAAGGCTTCACACCTAAATCCTTCCGCAAAATTTTTCACGTTGTTGAGTAACAGAGGCCAAATTGCTGCGAACGGCGACGAATCGATAATTGATGGTCATCATTAACACTGGCCGATACAGCTGCGATATTTTCTTCAGTTCGCACTCTACGTAAGCATGTTGGTGGTTTAATGTCCCACAATGTAAATTTGGTGCGAAATTTAGTCACAATAGCCCGAATAGCCGCTTCAGTGGGTCGATTAAACTGACCATAAAATGGAAGAAGCGCGCGATGAACTTTCTTAACAGAGCACGCATTTTGATAATAAAATTCAATGATTTGCAAGCGGTGTTCGTTTGTAAGACGATTCATGGTTAAATTATAGACCAAACTGAAGATGTTTGACAGTGAAACAAAACACGAAACGTACGTGAGCTGTTTAAACCAGTGTTGCCAAAAAGATAATAGCTAAAAAATCACCCGTTAATACAAGACTTTTGAAGGTTTGTTTGGAAAACAGAGATGTTGACCATCGTCACATAAGCAAACAGTATGTTACAGGTGCCTAAAAATGCTGCTGGTGATTTTAATTCCCGTCTTTACTAACAGGCAGCGCCCAAAAAAGATAATATTGCAGATGTTTTTTATTTGCAAGAAAACTAAGCTCAAATGTAAGGAATCAATGTAAGGCATTGCTCTCTACCGAGTTGTCCAACTATGTATTAATTGGTGAATAGAGGACGTAAGTTGATTGGTTTTTTGAACGTTTTATGGAAACCAGATTTCTGTAGGTTTTAAAATGTCAAAACTCGCACTGATGTTTGCTTATCAATGAAATCACAAAATGATTTATTTTTTATTTGTGAGATATTTGCTTCGTTAACTGAGCGTTTTCGTTGAGTGTAATAATATTTCGTTTGCTCAATCACTTCTTATTGTAGAATAATGCAAATGATTTGATCAATTTCTTTTACAATTTCTACTTGGAATACTTTGAATACTTCGAATGAATGTTTAGTGGAGAACAATTGTTGCCACTTTTCAAATTCCAATTGTGGGTTTTACTGCAGACGTCAGGCAAAATAAAGAGACACAAAAAATTAATTTTACCCCTGCAGTCTGCAAAATGAAATGTTCAATATCGCACACAGAGATGAGCCTTAAATGTTCATTTGGAGTCTGTTTTTCGTTTGTTGGTAGGAACCTTGACAATGTGTTTATATTTGGATTTCAGTTTGTACTTGTTGTTGTTGTTGTATTTGTTGGTTTTGTTGTAATCAATGTAATGTTTATGAATTTTTGCAGATTTATTACAGATTGTTGGTCCATCATGTTATAGCCGCTCCGGTCATTCGTTCATTTATCTCTATTTGATAGCAGAAAAAGAAGAAGAAGAAGATATAGAAGAAGTAGAAGAAAAGAAAAGAAAAAATGTGTTGGAAATCATCATTCATTTCGTTTGTTGCATGATTTTCCAATTTTTTCTTTCGTATTATTTTAGCAATGGAAACAGCATCAGAACACATTTTCATTCGTTTTTGGTTTTTTTTCTGGGGATACTCTTCCAATATTTGTTTTTTTTTTTTAATTTTATTTTGGTTTGGTTTTCACAAATTCTTTTTCTTTTTTGTTGTTGTTTTTTGATTTGTAAGGGATTTCTTTATATTTTTTGTTTTTGTTTTTATTGTAATTGTTTTTGTTGTTGTTGTCGTTGGGTATTACCTCAACAAAATTTTTTTTTGATGTGTTTCAATGACATTTTTGCCATGTCCGTGTAGCAGCAAAGCAGCTGTATGGCATGGCAAGTCATTTAGTTGATGAAATGATGTTTTTTGCTTAGAATTGTTCGCCTCTTTTATTTTCGTTTTTTTTTTCTTTTTTTAATTTTATTTCATTTAATTTTTTTGTTTGTTTTTTGTTGTTGACATATTTTAATATTGTTTTGTTTTGTTTTGTTTTGTAGTTATAGATGTTGTTGTTGTTTTTGTTGTTTTTGTTGTTTTCATTACACAGATTTTCTTCAATTTGTAAAGTTTTGTGTTGTAAGTGGATTAAGTAATTTGTTTTTGTTGCCACAAATTGTAACGACGTATATTTGTTTGTTATTATTTGTAGGAACTTTTAGGTGGGGCCCTCTTGTTCTCTTTTTTCTCTCTCTTTTGGTTCCTTTAACAAATGATGACATGGAGCCGTTGCTTGATGATGAAACTTCAATTTGTTATGCCAGAATATTGGGCGAAAAAAAGAGGAACCGAAATAAGAGAAAAATGTTGGTTCATTAGGTTAATACAGCTGATTTAATATGTTAGACTCTCGGTTGTTACGTGTTTGGCTTTGATAATGGCATGTGTTTGCCATAGAGACTACTGGCCTTATGTGATTTGAATGAATTTACAATTATGAAATAAACTGGACAAAAAGTTGTGTAAAAACTCACAAAATTATCCAAATATGTACTTCACTTGCCACATAAAATTTGTCAGTTCAAATCGACAAATCTTAGGATTACTTTACTTACTTACTTAATTGGCCATAACAACCCGTTAACGGATTTCGGCCTGACGCAACACTTCCTTCCAGGCGCCTCTGCTTCTTGCGCGCCTACGCCAGTTGGTTCCACCAATCAATGACAGGGCTTCCTCGATTTGGTCCTTCCAACGGATACAAGGTCGTCCTCTTCGCCGACTTCCGCAGATTCCCGCATCAAATACCCGTCTCGCCGGTGCATCCTCCTCCATTCGAACGACATGGCCGAGCCAGCGCAGCCGCTGGATATTAATACGCTGCACAACATCCATGTCGTTGAGGAGCTCATACAGCTCACTGTTAGATCGGATGCGGAAATCATCGCCAACTCGCATTGGACGGAAGATCTTAAGTAGGACTTTTCTCTCGAATAATCTCAAGGCTGCTGCATCAGTACTTAATAGGGTCCATGCCTCTGCGTCATAAAGAAGCACGGGTAGGATGAGCGTCTTGTAGAGTATGAGTTTTGTCGTACGAGAGAGGTCTCTGCTACTCAATTACCTATTGAGACCACAGTAGCACCTGTTGACAAGAGTGATGCTGCGCTTGATCTCCAGACTGACATCATTTCTGGTGGTAACGGCGGAGCCAAGATAAACAAATTCCTTGACCGTATCAAAAAAGTATAGTTATCGGCCGTAATCTGAGAATCAATACGTCGCACGTCTCTACTTGTCGATAACATATACTTTGATTTGCCTTCATTTACTGCCAGACCCATCTTAGTAGACTCCCATTCAATAACACTAAAGGCAGCAGTAACATCTGAAGAAGAGCTCTTATGTTAGGTTAGGTCGGAGTGATAGCTCTGACATCGCCGTAATCTAGTAGGTAGTGTGTTGGCTTATTAGACGTAAAACCAAAGGTCGAGGCCTAGGCCAGACATCAAAACAAAATACAAAAAGTATTTCTTCGGCGACTTCCTCTCTCCAGATTTCTGGCAAAAATTCTGAGAGTAAATAAAAATTGCCATGAAAAGTTTCTCAAAAATCTGTCGTTCGGAGTCGACTTTAAACTGTAGGTTCCACCATTCATATATAAAATTAACAAACACAACATAAGTGGTGTGACTGAAGGGTTGTAATGACCAATTATGTACGTATGTACACACAGTTACTAAAGTATACATACGGTTAACAAATTTCACAAATTTCTGAACCAATGCAAAAGACCGTCTTAAAAACGAAGAAAGATGTTCAGACAATTATAAAGATTTTAAACGAAAACGGATTTGTTAAAAAATTTCTAAAATTAGTTAACCGTATGTATACTTTTGTGGCTGAGTGTATGTATGATAGCTCTGATATCAAAAAGCTAACTTGAGCTCATCTAGCGGCCTGTGGTGAACGCAATCTCTGCACAGACCAAGTTCTAACAAAACCAGGGAGAGGAAGAAGTTGGTCAGCGCAAGGGCTGCACATCAAAATCACGACTACCGCAGGCTGGAAAAGCAGCCAGAAAGTTTGATAAACGAAGCTGTATCCTTGACATCAATAGATGATAGCTCAAGTCAAGCTGACAAGAAATGGAGAGCCTATATCTGCATCTCGCAAGAGATAGGCACTGACAAAGAAAGTTGATAACAGTTTCCTCTTCCTCAGTGGTTCTGCACCCACGGCAGAAGTCGTAAAATGCAAGCCGCATCCTTTCCGCGTATCTACCCATAACCCAATGACCTGTAAGCATGGTCACTGTGACGAAGAGCTCTCACCGTTAAGAGATCCATTACAGAGCTCAAGATAGATATTCGATACCAAACTTCCAAGCAGCATTAGGTGTGCCCTATAGTTTAATGCATACATAATTGATCATTACAACCCTTTAGTCAGGATTACGACCTAGTTTAATTTTATACATGAGTCGTGGGACCTACAGTTTAAAATCGATTCCGGTACGACAGATTCCTGAGAAAGTTTTCATGGCAATTTTATTTCACTCAGGAAGTCACCGAAGAATTATAATTTTATTTTTTTATTTCGTTCAGTTGGAATTGCCTGTCCAGGGGTTTGAACCGAGGCCTCACGTCTAATAAGCCAACACACTACCTACTAGACCACGGTGACTTCAGTTGAATGCAGGTATGTTGTAATAGAGATAGTGATAGGGCATTGCATAAATTTCCGCAAATGTTTTCTTAATTGATTTCGTTTCATAAAATAAAATTTCTTTTATTTTTATTTGTTTAATAGCTTTGAAACAACCTTAAGTGCTTAATGGGATCGCATTAAAACGTTTCCAAGAAATTTTCTCACCTTTTGAAACACAATAAAATTTATGATCGAACAGATTTTGTCTACGTATGTATATTTACTTTGGAAATGAAAACAAAATATTTTAAAATAAAATATACGACTGGATTAAGTGGGATTAGAGAATGATTGCCACTTAAACACAGATACTTACAACAAGTTTTAAATGCCACATTTCTCTATCGTTTGTTATTTGTTTCATAAATTGATCGCTATCTTGATAGTTTAAGACATCGTGGATTATTTGTTGCAACAGTGTAATGCAGCTGTTTAAGTTTCCCAGAAACTGAATTATCACAATACAACAGTAAGGCCCAGCGTCATGACACGTTGGCATGCATGTAAGGGAAAATACCCCAGGACTTGTTTTAATTTTTTTTTTTATAAAAACAAAACAAAATATTTCTTATTCTCCACAAAAATCTCTTTTTAAATCATTTTATAACAATTTAATCCAATAGAAAAAAAAACAAACAAAACCAACAGGAGAAATAAAATCATACAAAAAAAAACACACAGGGAAAATTGAGAAAATTAAACAATCCCAGCGCTGGGGAATTAAAGCCTTAAGTCCACATAATATTTTATTTTGAAAACATTGCACCCAACGTATTAACACAACAACAACAAGAACACCACACCATCACCACTACCACTACCATTATCATCATCAACGGCAACCAAACCGAATGAACAGTTTTTCAAGGCTGCAAATGAAGTTACACGAACGATACTCGCTCGCAATGCAGAGATAAAAATTGAAGAAATTTTAATGGAATTTAATACAAACGGAGGGAGGGAAGGGTCGAGGACCCAGGAAAATGCATTCAAATACGTGAACGTATGAGTGTAAGTACAGGGTATAAAAATATCTTTCAGTTTCAAAGGAATAACAGTGGTTAAGTGCAGCACAAAGAGGGGTGGACGTCAGACAGACAGACAGACAGACAGATCAATATTCACTCACTATCTGTAATTTAGTGAACAGAGAGGACAGACAAACACAAGCAGAAACGATTTAAACGATTTTAACCATCAGTTTGAATTGAAATGCAAGCAGATTTATGTTATAACAACGAATTTATGGCATCACAGATGTTTAACATCATAATTTCTAATCGAATGGGGCGTACTATGTACACATGATTTGGAATTTAATTTTTGACTTTAGTTTTATAAAAAAAAAAAATATTATTTCAAATTAAAATCCATCGAAATGCACATCGAAATGCACATTGAAATGTCATAAGTTTTGTTTTTAAACATCCAATGGCTGCATTTGTAAACACATGACCTTTCTTCTGTAGTGTCATCGTATATTGTACGTACTCGTTCATGGATTGGAAATGTTTTTGAAATGTTTTCTTAAATATTTTAAACATTATCACATGCACGTACATATGTACACACATACGTATGTATGAATATCAGTTTTAGAGTAGATTTTGTATGACAAATTCCATATTTTTCATGTTTTTCTTTGATTTTTTTTAAACACACTCTTGTTATTTATTTTACAAGAGATTAAATGGATTGGAATTATGATTCGAAAAGTGAAAGTTTCTTAAAGAGTTTTATAAATTTTTGGATATTTATTGGCAATTTATTTATTCTGTTAGTTTTACAATTTAAATTATATTCTTTACTAATTTAATGATCAGAAGAGAATCAAAGTTTCACACGAAACATATACTTTTTCTTTCTACAATAAAGTGTTTTTAGCTTCTGCTTTCGATTCTCTAAATATTGTTAGGTTTTTTACCTTTTTCAAAACGTTTAAAATATGAGTTCGTTGATTGTAAACAAAATAAAAATAAATACGGGTACGCCATCTAACGTTTTCTTTTTCAACTAGTGCTTATTTCGTGAATGGTAACACTTAGCTCATGTCTGATTTGAGAGATAATTAGTTTTATCCTTCCGCTGAATGAATATGGTTGTGTACACGCTTAAACAATGCTGGGAAATATTGCGACATTACTTTGAAAATCATGGTAATGTTGCAGAATGTGTGCGAAAATTGCGTACGGATTTTGGAAGAAGAGGAGCACCGTCAGCTCCGTATGTTCGTTATCTTGTGAAAAAAATTGAAAGAAACTGGCATCCTCATCGATAAACCAAAGCGTGAAAAGCCAAAAACAGTGCGTACACCCGAGAATATTGCTGGTGTGGCAGAAAGTGTGCGTGAAGCGCGATCAACATCAATTCACCGTCGTTCTCAACAATTGAACATTTCGGAGACATCATTGAGACGAATTTTGCATAAAGACCTTGGTATGACGCCATACAAAGTCCAATTGGTTCAGTACTTGAAGCCAATTGACCATCCAATGCGTTTTCGCTTCGCTAAGTAGGCCTGCGATCGACTTACAGAAGAGGCCGATTTTGGCAAAAAAAAATCATCTTTTCAGATGAAAATCATTTTAATCTTGGCAGATATGTAAACGAGCAAAATTGTCGCATTTGGGGCACAGAAAGCTCGCACGCATACATTGAAAAGCCGACGCACCCAAAACGAGTCACTGTTTGGTGCGGATTTTGGCCCATTTTTCTTCGAAAATGAGCAAGGAGTGGCCGTTACAGTCAATGGCGTTCGTTATCGGGCCATGTTGAATGAATTTTTGTTCACAAAAATTGAAGAGGAGGATATTGGCAACATTTGGTTTCAATAGGACGACGCTACGTGCCACACAGCCGAAGCTACACTCGATGTTTTGCGCCCTGTTTTTGAAGATCGCATTATCAGCCGCAGAGCTGATGTCTTTTGGCCACCTTGGAGCTGCGATTTGACACCGTTAGACTATTATTTGTGGGGTGCCGTCAAAGATAAGTGTTACGCCGACAAGCCAGAGACAATTGACGCTTTAAAGGACAATAATCGATAATGTGCTTAAAAATTGGACCGATCGTGTAGGCTACTACATGGCAAGCCGAGGCAGCCATTTGAATGAAATTATTTTCCATTATTAACCGGAAGGATTGTACTTTCAAATAAAAAAAGAAATTTGAGAAAATATTCAGTAGTTTTTTTTAAGCATTTTCAAAAAAAGGAGTTATTTGGCGAACCCTTTACTTTTGTCTGCCACCGTTTACAACTTGACAAATACAATTGCTTGTTCGCTATTCTCCTTTGTTTACAACGCAGAACTTTTCAACGGTGATCTTCAAACCACGACTGTTCTCTTCACACAAGACTTACTGAATTCTTACTGCTCGTTGCCTGCTTTGTCTTGCCTTTTTATATGCTCACGTAAACAGTTTAATGCAGGTTCTTGAAGTAGAAAGTTCGGGGTTTCGTCTTCTCGAGAACTCTATTGCGATTTCATTGTCGTTTGGGTATTTTTGTTCACATTGCTTGTTGTTACGTTCTCGCTTACTTGCCTATCCGCTTTTCTTTCATGCTGATGTTGTTGGTTTACTTGTAATAAGTTCGTTGTACTTGTTTGTGTAAGTTTTGCTCACTTTAATGTTAAACGATATTATACTGTTTCCGTTTTCGTAACAATATTATAGATAGACCCGGAATGTTTTAGAAATCAAGTTCTTAACTTTTTAATCATTGAAAAAAAAAGAAATAAAATTGTAACCAGATTATACGCTACAGATGGGAACATCCAAACCAAACTCTCGCACTAACAAGCACTTCAAAGTCAAGTGTAAGGCCTGGTATTTGCAGTAGAATATCAATAAAGAATCAAACTTTCCTGAACCTTACATCAATGTTGCTTTGATGCATTGCAATTCAACTACAAATGAATTTGCATGACGTTGCCCTAGTAATACATGTTGCAGAACTGATCGGAGCCACCATCTATGAAACTTTTTGGCATCAAATTATATGGCAGCAGACATCGAAAATTTTTTATTTAATAATTTTTAGTTTCTTGGCAATTAAAAGAGTGTTTTTATAAAAGATTTCAAAGATTATAAATTTTATCTTGTTTATCTTATCATTCTAACATAACTTATACTATGTTCAGATATGCACTTTTATTGAGTCAATATTAGGTTTATTGAGTACAATATTTTAAATGTTCAGACATACTAATACACGCATTTCAGCTGCTTATTCAATATTCATTTAACAGCTGGTTGTTTCAACAACAGTGTTTTTATTTTTGTTTTGTTTGTCGTTGTTGACATTTGAGTTGTCAAATATCAAGAGAAAGTGTTCGGATAATTGTAATATACCTACTGAATATACTTATAACAGTACTGCATTTTAAGTTTTACTCAATATTATAACAATTTGCGTATTTATTGCGTAATAATTAATTGAAACTTTATATGAAATATTGAGCTCAATACACACACATACGTAATTGGCCATTACAAACCTTCAGTCAGGATTACGGCCTAGTTTCTCACACCACTCAAGTTGTGTGCGTTAATTTTATACGTGAGTGGCGGGACCTACAGCTGCTTAAAGTCGACTCCGAACTACAGATTTTTGATGAAACTTTTCATGACAGGTTTATTTACTCTCACAGTTTTTGCCAGAAATCTGTTGAGAGGAAGTCACCGAAGAAATATTTTTTTTTCATATTTCGTTTTGATGTCTGACCTGGGATACGAACCCGGGCTTTATAGCTAATAAGCCAACGCACTACCTAATAGACTACGGCGACTTCATATTGAGCTCAATAATGGCGTTTATTGCGATTTACGCAAAAAAGGTTCATATCTGAACACCGCATTAGCTTGATGCACTCGCACTTAAGTAATGCGTGCTGCCTTCTATGGGACAAATTATGAATTTCTTTTAAACACGCTCCCTCTCAGCAGATTTCTAGCGTAAACTCTGAGAGTGTAATAAAATTTCAATGAAAAGTTGCTCAAAAAATCTGTCTTTCGGAGTCGACTTTAAATGAGTGCAGGGACCTCATGTAAATAAACACACGCAACATGGGTGGCATGAGAAGCTAGGTCATAAGTGTGACTGAAAGTTTGCAATAATGACCAATTAATTAAGTTTAATTACACTTTACACATATTGAAACTTTTATTTCAAATAAAGCAATTGAAAGACTTCTAAATTCCTGAATGCATTATCCTAAGTTCCACTTCAAGTATTTATTTAATGTGAGTGTATTGTGGTTTACTTTAAAAAGCCATTCAAGTAGGACAGCATGTGACAATTAGCCCCACTCAAGAATTTACGCAAAGGAAGAAAACATTTTTTTTTCTATTTTTCAATTTTTTTTAAGAAATGTAGCCGTGATCCTTAAAATTATTAAGAATTCTAAGATTTTTTCTTTTAAAATGTTTTTATTTCACTGCTATTCCCATGTTTATATAGGAAATCAAAAGCATTAAGAGTGGCATCAGCATCACATCAACGCTAATATGCAACACGTGCATTTAGACACGTGCGCTAAATGCAACATATTGTATAACAACAACAAATACTCATTTGCCATTTCCTTAACCATATACGAGTACATACATGCATACACCCACCCTCTTCAATGCAATGCTTTATAAAGCACAGGAGAGAGAGAAAGGAAGGAGTTCTAGAGAATTGAAAAACTTTTCAAGTATAACACACACACACACACGCATGTACGGGCATCAATTTTAAGAAGTACACTTCACTTCCATTAGCCGGGCCACAAATCTTAAATGGGGTTTCGTATTACGAAATCAATTGACAACTTGAACTTGGCTAATGTCTTCGAATTGACTCGTTGTTCTCACCATTGACAGTGGCAAGAAATCGATACCAAGGAAAAGGAAAGAGCGAGAGAGAAGAAACTGTGATTTTTCTTTATTTTTTATAGTTTTAGTTGCAAGCATTCTTGTTCTTCTGCTTTGATTTCTCTTTGGGAAATGTAACATCTGCTGGATGCCATCAATAATTCACAGTTAACGGTTAAACTTTTCTTTTCGTTGGCAGTGGCATTGGCGTTAGCATAACTGTTTACTTCCTGCTACTTTTCTTTTCTTTTTTTTTCTTTCTTGGCTCACTATCGAGTTAATAGTGTTAAAAAGTACACACACAGAGAGGGAGAGAGAGAGAGTGATAAAGAGAGAGAGGGACAGAGTTTCAGTTGTTTTCAACTTGTTTTACTTCATTCTAAAGGATGCTATAAAATTCAAGGAAAACAAGTTTAATTTCCGTTTTATTTGTGTTGTTGTTGTTGTTGTCGGTAATGGTATTGCATATTCTAATACCAAAAGACCACAAACCTTTAAACCAACACCATCACCGCCAATCCACCAACGAATTTTATTTTGTAATGCGTTTACATTTTAAAATACCCTCGTGTTCTACTCCCCATCTATTTTGTTCTCTTTCCTTTAGTTATCTTCTCTATTTTTGTTTTTGTTTTTATTCTTCTTTCTCGCAATTCAACTTTGATTTAGAGAAGCCTTTTAAAAAGTTTAAACTTTTATTGCAAATTCATCGCAGCGTCTGTGTGTGTGTGTGTGTGTTGTTTCGTATCTCTCTTGTTTAATTTTAATGCGAAACTTTTCTTTACGCAATTGCGATAATAAATGTTTTATGCCATGTTTTTCTCATCCCCCTCCCACAGCATACCACCACCCCCTTCACAATTTTAGTTACTTTGAATGTTTTTAAAGTGCTTAAAAAGTGTCGCATTAGAAAAGTTTTATTATTTCGTGTCTGTTAAACCGCAAATATTGTACAGAGCGATAGAGAGAGAGAGAAAGAGGGAGAGACTACAAGCACAACTTGAATTCTACGATTTTGTAAACAGTTTTTCAGTTGAAGTTTTAAATTTAATTATAAGAGGAGAGAGAACAGAGATTTTATTGCCAATTTGATAGAAAATGTGATGGCAGTACATACACTTCCGTGTCCTACAAATTGATGCTTACCATTTGAATAACCGTTACATCAATACAAACGCTAATAAAATGGCGTCCTGACATTAATCTCGGTTCTAAAATATTGGGTAAATGCAAGCTGTGCATGAAGAACCAAATGAAATACGAAGTAATTAATGTGAAAAAAGCTTCATTAAGCTGTTTGGACCATAACGGACCATAATGCCCACCAAGTGAGCTTGCAAATGAACGGCAAGCTACTCACTAAATTGTTTGATTCATTACGGTACCATTGTTCAGTAATTTAGCGTCATATGTTCATGATGCTCTAATTAGCCTGTAGGAGATTAACCAAGAATGGTATCACAATAAATTGAGTCCACTTACAAGAATACTATGACATAACATACATAATTGGCCATTACAACCCTACAGTCCGGATTACGGCCTAGCTTCTCATACCACTCATGTTGTGTGTGTTAATTTTATACATGAGTGGTGGGACCTCCAGTTTAAAGTCGACTCCGAACGACAGATTTTTGAGAAACTTTTCATGGCAATTTTATTTACTCTCAGAGTTTTTGCTAGAAATCTACTGAGAGAAAGTCGCCGAAGAAAATACTTTTTGTATTTTGTTTTGATGTCTGGTCTGGGGCTCAACCCCGGCTTTACGTCTAAAAAGCCAACACACTACCTACTAGACTACGGCGACTTCTATAGAATACTATTACGAAAATTAAAAATCTCGATACTGGTGCTTTGCTTTTACATCGCTTAACATTAAAATTATAAACAAAAGATACAAAAACAAAACAATGCAGCAAACAACCCTGTTTACAAATTATCGTATTGTTTAATATAACAACAAATACCAGCATAAACAGTTGGTGAGCATAAAGTAGTTGATGACCTTAGGTTGAAGCTGGATGAAAATTACATAGCGTTTTTGGTTCTTTTGGATCACACTAAGGCTTTTGATACAGTTGATCACAGAATATTATTGAGAAAGCTACAGACCCTCTTTCATTTTTCTAATTCAGCTTGCAGCCTTATACGTTCTTATCTCATTAACAGATCTCAACGAGTTTACCTAAACGGCAACATCTCGAATTCGATACACGTTGGAAGAGGTATTCATCAGGGATCAATTCTAGGGCCCCTTTTGTTCTGTATATACATTAACGACCTACCTGATGTTTTGGATAATTGTAGCGTACATGTGTACGCTGATGACGTTCAGCTCTATAGGAGCGCTTGTATTGATAATATCCGACTATGTGTAGATACGATTAACGATGATTTACGGAAAATTGACAACTGGGCTAGTGCTAATGGACTTTGTATTAATCCCTCTAAATCGAAATGTTTATTGCTCTCCAGGTCTAAGAGAGCGTTTGACGTGCCGGAAATTATTATCAGGGGGAATAAAATTGATTTTGTTGAATCGGCATCTAATCTGGGTGTTATCTTTAATGGTCGGCTAACGTGGTCTAGCCACATTAATGTCATCGTTGGTAAAGTTTATGGTATGCTTAGGAACTTATGGGCTGTTATAGATTCGACTCCTTTTGCTATACGCCTGCAACTAGCAAAAACGTTTTTGATTCCTGTTCTTTTATACGGATCTGAAATTTTCGCAAACTGTGATGCGGATGATAGGCGGAAACTCAAATTGGCTTATAATAACATAGCCAGATATGTATTTATTAAGGGACGTCGGGACCATATATCACAATTTTCTTACCAGATATGTGGTATTCATTTTGATAATCTATTGAATATTAAGTGCCTAATTCTCCTCCATACGATTATTACTTTGGAACAGCCAGTATACTTATTTAGCAGGATTAGATTTGCTAGATCCAACCGCGGTAGGAAAATTATCCAATTAAGGCATAGGACTCTTTTGTCGAAACGACAGTTCTTTATACACACCATCAGTCTTTGGAATGCACTACCTAATTATATTCAGAACATAGGCAATGCAACTAAGTTCAAAAAGGAGTTATATAATCTGTTTAAGTAGTTTGTAACATATTTTGATTGTTTTATACATTTTTACTCTCCATTTTTATTAGTGATTAATTATTTTCATTTTTCTAATTTATTATTTAAGTTTCATTGTATCTCATTATATGTATATATATTTCTTTGTTTGTATTTTTCTTTATATTTGTATCTTTCCTAATTTAGTTTTTTACATATACTCATTTTCTTATCCTAATTTTGTTGTATCGATTGCTATTTCCTGAGGTTAAAACATGTTCTTATTCTTATTCATTTTTGATTCATGATGTACTTCAAACATTTCATTACTCATATAATCAATGATTTGTTATTACTTTTTCCTCTTTGATGTACTCCCATAGCACTTTCATTTATAAGATTATTATCTTGTTGTGCTATGATTAATAATAAATAAATAAATAAATAAAATAAATAAACAAAAATGGTAAACAAGTAAACAAAAATACACAAACAACACCACAATAATAAATGTAAACATCGTTGTTTACATTGATAGAGATTTCGAAAAGGCGAAGTCATGCACATTCGCCTACAAGAACATTCATCAGACTGTTTACTTTGCCATATAAAAGGCAAGGCAAAGCAGGCGACTGTGTGAGTGAAGTTCAGTCAGTCTTGGGGGAAGACGCGGTGTGTTTGAAGAGAGTAATCGTGGTTTGAAGATCTCCGTTACAAAGATCTGTCGAATAATTGTCTAGTAATTGTTATTGTTTGGGCAAAGGGTAAAAACAGAGGAATAACAAACAAAGCAATTGTTGTTGTTTACATAAAGTTGTGAACACTAGGCTCTCAGAATAATTCTAATTAAAACTAACCATTATTTTTATTTTATTTGCAATCTATGGACTCATATTTTAAACGTTTTTAGAAGTCAGAAATGTGACAATACTTTTAAACATACATATCTTTGGGGAAAAGATTTTCAAAAAGTAATTTGGTTTTGAGTATAAACCTAGAATTTAAGATTTTTGCGTGAAGTCAAATTTTTCTCGAGAATACATACATAATTGGTCATTACAACCATTCAGTCAGGATTACGACCTAGTTTCTCACACCACCTATGTTGTGTGTGTTGATTTTACACATGAATGGCGGGACCTACAGTTTAAAGTCGACTCCGAACGATAGATTTTTTAAGAAAATGTTCATGGCAATTTTATTTTGTTCTCAGAGTTTTTGCGCCAGAAATCTGCTGAGAGAAAGTCGCCGAAGAAATACTTTTTGTATTTTGTTTTGATGTCTGGTCTGGGGCTCGAACCCTGGCTTTACGCCTAAAAAGCCAACACACTACCTACTAGACTACGGCGACTTCTATAGAATAATGTTACGAAATACTGGTATTTATTATATTTATTAGATACTGGTGTTTTGCCTTTACATCACTTAACATTAAAATTATAAACAAAAGCTACAAAAACAAAACAATGCAGTAAACAAACCTATTTACAAATTATCGTGCTGCTTAATATAACAACAAACACCAGCATTATTAAAAAAAATGTAAACAAGTAAACAAAAATCCACAAACAAAACTACAAGAATAAATGTAAACAAATATACACCAACAACACTACAATAATTAATGTAAACAACGATGTTTACATGTATAGAGATTACGAGAAGATGAAGTCATGAACATTCGCCTTCAAGAACATTCATCAGACTGTTTACTCTACCATATAAAAGGCAAAGCAAATCAGGCGACTGAGTGAGTGAAGTTCAGTCAGTCTTGTGGGAAGACGCGGTGTGTTTGAAGAGAGTAATTGTGTTTTGTTTTGTTTCTCCGTTACAAAGATCTGTCGAATAATTGTCTAGTAATTGTTAGTGTTTATGTAAAGTGTATAAACATAGGAATAACAAACAAAGCAATTGTTGTTGTTTACATCAAGTTGTGAACAGTGGCACACAGAACAATTTTAATTAAAACTAAACACAAATTTATTTTTATTTTATTTGTTATCTACGAGTTCATATTCTAAAAGGTTTTTTAAAAGTTAAAAACGTAACAAGACTTTTAAACATACATATCTTTGGGGAAAGATTTTCAAAAAGTTATTTGGTTTTGAGTATAAACCTAGAACTTAAGAGTTTTACGAGAAGCCCAATTGTTCTCGAGTCAGGAATACGACCTAGTTTCACACACCACTTATGTTGTGTGTGTATATTTGTATACATGAGTGATGGGACCTACAATTTAAAGTCGTCTCCGAACCACAGATTTTTGAGTAACTTTTTCATGGCACTTTTTTTATTTACCCTCAGAATTTTTGCCAGAAATCTGCTGAGAGGAAGACGCCGAAGAAATATTTTTTGTATTTTATTTTGATGTCTGGCCTGGGGTTTGAACCATGGCTTTACGTCTAATAAGCCAATACACTACGTACTAGATTACGGCGACTTCTGTTCTCGCGAATACCAAATTCAAAACAATTACCCAATGCCAAAGTGATGGAAGTATCAAGACCTGGAAGTAACGAAACAACTTGTCGAAGACTACGATATATGATATATGATATGGTATATGATATACTAACTCTTTGCAGGAATTAAAACTAAAATTATCTTGAATAGCAGATAGAAAAGTATCGTCTATGTAAAGACAGTCAGACACTAAAGATAGAAAGTCGCCGTAGTCTAGTAGATAGTGTGTTGGCTTATTAGACGTAAGGCCACGGTTCAAACCGAAAATATGAAACAAAAATATTTCTTCGGTGACTTCCTGTCAGCAGATTTCTGGCAAAAATGAAATAAAATTGCCATGAAATGTTTTTTAAAAAAATCTGTTGTTCCGAGTCGACTTTAAACTGTAGGTCCCGTGTATAAAATTAACACACAACAACATAAGTGGTGTGTGAAACTAGGTCCATCATGCTGACTGAAGGATTGTAATGACCAATTATGTACATATGTATGTAAAGACATCAATTAAAATCACATTTTCTTGAAATTCCTGAAAATATTCTCATTTTTTTTTTAGATTTTCTTTGTAAAATTTCTTTTATTTGATGGAGGTTTGTTTCCATTTGGGAGTTTAAGATTTTTGATAATTCTGTTGTGTGTTCGATTTAATGCATCCCTTGAGTAACACTGTAACACTTCAATATGTAATGCTACACCAGATATGGAATGGCATGATGATGGCCAATCTAAAAATTTTATTATACAAAAGCAACAACAATAACATGTTTAAATGTGGCTAAAATGGAAGTGAGAGGTTTGGGTTTCCTTCAATTTTTTTTTTTTTTGTCAAATCTCTCAGCACAGCTTGCAATGATGATGGTGGCAATGATGATATCATTTCCACCCAATAAGAAAAGGATGAGTATGAGTGTCGTTTGGTGTAGAGGGAAAAAAGGACTCTAATGGAAATGTTCGGCTATTTGTTCTTAATTTCATTTAGAAATGGTTGCTGATGATTGTTTTCAATTCAATTTAAAAAAAAATTTTTTTTGCGTTCAAATTTTTTCGCAACTGCTTGCTTGTGTTTGCCAATTTAGAGGGTAATTTCTGTTGTGGCCAACAAGTGTTTTAATGGCATTAAACGTTTAAATATACACACAGTGTCATCAGCAACACTATTGTGCACATGATATTCATTTTAAATGGCAATGTTGTCCTTTTGTTACAGGGCTGGCAGGCAGGCAGTCAGGCAGGAGAGTTAAAAAGTCAATGAATGAATGAATGAATGAATGGCGAGCATTTGCCATTTATTTTATGATTATTAAACACAGTTTTTGGATGATTTCATTTGTAGTTTTTCCTTTCATTTATTCTACATTTTTGTATGACAATGTTTTCTAATGAAATTGTTATTATTATTGCTATTGTTGTTGTCGTTCAAGTGTCGTTTAAGAGGAACATTAGCATTTCAGCGCATTTGTTCGTTTGTTTGTGTAAGCAATTAAAATAATTAAATTCAAGTTCAAAGTCTAAATGAGGCGATATTTTGAAATATTTTTTGTATTTGTTTTTATTGTTGTTGTTGTTTTTATAACAGAAATTGAATTACGATCACCCTAAAATGCTAATTTTTTCTTTTTGTTTTTGGTTAAATTTAAAGCCGTTTTTTAGGGGGACTGACTTGCTCATTACTTATTGCAGCACTTGAATGGATTCATTTGAATGCGATTGCAAACGAAATTATACACTGAGCGCCATAAGTGAGTCAACACTTTTGTTCTTAAGTATAAAAAAAGTTCCTTTATCATGAATTGTTGTTTTTGTTTTAACATTTTATAAGTAATAAATAAACGTTTTTATTTTTTGGAAATTTATTCGACTATTCTCATTTACTTTTCTCGCTATCCTAAGAAAATGAATTATTTCTGTGGTGTTTACTCACTTTTGGCGCTCAGTGTATTTCAAACAGTGTGTTGCACTATTTAAGCGCCATTTAATAAAGTTACACACAATAAATCACTTTTCAATGCCATCATAGTGGATCTGGATCTGCATTCTGAATTTGAAATTTGTTTTCATAAGAAAATGTCATGCATGTGTTTAGGAAAAATGAAAAAACGTTTTTAAATTGAATTTTATTGAGTTTGCAGGCGTTGTTTTATTGAATGATTTATAACCAGGGTATGATGTAAAGAGGGCGCATGAACAGCAATGTTCTTGGCTTGCTGGCTAGTAAAACACAATCCATTTTCAAATTTTATGAAAAAAAATATACTTACAGACTACTTCTACTCTTATTACATATTCATAAGTATCAATTTAAGAATCATAAAGGGTCCGCCAAATAACTTTTTTTTTTGAAAATGTTTTAAAAAAAACTACTGAATATTTTCTCAAATTTCTTTTTTTTTATTTGAAAGTACAATCCTTCCGGTTAATAATGGAAAATAATTTCATTCAAATGGCTGCCTCGGCTGGCCATGCAGTAGCCTACACCAGAAGATGCCGATTTTGGCAAAAAAAAAATCATCTTTTCAGATGAAGCTCATTTTGATCTTGGCGGGTATGTAAACAAGCAAAATTGTCTCATTTTGGGGCACAGAAAACCCGCACACATACATTGAAAAGCCGACGTACCCAAAACGAGTCACTGTTTTGGTGCGGATTTTGGTCCAGAGGCATAATTGGGCAATTTTTCTTCGAAAATGAGCAAGGACTGGCCGTTACAGTCAATGGCGATCGTTATCGGGCCATGTTGAAAGAATTTTTGTTCACAAAAATTGAAGAGGAGGATATTGGTAACATTTGGTTTCAATAAGGACGGCGCTACGTGCCACATAGCCGAAGCTACACTCGATGTTTTGCGCATTGTTTTTGAAGATCGCATTATCAGCCGCAGATTTGATGTCATTTGGCCACATCGGAGCTGCGATTTGACACCGTTGGACTATTATTTGTGGGGTGCCGTTAAATTTAAGTGTTACGCCGACAAGCCAGAGACAATTGACGCTTTAAAGGACAATATTCGTGAAGCCATTTGTGAAATACAGCTGCACACAATCGATACTGTGCTTAAAAATTGGACCGATCATGTAGGCTACTGCATGGCCAGCCGAGGCAGCCATTTGAATGAAATTATTTTCCATTATTAACCGGAAGGATTGTACTTTCAAATAAAAAAAGAAATTTGAGAAAATATTCAGTAGTTTTTTCTTTAAAGCATTTTCAAAAAAAAGGTTATTTGGCGGACCCTTTATATTAAAGATCGTATAGTTGTTCCAATGGCAACTTTGTTGCAGGAAATAATCCATTTTATTGAAAACTTGCTTACTTACTTAATTGATTATTAAAACACTTTGGTAGGATTATAGCCTAGTTTCTCCTAGCACCCATGTTTTGTGTGTTAATTTTATCCATGAGTAGCGGTAAAGTTGACTTCGAACGACAACTTCATTAACTCTCAGTGTCTTTCTTTTTTGGCAGTAGAGGAAGTATATTTTTCAAAAAAGTGTCCAGTTGCTTGCGTACGCTGATGACATTGACATCATAGGGCTTCCAAGCGAGATGTTACTGCTGCCTTTAGTGCTATTGAACGGGAGTCTACTAAGATGGGTTTGGCAGTAAATGAGGGCAAAACAAAGTATATGTTATCGACAAGTAGAGACGTGCGACGTATTGATTCTCAGATTACGGCCGATAACTATACTTTTTTGATACGGTCAAGGAATTTGTTTATCTTGGCTCCGCCGTCACCACCAGAAATGATGTCAGTCTGGAGATAAAGCGTAGGATCACTGTTGCCAACAGGTGCTACTAAGGTCTCAATAGGCAATTGAGTAGCAGAGACCTCTCTCGCACGACAAAACTCATACTCTACAAGACGTTTATTCTTCCCGTCTTTCTTTATGGCGTGGTACCATGGCATGGACCCTATTAAGCACTGATGCAGCAGCCTTGAGATTATTCGAGAGAAAAGTCCTACTTAAGATCTTCGGTCCATTGAGAGTTGGCGATGATTTCCGTATTCGAAACAACAGTGAGCTGTACGAGCTCTTCAACGCCATGGACGTTGTACAGCGTATTAATATCCAGCGGCTGCGCTGGCTCGGTCGCCGTGGTCTAGTAGGTAGTGTGTGGGCTTGTTAGACGAAAAGCCAGGGTTCGAGTATCAGGCCAGACATCAAAACAAAATACAAAAGTATTTCTTCGGCGACTTCCTCTCAGCAGATTTCTGGCAGGTGTGAGAAACTAGGTCGTAATCCTGACTGAAGGGTTGTAATGACCATTTATGTATGTATGTGCGCTGGCTCGGCCATGTCGTTCGAATGGAGGAAATTGCTCCGGCGAGACGGGTATTTGATGCGGAAATCTGCGGAAGTCGGCGAAGAGGACGACCTTGCAGCCGTTGGAAGGACCAAATCGAGGAAGCCCTGTCATCGATTGGTGTGACCAACTGGTGTAGGCGCGCACGAAGCAGAGGCGCCTGGAAGGATGTGTTGCGAAATCCGTTAAACGGGTTGTTATGGCCAATTAAGTAAGTAAGGAAATCTCACATCCTCACTACCTACTGGACTTTAACGACTTCAATTAAGAATTGAGCATTACAGTGTCTTAATAAGAGGCTGGATAGTCAGCCTAACATTAAAAGGGTTTGTAAGGCAATAAGTTTCAAAACAGTTAAACGAAACCTTAAAAGAGACAACAACATTCTGAGTTTAATTCTAATAATTTGTAAGAGAAAAGTTCTGACCCGCCGGGGCCTTTACAATCTATTCAGGTATATGTTTCGTTTTTCATCAAACGCTTGATAAACTCTTTGATTTGTTGAAGAAAATAAAACGTTTTGAAGGGAATTTTTCCTTATTCTCATTAACTTGAAACAAAAATATGATTTTCCTTAATAAATTTAAAAAAATTTAAAACAAAATGTGTTTTCCAAGCTTTTAATTACACCCTCGCAATTCGTTTAAATTCTCATTAAATTTTAATTTTTTGTTTTCGTTTGTTTTTTTTTTAATTCTATGCTGTTATCAATTCATCATTTTTCCAAGAAATTTATCATAATTTTCGTTTTTTTTTCTTTTCTATCATTTTAGGTAAGATTAATAATCGTCTCATCTCTCATAAATTCGTGACTTCAAAAAAACGCCCGTGAATGTAAGAAAAGCGAAACAGTATCCCGGTTTTAAACTTCAGTTATTCAAACAGAAAAAAAATTCAATTTTTTTTTGTTTGTTTTGTTGGTTGAGACAAATTTACGACTTCCGTTTTTCATTAATACGTTAAGAATACGAAGAAAACAACAGGAGGAGAACAAGAGATTGTCGCCAACAAATTACAAAAACAATGCGACACACTATTTTATAAAAAAAAAAAAACGAACGAACACACTTGTTTTCGTAGTGAAGGAATGAATACCAGAGAAAGTAATGGAATAGAATGTGTGTGTGTATGTGTGACAGTTTTTTTTATGGTAATCATCTGTTCTATGGTCTCATAAAGTATATTTTTAGAGCAGCAGCAGCAGCAGCAGCATAGCATGTAAAGAGCAATAGAAGAGATCACATTACCAAAATAAAACCGAAGACATACGAAGAGTCTACCAGTTTGCTCTCTTAGCTGGCTGGTGTGTTTGTTTATCGTAGAGTTATAGCCGCCAGCGTTTTACATTCAAACATTATACTTTCATTGTCTATGAAACATTGTATTGACGGAGGGAGAGGTATGGTTTGGAGGATTTTTGTCTCGTGAAATCTAATAATTGTTGGCTTAAAATTGTAACAATTTTTGTGTCACGTGCTCTCCACTGTCTCCACTGTGACTCATACGAGTATGTGTCTAGTATGTGTTTACAAGCTATAGCAGCAGCCCTACTTGATATTATCATATTACACTTATACCATCCTTCCCCTGTTTCCAATATTTGATTGTGTTCTAAACTTGAAATTTTATTGTATTTTTCATTTTAGAATAGAATTTTTCGTTTCAAGCAGATACAATTTCTTTATTTTATTATTATTGTTGTTGTTGTTGTTGTCAGTGTGTCTCTTTTTATCTTAAAAACTGTCGCTGCGAATTTACGTTCAATAGACGTGTTGTACTTTAAAATAAAATTAAGAGCGCCTCTCATACAAAAACTTTCAATATGTCGAGACAAAATTTCTATTGAGTGGCACACAATATTTGTTTAAGGAAATTTTGACATTTTCAAATATCGAAAGCAGAAGCTTAAAAGAATGAAATGCACTTATGGGTTGTTGTACAAGAGATCCGTCCCACAAGCATAACAGGAATATCTGGATAGTTTAATGAGTAATATTGGACTTAATCTTGGCCTGTTAATAAAAAAAGTTTCCACAGAAAACATTTTACAACATTGCCAACCATATCAGAAGGGTCATGTCAAAATTTGGCAACCGTAATTTGAGGAGTTAGGAGTGTCTTCTAAGGAGTTAGAAGACACTCCTAACTCCTCAAATTACAACGCTTGTGTAAAGTCAACGTTACTATATAGTAGCGAAACTTGGCTTGTATATAACACCATCATGCAAAAACTTCAGGTATTCATCAATAAATGCCTAAGAATCATATGTAGAATATTCTGGCCGAACACCATCAGCAACGCAGACCTCTAGACTCTCACAGAGGAGGTACTCATACAGAAGCAGATCAAAAAGAAAAAATGGGAGTGGATTGGCCATACATTGAGAAAGAAGCCCGACAGTATTACAAGAATGGCGCTAGAGTGGAATCCCCAGGGCTCAAGAAACCGTGGCAGACCAAAAAAGAACTAAGGCTTAATGACCTGACATGGGAAGGCGCAAAAACAACAGCGGAGAATCGTGTCAGATGGAGATGCTTTGTGTAAGCCATATGCCTCCTAGAGGGGTATTGGACAAAAAAAGGGGTGTCTAAAGTCGCCGTAGTCTAGTAGGTAGTGTGTTTGCTTATTAGACGTAAGGCCACGGTTCTAACCCAAGGTCAGACGTCAAAAAAAAATATTAAAAAATATTTCGGCGACTACCTCTCAGCAGATTTCTGGCAAAAACTCTGAGAGCAAATAAAATTACCATGAAAAGTTTCTCAAAAAACTGTCGCTCGGAGTCGACTTTAAACTGTAGGCCCCGCCACACATGTAAAAAATTTACACACACAACATAAGTGGTGTGAGAAACTAAGACGTAATCCTCGCTGAAG
The DNA here is from genome assembly GCA_932273835.1 of Sarcophaga variegata. Lineage (NCBI taxonomy): Eukaryota > Metazoa > Arthropoda > Insecta > Diptera > Sarcophagidae > Sarcophaga > Sarcophaga variegata. The sequence continues at coordinate 117,586,554 of OW026361.1, forward strand.
GATAGTAATGACCTATTATGTAAGTATGTACGAAAATGGAAACGGTGTAACATCGTTTAACATTAAAATTAGCAAAAGCTACACAAACAAATACAACGAAATTGTTACAAGTAAACCAACAACATCAGTATGAAAGAAAAGGGGATAGACAAGTAAGCGAGCAAAGCAACAACAAGCAATGTGAACAAATTAGAACAACAACAATGAGGTCGCGATAGAATTCTCGAGAAGGCAAAACCCCGAACGTTCGACTTCAAGAACCTTTATCAGACTGTTTACGTGGGCATATAAAAAGGTAATACAAAACAGGCAACGAGTAGTAACAGTCACACAGTCAGTCTTGTGTGAAGATGTGTTGCGTGTGAAAAGGGCTGTCGTGGTTTAAAGATCGCCGTTATAAAGTTCTACGGAACAGTTGTTAGTGCTTACAGAAGTGTAAAGAAGAATAACAAATAAAGCAAATTGTTGTTGTTCAAATCAAGTTGCAAACAGTGAGTGGCACACGGAATTGTGCGAACAATAAAGGATTTATTTAAAGGTTAGGTTAGGTTAGGTTAGGTTAGAGGACGTGTACTTGTCAATTAAGACAAGTACAGTACCCGGAGGTCGAATTGACCCATTGTACAACGTCCTAGTTTCTCACACCACTTATGTTGTGTGTGTTAACTTTATACATGAGTGGCAGGACCTACAGTTTAAAGTTGACTCCGAACGACAGATTTTTATTTATTGAGAAACTTTCCATGGCAATTTTTATTTACTCTCAGAGTTTTTGCCAGAAATCTACTGACAGGAAGTCGCCGAAAAAATACTTTTTGTATTTTGTCTTTGATGGGGCTCGAACCCAGGCTTTTGCGTCTAATAAGCCAACACACAACCTACTAGACCATGGCGACTTCATTTTAATTAAAACTAAGCACAAATTTATTTTTATTTTGCTTGCAATCAACGAACTCATATACGAGTATTAAACGTTTTTAAAAAGGTAAAAATGTGACAATATTTTGAAAAGGCCCTCAAATAATAAATAAATGGCCACGTTTTGAATTTTTTTTTTGACCGTTTAAGTCTATTTTTTCCTTTTCTTCTTTTCAAAATTGTGTGGCCTTGTTTGTAATGGATTTTCGCTACAGCAGTTAATAACAGCGTTTATGAACAAGATTTCTTAAAACTAAAAGGAAAACATTCCTTTCCAGAACTTGCCTTAACAACAATGCATTAAATACACGAGTATGTGAGACAGTGTGCCAGGAGTGGAGTGGAGCCTTAATTCTGGAATAAATTTTATTTTTCTCGTGTAACAATTTCATTATTTTTCTTACTGTGGCTCGGCATTTCTGTTTTTTGGTTTTTTTTTTTTTTTTTTTTTTTTTGATAAAAATCTGTCGTTATTGGCAATATTATAAAATTGTTGTTGTATTGTTTTGTTTATTTAAACGATGCCTTAAACGATTTTATTTTTGTTGATCTGTTGTTGCTTTTGTTGTATTCTTTTTTTGTCTAGTTTTTCTAAATAGATTGGCAAACAATTTTCTACCAATTTTGGCAAGGGAGAGGAACAAAGGCTCACACTTGTGTATGCTGTGGTACACTCAACAACAAATACAGCAACAAACATAATAAGAAATCAATGCTTTAATATTACAACACAATAAAATTGTGTCTGTGTGCGCGAGTGTGTGTGTGACTGCTTAAGCTCTTATTTTCGTTTTGTTTCGTTTTGTTTGTTCCTTTTTCGTTAAAAGTTGTTGGACAAAGTGTTTCAAAGATTTATGAGCGTTTATTTAAGTCTTCTTTTTTAAATGAAAGTGTGACAGTAGAAGGCAGGGGAAGACATGCACATACCGTTATTTTACTTGAATGTACTCGTATATGTATGTGTATGGCTGTATATGTTTGGTAATATTATTACCTTATTTCCTCTCTCTCTCTCGTTTTCACTAGGAGAATAGCACGTAACAATAATGCCAATGCATATGTTCATGTAAGTGACAACAACAATAACAACAAAAAATGAAAGAAATAAAAGCATATGGTCGATTTGTATCGATAGAAACAGTGGAGAGTCGTTAGAGTTTTCTATAATTTTCACAATGTTATGCTCATTTTATCTTCGTTGCACTGTTCCAGTTCCAGTTCCATTTTTTTTTTTTGTTTTCTTTTTGTGAGTTTCTGGGAGTTCTTTTAATATTTAATGCCGCACAGTGTAACATGTTGTTTTCGCCTATAATTTCTACTTATTAAGATGTCACAGACTGATTGTGTTTTTCTTTCATTCTTTTATTTTGTTACTGTTTGTTGTTGTTATTGTTGTTGTTGTTGTCGTTCTTATCATTTTATTTAATCATAAGATGACTTTTTAAGGCAAATTTATGCCGTAATTGTATTAAATTTTAACAAAACAATATGATATTTGACAAACCGCCTTCCCCTCGTCCTTCCTCCTACTCGTAAAGGAATAACAAAGGATATACAAAAGGAAAGATATTATTTGTGGGTATTAGAAAATGTTAAAGTCGCCGTAGACTAGTACAGGGTGGCTGATATGTATTGCAACCAACTTCAGGTTGTTATCATTTGTAAACCGCTCGTCTGACAGCTGACAGATTTATTCCAGTGACAGTTCATTTTATTATTTACAAGCTTACAAAAGCATTATGATCTATTGCATTCAGAAAAAAGTTATTCGTGATGGAATTTAAGCGTGATAGTGTGATTGCTTTATATTTGGCTGGAAAACCACAGGTGGCTATCGTTAGAGCCCTCCAGCATTTAAATGTGAATAAATCTTTTATTTCTCGTACCATTGCATATTGAAAAATGACCTTGGACTAAAGCCATTGAAGTTCCAAAAAGTGCAAGAGCTCACCGATGGACAAAAAAAAGTTAGACTGGAAAGAGCCAAGGAGTTACTTCGCTTGCACGAAAGTGGCCAGTTACCGAATTTGGTTTTCTCCGATGAGAAGCCATTCCAAATTGCCAAAGAGACCAGCTGAAAATTTACACCTGCGATTGGCCACTAGAACTCAAGCGCCGCCGATGGTAATGGTATGGACCGCCGTAACGGATGATGGTCGCTCCCCGCTCGTATTCATCGACCGTGAGGTCAAAATAAATGCCGAATATTATCGGGAAAATGTCTTAGAGACAGTATTGAAGCCCTGGGCAGACAAACATTTCGGCCGCAGACCATGGACATTCCAACAGGACTCAGCACCACCGCACTCAGCACGCGTCAACCAAGAATGGCTTAAAAAGGAGGTTCCTCGCTTCATTTCTACCGCACAATGGCCACCAAAATCTCCGGATCTCAATCCGTTGGACTTTTGCGCCTGGGGCATTTTGGAGAGTAAGGTTCTCAGTAAAAAATACCAAAGTGTCGATCATCTCAAGACGGCGGTTCGCCGGGAATGGGCCAAAATACTGCAGAGCCACTTTCGTGCAGCTTGTGATGGCTTTGTCGGCCGTTTGAAGGCCATTATTCGTACCAAAGGTGGCCAATTCGAACAAATCTAAACTGATTATAAAATTTGATGTTATTTCCAACATTTTTTGCTTTTGAACAATAAAATTAAAAAAATATAGCGCTTTACTTTGTTGCATTATATATCAGCCACCCTGTAAGTAGTGTGCGTGTAAAGCCAGGGTTCGAGCCCCAGGCCAGATATCAAAACGAAATATGAAAAAATATTTCTTCGGCGACTTCCTCTCAGCAAATTTCTGGCAAAAACTCTGAGAGTAAAAATAAAATTGCCATGAAAAGTTTCTCAAAAATCTGTCGTTCGGAGTCGACTTTAAACTTTAGGTCTCGCTACTCATGTATAAAAATTAACGCACACAACATAAGTGGTGTGAGAAACTAAGTCGTAATACTGAATGAAGGGTTGTAGTGACCCATTATGTTATGTATGTATTAGAAAATGTGACATGTGTGCGATGAAAAATTTAAAGAATTTAATTCAAGCAAGACTCTTGTGTTCAAAAATAAAAATACCTAAGTAGAGAAATTAAATTCCTTGAATTAAATTTTTTTATGGTGTAAACACCATGTCCAGTTTATTTACGCCTCATATGTAATTAACTTTACGATGACCAGCGTTTGTTGTTTGGCCATTAAGACCATTCATTCGCTAGCGTTTTATGAAATAAATAAACAAACTTATACGACTGCCAGTTGTAATAGAAATTATTTTTTTGAGATGAAAATAATAATAATCATGGAAATGTGTTACAACCGGACAAATAGCCATTGTAAACCATTGCTGTACGTTGCTGTGAATATCCTGTAGTAATAATAAAATGAACATTGAAACCTGCTTTCACTATATAAACATTTACTCGTATACCTCTCAGCCATAAATATACTCGTATTTGCAGGTATTTTTTGTTTCCTTTTCTGTTTCGCTACAATAGTTCTTTAGAAATATGCTGGTTTTGTATTTATTAAAGCATAAATGAACTGGTAACAGCCGAAGAGTAATAATAATATCGTAGTAATACTTGACCTTAAGAGAATATGAGGGAAAATTCAAAGCAGGAGCGTTGCAGCTGTTGGGGAAAAATATAATTTAAGATTAATTAACAGCCATCTTTGCTAAGAAAGGTTAATAAAGATCGTCCCTTAATTCCCACATGAAATACTCGTCTCACGGGAACGTCCTCTTCCTTCCGAACAACGTGGCCGAGTCAGCAAATACGCTGGATGTTAATACCCTGCATAACATCCATGTCATTAAGGTCCTCATACGGCTCGTTATTAGATTGAATGCGAAAATCATTGCCACCTCACACTAAGCCGAACATCCTACATAGGAAGTGACCTCTCGGATACTCATAAGACTGCTGCATCAGTGCGTAATAGTGTCCATGCTCCTGCGCCTTAAAGAAGCACGGGGAGGATAATCAATTTATAGAGTATAAGTTTCGCCGTACGAGAGAGGCTCCACGAGTCAATTACCTATTGATACCATAGTAACAACTGTTGGCAAGAGTGAGCATACATGTGACGAAAGTATAGTTATCGTCCGTAATCTGGGATCCTATACGCCTGCATATACCTACTTGTCGACAACATACATATTGTTACGTTTTTACCTTTTTTAAAAACGTTTAAATATGAGTTCGTTAATTGCAAACAAAGTAAAAACAAATATGTGTTTAATTTAATTTCAGTTAAACTCTCTTTATTAATTACACTACTTTTGTGTGCCACTGTATACAACTTTACGATACAACAATAATAATCTGTTTTATTCACTTTACTAGTTCACACAAGTATTCACTGGATCTTTACAACCACGACTTATTTTATTCACACGCAACTTCACACAAGGCTGACTGAATTTTTACTGACTGCTGCCTGCTTTGTCCAGCCCTTTTATAGTCCGACACAACCAGTCTAGTGAACATTCTTGAAGTGGAAGGTTCGTGATCTCGCCTTCTCGAGAGCTCTATTGCTAATACATTGTTGTTTGTGTACTTTGCTTATGTTGTCTTTCCGTTTTTGTCACATACATGTTGTTGTTCGTACCAGGCGCAACCAGGTTTGTCGTACATATGTGTGTGTGTGCAGCTTTAGAATCTAAAGTCTAAATAATCAACACGTTCATTGTATTCGTAGTGTTAGTGTGTATTTGTATCGTGTGTATTGGGTTGGTGTAGCTGGTAGCTTTTGTTTATCGTTTTCATTGTTAAACGATATTAGGTCGTATCGATTTATGTAACAATATACTTGATTTTTCCCTCATTTGCTGTCAGACCCATCTTGATATATCATTCAAAATGGCTTAAAAAGGAAATTTGTTTGAGTTTCTTCTTTTCAAATACCCCCTGAAAACTTACTTTAAACTACACCCCTGCCTTAAACTATTGATTATTGATCCATTGCCGTATGCCATACACACATAAAGGTTTGTTTATGATGCCGTTTACAGTTTAATTTATATGGCCAGACAGGCCAGCATTATTATTGTGGGGGAAAAAATTCCATTGTTTGTTACCGACAAAATCAAGCGATTCAGGACTATTTTATGCAGGCGTAAACAAGAATTGCAAACTGAATTAAAGGGTCCGCCAAATAACTTTTTTTTGAAAATGCTTTAAAAAAAACTACTGAATATTTTCTCAAATTTCTTTTTTATTATTTGAAAGTACAATCCTTCCGGTTAATAATGGAAAATAATTTCATTCAAATGGCTGCCTCGGCTGGCCATGCAGTAGCCTACACGATCGGTCCAATTGTTAAGCACATTATCGATTGTGTGCAGCTGTATTTCACCAATGGCTTCACGAATATTGTCCTTTAAAGCGTCAATTGTCTCTGGCTTGTCGGCGTAACACTTATCTTTGACGGCACCCCACAAATAATAGTCCAACGGTGTCAAATCGCAGCTCCGAGGTGGCCAAACGACATCAGCTCTGCGGCTGATAATGCAATCTTCAAAAACAGGGCGCAAAACGTCGAGTGTAGCTTCGGCTGTGTGGCACGTAGCGCCGTCCTGTTGAAACCAAACGTTGCCAATATCCTCCTCTTCAATTTTTTGTGAACAAAAATTCGTTCAACATGGCCCGATAACCATCGCCATTGACTGTAAAGGCTACTTCTTGCTTATTTTCGAAGAAATTTGATCCAATTATGCCTCTGGACCAAAATCCGCACCAAACAGTGACTCGTTTTGGGTGCGTCGGCTTTTCAATGTATGCGTGCGGGTTTCCTGTGCCGCAAATGCGACAATTTTGCTTGTTTACATACCCGCCAAGATCAAAATGAGCTTCATCTGAAAAGATGATTTTTTTTTTTGCCAAAATCGGCATCTTCTGGTGTAGGCTACTGCATGGCCAGCTGAGGCAGCCATTTGAATGAAATTATTTTCCATTATTAACCGGAAGGATTGTACTTTCAAATAAAAAAATAAAAGCGCATTTGCAAAAAAAAAGGTTATTTGGTGGACCCTTTAAAAAGCAAAAAAACCAAGGAATTGTTAAATGAAGCATAAAACAAGGCAGTAGGAAAATGCTTAACCTGAACAAAGATTACTACAGCAAAAGAAATCGTCGGATAAGCAGGATTTTTATTTACAACACAGTAATTCCGTTGCTGCCACAGCTTCATATTTCCAACATTGTCCACATCAAGTGAGTTGACTTAAAAAAGCTGTAACTAAAGCGTTAAAACGTTAAGGAAAATACTGTATTTAACCTTTAAAATGAAAGAAATTTCTCTGTTGCCTATTAAGGAGAAAACCCAAGCCAAACACATAATTTTTATCATTCATTTCAAATTCAATTTCTCTTTCATTTTTCTTCATTTCTGCCTTTGTATGTCATATTGACATCTGTTAACAGCTGTCAACACTTTGAAAATATCATTACTTTACACACACAAACACACACACATACTCCTTCTCTCCTTATGTTGCTCGCACTACATCAAAGGCAAGAGCGTGGTGCATATGTGTGGCAGGCAGAGTATGTCTGTGTAAAGTAGGTCGTTAATATGAAACATACGGAATACGTGTTCTCTTGTCATAAATAATCAATTCGTTGTAAAGATTTTCTTGCCTTTTTTTTTGGATTTTTTTTTTTAAGAAAATCAATGACCTTAAGAACAGCCAATAAAGATGTAAAAAAAAAGGAAAGAAATACAACCGTACTTATGCTCCCAATATTTATTTTTTTTGCTCTTTTCATATGACGTGTGTGGAAATAAGAGAACAAAAACGAAAAGAAATCGTGGAAATCCTTTGTAGGAAATTGACAGCTGACTGTCAGTCAGTCAGTCAGTCAGTCAGTGGAATATGAAATTATGAAATGTAAGGATTTCTTTGTTTTATTTTGTATACAAAAAACAGAAATTGTTGTATATTTTTCTTAAATAAAACAAGGCATGTTAATGCCAAGCAAAAATGTTGCTATTTTAATAGAGAAATTAAGCAAAAAAAGAGAAAATTAAATAAGAGAAGAATCAAAAGATGCAAAAGATATTTTGCATCTGTTTAATTTTATATGTACGTACATATGTATCAGAGATCAGCAATGAATCGTTTTTTCGCTACTCATAAGAACTCATGAAATTTTGAATATAAATGAGTCAACAATATTGAAAATTAACTATGTACCCTGATTCATTCGTACTCAGTACAACGTTGATTTATAACTACAGGTTGCTATGTTGTTGTATGTATGTTGTTTCATGGTATCCTGTCTTAATTATATCGACTGAGAGTTTGGCATTCTATGAAACAATAACTTACTTATTTCTTTGGCCATTACAACCCTTTAATAAAGAATGATGGCTTAAATGAGCGGCTTGACCTTCAGTTTAGAGTCGTTGCCGAACGACAGATTTTTTTAAGAAGATTTTAATGGCAATTTTATTTATTCTCAAAGTTTTTACTTAACAGTAAGTCGACAAAGGAAAATTTCTTTCATATTTCGTTTTTGTACAAGATATTTGAGCCCGGATTTGAACCACGGGCTCTTTTCTAATAAGACAACTCTCTACCTAAGACACATACAGTCACACAGATAATTATACGTACCCACCTAAAAATAATTTTTTTTTAATGATAACATATGGACAAGTCAACTGATTCTTGCGCCAAATTTTTTGTTTTCCGTCACAGCCGAACAAATAATATTTGTTCTCATCACTAAATATTACATTCGTCCAAAAATCAGTTGACTTGTCCATATATTATTGGGCGAATTCCAATCGTGGCTTTTTTTTCGGCATTCGGCTGCGGAAACCGTTCTTTCTCAAAACACTTCGAACTGTTTCGGAATGTACATTAACACTGTGATCACTTTTCGAGGTATTTCGTATTTCTACGGCTGTAGTCCTAGGATTTATATTCACAATACCTTTTATATACCGGGCTACTCTTGTAGAAATTTTATACGAAATATACGTCGTACGTATAATTTTCTGTGGTGCCGTATTGGTTTTAAGCAAACTGCAGTCACAAATTCATAGATTTTGGGAATCTTTTTTCCTTATTTAAGTAAATGTGTCGTTACAGACGCTAATGTAAAGAAATTTTAGATTAGAAGTTCATTACCTTTTAAAAAAATGATTTTTAGGGGTGTACGTATAATTATCTGTGTGACTGTATATACTATGTGTGTATATTTTGCATTCAGGAACGAAAAGTAAAAGATATGGAAGAGATACCTTGCAAAAGGTAAAAAGTGACTCGAATCATTCATCAAAATTTACAGTCTTAGTTGTTGTTGCATTTACAATAAAAGAAAAACACACATAAGCAAAAAAGTAGAGAGCAGCAAGCAGAGCAAACACACAACCTTTTAGTGAGTATTTTAGTGTTCGTACGCGAATCATATTTATTTTTTGCTTCTTGCATGTTGAGTAATGGAGAGTCGAAATTAACAACATCATACGTGTTCTTAAGTATGAATATGATAAGAACTTCAAACTCTGAATATGAGTAGAGGTTCCATGATATTAAAATAAGTATGAAGGCGTATAAGTATCAGATATTATGAGTATAATTCGATTTTACTAATCTTTTTGAATACTCATTGCTGATAGCTGGTATGTATGCAGCGTTGCCAGTAATTTTTTTTAAAGAACTTTTTACATACATACATACATAATTGGTCATAACAACCCCTCAATCAGGATTACGACTTAGTTTCTCACACCACTTATGTTGTCTGAGTGCTAATTGTATACATGAGTGGCGGAACCTACAGTTTAAAGTCGACTCCGCACGACAGATTTTTTGAGAAATTTTGCAAGGCAATTTTATTTCACACTCAGAGTTTTTGTCGGAAATCTGCCGACTTCCTCGCCGAAGAAATATTTTTTTTTTAATTTTTCGTTTTGATGTCTGACTTGGAGTTTGAACCTTGGCTTTACATCTAGTAAGCCAACACACTGGCTACTAGACTACGGCGACTTTTTACTTTTGGGAAAAAAAACTTTTTTACAAAAAAAAACTTGTTGTCTACAAAAGTGTCAATATTTTTCAAGGAAACACCGGAAACCGGTGCCCTGTATGGGTGTATGGGTGTTTCTTTGCTACTTTTGCCCGGGACTAATACACAATATTTTATTTAAAAATGTAAATACATATGTCGTATTATTGTTGAATTTATTGAAATTTTGAATTTTTCGAAAAAAGCTTGTTTTGTTAGAAAACAATTTTAAAAAAAACTTTTTTCCATCTCAAAGAACTTGGAAGAAAAAGGGAAAACTTGGCAAATGGCAACGCTATATGTATGTATAATTCTAGGGATGGAAACTGACTCTTTTAATCAATTGTTTGTGTTTTTCAAAATTGCATAATATTCCAGCTTTTATTTTTATAATTTTATTTTATCCTTTAGAAATTAAAATTTATTCATATTCATTCATTATTTTACAATTATCTTGAAAAAATAAATTCCATTCAATTTTTATAACGAAAAATAAAATTGAATTGGCATTAATTTGCACAAACCCAACCCCAAACTGTATAGCACTATGTAGTAAAGCAACTTTTTTTTTGGTTATCAACACAGTTCACAACAACACTTAATGCAGAAAAACAAGAAGAAAAAGAAAATATTGTTGAAAATAAATTTTCAAACGCTTTTCGAGATTAAAATTTTTTTTCAATTTTTTTTCTTGTTTGCGTTTGTAACACTTAAACTTTTCAACACTTCAAACCATTATTATCTTTATTGTTGTTGCTGTCGTTGCTGCTGCTGTTGCCAAAGATAATCCTCTTATGCCAACTGCACTTGAGTTAAAAGGGATGTTTAACTGTTACATAAACGACAACAACAGAGAACAACAAAAACATTAAAGAATAATAAAGAATATCAACACACAAAAAAATAACGGGAAAATTTCCAAAAAAAAAATAAAAATTGATGGAAGAGAGAGAATTTTTTCTTTTTTATTGCAATATTTGTGCTTTAATTTATACATACAAGCGATGCTAGAGTGCTGGTGATGATGACAAAGCTACTGGAAGATTTTGTTTCTAAACAATCCACTGACGACTGTTACTTGGTGAGATAATGTTCGATTGTTGACTAACACATTTAAAGGATAGGAGAGTGAGAGAAAGAGTGTTAGAGAGAGAGAGAGAGAAAAATTTGAAATGATTTTGTTTACAACTTATAAGTGAGGTACGTACTCTTATGATTTGCAATTTAAACTCCTGTCATATGCATGTATGTGTACATGTGTGCGAGGGAACGAGTTAATACAGTTTTGTTTTCTTTTCTCTATGTTTACTCTGTTATTGTTGTTGCTTTAAGTAAATTTATGCAGATACTTAAAGTCAATGTAAAAAGTTAACAACAACAACAATGACAACGACATTTATGCATTTGACAGTTTTCTCTTTTTCTTACTTAATTCTTGTTCAAACACATATTCTCAAACACATCTTTGTCGTATGCATATGTTCTTGGATAGTCACTCGTGAGAGTGTGAGTGTACGAGTGTATTTTTTAACAAATTGTTGCAAAAATATTTGCACACTGAAAACGTATTTTCTTTTTCTCTTTAAGAGAACACATCATAATACGAGTAAGAAAATAAAATTTGAAAGATTTTCATAAATATGACTAGAGTGGTATATTGCTGTTGTATGAGTGTAGCATGTGTAAATGAATGCTTATTGCATGTGAATATTGTATGTCCATGTGAGTAAAATAGTTAAATACTGCAATAATATGTGGGTCAATTCCCTCCCTGCAAAGGAAAATGCATAGAATTTTTTGTCATTTTCAATAAATTGCTGAATAACAGTTTAAACTTGAATCAAATCTTAGCATTTTTTTCCACTCATTTCAATCCAATAGAACGACAGAAAAGGAAAGAAATTATCATTTATGTGTAGAAGCAAAAGAACTGACTATGGCTGCCTTCCAAAATGTCTCAATACAAAGTTTGTATGCAGTTCTACTACGGTATATAAACTATGTAGATATGCAAAGTAACCAAACAATGCATCAACTATAAATCCGATGCCCGATTGCTTTTTGACTGCGTTAAAAACACACATTGACGACGTTTTCAAATAGAATACATTGTATATATTTTGTACAGCGGCATTATGAAACACGATACTTTGTTCAAACACAAAGCGACTAACATTTTGGAAGGCAGCCTACGTGTACACTAGGATCTCGATGCTCAGAAAATGAGAAAACGCTTTCAAAAAATTCTTCTTCTTTCAACTGCATTCCTTTACAAATGTGATCAAATACTGAGTGGATAAGGAATTCTTTTTTGTATTGAATTGACACTGAACATGTTTCCATGGAATCCAGAAGACTTAGCATCTTGCAAAGTAATTCCATGAAGTATTGCCTAGGACTCCGTACCATACAAATACAAATTTACAACGATGGCTTCAAACTGAAAGGAGCCCTTAGAATTTATTCGGAATCAATCGGAATATCTCGGTCTATAAGGCTACCGAATCAGTTCACTGTCTTTCAAGCGGAGGCATTTGTGGACAAAAATTTTCAAAGAAGGAAAATTACAATATTTTCCGATAGCCAATACAAGCTATCAGAGCATTGGATTCTAATGTAATGAACACCAGGAACGCATGCGAAGCGTATTGGTCTTGGATACCTTGCAAATGATTTCTGCGAAGCTGTGGAGAAGAAGAGGATGATGAGACTGTTATTCATCTACTGTGCACATGACCGGCACTTGGTCGGAGGAGAAAGAGGTATCTGACTGCCTACTTCATGCAGATTCTGGGATGAACTGTCATGCATGGATATTGACAGTCTGAGTCGCTCCATCGGAAGCTCCGAGTGGTTCCTGGACTAGGGGAGAATGTGAAATTGTGGTATCACAATGGGCCCTGTGTGCTACCCAGAGTAAAGCAATGAGTATTCAAAACGATGAGTAGATTTGAATCATACTTATAATTTCTGATACTTATACGCATTCATACTTATTTTAATGTCATATTTATACTACGCATATTCAAAGTTTGAAATAATCATGGTACTCATACTTAACAATACGCATGATGTATTTGATTTCGACTCTCCATGACTCATCGTATACACGAATCGCAAAATAAGTATGAATCGCATACGAACACTAAAATACTCACTAGAATGTTGCGTGTTTGCGCTGCTTTCTGTCTGTCTTTTTTGTTTATGTGCCTTTTTTCTTTTTTGTGTAAATGTAACAACAACTAAGACTGTAAATTTTGACGAATGATTCGAACCACTCGAATCATTTAGGAGTATTATAAGTATTTTTCAAAAGTTATGAATCTGAAAGAGTGGGCTTATGAATCAAACATATTTCGAATGTTATGAGTTTGATGTCAACGTTGTACTCATACTCATTGCAACTTGTACTTATAAATCAATGTTGTACTGAGTACGAATGAATCAGAGTAGTTGGTTTTGAATACTGTTCACTCACTCATACTCAATATTTCATTAGTACTTATGAGTAGCGAAAAAGCGATTCATTGCTGATCTTTGGCGCTGACTAAGTCTGTCCGCTCATGACTCCATCGAGGGTATAGCCATTTCTACCTCACTACCAACGCGTTAGCAATCGAGTATAGGTGCAGGAATCTATGATGGAATTATCACAAGTTCTCCATCGTTATTACGAATTGACTTATTTGGAAAAACCCATACCACAATCACGCATTCTTTTTTGAGTCGGTTTCCTTTTCGCAAAGCTATAGAGATCTGCAAAAGCATGCAAATTGGGTCTTCTAACCATCGTATTCTCATGTTTTACTTGGCAAATGCTTGTACATAATTATTAGGTCTTTGAGAATTAAAAAAAAGTGTGGAAAGTTGTAGTCGCCGTAGTCTAGTAGGACATCAAAACGAAATATGAAAAAATATTTCGCCGCCTCTCAGCAGATTTCTGACAAAAACTCGGAGAGTGAAATAAAATTGCCATGAAAAGTTTCCCAAAAATCTGTCGTTTGGAGTCGACTTTAAAACTGTTGGCCCCGCCACTCATGTATAAAAAATAACACACTCAACATGAGTCGTGTGGAGAAGCTAGGCCTTAATCCTGAATGAAGGGTTGTAATGGCCAATTATGTATGTATGTACATATGTGGAAATATATGCAATAATGAATAGTTTTCAGGGCAATAAGGTATGCATTCCCTCATATTCATAACAATAATTTTTATGCATGGAACGAAAAAGAATGCTAAAATTATATTTATTTTTGATTTTCGTTCTCTAATGCTTAAAGCAATATGTTACATGACTGTTACATTAAATCTATTGATTATTTTCATATAAAATATGTACAAGATTTCATTATTTATTATGATAATATTTCTTATATTAAAATTTAAAAAGCACAACAACAACAACAACAAATCTTTTATAACATTTCACATATTAAAGGTCATTAATAATCTTCCCACATATGTACGTACACACGCTTGATTTTTATGACTTTATGTTTGGAAAATATTTTCACAGAAAAGAAGAAGAAAACAAAATACCTCGTAAAATAATGTCTTCCTTGAAAAGCACGTGAATCTGTCTTCTTAAGTTGTTATCATCAACATCATTATCGTTGGCATCAACACGCGGAATTATTACCGACATTATCAAAAACATAATAAAAGGCAACGCTGGTGCTTGAATTTCTTTTTTTTACATTAAATTTCACGGTTTAATATGCCACATGTGGTGAAATGCGACATGAGCAGAGGATTGGCATCATTTCGGTTTTTTGTTAAAAGAAAAAAAAAATGGAGGCAAAAATTTAAGCAGACTTGGCATATCCATCCACTTACGTGGGGAAGGCTAATGTCTTAAGACAAAGCGGGAGTATGTAATGTAAATGGGGATGGATTTTATAAAGCTTAACAGACAAAAAGTGTGGAGAAGTTACAAAAAAAAAGTGATGGCCTCTTACCTTGAATACTGGCTGTAGCAGGAACCTAAAAATAGAAAGAATAAATCAAACATGAGGATAAGTTTAGAAATTATAGAAACAGTCTTAAAATAATATTGAATTTAATTATTTTCCTAAAATTCCATTTTATTTGTAATTTGTTTTACAAAAGAAAACTTTTTTTCTCCCTTTTTAAAAAAAATTCTTGTTTTTTTTATTCAATAAACACACAGATTTTACGTTTTTTACAGCAGGATTACTTCTCCTTTCTATCGTTTCTTGTTCTTTTTTTTTTGTTTTTGTTATTCTATTTTGACATGTACAATTGTCAAGTGCTTGTCACATAAGGCGTCGGCATAAATTTGTTTACAAATTATGTACGGACTTTTCCCTCACCCTCACCCACACCATCACCACCACCACCACCACCACCATCACACAAGTCCTTAATGCACTACCACATTCTGTTCTCACTTACTATTTGAAATCCTTGAATTCTTTCTCTTTCATAAGACCCAGTCAAAAAAAAAGAAGAAAAAAAACAGAAAGAAGAGTCAAAAATAATAAACGGCCAGATAAACGTTTATATCCGCACAATGACAGTTTGAAATAATAACGTACTTATCGAATAACAACAACAATGAGACAGACATTATCAACTACAACAATAACAATAACAACAATAACAATAACAGCAATAATGCTTCAACATTAAACGCCAAACGACGTTACAAAAGTCAAATTAGGCCAATTTGTGACTGGCATATAAACATATCAGAGAAGAGAATATGTTTTTCAAAAATTCTATTACAGAGAGCGAGAGAGAAAGAGAGAGAAAGAGAAAGTTTGAGAGTGGGAAAAACCAAGGCAAAGATACCCTTCTCAATGATGATTATTTAACTACAACAACTACTTTTCTGTAAACACACCCGCACAATATTTATGCTCTTTAACAGAAAACCCGGCAAAGAGAAATTGATGGCCCCTGAAAGTAATTTCTATGAACAAATGTTCACAATTTTAGTCGCCGTAGTCTAGTAGGTAGTGTGTTGGCTTATTAGACGTAAAGCCAGGGCCAGACATCAAAATAAAATACAAAAAGTATTTCTTCGGCGACTTCCTCTCAGCAGAATTCTCTGAGTGTGAAATAAAATTGCCATGAAAAGTTTCTCAGAAATCTGTCGTTCGGAATCGACTTTAAACTGTAGGTCCCGCCACTCATGTATAAAATTAACGCACACAACATCAGTGGTGTCAGAAACTAGGTCCATAATCCTGACTGAAGTTTTGTACTGGCCAATTATGTATGTATGCGTTGATGTAAACGTTTTGTGTAAAATTTATCACGAATCGAAGCGATTTTAATATCAAAGGGTCCGCCAAATAACTTTTTTTTTGATAATGCTTTAAAAAAAAAACTACTGAATATTTTCTCAAATTTCTTTTTTTATTTGAAAGTACAATCCTTCCGGTTAATAATGGAAAATAATTTCATTCAAATGGCTGCCTCGCCTGGCCATGCAGTAGCCTACACGATCGGTCCATTTTTAAGCACATTATCGATTGTGTGCAGCTGTATTTCACCAATGGCTTCACGAATATTGTCCTTTAAAGCGTCAATTGTCTCTGGCTTGTCGGCGTAACACTTATCTTTGACGGCATCCCACAAATAATAGTCCAACGGTGTCAAATCGCAGCTCCGTGGTAGCCAAACGACATCAGCTCTGCGGCTGATAATGCGATCTTCAAAAACAGGACGCAAAACAGCGAGTGTAGCTTCGGCTGTGTGGCACATAGCGCCGTCCTGTTGAAACCAAATGTTGCCAATATCCTCCTCTTCAATTTTTGTGAATAAAAATTCGTTCAACATGGCCCGATAACGATTGCCATTGACTGTAACGGCCACTCCTTGCTGATTTTCGAAGAAGAATGGCCCAATTATACCTCTGGACCAAAATCCGCAACAAACAGTGACTTGTTTTGAGTGCGTGCGGGTTTTCTGTGCCCCAAACGCGACAATTTGGCTTGTTTACATACCCGCCAAGATCAAAATGAGCTTCATCTGAAAAGATGATTTTTTTTTGCCAAAATCGGCATCTTCTGGTGTAGGCTACTGAATGGCCAGCCGAGGCAGCCATTTGAATGAAATTATTTTCCATTATTAACCGGAAGGATTGTACTTTCAAATAAAAAAAGAAATTTGAGAAAATATTCAGTAGTTTTTTCTTTAAAGCATTTTCAAAAAACAAAAATTATTTGGCGGACCCTTTACTTCTCGAAAATTTTGAGTATTTTTCAGTAATTTGTCTCCTCAATAAACAGACTTTGAGAAAAGAACAGAAAAGAAAAGAAAGGAAACATTTTTTAAGTTGCGAAGTATTTCTCATTACAACATTTTTTTTTGTCGACTTTCTGTCACGTGTCCCAACTTGCTATACATCAATAAAAATAGTATGTGCTTATTATTGGCACCCCGTCGTCATAACGTTTGACAGCCGCTGCAAGTGTTTGAAGTTTGACAGCAATTTTGTTTGAAAAAAATACATTTTTTTCTTTCCAACTCCACTCTAACGTTGGCTACATTCAGGCAAAACCCAAAGGTCAATATCATACTGAGAGTGGTTGCTAATGTAAGTGTTAAAGTGTACGTATGCATGTATGAGTGTATGTGGGAGAGAAAGACTGAATTTGTAAGCAGCATAGTAGATAGAGGGTGTCAATTTCATTTATTTGTTTTTGTTATTTTTTTCTTCTTCATTTCGTTTTCATGAGCATTTTTCGGCTATGGAATGTGTCAATAATGTTGGCTTTAAGGCTTTGTGGTGGTTTCAATGTTGCATACGCCAAAAGTGAGCACACATACATACATAAAAATGAATGAATAATTCTGTTGCTGTTTGCTGTTGCTGTTGCTATTGCTATTGTTGTTGTTGTTTTGATTTTCACTTCGTGTCCGTTGCTTACCAACAAATAAACATTTTAACTTGTCAAATTAACTGACACTTTTTAACAATATTAAACGAAAACGAAAAAAAACACTACAACAACAACAACAACAGCGACCAACAATAAATAATAAAAGAGTATGAGGAATAGCGGTTGTGTGTGGTGAGTTAAAGTTTGGGGAAGTTTTTCTCTCTCCACACTCGTCAATTATGAATGCGTGTTTATGGAGTTAAAAATGTTAAGAGGGGAGAGGGGAGGTGGTTATTTGATAATTTTTGATTCTAGCCTTTAAATAGAAGATGACTTCAAATTGATAAAAATCTGTGTAAGTGTGTGTGTGTGTGTGTGAATCAAAATAATTTTTGTAATTGTATGGCATTTAATGTGTGTTTTTGTTTTGACATTAAATATCAAATATTTGTTTTTGTTTTATTGTTGGTGTAATGTTAGTGTGTTGTGGTGTAGTTAATGAATACATTCTTAATTGAATTATTGAAGCAACAAAGTGTTGCCATGTTGCATTGTTGTGTTTGTGTAAATAGAGAAGGAAAAGAGAAAAAGGGTTAAAAACAAAATGCTTTTTGATTATCGTTTATCTCAATAATTAATGACTATTATTTCCTTATTATATCAGCATAAATATTTGTTTTCCTTCCCTTTTTTTTTTGGTTATTGCTGTTGTTATTCAATGATTGTTATTCCGTGATTGACTTATCTTGATGAGACAAAAAGGCGACCGGAAATAGGAATTATAAAGTGATATCTTCTTAATAGATTAATATTTCCCTTTTTGGTTTCTTTTGATATAGATTTTGTCAATTCAGTTTTTATTTTAAACTCACTTTAAGTTCTTTAAACAAAACAATATTTTGAGATTTTACTGAAGTCTTATTCATGACTTGTGATGAAAATGTTTTTCAAAACGATACACAATCAAAGAAAAGATGATTTTAACAAGGAGAATGATGATGAAAAACGTGCAAATATATAAACAATGCATACATAACGATTACAGCCAAGGAGACAGACAGAGAGACAGACATAAACATAAGTAAACTCTTGTCTGACAACTACATGGGGAAAAAAGGAAAAAGAGAAGCAAAAAAAAAAAACAGGGAAAGAGAATGAACTGCAATATTTATTTTAAAAAGAATCACATTAAAATGTAAACAACTTAAGAAAAGTGAAAGAAAACAAAAAACAGAAAAGAAATTCAAATTTTTTGTCACATGAAAGAAAGAAAAAAGGGCTTTAAGAACAGCAGAAACTGACAGCAGAAATCTCAACAACAAAGTTTAAAAAGGAAGACTAAAAACTTTAAAAAGCACTTCATAATCAACATGATTTTTTTTCTTTTTTTTTTTGCTAAAAATTTGTGTGAATGATTTTTATTTAAACACAGTTAATAGAGACACAACACTCGGGCAGAAAAAAGGAGCAACAATAACAGCAGCAGTCATAAACATACTAAATTACAACAAAAAAGAAAAAACTGGCAGCAACTACAAGAGAAACACTTAAACATTGCAACTAAGGAAAGAGAATCATCTTAAACAACAACAATAACAATATTATAACAGCACTTTGCTTCCATTTTTTTTTATTTATTCCCGCTTTTACCCTCATTTAATTTCTTTTAGGGATAACAATTGATGAATGTTGTTAGGACAGAAAGAGAAAGAGAGAGAAATAAAACAAAAAAAACATTCCTTTACTGAATTGAAGAAAAATGTATGTATGTATGCGTAGGACTAAGTAAACAAATGCTGCAACCCAGTTGGCCACATTTCTTTTAAACTTTAGCTAGTGACTGGCAACAGAAAGTTTTTGTAAAACAGAAAGAAAGAACTTTAAACACAACAAAGAAGAGAATTTTCTATTGCTACTGCTGCTGATTAGACTATAGAGGAGTGTTTACTTTAATGGCCAGAAGTATTTTTTTACGGAAGTCCGTCAACATGGGCCTGGCAGTCAGTAAGGGCAAAATGAGGTATACGCTGTAGAAAAGTAGGGGCATGCGGCGTATCAGATCCTAAATTAGATTTCCTCATCCCACTGTATATGTTACTTCTGGTGTTCCGCAGAGTAGCCATTTGGGTCCTTTACTGTTTTTATTGTTTCTTAATGATCTTCCTTGTGCTATTTCTGATTGTAATATTCTAATGTATGCTGACGACGTTAAATTATTTTAAACTTTTGATGATGATCATGGTCAGGCTGTTCTTCAGAGAAATTTTGTTTTTTTTGTAACTTGGTGCAGAATTAATTTAATGGATCTTAACTTGAAGAAATGTAAATGCATGGTTTTCTCTCGCGGGGGCGTAAATTCGTCCACTTATGTGATTAATTCTTGCCCTTTGGAAACTGTGACAACATTTCTTGATTTGGAAGTATTATTGGATATGAAACTGTCTTTTATTGATCATATTAGTATGATGATTGGCAAGAGTCGGGCTATTCTTGGTTTTGTGAAAAGATGGGCTAGGGAATTCATTGATCCTTATATAACAAGACTGCTAGGACTGTTAGACCTATTTTGGAGTATGCGTCTATTATTTGGAATCCATACTATCGTTGTCATAGTGATTCAATTGAGTCTGTGCAGAAGCAGTTTTTATTATTCTGTTTACGTGGCTTCGGATGGGATTGTGCCAATGGGCTGTGTCGTCATATGAGGCTAGATTAGGTTTGATAAAACTTCCAGCTTTAGAACGTAGACGGGCTGTTTTAGGGGTTTGTTTTGTTTTTAATCTGGTTAAATGTGATATCGATTCTAAGTTTTTGCTTTGTAACCTGAATTTCAGTATTCAAGCAAGATTTTCACGGCACTATCATCATCGTCCTCTTTCTTTAGATTTCTATAGAACGAACTATGGATGTAATTTTCCTTTTCGTAGATGTTATATAATGATTTTAACTTATATTATGATTTTATTGATTTTAATTGTTGTGTTTGTAATATAAAACGTAGCTTATATGCTGGCATTAATTTGTAAATTATTATATAAAAATGTATTTTCGTTCTTGTCATCGGTAGTAGTTCCTGTTTATTGTTACTTTATTCAGCTTGTGATTAAGTTCTGTAGCTGATTTATGTTCTCGTTGCCATTACTTTTCTCTTATCGGCTACAGTCCGGACTGTAGTGTGTACGTGTCCCTACGACATGGGGACGAGCACTCCGCGGTCGGGGGAGGGTGGCTTAGTGTGAGGCCGGGGACGTTCGAAAAAAAAAAGAAAAAATAATGAGCTGTATGAGATCCTCGCGGCGACCTAGTAGGCAGTACGTTGGCTTATTAGACGTAAAGCCTCATTTCAAACCCCTGGTCACAGATATCAAAACGACTATACAAAAAATATTTCTTCGGCGAATTTCTCTCCGCAGATTTCTAGCAAAAACTCTGAAGTGAAATAAAATTGCCATGAAAAGTTTCTCTAAAATCTATCGTTTGGAATCGACTTTAAACTGTAGGTCCCGCCGCTCATGTATTAAATTAACACACACAACAGACATCAGTGGTGTAAGAATCTAGGTCGTAATCCTGACTAAAGGGTTGTAATGACCAATTATGTTGTGTTATGAGATCGTCAACGACATGGACGTTATGCAGTGCGTTAACATCCAGAGACTGCCGATGTCACCGTTGGAATATTGTCTCTATTACTAAAATAATGTGAATAACAAATGAGAGAAAAGGCAGATAGTTAGGTAGGTTGAAGATATTAAGAGTCTCTTGTCCATCGGCATGGAGTCGCCGTAGTCTTGTAGGTAATGAGTGATTTTTTAAGAGCTTTAGGAAAATTTTTCAAAAAAAAAACAAATAAAATGCAGAAAAATGCATGAAATCTTTATTTGAATCGATAGTACAGTCCATATAATTTAATGTTTGAAGATTATTTCATGCAAATGTTGACGGCGACTGCGCCTCCAATGGTCCATCCGCTTCATCCAATTTTGGCATACTCTTTCCAACATTACGGCCGGTATCATACGAATACAGGCTTCAATGTTGTCTTCCAATGCGTCAATTGAAACGGGCTTGTCTGTATAGACATGAGCTTTAACATAGCCCCACAAAAAATAGTCTAAAGGCGTTAAATCGCACGATCTAGGCGGCCAATAGACCGGTCCCGAACGTGAAATAAAATGTTCATTGAACTCGCCTCTCAATAAGTCCATTGTTACGCGTGCTGTGTGCCATGTGGCACCGTCTTGTTGAAACCACATGTCATGCAAGTCAAGCTCTTGCATTTTGGGCAAAAAAAAAGTTGGATATCATCTCACGGTAGCGCTCACGATTCACAGTTACGTTACGATTCGCAGCATCGTTGAAGAAGTACGGTCTAATGAAGCCACCAGCCCATAAACCGCACCAAACTGTGACTTTTTCTGGATGCATTGGTAGCTTTTGCAATGCTTCTGGCTGATCTTTACTCCAAAATCGATAATTCTGCTTATTTACGTATCCATTGAGGCAAAAATGAGCTTCGGCTCTGAACACAATTTTTCGATAAAGAAGTGGATCTTCGGCCAACTTTCCAAGAGTACATTCACCAAAAATTCTGCGTTGCGGTAGGTCGTTCGGCTTCAATTGTTGTTTGCTCACCATTAACATACTTCCACTTGTCTGAGACGAGTTATGCATGATGTATTGTTATCCCCAATATATTCTGAACTCGTCGGCTAAGATCCTTACTTTTGTTGATTTAAAACGATTGTAATCACAACCTTCGGTCCAGTGCGAGTTGACGATAATTTCAGCATCCGATCCAACAGTGAGCTGTATGAGCTCCTCAACGACAAAGACGTTGTGCAGCGTAATAATATCCAGCGACTGCGCTGGCTCTGCCATGTCGTTCGAATGGAGGAGGATGCTCCCGCGAGACGGGTGTTTGATGCGGGAATCTGCAGAAGTCGGCGAAGAGGACGCCCTTGTATGCGTTGGAAGGACCAAATCGAGGAAACCCTGACATCGATTGGTGTGATCAACTGGCGTAGGCGCGCACGAAGCAGAGGCGCCTGGAAGGATGTGTTTCGGCAGGCCTAAATCCGTTAATTGGGTTGTTAATGGCCAATTAAGTAAGCAAGTAATCACAACCAACACCACAAACTGTAAAATTCAATTAAAGACAATTTTTTAAACCGAAAAATTCAACAAAATTCCATGAGAATTATTGATTAAATACGACGAGATCAGCTAAGGAGTTCAACTGCCAATTGGATAAAAATATATGTATGTTGTAATGATTTTGTCATGTTTTTTTTTGTGCCTTTGTGTTCTTTTCCCTTTTCTTCTTAACGAACATTGGAATTTTTGTGATTTTTTTCTTTCGTTCTTTCATTTTTGTTTAACAAAAAACCTGATGAATTTGGGGAATTCCTTAAGAATTGATATCGAAAAAGAACAACCAAGTGTTGCAACTGAGAGAGAGAAAGAGAGAGAAAGAGCAAGAGAATAAGAAAAGGAAACTAAATTTGCATTTTGATAAATTCTAATTTCTCTAAGGATATTAAAGGATACAAGCGAATTATTTGTGGTAGGAATTGATGGAAAATAAAAAACCGAAAAACAAAAGAAAAAGAAAAAGTAAAAAATCAATTAATAAAGCAAATTGAAAAGAAAAGAATTTAAATCAAACGGCAACAAAATCTTCAAGATGTAGTGATTACAAGTGCTAAGGAATAATTTTTCAAAGATTAATTATGACATGACCAATACATTCTAGCAACAGATTTGTTTCGTACAATTTTTTTCACAAACTTATTTATCATTCATAACAATTCACAGCATAATTTATTTGAATTTCACTTCATTTATTTACATCGACAATGGAACGGAAACAAAAAAAGATTGAGCAGAAAACGAAAAATGTTTTCAAAAATAAAAAAACAAACGAAACATTATTAACGCCCTACATTTCGTAAACGATTAATCACTCTTCAAATTATATTTGAAAAGTTTTTCCCAAAACAATATTGGGAATGAATGAATGAGAATGAAGCAGCATAATTAAATATTTTCACACATTCCAAGTACATTTGTCGATATTTCCTAGAAATCTAAAGCCCACGGGTCAAAGTTGAGTAGGCTGTGAAAGAACAACAAAATTAAAAATCAATTTCATTTTATTGCATATGAAAATTAAGTTCGTGTTATAAAGGGTGTTTTCTATAGAGGTATAGAACTTTAAGTTGGCATTACTTTTCAAGATGGCGACCGATTTAACAGCTGTCAAGTGATTTATTCTCAGTTTGGTTTGGCAATTCATCATGAATAGACTCACGCCTGAACAACGCTTGCAAAAAGTGCAATTTTATTTCGAAAATAATGGTTCTGTGCGGAAAACGTATCGCACACTATGTCCATTTTATCGTCGACAAAATCGTCCATCAGAGCAGTTAATTCGATTAACCATGGAACGTTTTCGCACCACGTTTACTCTTATTGATGACTCGCATCCCCAGAGACGCTGTACGGTGCGTACATAAGAAGCTATTGCTGCTGTAGAGCGTAGCATTGAGGAAGACCCGAATGAGTCCATCCGCCATCGAGCACAGGAATTGGATCTGTGTCCATCCACTTTATGTGAAGATTTTGCGGAAGGATCCAACTCGTGCAAGATTTGAAGCCAAACGATCATCAAGTAAGGCGTAGATTCGTCGAATGGGCCCAAAACGAGATTACCGTTGTTCCCGATTTTCATAAGCGAATTTTGTTTAGCGATGAAGCGCACTTCCGGTTGAATGGCTACGTCAACAAACAAAACTGCCGCATTTGGAGTGAAGGTAATCCTCAAGTGTATGTGGAAACACCGTTACATCCAGAAAAACTGACTGTTTGGTGCGCTTTATGGACTGGTGGAATCATTGGTCCGTACTTTTTCAAAAACGATGATGGCCAGAACGTTACAGTCAATGGTGATCGGTATAGAGCCATGATTACTAACTTTTTCATTCCTGAATTGTATAACCATGATGTCCAGGAGATGTGGTTTCAACAAGACGGCGCAACATGTCACACAGCTCGTGCCACAATAGATTTATTGAAAGACACGTTTGGTGACCGCCTAATTTCACGTTTTGGACCCGTGAATTGGCCTCCAAGATCTTGTGATTTAACACCGCTAGACTACTTTCTGTGGGGCTATGTAAAGTCATTGGTCTATGCGGTAAAGCCACAAACGCTTGACCATTTGGAAGACAACATTCGCCGTATTATTGCCGATATATGGCCACAAATGTTGGGAAAAGTCATCGAAAATTGGACGTACAGATTGGACTACATCCGCGCCAGCCGTGGCGGTCATATCATAAGATTATCTTTCGGATAAATAAAATTCATGTCAATCGAATAATATCCATCGTTGTTTTATTGCAACTTAAAGTTCTATACCTCTATAAAAAACACCCTTTAGTTTTCAAAATTTCACACAAGTATTCTTTGATTCTTTTTTAAAAAAAAACCAAAAAAATTTGAAAAATTTCGAAAAAAAAAATTCGTTGAATTTTAAGTGAAGGCGTGTGGCAAAATGTCATAATTATTAACGATCACAAGGCATACAAAACATAATGATTTGAAATACAAAGAAAACCAATAAAATAAAAGTTTTTCCAAAATTTTTCCTCAACAACTCACGATCAATCTGTCATTAAGGCAAACATAAATCACTTGACACCCCTACTGCATAGAATAGAGTGAATAGCACATGTTTTTCTCATAAACTTGATTCAACAGCATAAATGCTTAGAAACAAAAAACAAAATGCAATTGTATGTGAATTTGAATGTAAATGTAAGTGTAAGCATACATATGTATGAAGTAATCTGATGAAAAATGTTGCTCAAAATATTAATGCCCCTCCACTATATATTTATCTTTTATGTTATGTTTTCTGGTTAATTTTGCTCCCTTTTTCTTGATTTCCTATACAAAACCGCAGCCAATCATTTAACACTTGACTATTTCCTTCCAAAAATAACAAAAACTTCAATGAAAAGCAAAAAAAAATTATGTATTGTGGGCGCCACTACTCCTCATCATTTTCATTTCATAAAAGAAGAAAAGAAACGAAAACGCAAACCAACACAAAATGTTAAATTTTTTAATTTTAAATGTCTTGGCAACACAAACTTTAGCAATTTTAATCAGGTTTCCCTCCTCCCAGGCAATGCCAGTCAACGTTTTCGTTTGACAGTTCCATTTCATTAAAATTACTTTGGCAGTGGTAATCACGTGTTGTTGTCATTGTTTCATGTTTTTTTGACAGACTTTTGAAAATTATAAATTATTTGTACTTTTTTTTGTTTTCAATTCACAAATGAGAAGTATTTCAGCGAATTTAATTAAAAATTATTTTATTAGACTCTCTTCCATCTTAGGTTAGGTTAGGTTAGAGGACGTGTACTTATGAATTAAGACAAGTACAGTACCCGGAAGTCGAATTGGCCCATTGCACAACGTCCTAGTTTCTCAAACCACTTATGTTGTGTGTGTTAATTTTATACATGAGTGGCTTGAGTAACTTTTCATGACAATTTAATTTCACTCTCAGAGTTTTTGCCAGAAATCTGCTGCGAGGAAGTCGCTGGAGAAATTTTTTTTTAAAATTTCGTTTTTTGGGGGTCTGGACCGTGCAATTGATGTCATAACGCCCCCTCTTTGCTGTGATGGCAGCTCAGAAATTGTTCGTACTTACGCATATCGTGAAAAAAAAATTATAGGCATCGGGGCCATCCAAAAGAAATTTTTTTCATCAGAAAAAATTACTTTCGGCCAATCGTTTTGTGACGACAAAAGGCGGGGACCTTGTTTTTGCCCACACCATATCACTGGATGATATTTATAATTTCATGTATTTTTCATTTTCTTTCATATTTTTGATTTGATGAATTTTTGTAAATAAAATTATTGTAAATATTTTAGTACAAGTTTATGACAGGCCCCAACTGTGCCTAAAATATTTAAATTAATGTTTGTTAAGCTCGTATGATCTATTTTTAGAAATGTTATTATTCCTTATAACGGTTGTCGTACGACTTACATTTGACTTACAAGACCTCTCTGCTGAATTCAATCGGTGCTTGCACTCACATTGGTAAGTTGTAGAGTAGGACACAACATGTTTGATGTTCGATAATGTTTAATCTGATTCGTGACTTTTGTGAATAAAAGCGAGCATGACTTCAGCAGTCGGGGGGCAGTTGGTGATGAGTTGCTGGTAAGGCAACTCGATGTTATGACATCGGCTGTTGTTAAAAAAACATCAAATCACAAGTGGTGTGGTTGTCCCCACTAGTGAGAGATTTACAGCCAGCAAAACATCGGCAACTGTGACTGGACAGACACCGGAGACCTCAGAACCACAATCATTTTGTGCGTGGGCCGTTTGATTGTCGTTCTGACATCCTCCTCCGGGTAATTTGACTGACTGGACGAACAAAGGGAGATCTTGGAGCCACAATCATCCTGTGCGTAGGCCGTTTGATTGTTGCTCTGACATCCTCCTTTGGTTGACTTGACTGTGACTGGACGGACCCCGGAGACCTCAGAACCACAATCATTTTGTGCGTGGGCCGTTTGATTGTCGTTCTGACATCCTCCTCCGGGTAATTTGACTGACTGGACGAACAAAGGGAGATCTTGGAGCCACAATCATCCTGTGTGTAGGCCGTTTGATTGTTGCTCTGACATCCTCCTTTGGTTGACTTGACTGACCATGCCGGGGTAATAGCAAGGACCAGTAGCAACCACAGTCATCCAGGGCGCATACCGTTTGACTGTTGTTCTGACTCAACCCCCCTTGACGTCTTCGGCACTGTGACTTGACGAACCGTTGTTTGGCCTGCCTAGGGCTTATTAAATATTCAACTTAATTTTTCTCTTTATGTAGTTTAGTACGTAAGATATTTTACTTATTTATCAATAAGTAATAAGTAAATAATAACTAGCATAGAATTTCCAAAGAAGTGTTTTTTTATGTAACACTGGACGCCGCTGAACTACCCCAGCACCCAAGCGGAAACGTGTCGTTACAGTTTTCGCTTAATTGTCTTTGAACATCCCATGCCATATGATATTTGGCAAACTGAAACCGTCATTGACGGATTGCATTTAGAGGAGATTTTTTCCTTAGTTTTCGGAGTTGTAAATGTTCACTGCTTAAAATAGCGCGACGAACTGTTGATTTACTTGCTTTAACTCCTGCTAAATGCTTAATTTTGGGGGTAGAATGGGCTGAATTTGAGGCAATTCGAAGAATTTTTCGCTTGTCCTGTGGTGTTAGAGCTGTCTAAGTACCTCCTTTGTAATTTTTATTATATGTTTCACGATGTTTTATGTAATTTATTAGCACATAATGACTGCGTCCTATTTTTCTACCGATTTCGCGATAAGAATAATTTTCAGAATGGTAAACATTAATTTTTACCATTTCCGACGAATTTAAAGAACTCTTTCTCCACATATTGATTTAGATAACTGCAGTCACAAACTGTGATTTTAATTTTATTTGCTTTTTATAAAGCTTCATTACAACCGCCTACTGATTTAAGTTAAAAGTGCACGTGGTTCTATTCTGTTGAACCAAAAAATAAATGAAAAATTTTATACTTGACTACAAAGAAAGTGAAAAAGTACCGTTATAATCTATTTTTATACTATTTTTTGTGTTTAAATTATCATTTACAATATCAACTATTTTTCTGCAAAACAAAATCTTTTTATTCAATCTGTATTTGCAATTTATACAAGTTTTTTTTACTTTAAAATGTGTTGGTTCTATTATGATGAACCACAGTGTATGACCGAACGTTGTGCTTAATTTATGTATGTCTGTACAGGTCACCTGTGATAGTGTTGTAGCTCTGATGGTTGCCCCTTTTATCATCCTAATAAAAATGTAACATATTCTTAGCAGAATGGATATTTTGCTTGTTACTCGCACTTTACATATGATTTCTTGCACTTGGGGATGCCGTATCCATTTCAATGAAAAACTGATATCGGTTTTAAAGCAATTAAACAGCATTTCAGGCTTGCACAGGGGCTCAACAAAATTTGTAGCAAATTCTGTTATTTTGCGAGTTTAAAACATTTTCCATTGGGAAATAAAATTATGATGTGCACCAGAGATCAGCAATGAATCGTTTTTTTTTCGCTACTCATAAGCACTCATGAAATTTTGAATATAAGTGAGTCAACAATATTGAAATTTAACTATGTACTCTGATTCACTCATACTCATTACAACGTTGATTTATAAGTACAGGTTGCAATGAGTATGCGTACAACGTTGACATCAAACTCATATCAGTCGAAATATGTTTGATTCATAAGCCTACTCATTTAGATTCATAACTTTAGAAAAATACTTATAATACTTATAAATGATTCGAGTGACTCGAATCATTCATCAAAATTTATAGTTATTGTTGCATTAGAGTCACCGTAGTCTAGCAGGTAGTGTGTTTGCTTACTAGACGTAAGGCCACGGTTCATACTCCGCGTGAGACATAAAAACGAAATATGAAAAAATATTTCTTCGCCGTCTTCCTCTCAGCAGATTTCTGGCAAAAACTCTGAGAGTGAAATAAAACTTCCATGGAAAGTTTTTCAAAAATCTGTCGTTCGGAGTCGACTTTAAACTGAAGGTCCTGCCACTCATGTATAAAATTAACACACACAAAATAAGTGGTGTGAGAAACTATGTCGTAACCCAATTATGCCAATTGAGTATGTATGTATGTATGTGTAAGTTGCATTTACAAAAAAAAGGACACATAAGCAAAAAAGGAGAGAAAAGCAAGCAGAGCAAACACAACCTTCTAATGAGTATTTTAGTGTTCGTACGCGAATAATATTTATTTTGTTTATTTTGTAATTCATGGAGAGTTGAAATCAACATCATCATACATGTCGTTAAGTATGAATATGATGAGTACTTCAAACTTTTAATATGAGTCGAGGTTCCATGATATTAAAATAAGTATGAATGTGTATAAGTATCAGAACTTATGAGTATAATTCGATTCTACTAATCTTTTTGAATACTCATTTCTGATCTCTGATGTGCACAACCAAATCAAGCAAGGGTGTCTGATTTTGACAGAATTGCTCATAAGCACAAGAGGTGCCATCTGACGTAAATTAACCTAAAACCGCGGTTATCCAATCTTCTCGAAAGTAAATTAAGACGATTCCGAATTCAAAGTTCCAACAAATAAGGTTCATTATTAACCCTTTTTCTGTATTTTGAGAAGAGTCTTAACCACTTGAATTGAACCTAGGGACTCCGAATTTGATTTTCTACAATGAGCAAGTAAGGCTGACTTCCAAAATGTTACTTCCAAAGTACAGTGTTTCATAAAGCCGCTGTACAAAATGTTTACAATGTATTCTATTTCAAAACGTCGTCAATGTGTATTTTTAACGCAGTCAAAAAGCAATCAGGCATCGGATTTATAATTGATGCGTTGTTTGGTAACTTTGCATAACTACATAGTTTATATACCGTAGTAGAACTGCATACAAACTTTGTATTGATACATTTTGAAAGTCAGCCTAAGTGATTAATATTAAGAGGGCAGCTAAGTAGGTATTTCACGTTCCACAATTACTGTATTACACCAGCTTGATAGACAAAATTCTGAATAAAAACAAAATGTGGAAGGAAAGTTGCTGTACAATATTGAATTAATTTTTTAGAAAAAGAGTTCAAAAAATGTATTTGCGGAAAAATAAAAATCCTTTAATTATGGATTTATTTCATTCTATTCTTTATTACTTTCATTTATTGCATTTCTGCCTTTCTTTTGTGTGTGTGTGTGTATGTGTGAGTAATTATTAAAATTCCACAAACATTAAATCTCTATAATCATTCTGTAATATTGATAATGAAGTGTACATAAACATACCATTGCAATTGTAGCAGGCAGTGATACTGTCTCCAACTCTCTTTTTTTTGTTAAATCACTGCCATACACATGCACAAACACTTTCACTCATACATCCATACAGTATGAATTGTAAATGCCATTGTATTGTATTTGTAAAATTCCGTTAAACATTATAACCACAATACATACATGCATAGATGTACGCCCACTGTTTTAAATAATTCTATACAAACAATTATAACAACAATAATTACATCACCACACATACACAATAAAATACGCCATTAATAGACAAAAGCAACTACTATTTTACGTACATATCCATACACTTACATATGTTCTCTTTAAATACAATTGCTTATTGAAACTAACACACACACACTTACATACATTTATAAATGTATGTGTGTATGTATGAGCGTTAATACATATTTATTTTAGTATGAAAATGTCATTCAATTGTTGCAGACAAAACAATGCCAAAATGTCTGTCAAATTGGCGCGATTTTTTTTATTACAATTTTTAAAGAAACAAAACAACAGGGAATGAGAAACGTCTACGATGTTTTGTATTAACAGGAGTGTGTGTTGACTAATTAATTAAAAATTCAAATGATGCCAAATTTAATGTTCACTTACAAAGTTTATAGTTTTCTTAAGTTACTCAATATGTCTGTTATTATTGTTGTTTATGAATTGAAAATATTTTTCAAATCAAAAAACCTAATTTCGTATTACACCGTCAAAGAAAAACAACAAAATTTCAAAATAATTTGTTGTGTTTTTGTTTTGTAAACATTAGCGCATAAGTTTGTCAACTTTTGTTGATTAAACACTGCTGCCTGCCTGCCTGCCTATCAAAACATTCAATTTGTGTAAAAGTTTATGTAAGGTTTATACACACACAAAAAACACCCACGTGTTACGGAGCCATTCAATGAAATCAAAACAAAAACAATGTAAACACCTACAAACAGATGTAAACAAAAATTTCTATATTCTATGGCAGCAACAAAATACTTGTGAAATTACGATAAACAACAACTCCAGTGAAGAGTGTAGAGAGAATATTGTAAACATAAGAGAGTAAAAAAGAAAATACAGCATTGCCATATGAAACTACATAAGCATATGTTGCTGAAACATGTTGCTATGAATGGCTAAATGGGGGACTCTACGATTCCTATAGAATTATCATGTGTATGTGTTTGTATGTGTTTCTTGTTGGCTTTCGCTGCAGACGAGGAGTTGTCGTTTCAATGCAGTGGCAGAGCTCAGCCCCCAAACTGTATGAAGTTGTTCAGTAACAAATGAAACGTTGACGGAAGCGGAACTTGAGTAACGGCAAAATAAAGAAACGTGTGTTGATATTTAAAATAAAAAATTCAAATGAAAATGATGTGTTTAAAGATGAGTTTTTGAAAGAAATTATAGAAGAAATTAAAATTTATACAAGAAATTAAAAGAAAAATATTAAAAAGAAAATGAAATTAAAAAAAATTGAATAAAATCTTAATTTAAAAAAAAATTAAATTTTTAAATCCACAAAATTAATAAAAAAAAAAGAAAAAGAAATAAGAATCTGAAGAAGAAAAAAATTATAATTGTGCTGAGTTAAGAAATAATTAAAATTGTGAAAATGTTTTGTTTATAAATTAAAATTCTTTATAAAAGTTTGCCAACATTATCATCATTGCACGTTTTCATCATTATCATCGTCATCATCGTCATCTTCATCATCACCATTGCAGTGCATTCAACTATTCTATCGTACAACAATTTAATCAACTGGAACAACTGGATAATTTAAAGGATTTCCTTCAACCGAAATGGATAAAAGGTGGGAATTTACAACAAAAATAATGCCATAGACCATATTGTGCGATTAAATTTTAATAAATTTGCATTAAAGTTGTGATATTTTATAAAAAAAGAAAAAAGAGGCATAAATTCGTTTGAAAGGATTATTTTGGTCTGCAAATAATTTAAGGATTAAATATTGAAAAACAGGAAAATAACAGAAGCACATGCATTCAAATAAAAATAAAAAAATATGAAATTAAATAAAATAAAATATTTTATTTAAAATCGAACATCTACAGATGATTCATAAAATGCAGCATGAAAAATTTAATTCAAAATATTTTCCTATTTTCTGTCAATAATTATTATAAATTTCCTTCTCTGAATTTCATTAATAAATGTTTTTTTAATATTACGAACCTTCTAAACTAAAACAATTTGAATTTTACAAAGTATTTTCAAATATCCGCTGTTTCAATGACAGATTTTAGAAAGAAAAAAGTAAACAATTTTCCCATGTAGCATTAATCACTCAGCAAACAAATTGTCTTCAATTGATAACATCTGAAATAGAAATTTGGCTTGCATGTCATTTAAAATTAAGGAATGTGCACGAAAAAATTTTAGTTTACTTTGAAACTTATTTACCAGCTCCGTTCTGGTTATAAAATGATCATCCAAACAATCGCATAAAAGAATAATTGAAGCTCTTAGATGTTAGCGGAATTCTCATTCATGGATTATTAAAATTTACAAAAAGTGTTGAGTGTTGATTTTAGAAAGAAAACGGAAACAGGGGAAAAATGAAAGCATTTGTAGATCTCAACAAAAAGCAACTGAAATAAAAAGCCGTAGAAAATCAATTCCAAATGCCAAATGCCTTATGTCTTTTGTTAGAAAAGTTAAAAAGGAAGCTGATCGACGTATTTATTCACGGATTTAGAATAAAATATTTTTTATTACCTTCGATATTGTAATTCTTACACCTGTGCCATACAAAATTATTAGTTTTACACAATTTCTTGAGTCTTTCTTATTTTATATGTCTCCTCCTATTTAGTGTCATAGATCGCACTTCCCTTATCACAACAATATGAACTATTTTGAAGAAATTTTTCTTATTTTAAACATTTTCTAGGCTATTTAGGCAAACTTAACTACATAACATATATAATTGGTCATTACAACCTTTTAGTCAGGGTTACGACCTAGTTTCTCACACCACTTATGTTGTGTGTGCTAATTTTATACATGAGTGGCGGGACCTACAGTTTAAAGTCGTCTCCGAACAACAGATTTTTGACAAACTTTTCATGGCAATTTTATTTACTCTCAGAGTTTTTGCCAGAAATCTGCTGACAGGAAGTCGCCGAAGAAATACTTTTTGTATTTTGTTTTGATGTCTGGCCTGGGGTTTGAATCTTGGCTTTATGTCTAATAAGCCAACACACTACCTACTAGACGACGGCGACTTCTTTAACTAATTTACTCAATTGATCATCACAACCCTGCAGTCAGGATTATAACCTCGATTCTCACATCACTCATGTTGTCTGTGTGTTACTATTATCCATTAGTGAGTGGCGGACCGGCAGTTTAAAGTCGATTCCGAATGAAAAATTTTTGTAAAATTCCTCATGGAAATTTTATTTTACTCTCAGAGTTTTTGCCAAAAGACTGTTGAGGAGAAGTAGCCAAAGAAATTTTTATTTCATATACCGTGCTGTTCGAGATACCTGGACTGGATTTTAAGCCACGGCCTCACGTTTAATAAGCCTACACAATAGGCCTACTAGACTACAGCAACTGCGTTTCGTCAAAGTCCAAATGAACCGAATTCAATTGAATTTACATCAGAATATAATAGAATAAAAAAGAAGTAGCCGTAGTCTCGTAGGTAGTTTGTTGACTTCGGTTCAAACCTCAAATCAGACATCAAAACAAAAAATATGAAAAAAATATATCTTCGGCGACTGTTTCTCAGCAGATTTCTAACAAAAACTCCGAGAGTGAAATAAAAAATTAGCATGAAAAAGTTTCTTAAAAAGTCTGTCGTTCATAGTTGACTTTAAACAGTAGGTCCCGCCACTCATGTATACAATTAGCACTCAGACAGCATAAGTGTTGTGAAAAACTAGCTCCATAAGCCTGACTGAAGGGTTGTAATGACCAAGTATGTATGTATTAATACATATATAATTGGCCTTTCATCGGAAGAAAGGAAAATTAAGAAATTAAAATTGCTTCTGCAAATTGACAATAAAATGTACGGATTAACGTATCGAAAGAAAAACAACATATTTTTAAATAAATAATCGAATATCTAAAGCAACAGAACGCTATTAATATCGGACAAAAAATTTTCATGAAGTCGCCGTAGTCTAGTAGGTAGTGTGTTGGCTTATTAGACGTACAGCTCGGTTTCG
Source organism: Sarcophaga variegata (assembly GCA_932273835.1). Lineage (NCBI taxonomy): Eukaryota > Metazoa > Arthropoda > Insecta > Diptera > Sarcophagidae > Sarcophaga > Sarcophaga variegata. The sequence continues at coordinate 117,621,500 of OW026361.1, forward strand.
TATCCCAAGTCAGACATCAAAACAAAATATAAAAAAAAATATTTTTTGGGCGACTTCCTCTCAGCAGATTTCTGGCAAAAACTCTGAGAGTAAATAAACCTGCCATGAAAAAGTTTCTCAAAAATCTGTCATTCGGAATCGACTTTAAACTGTAGGTCCCGCCACTCTTGTATAAAATTAACACACACAACATAAGTGGTGTGAGAAGGGCTGCCTTCCAAATTGTTAGTTGCTTTGTGTTTGAACAATGTATAGTGTTTCATAAAGCCGCTGTACATAATTTTTACAATGTATTCTATTTCAAAACGTCGTCAGTGTGTATTTTTAACGCAGTCAAAAAGCAATCGGACATCGGATTTATAGTTGATGCATTGTTTGGTTACTTTGCATATCTACATAGTTTATATACCGTAGTAGAATTGCATACAAACTTTTGGATACATTTTGGAAGGCAGCCAAGCTAGGCCGTAATCCTGACTGACTAATCTGATTTAATTAATTGAAATATTATTTTGCCATTAATTTTTTGAAACATGATCAAATGCCATTAATTTTTTGAAACCAGTTTTTAATACAATTTTACAATAAGCTAAAAAAGAAAACGCCATGTGTCCATGTCCTTTAATGCTAAAATTACAAACAAATTAGTCTCTCCAAGTGGTCAAACGATTTCTAATTAAAAATAATTTTTTTTCTGGTTTCGGTTGCTTAAAATTCATTTCAAAACTCTTCATGTGAATAGTTTTCAAACAGCGGCCACTAACTTAAACAGGAAGGAAAGTGAAAGCCGCTTTCAAAAATAAATGAATTCTAACGTCCTGTAGATTTTCATGGAAATCTATTGGTTGAGGGGGAGGTTGTCCAACTGCAGTTATTGTTGGGTTTTTTTCTTTATTTTTTTTCTGCTCTTTTCTTTGAAGTACAGCAAATTGTGTGAAAAATCAAAAAAAAAAGGATTTTATTAAACACGACGCGAAGAGACATTAATAGCAGCTATAACAACAACAACAACAACAACAACAATGACACTAAATGAAATAAAAATGTAGAAAACAAAAGCTGTTGAAAATAATTAATTTTGTCACTGTGTTATTGTAGCAGCAGCAGCAACAGCAACAACAGCAACAACAAGAGCAAACAGTACCAGTTGTTATTACTGTGGGTAATATTTAAATCATACATCTTTCAGTTGTTTTCCCCTTTCTTAAATAAATTGCTGGCGGTGTCAGTAACACAGTCAGTCAGTCAGTTGACTGACTTTGGCACAGCATAAGCATAAAGGACTAAAGGACTACTTGTTGTTATTGTTCTGGCACTGGGTATAAATAATCAACAATGCCTTTAAACACCCACTTTTTAACACCCCGTTAACACAAACTCACACTCACACTCACACACACATACCCACACACTCTCTCATATGGTTGTAGTCAACAAACAATGGTAAAAAAGAAAGCAAACAAACAAGAAAACAACAATGAAACCAGAAAGTAAATAAAAACTCCAAGCAAAAAAACAAAAACAACAATATTTTTGTATTTGTGTTGTTGGTGGGGTATAAAAAAAGAACAGAAATACAAGAAATATGAAAAAAACTTCGTTACATATGAGAGAAAGAGTACTGTTATGTATGAAAAGAAAATCAACAAAAAAAAAATTAAACATTGCAGAGCATTTAAAACGAAGTAAAAGAGAGAGAGAGTGAGAGAGTGAGAGAGTGTGTGTAAGAGTGCATATGAAGAAAACAACACATTGACAACAAAAAGTAACAATCTTCATGGCAAGCAATGCCATGATACAAGGAATAAACAAGAAGCATAAGCTAAAGTGGAAATGTGTTCAAGTGTGCATAAATGAGTGTGTGTGTGCTTGTGTGTGTTTTGTTATGAGCCGTATTAAGTACTAAGTAAGCTGGTATTGTCATATTATTACTCTCCTTCTCTTGTTCTCTTTATATTCTTTATTTTTTTGCTATTTTTCTTCCGGTTTTTATATTCGCAATTTTCTTTTTTTGTTTGTTAAATATTTTTCACATACCAAACAACACACACACACTCATACACATTCATTTATAGAATACGGTTTTCTCTTTTATTTTGCTTTTGTTTGTGCCTGACAATCTAATAACTGGTTGCAGCAGCACCAGGAACAATAACAACAAAAATAATAGCATTTATTAGAGTCTTTTCATCAGCAAAACAAAAACAAAATAGAAGATTAACAACAACAACAACAATAATTGCAAAAAAACCAAAAAGCATAGAAAATACTAGAATACAAGAGCACAGAGAGAGACAGACATGAGATAAATTTCAATATTGTCGTTATAATTTTGAGGTTTTTTTTCGAAGTTGCTGTTGTTTTGTTGTTGTTTGATATTGTCTTTATTGTTATGGTTATTGTTATTGTTGTTGTTGCTATTATTTTATTATTCATTTATGACTCTATTTGGTAGTTGTAATGACATGATGATACTGTGATGATACTGATGCTGACTCTGATACTGATTCTGATGATAGTTCTTAATTGAGTAACTTTTGTCTGCAACTCTCTATTTAATGCCATTCAATTGGTATTCGAATTCAATTCAATTCATTTGATTTCCATTCACTTTTAGAGTCTCTCTCTCTCTCTCTCTCTCTCTCTCTCTCTCTCCCTCTCTTTCTCTAATCGAAGTCCATTCAATTCCATTTAATTTATAACTTTTCTATTAAAAGAGTTTTTTCTCTTCTCCTTTTTCTCTTTCTTTCATTTCATTTCATGTTTTTTCTTTTGTTTTATTTGAAAAAGTCAAACAAATTTGTTTAAAATGCCAATTAGTTCGTAAATTTGTTTAAATCATTGTGTAATAGCTTTGTATAGAAAAAAAAAACATAAGTGTGTGTATGTGTGTGTCTGTATATATGAGTGTGTTTAGGATACTTTAAATTCAAAAAACATTGAAATGTTTGTGGTTACAGTTGTACAGTAGAAGAAAAACTTTAAACTTTTGTGGTCAATGAGATGCCAAACATAAATTTAATAAGGCACAGTGGAGCGATGAAGTCGCCGTAATCTAGTAGGTAGAGTGTTGGCTTATTAGACGTAAAACTAGGGTTCGAGCCCCAGGCCAGAAACAAAAACAAAATACAAAAAGTATTTCTTCGGTGACTTCCTCTCAGCAGATTTCTGGCAAAAACTCTGAGTGTGAAATAAAAAGTGCCATGAAAAGTTTCTCAAAAATCTGTCGTTCGGAGTCGACTTTAAACTGTAGGTCTCACCACTCATATATAAAATTAACATACACAAAATAAGTGCTGTGAGAAGCTAGGTCGCAATCCTGACCGAAGGGTTGTGATGACCAATTATGTATGTACTGCGGAGCGATTTACAAAAAAATTTTTATTCCAAAAAAGATGTTTCAAGCGGAATGAATAGAAGGGGAAAAACAATACAGACGGATTTATAAAAGACTTAGGGCCTATTTCTGTAAGACAAAAGGTTTCAGACGAACGTCTGTTTGTATGGAAAATACATTACATAATTGGTCATTGCAACCCTTTTAGACAGGATTATGGACTTAGTTTCTCACACCACTTATGTGGTGTGCGTTAATTTGTATACATGAGTGGCGGGACCTACAGTTTAAAGTCGATTCCGAACAACAGATTTTTTGAGAAATCTTTCATTGAAATTTTTATTTCTCTCTCAGAGTTTTTGCCAGAAATCTGCTGAGAGGAAGTCGCGAAAGAATTTTTTTTTTATATTTTCGTTTTGATGTCTGACCTGGGGTTTGAAACGAGGCCTCACGTCTAAAAAGCCAACACACTACCTACTAGACTACAGCGACTTACATACATACACTCAGCCACAAAAGTATATATAAAAGTATATACGGTTAACAAATTTCAGACATTTTTTAACCAATCCGTTTTCGTTGAAAATCTTTATAATTGTCTGACATATTTCTTCGATTTTAAGACGGTCTTTTGCATTGGTTCACAAATTTGTGAAATTTGTTAATCGCACAGGCACACAATTCAGTTCAATTTCAGAAATTTTTTAACCAATTTCAGAAGACAGTCTTAAAATCGAGGAAACTATAAAGATTTTCAAAGAAAACGGATTGGTTAAAAAATTTCTGAAATTTGTTAACCGTATGTATACTTTAGTAACTGTGTGTACATACATATGTAATTGGTCATTACAACTCTTCAGTCTCTTCAGCTTCTCACACCACTTATGTTGTGTGCGTTAATTTTATGCGTGAGTGGCGGGGCTTACAGTTTAATGTCGATTCCGAACGACAGATTTTTGAGAAACTTTTTCATGGCAGGTGTATTTACACTCAGAGTTTTTGCCAGAAATCTGCTGAGAGGAAGTCGCCGAAGAAATACTTTTTGTATTTTGTTTTCATGTCTGACCTGAGATACGAACCCGGGCTTTACGTCTAATAAGCCAACACATTACCTATTAGACTACGGCGACTTCGCACATAATCTTTACGGATAATGATTTAACTTCAGGTTTGTTGTGATATTTATTGTACGTGCCATACTGTCATACTGCAAATCTAAAACGATCAACTGATTCTTATGTTTGAGACTGTAGCTACTGTTCGTGGATTGCGCTTAAAATTTATTTTCTTATAATTTTTCAATAAAATTATTGAAATAAGTTGAACATTAAAAAATTTGTATCCGGGAATTAAAAGAATTTTTTTTCCAAATTTTCAACATTTTTTAGAAACTGTTGAAATGGTTTAATTTTGTTTAAATTTCTTTGGAATTTTATTTTCAAAAAATTTTCCAGATAACGTTTTCACAAAATTTTAGAAAATTGTAGGCTCTGTGACATTAATTTCCAATTTTTTTTTTCATTTCGGGAACATTGTCGAAAATAGCATTTAATTTTATTGAACTCACATACATATCGACGCCTCCGTTCTATAACATTCTAAGTCGAAAAAGTGTGTTTTGAGTTATGAGCTCTCAAAGTTTTCACGCGACATACGACCATATGCGTATTAAGGTGATTTTTCCCTATAACTTCGGAACGGATCGGCGCATCTTAACCAAATTTTGACAGTATTTAAGTTAGAGAACGAGAATTTAAAAATGCAAGAACATTAAAAACGTTCTAAGTACACTTAGAACGTTATAGAATGGAGGTAGTATCTTTTATGCTATTAACATCTTCTTTCTTGCTATTGTATGTCCATAAATATTCTGCAAAAAAATTTCTCTTGTATTCTGTATAATTTATTTATTTTTTTTTATTTTTTTTTGTATTTTTTTTTTGCTTCTCTTTAATGAAAATGTTGTTGTTTTTCTTCCTCCACTGAAATAAATTCTTTGACCTTCTCCATCTCCTTGCAAAGAATTTGCTAAAAAGCAAATATTTTCTAAACAAATAATCATTCCTGGATGGCTTTAAACCTACAACAACATTCAATCAACATTCATTCTGACCTACGTTTACAATTATTTTTGCCTTCTAACAAACATTTCTATACGGTATTCATACGTACATACGAAAAAAAAGCAATTCTTTTTGGCTTGCAAAGCAAAGCCGCAAATGAAACAAAATAATTCAAAAAAAAATTAAAAAAAAGAAAGAAAATCAAATTTCCAGCTCCCAAGTAGCCCCAGTAAAATTCATTGTGCGTTGAGAATGAAGTCAATAAACGCAATGTTATGTTACATTACGTTACGTTATGTAACATTGTGTTACCATTTGGAATACCAGCAGAAATAATTGAAAACAACAACCAACGTCATGTGGCATGGGGTAAAGTGGTGATTAAGTAAAGGAAAGGCAAGACAAAAGAAGAGTGCGTAGGCCAGCCACCTTAAAGGTTAAAAACTCTCAACTCTACTCTCTCTCTCTCTGACCATTTCTTTAGTAACAAGGGTTCATTAAATATAAATGTGCGGCCGTATTCGATTGAGTGTGTATGCGTTCAAGAGGCAAAGGAAGGATACGATGTGTAGAGCACAGTCCAAGTAGTCGTTTAATTACGAGTGGCTGACTGGCAAGGGTGTGTGTGTTTATTGGTGTGTTAAAATTGGTTTTGCATGGTAGACGCAATTAAATCAAAATATTTTCGCTTCTCAAGTTCATTGAAACTTTATTGTTTTTTCTTTTGTTTTTGGTTTTTAAAAATAATTTCAATTCTTTTTTTTTTTTGTTCGCCTTACCAATACAAGTAAATGTTGCGCGGGTATAAGTACGCTTGCTTGAGTGTTGTTCAGAGTGTAAATAAAGGGAAACTGCTCTGTTCTGTTAATGAAAAAAATAGGAAATTGGGTCATCAGAATTAAATCCTTAAGGATTTTCATAACCGCAGCAAAACGTATTGCTAACGCGAAATGAAATTAAAAATTTCAATTTATTTTCGTTAGAATTTTTCACTTTGGCATGTTTTGTTGTTTGTTCACTTTGTTCACTTAGCTATGGCGACAATTTAATGTGGCTCAGAAAACTTCTCCATTAAGATACAAAATTTTAATTAAAAATAGCAGCTGCTTAAAGGAAAAAAAACGCATTATTGTGGTAAAAAAAAGTGTTAATTTAATATAAATTTTGTTCGTGAATTTTTTTCCTGCAATTAAATGTCGTTAGGCCAAGTGAGCAAAGGCATGTTTAAACAGCACAGAAATGCAAAAAAAAAATAAATGTTCTTAAGCACCGTGGTGTTGATGGTGGAAATATTAGCTCATGGTAGCACGCATTTCGAAATTGTTATTTCAATGATGCTTGAGGATAAGAGGGTCGTATTATATTCTTTCATTAAGGCATTAGTATACTTCTTAATTTTCACAAAATTGATTTTGTTCATGGTTTTACTTATTTTAGAGCCATAGAATTAAGGTAGAAATCATCCTTTGTTCCAAATGATACGATAAAAAGGAGAAAAACACAAAAAAATTTAGGCACTCCTAACTCCTCAAATCATGGTCGCCAGACTTTGAGATTACCCTCTTCAGGCTGCCATACATACATACAGTGGACAGCAAAAGTCTTTGTACGGCAATATATTTTAGCAATTTCATGAATTTTAGCCAAAAGTTTGTATAAAAATTTATTTGTTTATATACAGTGGTGGCCTTATAATTAGAAACGACTTAGCAACATGTATGTTTGTTAATGTGTTTTACAGTTTTCACTGTGTCCCTGGGATCAAAGGCTTTGTTTGGAGGACGTCTTACATACGTTTTTCCATCAGATTGGAACAAATTAAACTTAGATTCGTCACTCCAGAGAACTCTGCTGCAGAAACATCGTTTCTAATTATAAGGCCACCACTGTGCTTATCTTATTAATTTATTTCTGTTTTATTATAAAACAAAAAAAATTTTAATATTTTTCATAAAACAAGAGAAAAATAAGGAAAAATTTCAAATGACTCCATAGGTACCCCCACCAAAGAGAACCCTGAGTAAATTTAAAATTCAAATGCCTAATATATGAAAATGTGATCTCTTGTATTTAGTAGAATATCCCTTAAGGTCAAGCACTCCATTTAACCCATTTGGAATTGAATGGAATTTTAGTGTTTTCTGGTGGTACCATGAGCAAGTTTTTCCGTTGACTTTTGTTTGAAGATTAAAGATTACGTAACCGTTCTTTCAAATGAACTCCTAAATACTGTCTTGAACTCATATCGGGACTTTGTGCAAGAGTATTAAGCCTGTGGGGACTTTTTTTGTCAAAATAAATTGGAGTACTAAGACTTTTGCTGTCCACTGTTATTACATAATTGGCCATTACAACCCTACAGTCAGTATTATGGACCTAGTTTCTCACATCACTTATGTTGTGATTGATAATTTTTCTTATACATGAGTGACGGAACCTACAGTTTAAAGTCGACTCCGAACGACAGATTTTTGACAAACTTTTCATGGCAATTTTTGCCAGAAATCTGCTGAGAGGCAGTCACCGAAGAAATATTTTTTCATATTTTCGTTTTTGATGTCTGACCAGGGGTTTGAACCGTGGCCTTACGTATAATTAGCCGACACATTACCTATGCTATGCTAGGCTATGGCGACTACCACAATCAAATGTCTTCTTTAATATTTAAAAATAATTCATTTGTTTAAATAAATTTATCTTAAAAATACTACGAGTTGAACAATAGACCCTTAGGAAGTGTACATAACATAATTGGCCATTACAACCCTACAGTCAGGATTACGGCCTAGCTTCTCATATCAATCATGTTGTGTGTGTTAAATTTATATATGAGTGACGGGTCCTACAGTTTAAAGTCAACTCCGAACAACAGATTTTTGAGAAACTTTTCATGGCAGTTTTATTTACTTTCAGAATTTTTGCGACAAATCTACTGCGAGGAAGACGCCGAAGTAATACTCCTTCAATTCATTTCCATTTCTTTCGCATAGTTGCCTCTACAGCAGCAACTTGGAAAGGTTGTTTATGTTATCTGACCTAAATGTTGTTGAATGCCTTGATGACTTCGTTAATTTCCTGAATATCGGGCCAATCCATAGACATAGAGTGGTTTCTGCTGCCACACTAGTCTAAATCGATAGCCAGTAGGTGATTGATAGGAGTAATGATCCACTTGACTGTTGCTTCCTTGCTACAGCTTCTCCGAAGTTGTTTTCAACTGATATATCGCTTGTTGCTAAGTTGTTATGCCAACAACCTCATTTTTTTATGTCGTCTCTAGCAATCTTCTTGAACTGTTTGTCACTTGCTTGATCTGTTATTCAAGTTATTTTCGTAATTCTTAAATTCATAAAAATTCAAGAAACCTAAAGAAAAAAATTAATTTTTTTTTCATTGATAGACAATCGAAATCAATCCAAATTTATGTTCTCTTTATAAACAAATGCTTTGACAATAAAGGGAACAAATGTTTATCATTTACAATACGTATACCATTCTAGCCACTGTTTTGCGTTGTACTGCATATTTCATTTTATATATGTACATATGTATGCGTATATGCACACACACTTACAACAATAAAAAAAATGTTGCTGTTAAAGTGGCCAGTCGGCTTGATTAATAATTCAAGAATTTTTAAGTGCTTTTCATTTTATTTTCAACAACCCTTGACAAAAACCACCGAATGCACTTGTTTTTTGTACGCATAACACCAACCAACACCATAAGCACACATGCGTACGCACACATACACACACTGCTATAGACTGAACAAAATTGCATTCATACTGTAAAAGCAAACAAACAATCACTCAGTCAGTCTCTCATTCTTTGCTCTTTTTTCTTCATATGATGTGTTGATGTTTTTTGTTCCTGATGCTGTCAGCATGCAACAAATTTATTTTTTTTTGTTTTTGTACAACACAGCAAGAAAATGCGAGAGAAAGAGAGCAATAACAAAACAAATGCAATAATAAAATGCAATACAATACAACCACAACAATCCTTTTATATTTATTAAATTACACAACACAGTCTCTCCAATACTTTGGTTCACAAATAAAAACAATGCAATTTAATTGCTAAGCGGGCGAGCTGACGTTTGGGGGGGGGGGGATGTGAAAAAAAGAAACGAACAACTTGTATTCGACGATATCCTTTACAAATTTCGCATTTTTATTTACAAATTATGTTTGCCGAAATGCAATGGAAGCGTGGCGTAGAAAACAAAACAACAACAAAATCATTTGCAATAATGAGTCATTGTTTCTCACTTGTTAAGTGACTAATTGCTTTGCCAGTGTTCATTTTTTTGTATGAAAATTAACCCATTAAGTGAAATATTTTTCATGTTTGATGTGTAATTTATAATTCAAATTATTGTAAAAACAAATCAAAAAATGCTTATGTGTGTGCAAATTAAAATTTCTAAAGAGAATTGAATTTAATACAAGACATTTAAAACTTAAAGACAGATTAATAGAATTATTATATTGGGTTGTTTGGAAAGTAATTTCGTGGATTTTTTTTTTGGAAATGAAAGACAGTTTATTATAAAGGGTGTTTTTTATAGAGGTATAGAACTTTAAGTTGCAATAAAACAACGATGGATTATTCGATTGACATGAATTTTATTTATTCGAAAGATAATCTTGTGGCACTACATTTTAAATATGATTTCTGGCATATGACCGCCACGGCTGGCGCGGATGTAGTCCAATCTAGACGTCCAATTTTCGATGACTTTTTCCAATATTTGTGGCCGTATATCGGCAATAATACGGCGAATGTTGTCTTCCAAATGGTCAAGCGTTTGTGGCTTTACCGCATAGACCAATGACTTTACATAGCCCCACAGAAAGTAGTCTAGCGGTGTTAAATCACAAGATCTTGGAGGCCAATTCACAGGTCCAAAACGTGAAATTAGGCGGTCACCAAACGTGTCTTTCAATAAATCTATTGTGGCACGAGCTGTGTGACATGTTGCGCCGTCTTGTTGAAACCACATCTCCTGGACATCATGGTTATTCAATTCAGGAATGAAAAAGTTAGTAATCATGGCTCTATACCGATCACCATTGACTGTAACGTTCTGGCCACCATCGTTTTTGAAAAAGTACGGACCAATGATTCCACCAGCCCATAAAGCGCACCAAACAGTCAGTTTTTCTGGATGTAACGGTGTTTCCACATACACTTGAGGATTACCTTCACTCCAAATGCGGTTGCAGTTTTGTTTATTGACGTAGCCATTCAACCAGAAGTGCGCTTCATCGCTAAACAAAATTCGCTTATGAAAATCGGGAACAACGGTAATCTCGTTTTGGGCCCATTCGACGAATCTACGCCTTACTTGATGATCGTTTGGCTTCAAATCTTGCACGAGTTGGATTTTGTAAGCACGCAAACCAAGATCCTTCCGCAAAATCTCCCATAAAGTGGATGGACACAGATTCAATTCCTGTGCTCGATGGCGGATGGACTCATTCGGGTCTTCCTCAATGCTACGCTCTACAGCAGCAATAGCTTCTTCTGTACGCACCGTACAGCGTCTCTGGGGATGCGAGTTATCAATAAGAGTAAACGTGGTGCGAAAACGTTCCATGGTTAATCGAATTAACTGCTCTGATGGACGATTTTGTCGACGATAAAATGAACGTAGTGCGCGATACGTTTTCCGCACAGAACCATTATTTTCGCAATAAAATTGCACTATTTGCAAGCGTTGTTCAGGCGTGAGTCTATTCATGATGAATTGCCAAACCAAACTGAGAATAAAACACTTGACAGCTGTTAAATCGGTCGCCATCTTGAAAAGTAATGCCAACTTAAAGTTCTATACCTCTATAAAAAACACCCTTTATTATCAATCAAGTGGTCAGAAACTTCTGAATTTGATTAATTTAACCTCAATACGATCTCCCATGTTGTTATTCGTCGGTTCGCTTCAACTAATGCCTTTTTTGCGTCTTTAGCAGCTTCAACCGGCCTTCCTGAACATGGTGATCTTCAACATCAAAATTGCCGGATGGAAATTTAGAGAACCAGTTCTGGCACACACCTCCATACACATCGGCTTGATCAGCATTTTTACCTTTTCTGTAATAAAACAGTAAGATATGTCGAAAATGCTGCTTATCGCTCTCCATATTTAAAAGGCCACCAACCAAAAACTAGTGCGTGGAATTAATTGGAATTTTTCACACACATGCCTTGCTATATAAGCAATCAAAGCATATAAAAATTATACGTCTTAAGTGTAAAGTTGGGTGCAAAAAAATACAATTAAACCCTCTGTCGATAAAAAACTAAATTACTTTAGAGGTCGACATAGGCTAGTATGTAGTGTGTTGGGTTCTTAGACGTGAGGCCGTAGGTCACACCAGCCAAGACATTTGGAACAAAACGAAATTCGAAAAAATACTTCCTTGGCGATTTCTTTCTTTGAAAAACTCTGCGCATAATATGAAATTGCCATGAAAAGTTTGTCAAAAAAAGTATAAATACGCTCATGACTAACACTAATACGTACAACATGAGTGGTACGAGAAGCTAGTTTGTCCTGAGATTTCCTGGTGGAACTTATTTTATTCTCCAATCGCAAAAACAATAAAATTCTTTACTTCCGATGCCTGATATTGACAAAATTGGTTGTAATATGTACATAACATAACATAATTGGTCATTAAAAGCCTTCAGTCAGGATTTTGGACCTAGTTTCTCACACCACTCATCTTGTGTGTGTTAATTTTATACATGAGTGGCGGGACCTACAGTTTAAAGTCGACTTCGAACGACAGATTTTTGAAAAACTTTTCATGGCAATTTTATTTTCTTTTAGAATTTTTGCCAGAAATCTGCTGAGAGAAAGTCGCCGAAGAAATAATTTTCGTATTTTGTTTTAATGTCTGGCCTGTTTTGAACCCTGGCTTTTCGTTGTAATTTTAGGTTGTAATAGTCTTGACTAATCGTTGCATTTTACAGCATTTTAGTAGAGAAGTGTGGTTTGCATTCAGCGCTCAATTTTATTTGTGTTTTCCATACAAACAGACATCTGTCTGAAACCATTCTTCTTATAGAAACAGGCCCGGCAGGTCATACCATCGCAAAACTATCAAAGAACTTGTCAAAACGAAATCTTTTCATTCTAACTTCTCCCAACGCGCTTCCATCGCAACTGTTGTTTCGCTTCATTTTGAATTTACAAAATAAACTTACAGTGTTGCCTACACAAAGATGTGAATAATAATTCCTTATCGATAGTTGTTAATGGGTTAAGCTATGTTTTTTCTCTTAATTTTTTTTTCTTTTTTTTGTACTTTAATTTCCACAATTTTTCCGCTTCCTTTAATAGTTTAATTTCTTCGTTTCTTCGTTTTTTTTTCTGATGTTTCATTTCATTTACAGTTTTTATTGTAGTTTCTCCTTTTAACCGTTATAATATTGTGCTGATGACTCTATAATTTGAGAACCAAACTTATAAAAGGAAAAGAAAAAAACTATTGAAGTAAAGACAGAGAGAGAGAGAGAGGGAGAGAGAGTGAGTGTGATAATATCACAAGTCGTCATCTATATTGTTTCATTGTAATTTTTTTTATTGCTTTTCATAAGTATTCCAATGGTTGCTGTTGTTGGTTGTTCTTGTTGTGAATAGTCACTGTATGGTTATTGTTGTTGGTAATTGTATTTATTTGTTTTATTTTTATTATTATTTATTATTGTTATTGTTATTAATAATAAAAACGTTCTATTAACATGAATAAATAGAATTATATTATCACTAATACTAACACACACTAACACACATACATACATACACATAATCGTACACAATGTGAGTATTATTTACATGCAAGCATATCTCTCTCTCTCTCTCTCTCTTAATGAATTGTAAATGGATTTTATATCACAAATACAACAACAACTACCACCACTTATTACTACTAACACTAGACATGAATGAATGAATGAATTTACTGTCAGTCTATCTGTATAATAAGCCCAAAATGACAGTTTATTAGTATGATTGCCAGCATTAACTTGCCTTATGAGTGAATTTCCTGTATATGACTGCCTTGTCTTTATGACTGCCCATTTGTATGATAAATTTAGAGGAGGTTCTTTTTGTTTATTTCGGCATTTCTTTTTTTTTTTTTTTGTATCTAAATTTTGACTAATTGTGGGAATATTTCTTAATTGAATTCTTCTTTGTCTATGTTTTTATTTTATCCGTTCCGTTGTGATTTACGCCGTGTCAAGTGCTTTCTTTTCTGGTATTTCTGTTTAAAGATACTTAATTTGTATGCGATTAGTCTTAAGTCTTAAGGCGGCTGTCTGTGTTTAATTGATTTCCATATTACAGTCGACGTAATAAAAACTAAAGTTTCATAAAATCTATTATGTTTCAAGTGTTTGATTTCCATTTCTTTTAATTTATTTTTGTTTTATTGATTAATTGATGATATGCGATTAATGGAAGATGTAAACAATAATAAAAAATAATAATAATAAGGAAAATAAAAGGCTACTGAAGAAAATTCTGGTAGTTTTTCAAAATCCATATTTACAAAAAAATTCAATCTTATATAAGCAAACTTCGCTGATTATTCGTATATTTCTTAAGGAGTTCTTATTAAATCTATGTATGCCTTCTTACTTTCAACAAAATTTCCAAAGATTAAATTCAGTGCCGGTTTGAAAGAGGTAGAGCCGTTATTACAACTTGCCGTTAAAGTTGGGTTTAGTTAAAGTTAACTTTAGCTAAAGTGAACTTTAAAGTAACCTTTAACTCTAACTAAAGTGGACTTTAAAGTCCCCTTTAACTTTAGCTAAAGTGGACTTTAAAGTCACCTTTAACTTATTTTCGTTATTACAACCTACACAGATAAAATAAAGATAACTTTTTCAAAAATATGGCAGTGCCCGAGCAATGTCGATAACAATGCTTATTTAAAAAAGTTTTTTTTAAACGCAGTGTATATGCTCAATTTGTTTAGATTTGAAGTTACCATATTGAAAATAATATATATAATATGGTAAGTTCAAACATAAACTTAAATTTAAAAGTTAAAGTTAAGATGAACCTCCCTTTAGCTTAACGCTCACTTCTACATCATGGGGTACTTATAATAATGAAAAACAATTTATCTGCTTGTTAAAATCCTCCCTTTAGTTAACGGCTAGTTGTAATAATGGCCCTTAATCTAATGAACTAGAGTGATAATAAAACAATATTATTATCATTCATTACGACTCTGTGTGTTAAATATTTTGTAAAAGACTTATGTGATCTTTTATTGCTCCAGGCTTCGATACATATATAAGCTTAGGTACATAACTCAATTACTTTTCAGTGGCAAAATAGAGTGGAAAACACATTTTCTGTTAAAAAATAATTTTAATTTATTAAAGAAAATCAGAAGCAAATTTCCTTCAAAACACTTTATTTTCTTCAACAAATCAAAGAGTTAATCAAGCGTTTGATTACAAACGAAACGTATACTTGAATAGATTGTAACGGCCCCGGTAGGCCTAATGACAGGTCAGAACTTTTCTTTTATAAAATGGATGCATAGCAGCTTGGTGTTAAACTCAGAATGTTGTCATCTCTTTCAAGGCTTAGTTTAACTGTTTTGAAACTTATTGCCTAGCAAACCCTTGTAGTGTTAGGCCTCTTATTAACACACTGTAATGCTCAATTCTTAATTGAAGTCGTTGTAGTCTAGTAGGTACATACATACATAATTGGCCATTACAACCCTTCAGTCAGGATTACGGCCTAGCTTCTCACACCACTCATGTTGTGTGCGTTAATTTTATACGTGAGTGGCGGGACCTACAGTTTAACGTCGACTCCGAACGACAGAATTTTGAGAAACTTTTCATGGCAGTTTATTTTACTCTCAGAGTTTTTGCCAGAAATCTGCTGAGAGGAAGTCGCCGAAGAAATATTTTTTTCATATTTCATTTTTGATGTCTGACCTGGGATACGAACCCGGGCTTTACGAATAGTAAGCCAACACACTACCTACTACACCACGGCGACTTCGTCTAGTAGGTAGTGAGTTGGCTTATCAGAAGTGAGGATGTGAGACTTCCTCTCAGCAAGGTTAGGTTAGGTTAGAGGACGTGTACTTGTCAATTATGACAAGTACAGCACCCGGAGGTCGAATTGACGTTCTAGTTTGTCACACCACTTATGTTGTGTGTTTATTTTATACATGAGTGGTGGGACCTACAGTTTAAAGTCGACTCCAGAAAATCTGCTGAGAGGAAGTCGCCAAAGAAATATTTTTTGTATTTTGTCTTGATGCCTGGGGCTCGAACCCTGGCTTTACGTCTAATAAGCCAACACACTACCTACTAGACTACGGCGACTACTCAATTAGTTTTCAGTGGCAAAATAGAGTGGCTTGAATATACTACACGTGTGTGTAGTCACCTAAACTGTATTGGATTGATATACAATGATGATGAAATGCAAAGCAGATTGTCTAGACATCTAAAAAATAACACTTTGTAACACTTTTCACGTCATTTCATTGATCTTAGAGGCTTTAATATGTTTTGTCAAGCCTAGTATATTTTTTGAGAACAAATCTTTAGTAAAAAATCACTTCTTTATATCCACACTCTATTGATTAGGTGGAATCATTTGAAAATTCTTCTTCTTTGAGAGGCTCTTAAATTTGTGCAAAAAAAATACAATAAAGCCCTCTGTAGAGAAAAACTAAATTACTTTCCGAACAACCAAATAATTTATTCGACCTGGGGTCGAAGTCGACATACATAGTATAATATGTAATGTGTTGGGTTCTTAGACGTGAGGCCGTACGTCAAGCCAGCCCAGACATCTGCGACAAAACGAAATACGAAAAAAATACTTCCTAGGCGATTTCCTTTCAACAGATTTCTTACAAAAACTTGGAGAATAAAATAAAATTGCAATGAAAAGTTTGGCAGAAATCTGCTTAGAATACAAACTATAAAATGTAATGGGGAGCTTAAACAACATTAATACGTAGATGTTGTAGACGTTCGCCTGAAACCATTCTTCTTACAGAAACAGAATGCAATCGCAACTGTGGTTTCATTTCATTTTGAATTTACAAAACAAACTTACTGTGTTGCCTACACAAAGATGTGAATATCTTTGTAAAATCTGATAAGGCCCTAATTCCTTATCGATAGTTGTTAATGGGTTAAGCTATGTTTTCTCTCCTAAATTTTTTCTCCTTTTTTTACTTTAATTTCCACAATTTTTCCGCTTCCTTTAATAGTTTAATTTCTTCGTATTGTTTTTTCTGATGTTTCATAGAAGCTGCTTGAATTAATTTGGAAATCATCGCCAGTGATTTATTTATGCTTTGAAGAAGTGAAAGTTTTCCTCTATTTTCCATAAAGTTTGTATGCCGGCAAAAAATTTCATTCAATTTAATTTCACTTTTAAGTTGCGATGATTTGCAGAAGTCAGGTTTTCAAATTTTTGGATTTTTTACTGATGCCAGACAGACACTCAGACAGACTTTTGACGCCGTTAGAATTTGTAAATTACAAAAAAATTGCAAAAAATTTCACTTTCTATGCGAAAAAAGGGCAGAAAAAATTATAAAAAAAACCAACAATTTTTCTTGTCTGGAATTTTTTGTTTTTTTTTTTGGGAATCCCCCTCTTCCTATGTACATTTTGCCAGTCATTTAAACGTAATTAAAATACCCGAACAAAATTTTAAAATAACCATGATTGCAGAGGAAAAATGTTGTCATCATGATCCTCATCATTATGTTGTTCCACAGAATATTGTGTTAAAAGATTAACAAATAAAATTAAGAATTAATGGAAGGTTTTTCCCCACAATATTAAACACGATAAAAGTGTTCACATCTAATGGAATTTTGTTGTTATTTGGGGGTCTGAGAGTCTAACTCATTTAACAAGTGAACGAACCAGGTCAAGGAGTGAGTAAAGCAGGTCATACACACAGTCGTCCCTTAATTTGAAAATATTTAAATTGACAAGCATTTTGACATTTTGGTGGATGTTCGTTTTTTCTTCTTTTCTCTACGATAATCGATAAGATAAGATGACAAAATAATTTTCCTTCGTTGCAGACATTTTTGCCACAGCCACTGTCATGTTTCCCCCAAATCACTTTTAATTTTTTGCTCCAAATGAATGGAATTTCAAATAATTTTCCTTAGCAACCGTATATCTGTCTGCTTGTCTGTCTGTCTGTCTTTCTGTCAATTTGTCTGTTGGTTAAACAAGTGTTGGCAGCAACACATTTGTAACTTTGCCTAAGTGGTACTAAGGAATGATAGGTAGGTAAAGGGGGGATGTTGGTGGCATTTATTTGTAGGCTTTTAACTGTGATTCGTATCGTATTACAGCCAGTAAATATTCAATTTTAAATCAAATTTTTTTTTTTAATGAAAAATTTTTGTAAATAATGTCTGGCAAGAAATTTTTTTCCATTGAAATTTACTTTTCAATGTAAAGCTCTGCAATGAAGCTTATGCGGCTACTGGGGAAATATGCGAACATTAAGGAATTTTTAAAGATTTGAAAGGAAAAGAAGAAGCCATCAAAAGGAAATTATTTGTATCTTTGAAATGACTTACGAGGTTAAACTTACTTTGTTTACATATCACCGTAAAGGCTTATTTTTTAAACCTAACACGTTAATCGCCACGGTAATATCAGAAAAATTTTCACATGGGCCATGGTAACTTTATTAGATAATTTAGTTAAAAATGTATCAAGGAAACTTAATGTATCACAGAAAAATATTTTTTTGCCGAAATTCCCGGTAAAACACTATTTTTTATGTCTCACATATATGACTGGCATGGCCCCATATTAAAATTTTTTTCTCGACAAGCCGTGTTAGTCTTATATGTCTGACACATCCTGTTGTTTTCAACACAGCGTTGAACGCATTGTGTAGGAAACAGTGGTACGTGTAGCATTTACCGAATAACACCTTGTTACTGTGACTATTTCTTTATAAATAAAATGTCAGACATATATGTATGTACAGTGATGTGAAAAATAATAAGGACAGTACCCACCCTTGATTCTTGATGGATAGGTCTTGTTACATGGGACGATGTAAGAATTCAATCCAAAATATAATTTAAAGACGGTAAAACAGGGAGGTGGTAGCATCATGGTATGGCTGCCATTCTCTTATTATGGTGTGGGTCTTCTATATTGTATCCAGAATGTAATGCAATCGGCTGATTACACTGAAATTTTGAGAAATACAATGCTGCGTATGCCTAAGAAAATATGGCACTCAAATGGGTCTTCCAGCAGGATAATGACCCAAAGCATACGGCAAAGTACACAAAGAAGTGATTCCAGGACAAAAAATTTATGTTTTAGAAAGGCCAGCACAGTCCCCTGATTTGTACCCAATAGAAAATTTGTGGAACGAAGTTAAAAGGGCAGTCAGGGGAAATTGTCCAATAAATTGCGACGAGCTTTGGAATGTTATACAGGATGCTTGGAACTCAATACCCCTGCATGTTTGTCAAAATTTGGTCGACTCAATGCCTAGAAGCTGTGCTGCTGTTCTGGATAACAAAGAATCCGCAACAAAGTACTAATGTGGCACTAAGGCTTCATGCAGCAATATTCAGTATAAATATTTATTTAGTTTTACTTAGGTTAGTTATAGCTTTAAGATTTCATGCTGTGTCCTAATTTTTTTTCACACCTTAAACTACATACATTCATACAAAATCAGAAAAAAATCAAAATATATTATAAGAATAGCAAAAATTTTGTTTTTAATCTTTTTTCTACCGTTTAAGAAAAAATAAGTCGTTTAAACAAGAAAGAATTTTCGAGTTTTTATTCGGTTTTAAACATAATGTAAGTTTGGGTGGGTACTGTCCTTATTATTTTTCACATCACTTTATGTCTGACATGGATCATGTAGAACTTCTTAGCGTCAGACACATATGACTGACACGGAGATTAACGTGCTAATCTTCGATGTCATGGTATTGGATTTTAAGAGCTGACTTAAAGTAAAATTATACTCTGCAGTCTGTTCCCCTAAGCTGCACAGTAGGTCAATACCCTGCCTCTATGTTCAGTATAAACACTGTGTGAGGTCGTCGTAGCCTAGTAGGTACTATCTTCGCTTATTAGACGTGAGGCCTCGTTTCAAACCCCAGGTCAGACTTCAAAACGAAAAATGTGAAAAAAAATATTTCTTCGGCAACTTCCTGTCAGCAGACTTCTGGCAAAAACTCAGAGAGTGAAATAAAATTGCCATGGAAAAGTATCTCAAAAATCTGTCATTCAGAGTCGATGTTAAACTGTAGGTCACGCTGCTCAAAGATAAAATTAACACACACAACATAAGTGGTGTGAAAAACTAGGTCCATAATCCTGACTGAAGGCTTGTATTGAACAATTATGTATGTAGGTATATACACTGTGTTGCAAAAGTAATCTAATTATTTAACTTCGTCACGAATGGAAATATTGCAACCTCTTATCAATTATTTGTCCTGTCTCCTTACTTTCAATCCAAACTGCTTGCCTTACCATATTAGTTTCCGTGGAACTGAGAAATGTTCTTTAGTTTCTAAAGATTTAATTTCATTTCAATGTTCAAATTAAAATTCAATAGAAAAAGAAAAACCGAAATATTTCATTTAAAATACCATTAAAGTCTTCCTGTAAATACATACAGTATGTGCCAGCCTTTGTATTTCCTTTTATTTCTTTGGGTCAATGCCTTGGCATAAGAGTTTAACTAGAGTTGTAGAGTGTATTAAAGTAAATAAACTTTAATCAGGTTTAAAAAGTCTTCGATTCTTTAAATACAATTGGCCTGGCCTGCCTGGCCTTTGTATTTCTTTTATTATTATTCTTGGTATAATAAGGAAATAAAATTTCTTTCCTGCGCCCTCTTTTTGAACTTTAAATTACACTCACCTTCCGAAATGTCCAATGAAAAGAAAAGAAAAAAAAATGGAAAAAGAAAATAAAAAAAATCTAGAACAGATTTAATATTTCATTTGATAGAAAGAAGAACATTTCTTGGCAACGAAATCGATTTCTTTATTGACACACAATTGCCAATTCGGTAGCACTCCTCTTAGGCATGGCATGGCGTAAAGCCTTTGAGAAGGACAAACAAAAAAAATCACAAAATATTTAAGAAAATAAAAGAACTTCTTTTGAAGGTAAGAAGAAAAAAAAAGACAAGAAAAGAAAAGAAAATGGAAAACCGGGAGAAGCAATTTTACGCATGAAGGGAATGGAAAACATAAAAAAAAATTATTTGAATGACCAAAATAAAGAAAAAATAAAAAAACCAACAAAGAACGAAACTTCAGCTCATTTATAATGAATCCAAAGAAAAAGGACAAAAAAACTAGAAAGGAAACTGTGATTTGACCCTTTTTGATGATTTTTTTATCCTTCGTTTGGAAAAAAAAAGAAAAAAATTTTTTAGAAGACTAGACCCTTCCAGTAAGAAAGACTCGTTTGTTTTGCCATATAAAACTTATGCTGGTGATTTAAAACTCGTAAAAATACTTTCGACAAAAACAGGCGTAGCAGAAAATGTTGCCAATATTCTATAAAAGATTCACAAATACTGCTGCTTAAAGGTTTAATTTTTTATTTTCTTGCAAAAATCTGCTGAAATTCCATTTAAAAAAACGAAGAAAGGAAGAAACCTTATGTTGTTTTCCTTATAAAATGTTTCTCAATATTTAGATCAAAGATTACAATTTTTTTTATTCGTTTTTCATTTCTTATTTTAAATTCCTTTCTTTTATTTTTATTGTTTATAATTAAAACATTTCCTCCAATCGATTGTTAAAAATTCTGTTTTTTTTTTAAATCTGTCATTGTCTACTTGAATATTGACATGAAAATGTTTTGAATTTGAAAATAAAATCAATAATCGTCTGTAGACATTCGTTTTGCTTTACTTTTATAAAAATCCTTTTCAAAGGATGCAAAATATTTACTTTGACTGTCGTTTGTTTGGGACAAAAGGACATAAAAATACTTAAGAAAGTAAAGAATTGAAGTGAAGAGAAATAGGCACTGATTACGTCTAAGGTTAGGAAAACGTAGTAATTAAGGTCATTTATTTAGAAACTTTACAATATGAACTTTTAATATATCATTGTTCCTCACTTGCAATTGAGTTGTTAGTCAATTTGTTTGTTTTTGAAGGAGTACTGCTTCTTTATCACTCAACCCAGGATACTGACCAGAGATCAGCAATGAATCGCTTTTTCGCTACTCATAAGCACTCATAAAATTTTGAATATAAGTGAGTCTACAATATTGATATTTAACTATGTACTCTGATTCATTCGTACTCACTACAACGTTGATTTATAAGTACATGCTGTAATGAGTATGCGTACAACGTTGACATCAAAGTCATACCATTCGAAATATGTTTGATTCATAAGCCTAAATGAGTAGGCATAACTTTAGAAAAATATATACTTATAAATGATTCGAGTGATTCGAATCATACATACATAAAAGGTCATTCAACCCTTCAGTCGTTATTACGACCTAGTTTCTCACACCACTTATGTTGTGTGCGTTAATTTTATATATGAGTGGTGGGAAAAAGTCGACTCCGAACGACAGATTTTTGAGAAACTTTTCATAACAATTTAGTTTACCCTCAGAGTTTTTTTTTTGGTAGAAATCTGCTGAGAGGTAGTCGCTGAAGAAATATTTTTTTCATATTTTCGTTTTGATGTCTAACCTGGGATTTGAACAGCGGTCTTACGAATGCCGAGTGATTCGAATCATTCATCAAAATTTACAATCTTAGTTTTTGTTGCGTTTACAACAAAAGAAAGAATACACACAAGCAAAAACGACGGAGCAGCCAGCAAAGCAAACACACAACCTTCCAGTGAGTATTTTAGTGTTCGTAAGCGAATCATACTTATTTTGTGATTCGTGTAAATGTTGAGTCATTTAGAGTCGAAATCAACAACATCAGACGTGTTGCTAAGTTTAAATCTGATGAGTACTTCAAACTTTGAATATGAGTAGAGAGGTTCCATGATATTAAAATAAGTATGGGTGCCTATAAGGATCAGAAATTATGAGTATGAATCGATTCTACGCATCTTTTTGAATACTCATTGCTGATCTCTGTTACTGACATCATTAAAAACTGCAGATTTTGTTTAGACTATTCCTCTGTTAATTGTAAATATAGGTTTGTGTGAAAATAATGATAGCAATGCGGACAGACATCTACGTAGTTTATCTAAGGCTTATCCCATATCACCCATATAAAGAATTTGGCTGTCATTGTCTTTAATTAGACTCAAATCAGTTCGCTTAAATCAAAGACCTTTTGTAAGAATTCATAGCGAAAATGATTTTCACTATGAAATGTCTGAAATGTAAGTGAAGAATTTAAGCATTCTTCTATCCATTGTACCTTTTATTTAGGATTACAACCTACCTTCCTACACTACCCATGTTGTGTGTGTTAATTTTATCCATAAGTGGTGGGACCTACAGTTTAATGTCGATTTTAAACGACAGATGTGAGAAGCTTTTCATGGCTATTTTATTTTATTCACAGAGTTTTTGCTTGGAAACAGCAGAGAGGAAGTCGCGAAAGCCAATATTTTGTTTATGTGTCTTTATGTACGAGATATTTGAGCCAGAGGTTGAACCATACGGGGCACATTGCATACACAGTACTTCTTCGCCTATACATAAATGGTATTCACTTTTGTTACGTTTTGCATTTAGTTTTTATTTTGTGATTTCACTACGTAAATTTTTAATTTCTTTAGAGTACGCAAAACAATAATCCTAACTCATGGGCTCAGAATAACCCTTTCATCCATTAGGCACCCAATAACATACATACATACATACATAATAGGTCATTACAATCCTTTAGTCAGAATTATGGACCTAGTTTCTCACACCACTTATGTTGTGTGTGTTAATTTTATTTTTGAGTGGCGTGACCTTCAGTTTAAAGGTGACTCCGAACGACAGATTTTTTCAGAAACTTTTCATGGCAATTTTATTTCACTCTCCGAGTTTTTGCCAGAGATCTGCTGAGAGGAAGTCACCGAAGAAATATTTTTGTTTTCATATTTTCGTTTTGATGTCTGACCTGGGGTTTGAACCGTGGCCTTACGTCTAATAAGCCAACGCACTACCTACTAGGTTACGGCGACTTCGGGCATACAATAACACCTCGACCTATTTTAACTTTGGTAGAATTTAGATCGATTCTTGCATCCATCTGCTTGCAGTGTCACCTGCAAAGCCTGCCTTTGGCATCCGTTAAACATAGTAAGGAATTGTGGAAAAAACTTTTTCTATGGAAAAACAAAAGAACAACCAAAAAATGACAAATATCTTGCCATAAAGTTTAGACCACCGTAAACGTATAAAGGACTGTAATTTAGCAAACAGCACGCTCAAACGTGATGCGACGTAAGTGGACAAGATTTCCATTCTCCAAGTTATCAAATGAAATTTTTCGATGAAATTCTTTTTTCCAGAGCTCAAAAATATGCCTTTATGCCTTTTCAATAAGAAATAAATAAATAAACCAAGGAACATAATGAACATACTCGTCTATTAACAAAATTAAAATTCTATTAAAGTTTTTTTTTTTTTGTTTTTTTATAGCAATAAATAAATTTTATCTGTTTTTTTGTCGTATCAATGAACCAACATTTGCTAGAGGCATTCGAAATTTAATTTTAATTTCAAAAATGAAAAAAAAAATTTTTCAAAAATAAAATAAAAAATATTTTTAATTCAAAAAATAATAATGAATTCATGTGAAAATGAAAAAAAATATAAATTTTAAGGTGATTAATTTCGAAAAAAAAATACAAAAAAAAATTTTAAAAAATGAGAAAAACGAAGCAGGCAGCAGGCAACAGAAAAAGAAATACGAATTGACATGACAATAATGAAGTAATTAATAAACATTAATTAAGCACTTTTAAAAATGCATTAATGCGATGGCACATGAATAAATAAAATAAACTATGGCAACATAACATATGAATTAAGCCATAAAACTAAACACTGCTGCCTCTTATAACGGCAATATTTTAAATGAAAAATTTTTATAAAATAAATTCATTCAAATACTATTATTGCGCGAGTCGTTGCACTAGACACAAGTGTATTTTTTTATATTCATATTGTTGTCGGAATATTTCTCCTAAAAACTGTTGTTGTGAAGTACGTGTCTATAAGTGTTAAAACACTGTCTGTCTGTCCGTCTGTTTTTTTTATACAGTACCAGCACAATATTGATTTGTAATGTGATAATAACGTATAAATTTAATATTAAAAATAAAAAAGGAAAAATCATAATAAAATTGAAAATAACTGCAGGGAAAAAATTTAAATAAAATGCATTAAATCTACAACAACAACAACAATCACCACAATAAAAACAAAGAAAAAGAAGAACTACAACTTCAATATGGACATCGACATCGACATCGACATTAAAACAATTCAAATAATAAAATGCCAACAAATTCATTCATTCGTATAGCAATGCATTCAATCGCATGCATTTAAACCAGAGAAAACAAAACAAACGAAAAAAAGTACCAAAAAAAAAGTACTTTAACATGCACACACGAAAACAATCTCTAAATGGTTTAAACATTTATGGATTTCCTGTTGGAAAAATTAAAAATTATTTTTCATTTCTTTTTTTTTTTTGATTATTTTTTATGATTCAGAAAAGTCTTCATAAAAAGCAGGAGCCAGTTTTTCTTCTCTTGTTGCTTTTCGTTTTTTATGAATGCAATGCCAAGTTTTTTTTTTGTATTAATTTTATGGAAACAACAACAATAATAACAATGAAAATAGTAATGATAATAAAATGTAATTACATGTGTACAACTACAACAACAACAATAGCAAAAAAAGAAAAGAACAAAACCTGGCTTACATGGCCATACAAATTCAGGAAAATCCATTAACGAATAGTTGAGCAAAAATCCTAGAAGCCAAAAAAATTTAATACGAACAGCATAGAGAGAGACAGAAAGAGAGGAGAGAGAGAGAGAGAGAAAAGCCAGAACAGTAAAACAATAATTTTAAAATTAAAATCCCTTTTTTGTTTTCATTACTCACTGAAAAAAATTTCTTTTTGATTTCACGTGTGTAGTCTAGTAGGTAGTGTGTTGGCATATTTGACATGAGGCCACGGTTTAAACCCCGGGTCAGACATCTCGAACAAAATAAAATATAAAAAAATATTTCTTCGGCGACTTCCTCTCTCATCAGACTTGTGGCAAAAACTCTACAGAAGTCGCCGTAGTCTAGTAGGTAGTGTGTTGACTTATTAGACGTAAGGCCACGGTTCAAACCCCAGGTCAGCCAACTCCAACAAAACGAAATAATAAAAATAATTCTTCGGTGACTTCCTCTCTCAGCAGATTTGTGGCAAAAACTGTGAGAGTGAAATAAAATTGCGATGAAAAGTTTCTCAAAAATCTGTCGTTCGGAATCGACTTTAAACTGTAGGTCCCACCACTCAAAGTTAAAATTGACATACACAAAATGAGTGGTCATTCCTGACTGAAGGAAGGGTTGTAATGGCCAACTGTGTTATGTACATACAGTCACACAGATAATTATACGTACACCCCTAAAAATCATTTTTTTAAAAAGTAATGAACTTCTAATCTAAAATTTCTTTACATTAACGTCTGTAACGACACATATACCAATACGGCACCACAGAAAATTATACGTACGACGTATATTTCGTATAAAATGTCTCCAAGGGTAGCCCGGTATATAAAAGGTATTGTGGATAAAAATCCTAGGACTACAGCCGTATAAATACGAAATACCTCGGAAAGTGATCACAGTGTTATTGTACATTCTGAAACAGTTCGAAGTGTTTTGAGAAAGAAGGGTTTCCGCAGCCGAGTGCTGAGAAAAAAGCAACGATTGGAATTTGCCCAATAATATATGGACAAGTCAACTGATTTTTGGACGAATGTAATATTTAGTGATGAGAACAAATATTATTTGTTCGGCTGTGACGGAAAACAAAAAATTTGGCGCAAAAATCAGTTG
This sequence comes from Sarcophaga variegata, assembly GCA_932273835.1. NCBI lineage: Eukaryota > Metazoa > Arthropoda > Insecta > Diptera > Sarcophagidae > Sarcophaga > Sarcophaga variegata. The sequence goes on from OW026361.1 coordinate 117,648,011, forward strand.
ACTTGTCCATATATTATCATTTTTAAAAAAATGATTTTTAGTGGGGTACGTATAATTATCTGTGTGGCTGTATGTATGTATGTGTGTCTGTCTAAAATAGTGAAAATAAAAAAGAAACCAAATTTTATTCATTAAATGGAGTTCACGAAGAAAATTTTCCATTTAAATTGTTTTTTTTTTAACTTTCCTGTTGTATTCCTGCGCTTTTAAGGCGAAGCATTAAACTAACTTACTTTATTATTCTTGACCTCTTCCAGGTTGTGTTACAGAGACTTCGTCAATAGCGTCGATTAAGTAAAAGCTCCACCTAGTTAATCTTTTTCTAGGTGCTATTGCTTGCCACACCTTGAAAGAGGAACTAAAATTTAGTTAGTTACTAAATTGATACAAAATCTGAAATGCTCATGGACTAGAACACATATTTTGTTTGCTTTCGTTGCTTTTAATAAACAACAGCATGTTACAAATCATCTCCTCTTATTGTCTGTTTGCTTTGTTTCATTTTCATTAACCAGAGGATTTGAAAGTCCTACGAGGACATGAGGTCCATTATTCATTGCTCTGTTTGAACATGTAATCTGTCCAGTGCTTATGAACTTTTTTTGTTTAACTTTTTATTTCAATAACGTTGTGGTCTGCCATCGGATCAGGGTGAATAACCAATGACGAATTTTTCTTGCCTCCTACGTTATTTGAACATGTATTACTAGGGTTATTAGCCAAGCACTTTAACTAAATATTACATCCCACAGTAAGATACATGGAAGATGAACGGATGGATTGCATTGCTTTGAAGAATTTGAACAGAATGAACTTGGCTGTAATAATAATAAATTTGTTGTTTAATCAACCTGAAATATCTTAAAGAAAACAAAGATAAAACGTTCGATTGAAGTCTGAGAGGGCAACTGGCGCCTACGATTTACTGATTTCGAAATCTGCTTGTACTGTGCACAATATCTAGCTTAGATAGTCATCTCACTCAAAAGATCTTTGAAGGATCAAAAGAAAAATACAATATATTTTGACTGAGGAGAGTGCTTGATGTTATTCCTTTTTGTTGAGAGGAATGTAAGTGATATTGTGGCACTAACGCAGCGCTGAATCTTGTGCAAGAGAGGCCAGTATTAAGTATAGAAATCAGGATCAGATCCACTTATTTTTTATTATCCATTATATCGGAAAAAACAATGATATACTCACAAAAGAAATCAGAAATGAATCATTTTTTCGCTACTCATAAGCACTCATGAAATTTTGATTATAAGTGAGTCAACAATATTGAAACTTAAGTATGTACTCTGATTCATTCATACTCATTACAACGTTGATTTACAAGTACAGGTTGTAATGAGTATGTGTACAACGTTGACATCAAACTCATACCATTCGAAATATGTTTGATTCATTTATCAAAATTTACAATCTTAGTTGTTGTTGCATTTACAAAAAAAGAAAAAAAAACGTCTAACCAAAAAATGAGAGCATTTAGTGAGTATTTTAGTGTTCGTACGCGATTCATACTTATTTTGTAATTCGTGTATATGTTGAGTTATGGAGAGTCATAAATTAACAACATCATACGTGTTGTTAAGTGAATGAATATGATGAGTACTTTAAACTTTGAATATGAGTAAGATGTTCCATGATATTAAAATAAGAATGAATGCGTATAAGTATCAGAAATTATTAGTATGATTCGATTCTACTCATATTATTGAATACTCATTGCTGATCTCTGATACTCACTAAAGAAATGATATTCATATCTCTTGAACTGAACTTTCGTTCTTTGTTGAACTGATCAAAAAATTATAGTTTAGTGTCTCTTATTATTTTAGAAGTTGCCGTAGTCTAGTAGATAGTGTGTTGGCTTATTAGACGTAAAGCGAGGGTTCGAGTCCCAGGCCAGACATCAAAACAAAATACAGAAAGTATTTCTTCGGCGACTTCCTCTCAGCAGATTTCTGGCAAAAACTCTGAGAGTGAAATAAAATTGCCATGAAATTTTCTCAAAAAATCTGTCGTTCGGAGTCGACTCTAAACTGTACGTTCCACCACTCATGTATAAAAGTTAACGTACTCAACATAAGTGGTGTGAGGAACTAGGTCGTAGTCCTGACTGAAGGGTTGTAATGACCAATTATGTTATGTATGTATTATTTTCCATTTTTGTTAAAGGCATTTTAAATATTAAAATTTATTTTAAAACTTCAAATATTTTCAATGTTTAAATCTATTTTATATTATTATTAGAATTCTTTTTTTTAATTTATTGATGTATACATATGTATGCATACATATGCGAATATACTGTATTTAAGCATTTTTTTCTTCTCAATTTTTGCAAATTTACATTGGAATTTAAATGTAAAAATTTCTGCTGTCAATTTTATTTGGCTTAATCGCATTGATGTTGGTTAACATGTGTGATAGTGGTAATCAAGCCACTTAAAATTTATTTATTTTCCAAATAAAAAAACGACTGTTAAATAAATATATGAAATAAAAATAAAATTAAAAGAATCTGTTGCAAATTTACAGCATTGCACTTAATTTACAACAGCATTGACTAGATTAATAGCCACTATATGAGTTAAATACTACCAATTTACGTTCTGTTCAGTTCAGTTCGAAAATTAAAATTAAAATTAAAAAAAGAAGGAAAATATTCGTATATAAATAAGATTTCTTTTTTTGAAGTGAATTTTAATAAAATTCTTTAACCCGCATATTTCTTTTGACATGTTTGTATGTGTTCTGAATGTCAATTTCAGTGAAGGAAAAAATAAAATTGGAGCCTGGGAAAAAATGAACAAGAAATTCAATTTATTTTTCACCAAAATTAAAACGAAAATGAAAAAAAGAAACCGAAACCGAAACCTCAAACTAAAATGTCAAATAAAGGTCCTTTCTTTACATTTTTCCTTTTTTTACAAGTATACATACATTTATGTATGTTTGTTGTTGCTGTTGTTTCTGGTTAAAATAAGTAATAAATCCACAAAATAAGAAATTAAAAACCAAAAAAAAGGAAAAGAAAAAACAGCCCAAAGGTTGAAATTTTAACATTTTTTTCAAGGAGAAAAAAAGAAAACACATCCTTCCAGCCTTCCTCTCACCTTATTATGCCTGTTTTTCTCTGCAAAGCAAATGAAATGAAAGGCAGAAAAAATAATCATATTTTAGGGATAAAGAATCCGAAAAAAACATAGGATTTCTTACAATTTGAGGTGACACTATTTGAATATGAAATTCCTACATTGGCTTAGAGTATGGGACATAGCATAGAAATATGTTGTTCCGATGTACATGTCGAGAGGAATAACAACAAGGACATGAAATATTATTATGGACCTAAGCAAATACCACAAATATTCTATAAAAATGAGTTGAATATTAAACCATTCATGAGTCCTATAGGATGGGGCGGGAGATGAAAATGTTTTAAATTTTATTTGAAATAAAAAAGAAAGACGAAAACTAGACATTCTTTAAAGGTTTTATAAATCAAAAGAAAATTTTATTTCACATTAAAATATTCTGTGATAATAATTAAGAACAGTTTTTAAACAGAATTCAATATTAAGGAGGCTGACATGCAAATATTTTCCAGTCTAATTGCAACAAACGTTCCAGAGTTCGTCAACTTTTTATGCAGAATTGTTTGAAGTATTTTAACAATGACAGAAAAAAGGGAAATTACAAACTGTAATAAAAGGAGCCATTAACTAAAGGGAGGATTTTAACGGGCAGATAAATTGTTTTGCAATATTATGAGTACCCCATGATATAGAAGTGAGCGATAAGCTAAAGGGAGGCTCATCGTACTGGTAACTTTTAAAATTAACCCATTCGCTGCCAAGGACGAGTATACTCGTCTTGGCAGTACGGGATACCCTGTCAAATAAATTTAAATATATTATAACATGTAGGCTTTTGAATTAGCAAATTTTTCTTGCCACAAACATAATATAAATATGTAAAAAACTTGAAAAATACTACAAATAATTTCTTTTACAAAAATAATACTTTATTCTTCACGCAAAAATCAACTTCATCGTGTATTTATAACAAAATTTTATAGCAACTCGTCTTTGGTTTTCTGCTTGTAAATGATTATGTATGTTGTGTTAAACAATAGCACTCAAAATATAAATGGCAATGGGAATGACTTCATATAATTTAGGCTTGGCAGCGAATGGGTTAAGTTTATGTCTGAAATTAAGTTTCCATAGACAGCCTTTTTTCCACAATTCCTTACTGTCTTTAACGGATGCCAAAGGCAGGCCATGTAGGTGACACCGCTTACAGATAAATGCAAGAATCGATCTAAATTCTGTCAATGTTAAAATAGGTCTAGGTGTTATTGGGTACCCGAAGTCACCGTAATCTAGTAGGTAATGTGTTGGTTTATTAGACGTGAGGCCTCGTTTCAAACCTAGGTTAGACATCAAACGAAAATATGAAAAAAAAATATTTCTTCGGTGACTTCCTTTCCGCAGATTTCTGGCAAAAACTCTGAGAGTAAAATAAAATTGATATGAAGAGTTTCTCATAAATCTGTCGTTCGGAGTCGACTTTAAACTGTAGGTGCCGCCACTCGTGTATAAAATTAACACACACAACATAAATGGTGTGAGAAGCGAGGTCGTAGTTCTGATTGATTGGTTGTAATGACCAATTATGGATGTATGTATGTTGTATATGTAGTTAAAGGTGATTTTAAAGTTCACTTTAGCTAAAGTTACCTTTAACTAAACTCAACTTTAACGGAAAGTTGCAATAATGACATTTAGTATCTGAATGGTAATAAACATAGATATGGATTAAATTAAGGCAAGCTTGAAGCATATTTTGTGTTCATTTCATTGTTTAATAGGCCATTATGCACTTTCAAATCTTAGAGTAAACTTTAGAGAATATTCAATAATTGTGTCAAATTTAATCAGACGTATAGGCTGGCAGATGTGGTAAACAAAACAAATGGACATCTTTTGCTTTGGTAGGCTAACAATTATATGGGAAAAACTGTGAACGACGTCCATACAAAGCTTCCAATAGAAACCTCTGATAAACAGCGTGGGCTGTGCACCAATCTGTAACGAAATTTCAAAGAGAATATGGAAGAATATGCTTCAAGAAGACCTTTCGAGGACACATTTAGGATGCAATTGTTTGAAATTCTCATGGAAGCAAAAGATTTATTAGAGTTTGAGATTTATGAAAACTGAATAGCAAGTCGCCATAGTGTAGTAGGTATTGTGTTGGCTTATTAGACGTAAAGACAGGGTTCGAACCCCAGGCCAGACATCAAAACAAAATACAAAGAATATTTCTTCGGCGACTTTCTCTCAGCAGATTTCTTGCAAAAACTCTGAGAGTGATATAAAATCGCCATGAAAAGTTTCTCAAAAATCTGTCGTTCGGAGTCGACTTTAAACTGTAGGTCCCACCACTCATGTATAAAATTAAGACACACGCACCATAAGTGGTGTGAGAAACTAGGTCGTAATCCAGACTGAAGAGTTGTAATGACCAATTATGTATGTATGTACGTATGCATGGAAGAATATGCTTCAAGAAGAGGACGCATTTAGGATGCAATTGATGAAATTCTCTTGGAAGCAGAAGATTTATAAGAATTTGAGATTTATGAAAATTGAATAGCATGGTTCATGAGACTAAAACTTAAAGCCTCTTTTTATCAAAAAACAATTCTGCAGCAACAAACATAAATTTTAAACTTTCTTTTCTGTCCTTATTTGTTACGAAACTTTTACGAAAAAGCCTTTTTAAGCCAAAATTATTTCACCAAAATGTCCAGAAACAAACAACAAACAATAACAAAATTAATACAAATTTATTTGAGTCCATTTACGAGCATGTTGTTGTATACGATTTCATATTGTTTAAATGGTCCTGCTAAGGACAAACGACAAGTAAAGGAGGAAACAAAAAAGTCTACACCTGGAAATCCCCTAAAGAGGTGGGAAAAAATGTTTGATAAACAAAAAAAAAAACAAAAATACAAAGAGAAAGAGAGTCAGAAATAGAGAAAACAAAAGCAACATGACATAAATTAGGAGAAAGAGCAGCAAAAAATTCTTTACAAAAAAAAAACTTAAAACAAATCCTTGAAAATAAAAGTTAAGCAAAGAATAGAGACTATAATTACGCCGCAATAACAAAACAAAACAGAGGGAATGAGCGAGAGACGAAGAGAGAGAGAGAGACCGACTGTGTATGTTAAAAAAAAAATAAAACACAAATGAACATTTATAATAACAGTATCAGACATGTTGTTAATACGTTAATTAACAACAGCATACAAACACACAAAAATTAAAGGAAGTAAAAAGGTATGAATGTGTAAAGTGAATGCGAATGTTTGTTAAGGATATTATAGTCATGTTATAACTTTGCAAATAAAACAACAAAAGAACATTAGATTGGTAGAATAAAAACCATGTCTATTTGTATTCTCTACACTACTAAAGGGTCCGCCAAATAACTTTTTTTTTTTGAAAATGCTTTAAAAAAAAACTACTGAATATTTTCTCAAATTTCTTTTTTTATTTGAAAATACAATCCTTCCGGTTAATAATGGAAAATAATTTCATTCAAATGGCGATCGATCCAATTTTTAAGCACATTATCGATTGTGTGCAGCTGTATTTCACCAATGGCTTCACGAATATTGTCCTTTAAAGCGTCAATTGTCTGTGGCTTGTCGGCGTAACACTTATCTTTGACGACACCCCACAAATAATAGACCAACGGTGTCAAATCGCAGCTCCGAGGTGGCCAAACGACATCAGCACTTCAAAAACAGGGCGCAAAACATCGAGTGTAGCTTCGGCTGTGTGGCACGTAGCGCCGTCCTGTTGAAACCAAATATTGCCAATATCCTCCTCTTCAATTTTTGTGAACAAAAATTCGTTCAATATGGCTCGATAATAATCGCCATTGACTGTAACGACCACTCCTTGCTTATTTCCGAAGAAAAATGGCCCAATTATGCCTCTGGACCTAAATCCGCACCAAACAGTGACTCTTTTTGCGTGCGTCGGCTTTTCAATTTATGCGTGCGGATTTTCAGTGCCCCAAATGCGACAATTTTGCTTGTTTACATACCCGCCAAGATCAAAATGAGCTTTATCTGAAAAAATGATTTTTTTGGCAAAATCGGCATCTTCTGTAAGTCGATCGCAGGCCCACTTAGCGAAGCGAAATTGGCTTCAACTCCTGAACCAATGGGACTTTGTATGGCGTCATACCAAGGTAATTATGCAAAATTCATCTCAATGATGTCTCCGAAATGTTCAATTGTTGAGAACGACTGTGAAATGATGTTGATGGCGCTACACGGACACTTTCTGCCACAGCAGCAATATTCTCGGGTGTACGCACTGTTTTTGGCTTTTCACGCTTTGGTTTATCGATGAGGATGTCAGTTTCTTTCACTTTTTTCGCAAGATAACGAACATACGGAGCTGACGGTGCTTCTTCTTCGAAAATCCATACGCAATTTTCGCACACATTCTGCAACATTACCATGATTTTCAAAGTAATGTCGCAATATTTGCCAGCGTTGTTCAAGCGTATACACAACCATTTTCGTTCAGCGGAAGGATAAAACTAATTATCTGTCAAATCAGACATGAGCTAAGTGTTACCAAACACGAAATAAGCACAAGTTGAAAAAACAAAACGTTAGATGGCGGACCCATTACTTACACACACACTCTTTTTTGTCTCTCATCTATATTATAAATACTCATATGACTTTATATATGTATATGTTTGCATGTGTATATGTCTGCATGTGTTTTTAAAAACCAACAACAAGTCATATTGTATTTCTCTCTCTCTCTCTCTCTCTCTCTGTCGCTCTCTCTCACTCTTTCTCTATATATTTTATTAGAATTTATATGAATTTAGTTTGGTATGGGACTGTCTACGCCAGTAGTAAAAAACATGACCGCAGTGTAGAAAATTTTAATTCATTTAAAAAGATTACACAAATACACACATGTATGTATGGATTAAATATGTATGTATGTATGTATGTACAGTTGCTGTATAAGGATATGCTACTTGCTATACACACCAACCTAATCTACATTTCTATGGTAGGTGGTGTGGTAATTTTTCTGTCTTAATGAATGAATAGAATGAATTTAGAAATAAAAGCCAAATAAAATAGAAAAGGGAATTGGGAGTACATACACGGCTTGCACCAAAAGTCAATAGTTAAACTGGATTGTCTTTAAAGTGGAAGAATTTTAAATGAAGGAAAAATGTTCAAACTTTATATTGAAAAGTCTTTAAAATCCCATTCCTATTTATCTGCTCAAATAAATTGAAAACTCTTGCGTACCATTTTTATAGCGGAATAACGAAAGATTATTTTTTTACAATTTTCCAGTTTTTATGGTTGATTTTTTACAAACCACCACCGCAAATGCCACACTGGCAACGTCAACGCCAACGCCATCGCAATCACTTTAATAATTAAAAATCAACGACAAAAAAATAAAATAAAACGATAAAAATAGAGAAAACATAAAATTCATTGAAGCTTAAGGAAACCATTTAACCTACAATTTGAATGGTTTTCAAATTTTTTTTCTAGTTCCGTGCCCTGTTTTAAGAAATGCTTGCCGTCTGCTTCTGTGTAATGGTGCTGTCGTTTGTTTCTTACGTCTCGTAACTGAAAATTAAAAATTCACTTGCACTTGGGCTGTTGACTTGAGCAGTTGACGTTTAATGACGTTTATTAAAAAGTAAAATTTCATTAAGAAAATGCCTTTTTTACGATCCATACACACATACTTACACACGGGTACGCACATACAAATACACTTCAGCATAAGAATGTTACTCAAGTGTTAGGGTGTGTATAAGTAAGCAGTAAACACAACATGCATCCTCATCATCCCCAAGTTACTCACTCACACTGGGTTCCTTGACATAATCTCTGTCTCAATATTTGATTTTATTACTGTGAAGACATAAAGTTTGTTTTACTCTCTTTCGCTCTCTCTCTCTCTCTCTCTATCTCTCGCTAGCTGCCTTGGTAGAGCCATTGAAATTTATTCGAAATTGTGGCAGACATTTAAACATGAATGTTAGGATTCAACATTAGAAAACGAATATTAAGGAAAAGAAATGCTATGCGAGTGTATTTATAGGTTTTTATGAGGTGCTAAATTTTCTTTTCATTTTTAATATTTATTTTTTTAAATTACCTTTACAGTGGGCTTCGGATTAAATTTTTTCTATTTCTGTGTTTTCATTTTATTAATACAATCTAGCACGTACTGTCTGAAGTAACAGTCTTACCCTTGTAGCATTTGAAGGCACTGTACAGTACATGATTAGATCGTGAATAAATATAACTTCTATCACTATCAAACCAAATAATATCGTTTTAACCTTATTGCCCATAATTACTTCTCCTAATACTCAGATTTTTAGTCAATATTTGCAGTCTTAAAATGAAAACTTTAACAGATTCATATCTTCATCATCCATAAGCATGTAATTCTTTAGTTCCGAACTTTCTAAGGCTTGAAGGATGTGTGTGAAGATAAATTCGAATTTGAAAATCCAAGACGTAATCTAAAAATTTTAGCAGCGACACATTTAGCGTTAGGTTAGGTTAGGTCTGAGTGGTAGCTCTGATTTCACATAGCTCACTTGAGCACGCATAGCGGCCCGTTGTGATGCCACGGGTGAACGCAGTCTCTGCACTGACCAAGTTCCACCAAAGTCAGGGAAGAGGAAGAAGTTGGTCAGCGCAAGGGCTGCACATCAAAAGCACGACTACCCCACGCTGGAAAACCAGCCAGAAAGTTTGATGAACGAAGCTATATCCTTGACATCAATAGGATGATAGCTCCGTCATGCTGACAAGAAATGGGGAGCCAAATAACCTATATCTACACCTAGCAAGAGACGGGCGCTGACAAAGAAAGTGGATAACAGCCTCCTCTTCATCAGCGGATCTGCATCCATGGCAGAAGTCGTTAAATGGGAGCCTCATTCTCTTCGCGTGTCTACCGATAACGCAATGACCTGTAAGCACGGCCACTGTGGTTGAGATGACGTCACGACCACATTTGGCGTTAACAGAGCAAAATTTACTATTCACAGAGCACTGTTAACATTTTAACAGTGGGAATAAGTAGATTAATCTCCTATTTTGCAATTATATACATACATAATTGGCCATTACAACCATTCAGCGAGGATTACGACCTAGTTTCGCACACCACTTATGTTGTGTGTGTTAATTTTTAGAGTGGCGGAATCTACAGTTTAAAGTCGACTCCGAACTGCAGATTTTTGAGAAACTTTTCAAAGCAATTTTATTTACTCACAGAGTTTTTGCCCGAAATCTGCTGAGAGGAAGTCGCCGAAGAAATATTTTTTGTATTTTGTTTTGATGTCTGGCCTGGGGCTCGAACCCTGGCTTTAAGTCTAATAAGCCTACACACCACCTACTCGACTACGGCGACTTCGATTCCAATTTACTGTCTTTATTTCAAAACATTTTGTTCTGATGCTTTTTCTCTAATCCTTGTAAAGACAAAGAAGAGAAGAAACATTTTTTTCCATTACCCCTTTTGGAGGCATAAGGCTCTCACGCAGCATTGCCATCTTATACAGTTGGATGTTGTTATTTTTACATCTTCTGTAGTAAGATTGCACTGTCCTAGACCATGCAGTAACGAACCTTTCCAAATGTTCCTTGGCCGGCCATGGCTTCTTGAGCTTTGAGTAATTCCACTCAAGTGCCATTCTTGTCCTGCTATGTGTAAAATTCAACCCTCTTTTTAAATTTACCGTTATTACGTTAATAACAAATCATTTTATTTTTTGTTCATTAACTTGGTTGGCAGTTTTTATGAAACAAAATATTCAATATTTACGATCATAAAAAATATTTACGACATTTTTTTTGATGACTTAAGCGTAAATCAGTTGCTGTTGCGGAGAACGTAAAAATATTTTGCAATTTATTAAAACCATAAAATAAAAAATCATTAAATTGATACTGTGTTATAAAAATATTTGAAATTATGAAAATAATATATTCGCCCTCTCTACATCCCTCTCGCTCTCTCTCTCTCTCTCTTTCTTTATCTTACTCTTCCATATTGTTTATAAACATTTGCCGTGTCATTTTGTTTAGCAGTTGACAATATGACAGTGACAAGGGCTTGCTACTGTTGTTGCTCGACTGCAGTTGATACAAAATTAATGTCAGAAAAAAAGTTTTTTTCACTCATTCATTCCCTCTTCTCCTCCTATTCAATAACTGAGAGTACAACAACAACAAATAAAATGAAGGTAATAAAAAATACCAAAAATTTCACTTTTCATTAAATATTTATTCAGTTTTAAAAGTGCAAAATCATATTCTGAAACAAAAAGGTTAAAAACGTAATGTTTTGTTTAAAACAAAGACAACAAAAAACAAACACCGAATTTTCCAGCAAATTTTCTTATTTTTTAAATTTTTTTCCTGCCGGTATTTTACGATTATTTTGCCTTAGTTTTCCAATGCCAAACCTGCTCTTGCTGCTGCTGCTGCTGTTTGTGGTTCATGATGTGTCAAGTTGATGTGGAAACTGCTGCGCTGCTCGTTGCTTTTTCGTGTGAAATATAAGACAGCTGTCAGTTTTTGTTTTCATTCTGTTCTGTTCTATTCAGTTCTATTATATTCTATTTGTGTTTTTTTTTTTGTTCCTTTTGTTGGCTTTTGTCTGTCATTGTTTTTAATATTAATAAAAGCCTCTGTTGCCACAGATACAGGCTTTAACTTTAACAAATTCCCCCAAATTATACTCTTCATATTTTGTTTTGTTTTGTTTTTTGCCTCAGTTTCTTTGGTAAAAGAACACAGGATTTATTCATGTTGCCGGTATTGTGTTACACGTATCAGATGTCAAGTTTGTTTTTGTTTTCATGTCTTTGTTTTTACTCGCTCTCTGTCTCGCTCTACAGATGTCACTGCTGTCATATTGAAAACAATGCTGTTAATTGATTTGGAAACTTTGAACTTTTCTTTTCTAATTATACTCACGGCTAATAGAAGTAAATTCGAATAAAAATATTTTCTTCTTTTTTTTTTGATTTTCAATCAACAATTTCGCATAATCGCAGGAGATTAAGTTTATAAATATTTAAATGCGGCTTTAAAGCGAGATCTTTTTAATTTTTGTAATTTTTTGAAGAGAACTTAAGCTCTACTTGCTTTCCTATCGTGTAGTCCATCAGTGAAGATATTCGAAAAAGATTCCTGTGAACAAAAATCTTGAAGAGCATTAAACAACATCTAACAACTGTTTTGTTGACTTCTCTCTCTCTCTCCAATTATAATTAGCCCTGGACGGTTACTCATCATTTTTGTACATTAAGGTTACTCTTCGTTGAATCGACGTACACATTAACCCTAATTGTTTACTGTTCATCGAATCAACGAAGCTCATTTACTCTTCGTACAACTCTTTTATGTTTGACCAAACTTCGCTCTTTTTATCAACAATGTTGGCTGATAACGAAAGCCTGCAGTGAGTAAACGTACCCTGGCCATCCATTTTTTAATCCTGGATGGTCCTTTTTGTACAGTAAGATTACTCTTCGTTGAATCGACGAACAAAAAAAAATGATTTTTTCGTCTACTAACTGCAAGCTTCCAGTTACCGTCCAGGGTTAAAAGGTCATTCTTTTCTACTGTAATGGTTCTAAAGAACTCTATACCGGTCAACACAAAAACCAAGTGGATGGTAAAAAACGATCGTCCATTACGATATTATAATATCTGCATCGAAACTGATTAATTACTTATGTAATTGATATATTAAACTCTTACAAGATAATCAACTTCCACCTATGTGTAGCAAGATAAATTCGAATTTGCAAATCCAAGACGCAACCCATAAATTTTAGCAACGCCACATTTGGCGCTAACAGAGCAACAATTTGCTCTTAATAGAGACAAAATTTGCCCTTAACAGAACAAAATTTGCTCTTAAAAGAGCACTGTTAGCTGTTTAACAATATCCATATGAACAAGTCCACTTGTTTAGAAGCTAATTTTAGGACATATACTAGGTCTATGAGTACCATATCATACTCAAAGGAAGGTAACAAGGCCTCTTAATATAATCAGTAAAATAGTCCCATATAAAGTGATATAGGTTAGGTTAGGTTAGAGGACGTGTACTTGGCAATTAAGACAAGTACAGTACCCGGAGGTCGAATTGACCCATTGTACAACATCATAGTTTCTCACACCACTTATGTTGTATGTGTTAATTTTATACATGAGTGGCGGGACCTACAGGTTAAAGTCGACTCCGAACGACAGATTTTTGAGAAACTTTTGCATGGCACTTTTTGTTTACTCTTAGAGTTTTTGCCAGAAATCTGCTGAGAGGAAGTCGCCGAAGTTGTATTTTGTTTTGATGTCTGGCCTAGGGCTCTAACCCTGGCTTCACGTCTAATAAGCCAATACACTACCTACTAGACTACGGCGACTTCAATATGTGCGAAATAAAGTACGTACGTAATTGCTCATTACAACCCTTCAGTCAGGATTACGACCTAGTTTCTCACACCACTTATGTTGTGTGTGTTAATTTGTATACATGAGTGGCGGGACGTACAGTTTAAAGTCGACTGCGAACGACAGTGTAATAAGCCAACACACACTACCTACTAGACTACGGCGACTTCTGCGAATAATTTATTTTAAAATTTTAATTAAAATTAAACACAAATTTATTTCTATTTTATTTGCAATCTACGAGCTTATATTTTAAAAGTTTTTAAAAAGCTAAAAACGTAACAATATCATTTTGCGAAGTTTCAAGTCAAGTTTTTCTTTCAAGACTTTCGGCAACTAGTGGCAATTGTAATCATGGTTTTAAAAAATTTTCATTTCAAATTTACAATGCAGATTTACTTACAGTTAATATTTATTACAAAACCAGATGAAATGTATTATAAAAAAAGTTAACAAAAAAAACTTCAATTCGAATTCATTAGTAAGTAAGAAATTATAAACATTAACATTAAGTAGAGTATGATAATAATAAATCATATTTTTAATCACGTTATTTCTAAATGCAGTTAATGTTTTAAAAAGCTTTTATGGCCCCCCTAATTTCTTGTTTTATGAAATTTCAAAACAAACATAAACATGTTCATGCCTATGTTACTGGCGACAGCTTTCAAATCCATTAGATTTGTGTAGCATTTAAAAAAAATATATAAATTATGTATGTACGTCTGTCTAATGGTTGTACAAATATTAACCCGTTCTTACAAATATTTTCCGTTTTACAGAGCGGCACAAAAACTTGCACAAGGTACAGCAACAAAGTCGTCAACACGCACCAGCGATATGACAAATACTTCCGCACGCAATGGTGGCTTTTGTGGTGCACTGCAAAGGGCACCACCACCCATGCCACCGGGACTGGCAAGACGTTTAGCCAACAAAGAAAACTATGGCATTGGCAAGGTAAGTTTCGACAACAATTTCTGTTCCCAGTCTTAATCTTAAGAAACATAATCAATCTTGAAACAGTTTAGCATAAAAAACGATGGCCCTTTATGGGGAATTTTTCATATAAAAATTGTACAAATTTTAGGTTAAAGTTATGCTAAGAGTATCCGATACCCATACGGCTACTGAACAAAGCCATTTTATGACGGTGGATAAGAAAAAAAGGCAGGTAACCTTAACAGATCCAGCGGCTGCTTCAAATGTGGCTGCCTCCACGTCCCAAGAAAGAGGGCCAATGGTGGCTGCTCCGAAAATGTTTGCCTTTGATAGTCTATTTACGGCAGAAGATCAACAGGTAAGTTATGGAGGAAACAAAAAAAAATCAATTTTCTTTTTAACAACTCACAACAACAACAACCCTCTTCTGGGAATATTGAAAATTGAATTGAATTGAATTGTTAATTTATTTCTTAATTTAATTTCCGTTTCCTAAAAATCAAAATGATACCACCCCTTATACGGAACTGATGGTATTTTTTTTAGTCTGATGTTTGTGCATCTGCCTTGTCTGAAGTAATCCCTGCCGTTTTAGAAGGTTCCGATGGCTGTCTTCTCACTATTGGTTATCCCAGTTCCGGTAAGTTGTCTTCTTATTTACTTTCCTATCATTTGTATTCATTTCCTTTGGCCAAAGGAAATTGCAATAAATTCTTCTTCTTTTACTGTGTATTATCTGGCATACATACGTGTATATACTTGCCTTGTTAACGTTTTCTGTAATTTATGTTGACTTTCTTTTCTATTCTGTTCTTTTCATTTGGTTTCGTTTAATTTCATTTTGCTACACACAGGCCAATCGAAAACAATGCTGGGCGGTGTTAATCCACCCACTGAATTAGGCGCCATACCGTGTGCCATTTCTTGGCTGTACAAGGGCATTAACGAACGTCGTCAAAAAAGCGGTGCACGTTTTTCGGTGCGTGTCAGTGCTTTGGGCGTGAGTGCCACAAAACCAGATTCAACGTCCAA
The DNA here is from genome assembly GCA_932273835.1 of Sarcophaga variegata. Taxonomy (NCBI): domain Eukaryota; kingdom Metazoa; phylum Arthropoda; class Insecta; order Diptera; family Sarcophagidae; genus Sarcophaga; species Sarcophaga variegata. Next base: position 117,663,567 of record OW026361.1, read on the forward strand.
GGATTTGTTAGCAGCTCATGCAACCGGTAAGTTTCATGGTTTTTTTTCTTCTTCTTTTTCATGTTTTTAAGAATTTTTGTTTTCAAGAACAAGGAAAACAATTTCAGTTTGATATTGTTAAAGCCATATGCAATGAATTCTACAAGAAATTCTTTTAATTTTTTAATTCAAATGATTTAAGCGGAATTACAATGGAATTTGAAAAATTTTTAGCTTCCATTTTTATTTAAACAGCCTGCCAAATAACTTTTTTTTTTGAAAATGCTTTAAAAAAAAACTACTGAATATATTCTCAAATTTCTTTTTTTATTTGAAAGTACAATCCTTCCGGTTAATAATGGAAAAAAATTTCATTCAAATGGCTGCCTCGTCTGGCCACGCGGTCCAATTTTGAAGCACATTATCGATTGTGTGCAGCTGTATTTCACCAATGGCTTCACGAATATTGTCCTTTAAAGCGTCAATTGTCTCTGGCTTGTCGGCGTAACACTTATCTTTGACGGCACCCCACAAATAATAGTCCAACGGTGTCAAATCGCAGCTCCGTGGTGGCCAAACGATATCAGCTCTGCGTCTGATAATGCGATCTTCAAAAACAGGGCACAAAACATCGAGTGTAGCTTCGGCTGTGTGGCACGTAGCGTCGTCCTATTGTAACCAAATGTTGCCAATATCCTCCTCTTCAATTTTGTGAACAAAAATTCGTTCAACATGTCCCGATAACGATCGCCATTGACTGTAGGGCTACTCCTTACTCATTTTTGAAGAAAAATGGCCCAATTATGCCTCTGGACCAAAATCCCCACCAAAACAGTGACTCGTTTTGGGTGCGTCGACTTTTCAATGTATGCGTGCGGGTTTTCTGTGCCCCAAATGCGACAATTTTGCTTGTTTACATACCCGCCAAGATCAAAATGAGCTTCATCTGAAAAGATGATTTTTTTTTGCCAAAATCGGCATCTTCTGTAAGTCGATCGCAGGCCCACTTAGCGAAGCGAAAACGCATTGGATGGTCAATTGGCTGCAACTCCTGAACCAATTGGACTTTGTATGGCGTCATACCAAGGTCTTTATGCAAAATTCGTCTCAATGATGTCTCCAAAATGTTCAATTGTTGAGAACGACGGTGAATTGATGTTGATGGCGCTTCACGCACACTTTCTGCCACAGCAGCAATATTCTCGGGTGTACGCACTGTTTTTGGCTTTTCACGCTTTGGTGTATCGATGAGGATGCCAGTTTCTTTCACTTTTTTCACAAGATAACGAACATACGGAGCTGACGGTGCTTCTTTTCTTCCAAAATCCGTACATACATTACCATGATTTTCGTAAAGTAATGTCGCAATATTTCCCAGCGTTGTTTAAGCGTATTCACAACCATATTCGTTCAGTGGAAGGATAAAACTAATTATCTGTCAAATCAGACATGAGCTAAGTGTTACCATTCACGAAATAAGCACTTGTTGAAAAAAACGTTAGATGGCGGACCCGTTACTTAAGCACAATATTTTTAATTTTTTGCTGTTTTTACTCGTTTTAATCACACACTTAGTCACATGTGATGGGTTTAACCAGGGCATGATTATTTAGTCTGAGGATATTTCCAATATCGTAGCATAGCTGTACTTAGTCCATAGCAGAGATCAGCAATGAATCGTTTTTTCGCTACTCATAAGTACTCATAAAATTTTGAGTATGCATGAGTCAACAGTATTCAAATCCAAATACTCTGATTCATTCGTACTCACTACAACATTGATTCATAAGTACAAATTGCAATGAGGATGAGTACAACGTTGACATCAAACTCATACCATTCGAAATATGTTTGATTCATAAGCCTACTCATTCAGATTCATAAATTTAGAAAAATACTTGCAATACTCATAAATGATACGAGTGACTCGAATCATTCATCAAAATTTACAGTCTTAGTTGTTGTTGCATTTACAAAAAAAGAAAAAAGACACATAAGCAGAAAAGACAGAGCAGCAAGCAGAGAAAACACACAACCTTCTAGTGCGTATTGTAGTGTTCGTATGCGAATCATACTGATTTTGTGATTCGTGTAACGATGAGTCATGGAGAATCGAAATCATTAACATCATGCGTATTATTGAGTATGAGTACGATGAGTATTTCAAACTTTGAATATGAGTAGTATGAGTATGACATTAAAATAAGTATGAATGCGTATAAGTATCAGAAATTATAAGTATGATTCGAATCTACTCATCATTTTGAATACTCATTGCTGACCTCTGGTCCATAGCTTCAGTAGCTTCATATATATAAGCGAATTAGACAGCAAACTGCGTTTTAATCTTCCAATAGATTTCTATTTGAAATGTTTAAATGTCGCGACCTGTATTATTAGTTTTTAGTTTTCGCAGTCTTCCCACTACGATTTTGGGTCATTTGTGTGTCATTATATTGGTACTTAAACCGTCTCTTCAGCTTTATTTTAAGTGTACAAACAATACAAGCATTTAAGCGTCATTCATTCCAACATACTGCCATCAAGAACGCTCTCATTCTCTGGGGATAATCCAGTCATAATGGGAGCACACACATACAAAAGCTTAAGAATACTTAGGAACACACTCATATATCGAGTAGAACTCCCTTAAGTTAATAGTCTTTCCCAATGGCAAAATAAATAAAAATGAAACGAGAGAGAAAGAGAGAGAGAGGGAGACCATCCCAAGTAGAGGATAAACGCAAACATAAGTATTCATAATGTCCTTTGGATTTTTCTCGTTCCCCTATCATTATTTGCATTAATGCAAATGCATGTACACTTCTTCACCTCTCTCTATCTCTCTCTCTCTCTCTCTCTCTCTTTCACTATGGATGGGGAACATTTAATTTTACATTGTTTTAAATACCCTGCCATACCATCTACTCTACTTATTCTCTTATTTTTCTTATTTTCTTCGTCTTTATCTTTCTCTTGTATGCTTGCTTTTCCCGGCACAAAATAAAAAACAAAATAGACTCTGATGACTCTCCTGGGGTTTATTTGCGTGACGATTTCCTGGGTGGCCCTACAGAGTTGCGTGCCCCCACCGCTGAACGTGCTGCCTTGTTCCTTGATGCTGCTTTAGCTGGAAGACCACAAGGTGGTCTTGAACCTGCCATGATATTTACCCTGCATGTCTATCAATACAGTCTATCACGCAAAGGAGGAGGTGAGTTATACACACACATTATGGCTGCCTTTAGCATAAAAGTTCCTGCTGTTGTTGCATTTACAATGAAAATGTGGAGTTTATTCCTGAGGATAATTTTAATATTTTTTTATTTCTTCTTCTGCTTCTTATTGCATTTTAATGCCGTGTTTATTGCAGTGGCTGGTGGTCGAAGTCGTTTGCATCTTATCGATTTGGGTGGCTGTGCCAATCGTAGTGGTGGTCTTCCTTTATCCGGCATTGGTAATATTCTGTTGGCCATATTGAGTGGCCAACGTCATCCACCCAATAAAGATCATCCATTGACGCCGCTATTGAAAGACTGTCTTGCTCCGTTGACATGTCATGTTGCCATAATGGCTCATGTTATGCACACCCAGGTAAGTTCTTTAACTGAAACCCTCTGCCACGCAAAAGGTGGCATAGAGAGGACACACGTAGTATATGTACGTGTTAATGAATTCTTAATCGGCATTGTAATACTAGTCGCCTATGTTTGTTTGCCTATGACAATTTATGAATAGACAATGCATTGAATGCATTTCCTTAATACAATTTATTTCCTCTCCTCCTCTTGGCTTTCATCTTAGACAGAGGAATTCTTTGATTTAATAGAACCTTATTTGACATCATTTGAATGAATATTTCTCTCCCCATTTTTCTCTTGGGTTTTATTTGAATTGTAGTCACATACGGATGCCTTAACGACTATTCAACTGGCCTCCCGGATACATCGCTTGCGAAGGCGAAAGCATCGTTTTCCTTTGGGTGGTGGAGGTGGTGGTGGTGCTGCTGACAAGTCAGGTGTGGGTGGCCTAACTAATGGCCTGAATGCTGCTGGTAAGTGTGTTTAGTTTGGAGATTAATTCGCAAATTAAAACGATAAATGCTTGGCATGCACCTTCATTCCTTACTCATATTGTCTCATTCTTTTTCTCTTATATCTGTGTATGTGTATGTTTGTGTTTATATGAAGGTCATCAATCTACAGGTTCATCTGCTGGTTCTGGTGCTGACCCTTCTAGTTCAGAGCTGTCAGCAGACACAGTCATTTATATGGGACCCAGTGATGATGCCACGGATGGTGAACATCCTCCTGTTTATTTGCCGTCATTGAGCTGTGGCGATCAAAGGGGAGTCATGAGTAAAGCATTAAAAGGTAGTGCAGCAGAAAAACAGCAACCCAGTCCTTCAAAGCTACCAGGTTCAGGCAAAAAAGTGGTGGCTTCGCAAAAGACACCACAAAGTCCTGTGGCAGCAGGACGTACTGGCAGTCTGAAACGTTCTGCGCACGCTGCTAATACAACTGCTCAGAGTAGTACGAATCCAAACTCAGGACCGATTTTGTGTGAACAGCCCCTATTTTATTCGCCTGTACACAGCGTTAAAACTCTACCGAATTCTGCCTCATCGCCCAAAATAGTAGCGGGTGCCTTAAGACATCCTGGCATGACTATGATGTGTACAAAAGCCTCAAATGTTCCTACGCCCAAAGGCTCTCCTCTAAGAAGACCCGGTGTGGGAGGTGCTGCAGTGGCCCCCAATGATTCATTAGAATGTCCAGGCAGCCCTATGCGCAAAATTACCGAGGAGCAGTGGATAGATGGTCCGCGAGTTTCTCGAGCCAAAGTAGCAGAGGCACGTCATTTGTTGCGTGAAGTCAATCATGTCAAGCAATGCGAAACATGGATAGATGGTCCCAAATCACAGTCCAGTCGTTCCTTAACAGCAGGCAATCTTCCTATAGCAGCTTCCCAGGTACAGGGTTATGGTTTCATGGACTCTCACAAGAAATCCATGATACGTCAGTGGGTAGAATATCAAACGTCTCAAGTCTTCCAAACTGCTTCGGCTGGCTCCTCACCTACACATACGCATCGGGAACAACAGGCCCAGCATTTGCGTAACATTACCTACCACATGTCACAGCTTAAGCAAAAATCTCTGGATAATCCCGAAGACTTGTATGCCACGAGTACTCGACAACAGCAACAGCATCCAACGGCAGGAGATCAACACTCATTGCGCAGCAGTCAACTAGAACTGGTGAATCCTATTGGGCCAGGGCTCATAAACAATATGGACACAACTGATGCTTCTGCCCCAGCAGAAATCAGGGAAGCCCATCATTATCGTCAAAATTCCGGCCATTCTCAACCATTACCTTTAAGCTCAAATCATTTAAACCACGCCGAGTCGTCGTATCACCCTGAAGAGACTGATTTACATTCGTTACATTCGCATGCCAATATGAATGGCTACGGCTCTCTTGGACATCAGCATGCTGTTACACATCTGCCACCGACTTCTGCCTCGGATTCAAATGTACCCATTGAACGTCAAGGCGATTGTGATGAGGATCAGGATAGTGGCCCCTCAGAAGTGCCACCAGCTTTACCTTTAATTGAACCTCTTGGGTCACGTGAAATATCGCATGAAAGTTTGCATCGCATTCTGTCACGGCATGTGTCACGTGAATCCTTGTACCAGCAGCAGCAGCACGAGATAAGAAGACATGAAGAACAATTGGTTCAACGTCAGCTGTCTAGACAATCTTCACATCATTTCTCGCAACAGAGTATGCAAATGTCCGATTGTGGCCAACAGGTGACAGAAGAGGAAATTGCACGCACTATGGGTGTGGGGTAAGTAAAGTATGCGGGGGAAGAGTAAAGGAATCTAATAAATCTGGGCCCCCTTACTTGTAGAGACCATCCTTTGGCCGCTTTAAGTCAGGTGGAGAATATGTCCGTTGTATCGAGTTTCAATATGGCTGGCGATGCGTTTAGCGACTGTGCCATGGGTGAAAGAACGAGGTAAGTTGGGGGGGGAGGTAATTTTTGCGTGAGAGACAGTGTTCTTATTTGTGCTTTAAACAGGAACCAATTTGACCAATTAGCGCGTTTACGTGAGATTTTCACCTCACAGCTAGCCATGGCTGAAGTTACGCCAGTATTTCGCAGCGGTTGTGATGTGGGCAGTGTGTATAGCGAGCCGGCGTATCGTTTTAACACTGGCCCCGGCAGTGTATGCAGTGAGCCACCTTATCGATCACCAAGCCCAAGGTAAGTAGAGCATAGGCTTGACAATTTTTCTCTTCTTTTTTTTTGTTTTTTATGAGGAAAGGAAAGTTTTTTAAAATCTATTTTTAAAATGAATATTTTGTGTATCATTTTCCTCTGTTGTAGACAGCAGCCTTCTAGAAGTCCCAGCCAAGGTAGTTTACCCAGCCTAAATGGCATTATGCAAATAGCCGGCATGGAACAATATGCCTCCTTACGCCATCCGGATGGTGCATCCGATCCTAATTTACCCAAAATCGAGAAACCTTTTGTTTTGGAACACGAAAACATATGTGAAGTCGATGAAAAGTCGGCTTTGTTGTCGCCCTCCAAACGCTCTTCGCTGGAGAATGAAGACGAAAACGACGATGTGATACTTACACAAATAAACACCTCTCTACCCATAACCAATCAGTCCCAATTACCTCTACTACCCTTAAATACCTCTTCTGAAGCCTACGACAGTGGCCATGACTCGTCCACACCCAGGACTTCCAAACATTCGGGCATCTCTAGACGTGCCGAAAGTGGTTATCACAGTGTGGCTACAGCCAGGGATAGTGACGAGAGTAGCTTTACGTCAGGACTGTCCAAAGAACATCACAATCGCATAACTGTTAAGAAAAAACGTCCCGATAAAGGTTTGTGTACTTGGCTCATCAATCCATTCACTTGCACTTATCCAGAGACTGAAGGCGAAATTAGCGATTTTTAAATAAAAAAGTAAAGAAAAATTAATGAAGTTTTTTTAAATGGAATGAAGAGATAACCCACCAAGAAATTTATTAAAGGAAAGTTTTAAGCATTTATTAACTTAAACTATTAAACAAATGGAAAACAAATATAAAAAAATTAACAGAATTGAGAAATTCAACCCCAAAGGCCAAATTTTTAAAAATTTTAAAGAATTTGATAAAAAAAACAGAAAATAAAATTAAGAGAAATACCAGATGACTGACATTATTTTAAAAGTTTATTTCAATCTTGTGTGTGTTTTTTTTATAAAATTAGATAAAAATTATAAAAAAAATAAAATATTAATTAATTAAGAATATTGAAACGAATGATGGGAAAAAAACTGAGAAACATATTGTTGTGCTTTAAATATGCAGAAAATAAATTTAAAGCTTTTATATATTACAAGCTTAATGCTCAAGCTTTAAAGCTAAAACTAAACGTTATTCCAATACAATATAAAATGGATCCTAAAAATTCCAATTCAAATTTATAATTTTAAACAAATTTATTTGCGTTGCTGCAGCTTCTAACGAAACGAAACAATCCTTTTCTAACAGCCTTAATAATTATGACAGAAAAAAAAGCTTTCTTTCTCCGCTCCCTATGTTCTAATTGTGGCGGTAAGTTTTGAGATAAAGATCTAGTAAAGGGAGAATTAGCTGAACGTACATACATTGTACGTCCATTACGTTCGGTTAATTCTCCCTTTATAATTTATTTTTAATTAAAGAAAAAACCTTTCAATTTTAATATTTTTATTGTTGTTAACAGTTATTAGCTAAACGAATAATAAATTTTAATTTTATTTACGTTTTTTTTTTAATTTAATTTTTTTATTTTTTGTAAAGGATCCGCCAAATAACTTTTTTTTTGAAAATGCTTTAAAAAAAAACTACTGACTATTTTCTTTAATTTTTTTTTTATTATTTGAAAGTACAATCCTTCCGGTTAATAATGGAAAATAATTTCATTCCAACGGCTGCCTCGGCTGGCCATGCAGTAGCCTACACGATCGGTCCAATTTTTAAGCACATTATCGATTTTGTGCAGCTGTATTTCACCAATGGCTTCACGAATATTGTCCTTTAAAGCGTCAATTGTCTCTGGCTTGTCGACGTAACACTTATCTTTGACGGCACCCCACAAATAATAGTCCAACGGTGTCAAATCGCAGCTCGGAGGTGGCCAAACAACCTCAGCTCTGCGGCTGATAATGCGATCTTCAAAAACAGTGCGCAAAACATCAAGTGTAGCTTCGGCTGTGTGGCACGTAGCGCCGTCCTTTTGAAACCAAATGTTGCCAATATCCTCCTCTTCAATTTTTGTGAACAAAAATTCGTTCAACATGGCCCGATAACGATCGCCATTGACTGTAACGGCCACTCCTTGCTCATTTTCGAAGAAAAATTGCCCAAATATGCCTCTGGACCAAAATCCGCACCAAAACAGTGACTCGTTTTGGGTGCATCGGCTTTTCAATGTATGCGTGCGGGTTTTCTGTGCCCCAAAAGCGACAATTTTGCTTGTTAACACACCTCTGCCAAGATCAAAATGAGCTTCATCTGTAAAGATGTTTTTTTTTTTGCCAAAATCGGCATCTTCTGTTGTAGGCTACTGCATGGCCAGCCGAGGCAGCCATTTGAATGATATTAATTTCCATTATTTACCGGAAGGATTGTGCTTTCAAATAAAGTAAGAAATTTGAGAAAATTTTCAGTAGTTTTTTTTTAAAGCATTTTCAAAAAAAAAAGGTATTTGGCGGACCCTTTAAAAAGCCAAACTAGATTGAGTGTTTTGAAGACGAAAAAAAAAAATAAAAAATAAAATAAAAAAAAGCTACACAAACTATTAGTTTAAGCATGAGAAACCGTATGAATATAAATAAAATATAAATTAATAAATATTATAATGAAAAAAAAGGAGGAAAAAAAGTATAAAAATTTTGTTGCCAGTTTTGCCTATTTAAACTATGTTAACGATTTATTAAAAGTATAATTATTGTATAATTAATTAGCAAAAAAAAAAAACAATACAAAAAACAACTAACAGCCTAATCCACAAAACTATTTAAAAAAAAAGAAATTAAATTAAAAACTAATTATTAATTAATAAATACAACAATTATAATAATTATCGTATTATAATAAATAAAATTTATTACAAAAACAAAGAAAAAAAAAATGATTTAAAACCGAGGATTAAAAGTAAAATATTCTAAGTATTTATACCAAATGCAACAAAACAGCTACAAAATTATAAAACAAATAAAATATTATTTAACTGAAATTAAATTAAATTAATCAATCACACATAAACAAATAATAATAAATAATAAATACTATTCTAAAATAAAAAAAAATTAAACTATCTTAACAATATTAAAATAGTATAGTGAAGGAAGTGTCATAATAAACATCATAATTATTTTTTTAATCAACCTTAAATAGTTTTTGTTTAATAGTTTATTTAATTACCTTTTAATTGATTTTAATTTTTTTAGCATTTGGCAGATGATTTCTTGATTTTTTATTTCATTTTATCTTTATTTTATAACACTTTTGTAATCTGAAAAAAAGAAAAAAAATAGAAAAAAAACATGTAAATAGTTATGAATAAATTATATTAAATAGTACGTACTATTATTATTAATATTATAATTATAATTATTATTATGATTACATACTATAAATTAAATGAAACAATTTTATATAAATTATAAATAAAAAAATAAAACAACAAAACAAAATAATATAAAATAAAATAAAAAAAAAATAAACATGAAACCGTATAAAAAACCAAGAAAGTTTCACTATTAAAAACAAAAAGCAGAGGTAATGGTAAGTTTTCCGCAAACTCTTTATTTATACGCCAATATCTCCTCTGATTCTAGTCTACTTGTATAGCCAATAGCCCAGATCAGCAGTGAGTATTCAAAAAAATGATTAGAATCGAATCATACTAATAACTTCTGATACTTATACGCATTCATACTTATTTTAATATCATGGAAGCTCTACTCATATTTAAAGTTTTTCTCCATAACTCAACATTTACAAGAATAACTAAAATACTCACTAGAAAGTTGTGTGTTTGCTCTGCTTACCAGAGGAATGGTAAGTTTTCCGCAAAATATTTGTTCATTCGCCAATATCTTCCCTGATTCTAATCCACTTGTATAGCCAATAGCAGAGCCCAGCAATGAGTATTGCAAAGATGAGAAGAATAGAACCATACTCATAACTTCTGATACTTATACGCATTCATACTTATTTTAATATCATGGAGGCTCTACTCATATTCATATTTGCTCTGCTTACCAGAGGAATGGTAAGTTTTCCGCAAAATATTTATTCATTCGCCAATATCTCTCCTGATCCACTTATATAGCCAATACTTTACCTCGCGTTATCTTGATACTGATCACAGATCAGTAATGAGTATTCGAAAAGATAAGTAGAATCGCATCATACTCATAATTTCTGATACTTATACGCATTCATACATACATAACATAGTTGGTCATTACAACCCTTCAGTCAGGATTATGGACCTAGTTTCTCATACCACTTATGTTGTGTGTGTTAATTTTAATACATGAGCGGTGGGACCTCCAGTTTACAGTCGTCTCCGAACGGCAGATTTTTAAGAAACTCTTCATGGCAATTTTATTTACTCTCAGAGTTTTTGCCAAAAATTTGCTGAGAAGTAGTCGCCGAAAAAATTTATTTCAAATTTTCGATTTGATATCTGATCTGGGGCTTGAACTGTGGCCTTACGTCTAATAAGCCAACACACTACCTACTAGACTACGCCGAATAGTCTACGCTTTTATACTTATTTTAATATCATGGAATCTCTTACTCACATTCAAAGTATGAAGTACTCATCATATTCATACTTAACAACATGTATGCTGTTGTTGATTTCGACTCTCCTTAACCTCAATACCCTTAACACAATAATCACAAAAATTAAGTATGAATCGCATACGAACATTAAAATACACACTAAAAGGGTTGCGTGTTTGCTCTGCTTGCTGCTCTCTCCTTTTTTGCTTATGTGTCTTTTTTCCTTTTTCTGTAAATGCAACAACAACCAAGACTGTAAATTTTTATGAATGCTTCGACTTACTCGTGTTATTTATAAGTACTTTTCTACAGTTATGAATCTAAATGGATTTGCTTATCAGTCAAACATATTTCGAATGGTATGAGTTTGATGCAATGATGACTCATTGCAACCTGTACTTATAAACCAACGTTGTAGTGAGTACGAATGAATCAGAGTACATAGTCAAATTTCAATATTGTTGACTCACTTTTATACTCAAAATTTCATGAGTGGTTATGAGTAGCGAAAAAAACGATTCATTGTTGATCTCTGGCATGTATGTATAAGTAAAAATTTTTGCTTGATCTGCAGTGGCATCACATTAACAACAGATTGTTTGGTAATTGATTCCATTTCAAATAATTCCTAATAGACCCATTGATACTTATGACAAAAAACTTGAGTAACTTCTCCACCCACCCTCCAATAAAAAGAATCTTATCACCATTAAACCATTATGGACATTAAAAGTTTTTTAATTTTTTTTTTTTTAATTCAATTCAATGCAATTAATTTTTGCGTGTCGCCATATCTAAAGAAAAACTAATTTAAGCCATAAATTCAGTTCATTCGCTCACTCATTCAAATCACTTCCCAAAACGACAACAACACGTCACATAGCCACATAGTCACACAGTCACTTAGTCCGGCAGGCAACCTGTCATCCTCCTCCTACACATACAGTTCATTTAGCCATTCATTTGAATTTCCATTAAAATTCGGTGGCATTTTGAGCACAAGTCAAAACAAGTCAGAAACACGAGACTTTTTATCAAATCTACCGGCAAAGTGAAGTGTTGACGAGTGTTGAAGAGAGGAGTGCAGAGAGAGGCAAGGAGAAGATTTTATGTGAAATTTGAAAGAAAAAAGGAAATGTTTTCCATAAAGAAAACACACTTAAAACAAATGAGAAGAAAGGATATTTAAAGGCAGAATGAAATTTAATGCCCCATAACATGCAATGCGCTCGAGGCAAAACAATAAAAAGCAAAAATAATAATAAATGGCGCACTTTAATTAAAGTTTCTTTACACGTAAACTTTTCTTTTTTAATGTAAAAAACTGTGAAAAAACGAATTTTTAATTTAAAATTTTAAATAATTTAACGTAGCTATGGCTTTAAGAAGTGAAAAAGAGTAGAAAAAATCATATTTTCTTGGTAAGAAAGCAGTTTGTTTGTAAAGTTTTGAAATAAGTGTTGATTTTCGGTTTGAGTTATCATTGAATCGGGTAAATATTCCCTTTAATGGATAATTCATATCAATTAGGCTGCTTGCGATCCTTATAGAGGATCGCTACATACATACATACGTATTTGGTCGTTACAACCCTTCTTCAGTCAGGATTATGGACGTAGTTTTTTACACCACTTATGTTGTGTATGCTAATTTTATAAATGAGTAGTGGGACCTACAGTTTAAAGTCCTCATGGCCATTTTATTTACTCTCAGAGTTTTTTCCAGAAATCTGCTGAGAGGAAGTCACCAAAGAAATATTTTTTTTTCATATTTCGTTTTGATGTCTGACCTGGGGCTTGGACACACTATCTACTAGACTACGGCGACTTCATGCTATTACTAAAGGTTTAAATCGTCTTGATTCCTTCCAGCCAATTTAAACTATCGCCTCTTTGGTTTTTGTCTACAACAATACAATACTTAAGACCTTTGGAATTTCGTCCGATTATTTGTTGTTATTTTGCAGGTAAATTTCATTAAGACGCCGAAACAAATTGGGGCATATTTCCAGCTCATAAAATTCAATAAAAGTTACTTGCATATAATGATTGTACAGCTAAGTATCAGAGATCAGTAATGAATCGTTTCTTTGCTACTCATAAGCACTCATGAATTTTCGACTATAAGTGAGTCAACAATATTGAAATTTAACTGTGTATTCTGATTCATTCGTACTCACTACAAGGTTGATTTATAAGTACAGGTTGTAATGAGTATGAGTACAACATTGCCATCAAACTCATACCATTCGAAATATGTTTGATTCATAAGCCTACTCATTTGGATTCATAACTTTAGGAAAATACTTACAAATGATTCAAGTGACTCGAATCATTCATCAAAATTTACAGTCTTAGTTGTTGTTGCAATTACAACAAAAGAAACAAAAGACACATAAGCAAAATATAAAGAGCAGCAAGCAGAGCAAACATAAAACCTTCTAGTGAGTATTTTAGTATTCGCATGCAATTCATACTTATTTTGTGATTCGTGTATATGTTGAGTTATGAAGAGTCGAAATCAACAACATCATACGTATTGTTTAGTATGAATATGATGAGTAGAGGCATGGACCCTATTAAGTACAGATGCAGCGGAATTGAGAGCGTTCGAGAGAAAAGTCCTACGTAAGATCTTCGGTCCAGTGCGAGTTAGCGATGATTTCCGTATCCGATACAACAGTGAGCTGTATGAGCTCCTCAACGACATGGACGTTATACAGCGTATTAATATCCAGCGGCTGCGCTGGCTCGGCCATGTCGTTCGAATGGAGGAGGATGCTCCGGCGAGACGGGTATTTGATGCGACTACCTTGCATCCGTTGGAAGGACCAAATCAAGGAAGCCCTGTCATCGATTGGTGTGACCAACTGGCGTAGGCGTGCAAGAAGCAGAGGCGCCTGGAAGGATGTGTTGCGGCAGGCCGAAATCCGTTAAACGGGTTGTTATGGCCAATTAAGTAAGTAAGTATTTCAAACTTTGAATATGAGTAAGAGGTTCCATGATATTAAAATAAGTACATATGAATGCGTTTGTAAGTATCAGAAATTATGAGTATGATTCGATTCTACTCATCGTTTTGAATGCTCATTGCTGATCTCTGATACATATGTATGCATGCACCTTGAGGGGCATTTTTTTATTCATACACTGATTTATTTTAAAAACGTCTCTGTTAACTATGTAAACGGATAACAATTTTCATTATTGATTAGCATTCTATACTTCACTTTAAGAAATTTTCAAAAAATAATTCAATTTAAAACGATTAAAATAATATCACCTGACAAAAGTACACATGTACACACAAAATTTATATCTGGGCTGTATTATAAATCAGTTAAAACGCAAAGGTGTGTTGGAGGAGAAGAAAATAAAATGTATATGAACAATTTACTGAAATTATTAAAGTACACACGGCAAAAACGAAAAATTAATATGTGAGTGCGGTATTGCAATAATAATACAATAATTATTGCTGCTGCTGCAACAGCGGCACTCAATCATTTGCTGGTAGTCCGATTATTAATGGCGATAACAAATCGAAAATTGCACAAATGAAATATAAATTTTACTAAAAAATAAACAAGGGAAACAGCGCACAACAGGCAAATAATAAACGAAAGCAATTGTGAATTAATATTTGCCCCCATACTTGTTAGCGAACGTAGCCGATAGTCATGAGCCCGCATTTGCATTGGCTTTCGCTAGAGTAGTTTTGACCATGAATTTGCTTTTCGAAACCCTAAATGAATATCAATTCAATTGAACTGCATTTAAAGGCACCAGCCCCCCTCCCCCCCATTTTATATGTGCTGGTAACAACTGGTGAACGGTAATGAAGCTGGTAAAACAATGCAATCCCTTTATAGAGTAGAGGCTGATGAAGGCATGTCTGGACATGGTAACCATGTAGTCTGTGTATTACCGCACTGAATTATAGTCGCTGTCAAAAATCTGCAAATTAACACTTAAGACTGGCGCCTGTTGGAGGAAGAGCATGAATAAATGGCCATAACAACAGCAACAACAACAGCAGCAGCATATTGATTATAATTTCATTTATTTCCTTTAATTTTTTGTTTGTTTTTGTTTTTAATGTAAATATCACAATTATATTCACAAAAATAGGTATGCAATGCCTATACAGTGTAGGCCATAAACATTAACATTTTCTTCATGCCTCATGCCACTTGTACTTGGACTTACTCAGTTATTATTGACTTGTTATTGCTATTGCCGTTGTTGTTGTCGTCGCATTGACAAAGCTAAACGAAAGCATTCAGGTTTTAGCAGCAATAAAGCAGCAATAATTTGCATATTTTTGGCATTTAAACGTAATGAAATCCACAAAATCTATAAAACGCTTCTATAATGCATTTAAATGGCCAAAAAAAAAACCGGAATTTATTTAAATTCAGAATGTGTGTCTACGACAAAATAAAGCGGCATATGCTACAAAGCAAAAAAATTAAAATAAAAGAAAAGACAGAAGCCCGCTACAAAGTGCCACTGGGCACATGAATATTTGTAACAGATTTGAGTTTCATTTAACCGTCATTTGCTATTTAGGGCCTAAAATAAGCGAATAAAAAATCTCTCTCTTTAGACACTATTGTAAGAATGATTGATCCCTAGTATAATTTAGCGTCCATTTCATGACTTTCACTCTTCAGATTTTGAAAAACAACAGCAGAGAGCGGGCGCAATCTCAAGAGGTGGTGTTTCGAGCGTCTATAGCAAATAATCTTTAAAAAATATAAAACAAGATCCGAGCCAAGTAACTAAGGAGTTAAAATATTGTTCTGTGACTAAATTTTGTGGTATTCCAAGTGTGGTCAGCATATGTACGTGTCTTTTAAACAGTTTTTCGATGGTGTCCGGTTTGATTCTAAGTTATTTACTACTTATAACAGAAAAATTAAATGTAAAAAGTGAGCATTTGGCAAAAAAAAGATGGTATTGTTGCATTTCATCAACACTGTTTTCAATCTTAAAAGACTTCAGACAAACATCCTCTAGTTTGGCCTTGAGTTCTACGTAAAACTTGCACATAACCTTTCATTTACGAATCTATTCGAAAAAACAAATTTTGTTTTCTTTCGATTGATTAAAGAAAGAAGAGAGATTTGTATACAATTTTTGAAGAAAATTTATTAATTCCAGAAAAGCTACGGTTTCTTACAGATTCATGGATCCTAGAGATATTGGCTGCCTTCCAAAATGTATCAATACAAAGTTTGTATGCAATTCTACTACTGTATATAAACTATGTAGATAGGCAAAGTAACCAAACAATGCATCAACTATAAATCCGATACCTGATTGCTTTTTGACTGCGTTAGAAATACACATTGACGACGTTTTGAAATAGAATACATTGTATATATATTTTGTAAAGCGGCATTATGAAACACTATACTTTGCAAAGCAACTAACATTTTGGAAAGCAGCCAAACTGGTGGTCAACTACTCCTTGCGTTCGTTAATATTGTTCTCATTAATCATTCTAATGCATCAGTTTAGCAGTGCAATTGGGTTGTAATGGAGTACTCCATTATGCGATAAGGAAAATTGTAAGTAAAACCGTTCGTTGGCATAACGATAGTTGTATTGCGAAGGTCGCGCTTCAAACCCCAGGTCAGACATCAAAACGAAAAAATGAAAATATTTCTTCAGCGACTTCCTCTCAGCAGATTTCTGACAAAATCTCTGAAAATTAAATAAAATTGCCATGAAAATTTTCTCAAAAAAAAATCTGTCGTTCAGAGTCGCCATTAAACTGTAGGCCACGCCACTCATGTATAAAAATTAACGCACACAACATAAGTGGTGTGAGAAACTAAGTCGTAATCCTGACTGAAGAAATGTAATGACCAATTGATACTCAGATTGCGGCCGATAACTATACTTTTGAGACAGTCAAGCAATTTATTTATCTTGACTCCGCCGTTACCACCACAAATGATGTCAGTCTGGAGATCAAGCGCAGGATCACTCTGGCCAACAGGTACTGCTAAGGTCTCAACAGGCAGTTGAGTAGCAGAGACCTCCCTCGTACGACAAAACTAATACTCTACAAGACGCTCATCCTACCCGTGCTTCTTTATGGCGCAGAGGCATGGACCGTATTAAGCCACTGATGCAGCAGCCTTGAGAGTGTTCGAGAGAAAAATACTGCATAAGATCTTCGGTCCAGTTCGAGTTGGCGATGATTTCCGCATCCGATACAACAGTGAGCTGTATGAGCTCCTCAACGACATGGACGTTGTACAGCGTATTAATATCCAGCGGCTGCGCTGGCTCGGCCATGTCGTTCGAATGGAGGAAGATGCTCCAGCGAGACAGGTATTTGATGCGGAGATCTGCGGAAGTCGGCGAAGAGGACGACCTTGTATCCATTGGAAGGACCAAATCAAGGAAGCCCTGTCATCGATTGGTGGGACCAACTGGCGTAGGCGTGCAAGAAGCAGAGGCGCCTGAAAGGATGTGTTGCGGCAGGCCGAAATCCGTTAATCGGGTTGTAATGGCCAATTAAGTAAGTAAGTAAGTAATTATGTATGTATGTATGTATGTATTGCCTTAATTTTATTTGGCAATGAAGTAATAATTCCCAATTACTATTTGCTTAAGTTCTTCAATCATCAACATCAGACCTTGGCATTGTACGATGCATATTGTATTCTTTTGCAAGGCCCTTTTGCTGGTGCTATTTCGATTCATTTAGTCGCACCTGCATTCAAATGCCAAACGACTGACATTTATTCGCAATGCAGTGTTATTGCAATTTAAAACATGCATTTTATAGTGTGCGTTTGTATTAAACATTCTCACCATGTCTGTTACACACCCACAGACACAGCCACACGCACTAACCCTCTCCCTTCGTAATAGAAATACGCCATAATGGCACAAGAATTATTTGTGTTTTGTTTTCTTCGTTTATTATTTTTTTATTCTTTTTTTTGTGCATAAGTTATGATTCTAGCAAACAAATACACCATAAAATATATGCTACAGCTACATACATATATACGACATATCTATGAACATATATTGATTTGAATAATATACAAATGCAAATGCAACTGTATGTGTGTGTGTGTCTATTTGAAAATGCACAAATAACAATAATAATGACAATACAATCAAACAAACAACAACAATAAATGACTGTTCATACTTCATTGTCTTTGCCAGAGAGTTTGTTTGATTATTTTCTCATTGCAAGAGAGAGCAAGTGAAGTACGTGTAAAGTGAGAGAGAGAGGGAGTGTACATAGAACAGAAAACACAAATAAATGATTGGGTGTGTGTGAATGCATTGCCGCAAATAATATCGATTACAAGGTGACGGTAATTTATAATACCTTCGGGTAAATAAATTTTCAGACTTCAAAAATGAAAAAAAAAAATATGAAAAATACAACAACAATAACAACAATTGTAAATAAAACTTGAACCAGTCAATGAATGACTAGAAATTGTAAAGGAGAAGAATAATTTAAACAAATATAAAGTGAGCTGATGTGTTTAGTTAGTCAGTTTTAAATTTAATTTTCTTTATTTTATATTCAAGAAAATATATTTCCTTTATGGAAGTTAAGTTTTTCATACTGCTGATGGATTCCTTGGCATTAATAACACGTATACGTGACGTATACTACACATAAGTTTTCTTCAAAATCTTTTTTCTTTCAGCTTAATGTTTAAAGAGAATGAAGTGATATTTTATTTTCCTTTGTTTTTAAACTAGCTTTTGATTTGTTATTGTTGTTGTTGTTGTATGGATATTCTATATATTTTAGTGAAGAAAAAAGATTTACAAAATAGTTCATCAACCACTTATACAACAACATTGAAACAACCAAGACAACATAACACAATACAAGCAACCACACCCACTCTCACTTTAATTAAACCTCTAAAATTTATTTACCATGTAACCCTTAATTTTCCTCATATGTAAACAAAAGCTTAACTTTATAAACACACACATACACACACACACGTACACACTCCTCACATACATGCTCTCCTTTTATGGAATTTTGTATTGGAATATGGGGAATTTCATTTGTAGAGAAATTTGTAAATAATTTTTTAAGAACAGCTGGCAATAGTTTTCCTTTTAGAAGAACTGAAAGGGAATCTGCTCATTGAATCGTAAACTGAGGAGTTTACTTTCTCCTCTGATTTATTTTAAGTACCCTAATAAAGGGTCCGCCAAATAACTTATTTTTTTTTAAATGCTTTAAAAAAACTACTGAATATTTTCTCAAATTTCTTTTTTTATTTGAAAGTACAATCCTTCCGGTTAATAACAGAAAATAATCTCATTCAAATGGCTGTTTCGGCTGCCCATGCAGTAGCCTACACCAGAAGATGCCGATTTTGGCAAAAAAAAAATCATCTTTTCAGATGAAGCTCATTTTGATCTTGGCGGGTATGTAAACAAGCAAAATTGTCGTATTTGAGGTACAGAAAACCCGCACGCATACATTGAAAAGCCGACGCACCCAAAACGATTCACTGTTTGGTGCGGATTTTGGTCCAGAGGCATAAATGGGCCATTTTTCTTCGAAAATGAGCAAGAAGTGGCCGTTACAGTCAATAGCGATTGTTAGCGGGCCATGTTGAACGAATTTTTGTTCACAAAAATTTAAGAGGAGGATATTGGCAACATTTGGTTTCAACAAGACGGCGCTACGTGCCACACAGCCGAAGCTAGACTCGATGTTTTGCGCCATGTTTTTGAAGATCGCATTATCAGCTGCAGAGCTGATGTCGTTTGGCCACCTCGGAGCTGTGACACCGTTGGACTATTATTTGTGGGGTGCCGTCAAAGATAAGTGTTACGCCGACAAGCCAGAGACAATTGACGCTTTAAAGGACAATATTTATGAAGCCATTTGTGAAATACAGCTGCACACAATCGATAATGTGCTTAAAAATTGGACCGATCGTGTAGGCTACTGCATGGCCAGCCGAGGCAACCATTCGAATGAAATTATTTTCCATTATTAACCGGAAGGATTGTACTTTCAAATAAAAAAAGAAATTTGAAAAAATATTCAGTAGTTTTTTTTTTAATCATTTTCAAAAAAAAAGTTATTTGACGGACCCTTTACAACATATAAGGGGGTCCTCTTTAACATAAAAAGATTCATTTGTTTGAATAAATTTACTTTAAAACAATATCGTTAAAAGTCCCTTAGGAAGTAGTATACTAACCCCTTAAGTTTTGAAGAGGATAGTTATGAAGCTTTAATTCTGTTCCAAAATGATCTCTAGTTCTCACGAATTCATCTTTTCATTACATTTTGTTGTTAGAAAAGCCTTCACTAATAGCATTCCGTTTCCTAAATTTGGAAATAATTTAAATTTTTCTTATTTTTAATTGAACTTCGAATTTTGATTGATTTCAACTAACGAGCCTATTTTGATAAAGGCCATGTTTTTGCATATGAAATTCTTCGCATATTGCTTAGCTACTACTCTCTCTCACTCTCTCTATCCTTCTCTCATGCGAAAAATGTTCTTTCATTATCACTGTTCGTTTGTTCATTCAGCTTACATTTCTTCTTATGGTAGTAGAGTAGTGTGCGTTATATACTCACATATTATTAAAATATTTCAAAATATTCTTTCATACTCACACTCATACTCATACTTATGCTCATACAAATACGTATGATTGTTTGTGCTACATATTGTGAAGAGCATAATTTATCATCACAGAACATGTTGGCTGCCTGGTTGGTTGGTTCGTTGGTTCGCTTTTGTTAAATAAAATCTTTTCAAAATTACACACATTTTTTGGAAAAAAAGATGAAAAAAATTTTGTAAAATTTATGAAAATAAACCGCACATTTGAAATATGCTTTCAAAAATATTGTGTAATATTTATTGGAAAACATATTTTACAACGAAACGAATTAATTTACTTTCGCACCAATACCCCAAACACCCGATTACCATGAAATGTGGTCATGTTATGAATTTGCAAATACAATTTAACAAGAAATTATTCAAAATATTATTCCAAGAAACTGCATTTCCAATACGAGTATTTAAACAAATTGCTTTAAATGTTATGGGAATATTATTTAAAATATAAAGGGTGTTTTTATAGAGGTATAGAACTTTAAGTTGCAATAAAACAACGATGGATTATTCGATTGACATGAATTTTATTTATCCAAAAGATAATCTTGTGGCATTACATTTTAAATATGATTTCTGACATATGACAGCCACGGCTGGCGCGGATGTAGTCCAATCTGGACGTCCAATTTTCGATGACTTTTTCCAACATTTGTGGCCGTATATCGGCAATAATACGGCGAATGTTGTCTTCCAAATGGTCAAGCGTTTGTGGCTTTACCGCATAGACCAATGACTTTACATAGCCCCACAGAAAGTAGTCTAGCGGTGTTAAATCACAAGATCTTGGAGACCAATTCACAGGTCCAAAACGTGAAATTAGGCGGTCACCAAACGTGTCTTTCAATAAATCTATTGTGGCACGAGCTGTGTGACATGTTGCGCCGTCTTGTTAAAACCACATCTCCTGGACATCATGGTTATTCAATTCAGGAATGAAAAAGTTAGTCATCATGGCTCTATACCGATCACCATTGACTGTAACGTTCTGGCCACCATTGTTTTTGAAAAAGTACGAACCAATGATTCCACCAGCCCATAAAGCGCACCAAACAGTCAGTTTTTCTGGATGTAACGGTGTTTTCACATACACTTGGCCAAATTACCTTCACTCCAAATGCGGCAGTTTTGTTTGTTGACGTAGCCATTCAACCAGAAGTGCGCTTCATCGCTAAACAAAATTCGCTTATGAAAATCGGGAACAACGGTAATCTCGTTTTGGGCCCATTCGACGAATCTACGCCTTACTTGATGATCGTTTGGCTTCAAATCTTGCACGAGTTGAATTTTGTAAGCACGCAAACCAAGATCCTTCCGCATGGATGGACTCATTCGGGTCTTCCTCAATGCTACGCTCTACAGCAGCAATAGCTTCTTCTGTACGCACCGTACAGCGTCTCTGGGGATGCGAGTTAAAAAACGTTCCATGGTTATTCGAATTAACTGCTCTGATGGACGATTTTGTCGACGATAAAATGGACGTAGTGCGCGATACGTTTTCCGCACGGAACCATTATTTTCGAAATAAAATTGCACTATTTGCAAGCGTTGTTCAGGCGTGAGTCTATTCATGATGAATTGCCAAACGAAACTGAGAATAAATCACTTGACAGCTGTTAAATCGGTCGCCATCTTGAAAAGTAATGCCAACTTACAGTTCTATACCTCTATAAAAAACACCCTTTACTTTGTTTGCAATCAATAAGCTCATATTTGAAAAGCTTTTAAAAAGGGTAAAAACGTAACATTATGATACAAAATCAGGGATATGGTATCAAGGACCTTACGGAAATGTAAAAGTCCGATTAAGAATTCTACTAGGCTTCAGACATGGAACGATATGTGTATATGGGTTGGTAATAAGAAAGCGAATTGGGTCAGAGTATAGCAAAATATTTTTCAAGCTAAGAAAGTGGGCAGTATCTTCGCCTCCACTATGGGGAAACAATGGCACAGTAGGAACGAGTACTCTGGGTTGATACCGTTGTGGGCAAAAACATGAGTATTTTAAGACTGTATTTATACAACGACTTGGGTACACTAATGAGTTTATTGGCGTAGTGGAAATTGCTGATTGCAAGGCATGTGTTGAAGAGATGGAAACAATGGAACAGTTTTTGTGGTTATTTGCCAGCCCACACATATGTAACTCGTTTCAGAGAGATGAAACTGAAGAAAGTTAAGACAGTTTGGTTGTCATCCCTTAATGGTGAATGCATAACTTGCCTATTAATGTGTTACATATATAACCATAGGCATGAAACCCTTGGTTAGTCTCCTCTCCTTCAAGTTACCTACTCAGAGAATCAAAAGAGACACGAAACTTAAATAGATGTCAAGTGAGCAAACTAAAATAAATTCGGAATACACTGTTAACACTTAAATTTTTGATTAAAATCTAACGTTGGTCACCGTGATCTAGTAGGTAGTGTGTTGGATTATTAGACCTGAAGCCGTGGTTCAAACCCCAGGTCAGGTATCTCCAACTGAACGAAATATGAAAAAATATTTCTTCAGCGACTTCCGCTCAGCAGATTTCTGGCAAAAAACTCTGAGGGTAAAATAAAAATTGCCATGAAAAGTTTCTCAAAAATCTGTCGTTCAGAATCGACTTTAAACTGTAGGTCACGCCACTCATGTACATATAAAAATTAATGCACACAACATAAGTGATGTGAGAAACTAGGTCGTAATCCTGAATAATGTTGTTCACATTTTAGCGTGATATATTTTCATATGGAAATGGTGTAACTTGTAAAACAAAACACAATACCTATACGATTTGTTTTTTAGCCCAGCCGACAATCACCTGCAGTCGTACTATGTTACATTAAGAATTTTCATTCATTTTTAGAGCAATTTCCATCACTGGAAAAAATATTAAAAAAAAAAATCGTGACCCAAAATAATAAGTACCATCTCAAGGGATATCAAAGTGACTGGCAAGTGTCACAAAGAGAAGAACTTCTGTATTATTTTGCCATTAAAAATAACAAATGAAGTTGAATTTCCAAACAGAAAATTAGGACAAAAGGTCATTTTCCTGCTTTAACTTCGGAATTCTATTAAAGATTTCATTTATATACTCATACAATAACAACAATAAAAATGGGGAAAAAATTATGGTGATGCGAATAAAATTATTGTTGTTGGCATCATCCAGGAAGAGACGATATGAAAAAACTCTAGTATTTATTTTCATATACAAACACACACACATATATATTCACATAAGCACAAGAAAAATTATTTACATCAAGAAAACGTTTATCAAACAAACTCTGCTCTTCATATTTATGTGTGTGTGTATGGGTATAAGGGTGTGTATATTTGTTGAGAGTGTGTGCGAATGCAAAATTAGCATGAAGACATCATTATCCATGTTGTCCCAGTGTCTCTTATCTTATCTTTATCGTTTCTGTTTTTTTTTATCGTTCCGCATTAATTTTTCATAATCATTATCTGTGGCGAGTTTTATTTATTGTTGCCCACATGACATGATTGTTGGCCAAAGTTTAAATGACATGACGTGAGGTGAGGTAGGTTGTATTGTCTTTGTTCCTAGTGCTCCTGCCTATTATGGTTTGGAATAAAATAAAATAAATTTCTCAAATTAAATTTATTTTTAAATGTTTTCAAGATAAAAGAAAAGAAAAAAACAACATTCATTTGAATTATTAACTTGGCCAAGGCACAATCATTTAAATGTCAAATGGCCATGATATGCAAATTTTCTAATATGACTGTGAGTAAAGAAAAAAAATTGAAAAATTTAAAGTTTTTTTTTTGTAAAATTGCTTTCCAACTTTTAAAAATATAAATAACTTGGACTTCTATAAACAACGTGTGAATAAATATTGTTAAGGATCATTATCTAAAGCAGAATACTAGGATCACTTGTCGATATCATACTTGTCGCACCTACAAACATACATAATTGGTCATTATAACCCTTCAGCCAGGATTACGACCTAGTTTCTCACACCACTTATGTTGTGTGTGTAAATTTCATACATGAGTGGTGGGACCTACAGTTTAATGTCGACTCCAAACGACAGATTTTTGCGAAACTTTTTCCTGGCAATTTTTATTTCACACTCAGAGTTTTTGCCAGAAATCTGCTGAGAGGAAATCGGCGAAGAAATATTATTTTGTATTTTATTTTGATGTCTGGCCTGGGGCTTGAACCCTAGCTTTTCGTCTGATAAGCCAACACACTACCTACTAGACCATGGCGACTTCAAAAATAATCAGGGTAATCGATCACTATTCAATTAGAGGCTGCAATTGAAAGGCTTTCAGAGATGTTGGTGTGATATAGAGTAAGAGAAAAAATTCTCTTATCAATGCAGCAGAAACAATGCACATTTGGCTATGTGGACTTGTAAAAAGCCTATAAACTCTTGAGTGTTTAGTAAGTTTGCACGCGAACATATTTGTTACGAAAATGAAAAATCTAGATACTGGTGTTTTGTTTTTACATCCCTTAACATTAAAATTATAAACAAAAGTTACAAAACCAAGACAATGCAGTAAACAAACCTGTTTACAAATTATCGTACTGTTGAATATAACAACAAACACCAGAATAAATAATGGTAAACAAGTAAACAAAACTACACAAACAACACTACAAGAATAAGTGTAAACAAAATACGTAAGCAACACTACAGTTTACATTTATTAGAGATTTCGAGAAGGCAAAGTCATTAGCATTCGTCTTCAAGAGCGTTCATTAAACTATTTACTTGGCCATATAAAAGGCAAGACAAAGCAGGCAACTGAGTGAGTGACGTTCAGTCAATCTTGTGTGAAAAAGCGGTGTGTTTGAAGAGGGTAATCGTGGTTTGAATATCCATTACAAAGATCTGTCGAATAATTGTCTAGTAATTGTTATCGTTTATAAAAAATTTATAAACAGAGGAATAAAAAAAGGCAATTGTGCGAATAATAAAGAACGTTTTTAAAAGGTAAAAACGTAACAATATTTTCCACTTGTTAACCTTTTCTACGCTTCGTATAGTAACAGTATTTTTCCATCCTTCCTGATGCTGATAAAACCGTGAAACATACTACGTAGAATCAATTTTTTCCACCGTCAAGAGCTATACATTCATTATTCAGAAATAAGCTATTTGAATAGTGACCGTTTTCGTGAACTCCATTAAATTGTTTGCTTATTGACGTTACTTTCTGAATGTTGGAAGCAGATGCTTCCAAAGCATAGTGTGGCACAACGCAGTTTTGTCGTATCTTATTGCTTTCAGTGTCAGAATTTAGTTCCCTTGACTTATGTGAAGATTCCTTAAGAAGTATGCTATTCGTTATGTTATAGCAGGGATCCCTTTAGATGGATTCAAGATAAATTCTGGGCTACCACATGGTCCTGCACCATTTCTAACTCCATTACGTTCTGGTCTTAAAATTCAATGCAACTTTTACTGGTAACAGCACATTTTTCTAATATTGAATGAAGCATTCAAGTGCATGGGTTTCCGAAGTTTATTCGCATGATCTGAACTTGTCACATATGGTCCCATGCTGCATACAATATCCAAATCGAATATCCAAAAACACGATTTCCTCCCATAACTCATTTTGCTAGTTCCATTAGAATGTTCTTTGAATATAAAAAATTATTTTCGATTAATATTTACCATCCATCATCATCATTCCAGTTTTATTCCTTTTGGTTCAAAGATCAATTATTCTTGAACTTGTTTATTGTAATTGTTATTGTTTAGGCAAAGGGTGCCAACAAAGCAATTGTTGTTGTTTACATACAGTTGTGAACACTAGGCACACAGAATTGTGGGAATAATAAAGAATTTTAATTAAAATTAAACACAAATTTATTTCTATTTTATTTGCAATCTACGAGCTCCTATTTTAAACATTTTTAAAAGGTAAAAACGTAACAATACGTTCCAAATAAAAATAAACTTTTTCCACCTACAAATCGTTTAAATTGAATTTAATTTATTTTTTGAATTTCATTTACCATCTGTAAGCATGTATATATATGTACGTATATATGTATACAATCTTCAGTCTGGTTTGCCTAAAAATATTCCCAATTATTTTATGTATTTAAAAATTATTATAAATTTGTAATAATTTGCCAAAATTTCCACCGATTTCTAATTAATAATTTCCCAATAATTTATTTAAAAATTGAAACAATTTACAAAACTACCAGAGGCAAAAACAGAAATTAAGTTCTATGCGAATTTTATTAAACAATATTTAAACACCAACAACAACAACAATAAGAAAAAAACCAAAACAGGCAAATTAAAATGTTTGTGTGGTACACATACCTACAAAGAGAGAGAGAGAGAGACAGAGAGAACATATATGGTTCAAACCAACCAAACTAAACAAATAAAATTACTTTAAATATGGCAACAGAGATTATTAAAAATAATTTAAAATTTTGCATTAAATTTAGCAGCAGCAATGAGCAGTAATGCTGTGTAATAATGGTTCACTGCAAAATCTCTGGTTGTAGTGGTTATTGTCAGCCAGTCAGTCGTTGTCAGTAATAAAACAAACAAGCACAAGCTGTCTGTGTCTGTATGTGCCGGTGTGTGTATGCGTTTAAATAAAATGTTAAAATTAAACATCTGCCTGGTTATTTGGGGTTTGTTTTTTTTTGAGGTCTGAATGGTTTTGTTTTAATTTTTTTCATGTTTTATTACCGCACACCACCACCATTACCACCGAATACCATTCGGCAAAAGGCAACACAACGATGATGATGACGACGATTGTGATGGTGGTGGTGATGATCGCAATCATTATCGCCATCATTTACAAAAATTTTCGTAATTTTACTGCAGTAAGTAATTTGCTTTTTATCCAGCATAACAATCAAATAATTGCTGTGGTTCTCTTTCTCCTTCTTGTTGTTGTTGTTGTTGTTTTTAACTGTTTATGCGAAGCAAACACTTGTATGGTATACCAGTACGTATGAGTGTTTTATTAGCACTCCTCATACAACCTGAGGTGCAACAATTTTAATTACAATATTTTCTCTTTTGTTTTTCTTGTTGTTGTTTCGAGTGCAATTATTTTATTTTCAAATTTTTAGGAAATTTGCTTTTTTGTCTGTGGGATTAGTTTTTAAATGAAAATTAGCAAAAAAAAAAATTAAAAGGTTTGAGGTTTATTTATAAATGAATTCAATAAATATTAGTTGAGTATTAGATTTAAATGTGGAAAACAACAACAACAAAAATAAAAATATAAAAACAAAATCGATTTCGTCTCATGTCTTTAATCACATGGTAATTCATTTTTTTTATAAAATTCGCCCTCAGCTCATAGATGCTTAACGATACAGTGAAATCTAATTAAATCGATGTGATAGATGTGATTCAGTTTTCTTTTCATAAATATTCTAACGAAGAACAGAAATTAAGAAAGTTATTATCCAGCACGTATTATGGGTCGACCTCCGGGTACTGTACTTCTCTTAATTGACAAGTACACGTCCTCTAACCTAACCTAACCTACTACCCAGCACAAGGTGACGGGAAAAGCTTTTCAAATAGAATTTTAAGTTTGAAGAAAAGTCATGAAGACCAATTAGTTAGATTGGCACGTCATTTTAGGCTAAAATATAGAAAATATTTTATAAAATTCATGTAATAGATGGCCTAGCCGAGTGAAACCAATATCAGTACCTCAGGTTATAAAACTGTAGCGCATTGCAACATCCTATGGCCTACTTTCATAGTACTTTGCTCTTAACAGAACAAAATATGCACTTAACAGAGCACTGTTAACTGTTTAACAGCATCCATCTGAACAAGCGCACTTGTTTAGAAGCTAATTTTAAGACAAATACTAGGTCTATAAGTACCATATCATACTCAAAGGAAGGTTCCAAGGCCTCTTAATATAATTAGCACAAAAGTCCCATATAAAATGATTTGGTATTGCGAAAATTGGCTTAGAAATTGTCAATTTTTTATTGAAAGTTCTCTAGAAGATCAATTGCCATTTGGGAACATATAAGAAATAATACACCATACAGACTATATCAAAATGGTAGTCCAGAGGGTCCTCTTTCCAAGCGTCGTAGTGGGATAGCTGGAATAATTTTGAGAGCTGAGTGTGTGTTAATTTTATCATGAGTGGTGAGACCTACAGTTTAAAGTCGACTCCGAACGACAGATTTTTGAGAAACTTTTCATGGCAATTTTATTTACTCTCAGAGTTTTTGCCAGAAATCTGCTGAGAGGAAGTCGCCAAAAAAATATTTTTTTTTCATATTTTTCGTTTTAATGTCTGACCTGGGGTTTGAACCCCGGTCTTACGTGTAAGGAGCCAAACACTATCTACTAGACTACGGTGACTTCACACAGTGTTTATACATATATATAGATTGGTCATTACAACCCTTCAGTCAGTATTACGAAATAGCGTCTCTCACCACTTATGTTGTGTGTGTTAATTTTATCATGAGTGGTGAGACCTACAGTTTAAAGTCGACTCAGAACGACAGATTTTTGAGAAACATTTGATGGCAATTTTATTTACTCTCAGAGTTTTTGCCAGAAATCTGCTGAAAGGAAGTCGCCGAAGAAATACTTTTTGTATTTTATTTTGATGTCTACGTCTAATAAGCCAACACACTACCTACTAGACTACGGCGACTTCATATACATTTCGCATATTTCTCCATTTAGTTGGGGTTATTCCCAGAATACCTTTTCGAGCAATCAAGGAACTTCTTTCTCAAGATTTAAATGTTTTCAGTTTGTTTTCAATGGAAATATAATTTCTCACTGTATTAAATATGAGAAAAATATTTTAAAATCTGTAAGTACATCTGAAATGCAAATAAAACTGTAGAAAAGGAAGAGCAGGGGGAAAAAACTTGTGATAATGGATTTTCTATGTTTTTTCTGGATTAAGGATTGCTCTTCTACACAAAACTAAAGTAAAGAAATAATCGTACAAGTATTTATCACCACCACCACCAATGTTACCATCGCAGCCAACAACAACAACTACAACAGCCACAGCATATAAATGAATACCCCAAAGAACTAAATCTACATTCGGTAAATAAATTAAAGTATGGAAAATGCATTTCGATTTGATTCCAACTCAAGTAGTATACATATGTATGTATGTATGTATGTATGTATAATGTGTGTGCTCGCGTTAATGGTACTCGAAGTTATACTAAAGCGTTGTCATTTTGTTCATTTCATATTTTATTTTAATGACACTCTTTCTGCTTTCTTTAGCGCTTTTTTGTTTTTTTGTAAAGGTGGATAATGCAGTCACTGATTATCATCACATGATAAAGGGTCCGCCAAATAACTTCTTTTTTTTTGAAACTGCTTTAAAAAAAAAACTACAGAATATTTCCTCAAATTTCTTTTTTTATTTGAAAGTACAATCCTTCCGGTTAATAATGGAAAATAATTTCATTCAAATGGCTGCCTCGGCTGGCCATGCAGTAGCCTACACCAGAAAATGCCGATTTTGGCAAAAAAAATCATCACCTTTTCAGATGAAGCTCATTTTGATCTTGGCGGGTATTTAAACAAGCAAAATTGTCGCATTTGGGGCACAGAAAGCCCGCACGCATACATAGAAAAGCCGACGCACCCAAAACAAGTCACTGTTTGGTGCGGATTTTGGTCCAGAGGCATAATTGGGACATTATTCTTCGAAAATGAGCAAAGAGTGGCCTTTACAGTCAATGGCGATCGTTATGGGGCCATGTTGAACGAATTTTTGTTCACATAAATTGAAGAGGAGGATATTGGCAACATTTGGTTTCAACAGGACGGCGCTACGTGCCACACAACCGAAGCTATACGCGATGTTTTGCGCCCTGTTTTGAAGATCGCATTATCAGCCGCAGAGCTGATGTCGTTTGACCACCTTGGAGCTGCGATTTGACACCGTTGGACTATTATTTGTGGGGTGCCGTCAAAGATAAGTGTTACGCCGACAAGCCAGACACAATGGACGCTTTAAAGGACAATATTCGTAAAGCCATTGGTGAAACACAGCTGCACACAATCGATAATGTGCTTAAAAATTGGAGCGATCGTGTAGGCTACTGCATGGCCAGCCGAGGCAGCCATTTGAATGAAATTATTTTCCATTATTAACCAGAAGGATTGTACCTTCAAATAAAAAAAGAAATTTGAGAAAATATTCAGTTTTTTTTCTAAGCATTTTCAAAAAGAAAAAAGTTATTTGGCGGATCCTTTACATATGTACGTGGACAAAAGAAAACTGAACGCGGGCAAAATGTTTCTGGAAAAAAGGACTTCTTTTCTAATACAAATTGCGTTTTTTTTGCCTCGGATTTTAAACAAAATTCTGTATCATTCATAGAGTATAATGAAGGAGATTTTAAAGCAAAATGAAATTGAAAAAAAATATTTCGAAATATTTAAAAAAAAAAGAACAAGAGAAAGAAGTAATCTAATGAACATAAACCACGAACCATAGTAGCTTTGTATAGCAAACAATACCATCATGCTGCCATGGCCAAAGGAAGAACGGAGTGGTATGGAACGGAACGGAAGCGGAAGACTAGTTATAATGCCCACAACATCTATGGATGAGACTAAGCCATAAAACTAGTTTAAATGTGTTATTATTTTTGTAGTTGTTGAACCACAAAAGTTTTGTGGCGAAAAACAAGACAACTGAGCCACACAACAACAAACAACAACATGACCAAAACAATAACCAGAAAACAACGAAACAATGTCTTGGAATATTAAGGAAGAAAACGAAGAAGAAAACGAAAAAAAAATTTCAATATGAAGACATTATGGATAACAAGAAAATGCGCACTCCATAAATAACAACAAAACAGCAACAGCAACATGAGCAACAACACTACTGGCAACAGCAACAGCAAATGGCATTAATTTTTATGTTCAACTGCAGACCGACTTGCATTTCGATATGAAACAGCAACATGCAGTAGCCTGTATGACGTTGAAATTTATTGTTTTTTATTTCATTTCGAATATTGCAACATTTCAACATTTTATGCCGCTGTTGTTGTTGTTGCTGTTGTTGTTGTTGTTGTTGTTGTTCCTTCTATTTGAAATAATGGCATTAACAATGCTTTTGTTGAATTTCTTCTTCTTCTTCTTCTTGTATTTCTTCAGAATTTGCCAAAACAATTTGTTTTTCTTTCGTTAGAGAGAAAAATGAACAGAAAACAGGCGATCTTTCTTAAACAAATTATGACTCCAGTTTGTTGTTGTTGTTACCCTTTAGCCTTGAAATATTTTGTTACCGAAAAAATGAAAAATTATCCAGGAAAGCTAGACTAAAACAAAAAACAAAAAAAGAAAAAAAATTAAAAACCAAATGCAAACAGCATGGCACCGAAAACAAGTAATTTATCGACGATAAACATGCAGTTGTCTTAACCCATTACGGGAATGTTTAATACTCATGGGATGAAGAAGAAAACGATTTGTTTTCATGGAAATTTTTATGCTGCAATACTTGAATTCTGTATTAAAACATTACAAATGGTAAGATTACTACTCGAACTGGAAGTAAAAATCTATGAAAATAACTCTGCGAACCCGCCAGTCTCTTAATTAGTATTGTTAAGTTTTTACCTTTTAAAATATAAGCTGGTAGATTGCAAATAAAATAAAAAAAAATTTATGTTTAGTTTTAATTAAAATTTTTCTGTGTGCCCGCTGTTCACAACTTGATGTAAACAACAACAATTGCTTTGTTTGTTATTCCTCAGTTTATAGCCTTTGCATAAACAATAACAATTACTAGACAATTATCCGACAGATCTTTGTAACGGAGATCTTTAAACCACAATTACTCTCTTCAACGCTGACTGAACTTCACAAACTCACTCGATTGCTTTGCCTTACCTTTTGTATGGCAGGATAAACAGTCTGATGAATGTTCTTGAAGGCGAATTTTCATGACTTCGCCTTCTCGACATTTCTATTAGTCTATCTAGTCTTACAGTAATAAATACATTTATTATACATTTACTATTGTGGTGTAGTTTGTGTTTGTGCTTAAATTTATTAATGTAGTGTTGTTTGTGGATTTTTGTTTACTTGTTTACCATTTGTTTTATGCTGTTGTTTGTTGTTATACTAAGGAGTACGATAATTTGTAAACAGGTTTGTTTACTGCATTGTTTTGTTTTTGTAGCTTTTGTTTATAATTTGAATGTTAAGCGATGTAAAAGCAAAACACCAGTATCTAGATTCCTCGTTTTCGTAACATCTAAAGCGTGACAATAATAGTTTAACTTGGCATAGCCACGTTGTGTTAAACGATGAAGATAATGCTGTTGATAATTATGACGTTTTTATTGCGTTGATTGTGCTGCTGCTGTTCTCATAATCATTTTATTACATTAGAAGTAGTGTTACAACAATGTGCTGTAAGTCTTTATTGTTGTTCGTAAGCTTTGTAAGTAAAATTCTAGACTTTGTAATAAAATAAATTACAAGTCCAGGATGCTGTTTTTTAGACCCAAAAATGGACACAACTGAGTACCGATAAGGCATATCATCTACGAGGTTAAGTCTTCAATATAATCCGTAACGTAACGTAATCCATGATAACGTAATGTAAGGTTTTAAAGCAAATAACACTGAGGCATTTATTGGAAAACTGATGTACAAATGCGTTGAAAACAAAAAATATCGTTTGGCATAGTATGACACAGTCAGGTTGCACTAAGAGCTCTGGCCTTATGTTCTATGGGAACATAACGTTGGAGAAACTCCTGAAGCATAATAACGTTGTAACAAAGTGTATGACTACCGCTTATGGCGGGAATTCTGTAACAGGATATTTTTTAATGTTTCAGGCAGAGTTTAAAATGCTTTCAAACACACAATGATCGTCATCAGCTGTATTGTAAGACATATCCAGTAAAGTAGTCTTTCCTCCTCTTCTGGGCATGCTCTTTTCCCGGAATGGCGTTCTGAATTTTTATAAGAAAAGATCGAACCATCATTATCTACTCACTCACGTGTGGCTCTACCTTTAGAAGCCAACTTCTTCTTTATGTTGGCTCGTCTTTTTTATTTCGTGTTGATGTCTTGTATCGAGACTCTATGTTCGTTTCCCAATAGACTTAGAAGAGGAAGAAGGTAAAACTTACGAGCACTTGATTGAGCCTCAAGTGAATCCGACTTCAATGGAGTTCGTATACTTCATTGGTACAGTTCGCATTTAATTTGGAACAAGGGAGTATAATCACTTCTTGATTAAATTTAAAATTAACTTTTTACACTCATCAACATCCTTTTCCTTCTTTTAATAAAAAATTTTTAAAAATATATTCTAAAGAAGAATTTCCAGAAGGTCTTTTCAAATGCATTCATCAACTAATAAACATGTATGCTGTATGAAATGAAAAGTTGTTTCTCTAGTAATTCTTTCTACAACTTTAACAATCGTGAAATAGTATCCTTTTCAGCAAAGAGATTCTTCTACGGAAATATATTTTTAATGACAACTTAGTTTATTTAGTGTTTAACTTTTAATTCCTTCCTTTGCAATAAATTTGAAAATATTTTGAAAATTTTCTTTGACAATCAAAAGGGCCTTTTTGCCCTTCCACTCGTTTTATGTTACCAGTTCGCCTTGAACTTTTTTCTCAGAGCGATTAAATGTTTTTGAATATTTAAATATGCTTGGCGTTCATGTGTTTGATTGTCTCTGACTCTCTTAATGTTTTTCTGAATTTAAATTGTTGGGAAAATATTTCAAGTTGATTTGCGGCTCCCCAAAGTGAGTTTTATGAGTTTTTCTTAAGCCCAGAAAACATTGTTTAAATTGTCTTGTCCTTCTTGCTCTCTCTCTCACACACACACACACACACTTCTATGCCACCATTGACACTCTCTTAATTTCTTTTCTTTTTTCAGTTTCTGTTTTTATTTTTCTGCCGTTTAAGTTGAAAATTATTTCGCATCTCTAAGGAATTATTGCATGAAACAGGAGTCGTAAAGGAGTCCTTCTTTGCCTCCTAAAGAAAGTGCCTGGCTTATGGCATAAAATTGTCTTTTCATTGCTACTATGTCTGCTTGAAGATTTGTCTCATACAACAGTGTGGCTCAGTGTTTTTGCTCATGTCCTTAGCATTTATTTTACTTCATATTAAAACGTATTTTTAGAATAAAAATATGAAAAGAAATTATGATTAATTTATGCTTTAATAATATTAAAATGCGTCGGCATATATTCCTCTTTTCTTTTTGCTATGATAGGATGTTTATGCTGGGCATAGGAACTCATTAAATTTTCTATCTTTTAAGGGTTGAGATACCCCCCCCCTCCCTACATCTTAATTTTCTTCCTGTTGCTTCTTTTATTTTGTCTGTGCATATTTTATTATTTTTATTTTTCCTTTTTTTATCGATAAAATTGCATTCTTTTTTCCCCCTCCTACAAAATCCTGCGAGAGATAAAATGCTGCAATGCACTCTAATGCTCACATTTAAATTACTTTTTTTCATAAGAAATAGAAAAAAAACAACTACAACAACAACTAACAAATGGAAGCGAAAATAATTTCTTATCTGGAACAGTTGATGCCTTAAGGGGATTTGAAGCAAAAAAAAAAATTATTAACGAGCCAAGAAATAACGCCTTAAAATTAAATTTTAAAGAAATTTTTTATATTCTTGACTTGAGTGCTTATTCTACTATAATTTATACAAAACAATGCATTGGTTGTCTTAGTTTTTTTTTCTAATATTAATTAAAAACGAGAGGTAAAACATCGAATATATTCGAATTTGAGAGGAAAAACGCTAATACTAGACATCAGTTTAATAAACGCAATGTTTTTCTGAAGTGGTTAGTATACCTTCTAATTTTCCAAAAAAAAAAATCCGATTTATTCACGGTTTTAGTTATCCGTAGTCTAGTAGGCAGGGTGTTGGCTTATTAGACGTAAAGCCAGGGTTCAAAACCCCAGGCCAGACGTCAAACAAAATACAAAAAATATTTTTCTTCGACGACTTCCTCTCAGAAAATTTCTGGCAAAAACTCTGAGGGTGAAATAACATTGCCATGAAAAGTTTCTCAAAAATCTATCGTTCGGGGTCGACTTTAAACTGTAGGTCCCGCCACTCATGTATGAAATTAACGCACACAACATAAGTGGTGTGAGAAACAGGGTCGTAATCCTGACTAAAAGTTTTTAATGACCAATTATGTACGTATGCTAGGCATCAGATCAATAAACGCATCATTTTTCTGAAAGGGGTTCAAACCCTACTTTCTAATTTTAGATAGATATCAGTAGATATCTTCTTTTCCCTTAAACAATACGTAAAGTAATAGAAAAACGCAAAATAGTGCAACCCGCCCAAGTTCAGGCAACTTAAACGCGAGTGCTTAAGACCCTCTTCAGGCTACCGTGCCATCACCGGGATTCACCATAGTCGAATAAAAAAAATATTTTTTTATAAACAATCAAATGATGTGGTGTGTAAAGGTAAATTTGAATTTGAAAATCCAAGACGCAATCCATAAATTTTAGTAGCGCCACATTTGCCGTTAACAGAGACAAAATTTGTCCTTAATAGAGCACTGTTAGCTATTTAACAGTATCCATCTGAACAAGCCCACTTGTTTAGAAGCTAATTTTAGGACAAATACTAGGTCTATGCGTACCATATCATACCCAAAGGAAGGTTCCAAGGCCTCTTAATATAATCAGCAAAATAGTCCCATATAAAAGTGATATGGTATTGAGAAAATTGGCTTTGAAAATACCAATTTTTTGCTTGAAATTTATCTCGAAGATCAGTGGCCATTTGGGAACATTTAAGAAATAGTACACCATACAGACTATATAAAAATGATAGTCCAGAGGGACCTCTTTCGAACCGTGGTAGTGGAATAGCTGGAATAATTTTGAGAGTTGAGAAAATTTGCCTCTTCCACCCCCAACAACCATTCTTTACATTTCAACACTTTTGTTTTGTAGTGGAATAATCCAATATTGCCACTGTTAAACAGTTAACAGTGCTCTGTTAATAGTAAAGTTTATCCTGTTAGAGACAAGAAGTGGCGCTGCTAAAAGTGTGGGTTTTTAAATTCGAATTTATCTACACACACATTAAGATTTTACTGTTGGTAACTTTGTAGGTTCCTGTTTATGTGTTAATTCTGACTTTTAAAATCAATAATGTGATTGTCTGTACGAAACACTGACAAATAGCTGTTAGAAGCCCCTTCCCGTCAATTCTGCAAAACTTAAAACTCCTCGCAAGAGGAAGAGGCCGACATTAATTGCCCAGAATTTGCAAGAATACACGCTAAGTCATGATTCATATATCATATAAAGTGATATGGTATTGAGAAAATTGGCATATCAATTTTTTGCTTGAAATTTATTTAGAAGATCAGTGGCCATTTTGGAACATATAAGAAATAGTATCCAACCCGACTGTATGCAAATGGTAGCCCATAGGATCCTCTTTCGAACTGTGGTAGCTGGAATAAGTTGAGAAAATTTGCCCCTTCCACCACAAACCATCCTTTACATTTCAACATTATTATTCACAAATAATAATGATCATAATGAGAATTATATTTTATGTCAAAAGTCTGCAATAATTGCAACGTAGAAGACTAATCTATTTATTGCCACTGTTAAACACTTCACAGTATTCTGTTAATAGCAAATTTTACCCTATCAGAGGCAAGAAGTGGCGCTGCTAAAAATGTGGGTTTGCGTCTTTGGTTTTTAAATTCCAATTTATCTTCACACACATAATCAAATGTCCTGTGTAACATACAAAAAAATTCAATTGTTTAAATAAATTTATCTTAAAAAATCGATGTAAGATCCTTAGAAAACGTACTAACCCCTTCAGTTATTGTTTCCAATTTAGAAAAAAATACTCCAACAATATTGCCGATAATCGCTATTCGTGCACTCCTTAATGTGGAACAGATGCCACAGTTTTATATTTTTTTTATTTTAACTTTTTAAAGTAAATAAAAATTATGACACAAAAAAAAAACAGTTCCCAACACAAATACATAAGGAAGACAAATCTTATTCACAAAATAAAATAGAAAAATAAATAAAAAATCTGGTCAAGAAAGAATTTATATTTCTTTACTTAAATGCAAGCGAAAGGATGTTACATGGGTTTACAATAAAATAAATAAGAAAAGGAGAGTCCACTGCCTCTATGTGAGTGTGAGTGTAAGGGACAGTGAGAAAACTTTACAACTATTTTATTACAATTATTTTATGGTCGCACCATATATTATACCATTTTGTATTCTCTGTATGTGTCTCTGTTGCCTTTATGTGTGCAGGTTTATTGCTTGAAATCCCCAGGATATAAACAAAGTATGAATACATGTACGCACACACACACACAGCCATATAAACATCATTAAATAAATAGTTTTACTTTCGCCAATAATGTTTGTTTTATTGTCACACAAATACATAGGCGTACTTACATATATTCTTGTTGAATGTATGTATGTGTGTGTTTATTAGTGTGTATACGTATGTGTGTAGTTTTATGCCATATTAAGTAGATACTAAGTAGTAGACTTTAGTAGAAATCCCTCAAATGTAATAAAACATCTTTATTTCCTGTCTTTGTCCCTTTTTTTACTTTCTCATCTCTTTCGTTTTATTTTTCTTTGGTTTTTTCTTCTGGGGTTTATTGACTTGGAAATGTGCAATTAGACATTTTGTTTATGTCCCATTCGGACTTCTTCCTTCTTTTCTTCTGTATCCCAGAAATGTTTTATTATGAAAATTTAAAATTTAATTTCAGTTTTAAAGAGAAAATTTATTTGAAAACTTTTACTTTTTTTCATGATTTATTTCCATGATTGCATATCACAACCTTTTTTTTGGGGAAATTTCTCTTCGAGTCTTGTATTGAATGTTTCTATAATTTTCTGAAATTTCAAGTTTTTGTATTAAAAGTTCATCAAAATTCTTCACGTGCTACTGGTGACGAGACTTTTGTTTGTTGTTTTTTTTTCTGCGTAGAGTTTTCTTAAGTTTGTTAGACATTAAAACAGAATGCATTTGCAAGAATACGTATTCTTTTTTTCGTTGTTGTTTGATAATTTAAGTTTCTTATTTTGTACAGACTTTATGTTTTTGTACAAACATACATACATAAAATTCCAATTAAAAATGAAATTGACATTTGGGAGTTTGTCTAGGCTGACAAAAACAATTTGAGAAATCCGCAATATAAGCTTAAGAAATATTAAAGAGTATGGCAAGCAGTTTTGAAATAACTTTAGACCACAACGTATATTGTATCAAGTCAAACATTGACTCGTGTATACATAGGGATTAGATTCAATACATTTTTGATATTTTAAAGGAACTGGCAATAGAATTAAAAACAGAAGTCAAAGCTGTAAAACCTTCCATAAGTTATGTGTTTAAATCGATTGATTAGTAAAGAAGAAGTCGCCGTGGTCTAGTAGGTAGTGTGTTGGCTTATTAGACGAAAAGCGAGGGTTCGAGCCCCTGGCCAGACATCAAGACAAAATACAGAAAGTATTCTTCGGCGACTTTCTCTCAGCAGATTACTGGCAAAAACTCTGAGAGGAAATAAAATTGCCATGAAAAGTTTCTCAAAAATCCTATCGTTCGCAGGCGACTTTAAACTGTAGGTCCCGCCACTCACGTATAAAATTAACACACACAACGTAACTGGTGTGAGAAACTAGGTCGTAATCTTGACTGAAGGGTTCTAATGACCAACTATGTATGTATGTATGTGATTAGTTAAGAATCACACAGAGAGTGAACATTCTATAACGAAATAAAAGACATTTTTGAACCTCTAGACCGCCATGATCAAAACTTGAAGTTCCTTAGTAAGACTTCTTCTGGCTAAAGCTAGACATAAGAATTCCTCTGATGAAGATGAATCTGCAACGATCGAATACGTTGTATTTTCGCCCTGGAACTCAAAAGCACAGATTTAATATTGTTACGAAAACGAAGAATCTAGATACCGGTGTTTTGCTTTTACATCACTTAACATTAAAATCGTAAACAAGTAAACAAAAATACAGCAACAAACATACATATTTGGTCATTACAACCCTTCAGTCAGGATTACGACCCAGCTTCTCACACCACTTATGTTAATTTTATACACGAGTGGCGGGACCTACAGTTTAAAGTCGATTCCGAACGACAGATTTTTGAGAAAGTTTTCATGGCAATTTTTATTTTACTCTCAGAGTTTTTGCCAGTAATCTGCTGAGAGGAACTCGCCGAAGAAATACACTTTTTTAACCAATCCGTTTTCGTTGAAAATCTTTATAATTGTCTGACATCTTTCGTCGATTTTAAGACGGTCTTTTGCATTGGTTCAGAAATTTGTGAAATTTGTTAATCGGATGTATACTTTTGTGGCTGAATGTATATGGCCTGTGCAGGACCACAATTCAGTTCAATTTCAGAAATTTTTTAACCAATGCAAGAGAACGTCTTAAAATCGAGTAAACTATAAAGATTTTCAACGAAAGCGGATTGGTTAAAAAATTTATGAAATTTGTTAACCGTATGTATACTTTAGTAACTGTGTGTACTGTATGTATTTTTGTTTTGATGTCTGGCCTGGAGCTCGAACCCTGGCTTTACATCTAATAAAAAAACACACTACCTACTAGACTACGACAACCTACCGCAACAGCAACAAACACAAGCATAAAAAGATAGTAAACAAGTAAACAAAAATACAACAACAAACACTACAAGAATAAATGTAAACAAAATACACAAACAACAATAATGAAACAATAATGTTTGCATTTTTAGAGATATCGAGAAGACGAAGCCACGAAAATTCGCCTTTAAGAAGATTCATCAGACTGTTAACCCTGCAATGCTATATAAAAGGCAAGACAACGCAGGCGAGTGAGTTAGTGAAGTTCAGTCAGTCTTGTGTGAAGACGTATGGTGCATTTGAAGAGAGTGGTTTGATGTCGCCGTGGTCTAGTAGGTAGTGTGTTTGCTTATTAAACGTGAGGCCTCGGTTCAAACTCCAGGTCAGACATCAAAACGAAAATATAAAAAAAATATTTCTCGGTGAGTTCCTCTCAGCAGTTTTTTGGAAAAAACTGATAGTAAAATAAAATTACCATGACACGTTTCTCAAAAAATCTGTCGTTCAGAGTCGACTTTAAACTGTAGGTCCTGCCACTGATGTATAAAATTAACACACACAACATAAATGGTGGGAGAAACTAGGTCCATAATCCTGACTAAGGGGTATTACAACCCAACCAATTATGTAGGTACGTATGTATGTACATATGTTCTAATCAGACTTACATAAGTTCATCATGATATTTTAGCTTCTGGTGAGACAATAACATTTAAATTTTACACAAAAGAATAGAAAATTTAATATATTAAGTCCTTAATATGAACGTACTAAATCCATTAAAAGGTTTAATTCAATACAATAAAGAAAATTAAAATAAAATAAAACTAATGCAACAACAAATTCACAAAGAAAAGTCATTCAATTTACACTTTTAATCCACAAATTATTTTCATAAATTAAATCTGTCTGTAGAATAGCATTTTAATTGCAAAAAAGAAAGAAAACATTGACACTGTAATTCAATAGCAGCTTAAAAAACCACAAAACTATTGTAGAAACACAAATTAAGGCAAATAGTTTATGGCATCAATCATACGTCCAGTTGTACAATGAGAAAAACATATTTTGGCTTAAACTCTTACACTCTTCTGACCAACGCACAACTTTGGTAATGTGCGATGAGAACTATAAGAGTACGGCAGGCAATGCCTACAATATTTAAATGCAAAAAATTCCAAAATATAAATTAAATTTATACAATACATATATACAGAATGAAACTATAGTGATACTTATTAATACAGACATGCACTACATAAATATGTACATACATATACA
The DNA here is from genome assembly GCA_932273835.1 of Sarcophaga variegata. Classification (NCBI taxonomy): domain Eukaryota; kingdom Metazoa; phylum Arthropoda; class Insecta; order Diptera; family Sarcophagidae; genus Sarcophaga; species Sarcophaga variegata. The sequence goes on from OW026361.1 coordinate 117,705,041, forward strand.
TATGGTATGGTATGGTATTGTATGGTAGGGAATTATTTCTTTTTCTTCTTCTTTATTTATTTTTTTTTTTTTAATATTTTCTTCTCTTCATAAACCACAAAAATAAATTAAATTTTGCTGCCATATGTTTTCACTTATCATGTACTCAATATGAAATATCCTCTTCTGCCACTGCCACTGCTACTGCTGTTTTTTCCTTTTCTTTCACTTACACGTACACATACATACATACATGTTTAAATAATATAAAAAGTATAGCGAGAAAGAGAGCGGGAGAAAAACAAATATATGTATGTATGCAAGTATAGATGTGCTTATGCAGTATATTGTATAACATTTTAATCCTGCTTAATAATTAGTTACTTTCAATCTACAAAACTCTACGAGTCCATCCAGAGAGACAAAAGGCAAGAGAAATAAAGCGAGAGAGAGAGAGACCTACACCAGTAGCAGCAGCAGCGCTAACACAGCCAGTCACACACAGAGTTTCAAAGAGAAAACCCACCGCAATGCCATCACGACTAGAATGTTTGTCTTGCAACGTGCCTGGCAAGTTTAATTCCTTTTCTCATATAATTTTAGATGTTGGAATAGAAATGAAAAACAAAAAAGTGTAAAACAACAACAGCAACAGCAATAATAAAAAAATAACTGGGGAAAATGAAGGTGGGCCAGAGGTTTTTTAATATGGAACAAAAGTCCTCACATACATACATAGTTACACAACATATACACTCATAAGTTTACAAAAACACTCTTCTTTTTTATAAATACTTCCCGGTTTTAAAGATATTCTGTGTGAATGTGTAAAGGAACAAAAAAATCTTGAATTTTATAATGAAGTTGACTTGGAATTGCAGCAAAAAAATTGAATTGAAATAAATGGAAACCATAAAGAAGAACAAGAAGAAGAATGGAAAGAAAAGTAGTAGAAAAAGAAGAGCAAAAAACAATTGAAATATTTAATTAAAGTGTAAAGTCGAGAATAATTTTCGATAATTATAAATGCTGGTCAAGTATTGAATAAAATACGAATAATCGTTAGAAAACAAAAACAACAAAACCAAACAAAAAGGAATCAAGGTATGAATTTTATATGGATGTCCAAATAGTATGTCTGTTTGTGTTAAAGTAACCACAGAAGGGTTTAAAAATTTCTTAAAAATAAAATATTTTTCATTTCCTAATGAATTAATTGCAGCAAATTTAAAGGTTTTGTGTACTTAAATGCAGTTTTCCATTGAAACTAAAATATGTTTACCTAAACTTTATATTGTTACGAAAATGAAAAATCTCGATACTGATGTTTTGCTTTTACATCGCTTAACATTAAAATTATAAACAAAAGCTACAAAAACAAAACAATGCAGTAAATAAACCTGTTTACAAATTATCATACTGCTCAATATAACAACAAACACCAACAAAATGGTAAACAAGTAAACTAAATTACACAAACAACACTACAATAATAAATATAAACAACGATGTTTACATTTATAGAGATTACGAGAAGGCGAAGTCATGAACATTCGCCTTCAAGAACATTCATCAGACTGTTTACTCTGCCATATTAAAGGCAATGCAAAGCAGGCGAGTAAGTCAGTAAAAAATGGTACACAAGTAAACAAAAATACGACAACAAACATTACAAGAATAAATGTAAACAACGATGTTTAACGATGTTTACATTTACAGATATTTCGAGAAGGCGAAGTCACGAACATTCGCCTCCAAGAACATTCATCAGACTGTTTACTCTGCCATATAAAAGGCGAGGCAATGCAGGTGACAGGCATTAGTGAAGTTCAGTCAGTCTTGTGTGAAGACGCGGTGTGTTTGAAGAGAGTAGTCGTTGTTTGAAGATCTCCGTTACAAAGATTTGTCGAATAATTGTCTAGTAATTGTTATTGTTTATGCAAAGGGTATAAACTGAGGAATAAGAAAGAAAGCAATTGTTGTTGTTTACATCAAGTTGTGAACAGTGGCACACAGAGTTGTGCGAATAATAAAGAATTTTAATTAAAACTAAACACAAAATAAATTTTATTTTGATTTTATTTGCAAACTCGAGGTCACATTTTAAACGTTTTTAAAAGGTAAAAACGTAACAATATAATTTCGGTCTCTGTGAATCAAAAATTTCAAATTGATTTCAACTGCTCAGATGACAACATGTTGCCTATTGAACACTTAAATGCATTGGTTTGGATTTTGAAATAATCTGGTGCAAGATGATGCGCTTAAGGTTTAAGTACAATCACTTGCCCTAAGCATTAGTTTTTATATTTACGTATATGACCATATAAAGTCGCGGTAGTCTAGTAGGTAGTGTGTTGGCTTATTAGACGTAAAGCCAGGGTTCGAGCCCCAGGCCAGACATCAAAACAAAATACAAAAAGTATTTCTTCGGCGACTTCCTCTCAGCGATTTATGGCAAAAACTCTGCGTGTGAAATAAAATTGCTATGAAAAGTTTCCCAAAAATCTGTCATTCGGAGTCGACTTTAAACTGTAGGTCCCACCACTCATGTATAAAAATTAACACACACAACATAAGTGGTGTGAGAAACTAGGTCGTAATCCTGACTGAAGGGTTGTAATGACCAATTATGTTATGTATGTAAAAAGGTAAAAACGTAACAATAAAATTTCGGTCGCTGTGAAGCAAAAATTTCAAATTGATTTCAATTGCTGAGATGGCAACATGTTGTCTATTAAACAACCCTTAAATGAATTGCATTGGTTTGGATTTTAAAATGATCTGGTGCAAGAAAATGCGCTTAAGGTTTAAATACAATTGCTTGCCCTAAGTATTCCTTTTTATTTTTACGTATATGGCCATACTTATAAGGCTTTAATGGTATACAAATGGACCATGAACGTATCTTGGGATAGGAGTGTTAGTTTTTGATTCCAGAATGAAATATTGTGAAGCCATTAGAAAAGTCGCGGGTATTTCTCTAACCTTTGCAATCGAAAGATGTGATGAATTCATCTTGGTTAAGCGATACAAAGGACGGAACGGGTAGTATTGCTGTACTATATGGCAGTCAAGCCGCTAACCGAACACTCATATCTTTTGAGACAGTATGATACTGATTATGGAAGCTGAATCAGGTAAGTAGGAGAAGATAATTCTTTTTCAAGGCACTGTAGGCTCAAAGTACACTTTATGGAGATCATTTCGAGGACAACATGTGGATTCTATAATGATGTGAATAAACCATGAGAACAAATGCTTAGAATTTGTGAATTCAGGCCTTAAATTTCTAATACTTAAGCTATTCAAATAACACACACAATATGTAGTCGCCGTGGTCTAGTAAGTAGTGTGTTGGCTTATTAGACGAAAAGCCAGGGTTCGAGCCCCAGGCCAGACATCAAAATAAAATACAAAAAATATTTCTTCGGCGACTTCTTCTCAGCAGATTTCTGGCAAAAACTCTGAGAGTAAATAAACAATTGCCATGAAAAATTTCTCGAAAATCTATCGCTCGGAGTCGACTTTAAACTGTAGGTCCCGCCACTCATGTATAAAAATTAAAGCACACAACATAAGTGGTGTGAGGAACTAGGACGTTGTACAATGGGTCAATTTGACCTCCGGGTACTGTACCTTGTCTTAATTGACAAGTACACGCCCTCTAACCTAACCTAATCTTTCATCTCAGCAGATTTCTGGCAAACACTCTGAGGGTAAATAAAATTGCCATGAAAATTTCTCAAAAATCTATCGCTCGGAGTCGTCTTTAAACTGTAGGTTTCGCCACTCATGCATAAAAATTAACGCACACAACATGAGTGGTGTGAACTTGGTCCATAATCCTGACGGAAGGGTTGTAATGACCAATTACATAAGTATGTATGTATATGGGTGTTGTGAGAAGTAACTAAGTTTCACTGTTGATCACTTTTACAATTTTATGTGCCCGACTTGTTTGATTAAAAACAATACCATCGCTAGGCATCAGTTAAACCCAATTCCAACGTAGTGAAAACGGACTTTTACGAAATGATGAGGAGTGGCATGATGCCGCAAAACGCATATTCTCCTTTTTTCTTTTGCCAAAATTGCATTGAAAATCTTTTTGAAATAAATAAATACGAAATATTTTCTCCTTCGACATTCAGGATACTCACACATACTTAACAAATGTTGACAACAGTTGTGCTAAGATTTTAAAAATTTTCTAATTAACTACGACTGCACAATATCCTGGCAACGACATACCATGACTTTTCTCAGTCTTCATTAAATTTTGATGAACAATTAGTTGATACGTACATACATACTTAATAGATGTTGCAAGTATAATAAAGAAGTAATTTATTATTAAAGTTGCCTTAGATCAGGGAAGAAGTACGATTCCTATAATAAATGTTGAAATTTTACATTCAGAAGCAGGTAACAATCGAAATCGTAAGAAAAAATTCAATTTCGAAAATCTCAAGCTTTTGAATGAACGCTTGCTTGTCTTATTGAAATAACTTTTTCTCTTTCCTTATATGAAAAGGAAGAAGAAAAACTTGAAGGAAAGAAGCATGTATGTATCCTCCTTGGCATGTTGTGGTCTAATCAATCATTTGATAAACAGACTTTCTATGTTTGCACTCCCTAGCCAATAACTTCTACACACATGCATACGTTACATTACTTTCACTCACACCTTGATACATGTAATGAAGACGACATGAATGAATGTATGTATGTATAGGTATAGATAATGTAGGGAATATAAATGGAACATCTTCATTTCTATCTATCCGTTAGCTCCAGCCATGTGTCAGTGTTTTTAACCTCATTCATAAATTAATTGTTATTAATGACAAGGAAATATGAGTTCTAACAACAACAACAACGATAACAACAACAGTAGCAATATCAACAACTTAATATTCTACTCCGGTTAATGGCAAATTTGTTGGCAGTGCTAGTGGCAGTGGCAGTGAGGCAAATAAACTTTTTTGAATTTTTTTTTGTTTTTGTTTTTTTTTTCTTTAATTTTTCAGTGTTCACAGTAAATAATTTGAAATAATTGCCGGTAATAAAATTAATGTGGCAAACTTTATGATTTTATGCTTTTTGATTTTCATACGAAATATTTACAACAAAAAAAAACATTCAAACATCTTTGCAATGAGTTTAGTTCCTTGAACTTGTCCATGTTGTTACTTTGAATTTCGTTTTTTTTTTCATTTCCTTTTTTCGACTTCAAATACATTTGTAAACAGAATTTTTCCTTTTTAGTTTTGCTTGTGCTTAAATTACCGTCTATAAATCAAATAAAAGTAAAAAGAAAATAAAAACGTTTGAATGAAAGAGAAAGAAATATTGCAAAACGTCTCGGCGCATTTGTCACTTTGGCGTGTTAAGGCACTTTTCATAGTCAAGTCATTGGCTTGATTTTCATTTTCATTTCCATTTTCATAGAATTGAATTGTTTTCGTCTGACGACCATTCATGATTTCATTTCAGTTTCTTAACATTTCTTTGACAATCTTTTTTCTAAATTTATAACCATTGGTACATACATACATAGGTCTAACGATAATGCATTTTCAATTGATCGTTAAGCCAACAAGAAAAAAGAAATAAAATTGAAGATAAGAGTGAAAATAAAAATGTTTTGGTTGGTTTAACAAAAGAAATTGAAAGTTTAATACGTTTAAAAAATCCTCTTCAAGGCAAAAACGAAATCAAATTGATTGTTTGTCTTTAAAAAACAAAGTGAGTGCATCTTTAAACACTTTGAATGAAATGAATTGAATTGAATTGAAAAATGTCTTAAAATTAAATGTACTTGGGTTGCTCTCATGCAACTACAATTCAGTTCATCTGCATCCGCCTCTCAGTTATTATCCACATTATTTTAAAACTAAGCACAGTGCGTATTACAGATGCTACTTAATGTCTTAATTATCCAATCAATTTATTAACGAATCGTCTTATTCAAACGAAAGTCTTATAATTTTTGCCCTACTCCAGCAAGTAACAGTAGAGGTTGAAGTCGCCATAGTCTAGTAGGTAGTGTGTTGTCTTATTAGACGTAAAAGCCAGGGTTTGAGCCCCAGACCAGACATCAAGACAAAATAGAAAAAGTATTCTTCCGACGACTTTCTCTCTGCAGATTTCTGGCAAAAACTCTGAGAGTGAAATAAAATTGCCATGAAAAAGTTTCTCAAAAATCTGTCGTTCGGAATCGACTTTAAACTGTAGGTCCCACCACTCATGTATAAAATTAACACACACAACATAAGTGGCGTGAGAAACTAGGACGTCAATTCGACCTCCGGGTACTGTACTTGTATTAGTTGACAAGTATACGTTCTGTAACCTAACCTAACCCAACCTAACAGTAGAGGTTAAAACCTAGACTTCGTGTCATATCAGCCGATTGAATAATTTCTGCGGAACTATTGCTGAACTAATGTGCCGCATAATAGGTAGTGTGTTGGCTTATTAAAGATAAGGCCCGGGATCAAACCCCAGGTCAGACATCAAAACGAAAATATGAAAAAAAATATTTCTTCGGCGACCTCCTCACAGCAGATTTCTGGCAAATACTCGGAGAGTGAAATAAAATTGCCAAGAAAAAGTTTCTACAAAAAATCTGTCGTTCGGTGACGATTTTAAACTGTAGGTCCCACCACTCATGTATAAAAATTAAGACACACAACATAAGTGGTGTGAGAAATTAGGACGTTGTACAATGGGTCAATTCGACCTCCGGGTACTGTACTTGTCTTAATTGACAAGTACACGTCCTATAACCTAACCTGACCCAACCTAACAGTAGAGGTTAAAACCTAGACTTCGTCTCATATCTGCCGATTGAATAATTTCTGTGGAACTATTGCTAAACTAATGTGCCGCATAATAGATAGAGTGTTGGCTTATTAAAGATAAGGCCCGTATTCAAGCCCCAGGTCAGACACCAAAACGAAAATATAAAAAATATATTTCTTCGGCGACTTCCTCTCAGCAGGTTTCTGGCAAAAACTCTGAGTGTGAAATAAAATTGCCATGAAAAGTTTCTTAAAAATCTGTCGTTCGGATTTGACTCTAAACTGTTGGTCCCGCCACTCATGTATAAAAATTAACACACACAACCTAAGTGGTGTGAGAAGCTACGTCGTAATTCTGACTAAAGGGTTGTAATGACCAATTATGTATGTAATGTATGTATGTGTGCCGTATATATCACCATAGTCATTGCATAACAAATCTTAAATTTTTTAAGAATTTTCTTTCTACGAGAAAAGAAAATTTTGCCATTTTTCATAAGAAATATTTTACAAAAGTTTTCTTTCAAAATAATTTACTGCCGTCTTTTGGAATTTATGAATACTTTAAAGATAAAACAGGCAAATAAATGGCCATAATGCAATAACAACTGAAAATGGTCAAAACAATGGCATTTGCATTCCAATAAAACGAAGTATTTTTGTCTGCAATTCAAAACCAGAATGGTAGACTCTGGCAGCAAAGGAAAAGTGCATTCAAGAAAGAAAAGAGGCAAAAACTAGAAGAAAGCACTCATAAATGATAAACTTTTTTAAGTTTAATGTCTCTTCTTACCTATGGCTCTAGGCTTCCCTTTTTTTTCTTTACTTGGGCCATCTGTTGTTCTGCGTTTTATAAGACGAACCAACCAGCCAACCAAAAAGCAAAAAAAATAACGAATAATTTTTCTTAAATTTTCCTTTTACAACATTGTGAACTTGGGGTACCATAAAAGTCTTCGCCAAGTGTCATCAAAAAGTCATCTTATTTTGATATTACACAAGGGGGTATACTCTTTAAGGCAACAAATTCTCTATTAAACACGCACACATACCAGTTTAATACACAAGTAAAAAAGAAACAAAAACAGTAACAGTAATAACAGTGAGTAAGAGAAAGTATGAAGCATACTTTACGGAGCATAACTTTTGCAAGAACTTGAACAGAATGAGTTAAAGAGATTGCTTCAGCAGCAATTCAAGAAGTGGGAGGGCAAGAGAAAATATTGAAAAATATTACAACTCCTGCACACGCACACACACTTTTACACAGATTTGTGCAAATGTTTGTTGCTGTTGCTGCTGCTGTTTTTATTGTTTTTATGTGTATTATTTTAAGTGCAGTATTTTGATTTTTATGACGTTTACGTGTGCCCAAGTTTAAATGAGATTTCTTTCAACTTTCTTTCATACAAGATTTTTTCAAACGATTTGGTTTTTTTCTCTTTTGGATTGCATTTGATTTTGATTTGAATACAATAATGTTAGGCGGATGGCATAGGTGGTTGGCATAGAAATTTGTTGGACTCTGTTTAAATGGACGAATTTTTGTTTGCAAAAAAAAAAAAACTTTTTTCTTTCATTTGGATTTGTTGTTTGGTTTAGAGGCAGGTTTACTTACATATATGCTATGGTAGATCCTCGACGTTGCTGTAGTCTAGTTGGCAGCGTGTTGGCTTATTAGATGTGAGATTATGGTTCAAACCACTCAAACAAAAAGAAATTTGAAAAAAATGTTCTTCGTCGACTATCTCTCAGCAGTATTCTGGCAAAAACTCAGAGAGTAAGTGAAATTGCCATGAAAAGTTTCTCAAAAATCTTTCGTCCTAAGTCGATTTTTAACTTTAGGTTCTCCGCTTATGGAGAAAATTAACATACACAACATGGGTGATGTAAGAAACTAGGTCGTTGTCCAGACTAAAGGATTGTAATGACTAATTCAGTAAGTAATGTACCTTGCCAGGGTGCAATGCAGTCATTGAAATGTCGACCTTGAAATCTACATTCCACTATATTCGTTTGCGAAAGGAGTTCCGTAGTGATTTTTTTTGTTGTATCAAAGGAATTTTATTACTTCTGACTTAATTAAAGCCAATCTTAAGTGATCAAATTGATAATAATTGATATTGTTGTTATTGTAGGCTCTTCATACATACATACATACCCTTCAGTCAGGGTTACGACCTAGCTTCTCACACCACTTATGTTGTGTGTGTTAATTTTATAGATGAGGTTCTTCTTATAAAACGCAGAACAACAGATGGCGCAAAAAAAGAAAAAAGGGAAGCCTAGAGCCATAGGTAAGAGAAGAGACATTAAACTTAAAAAAGTTTATCATTTATAAGTGCTTTCCTCTACTTTTTGCCTCTTTTTCCTTTTTGAATGCATTTTGCCTTTTCTGTCAGAGTCTACCATTCTGGTTTTGAATTGCAGACAAAAATTCTTCGTTTTATTGGAATGCAAATGCCATTGTTTTGACCATTTTCAGTTGTTATTGCATTATGGTCATTTATTTGCCTGTTTTATCTTTAAAGTATTCATAAATTCCATAAGACGGCAGTAAATTATTGTGAAAGAAAACTTTTGTAAAATTTTTCTTATGAAAAATGGCAAAATTTTCCTTTTTCGTAGAAAGAAAATTCTTAAAAACTTCAAGATTTGTTATGCAATGGCTATGGTGAAATATACGGCACACATACATACATACAGACATAATTGGTCATTACAACCCTTCAGTTAGGATTACGACCTAGCTTCTCCCACCACGTATATTGTGAGTGTTAATTTCATACATGAGTGGTGGGACCTACAGTTTAAAGTCGATTCCGAACGACAGATTTTTTGAGAAACTTTTTCATGGCAATTTTATTTCAGTCTCAGAGATTTTTGCCAGAAATCTGCTGAGCGGAAGACGCTGAAGAAATATTTTTTCATATTTCGTTCAGTTGGAGATGCCTGACCTGGGTTTTGAACCAAGGCCTCACGTCTAATAAGCCAACACACTACCTACTAGACTACGGCGACTTGTAGGCACTTTACTATTTTTGATTTAGACACCCGTACAGTCCAGAACTTCTGCAGTAGTCGAAAAGCTAAAGTTACTCGCCTTCTGTTACTACTCGTACGTAATAACAAATTTATTACAGAAGCAGAATACCGTTTGTCAGCGTTAAAAGCCATCAGTGTTTCTATTCTCATTACCTAGTAAATGATGAGTTCATGGGTTTAAAAATGTCTTTCCAACAGAAAAAACCGGTGATTATTAAACTAAAATTAAATAAAGGGTCCGCCAAGTAACTTTAAAAAAATTACTGAATATTTTCTCAATTTTTTTTTTATTTGAAAGTACAATCCTTCCGGTTAATAATGGAAAATAATTTCATTCATATGGCTGCCTCGGCTGACCATGCAGTAGCCTATACATGATCGGTCCAATTTTTAAGCACATTATCGATTGTGTGCAGCTGTATTTTACCAATGGCTTCACGAATATTGTCCTTTAAAGCGTCCATTGTCTCTGGCTTGTTGGCGTAACACTTATCTTTGACGGCGCTCCACAAATAATAGTCCAACGGTGTCAAATCGCAGCTGTGAGGTGGCCAAACGACATCAGCTCTGCGGCTGATAATGCGATCCTGTTGAAACCAAATGTTTGTGAACAAAAATTCGTTCAACATGGCCCACTCCTTGCTCATTTTCGAAGAAAAATGTCCCAATTATACATCTGGACCAAAATCCTCACCAAACTCGTTTTGGGTGCGTCGTCTTCTCAATGTATGCGTGCGGGTTTTCTGTTCCCCAAATGCGACAATTTTGCTTGTTTACATACCCGCCAAGATCAAAATGAGCTTCATCTGAAAAGATGATTTTTTTTTGCCAAAATCGGCATCTTCTGTTGTAGGCTACTGCATGGCCAGCCGAGGCAGCCATTTGAATGAAATTATTTTCCATTATTAACCGGAGGGATTATACTTTCAAATAAAGAAAAAGAAATTTGAGAAAATATTCTGTAGTTTTCTTTTTAAAGCATTTTCAAAAAAAAAAGTTATTTGGCGGACCCTTTACAATGAAAATGGAGAATTCTTTTTTATTATTTCACATTTGCAATTCAAAAAATAATAAATTGCTTGAAAGAATATCCTTTAAAAAGTCTTAAAAATATTAATTTTCAATAAGAAAAAAGAGAGAAAAAAAAACAAAATGTTTCATTAAATAATTCATCATGTTGCAAATACAACAACAAAAAAATGATTTTTTTTTCCAATATCTCTGAATGTTTATAGGAATGTTTATGGGTGTGAGAGGTTGGTAGTACAATTTGGTTGATTTATGCTTAAAACACGTGCTAACATTTAACAACAGCAACAACTATGAAATATAAATGGCAACATTATTTTTTATTTAATGACAACAACAACAGCAACTGCAATAACAATAAATACGTTACACATTAAACACATGTTGTATTATCAAATATGTATGTATGTATGCCTATTTAATGATACTTTTTTCTTAAACACAGACATGTACACATAAACGCCGTGTAGAAAAAACGCTTGCAAAAAGTTCGCAAAAGAAAAGTTACATATGTATGTGGCAAGAGAATGTCTTTGTAGTTGTTGTTTGTGTAGTAGAAAAGTAAACGTAGAACAGAGAAACACAATCAGTGGATATGAGCCTATTTTTATTATTAATAATAAATACTGACACGTCAAAAGTGTTAAACAATTTTTATGATCATCATCATATTAATAAAGCAACAAAGTCACGTTTATTAACAACAACAACAACAACAACAATAGCAACAACTTGTATAAATTACAATACACATTCGATGTACACATACACCTACTGATTTATCTTTATATTCTACTTTTGTCTTGGGGTTCATCACTCACTTTGTCCTGCTGTTTAACACGGGCGGGCCATCGGCACACAGCGGCATAAAAGTTTCATGGCATCGTCTATCCAATCATTTATTGTCTACGAAGCGGTGTTATAAAGAGCCTACAAAATACTGGGGGGTTTTTATTTTAATTTTGTTGTCGTATTTTCGTGGTTTCTATTCATATCATCCACCCACCAAAAATAATTTTTCTTGCCAAATTGCCGCTAAGAAATCGAATACCAAAGAACCTGGTTTCCTGGTTGCTGTTACTCTTACTGTTGCTGTCATTGTTGTTTTTGCCTTTTATTATTATTAAGATGCCAGCGTATGCCGGTTTACCTTTATGTTGGAAACATTTTGTTTTCTTTATTTTTTATGATTATAATAACGGAATAGATACTAACAGTAACGACTGTGGCAGCAAAAGTTGCATAAGCATAAAGAATTTGACGATAATGATGATGACAATGGTCGCACTTGTTTTTTAAAAATTTTTTAAAAAAAAAAATTTGAAAGACACCAACAGATTGTGTTGATTTTAATGAAAGGGACAAATTTTATGTACCGCCAGTCGTTAATCCTTTCGAAAATAAAAAAAAAGAATTTAAAAATGAAACATTTTCTTCGAAGACTTATGGCCACAATGTTAATATGCAGTCCTGGATTGATAATATTGAAGAAATTCTTGAATGCTTTTGGAAAACAGCCTTATAATGCATGTTATAGGTGTCAGCCGTAGTCTAGTAGGTAGTCTGTTGGCTTATTAGACATAAGGCCACATCAAAACGAAAATATGAAAAAAAAAAATATTTCTTCAGCGACTTCCTCCTCAGCAGATTTCTGGCAAGAACTCTGAGAGCAAAATAAAAATTGCCATGAAAAATTTCTCAAAATGTCGGTCGTTCAGAATCGACTTTAAACTGTAGGTCCTGCCACTCATGTATAAAATTAACACACACAACATAAGTGGTGTAAGAATTTATGTCGTAATCCTGACTGAAGGGTTGTAATGAGCAATTATGTATGGGTATTTGTGTCAGCAGTATACTTTTATTTTGACGTACAAATTTGTAATTCGATCTACTTTCAGGCACTCTTAAATGAATCAATGAAATCAATCAGAATTTTTATTCTGATTCTGATTGAATAATTGCTGATTAGCCGGACATCGAGTAATAAAGCGGAGATATTCCAAGACCAATTAAAACCAGCCCCGTTCAAGAAAATGCCATGTTCTCTGTTTGTTTCTATTGACGGAATTCATACTACAATGTTCTACATACATACATACATACATACATACATACATACATACATACATACATACATACATACATACATACATACATACATACATACATACATACATACATACATACATACATACATACATACATACATACATACATACATACATACATACATACATACATACATACATACATACATACATACATACATACATACATACATACATACATACATACATACATACATACATACATACATACATACATACATACATACATACATACATACATACATACATACATACATACATACATACATACATACATACATACATACATACATACATACATACATACATACATACATACATACATACATACATACATACATACATACATACATACATACATACATACATACATACATACATACATACATACATACATACATACATACATACATACATACATACATACATACATACATACATACATACATACATACATACATACATACATACATACATAAATACATACATACATACATACATACATACATACATACATACATACATACATACATACATACATACATACATACATACATACATACATACATACATACATACATACATACATACATACATACATACATACATACATACATACATACATACATACATACATACATACATACATACATACATACATACATACATACATACATACATACATACATACATACATACATACATACATACATACATACATACATACATACATACATACATACATACATACATACATACATACATACATACATACATACATACATACATACGTACATACATACATACATACATACATACATACATACATACATACATACATACATACATACATACATACATACATACTTAATTGGCCATTACAACCCTTTAGTCAGGATTGCGGCCTAGCTTCTCACAACACTTATGTTGTGCGTGTTCATTTTTATACTTGAGTGGTGGGACCTACAGTTTTAAAGTCGATTCCGAACGACAGATTTTTGAGAAACTTTTCATGGCAATTTTATTTCACTCTCAGAAATTTTTGCCAGAAATCTGCTGTAAGGAAGTCGCCGAAGAAAAATTTTTTTCATATTTCGTTCAGTTGGAGATGCCTGACCTAGGGCTTGAACCTAGGCCTTACGTCTAATAAGCCAACACAATACCTACTAGAGCACGGCGACTTCGACTACAATGTTCTGGTAAACATAAAACCCAAATCCGATCAGAATTTAATTTTTGACTTACTTTTCTTGCAAATTATTTCATTCAGTAGGAATTTATCTGAATCAACAACAAATCAATGTCGGAGTTGAGTAGAATAGATTGGTATTTCCTCTGCATATAACGTTCAAGTTCATCTATGCAAAATAAAGATTTTTTTCTAAGTTAATGGAATCATTCCTCTAGCACATGAATTTTGAACCTTGGTTTTGGTTTTTTGGATTAAATTCTTTAAAGTTTTGATTCGTGGCTTTATTTAATTTATTGAACAAAAAATATTTTAAATTTTAATTACAATAACAACAACAAAACTATGTAAACAACAATAACAACCATAAGCAAAAATAATTAAATTCAAAGCGTTTCGTTTAGTGTTATTAAATTGAACTTTAAATGGGTTATTAATGCGTATGAAAATTTAACCTCGTAAATCGTATCACAACGAAATTTACCAATACAAGCATATATATACATGCCATACACTACAGCCAACTAAGTCTATTGCTCACACACACACACACTCACACATACAATCGCACTTGCAGTTTCTGCATGTGTAAATACAATATGAAACAGACTTTGCCTTGAAGCAAGATTTACTATATTCTGGCATAAGCCAGATTTTACCCGACAAAATGACATTTTAATTTCGCGCATAACCTGACATTCACATGAACATGCACACACGCAACACATACATATATACATACTTATACTGACGCATACAGAAACATAAATAAAAGCCAGAAGCAAAAATATCGATTCTGGGCTTGTATCTAAAAGCATAACCAATACATGGAAAATGTTTAATGTTTAAATCCCGTTATGTGTGAATAACAGTAGAGGGAGAAAGAGAGAGAGAGAGAGAGAGAGAGGAAGAGTGTTCGATTAGGGGGCCAACTGTTTATAGATGATTGACTATCGAAAATATTGTCAAAAATTGCCAAAAAAAAATAAGAAGAGAAGAGAAGAAGAGAAAAAGCAAAAAATTATGCAAAAATTAAAAATGAAATCGAAAATAATGAAATTGTTTAAGAAGACATTAAATGCCAAAGCGAAAGAGGAGAATTAAAATTGAAATTTCGTTAATAAAATAATTTCGTGAGAATTGCTTTTTTGGCATTTAAATTTCTTTTTAAACACAAAATTGTTTTTTATTCAATTGTTTTTAAAAAAAAGCAGGCGTATTTATTTTATTTTCATTGTGGAAAAATACGATCTGTAGCGTGCTACACGTGCAATTAAAGAGTTCAGTCGGAATAAAACAATCCCCCAAAATGTTTTATGTATGTGAACATAAAATCGAATTTGAAAATCCAAGACGCAATCCATACATTTAAGCAGCGCCACATTTTGCGTTAACAGAACAAAATTTACACTTAACAGAGCACCATCTGAATAAGCCCACTTGTTTAGAAGCTAATTTTAGAACAAATACTGGGTCTAAGAGTATCAAATCATGCTCATAGGAAGGTTCCAAGGCCTCTTAATATAATCAGCAAAAAAAGTCCCATATAAAGTGATATGGTATTGAGAAAAGTGGCTTTGAAAATATCAATTTTTTATTGAAAATTCTCTAGAAGATCAGTGGCCAATTTGGGAAATAATACACCATACAGACTATATGCAAATGGTAGCCCAGAGGATACTCTTTCGCACCGTGGTAGTGGGAACAATTTCTAGAAAATTTCCGTCCTCCATTCCCACCAACCATTCTTTACATTTCAACACTTTTGTTCACAAATAATAATGATCATAAGGAGAATTATATTTTATGTCAATAGCCTGCAATAATTGCAAAATAGAAGATTAATCGACTTATTGCCACTGTTAAACAATTAACAGTGCTCTGTTAATAGCAAAGTTTATCCTGTTAAAGGCAAAACGTGGCGTTGCTGAACGTTTGGGTTTGCGTCTTTGGTTTTTAAATTCGAATTTATGTGTGAAGACATGAATTTTTTTTATTCGATTTCTCTCGTTTTTTGAAAACATAGCGCATGGGGATGCAAGACATTTGTTAACCAACTCGAGTCGATTTCTATACATACATAATTGGTCATTACAACCCTTCAGTCAGGATTACGACCTAGTTTCTCACACCACTTATGTTGCGGGACCTACAGTTTAAAGTCGACTCCGAACTGCAGATTTTTGAGAAATCTGCTGAGAGGAAGTCGCCGAAGAAATACTTTTTGTATTTTGTTTTGATGTCTGGCCTGGGGCTCGAACCCTGGCTTTTCGTCTAATAAGCCAACACACTATCTACTAGACTACGGCGACTTCTATAACTCAACAAATTATTCAATTCACTCCGTCAACAGTAGGACTCGGACAGAAAGGCGAGGAAAATCTACCAAAGGCTGTATGGAGAGAAAACAGCAACTCTGATTAAACTCCAAAGAATCAAACTCAGTATTGTTATGACCAGCACGTATGCGAGGTGGAATGGTTTTAGACACCAATCTTTCTTATAGAAGCTGTAAAGAAGACAAGGAGAATGAGACTGTTCACCTAATGTGTACATGCCCAGCACTTGGTCGAAGGAGAAAGAGGCATATGGGTGCCTACTACATGGAGGTTCTGGATGAACTGTCATGCATGGATATTGGCGGTCTGAGCCGCTTCATCGAAAGCTTCGAGTGGTTCCTGAATTAAGGAAGAATATGAAACTGTGGTATCAAAATTGGCCGTGAGTGCGGCCTAAGTGTGTCCGCCCATACCTCCATCGAGGGGACAGCCACTTCTGCCTACCTTCCAACTACCATTACTGATGATATTAATGAAGATATTAATAGATGTGTACATCTGAGGAGCATGGATCTTTCAATTGTCAGGCAATGTTTAAAACCAGATCTACTAATGTGTAGAACGGAGCACATCAGCGAAAACATTTTTTGAACCCAAGTGGAAAAAGCTTCGAATCAAGTTATCTTTCTTTTTCTGTATTCTGTCCCAGTAAGATGGAATGAAAATTTTATGTCCTTCAAGGTAGGAGAACCAAACTTTTTTGTAATATTTCTAGCCTACTAACTCTGACAACAAAAATAGACCTAAGCATTCGAATTGAATCCTAAAACTTTTTTCACCTTAAATGGATCAGCTAAAGAGAGGAGTTATTTTTGCAATTGAATTTCGATTAAAAAAAAATAATTTTTATTTTCATCAACATTCATTTTATATTCTGTTACAAATTCCGTTTCAAATTTATAATTCCATTTCTCTTTTGGCAAATATAAGGAAAACACCAAATTGATTTCCGTTTAATAAATTTTTTTGGGATTGCAAATGTAAAACCAGTTTGAAATTTTTTTTTTACTTTTGACTTCGCAAATCAGTGGCATTAAAATTTCTTTCTTTCTCTTCTTTAAATTATGCCTTCTCCTTGAGAAAAAACGCACTGCCGACAAGGCATAGTAAACGGAATTACATTCAGTATGTAATTTTAAATTTGTCAAGTTTAGTGCCTACGAAAAAGAATCAAGAAAAAAACTGTTAAGAGGTCTAAGAAAACTTTCTTTCTTACTTTCTTTATCGTGTGCTTTTGCAAGCAAACGAAAGAAAATTTTAAGAAACAACAACGACATCTCCTTGAACAGTCAACAAAGTTGACAAAAAAACGAACAAAAAAATTTTTAGAAAAATAACCTTCCGACAACAACTTTATAATCTACGTGCACGTTGAAAAAAAAAACGAAAATTTTTCAAAGCCAAAGTAAAGGACGTGAAACGTGAGAAAAAAAAAGAAACGAAATTTTAACATAAAAATTGGGATAAGCTGTGTACACAGTCAGTCACTTTATTTTGGTGGGGCTCCATTAGGATACTGGTGTTGTTGCCTAAAATGAAATATCCCCTGCACGACCGACTGAAACGAAAACACAAAGACTACAAAACTTAAATAGAAAAATAAGAAAAGAAATGAAAAGAAAAAAAAAACCGAGGAGAAGAAATTTTTGAAATTTAGCCACCTAACCAGCCAACCTGCTGCTGCTGCTCCTCTGGCACTTTGGGAAACTTTGAAGGAACCTAATCAACACACACGAACGACAAAACTTGTTGTTGTAAAACTTATTTAACTGTGTTGTTATTGTATTGTAAGAGATGTTTTTGTGTGTATGTATTGGTAAACGTATTTGATCAATGGTTCTTATGCACAGCACGTACGAGACAAGCAAATTTAGTTTGAAAAAGAAAAAAAAAATAGGGGAGCGGTAGTAGTCAGCAATACGTATACAGGGAAATTGCCATCCTTCTTAATCGTCTAAAACGAATCTTAAATATGCTTTTCAAATCCATTGTGCCTGTTATGCTGGAAATATGAATTTCTTGGTAAAACCACGCCCACTTTTAGGATGCTACTCCAAATGATGAAATATTGAAATAATTTTGTAATAAATTAAGTCGTGCTTACATCACAATTGAATTAATCAGATAATATGTATCGGAGTTATAATTTGAAATCAGTCTACAGCAGCACAAATTCGTTGAATTCATAATGAAGTTGGGCATCGGAATTGTTAAGGAAAAATTAATGGAGTTGTCTGATGGCATAAAAAAATTCTCGCATTATTTCTGCGAATCTGTGCCTCATTAACCTACTTTGTACTGATATTATCACCCCGTTGCACTAAACCATTGCAATTAGGAAATTGTCTTTACAGCTAAGTTAGTTATTGAAATATTCTTGGCCTCTTTAGCAGAGTTTCCATTACTTATTAGTCTTTGTATTGAATACGGTCACCACATGACGTTTTTTTGGGATACCGATTTCCGATTTTTTATTTTTCAATTGGTTTCAACTGTGCCTTCAATAGGAGTGTTGGTCGTTAGGTGGTTAGGAGCAGATATGCCACTATTTCCGAAACCGGTAGTAGCTTGCTATGAATCGAAAATATCAATGCCAAATTCAATGCATCACAGTTCATCTACACTTTCATATTTCGTATTGATGTTTCACCCATGCTCCTCAGATGTACACATCTGTTAATATCTTCATTAATACCATCAGTAATGGTGGGTAGGTAGGCAGAAGTGGCTGTCCCCTCGATGGAGGTATGGGCGGACACACTTAGGCCGCACATAGGGCCCGTTGTGATACCACAGTTTCATATTCTCCCTTAGTCCAGGAACCACTCGAAGATTTCGATGAAGCGGCTCAGACTGGCAATATCCATGCATGACAGTACATCCAGATCATTCATGTAATAGGCACCCAGATTCCTCTTTCTCCTCCCACCAAGTGCCGGGCATGTACACATTAGGTGAAGGACAGTCTCATCCTCCTCCTCATCTCCACAGCTTCTGCAAAAATCATTTGTAAGGTATCCAAGATCAATACGCCTCGCATGCTTACCCGTAATGCAATGCCCCGTAATAACCCCGACAACAGTGCTGAGCTTACATCTTTGCAGTTTAAGTTGAGCCGTCGCGCGCCTCTTATCCAGCCTTGGCCAGATTTTCTGCACCGTTCTGCCCGCGTTCGAAGCTGCCCATTTACTGTTGACACGGTCCGCGATTGCATTGTCAATTATAAGCTTGAGGGTACACAAAGGAATCCCTATGTAGAGAATTCATCAGAGAGTTCGATGGTCATGCCCTTTCTGGCCAGTTCATCCGCTCTACAGTTAACGAGAATGTCCCTATGTCAACCACTTTAGAAATCTCTGAAGGTCGTTTAACTCGCAGCTTCTTGCACATTTCTCAAACACAAAGACCATCAGCAACTGCGACGCTTGCGCGAAATTACTTTTAATTTCATTTCAGGATATCAGAATGGATATGATTGTGAGTATTTAGTCTTATGTTCCGTCATTACTAGTGCCTGCTTACTAAATCCATCCCCTTTATCTTTCAACCACTCTCCATCCGAGGGAAGGCAGTATTGCTTCGCTAAGGGTAAGCTTTGTATCTCAAACATTCGGACTTCCAGTATAACTGCAGCCTTACGCTGGCTAAACTGGTACCAAAGAATTTGAGAATTCAACATCTTTTATAGTTTGGTCTGTAATTCATTTTCCCAGGAAAACTAAATCTCAGGCAGGGGAGCATTCCGAAAGAGGTAGTAGTGGCTCATTTCAAGATTTATATGTGTTCTGTTCAAGGGACGGTTATTCAATTTGAGATCAAGTTTGTACTAAGAGAGCATTTAATTTGCAATCATAAACACAAAGAGTCATAATTCCAATCGATCTTTCTGAAAACCAGCTTTTCTCGTGGAATTTTGATTTAAAAGAAAAAAATCGTATTTATTGTTAGGTTTTTAACTTTTAAAACGTTAAACGTTAAGCTCGTAGATTGCGAATAAAATAAAAATAAATTTTGTGTTTAGTTTTAATTCGAATTCTTTATTATTCGCACAATTTTGTGTGCCACTGTTTACAACTTTATGTAAACAACAACAATTGCTTTTCTTTGTTATTCCTCTATTTATACCCTTTGCATAAACAATAAACAATTACTAGACAATTATTCGAGAAGTCTTTGTAACGGAAATCTTCAAACCACGATAGGCTGCCTTCTAAAATGTATCAATACAAAGTTTGTATGCAGTTCTACTACGGTATATAAACTATGTAGATATGCAAAGTAACTAAACATGCATCAACCATAAAGCCGATGCCTGATTGCTTTTTGACTGCGTTAAAAATACACATTGACGACGTTTTGAAATAGAATACATTGTATATATTTTGTACAGCGGCATTATGAAACACGATACTTCGTTCAAACACAAAGCAACTAACATTTTGGAAGGCAGCCTTATCTTCAAGACTGACTGAACTTCACCAACTCACTCGCCTGCTTTGCCTTGCCTTTTATATGGAAGGGTGAACAGTCTAACGAATGTTCTTGAAGGCGAATGTTCTTGACTTCGCCTTCTATCTATAAATGTAAACATGGTTCTTTACATTCATTATTGCTGCTTGTGGATTTTTGTTTACTTGTTTACCATTTTTTTGGTGCTGGTGTTTGTTGTTATATTAAGCGGTACAATAATTCGTAAACAGATTTGTTTACTGCATTGTTTCATTTTGTAGCTTTTGTTTATAATTTTAATGTTAAGCGAAGTAAAAGCAAAATTCCAGTATCTAGATTTTTCATTTTCGTAATAATATTAAAACATTTTGCTAATAAGAATACTCTCCTTTCTCTCTCTTTCTTACTTAATTATTGTTTTTTGTTTTTATTTGATTTTTTCTTTCGTTTTTCGTATTTTTTTCTTGATTTTCTTTCGCAACATATAATAAGGAAATCAAATAAATCTTATGCTTTTAATTACTCTGGGGTATTAAAGTTCCGAATACAATTTGACATTTTTATTAAATTCCTTTTACAAATAAATACCTTCACTAATGGAAATTAAAATACGAAAGAAAAAAAGAAATGTGAACAAAAATTTCTACCTTCAAGTGTGCTTTCACTTAAAAACAGTAACAATTACGGCGGTTTCATACAAAATCATGGTTACCAAAGCAAAAAACCCAAAAGACGAAATGCGAAATGGAAAACAAAAAGAAAGAAAAGAAAACTTTTTGGACTTAAATTTTACTTTGGAAAGTTGATTTTCTCAGTTTTGGTCTTTCAAAAGCAGCTGTTCTCTAGGTATTCAAAGGACAAAGTCACCGAAAAAGAACAAATCAACGCTTTACAACAAAAACAGAACTTGGCACTGGTTTCTTTAGCCTTAAAAAATACGTATTTTCTTGTTTTGATTGCTCTTCTCTGCTTGCCTTACATTATTATGCCGACTTACAATACCAGGAGTAGTAGCAGTAGCAAGAGAAACAGCAGCAGTCGTCAGTCATAGTCGTATAAAAAACAGCATTTCAAGTGGAAAATTACTTTCACAGCTTTATGATGCGGAAATTATATGAAAAGTCATGATGCAACCACAAAAACAAATACATTCACAGGCAGGAGAAAAAAAATCGTTAAAGTAGGAGAAGAAGAAGCAGAAGGCAACCAAAAAAAAACCCAAAAAAAATTGAAATGAATGGAAAGAATTGTTACTAAAACCTACAGGAATAAAGACTCGACAAACTGTCAAAGAGAAAGGGAAGTGAAACCACAAAATTAGAGGCGAAACTGAATCCATAATAACAAAAACCGCCAGACCAGTAGCCTAAGAAGCCCTAAAAATTCGTTCCTCTAAAAGTGTTTTAAAATTCCAAAAAGGGCTTACAATACCCTCTGATTTCACTCACTTTCTCCCTCTCTCTCTCTCTCTCTTTACGTACCACTTTCAATAAGTATTTGCTTTGTTTACATACAATGGAGTGGAGTGTATGTGTACGAGTATGTGTAGTACTTGCTTAGAAATCTAAGTCCGTATGCGAATGTATGTATAAATATGAGAGTGTATGTGTGTGCTGTATGTCAAAGAGTATTTTTTCTTCTATTTTATAATTCTATGGCATCGCCAACATTTTTAATTAGAAACATTAACGCTGCAACACATTTAAACTTTCAAAGGAAATCTACGTATGAATGGCTCTTTTCCGCTTTGTTTTTGTAATAAAAAAATTAAAAAATAAAAGTGATGCCATTTTTCCAATGATATTTCTTTCTTTTAGTTGTGTAAGCTCTCTCTATTTAAATAAATTTTATTTAAATACGAAAACATTTTGTTTCATTTTTCTTTTTCCTTTTCTTTGGTTTTTCTTTCATTTAATGCCATTGTTGATGTTGTACTATTAGCGTGTGCAAAGTTGTTTTGCCGGCAAAAAGGACATTTAAGGATGCCAAGGCAAACCTGAGAGCAATTGCAATTTCAACTATTATAACAACAACAGCAACAACAACAATAATACGTCATAGTAGTACACTAGTAGTGGTAATAGAAAAAAGTGAAAGGTAACCTGTTATGACATTTACATTTACATGAAACTTGACAATGTTGTCGTTCTTCTAGACTTGAATGTAATTCTTTTTTTTTTTTTGTTTTTCATTTCGTTCTGTTTTTGTAGTTTTATTTTATTTTGTTTTGTCTCTGTATTCTCTGTCTATTTCTTTTTTTTTTGATTTTTTTCTGTGCCTCTTCAATTTCACTGCAGACAAAACAAACGCGTTTTAGTCCTTAGCGCTGTCGTCATCATCCTCGTAGCCAGCAAAGAGCACTGTGGCATTGGTTATAATAAATTTATTATGAAAGATAATGAAATCAGTTAATAAGCAACGATTTGAAGTCGTCGTAGTCTAGTAGGTTGTGTGTTGGCTTATTAGACGTAATGCCAGGGTTCGAGCCACAGGCCAGACATCAAGACAAAATACAAAGGATATTTTTCTTCGGCGACTTCTTCTCAGTAGATTTCTGGCAAAAACCCTGTGAATAAATAAAATGACCATGAAAAGTTTCTCAAAAATCTGTCGTTCGGAGTCGACGTTCAACTGTAGGTTCCACCACTCATGTATAAAAAATTAACGCACCCAACATAAGTGGTGTGAGAAACTAGGACGTTGTACAATGGGTCAATTCGACCTCCGGGTACTGTACTTGTCTTAATTGACAAGTACACGTCCTCTAACCCAATAAGCAACGATGTGGATTAGTACTTCGATTAGGGACCTTTTTTAATATAATAAAAGAAGATGTGAAAAGTTTTCCGAGAAATATGTGAACCTGTCCGCGTTGCCGCGTACAGGCATTGGAACAGCATGCGCTTTCTGCCGATTTCGTGGTTGTTAGGCGTGTTAAAGTATACTACCTACGTTAAATTGAGAATACCGCGAGAATGAATGGAAATGCATACATAACATAATTGATACAACCCTTCAGTCAGGATTACGACCTAGCTTCTCAACACCACTTATGTTGTGTGCGATAATATTTTACATGAGTGGCAGGACCTACAGTTTAAAGACGACTCCGAATGACACATGTTTGAGAAACCTTTCATGGCAATTTTATTTCACTCTCCGAGTGTTTGCCAGAAATCTGCTGAGGAGGAAGTCGCCGAAGAAAAATATTTTTTCACATTTTCGTTCTGATGTCTGGCCTGGTATATTAACCATGGCCTTACGTCTAATAAGCCAACACACTACCTACTAGACTACGGCTACTACGAGATTTACCCGAGGAAAATAGAGAAAAGGGACAACCTAAATGCCAATGAAAATATCAGGCAGCAGACTATCATACAAAGCTTGCTGTGAATATTTGAAGAAAGAGCGTAAACGCTTAACATTCTATTATGATTCAGGCTAAGGAGCATAGACTTGTAATATCGCAACTAAGGAAGCGAACAAGAGTCCCATATCGCATGGCACATCATACATAGAAATTGTATTACAGAATATTATGAGTATTTAATTTTAATTCGTTATTTAATCTGCCGTCATGTCTCAATATGAATATAAATAAATTGGGCTTATTTAAACAACGTGTGAATTAATACGGTTAAAAATCATTATCTAAAGCAGAATACTAGGATCACTTGTCGCTATCATACTTGTTGCACCTATTGTAACTTAATTGTAGTTGAAGTTGTTTAGATGGTGTTTAAATTCCGTCATAGAGACATACATACTGTTACGAAATTAAAAATCTAGATACTGGTGTTTTGCTTTTACATCGCTTAACATTAAAATTATAAACAAAAGCTACAAAAACAAAACAATGCAGTAAACAAACCTGTTTACAAATTATCGTACTGCTTAATATGACAACAAACACCAGCATAAAACAAATGGTAAACAAGTAAACAAAAATACAACAACAAACACTACAAGAATAAATGTAAACAACATTTACATTTACATTTTAAAGATTTACAGAGATTTCGAGAAGGTGAAGTCATGAGCACTCGCATTCAAGAACATTCATCAGACTGTTTTCCCTGCCATATAAAAGGCAAGGCAAAGCTGGCGAGTGAGTCAGTAAAAGTTCAGCCAGTCTTGTGTAAAGACGCAGTGTGTTTGAAGAGAGTAATTGTGGTTTGAAGATTTCCGTTACAAAGATCTGTCGAACAATTGTCTAGAAATTGCAGAGGGTATAAACCGAAGAATAACAAAAAAGGCAAATGTTGTTGTTTACATCAAGTTGTGAACATTGGCACACAGAATTGTGCGAATAATAAAGAATTTTAATTAAAACTAAAGACAAATTTATTTTAATTTTATTTGCAATCTACGAGCTTATATTTGAAACGTTTTTAAAATGTAAAAACGTAACAGTATTATTTTTTAAGGCATAAATCGGTTGAATAAGTGGCCTATGCGATTCTGTCCATTTGCCACTTCTTCACCAACTTTTCCATGGATCCTGGTGCCTACTCTTCTGCATTAATTATGCCAGATTTAAAACTAACAGCTGCCATAACAAGCGCTACAATAGACAAAATGTTGCGTCATGAGATGTTGGAATGGGTGAATGTCACTGTTAATGGACAATACAGAAAAATTGAAGAACTCTGTTCTACATATTGTCAAATGATGGAACTCTTATTTCCCAATACAATTGGCATGAAAAAAATCAAAGTGAATGCAAAGTTGATACCAGAATTTCTATATAATTTAAAACTTTTTCAAAATGCCTTTACAAAACTAAAAATAGATAAAACGGTACCAAGATTTTAAGATTTTTGCAATGGTTCAAGAAATTCTTCGATACACATTCGGGTGGTAAAGAGAATCTAAAACTGCCATCTTCCAAATTGCTGCCTCTGCTCAAAATGCACCAAAACCTATAAGAAGACCTAATACACAGCCACTGAATGGAAGTGGAGGTTCAGAAAAGTCTATACCCAAAAGTGAAACTGCAAAAATTCCCACGAATACTCAACAGACCGAAGAAAAATCGGTATTGCCATCAAGTTTACGTGTGATGCAAGAGACACGGGAAAAGTTAGCTGAAGAAATATTGAAAATATGGAATTTGAGCGTAATAGCTACTATAAGAAATTAGGCGAAATTGAAGTCATCTTAAATGAATCCATTAAAAATGAGGCTCATGTTGAATGGTGTAAACGTGCCTTAAACATTCTATATATGCAGCCGATGACAATACGTCAGAAGGTGATGAAGGAGGCGAAGCTTTGCCCACAGGATCAAGCGTAGAGACTGCTCTTTAATAAATTTCATATTGTAAAGGGTGTTTTTTATAGAGGTATAGAACTTTAAGTTGCAATAAAACAACGATGGATTATTCGATTGACATGAATTTTATTTATCCGAAAGATAATCTTGTGGCATTACATTTTAAATATGATTTCTGGCATATGGCCGCCACGGCTGGCGCGGATGTAGTCCAATATGGACGTCCAATTTTCGATGACTTTTTCCAACATTTGTGGCCGTATATCGGCAATAATACGGCGAATGTTGTCTTCCAAATGGTCAAGCGTTTGTGGCTTTACCGCATAGACCAATGACTTTACATAGCCCCACAGAAAGTAGTCTAGCGGTGTTAAATCACAAGATCTTGGAGGACAATTCACAGGTCCAAAACGTCACCAAACGTGTCTTTCAATAAATCTATTGTGGCACGAGCTGTGTGACAAGTTGCGCCGTCTTGTTGAAACCACATCTCCTGGACATCATGGTTATTCAATTCAGGAATGAAAAAGTTAGTAATCATGGCTCTATACCGATCACCATTGACTGTAACGTACGGACCAATGATTCCATCAGCCCATAAAGCGCACCAAACAGTCAGTTTTTCTGGATGTAACGGTGTTTCCACATACACTTGAGGATTACCTTCACTCCAAATGCGGCAGTTTTGTTTGTTGACGTAGCCATTCAACCAGAAGTGCGCTTCATCGCTAAACAAAATTCGCTTATGAAAATCGGGAACAACGGTAATCTCGTTTTGGGCCCATTCGACGAATCTACGCCTTACTTGATGATCGTTTGGCTTCAATTGTTGCACGAGTTGGATTTTGTAAGCACGCAAACCAAGATCCTTCCGCAAAATCGTCCATAAAGTGGATGGACACAGATCCAATTCCTGTGCTCGATGACGGATGGACTCATTCGGGTCTTCCTCAATGCTACGCTCTACAGCAGCAATAGCTTCTTCTGTACGCACCGTACAGCGTCTCTGGGGATGCGAGTTATCAATAAGAGTAAACGTGGTGCGAAAACGTTCCATGGTTAATCGAATTAACTGCTCTGATGGACGATTTTGTCGACGATAAAATGGACGTAGTGCGCGATACGTATTCCGCACAGAACCATTATTTTCGAAATAAAATTGTACTATTTGCAAGCGTTGTTCAGGCGTGAGTCTATTCATGATGAATTGCCAAACCAAACTGAGAATAAATCACTTGACAGCTGTTAAATCGGTCGCAATCTTGAAAAGTAATGCCAATTTAAAGTTCTATACCTCTATAAAAAACACCCTTTAGTTGCCATTATTAATAAATTTTTTTTTAATACTTTCATAAATAAATTAAAATTGAAAATTATCTAATTTATGAACTAATCTTATACACGTTCCAATTGAGAATTTGAGACATTTGTTCTCAACCCAGCCCATGACACTAGAACATGTGCCATTATTACTTGAGCAAATATTTTTTCCAAATCCATTTTCATTTCGTCAAAGTAAATCTTTGTAACTCGAATTAAATTTTTAATCTTCTTAGGCTGTAGTTTTATTTATTGAGAATTGAAAACAATTGCTTTCTGCCCACTGTACTTATGCCCTGTTAATGTTGTTTAACATATTGTTGTTGCTTGCATTCATCCGTTCGGTAGACATTTTCCTCTTTACCAACACGTGGTAGACATATTCAAAGGCGACAGCAACAACAATATACGCAAATAGAATAAAAATGGAACAAAACAGAACACTGCTACAGCTCAGAGACTCGGAATAGTTTTATTTAAAGTTTTAGTTTCGATTTGTCTAAGAGTGTAAGTATGAAAATGGGCGTGTATGTGTGTGTGTGTTAAAGTGATTGTTCATGAATTAAAAGTGCCTGCCTAAGAATCTCTTCAGTATATCCTTGTCTTGTATAAGTGTAAATGTGTATGTGTGTATATGTGTACGGGTCTATGATAAAAATAATTTCTTTATTCTTCTATTCCTCCATACAGATACGCCTTCCCCTTCTATGCCACTCTTTACTATTGTTTTGCAATTATATGCCATGTTAGTTAAATAGAGGGTATGCAAGAAACATGTTCAAGTACTCAAAGCCTAGACTTATTGTTCACACAATGACATTGTTATTGTTGTTGTTTTGAGCAGATGTGCTGTTTTGCTGCTGCTGCTGCTGTTGCTATGTCTTACTCTCTTCTTAACAGTCTTATTTGCCTATTTACAGTCTTTTATGTTGGCTTGTTCAAGTTTGTCGCTGTTTCCCATAACCTTTAGAGTAGGGTACCTAGAAAATTGTATTCTATCACACACATACACACAGACATAATTGGTCATTAAAAACTTTCAGTCAGGATTATGGACCTAGTTTCTCACACCACTTATGTTGTGTGTGTTAATTTTTATACATGAACGGAGGCACTTGCAGTTTAAAGTCGACTCCAAACGACAAATTTTTTGAGAAACTTTTCATGGCAATTTTATTTCACTCTCCGAGTTTTTACCAGAAATCTGCTGAGAGGAAGTCGCCGAAGAAATATTTTTTTTTCATATTTTCATTTTGATGTCTGACCTGGGGTTTGAACCGTGGCCTTACGTCTAATAAGCCAACACACTACCTACTAGACTACGGCGACTGACGAGTATTTCCAATGCCTATAACTAAAGATGACATTGAGAAAAAATGCCCGATCTCTACAGGATAATTTCTGGAATTGATGTCTGACCTGGGATTTGAAACGTGGCCTTACGTCTAATAAGCCAACACACTGCCTACTAGACTACGGTGACTATCACGCAAAAATTACACACGAATTGTAAGGCTTTTTACAATTCGTCGTAGACCTGTTGTTTCAGCAACAATTTGTTGCTCCTTTGATTCTGATTGTGATTTTGATTTTGATTTTTTATTTCATAAGGAGGCACCAGCAACAAAACACGGATATTTTGCACTTGAAATCTGAATCATTTGCAAAATAAAATGAATTTCTCTTAATTGAAGTTGTTTTCCATGAAACACAAGCAACAACAGCAACAGCAACAATAAATGCGAACAACTTTGTCGAATCTATTTTCATCTCCATTATGTACAGTCTTTAACACAGCATTTGAAAGTGTGACTTAAAGTTTCCATCTCACTCTCTCTCTTGCGGATTCATTTCAAAAACTTTTATTCTTAATTTGATGGCAGCGGTTTAAGTTTAAATGAATGCATAAATGAATGAACAAGTGAATGAATGAGTGAATGAATGGAATGAATGAATGAACGACTATATGAGTGAATGAATGAATAAAATATAATTAGTTTTGGTATCCATTAAATGCAACAACCTTTTCATTCTATTCAAACTGCAAAGAAAAAGTTTTATAAGCAACAGCAACAGGAATAAAAAAAATTCCAAAAGTTGTTAGAAAAGTAGTTTAAAAGCATTAAACCGAGCAACAAATAAATACACCAGCAAAGTAAAGTTTCTTAATGCGAAATATTTAAAAGAATTTTTAAATGATTCTTTATAATAGAGTGACCATCGGCAAATGTGATGGGAAATACGTTCTGAAACCACCGATACCATATGCATTGTAGAGAAATTTATCGAACTTGTTAGTGCAAATCATGTTACTTCGATTCTCTACAAGTTCAATACTGTGGTTAGACGTAATAAATCAAATTTTTTGTTCTTTGATCAGAAGTAAGTTTTGTGCAAACACTGGAACACTTTGTAACACTTGCCAGTCCTTAGTATTTCCAATATATGCATATGTACATACATAATTGGCCTTTACAACCCTTCGGTCAGGATTACGGCCTAGCTTCTCAACACCACTTATATTGTGTGTGTTAATTTTATACATGAGTGGCGGGACCTACAATTTAAAGTCGACTCCGAACGACAGATTTTTTGAGAAACTTTTCGTGGCAATTTTTTATTTACCCTCAGAGTTTTTGCCAGAAATCTGCTGAGAGGAAGTAGCCGAAAAAATATTTTTTTTTTCAAATTTCGTTTTTGATGTCTGACCGAGGATTTGAACCGTGGCATCGCGTTTAATAAGCCAACACACTACCTACTAGACTTCGGCGACTGACGAGTATTTTCAATACCTATAACTAAAGATGGCATTGAGAAAAAATGCCCGATCTCTCAGGATAATTTCTGAAATTTTTTAGCACGTTTTCTAAATTCCCACTCTAATCGCCTTTGAAAGTAGCCCCATTGCCAATTAATTCTTCACTGAGATTTGACATTCTCTATAGGAAACCATCCTGAGCTATTACAGCAATCTTTTTATTAGAAACCTTAGTTAATTATCTCACAGAATTACCGAACTCCCTGTCCTTGTGACAACAGCAGGGCCCTGAGATTCGCTGTTGAACAAAAGTACCACAAGAGCTTATGTTTCATTCGCTGAACTACTTTAAATTGATATCAAGGAGCCTACCGATTTTATTCTCTATACCATAGACTATGTATTTAGATTAACCGGAAAGAAAGAAAAAGAAAGTCGCCGTAGTCTAGTAGGTAGTGTGTTGACTTATTAGACGTAAAGCCCGGGTTCGTATCCCAGGTCAGACATCAAAACGAAATATGAAAAAAAAATATTTCTTCGGCGACTTCCTCTTAGATTTCTGGCAAAAACTCTGAGGACAAATACAATTGCCATGAAAAATTTCTCAAAAATCTGTCGTTCGGCGTCGACGTTAAACTGTAGGTCCCGCCACTCACGTATAAAATTAACGGACACAATATGAGTGGTGTAAGAAACTAGGCCGTAATCCTGACTGAAGGGTTGTAATAGCCAATTATGTCTATATGTATGTATGAAAAGAAAATAAAAGACACAACATGAAAGGCCGTGAAGGTCCTGCCTAAAAAAATGTTAATGACTGATAATGAACTTGTTCAATTTAAAGTAAAGCAGTGCCCGACTGTAATTTTCACAAATTAGGTGAAGTTACGTCACACTTCATCTTTCCTTTCATCGAGTATACGCATACAAACTTCGCTGCCCACTTCCCACAGGAAGATTCTGGCTGCATTAGCAGCAGATTATCTGCTCGCACATTGCGAAGAATTTTCACATAACCACAGCAGAGAGTAACTTCTAACAGACAGTCCTACGATATTTTCGAGTTAAACTCAAGAACCCGAGTGCTCGGATCGGTGCCAGATAGTCAGGTATTATTGCCATGTCCCGCCTTTTATACTTTATTGAATTGAGCACGTCTTTCGATGTACTCTTGTATGGAATATAAGTGCGAGTCTTCTTTTGCTTTTCTTTGCTCACAAAATTACCGACCTCTGTCTCCTTACGGCAACATCAGGGCCCTGGGACTTGAGGTAAAAGACAGTCTACTCCTTCTCAGACCTCCAGTTTCTGCAGAAGTTATACGTAGGAATTTAAAGACTTACGGCATGCCTGCTAAAAGGATAGTGGCCCGTAATAATTGCCAATGTGCAATGGATGGCCAAGTGATTTAAGCTCAGAAGTAAGGCGTTCTTCTTTCTGTACAGAAACAGTCCACTTAATCTCTATTAATGGATGGTGGCAAAACTACACTTCTATTGATATAAATCCAACGTCACAAACCTCAAGTATTTGAGAGTACTGAGATCATTTCCAGTTTAAATTATGCTGCATAAAAATCTTAAATTTTAGCTTAGTCTTATGCACACCAAGTAAACCTAATAACTCGTTGTTGAAGAACAAACGCTGTTCTTCTTCTTCCTTTTTTACTGCAATTACTAAGAAAAACAACAATTCCTGTAGTTTTCTTTTTTTTGGGGAAAACAGAAAACCACAAACCACAAATAAACAATTTTCCAAGAAAGTTTCTAATTCAGTGGATAGAAACGATTGTTTTTGTTGCTGTTATTATACTCGCATGAAATCAAGAACTTGAATTAAAAACTTTAAAATTAAAAGAAAAAAAACACTGAAATACTCTTAATGATTAGAAACCTTAAACTTGTAACAAAAAAAAACAAAAAAACAAGAGCGTAGGAAGGGTAGAGAAACCATATGAAATTTGTTGTTTTAAAGGTTAATCGTATCATTGATTTGACATGTGTTTTAACGCTAAAAACAATTTCATTTTAAAACGGAATTAAAAAATTAAAAAAAAAGAATTCGAAACCTTCGCACAAAGATATTGAATTACAATTACAGTTTGAAGGTGGAATAAAAATTAAAAAATTTAAAAGAAAAATATTCACTTATTGTGAACGTAGTGAATATGTGCGGGCGGGGCAATACGACCTTTCGAATTCTAAACTTTAAATAGGAAAACACTTGGCTAAGCAAGCGGATGATCTGCGGCATGTAAAACAAGGTAGAGAGGTAAAGAAATTAATATGGAAACAGTAAGTAATTTACTGGAAATGTTTTATTTTAAATACATGGAAAAGGGAAGGTAACCCCTTAGTCAAGATTTAGGTATACAATAAAACAACAAAAAACTACGGTAACAAGGAAATACAATAACAAAAGTACATTGAAATAATGTGACAAGGGACAAACAAATGTCAAAATACAATAACAAGCATCAACATTAACTTCTCGACTTGACTGAAAACTAATTACCTTGAAGTTTACACTGATGGCTAAAAGATGAGTGACAGGGTCAGCTGGTGGTATATTTATTAAAGCTTCTGACATTAAACTTTCTTATAAGCAGGCTGACTGACCACTGCAGTATAGCCCAAGCAAACATCATGGGAATTTTGAAAGCGTCGCAATGCTTGTTGAGTGGAGGGATTTTCCTTGAAAATCTTTTGATTTACTCGTATAGCTATGTATGTAGGTTGCAATTGAATCCCTAACGAACCTAGTGTTTAACGTTACACTTTTCGATGAATGCAAGGAAATTTCGAATCATTCAAAGGCAACTCTTGTATGGGTCGCAACACATAGGGATATCTTTGGAAACTGCATTACCGATGTGCTGGTCAGGCAGTACTTAGGAGCCACTGTCCTTTTGGCAGGCATGCCGATAGATTAGGAATACAACTAATGATTTATGCAAGAGCTGTGGGTCTGAGGAAGAGGAAGATGAAGAGACAGTCCTTCATGTTTTATGGCAGTGCCCTGTTCTTCTCTCAATTTTTGACATCTTTGATCAAGTTTTCTAAAGTAGAGATTACTGTAATAGCAAGATTTATTTTGCACTCGGAATGATGTGCTCTACGCCCTCTACATACATAAAGGGCCATTACAACCCTTCAGTCAGGAAGAGAAGAGAAGTCAGCTTCTCACACCACTTATCTTTTGTGTCTTAATTTTATACATGAGTGGCGGAACCTACAGTTTAAAGCCGACTCCGAACCATAGCTGCCAGATAAATGAGGCACCAAATCGTCAAAAATTTGAGAAAAAATCGTCAAAGACGTTTATCGATCGTCAGAAAAAATAAATAAAATAAATTAAAAATTTTTGAAAACCAAAATTATTTCTATTGTAATAAAACATAAAATCAATATGTGTACTACATATCTGAGTTCAAAAATAAGACATTTAAAAATAATTTGTTAGAAATTAAAAGCTAGCGTCCCTCATCTTCATTTATAAACTTTTTTTTCCAA
Source organism: Sarcophaga variegata (assembly GCA_932273835.1). Classification (NCBI taxonomy): domain Eukaryota; kingdom Metazoa; phylum Arthropoda; class Insecta; order Diptera; family Sarcophagidae; genus Sarcophaga; species Sarcophaga variegata. The sequence goes on from OW026361.1 coordinate 117,738,858, forward strand.
AAATGGAGAAATTTTATATCATTTTCAGGAAAAAATTGTTTAAGGAGAAAACAATCTATCCCAGTGTTGTTTATTGACACATAAGCGCAGCAATAATATTGTATCATCTTAATGTATGGGTGGTGTAAATATTAAGGAGTCAGAAGCTTTTGACATTCTGAGCATGAAAATTCAGTGTAATGCTGACACATTTTTCAGTTCCTTCTTAAGATCTTATCATCTGATCTTACTATTTACACCGTTTATAACCGACAAAGAATGGTATACAACTCTCATATATGGCTTGGTGCCTCAACGTCTATTTTGCGGTTTCTCGACCGTGTACAGGAGAGGCCGTAGTAGCTCGTTAATGACGATAGTGTATCCAACTCCATTGAATCATTGGTACATCGTTGCAATGTGGTTTGCGTTTCACTGTTCTGTCACTAATACAAAAGGATTTTGCTCGAACGAAATAAGGGGATTTTTTCCCGAAAATCATATATTCCTACATAACGCTCGTACCATCCGTATGTGGTCGATTGGGCAGTGGATCGCACACTGCATTACAGTAAAAATATGTTTTTTAGTCGGACTATCCGTATATGGAACTCAATTCCTGCAGAGATCTTTCCTGTTACTTATGGTATAAAAATATACAAGCCTAGTGTCCAAAAAAAAATGTTCTCTCTTTCCTTCTTCTCATAACATAGTTCCAAATGCAGTGCCATCCATCCCCTGAGTGTTAGTCGTACGAAAACAAAATAAAGGCGCTTGCCTTTGTCTTCCGATGGCAATATTAGAAGCTATACTCGAATTTTTAAAATTGTCTGCAACGACAAGTGATAAATTATTCTCAACTACGAGGATATTTAGAAGTTGTAATTTTTTGGCTTTTAAGGGATTAAAAAGGAATAAAATACAGAAAAATCATCACAGGTATTCGAAAGTAACTTAAAAATATAATACTTTACTCCTTGTTTTTACTAACATAAATTTCCAATACTAACAATTGCAAAGCAAGTACAAAGCTTAAAGTGGCTTTTAATATACTAAAGTAAAGAATATGATGTAAATTTTTAATTTCCAAAAATCGTCAAAATAAGGATATAAATCGTCAAATCTTCAATATGATATTTTTGGAGCTGGCAGGTATCCTCCGAACGACAGATTTTTGAGAAACTTTTAATGGCAATTTTATTTGCTTTCAGAGTTTTTGCCAGAAATCTGCTGAGAGGGAGTCACGAAAGTCTAGCGTTTGAACCGTGGCCTTACGCCTAATAACTACCTACTAGACTACGGCGACTTCTAGTAGGATAGCATTAAATTATGGTATAATAATGAGCCTAAATACTGGTCAAAGTATGACCTCTTCCTTCAAGCAGGTCCACCACGTAACTTAACGTAACCTAACCTGACTTAACCTAACCCAACCTAACCTAAAGCGATTGATAAGCTTGCCAACAGCCAGAGCATTATAATAAAAAGCACAATGAACTCTTATTTTTGTATTATACTCGCAAAAAAAATTGATAATGCAGTGTTGTCAACTAAAGTCTGTTAACAATTTAAATAAATAAAATAATATAAATAATATAATAAATAATAAACAACCAATAAAAGTAAGTAATTTTGTTATCAAATCCACAGGAAATAAGCATTTTTAAAAGGTAAAAATTTAACAATATTTTAGTTGGCATTACTTCCCTCTGTCATTACTGGTAACCAAAATTGTTGTGTGTGTTAATTTGAATACGTATGTATGTATCTACTTACTGGAGTGTAAATAATACTTGATTAACACAAACATTTGTTTTGTTTGACATCACCAAGTTATTGTTGATTTAACCACACTATACACATACACAGAGAGTAGTTGATTTCAAATTCAGAATTTTTTTTTTTAACGTTTTTGATTTTCTGAATTTTTAATTTACTTTTGCTCACAAGCCAACTTTATTGGTTTCAATTAAATTTAACTGCATGACACATACAATAAGTCAGTTAGAGTCTGCCAGTCAGTCAAATATTCGGTTTATTAAATACACACGTTTCTGCGAAAGGGGTTTTTTTCCTGCAAAAAATTCCTTTTTTTTTGTTTTTGTTTCATATTTAATAGACATGCAACACATCATCAGCACGTCATCATTATCAGTGGTTTTGGTCACATACATCATAACACACTACACCGCACTACACCACACTACACCACACAATGCTATAGAAAACCAGAAACAGAAACAGAAAGAAAAAAAAAACGAAATAATTACGATTAAATATTTCCCCTTCGTTTAAAGCCATGTGTGTAGGGGGTAAATATGGCATGTGGCGGGGTACCCTTAATTTGAATATGAAAAATGAAATGAAAGGATATCATAATAAAATTCAAATTGATATTCAAAAACGTAAAGGCAAATACAATTGGAATTGAAGGGTAAGAGAGAAAAAGAGAGAGAGAGGGGTTAGCATATGTGTCATACATCAACATAAATGTCATTAAGTCAGTCAGTATTTAAATAAACGAACAAAGATCAGAATGCTTAAAATAGAGAGGAAAAAAACACAGAGGATATCATCAAAACAAACCAACAGGATACGCTGCCATTGTCGTGCATGGTGGATGGGTTGTGATTTTGATTTTTATGTGGTCAGCCGCACAATGACGTGTTGTGGTTAAAATTTTAGTTTTAAAATTTTCTTCTGCATCGTTTACATGTCAAATGTCACAGATAATAATCGAGCGCAAAACTAAATTCACAAATACATAGATGCAGACATTTATACACATGTATGTATGCAATTGCATTAATGCAACGACTTTATTCATCATCATCATCATCATTGACATGGTAAGTGACAACTATACCCCATGGCTTTACAAGCTTTATTGTTTGATTCAGTAAATTTAAAAATTTAATTCAAATTCAGCCATTTTATTAACATTTTAAATCGCATTATTATTTATGATTTGAAATTACTGGGTTGGGAAATTTATTTTTATTTTTTGCATATCCTCACATAAATCGTTATTGACATTCGAAAAAAAAAAATTATAAAAAAATTGTCATCAGATATTGTCTACATTTCCATGTATGTTTTATGAAGAAATTCTTACATACATACATATGTATTTACAGAAATATTTTAAATTTTTTTATTAGTTTTCTATTGTAAAAGAGAATAAACCCGCAAACGAAACAAATTGTTAAATTGTCACACCTTTTATTGTATTTCACAAAAAAGAATCGAATGGAGAAGAAGACCAACCAGAAAAAAACCAGAATTAAAGAATAAAATATCGTGGCATGGTAAGGCATGGCGTTGGTTCTTGGTCCAATATGTACGTTTTTTTTTTCTCATATTTTATCTCCGTGTGAAATGGTGTGTGGTTTAACACATTTATCATACGCGTACATATATTTAAATACGACAGTTGTTTTAAAAGTGGTCGCAAGACAATAGTCGTTGTTTCCAAAATATTGTTTTCCAAACACCAGCATCAAAAAAATGGTAAACAAGTAAAGAAAAATCCACAAACAGCAATAATGAATGTAAAGAACGATGTTTACATTTATAGATAGAAGGCGAAGTCAAGAACATTCGCCTTCAAGAACATTCATTAGACTATTCACCCTTCCATATAAAAGGCAAGGCAAAGCAGGCGAGTGAGTTGGTGAAGTTCAGTCAGTTTTAAAGGTAAGGCTGCCTTCCACAATGTTAGTTGCTTTGTGTTTGAACAAAGTATCGTGTTTCATAATGCCGCTGTACAAAATACATACAATGTATTCTATTTCAAAACGTTGTCAATGTGTATTTTTAACGCAGTCAAAAAGCAATCGGCCATCGGATTTATAGTTGATGCATTGTTTGGTTACTTTGCATTTATATACCGTAGAAGAATTGCATACAAACTTTGTATTGATACATTTTGGAAGGCAGCTGATTAATGTCTTTACCAATGATTGTTATTCAGACATGAAAGCTGTAAGTACGTAAAAGTAAGATGAGTACCAGAGATCAGGAATGAGTATTCAAAAAGATGAGTACAAACGAATCATACTCATAATTTCTGATACTTATACGCATTCATTCTTATTTTAATGTCATGGAACCTCATATTCAAAGTTTGAAGTATATATTGCATATATTGGTACGAAAATGGAAACGGTGTACATCGTTTAACATTGAAAAAGCTATACAAACAAATACAACGAACTTGTTACAAGTAAACAAACAACATCAGTATGAAAGAAAGGGGATAGACAAGTAGGCGATAACGCAACGGCAAGCAATGTGAACAAAATACACAAACAACAATGAAATCGCAATAGACTTCTCGATAAGACACAAACATTCGACTTCAAGAACCTTCATCAGACTGATTACGTGGCCATATAAAAAGGCAAGACAAAGCAGGCAACGAGTAGTAAGAATTCAGTCAGTCTTGTGTGAAGATGCGTTGCGTGTGAAGAAAACAGTCGTGGTTTGAAGATCACCGTTGTTAAGGTCTACCGAACGGTTGTTAGTGCTTACGCGAACAAAAGTGTAAAGAAGAATAACGAATAAAGCAAATTATTGTTAGATTCATCAAGTTGTAAATGGTGGCACACAAAAGTAGTGCGAACAATAAGGAGTTTAATTGAAACTAAACACATATTTGTTTTTATTTTGTTTGCAATCAACGAACACATACTTTAAACGTTTTTAAAAAGGTAAAAACGTAACAATATTCATACTTAACAACACGTATGATGTTATTGATTTCGACTCTCCATAACTCAACATTTACACAAAATAAATATGATTCGCGCACGTAAACTAAAATACTCACTAGAATGTTGTGTGTTTGCTCTGCTTGCTGCTCTGTATTTTTTTTTTTGCTTATGTGCCTTTTTTCTTTTTTAATGCAACAACAACAAAGACTGTATATTTTAATGAATGATTCAAGCCACTCGTATCATTTATAAGTATTTTTCTAAAGTTATGAATCGAAATGAGTAGGCTTATGAATCAAACATATTTCGAATGGTATGAGTTTGATGTCAAGGTTGTACGCATACTCATTGCAACCAGTACTTATAAATCAACATTGTAGTGAGTATGAATGAATCAGAATACATAGTTAAACTTCAATATTGTTGACTCACTTATATTCAAAATTTCATGAGTGCTTATGAGTAGCGAAAAAACGATTCATTGCTGATCTCTAATGAGTACACATCGGTCTACCTATGGCGGCACTAGGGGCCGCTATGTGTAATCAAGTGAGTTTTTGATATCAAAGCTACCACTCCAAACTTCACATCGTTTCTGTTGATACATTCTTGCAGGCTCTACATGGGGAATGGACAAGGAAACCATCATCACCACTTATAAGGCTATCAGACGATCACTTCTCAATTATGCTGCTCCAATTTGGACATCATTCTTGAGTGATACACAATGGCGGGCACTACAGACGACACAGAATAACGCCCTACGAATAGCGACCGGATGCGTAAAGATGTCTAGTATAGACCACCTCCACGATGAGTGGAAAATGCTGACAGTTAGGAAATACAATGAGCTACTGGCTATGCAATATCTCATAGCCTGCTACCTGCCTACCCATCCAAACCACCACATAGTAATGAACGATCCTCGTTCTCGCCGCATAAGACAACGCCTCACAACTTACAACTCGGACATCACTTACCTCTTACCCTCAATAGTGGACCCACACTGTGTAAGGGAGGCACAAAGCGCCCTACATCAAACAACTGTCAGGACGGCCAGAGACGAGCTCAGCCACAACAGGGTCATTAATTGACATCCACCACCTAAAGGGTCCGCCAAATAACTTTCTTTTTTTGAAAATGCTTTAAAAAAAAAAACCTACTGAATATTTTCTCAAATTTCTTGTTTTTTCATTTGAAAGTACAATCCTTCCGGTTAATAATGGAAAATAATTTCATTCAAATGGCTGCCTCGGCTGGCCATGCAGTAGCCTACACGATCGTTCCAATTTTTAAGCACATTATCGATTGTGTGCAGCTGTATTTCACCAATGGCTTCACGAATATTGTCCTTTAAAGCATGAATTGTGTCTGGCTTGTTGGCGTAACACTTATCTCTGACGGCACCCCACAAATAATAGTCCAACGTTGTCAAATCGCAGCTCTGAGGTGGCCAAACGACATCAGCTCTGCGGCTGACAATGCGATCTTCAAAAACAGGGCGCAAAACATCGAGTGCAGCTTCGGCTGTGTGGCACGTAGCGCCGTCCTGTTGAAACCAAATGTTGCCAATATCCTCCCCTTCTATTTTTGTGAACAAAAATTCGTTCAACATGGCCCGATAACGATCGCCATTGACTGTAACTGCCACTCCTTGCTTATTTTCGAAGAAAAATGGCACAATTATGCCTCTGGACCAAAATCCGCACCAAACAGTGACTCGTTTTGGGTGCGTCGGCTTTTCAATGTTTGCGTGCGGGGTTTCTGTGCCTCAAATTCGGCTATGTGACAGCCGAACTGTTACAACAACAACACATCGGTCTTATGAACATTTACTACGTTAATGAAGGATCATTTCGGCGTGGTTTATCTTTAATGAATTCATTATTTTAGTTTTTAGTTTAATCTCAAATTTCTTTCCATTCACCACACCATAGCCTGGAAGAAATGAAATTCTCTTCATTCCGCCTTCTCTACCAGACACGCAGAAGCCTTATATGTTCAGATTTAAACAGGAGCCAGGTTCCACTTTCAATCAAGAAAAGAAAAATCAATCCACTCACACTCGTATCGTATTGCAAAGCAGTCAATAACTTTTCAAACACTATACGTACACACTGTAAAATTCCACTTGCACTTGTCTCGCCTGCATGAATATAAAATTTAAATTTTATTCGTGAAGATACTCGAACATTGTTTCTACTCCAAACCAGTTGGAGTGCTGGAATGTTGTCGAGTACACGAATACAAGTACTAAAGTTGCGTTTTTTTTTTATTTTAAAATATTATTACTGCGGATTTTATAACAAACCGCATACGTTTGTTCTCCATAATATTTGCTCTCCCTCTCTCTCTCTCTCTCTCTCTCTCTGTAATTTTTTTCTCTTCTTAATTTTTTGTCTGAATATGTATTATAAAGTAGAAGAAGAAAAAGAAATACATACGTTCTGCGATCATAAATAATGAAAAACTATTTTTATGGTACACCAAGGAGAAATTCATTGGATTGCTCGCTCTCTCTCTCTCTCTCTCTTCTTTTATACGCTTTGTCTTTTCACTGTCGCCTATGTTATGGAATATTTTTATTGTGAGAATTTCTTTCTCTGTTCTGGTCATATTAAATATGGTGGTGACAATAACGTTAAGAATGTAGCCACGTTTAATTTAAAAAGTTAATGTTGCAAAAGGGAAAACCCAAAAAATGTAAAAGGAAATAGGAGGAGACACCCAATAATTGTTTTCATATCTCCATACGTGACATAAATCATACGACCAGCTGGTAAAAAGTGTTTCTCATCACAAAATGAAAATGAAAAAAAAAGACAGGAAAATATTTCCAATTCTTTGGGAAATACAATATATTTCGTGCTTATCGATGTGAATTAAATTATGCAAATGAGCAGCTCTTAAGCCCTCATTTTCTAAATGAGCACAACAAACTAAACAAAAGCAACAAAAACTATAAAAGGGAGAGAGAGAGAGAGAGAGAGTGGGACATGAATGGAAAACTGTTGCTGGTATTTTTCATGCCATGAACTATTTGCCTTCATTCTTTTATTCTTTCACTCTTTGGCTCCATTGATAATGAAGAATCATCATGAGTACATATATTTTTTGTTGTAAATGAAACCACGTTTGAAAATAATTGAACAATAGCTATATGCAAGTAGAAAGAAGTTTTCATAATCAGTAAAGATTTTTAAACACAAAAACAAACAAAAACAGAGAAAATTTGAGAAAAACTAATAAATTTGTATGCGTTCGTTTCCATTGACTTGGCATCAGTTAACTGAAGTTGAATTTATGACTGTGCAGCCAAAAGAAAATGGATCAACAGCTTAAAATATGCTTATAAATCGGTAATTGGTTGTATGGAGAGGATATTTAAAGGAATTTATTTTACAATTGAAATAAACAAAGTTCTTTGTAACACAGTAACATTTGCAGTCTTCAAGAATGCAGCTTTTATTTAGGCAATCCATGGCATACATACATGCCTACTTACATGCATAATTGGTCATAACAAACCTTCACCCAGGATTACGGCCTTGTTTCTCACATCACTTATGTTGTGTGCATTAATTTTTATACATGAGTGGTGGCACCTACAGTTTTTTTTTTGAGAAACTTTTCATGGCAATTTTATTTCATTCTCAGAGTTGAATGCCAGAAATCTGCTGAGAGAATAGGTTAAGTTAGGTTAGAGGACGTGTACTTGTCAATTAAGGCAAGTACAGTACCCGGAGGTCGAATTGACCCATTGTACAATGTCCTAGTTTCTCACACCACTTATGTTGTGTGTGTTAATTTTATACATGAGTGGTGGGACCTACAATTTAAGGTCGACTCCGAACGACAGATTTTTGAGAAACTTTTTCATGGCAATTTTATTTCACTCTCAGAGTTTTTGCCAGAAATTTGCTGAGAGGAAGTCGCCTAAGAAATATTTCCGTATTTTCGTTTTGATGTCTGACCTGGCGTTTGAACCGTGGCTTTACGTCTAAGAAGCCAACACACTACCTACTAGTCTAAGGCGACTTCATACCTCTACAAATGCATGCCTTTGTTGCACTTCTTCTTTTGTGATATAAAAAGCAAACTCATAAACTTGTCTGCCCTTCCCTCTTAATCAAGGAATTTTAGGAATCCCTTTATGAGATAACAAGTCATTCTACCTTACATCAATTGTTATTCCGAATCGTAAAACAATTTAAACTAAGTGTTCTCAAACCTTCCTGTATGACTATTACTAGATATACACTGCGCGTGTTGCTGCGCCACCAACTAAAATAAATAGCTGAAGGAAAGACATTACACAAATGTCCAATTAATTTTGAATCATTTTATTGATTTTGTTTCCCATTGTTCTGATGATTCAGATGAACGGGCCTTTACGCATTCGAACAGTTTCGAATCTCACTTCTCGTTGTTCAAGTGGTTCAAGCGAACTGGCCTCAGCGACATATACTCGAAGATTTTCCAGTCCCAATGCTCTTTTGATTGTGAGGCTCGTAATGCACTTTTCTTCCGTGCTTGAGGTGTAGGTCGACCAATTGCTTGTCATTCATTTTGAATAATTTTCAGTGACGCCATCCATCGGAAATTAATCGCACCAACCTACGTCGACACATGCGCAACAACTTTGTCAAAGAATGCACAGTTTACGATTTAATTGATTTTAAGTAATTTTCGGTGGCACCTCCTGTCGAAAATTGGTCATACCAACTTAGAAACCTTCATCGGCTCATGCGCAACAACTTTGCTCAAGATCATAACATGATCAAATGCATAGTTTACGATTCTATAAAGTACATACAAACAAACATTCATTTTCATATATATAGACTATGGGAGGTGACACGCCCACTATAGCCAATCCGCCCATTTTGTTCATATATACGTCAAAGTCGTCCATACAAAATTTGAGGACTCTAGCTGTTGCAGTTTATGAGATATGCGGCGACATTAAATACTTATTGGATATGTGGGCGTGGCACCTTGCCTACTTGAAATTTTATAAATAAAAAGTAGCTTATAGTTCCTTCCAGAGATACAGGAAGATACTGATAAAATTTCAAGAAAATCGGTCCAGCCGTTTAGCAGTCTATAGACTTCAAAGCGACAAACAAAGCCACAAACAAATAAACACACATTCATTTTTATATATAAGGAGATGCTTGGATTTCGATGACATAACTTTATCATTACCATGGCTAGCAAGAACTATGGCCATTTTGGAAAACTACGATGGTTATGTAACAGGCCTTATGGTTTAAATGAAACATTTTCAAAACAAACTGCAATTATTGATCGTATTATTGAATTGCAATATATTGCCTTAGGACATAGTGCATCCATAATCATATTTAAAGATTTAATACCTTTAAATATATGTATGAAGTCATGTAAATATGTTTCACCTCAAAACAAGTCGTCATATAAAATGAAATGTTTTTGGTTGTTATCTGGAGCAGAGAAAATTTATTCTATGGACCACATAAAAATGATGGAAAATGATTTTCCTCCAGTAAATATAAATTTCGTATCGTTACGTTTGTCGCTGCTCTCCCTCCCCTCTCCGCTCTCTTTTCTTCGTTTTTCATTTGTTTATCTCGTAAATTAGATCTCGTTTTTAAGTGGAATCAGATTTTCTGTTCTTTTTTTTTGTCTTCTCTATGAGCCAGAAAATTTTTTACGATTTCTATTACATTCACACACATTCACAATCACAATCAGATTTTCATCTCTGTTAAGTTTTTTCTCTCTTTTTTTCTTTATTAAAATATAGGATTTCTATGCAAAGCATAAAAAAGAAAAAGGCACAAAAGAAAACCGTTTAAAGCAAACAAAACAATTTTACGGTATTTGATTTAATACCTGGACTCCACTCCATCCCCCCCCCTCTCCCTATTAAAACAGGTGCATTCCGAGGTAGGGTCGGCCATAGTCATAAACTTTTATCCACCATTGTTAAATTCAAATGTAAAATAAGAGTGTGGCAGAGAGAGAGGAAGGGAAAGGAAAGTGTAGGTAAATTATGTCTGTTTAAATAAATAGTAAAAATGCTAATGAAATACGTGCTCAAGTTTGGCTACTTTCGAGTGAGTTTGAGGTTTCTACTGGAAAGTACTTTCAAAACTTTCTTGAGCCTTCTCTTCAAATTTAAATCATTTTTATTGCGTAACTTTTATACGACATGTTATGGTTACTGTGTGGGGTTAAGCAAACCAACAAAAAAAATCATATTTTATGCCCTCAAAAGGAATTTATTTTAAAATCGTTTCATATTGTTTCACATAAAATTCAAAAGCAACGAAGTTTAAGGATTTTTTTTGTTAATAAAAACTTTAAAGGAGAGTTTCATTTCTATTTCTGGGGACTTTATTTTATCATCCATGAAAAAAAACTTAATACTGGTGAATGTAAAAGTAACCAAAATCCATATGAAAATAAAAAGGATCTTTACAAGGAGTCGGTTTTATGTTTTTTTCTCTTTGTTTTTTTTTTTATACATTTTGTAACTACTAATGGCTGATTTCTTAAGAGCTATAGGAAAAATTTTTCAAAAACAAAACTCATAAAATTCAGAAAAATGCATGAAATCTTTATTTGAATCGATAGCACGGTCCATATAATTAAATATTTGAAGATTATTTCATGCAAATGTTGACCGCGACTGCGCCTCAAATGGTCCATCCGCTTAGTCCAATTTTGGCATACTCTTTCCAACATTACGGCCGGTATCTCACGAATAAATGCTTGAATGTTGTCTTCCAATGCGTCAATTGCTGCGGGCTTGTCTGTATAGACATGAGCTTTAACATAGCCCCACAAAAAATAGTCTAAAGGCCGTTAAATCGCACGATTTAGGCGGCCAATTGACCGGTCCCGAACGTGAAATAAAATGTTGACCGAACTCGCCTCTCAATAAGTCCATTGTTACGCGTGCTGTGTGGCATGTGGCACCGTCTTGTTGAAACCACATGTCATGCAAGTCAAGCTCTTGCATTTTGGACAAAAAAAAGTTGGATATCATCTCACGGTAGCGCTCACCACTCACAGTTACGTTACGATTCGCAGCATCTTTGAATAACTTCGGTCCAATGATGCCACCAGCCCATAAACCGCACCAAACTGTGACTTTTTCTAGATGCATTGGTAGCTTTTGCATTGCTTCTGGCTGATCTTCACTCCAAAATCGACAATTCTGCTTATTAACGTATCCATTTAGCCGCTTCAGTGGGTCGATTAAACTGACCATAAAATGGTAGAAGCGCGCGATGAACTTTCTTAACAGAGCACGCATTTTGTTAATAAAATTCAATGATTTGCAAGCGTTGTTCGTTTGTAAGACGATTCCTGATTAAATTATAGACCAAATTGAAGATGTTCGACAGTGAAACAAAACACGAAACGTGCGTGACCTGTTTAAACCAGTGTTGCCAAAAAGATAATAGCTAAAAAATCACCCGTTATAAACGGACTTTTCTGATTTCAAATTTCGGTTTAATCAAAGCGCATTTTTGAATAATTTTTTCTAAAAGTAAAATCAAATGCACGAACGCAAATGAAGTCATTGTATTTATCAAAGTCTTCTATTTGCCAAAATAATTTATATACGAGCAGAACTGATATTGTAACGAAAATGAAGAATTTAGATACTGGTCTTTTGCTTTTACATCATTTAACATTAAAATGGTAAACAAGTAAACAAAAATACAACACCAGCATAAAATATGTTAAACAAGTAAACAAAAATACAACAACAAACACTACAAGAATAAATGTAAACAAAATACACAAACAACAATAATGAAACAATGATGTTTACATTTATAGCGATTTCGAGAAGTCGAAGCCAATAACATTCACCTTCAAGAACATTCATCAGACTGTTTACCCTGCCATATAAAAGGCATGGCAAAGCAGGCGACTAAGTTAGTGAAGTTCAGTCAGTCTTGCGTAAAGACGTGGTGTGTTTGAAGAGAGTAATCGTGGTTTGAAGATCTCCTTTAAAAAGATCTGTCGAATAATTGTCTAGTAATTGTTATTGTTCATGCAAAGAGTGTAAACAGAGGTATAACAAACAAAGCAATTGTTGTGGTTTACATAAAGTTGGGAACAGTAGCACACAGAATTGTGAGAATAATAAAGATTTTGAATTAAAACTAAACAGAAATTTATTTTTATTTTATTTACAATCGACGAGCTAATATTTTACAAGTTACGTTAAACGTTTTTAAAAGTTAAAAATGTAACAATATCAAATAGCCACTTCCATAAATTTCCAAATACTAAGTAACATACAATAGCTTAATTTCTTCATACCTCGTATATAACACATTCTGATGCCATAAGCACATATTTCCTTAGGAATTCATCGCTCCAAATTTACGTCAATGCCTTTTGTTCATACAATCAATTGCCTGTTGAACGAACATTGTGCCCATATTAGCATTAAAGCATGTCGTATTAATCATTATAATTAAATGGCAGTACAATTAAATGGCAGATCGCTTTTTCTTCCTTTAAAAATAAAAAACAACTGCAATGGCATTAACAATGGCCCCTCAATTATGGTTTTTATTGTCGCCTGCTTTGCTGTCGTCATTATAATTGCATGCATACTCATTAATTTCTATGTATAAATGAACAACAACTACAACAAAAACAGCAAATAAATAAATAAATGCTCATGTATTATATGTATTGTACGAGTATGTAGTATTACATGTGGCACCGCTTTTTATTTTATTTTTTTTTTTAATAACAATTCAACAAACAATGCCAAACAAATTATTTACCTTTATAATACAACAACAAATAATAATAACAAACAATAGAAACAAAAGTGCTGAATTTAATTCCATTTAAAGTGAAATAAAATATTTGAAACAGAAACTGCCAATTCACATGCGATACAAACATAAAATTCTGCCTTTAAAAAGGGTTTCTGGCAAACAAAATAAAAACACTCAATTTTGTTGCTGTTTTTGTGGTTTTTTTTTCATAGAAAGTAGATCAAACAGTCTTTAAAAACTGCCTGTGTAGTAAGAAATTACTTTAAGAATTTGATGTGTGTAATAATTTCAAAAAATAATCGATATTTTAAACAGAAATAAAGAAAAAGAAAAACTTGTAATAACACTCTGACTTTAAATTTGAAATTCCGAAGGACGGAAAAAAATAGAAAAAATATGTACTGTTCTGGATAGCTATCGCCAGCGTTTTTTTTTTTAATCAGTATTAACGTTAACCATCTTTCTTTATTTATATCTCCAATGTCTTCTGAGAGTTTGTCAACTTTAGAGCATCCTATATAGTACTTTGCATGAGGTAAAGATGTTCCAAGCTGCTAACCGGCTCCTAAAGTAATATGTTTTAAGAGTAATGTATGCAACAGTTTCCAAATAAAAGACTTGACAAACTGGTTAGAAGTGTTTCATACTCTAGCATTTGCTGGATGCTTATGTTGCAATATTTTATACAATTTTTTTCCTTTACGAGAACCTAGGTCGTTCATAAGGTATCTCTTCCATAGCTTTTAACGCTTCCTCATTGATTATTTTTGTATCCATCCAAACCACCACTTTGTCATGAACGTTCCCCCTTCTCGCCGCATAAGACAAGACTTCACAGCTTAAAACTCGGACATCACCCACCTATTACCCTTAATAGTGGACCCACAGTCTGTAAGGGAGACACAAAACGCCCTACATCAAACGACTGTCACGACGGCCAGAGACGAGCTCAACCACAACAGGGTCATTAATCGACATCCGCCACCTAAAGGGTCCGCCAAGTAACTTTCTTTTTTTGAAAATTCTTTAAAAAAACCTGAATATTTTCTCAAATTTCTTTTTTATTTGAAAGTACAATCCTTCCGGTTAATAATGGAAAATAATTTCATTCAAATGGCTGCCTCGGCTGGCCATGCAGTAGCCTACACGATCGGTCCAATTTTTAAGCACATTATCGATTGTGTGCAGCTATATTTCACCAATGGCTTCACGAATATTGTCCTTTAAAGCATGAATTGTCTCTGGCTTGTCGGCGTAACACTTATCTTTGACGGCACCCCACAATGCTGAAGACATAATATACATACCAGAGATCAGCAATGTGTATTCAAAAAGATGAATAGAATCGAATCATACTCATAACTTCTGATACTTACGAGTATATGCATTCATACTTATTTTAATATCGTAGAACCTCTACTCATATTCAAAGTTTGAAGTATTCATCATATTGTTACGAAAATGGAAACGGTACACATCGTTTGAATTGAGCAAAAGCTCCACAAACAAATACAACGAACTTGTTACATGTAAACCAACAACATCAGTATGAAATAAAAGGGGATAGACAAGTAAGCGAGAAAGTAACAACAAGCAATGTGAACAAAATATACAAACAACAATGAATTTGCGATAGAGTTGTCGAGAAGGCAAAACCCCGAAAGTTTGACATCAAGAACCTTCATCAGAATGATTACGTGGGCATATAAAAAAGCAAGATAAAGCAGGCAACGAGTAGTAAGAATTCAGTCAGTCTTGTGTGAAGACGCGTTGTGTGTGAAGAAAACAGTCGTGGTTTGAAGATCGCCGTTATAAAGATCTACCGAACGGTTGTTAGCGCGAACAAAAGTGTAAGAAGAATAACAAATAAAGCAAATTATTGTTAGATTCATCAAGTTGTGAACGTTGGCACACAAAAGTAGTGCGAACAATTAAGAGTTCAGTTGAAACTAAACAAATATCGACGCCTCCGTTCTATAACATTCAAAGTCGAAAAAGTGTGTTTTGAGTTATGAGCTCTCAATGTTTTCACGCGACAGACGACTATATGTGTATTCGAAGGAGATTTTTCCCTATAACTTCGGAACGGATCGGCGCATCTTAACCAAATTTTGTCAGTATTTAAGTTAGAGAACGTAGAATTTAAAAATGCAAGAACATTGAAAACATTCTAAGTATGCTTAGAACGTTATAGAATGGTAATGATAATTGTCTGGCATCTTTCTTCGATTTTAAGACGGCCTTTTGCATTGGTTCAGAAATTTCTGAAATTTGTTAATCGGATGTATACTTTTGTGGGCCTGTGCAGGGACACAATTAAGTTCAATTTCAGAAATTGTTTAACCAACGCAAAGGACCGTCTTAAAATCGAGGAAACTATAAAGATTTTCAACGAAAACGGATTGGTTAAAAAATGTCTGAAATTTGTTAACCGTATGTATACTTTAGTAACTGTGTGTACATATGTTTCATAGGTAGAGTGTTGTCTTATTAGAAAAGAGCCCGTGGTTCAAACCCTGGCTCCGATATCTTGTACCAAAACGAAATATAAAAGAAATTTTCCTTTGGCGACTTCTTGTTTGTAGTCTCCTGGTAAAATCTTTGAGAGGAAATAAAATTGCCATTAAAATCGTCTTAAAAAATCTGCCGTTCGGCAACGGCTCCAAACTTTAGGTCAAGCCGCTCATTTAAACCATCATTCTTTATTAAAGGGTTGTAATGGGCAAATAAATAAGTAGGTGATCGTTTCATGGAAAGCCAAATTCTCAGTCGATATTATTAAGACAGGATACTATGAAATAACATACAACCAAGTATTGATTTACCTCATAATTACAGTATGTTGTTGCTGATAATATTAATTACATATATTTTAGGGTATAAAAAATTATTAAAAATCTTAAAATACCATTTAATCCTGGCTTGTCAATTTAACCTGCCGGAAAATGTGTCACACTTTTAATGCCAATGTTTATAAAAACGTTGCTACTGAACTGAACCCGACTGGACTGAACTCAATTAAATTCTTTTGATTTTTTTTCTTATAAAAATTTAAAAAATTTCCACCGTATTTTTCCTTCTTTTTTTGTATTTTAATGCCGAGTATTTTATATAAAAAAATGTAACAAATAGCGGCTAATATTAAACTTTATGATGGCTCAGGGATTTCACAAAATTACACACACACATACAAAACGATTCGTATAAAAGTATGAATACAAGGAGGACATACGATTATGGCGACTATAATAAGAGTAAAGCATGTTTGACTGCAGGCACAACAACTCATATAACACAAACGTGCATGCATACTCGCGAACCTGAGCATATGTGAGAGTATTTACGAGAGAGAGAGAGACAGTATCTCTTAAACTGCTTGTATATTCAGAGTATAATGGTGTAATACGATGTATTTAATGTGTCTGGCGCGACTTTTCACTTAATTTTCATTAAATCCGGCTTGCATTTCTTTCTTTTTTTGCCTCTTTCGCTTACTTGGTATGTATTGGTTTTCTTTCTCTTTTTTTTTTGTTTTTTGTACGTACTCTCGTTATTTTTGGAAATTTAAAAAAATAACCAGATATCGTGTGCGGTCTGAAAATCGTGCCACTAATTATGTGTTTTATATGTTTGCCAGGAATCATAAAAAATTAAAACAGAAACAAACAAACAACAATAAAAAAACAAAAGACATAATATGAGCAACCCAACCTATAACAGGAGAAACTCATGACAGGCTTGTGAGTAGGAGGGCGTAAAGTTTTGTTTTATTTTAAGTATCTTTGCTTTTGAGATTATTTACATTGTTAGCGTGATTTAAAGCCATTTCCATTAAAGGTAGCAGTCAGCAGTCAGGCTACTTGCCTACACCACACTTGCCGCAATTTTTCTCTCATTTTCCTTCTTTTTTTTAATATTTTCTACAAATATTTCTATATGAATACGTATACATTTTAATTTTTCTTTATTTCTTTTGAGTCACATACATAGTATAAGAGGAATGAACAACCACTTTAGATTGTTTCATATTGTGGTGTTACACAAATTTTTCATTACTTATTACACACAATCGTTGTATCATAAATTAACGAGGGCCAATTTAAAATTTCTTTCACATAATGTTGGTGTTAACTCCATGGCAAGTAAATTTTCAATTTGCTTTAGCTGAGCCCTGATATAAAAAAAAATTTTTTGTTTATTTAGTGGCTTATTTAGCGAGTCCTTGAAAAGCATGCAGCAAGCAGTATTAAGTGTAAGGTAAGGGAGGAGGTATACCCTGTTTTTTTCTGGCCATTGTCATATAAACGAATTTGTATCATTTATTATATTCCAAAGTCAAAAATTTAATGCACAATCGTTTATATTGTGTTACATTTATTTCAGACCAAACAAAAAAAAAAAAGAAAAAGGAGTAGAAGTAGAAGTAAATCCTTTTGTTACTTATTTGTAGCAACAAATTCTCTTTCGCTCTCTCTCTCTCTCTCTCTGCTCTTCTATTATACTTAGTTTTTGTATAAAATACTTGGCATTCTTTTTTTCTTTCATATCGAAGGTGTATAGCATACTTCATACGCTATTCACTGTTGTTGTTAGCCGCGTCTCTGTTAAATCATAATCATGCAATTTATGGTCGTTTTATCGCTGTTTATTGTGTCATGCAACAGTATGTCGTTATTACAACGCCATAATTCTTTTGCTTTTCTTTCCAGCTACATTTTTTTAGGATTCTTTTGGCATATTCTTGTTGGCTTTTTGGGTTGACAAAAGGATCCACCACAGAGCTTATCTTGAAGTTATTTCTGGAAAATATTAACAATGCCTGGCATTCTTATAATTTCATATGCGGTAATACTAGTTAAGCCGCTTATAATAATGATGACTGATAAAAAGTGAAGGGGGAACAAGGGTATTTTGTTCAGCAACTATCACCAAATGCTATCATGTGTGTAAGCGCAACGAAAAGATTTAAAAATAAATTGCTGTTTAAAGGATTATAATATATAAAACCAGTCAATCAATAGCAATTGATGGAAGGCTTTAAGTTAAGTTGAATGAACTTAAAAAGGGTATTTAATAGAAGACCACCAATTCTATTCAAATACAAATTAACAATTGAAAAAATAAGAAAAATTGATCTTCAATGTGTATCATACTGTTACAAAAATGAAAAACTAGATACTGGTGTTTTGCTTTTGCATCGCTTAACATAGAAATTATAAACAAAAGCAACAAAAACAAAACAATGCAAGTAAACAAACCTGTTTACAAATTATCGTACTGCTTAATATAACAACAAACACTAACATAAAACAAATGGTAAACAAGTAAACAAAAATATACCAACAACACTACAATAATAAACGTACACAACGAGGTTTACAATTATAGAGATTTTGAAAAGGCGATGCCATGAATACTCGCCTTCAAGAACATTCATTAGACTATTTACATACATACATAATTATCATTACAATCCTTCAGTCAGGATTACGACCTAGTTTCTTACACCACTTATATTGTGTGTGTTAATTTTATACATGAGTAGTGGGACCTTCAGTTTAAAGTCGACTCCGAATGACATATTTTTGAGAAACTTTTCATGGCAATTTTATTTACTCTCAGAGTTTTTGCCAGAAATCTGCTGAGAGGAAGTCGCCGAAGAAATACTTTTTGTATTTTATTGTGATGCCTGGCCTGGAGTTCGAACCCTGGCTTTACGTCTAATAAGCCAACACACTACCTACTAGACTACGGCGACTACATCAGACTATTTACTTTGCCATATAAAAGGTGAGGAGAAAATAGTGAAGTCCAATGAGTTTGAAGATCTCCGTTACAAAGATCTGTTGAATAATTGTCTAGTAATTGTTTATTGTTTATGCAAAGGGTATAAACAGAGGAATAACATAGAAAAGCAATTGTTGTTGTTTACATCAAGATGTGAACAGTGGCACACGGAATTGTGCGAACAATAAAGTATTTTAATTAAAACTAAACACAAATTTATTTTTATTTTATTTGCAATGTACGAGCTCATATTTTAAACGTTTTTAAAAGGTAAAAACGTAACAATATTTTCCACGCTTCGTATAGTGACAGTATTTTTCCATTCTACCTGATGCTGATAATGATGCCGTGAAATCTACTACTTAGAAGCAATTTTTTTCCACCGTCTAGAGCTATTCCTTTATTATTCAGAGATAAGCTATTTGAACAATGATCGGTTTTCGCGAACTCCATTAAATTCTTTGCTTTGTGACGTTACTTTCTGAATGTTGGAAACGGATGCCGCCAAATCACAGTGCGGCACAGTGCAGTTTTGTCGTACCTTATTGATTTCAGTGTCGGAATTTACTTCTCTTGATTCACATGAAGATTTCTTAAGAAGTATACTATTCGTTATGTTATAGCAGGGATCCCTTTAGATGGATTCAAGATAAATTCTGGGCTATCACGTGATGCTGTAACATTTCCAACTCCATTACGTTCTGGACTTAAAATTCAATGCAACTTTTACTGGAACTAGCACATTTTTGTAGTATTGAATGAAGCATTCGTGTGCAAGTTTCTGTGCCAGGGGAAACTGCGACAATCAATCATTGTCCACTGTTACTCCTATTGTGGACATTTGTCCATCTATTGCCGATAACCCAGCTAGCAGTTCTATACTGAAGTCTGCAAATTTAGTTGAACTGAGTCCAAAGTCTACTCTATCTCCTTTACCTTTACCTCTAGGTGATGTCACTTCTCAAGCGTCTTCGAAACCGTCTTCTGTTTCGTATTCATCTGTAGTGTCCGCTAGTTTAGATACTTCTGCTCCAAGGGAATTGGTTGTAGTTAAACCTAAAAGGACTATTTCATGTGATACTTCAGTCGATGATATAAAATGTTTCGTTAAATCGAAGATTAGGGAACCTTTTGAGTTTGGTTGCTATAAGATGAGGCCGTCTTTGGATAGCAGTATTTCTTCGTTTAAATTATATGTTGCCGATTAAAGATTTGGTGAAATTGTTACCCATGCTCTTTGGCCACAGGGTGCATTGGTACGGGAATTCGTATTCAGGCTGGGCCATCGTAGGAATGGTGCTAATTTGCCTGGTCCTATTTCTCAAAAAAACTAACTTCGAAATCGTCTTTTAATTTCAAAATTGCTTATCAGAATGTTCGCGGACTTAGGTCTAAACTCTCTTCGCTTTATAATAGTAGCTTTGATTGTGAATTTGATGGAATTGCTTTTACTGAAACTTGGCTGAATTGTAATATTTTTGATTCTGAGATTATGTCTAGTAATTTTAATATTTATAGACGGGATAGGAAGTCTAAAAATGGTGGTGGTGTTCTTATTTCCATTTACTCTAAATACACATCTGAATTGATTGAGGACACTGAGTTTATTTGCCTTAGGGTCTATAATCGTGGAAAGTCTGTATACATTACTTGCTCGTATATTCCTCCCTGTTCTGACATTCATATTTATAGGGCTCACTTCGATTTGATATCTAAAATAATTGATTCAATGGGGCAAGAAGGGATTATAGTAGGCCTTGGTGATTTTAATCTTCCGCATACATCTTGGAATTTATCACCTGAGACTGGTTCATTGGTGCCATGTTCTTCAGTTCCATTCTATGATGAAATTCTGTGCGCTATGTGTGATCTGGGTCTTTTCCAGGTTAATGGTGTATTGAATTCAATGGTTAGAATTTTGGATCTTGTATTTTTAGAGGATCCAAGTATTTCCTCTTTATTTCACATTGATCCTATATCTATTCCTGAGGATAATTATCATCCTACATTGTCACTTTCTATTGGTTTCCGAAGTTTATTCGCATGATCAGTACTAATCCCATATGGTCACATGCTGCATACAATATCCAAATCGTATATCCAAAAACACGATTTCCTCTCATAACCCATTTTGTTAGTTCCATTTGAATGTTCCTTGAATATAAAAAATTATTTTCGATTAATATTTACCATCATCATCATTCCAGTTTTATTCCTTTTGGTTCAAAGATCAATTATTCTTGAACTTGAACCCGTTTGTAATTCAACCTCAAAGGATAGCTGCTGAAGCAAGGAAAGAATTCATATGCAGCCAGGTAAAGCTTATCGTTCAGTGTCTCAATTGGTATGAAAACGCAACAATAATATGCCATATGTTTTGGAAATTCTTAACGACATGTTTTTGAAATAAATTTCGTTTCCTTCTATTCTACTACGCATGAAGAAAATTTAATTTTTCAAATTCGTATTCGCATTTGAAATTCCATTCAAATTTCTTACTTCAAATCCCAATCGTTAGATTGTATTTCAGCATCATTCCGTATTCCGTCGATGATTTATTATTTAGAGAACACAACAGAAATAAATACAATGAAATAAATACACAAACAAACAAGTGATGGTAAATAGGTAAACACTAAAGGGCCCCCCTCTCTTAGCAACAATAGTACCAAGATTTCAGAAAATTTTTGAAGCCAACATTTCTTATCTTCTCTGTTTAAGACATTAATTACCCTCACTTTGCAAAATAGTACCAAATTTGCATAATAAAGTACTAAAATGTGGTATCATTTCAATGCCACCTCTAAGCTTGACCGTCTTAAGATTTTTCTCTGAAGCGAAACAGTGACAGATGAAGTAAAACACGTTGTATGTCGTAGATGATGACAAATGTTTTGAATATTCTAACGAACGTAAGAAATGTTTATGTAGTCGTGTATAGGATACCAATACCCCTCTAAGCAGACATCAGTGTCTTAGATGTCGCACTACATATTGACATTTCTTGTACCAATTTTTGAAGGAAAATACAAGTGTGTGAGTGGGTGCCTCTTAGGCATGCATGAAGAGTGATTTCTTTAAGTCTTTGAGTTTCAAGGTTTACTGTAAACAGTTTCATTTCTGCATATTCAATCATATAAGCTGCTTCCTCTACTCTCTCCCTCTCTCGCTCTCTTCACTTACAACTACAGCATGCCACGAAATTTATGTTCAACATGTGTATGAGAGTAGATGCGTGCGTGTGTATTCCTAGGGATCTCAATGGGTTGTGTATTGCATAATAATTTTTGCTTTCTCCTCCAAAATCCAAAGCTGAACTCGAAGGATATAATAACAACAACAACAATAAGAACAAATATTTATTTTTAAAAATATTTCCAGAAATATTTTATATTTTGCTGTTTAAATCTAAAATACGTATGTAAAAATATGTATGTATGTTTATAAGTATGTAAAGTACATGTACAAGTATACATAGTATAATTTAATGTAATAGAGATGAGAGAGCAAATGTGTATGTATTTCGTTTGTAAAACTTTTTGACTCTTTGTTTACCAGAAAATTCCTACTGCAGGGAATTACGAATTATTCATTCATTCTTAAAGGAAAACGAACTGAAAATATTCCTTGTATGTATTTGTATGTGAGTTTTGTTTACAAAAACTTCTAACAAGAATAAATTTTAATGCATATTAAACAGATGCGAGGCACCTGTGATAATTTAAATAAAAAAATTAACCGAACTGCCTACGACAGAACTTGCAAATAATGGTTCACCTATTGAAACTGAAATAAAATTTGTCTACCATCACAATTGGCAAGGCATGAAATATGTTAGAATACTATTATAGGTTAAAATACTATTACAAAAATGAAAAATCTAGATACTGGTGTTTTACTTTTACATCGCTTAACATTAAAATTATAAACAAAAGCTACAAACACAAAACAATGCAGTAAACAAACTTGTTTACAAATTATCGTACTGCTTAATATAACTATAAACAACAGCATAAAAAAATGGTAAACAAGTAAACAAAAATACAACAACAAACACCAGCATAAAAAATGATAAACAAGTAAACAAAAATATACCAGCAACACTGCAATAATAAACGTACACAACGATGTTTACAATTATAAAGATTTTGAGAAGGCAAAGTCATGAATATTTGCCTTCAAGAACATTCATCAGACTGATTACTCTGCCATATAAAAGGCAAGGCAAAGCAGGCGAGTGAGTTAGTGAAGTACAGTCAGTCTTGTATGAGGACGTGGTGCGTTTGAAGAGAGTAATCGTGGTTTGAAGATCTACGTTATAAAGATCTGTAGAATAATCATCTAGTAATTGTTATTGTTTATGCAAAGGGTATAAGCAGAGGTTGCCGTGGTCTAGTAGGTAGTGTGTTGGCTTATTAAACGTAAAGCCAGGGTTGAAACCCCAGGCCAGACATCACAACAAAATACAAAAAATATTTCTTCGGCGTCAGATTTCGTCTCAGCAGATTTCTGGCAAAAACTCTGAGTGTGAAATAAAATTGCCATGAAAAGTTTCTCAAAAAATCTGTCGTTCGGAGTCGACTTTAAAATTTATGTCCCGCCACTCGTGTATAAAATTAGCACACACAACATAAGTGATGGGAGAAACTAGGCCGTAATCCTGACTGAATGTTTGTAATGACCAATTATGTATGTATGTATAAGCAGGGGAATAACAAAGTAAAGCAATTGTTGTTGTTTACATCAAGTTGTGAACAGTGGTACACAGAATTGTGTGGATAATAAAGAATTTTAATTAAAACTAAACACAAATTTTATTTTTATTTTATTTGCAATCTGCGAGCTTATATTTTAAATGGTTTTAAAAGGTAAAAACGTAACAATACATACATAATTGGTCATTGCAACCCTTCAGTCGGGATTACGACCTATGTTGTGCGTGTTAATTTTATACATGAGTGGTGGGACCTACAGTTTAAAGTCGACTCCGAACGACAGATTTTTTGAGAAACTTTTCATGGTAATTTTATTTCGCTCTCCGAGTTTTTGCCAGAAATCTGCTGAGAGGAAGTCACCGAAGAAATACTTTTTGTATTTTGTTTTGATGTCTGACCTGGGGCTTGAACCCTGGCTTTATGTCTAATAAGCCAACACACTACCTACTAGACTACGGCGATCGCAACAATACGATCAAATAATCTTCCATTTGTTATCAATTAAAGTCTTAAGGTATTGCTTATATTGGACTCGTATATCTAAATTTACTAAAATTTCCTACAATAAAGTCTTTTCAAACGATTCAATTATTGATACATACATATTTGATAATTGTTTTCGTTACAATACTTTTGAAACAACCCTCGCTTCGTTTTGTATATCACATTTATGGAAATTATTATGCCTGCAACCAAATGGCATGTGATAATAACTCATGCTGATGAATGCATTAATGTTATTATGGACTCTAATGAATATCATGTTGAAGAAGTTGTTCTTCTTCTTATTTCGGAAAGTTTATAAATTCAGATTTTAATTTTAATGCAGCATAATACAGCATAGTATACCTTAAACTAATGCCTTCATTATACATTTTATTGAATCTAATTGCGCCAATATTTGGCATGACCGGAAGCCATTAATAAATTAATAACGGAAGCCAGCACAGAAGTTACATTTTTTAAAATATTAAAAAAAAATATGTTTTAAACTTTAGAAGTTGAAGTACACGTAATGAAAGCAGTTGAGAACAATATTTGTTTGTTTTAGAATTGCTTTAAGAAGTGGTTTAGTAATGAACTTTAGAGTCTTAAATTGTGGCCCAAGATATTTTGTATTTTCCTTGAAATTAAGCAACCAATAAAAAGAAATACAATACAGGAGGCATGATGGCATGGAAAGGAAATTCTTAACAACACATTATTTTTAATTTAATATCTTCAGTTTTAAATCAAACTTATGTAAACAAGTGTTCCATGTTGACACAGATTTATTTAGAAATATTTTCTAATTTTCTTAAACATTCTTTGCAGGCCATAAACTAATTTGGTTACATTTGTTGAGAAATTTTTCTAAATTGTTGAATATTTGACATGGAATTCCAACTTCAATTAAATTTCGAATTTTTACATGTATTTGGCATACCATCACCCGCCACTACTAACACAATTGCCAGCACAACCCCATAAACAGTTGTACAGAAAGGCTTCGCCATAATGAAAGTGTTTGAAATTGCTTGTTCTAGGTCTTCTTTGACACTTTCTTAGCACAACAAGAAACTAACGAGTCAAAAATTACAACAACAATTATTGTAGGATGCTTCCTTATGCATATGGTCAATTAAGTGGTCATTACAACCTTTCAGTCAGGATTACAAGCTAGTTTCTCACACTATTTATGCTGTGGTGTTAATTTTATACATGAGTGGTAGGACCTACAGTTTATAGTCGACCCCAAACTACAGTTTTTATAGAAACTTTTCTGGAAATTTTATTTACTCTGAGAGTTTTTGCTAGAAGACTACTGAAAGAAAATCGCCGAAGAAATACTTTTTTGGAGTTTGAACCGTGATCTCCCATTTAATAAGCCAACCCACTACCTACTAGACTATGGCAGCTTTCAAAAAATGTGGAACGCTTCACGATATTTCCTGTCATCCTCTCTTATGCAAACAATTCATCAATAAAAAATCGTTTTCAATTTGATAAAAGGAAAGTAAAGTTCTGCATTCGGAAACCCAATCAAAATGTTTGTTGTGTGTTAAAATACAGCAACAAAAAATGTACTTTTTACATACACAAGCATGTGCGTGTATGTGTTAATTTGCATTACGTGACAAGTGAACATTTATCGTGAGAACCTTTCTCGCTCTCCTTCACACCACCAGCACTCACACTACCATTTAGCAAACAGAAAAAAGAGAGTAAAAGAAAACTCAACTCATTTCTTCTCAATTTAAAAACAATTTCCGTTATTATAATTGACAGATAAAAACATTTTGTTCTCTTACTTCGTTTACCGTCTATCTCTCTCGCTCTCTTCTCTCTTCTTTTTTTTCCTTTTTCTTCATACCGAAAAAAATATCACAAGTGTTGAGTTTGGATGTGAGTATACAATGTGGGTAAGTGTGTGTGTGCAGATGGAGTGCCATAAGTGAAAAATTTATTGTTTTTATCTATTCTGATAGGTCAGGAAATAGTTTTAATAGAGTTTTCAAATATTTATGAAAATAGGAAAATTTCATTCGTAATCATACATACATTCATACAGACGTACACTTGATGATTGTGATATCGAAATGAATACTAAAATCTAAAGAGCAATAATGGGGGAGTTGACAAATAATGAGTATATAAATTCAGTTATCAGATATTAAATTCGATTTGAAAATTCACTTGAATATGGAAAATATAAAGATTCTGAAATAGTCAAGTCTTGGTTACCTTTTCGAACAGCATTTTGGATAAAGGATATGTGTAATTCGTTAAGTTCTTACTTACGAAAATATCAGAGAATAAATTTAAGTTTCAGAAAGACTATAACAGACTTCCCCACATTATCAGTGAAATCGATAATTGAATGTATCAGAGGCTTAAGAAATATTGCTAAATCTGAGTTTATTTTTAAATGTTTGTGAAAATAAATTCGAATATGAAAATCCAAGACGCAATCCATAAATTTCAGCAGCGCCACATTTGGCATTAACAGAGCAAAATTTTCTCTTAACAGAACAAAATTTGCCCTTAACAGAGCACTGTTAGCTATTTAACAGTATCCATCTGAACAAGCCCATTTGTTTAGAAGCTAATTTTAGGACAATACTAGGTCTATGAGTACCATATCATACACAAAGGAAGGTTACAAGGCCTTTAAATATAATCAGCATATAAAGTGATATGGTATTGAGAAAATTGGCTTTGAAAATAAAAATTTTTTGCTTGAAAATTCTCTAGAAGATCAGTGGCCATTTTAGAACATATAAGAAATAGTACACCATACAGACTATATGCAAATGGTAGTACAGAGGGTCCTATTTCGAACCGTGGTGAAACTCCAAGACTTAAAGAAATCACTCTTCATGCATGCCTAAGAGGCACCCACTCACACACTTGTATTTTCCACCAAAATTGGTACAAAAATGTCAATATATAGTCCGACATCTAAGACACTGATGTCTGCTTAGGGGTATTGGTATCCTCCCTACAAGAAATTAATGACCGAAACTAACACAAACAAAACTTACTTACTACTACACATGTAGTTTTTATTTGACTTTTTATGCTTCAGAATTGTATTTGATTAATTTCAAAAATTTAATAGTAGTAGGCTTTGAAATATAGTGCCTTATGACGAAAATTTTAATTGTGTTCTTTGTGTTAAAAAAAAAGTCGTGGAAACCAAAAAGTTAAGTATTATTATTATTTTACTGCATAAACTTTAATATGTCTTAAATTGTTTGTACACATTGACAGAAATTACCAAAGCGTTCAAATTCCTATACTATAGTCAAGTGTAACCACTTAACTAGTCATTTGTGACTTCAAATAGCGCAAGAGTGAGCAGGTTAGATATATGTTTTACAGTCGAAAGAATTCATATGTTAGAAAGAGAGGCAAAATCACATGTACACGAATGTTTACGTCAAGTTGTTCACATTGCCCTTAATAACTTGATGGGAAGTTGTGACTAGTTTATACGTCACACTTTACGGTCAAATAACTAGTCATTTGACTAGTTATGTTCTGGTAGGGCTATACACGACTACATGAGAGTTGAAAAAATTTGCCCCTTCCTTTACATTTCAACACTTTTGCTCACAAATAATAATGATCATAATGAGATTTAAACTTTATGGTAATAGTCTGCAATAATTGCAAAGTAGAAGACTAATCCACTTATTGCCAGTGTTAAACAGTTAACAGTGCTCTGTTAATAACAAAGTTTACCCTGTTAGAGGCAAGAAGTGGCACTGCTAAAAGTGTGGATTTGCGTCTTTGGCTTGTAATGGCGAATTTTTATAAAGGGTTATCCATTTCGTGGTTTCAAAAGTATGGGACCGGAATTCGACATCTGTCGAACTAAGTTGTGAAACCAATTTTTTTCTTTTCAGTTGCAAATCTGACATTGACGAACGCATAAAAATTATCAAAACCTACTATAAAAATGCCACAGTCACGTATCGAACAAAATTTTCTTCAGCAATGAAGCACATTTCACACTCGGTGGGTATGTTAATAAACAAAATTGTCGTATTTGGGGTTCTGAGAATCCTCAAGTAATTGAAGAGAGGCCATTACATCCAGAAAAAGTCACTGGTTGGTGCGCTCTTTGGTCCGAAGGTGTGATTGGACCTTACTTCTTCGAAAACGACGATGGAACGACTGTTACCGTCAATTCGGAGCGTTATGGTCATATGATAATCGACTTTTTTTTTGCCTGCTATTGAAGAATACGACTTGGAGAATATGTGGTTTCAACAGGACGGTGCCACATGCCACACAACTCGAGCGAATATGGCTTTATTGCAGGAGACATTTCCTGGCCGCGTCATTTCTCTTCGTGGCGATATCAACCATGATACCAAGATCATGTGATTTGACACCATTAGACTTTTTTGTGGGGCTACGCGAAAGACCGTGTTTATGCAGATAAACCTTCAACTCTTGAGCACTTAAAATCCAACATTCGTCAAGTTATAGCTGAGATACCGCCCAATAAGTGTCAAAAAGTGGTCGAAAATTACCTCAAAAGAATCAATGCCTGCAACACTTCGCGTGGAGGTCATTTAAATGATGTAGTGTTTCACACATAATGTCAACGTTCAAACTTTACAATAAAAAAGAAATATCATGAAAAAAATATTTTATATGCGTTTTATGTACGTTTACTTTTGAAACCACGAAATGGATAACCCTTTATTTAAACACATTATTTTTAATGGAGTATAGAAAATGTAGGACATAGTTTTAGAGGTTTGAGTGTGACTACAATCCAGATGCTGATAAAACTATTCAGATGCTGATCAAACAGTCGAATAAGACGCAAGGCGAACCTAAATAGTATCATCTTAGATAGAGATGACAAAGAAGTATTTTAATGGTTAAGTAACATACATTATTGATCATTACAACCCTTTAGTTAGGATTACGACCTAGTTTCTCACACCACCTATCTTGTGTACATTAATTTTTATACATAAGTGTCCCACCACTTTTTTACTACAGTTTAAAGTCGACTGCGAATGACAGATTTTTTTGAGAAAATTTTCATAACAATTTTATTTTGCTCCCAGAGTTTTTGCCAGAAATTTGTTGAGAGGAAGTCAACGAAGAAATATTTTTTCATATTTCGTTCAGCCTTTAATTGATTAAAGCCTCTAATTGAATAGTAACCGGTTACCCTGATTATTTATTATGCCAAGAGGCCACATGAAACACATTCACGTTCTCATGTGGCCGAAGACCCAACGGGTTAAGCAGAAATTAAAATTCTCACCGAAGAAATATTTTTTCATATTTCGTTCAGTTGGAGATGCCTGACATGGGGTCCGAACCGAGGCCTCGCGTCTAATAAGACAACACGCTACCTACTAGACTACGGCGACTATAACTAACATACATATCCAAACACAAATATAGTACTCTTCAGAAGGTTGATAAAAAGGTAGGTGTATGCAATAAGACTTGTTCTCTGTGTAATTACCACGGTTTTCAGAATTGTGGCCTTTTTATAAACAATTTGAGAACGGAATCTAACCTCATAACGCTGTAGTCATATTTAAATTTTCATGTGAAAAAGGAAAGCTGAAGGAAAACTGAGAGATCATTATCATCAGAGTATTAAAAGTAGTCCACATATCTAAGCATTATCAATTAAAAAATTAAATTAAAATAATAACAAAACGAAAATATAAACAAAATCAAATCAAATAAATAAAAGATTTAACCTCTTAAGTTTTAAAATGTTATTAAAATGCTCATAAAATTGTTTACTTAAAGCTTTTGATTGATGCCCTTAACACTTTTAAAGCCTCTTTATTGTTAAATGCTCTCATGTTTCTTCAAAATGATTGAACCAGTCCATTTCAAATGGATTTTTCTTTTCGAATTCGTCAATAATTCTTTTCTTTTTTTTTGCTTTTTTTTGTGGAATACTTAATCACTCTGTACATTTCAGTTGTCATTACAGAATACGCTCTCCTAATATTTACAAGCGTTAAACAACATTTTCTAACTCTTCTCGTTCTTTTAAAATTTTCAAATCCATAGTTGTTGTTGTTTGTGTTGTTGTATTGTTGCTTATATGAAATAGACTGACAAGGTTTATTTGTAAATTAATGGTTCGGAAATGTGTCTGTAAATGACCCCTTTTTTCAACACATTGGAAATGCAAACAAACAAACAAACAAACGAATATGAAAAGGACATCTCTGGCATAGCCATGAAGGATTCATTTCAATGACGTATGATGATGGGTTTTGGATTACAATCACTCATACAACGCAATGCAACGCATTTTTTTTAGAAATGAATGAATGGATGGGGGGTGAGGGGGTAAATGTTAACGAAAGAAAAAAATGCAAACAAGATAAACATGAAGGGTGAATATATCAAAACTAGACTAAATACTCTATAAACATTCATACATACACGCATGCATACATACAGAAATAGTAATGTCCACAGCCAATACATGTCAATTTTGGACACACTAAACACATACCAGTAGCAAGCAATACGAATTGAGAGTAAAATACAGGGAAAATATACGTACGTATGCACTTAAATAATGTTCATCATACACTTTAAGAAGCATTTGATTGAGTATACGTAAAGGGTGTTTTTTATAGAGGTATAGAACTTTAAGTTGCAATAAAACAACGATAGATTATTCGATTGACATGAATTTTATTTATCCGAAAGATAATCTTGTGACATTACATTTTAAATATGATTTCTGGCATATGACCGCCACGGCTGGCGCGGATGTAATCCAATCTGGACGTCCAATTTTTGATGACTTTTTCCAACATTTGTGGCCGTATATCGGCAATAATACGGCGAATGTTGTCTTCCAAATGGTCAAGCGTTTGTGGCTTTACCGCATAGATCAATGACTTTACATAGCCCCACAGAAAGTAGTCTAGCGGTGTTAAATCACAAGATCTTGGAGGCCAATTCACAGGTCCAAAATAAATCTATTGTGGCACGAGCTGTGTGACATGTTGCGCCGTCTTGTTGAAACCACATCTCTTGTACATCATGGTTATTCAATTCAGGAATGAAAAAGTTAGTAATCATGGCTCTATACCGATCACCATTGACTGTAACGTTCTGGCCACCATCGTTTTTGAAAAAGTACGGACCAATGATTCCACCAGCCCATAAAGCACACCAAGCAGTCAGTTTTTCTGAATGTAACGGTGTTTCCACATACACTTGAGGATTACCTTCACTCCAAATGCGGCAGTTTTGTTTGTTGACGTAGCCATTCAACCAGAAGTGCGCTTCATCGCTAAACAATATTCGCTTATGAAAATCGGGAACAACGGTAATCTCGTTTTGGGCCCATTCGACGAATCTACGCCTTACTTGATGATCGTTTGGCTTCAATTCTTGCACGAGTTGTATTTTGTAAGCACGCAAACCAAGATCCTTCCGCAAAATCTTCCATAAAATGGATGGACACAGATCCAATTAATGTGCTTGATGGCGGATGGACTCATTCGGGTCTTCCTCAATGCTACGCTATACAGCAGCAATAGCTTCTTCTGTACGTACAGCGTCTCTGGGGATGCGAGTTATCAATAAGACTAAACGTGGTGCGAAAACGAATTAACTGCTCTGATGGACGATTTTGTCGACGATAAAATGGACGTAGTGCGCGATACGTTTTCCGCACACAACCATTATTTTCGAAATAAAATTGCACTATTTGCAAGCGTTGTTCAGGCGTGAGTCTATTCATGATGAATTGCCAAGCCAAACTGAGAATAAATCACTTGACAGCTGTTAAATCGGTCGCCATCTTGAAAAGTAAAGCCAACTTAAAGTTCTATACCTCTATAAAAACACCCTTTAGTACGTGTACATACATATACGTGCCTGTGTGGATGTGTATGTATGTCTTCAATTAAGTTTATTACCTTTTGTCATGACATGCAATACTTTTCTCTCTATTGCAATGTACAAACCATTGAATCCTCTGTCATTTCTGCTAACTGCTCCACACTAATGTTGCCGCTGCTGCAAAAGAGGGCGACAAGTGTGTCATTGTGTAACGCAACAGTCATTAAGAACGAGTTCGAGTTGTTATTTACTTCACAAAAATTTAGAAAAAAAAGGAATTTTTTGTTTTTAATATTGAGAGCAAAATGGTACAAGATATGGCTGTTATGCGCTGCCATATGTTTGCATTGCAATGTAATGTGATGGTATTTATTTAACTTATCACACTGACATAATCTTAGAAATGTCCCTTAGAATGTTTTGCTAGCGAAGTAGTAGTAGTTTAGGGCGCTTACTTTTTATAATGCCTATCACTAGAATTGCTTACAACGTGCTTTTCCATTTTCTTTTCCAAACTAAATGAATACTTTAAACCGTATCCTTACAACAGTTAATAGGATATACATTTTTTTCTTTTTTTTTTTTTGTAAAGTAAAATGGAATTCTATTTCTAATACTTCCAATATTGAACATTCTTTTCGGTCACGTTCTACATTTTACGCATGTATTTGAAATATTTTTCAATTCATGTTAAACTGCACTTAAAGAAAAAATGTAAACAATTGCAATGAAAATATTGTTACGTTTGTACCTTTTTAAAAACGTTTAAAATATGAGCTCGTAGTTTGTAAATATAATAAAAATAAATTTGTATTTAATTTTAATTAAAATTCTTTATTATTCGCACAATTCTGTGTGCCACTGTTCACAACTTGATGTAAACAACAACAATTGCTTTTCTGTGTTATTCCTCTGTTTATAGCCTTTGCTTAAACAATAACAATTACTAAGCAATTATACGTCCGATCTTTGTAACGGAGATCTTCAAACCACAATTACTCTCTTCAAACACACCACGTCTTCACACAAGACTGACTGAACTTTACTAACTCAGTCGCCTGCTTTGCCTTGCCTTTTGTATGGCAGGATTAACAGTCTGATGAATGCTTTTGAAGACGAACGTTCATGGCTTCCCCTTCTTAAAATCTCTATAATTGTAAACATCGTTGTGTACGTTTATTATTGTAATGTTGTTGGTATATTTTTGTTTACTTGTTTAACATTTTTTTATGCTGGTGTTTGTTGTTATATTAAGCAGTACTATAGTTTGTAAACAGGTTTACAGGCATTGTTTTGTTTTTGAAGCTTTTGTTTATAATTTTAATGTTAAGCGATGTAAAAGCAAAACACCAGTATCTTGATTTTTCATTTTCGTAACAAATATGTTCGCGTGCAAACTAACTAAAAACTCAAGAGTTTATAGGCTTTTTACAAGCCAAATCTGCATTGTTTCTGTTGCATTGATAAGAAAACTTTTTCTCTTACTCTACATCATAACAACATCACTGAAAGCCTTTTAATTGAAGCCTCTAATTAAAATAAAAATATTGAATAGTGACCGGTTAACCTGATTATTTTTGAAGTCGTTGTAGTCTAGTAGGTAGTGTGTTGGCTTATTAGACATAAAGCAAGGGTTCGAGCCCCAGGCCAGACATCAAGACAAAATACAAAAAGTATTTCTTTGGCGACTTCCTCTCAGCAGATTTCTGGCAAAAACTCTGAGAGTAAATCAAAATTGCCATGAAAAGTTTCTCAAAAAAATCTGTCGTTCGGAGTGGACTTTAAACTGTAGGTCCCACCACTCATGTATAAATTTAACACACAGAAGATGAG
Source organism: Sarcophaga variegata (assembly GCA_932273835.1). NCBI lineage: Eukaryota > Metazoa > Arthropoda > Insecta > Diptera > Sarcophagidae > Sarcophaga > Sarcophaga variegata. The sequence goes on from OW026361.1 coordinate 117,773,037, forward strand.
TAGTGTGAGAAACTAGGACGTTGTAGAATGGGTCAATTCGACCTCAGGGAACTGCACTTGTCTTAATTGACAAGTAGACGTCCTCTAACCTGACCTAACCTACCCCGATTATTTATTATGCAAAGAGGCAAAATGAAGCACAGAAGACGCAGAAATTAAAATTCTCTCTCTTTGCATTTCACAGCACATACCATACGAACACTCCATGCAATAGTATGGAATGCATTGCTACATGAAATGCATAAATAACAATGACGAAATGCATGTAGAAATACAAATTTCGAATACAGTCACCTAGATTTAAGGGCAAACCCGAAAATTTTACGTTCATGTAAAAAAATTTAACCAAATTACCCTCGAAATGCTTTTGTTGACTGAAAACAATTCATTTTAAAAGCATTTTTCTTTCCGTGTAAATACTTGTCATCATTTTAAAAACTTAAACCAAATTATTAGATTCTCTTTATTATATTGAAGACTATTTTAAGGCGTTTCACCTTGTTTTCTGCAGTCAATATCCCTGTTTAAACATGAACTTTTGTACTCCGTTTTTTCATGCATGTGTTCTTTGTCATTGCTTTCACTGTTGTTGGCATTGTCTGTATATATTCATACGTACATACGTGTTCCGTTAAGGATGTATGTAACGGGTGATTTTTTTAGCTATTATCATTTTGGCAACACTGGTTTAAACAGCTCACACACGTTTCGTGTTTTGTTTCACTGTCAAACATCTTCAGTTTGGTCAATAATTTAACCATGAATCGTCTTACAAACGAACAACGCTTGCAAATCATTGAATTTTATTATCAAAATGCGTGCTCTGTTAAGAAAGTTCATCGCGCGCTTCTTCCATTTTATGGTCAGTTTAATCGACCCATTGAAGCGGCTATTCGGGCTATTGTGACTAAATTTCGCACCAAATTCACATTGTTGGACATTAAACCACCAACACGCTTACGTAGAGTGCGAACTGAAGAAAATATCGCAGCTGTATCGGGCCAGTGTTAATGATGACCATCAATTATCGATTCGTCGCCGTTTGCAGCAATTGGGAAGGATTTAGGTGTGAAGCCTTTCAAAATACAGCTGGTGCAAGAATTGAAGCCGAACGACCTACCGCAACGCAGAATTTTTGGTGAATGGGCTCTTGGAAAGTTGACCGAAGATCCAGTTCTTTATCGAAAAATTGTGTTCAGCGAAGAACCTCATTTTTGGCTCAATGGATACGTATAAGCATTGCAAAAGCTACCAATGCATCCAGAAAAACTCACAGTTTGGTGCGGTTTATGGGCTGGTGGCATCATTGGACCGTACTTCTTCAAAGATGCTGCGAATCGTAACGTAACTGTGAATGGTGAGCGGTACCGTGAGATGATATCCAACTTTGTTTTGCCCAAAATACAAGAGCTTGACTTGCATGACATGTGGTTTCAACAAGACGGTGCCACATGCCACACAGCACGCGTAACAATGGACTTATTGACAGGCGAGTTCGGTGAACATTTTATTTCACGTTCGGGATCGGTCAATTGGCCGCCTAGATCATGCGATTTAACGCCTTTAGACTATTTTTTGTGGGGCTATGTTAAAGCTCATGTCTATACAGACAAGCCCGTTTCAATTGACGCATTGGAAGACAACATTGAAGCATTTATTCGTGAGATACCGGCCAAAATGTTGGAAAGAGTATGCCAAAATTGGAATAATCTTCAAACATTAAATTATACGGACCGTACTATCGATTCAAATAAAGATTTCATGCTTTTTTCTGAATTTTATGTTTTTTTTTTGAAAAATTTTCCTATAGCTCTTAAAAAATCACCCATTATTTCCTACATAATGCCTAAGTATGGAATTAAAGAGAATTTCATTTTCATAAATAAAACAATTGACACCATAAACTATTTATTGTTGTTTAAGGTATTTGTTGATACATTAATTTAAAAAATAACCTTTTAAACGTAGTTCCTTACTTCCTTATTTAATATTTAAAGTCTTAAATACAAATACAATCTAATATAACTTCCATGATATTTATTTTTCTTATGAAAAGCAAAATTTATGTAACTTAAGTATACAAAAAATACATACAAAATAAATATTATGTATTAGTGTGTATGTGTGTGTGTCTATGTATTGAAAATGTCTTCTATTATTCTATTGTAAATGCTATTAAAGACATCGGCTACTTTTGTTTTATGATTTTCGTAATAAACATTGAAAAACCAACAATAGGATTTGAACAGGTTCTTTCTTTCTTTTTTCCTATTTAATGTTCAAACATTGACAAATCTATCACTAACACCTGACACATACTGAGGCAAATAATCGTTAAATACATAAAAACACTTACACGCATGCCAATACATATACACACGGTTTTCTAATGCATGTTATAACTAAAGCACGTACACCAACAACAATCTTTCTCTCTCTCTTTCACTCTCTCCTCTATATCCCACCAATATCCTGTAGTTGTTGTTTTTTATGTTAAACAATGTTTTGTGTAGCATACCTTTAGGCCGTTGAGGGGGGGGAATAAAAGTTAAAATTGTTGTGCATTGAATTCCTTTTGACATCCCTCCTCGCAACACATCTCATAGGCTAGTGGTAGTAGAGCAAATCGAACTGGTTGCGTTTTCTTATCACGCATTGCTATTTATTCTTAATAGCCACCGTAAAATCAAGTTATAAAAGCAGAAGAAGAAGAAAAAGAAGAAGAGAAAACAAACTTTTTGTTGATAAACACCATGACGGGGTATCGTCATATCGAAACATAAGGATAAGGATACTCAATTTTCTTTATATCGTAAGTATGCATATCATGATCTGATGTGTTTTTTTCTTTTCTTTCTCCTTCGTTTTCTTTCTTCTTCTGGTTTTAGATTTTCTTTTCTAGGCTTAAAATAAATTGACTAATTTATTCTAAAGCCAAACCAAAAAGCCAATACAAATACACTTACACGCACACATTAGACATGCGTATGTATGTATAAGTAAGTTTATTCCTGGTCAGTCAGATTATAAATGTTGTTGGCAATTTTAATGGTTATTTGAGGACGAACGACATGCAAGGACTCTTTCTTTAAACATGCCGTTACACTACAAGTTCACATCACACACTTAGAATGTGTATGTATGTATGTGTTTAAGTCTTTAGAATTCTTTTTTTCTTCTTCTTCTTCTTTTATTTTTTTCCATTTATTTAAGTCACGTGTTTTGGCCATTGAATTCATTGGCATAGAAATCATCTGTTCAAGCGTTAAATTGTATTCACGTACATGTGTGTAGGTATGTGTGTGTGTTTGTTTGAATATTATTGAAGTTAAACGTTGTTTTCAAATCTGATTTCGATTACAATTTCGATTTCAGCTTTACTTCTTAAAGTTTAACAATATTTCTTAGCAAATATCGTTTGCCAGACAATATGGGCAGGAAAAAGCCAGAAATACTAGGAAGCAATAGACAGTCTAGATGGCTAAAGTTTTAACATTTTGGATAATAATTTATTTCAAAACCAAGTGCCAAGTGTTAAAGGTTAAATTAGATTAAATCGATAGTCCTCCATTAGCTGGGGTTAGTATTTGAAACCAAGTTTGAAACCAGCTCGTACGTACGCTCAAGAAACCAATGGGACTGTGGAATGGACAACAGAGTTGCTCCTACAAATACAGCACAATTATGAATTGGCCCCCGATGTCACCGTAGTCTAGTAGGTAGTGTGTTGGCTTATTAGATGTAAAGCCAGGGTTCGTGCTCCAGGCCAGACATCAAAAAAAAACACAAAAAGTACTTCTTCGGCGACTTCCTCTCAACAGATTTCTGGCAAAAACTCTGAGAGTAAATAAAAATTGCCATGAAAAAGTTTCTCAAAAATCTGTCGTTCGGAGTCGACTTTAAACTGTAGGTCCTGCCATTCATTTATAAAAATTAACGCACACAACATAAGTGGTGTGAGAAACCAGGTCGTAATCCTGACTGAAGGGTTGTAATGACCAATTATGTATGCATGTATGTGTATAGTCCTCCATTAGCTTGCGTTAAAGTATTTTAAACTAAGTTTGAAACCAGCTCGTACGTATACTGAGGAAACCAATGGGACTAATCGAAAGCAATACACAATCAAGGTTCCTAATTTCATCGTTCAGGATTGGACAATGGAATGGACAACAGAATCGCTCCTACAAATACAGCACAATTATAAATTGGGCCCAGCAGTTTCTTTTCCTCCAACAGTCTTGTATAATTTATGCAAATTTTATTATGACTGGCAATCGCTTTTGCCTTCATTTCAGCGTATCCTACCCTTCGAGAGTACAATCGATGAAATTGAAACATCACTTTGAACTTTCTGGTAAACAGAACCGAACTACCTCAACTACATGCAATTATAATATTAGTTAACCAGGATTGCTCTGAAACCTTAAAGACAATCACATAAAGGACATGGTATAGAAAAATGTCTAAAGGATCTACGCTTAATAGAAAAAAAGATATTTGATACACAGCATATTAATCGTATCTTTACTTTACATATGGGTATGGTAACTCAATTCATAAATACTAACTGAGACAATCATAAACTCTTTTCTTATTCAAAAAAGCCACATGACGTATAAGTAACACTAGGTAAAAGAACACATATTACGTATACGTCATCAGACGTAACAGATGATTATGAGCAGACGTCGGCACCAATGTCCCTCAGGGGAAGAACATCTTCGGCTTTTTACACACATAGGACACGAACATCAACAATGTTCTTAAAAAAGAGCGTAAAAATGCATTCCAGTTGCTTGTCAGCTTCTAAAGAAAAAGATTCATGTCGCTTTTTTCAGCCTTCAATTATACACCCAAAAGAAATACTACAATATGATTCACTAATATCAATGAGAAATGATTTCGATTTTTGGAAGAATACTTGCCAACTTAAATACGATGTCTTTAGGGATTTAGTGCAGTACAATTTTTCTATATTTTCCGATCACATATACATATCATTGGGTTAATAAGTGGGCTTGAAAATATTACTAACAATTTTCCTCTGGGTTAACACATGCCTCTCACAAATGCACTCACATTTTTATCATGTTCTCTTTGTGTCGACGTCTGATTATGAGGCATAAATAGGACAAACAAATAATGAAGACTTTAGTGAAGAAAACTTCGACATGACCGGATGCCTGTGTTATACAATCTCGATAAAAATTGGTGCAAATCAGATATCAGCAATGAATCGTTTATTTTTTTGCTACTCATAAGCACTCATGAAATTTTGAATATAAATGAGTCAACAATATTGAAATTCAACTAGGTACCCTGATTCATTCGTACACACTACAACGTTGATTTATAAGGACAGGTTGCAATGAGTATGAGTACAACGTTGAGTTGACACCAAGCTCATACCATTCGAAATATGTTTGATTCATAAGCCTACTCATTTAGAAGCATAACTTTAAAAAAATACTTATAATACTTATAAATGATTCAAATGACTCGAATCATTCATTAAAATTTACAGTGTTAGTTGTTGTTGCATCCACAAAAAAAGAAAATAGACGTATAAGCAAAAAGGCGAGAGCAGCAAGCAGAGAAAACACCCAACCTTCTAGTAAGTATTTTAGTGTTCGTATGCGATTCATAGTTATTTTGTGCTTCATATATATGTTGAGTTATGGAGAGTCGAAATCATTAACATCATACGTGTCGTTAAGTATGAGTACGATAAGTACTTTAAACTTTGAATATAAATAGTATGAGTATGACATTAAAATAAGTAAAAATGCGTATAAGTATCAGAAATTATGAGCATGATTCGAATCTACTCATCTTTTTGAATACTCCTTGCTGATCTCTGGCCTCTACACCATATTCAATCCATGTATCCAATTTGCATGAATCAAAAGAGAAGATTGGTGGAGCGGTACTGCGATTTCAGCTGCTACGAATAATCAATAACATTCACTGCACACCGTAACAACACGTAAACTACATAGCAAAGTAATAAAAATAACTTCCAACAGAGACCAATGGTGTTTATTTACTGAGCCCACATGCTTCGAAAATAGTTCGCACAGTTAGACTTTATCATTGCGCGGAAATTCTTTTGGGACGCCAACCTATCCTGGGTCAATGAGGAGTCCTTCTCCACCGCTAGACTCACCTGGCCCTTGATGGATAGAAGGCGTACCAACCAATTACTTGGTCTTGGTCGTGACGTCATCTCAACCACAGTGGCCGTGCTTACAGGGTCATTGCGTTATGGGTAGACACGCGGAGAGAATGAGGCTCCCATTTAACGATTTCTGCCGTGGATGCAGATCCGCTGAGGAAGAGGAGACTGTTATCCACTTTCTTTGTCAGTGCCCGTCTCTTGCGAGATGCAGATATAGGTTATTTGGCTCTCCATTTCTTGTCAGCTTGACGGAGCTATCATCCTATTGATTTAAGGATATAGCTTCGTTTATTAAACTTTTTGGCTGGTTTTCCAGTGTAGGCTAGTTGTGCTTTTGAAGTGCAGCCCTTGCGCTGACCAACTTTTTTCTCTATCCTGGTTTTGATGGAACTTGGTCAGTACAGGGACTGCGTTCATCCGTGGCATCACAACGGGCCGCTGTGTGTGCTCAAGTGAACTTTGTGATATCAGAGCTACCACTCCGACCTAAACCTAACCTAAGCTAGACTTTATCAGTTCAAGCATTTTACAATGTATTGAAAGTAATTCTTATGAAAACTTCAATTCCTGTGTTTATCTAAGGAAAACGAACAATATAGGGCTGCCTAAGTATTTAATAACATATTCTGTTTAAATAAAATATTCACTTTGAAAGGATTTTAATAATAAATTTTGTTTCGTATTATTTTGTAAAATAAGAAAAAATCAACACGTGCAGGAAATGTAAGGCAAAGATGGCCTTTAAGAAGCACTTTTACCATGTTTTCTATTGTATTCGTGTACTCGTGTGCAGTGTGTGCAATGCATTCGTATGTAAAATTTAAATCTTTTGTTGTAATTTCATTTGGTCTCTTTCTCTCTCTCTCTCTCTGAATTCTAAAAGTGTCTTGCTTTCTTGCGATTGTGTATTCTTGCCTGTATTCGATACCAAGTTTATGTTGATAAAAATAAATGCCTCTTGAGGTTCAACTCTATGCAAACGTTTAATGCTATTACTTACTCTCTCTCTCTCTCTCTCTCTCTCTCTCTTGCTCTCTGTGTGTAAGTGTATTCGTGCCACAAAACATTGTCTAAAGAAAACAGAGTCAAAGTCAACGTGTACAAGAATGCCTGTAAACGAGTGCATAATTTAAAAACTTCTATTGAAACAGAGAGTCCCTATTTTAAGGTCTTTGTTAAAGCTGGCCTGTTGGCCGCTGGTGGATCGGTAATAAAATGAAAAAGAAAAACGAAAACAAAATGAAGACAAACTTAAGAAATATTTTCCCCAGTTTTTGTCTTGGTTTTTCTAGACTTTTTGCCTTGCAAAGTAAATATATTAAGAAAAATACAAAGAAAATCCTCCAAAAGTAGACACAACAAGAACGAGAGGAAAATACCAGACTCCAGCACATGAAATAAATCTAGGAAAACTTGCATAGCGGCATTGATTTTGCCTCTCTTACCGTTTAGTTAATGCCAAATAGCATTTAAATAAATGAAAATGAAGCGAAAGACTAAATAAAATGAAATTTAAATACTTTCCCAACTAAATACATGGAGAGGAGCCAAGGAAACGAAAAAAAGAGAAGAAAGGAAAATAAGAAAAAGGAAAAAACGAGAAGAATGGAGAGTCTAAAGCTAATTTATGGCTTAACTTAAAAAGTAATTAAATTATAGAATGAACAGTCTTGTACTGCGCGTATAATAAAAATGAAACTGAAACTGAGACTGTAAATAAGAAACTGAAACTGAAACTGAACCTAAACCTGGAAAAATAAGACTTTGGCGGCGTCTATGCTCTATTGCGGTGGTGGCATAGGGATCGGTTGCATGCTGGTACATTTGTTGAGTCTATTAAAATTGTAGAAATTTATGCCCCCACCCCACAACATTGCCGTTCTCATACAATACAATTCAGTTCAGCTCAGTTCTGTTCAGTTCTGTTCAGTTGCTGGTTGTAGTTTAAATGTGGAAGCAAAAATTTAACAATTTATCGGCTCAATTAACATTGAATGTCACATAAATCTTAAATTACGATATTATCTCTCTACAAAACACTATCACTCCTACTCCTCCACTCCTACACCCTATTCCTTATACTTATTAGGCAGGGTTTCATTAAGGCAACCGGAGCCAACATTTCAACTGACTTGTCTGACAGTTTTATTTTGTTCGTGTATCAAGAGAGTTTTCTGTTTCTTTCTGTTCTTAGTTGTTTCTGTTGTTTGTAGTCTGATTGTGTGAACGTGTGAGAGGCATTTGCTGAAAACTGTGTAGAAAAGTAAATTAACATAATGAGTGAAGGTCCTTGAGGGACATTAAATAATTGTATTTTAAACACTCTCAAAACACGCTGCCAGATAAAAACCCATCACACAAGTTTACTTTAAACTTTAATAATTGACATCTTTTTCTATCACTTTTCATTTGGCAAAGCATTGGTATTGGCATCAGCTTTATGGCTTAAAAGTGAAAAACAATGTTTTGGAAGCTTTTATATACGATAAGCTAGTTGGTGTTTAATATTGAGCGGTGAAGTAAACGAAACTCATTGCGAAACATGGTAAAATTATTACAATTAAAAATAAAAATCAATAACCAGTGAATTATTTAAATAGAAAGGACAGACAACTAAAATTCCCACTTTACAGCTGGCCTCTGGAGTTGAATTGTTAGCCCCCAACATGATCACAACGTTACGAATTCAATGTAAAGAATGAGTTTAACAGCAGAAAAAGATTTTTGCCCGGTTCAGGAACCGATGATACATACATACATACGTACATAATTAGCCATTACAACCCTTCAGTCAGGATTGCAGTCTAGCTCCTCACACCACTCATGTTGTGTGTGTTAATTTTATACATAAGCGGCAGGACCTACAGTTTAACGTCGACTCCGAATGACAGATTTTTGAGAAATTTTTTCATGGCAATTTCATTTCATTCTCAGCCTTTTTGCCAGAAATCTGCTGAGAGGAAGTCGCCGCAGAAATATTTTTTTTATATTTTCGTTTTGATGTCTGACCTGGGGTTTGAACCCAGGCTTTAAGTCTAATAAGCGAACACACTACTTACTAGGCTACGCCGTTTTCAGAACCTAATTTTGATTTGATAAAATCCATCTTGAAAACTACAGAGAGAGAAGAAAGCACAAGAGACGCCTCTTCAGACACAAGTTTAGGTCTGAATGGTAGCTCTGATATCACAACGCTCACTTGAGCACGCATAGCGGCCCGTTGTGATGCCACGGGTGAACGCAGTCCCTGTACTGACCAAGTTCCATCAAAATCAGGGAAGAGTAAGAAGTTGGTCAGCGCAAGGGCTGCACATCAAAAGCACGCCTACCCTACACTGGAAAACCAGCCAGAAAGTTTGATGAACGAAGCTATATCCTTGATATCAATAGGATGATAGCTCCGTCAAGCTGACAAGAAATGGGAAGCCAAATAACCTATATCTACACCTAGCAAGAGACGGGCACTGACAAAGTAAGTGGATAAAAGTCTCCTCTTCCTCAGCGAATCTGCATCCCCGACAGAAGTGGTTAAATGGGAGCCTCATTCTCTCTGCGTGCATACCCATAACGCAATGACCTGTAAGCACGGCCACTGTGGTTGAGATGACTTCACGACCAAGACCAAGTAATTGGTTGGTACGCCTTCTATCCATTAAGGGCCAGCTAAGTGTAGCGGTGGAGCAGGACTCCTCATTGACCTAGAATAGGTTGGCGTCGCGAAAGAATTTCCGCGCGATGTCCAACTTGACCGAGGCAAGTGGCATACCCAATTCAATTGAAGAGGATTCCCAAAGGAGCGCACCAGCTCTGGCGAGCTCGTCGGACCTACAGTTTCCCGGAATGTTATTGTGCCCGGGGACCCACACCAGTAAGACACTGGTGAAGTTCCTAGAAAGAAGGTCGAGATAGCGGCGTCTTTCCCTAACGATCCTAGAGTTATTCACGAAACCCGATAGAGATCTTATTGCGGCCTGACTATCAGAAAAACCGAGACGCGAGTGGAAGGAGCACCGCTGACGAGGATCCATTGAACGGCCCGGTAAATTGCCGTCACCTCCGCCTGAAACACGCTGCAGTAGTCCGGCAGACGGAGAGAAATGTTCAGGTTAGGTCGGAGTGGTAGCTCTGATATCACAAAGCTCACTTGAGCACGCATAGCGGCCCGTTGTGATGCCACGGGTGAACGCAGTCCCTGTACTGACCAAGTTCCACCAAAATCAGGGAAGAGGAAGAAGTCCACACCAGTGAGACACTGGTGAAATTCCCAGAAAGAAGGTCGAGACAGCTGCGACATTCCCTAACGATCCTAGAGTTATTCATGAAACCCGACAGAGATCATATCGCGGCCTGACTATCAGAAAAGATCGAGACGCGAGTGAAAGGAGCACCGTTAACGAGGATCCATTGAGCGGCCCGGTAAATTGCCGTCACCTCCGCCTGAAACACGCTGCAGTAGTCCGGCAGACGGTGGGAAATGTTCAGGTCCAGCTTCCCAGAGTAGACACCGCTTCCAACCCCATTATCTAGATTAGAGCCGTCGGTATATATATCTAGGACTTCTGGAGGGACAACCATATTAGGATACCAGTCGTCCCTACTCGGAATCATAAAGTGGAAACCCCTACATACATACATAATTGGTCATTACAACCCTTCAGTCAGGATTACGACCTAGTTTCTCACACCACTTATGTTGTGCGTGTTAATTTTTTACATGAGTGGCGGGACCTACAGTTTTTAAAGTCGACTCCGAACGACAGATTTTTGAGAAACTTTTCATGGCAATTTTTATTTACTCTCAGAGTTTTTGCCAGAAATCTGCTGAGAGGAAGTCGCCGAAGAAATACTTTTTGTATTTTATTTTGATGTCTGGCCCGGGGCTCGAACCCTGGCATTTCGTCTAGTAAGCCAGCACACTACCTACTAGACTACGGCGACTTCATAAGTGGAAACCCCTATCGAGACAATATTCAGCAGGGAGATAGTCGATGTTCACGGGGGCCCACTGGATCAACCCCCAGAATAGTGGAGTGACCAGAAGGTACAATGTGCCAACAAGACAGCGCATTAAGTCTAGTCGCAGCAAACTTAGCCGCCTGCTTAGCGAAAAGCACAGTAGGAAGCCAGTTGAGCATTGGGAACAAGGCTTTCGTGGGAGTGGTGCGCAGAGCGCCAGTTATATAAATGGCCGCAGACCTTCTGACCTTGTCAAGAAGTCTGACGTTGTGTTGTCTGTCCAGAGCAGTCCACCACAAAACAACACCGTATAAGACGTTGGGTTCGATGACCGTAGAATATATCCAACGCATGATTCAGACGCAAGACAATGGAGCAGGAATGGCGAGAACGTGAGTTAGGCAAGTTGTGCAGATGTAGGAATGATGCTCACAAATTCGATAGAAGGGTTAAACGTTTAACCGAACGTCTTCCTGCAAAAATGAAAACAGAAACCGAGTAACAAATTCGCAAAGAATGCTGAGCTTATGGAGGTAACACTTCTCTACCATTCTTGGATAGTAGATGGTACTCCAGCAACATATCACAGAAGTGTTCAATATTTTTAAAAGAAACGAAAATAGTATGTCTTTTTAAACATTCAACAGAAGGCAACACATTTGCTTCGTCTTTATTAACTGCGCTGCTTCTTCTTGACTTTATTGGTTTGTTGTCATCGTTATCAGTTTCAGTTTAAGTTTCAGTTTCAGTTTTTTTCTTTCATTTTCTTTGCTTTTAACAAGTTAAACCAAAAATGTCAAAATAGCATTAACGTGGTAATTTTCTAAGGATTAGAACATCATTTTGAATCGAAATACAAGAAAAATAAAAAAGTTCACAAAAATATAAATTAACACATAGCCAGAGACACAGACACAGACACATATACAGACACAGAGACAAAGACACACCGTCTTACAAACGAAATATTTCTATGAATGCAATAAATTCTAAGGAAATAAAGGGTGTTTTTTATAGAGGTATAGAACTTTAAGTTGACATTACTTTTCAAGATGGCGACCGATTTAACAGCTGTCAAGTGATTTATTCTCAGTTTGGTTTGGCAATTCATCATGAATAGTCTCACGCCTGAACAGCGCTTCTATTTTATCATCGACAAAATCCTCCATCAGAGCAGTTAATTCGATTAACCATGGAACGTTTTCGCACCACGTTTACTCTTATTGATAATTCGCATCCCCAGAGACGCTGTACGGTGCGTACAGAGAAGCTATTGCTGCTGTAGAGCGTAGCATTGAGGTAGACCCGGATGAGTCCATCCGCCATCGAGCACAGGAATTGGATCTGTGTCCATCCACTTTATGGAAGATTTTGCGGAAGGATCTTGGTTTGCGTGCTTACAAAATCCAACTCGTGCAAGATTTGAAGCCAAACGATCATCAAGTAAGGCGTAGATTCGTCACACAGCTCGTGCCACAATAGATTTATTGAAAGACACGTTTGGTGACCGCCTAATTTCACGTTTTGGACCTGTGAATTGGCCTCCAAGATCTTGTGATTTAACACCGCTAGACTACTTTCTGTGGGGCTATGTAAAGTCATTGGTCTATGCGGTAAAGCCACAAACGCTTGACCATTTGGAAGACAACATTCGCCGTATTATTGCCGATATACGGCCACAAATGTTGGAAAAAGTCATCGAAAATTGGACGTCCAGATTGGACTACATCCGCGCCAGCCGTGGCGGTCATATGCCAGAAATCATATTTAAAATGTAATGCCACAAGATTATCTTTCGAATAAATAAAATGCATGTCAATCGAATAATCCATCGTTGTTTTATTGCAACTTAAAGTTCTATACCTCTATAAAAAACACCCTTTATATACTCGTACAGTTAGATTATGTATAAAATAAACAGAATATTAACTGGGATTAGTTAAAATGCCTTTTAATGAAAAACAAACCCAAAATAGAATAGGCACAGGCAAAGAAAAAGGATAACAAAAGGATTACAAATGTTAACTTTATGTTATCATGTCTATACGATGAGATAAACTTGGTTGTGTGGTTGTAAAATTAAGAAATTTCTGGCAAGAATTTCATTTAAGGCTTCCACAAGAGTTTCATTTAAATTATAATTTAAAATTTAAATTCCAAAAAATTTACAATTAAATTTCTGAAGAGATTTATCGGGTCCGCCATCTAACGTTTTGTTTTTTCAACTAGTGGCTTATTTCGTGAATGGTAACACTTAGCTCATGTCTGATTTGACAGATAATTAGTTTTATCCTTCCGCTGAACGTATATGGTTGTTTATACGCTTGAACAACGCTGGGAAATATTGCGACATTACTATGAAAATCATGGTAATGTTGCAGAATGTGTGCGAAAATTGCGTACGGATCTTGGAAGAAGAGAAGCACCGTCAGCTCCGTATGTTCGTTATCTTCTGAAAAAAGTGAAAGAAACTGACATCCTCATCGACAAACCAAAGCGTGAAAAGCCAAAAACAGTGCGTACACCCGAGAATATTGCTGCTGTGGCAGAAAGTGTGCGTGAAGCGCCATCAACATCAATTCATCGTCGTTCTCAATAATTGAACATTTCGGAGACATCATTGAGACTAATTTTGCATAAAGACCTTGGTATGACGCCATACAAAGTCCAATTGGTTCAGGAGTTGAAGCCAATTGACCATCCAATGCGTTTTCGCTTCGCTAAGTGGGCCTGAGATCGACTTAAAGATGCCGATTTTAGCAAAAAAAAAATTATCTTTTCAGATGAAGCTCATTTTGATCTTGGCCGGTATGTAAACAAGCAAAATTGTCGCATTTGGGGCACAGAAAACCCGCACGCATACATTGAAAAGCCGACGCACCCAAAACGAGTCACTGTTTGGTGCGGATTTTGGTCCAGAGGCATAATTGAGCCATTTTTCTTCGAAAATAAGCAAGGAGTGGCCATTACTGTCAATGGTGATCGTTATCGGGCCATGTTGAACGAATTTTTGTTCACAAAAATTGAAGAGGAGGATATTGGCAACATTTGGTTTCAACAGGACGGCTCTACGTGCCACACAGCCGAAGCTACACTCGATGTTTTGCGCCCTGTTTTTGAAGATCGCATTATCAGCCGCAGAGCTGATGTCGTTTGGCCACCTCGGAGCAGCGATTTGACACCGTTGGACTATTATTTATGGGGTGCCATCAAAGATAAGTGTTACGCCGACAAACCAGAGACATTTGACGCTTTGAAGACAATATTCGTGAAGCCATTGGTGAAATACAGCTGCACACAATCGACAATGTGCTTAAAAATTGGACCGACCGTGTAGGCTACTGCATGGCCAGCCGAGGCAGCCATTTGAATGAAATGTTTTCCATTATTAAACGGAAGAATTGTACTTTCAAATAAAAAAAAGAAATTTGAGAAAATACTCAGTTTTTTTTAAAGCATTTAAAAAAAAAAATTTATTGGCGGACCCTTTAGTATTCATGTGTGATAACTGGCTACACATACCTCTGTGCCATATAACTACATGGATATCAGGACCGCAGTCTTCCTCAATGTGATGATGATTCAACGAAAGAGATCTTTGTTTTTAAATTCCATACGAAAGTGAGTTTCTTCTAGGTTTTATTACCAAACTGATGTTCATATTTATTAATTACAATACAATTACAAATTATATCCTAATTATATACGAGCGAAGTAACTTGACTATGTGCTCGGTGTAGTGTCACAGACCAGAGTCTCTGGTGGGAATCGAACCCACGACCCTCACGCTAATAGTCTAGCACACTACCCACTAGACTACTAGGGCACCCAACAACATTTTTATTACAGAACGTAATTCATTAAAGAACTTTCATCGACGCAATCACAATCAGTTTTTCTTTATCAAAATGTCTGGCATAAAATTTCAAGGCTTGAAGTGCTGATGCAAAACGATCTTATAACCAAATTCTGTATGTGAATTTAAATGAATAAAATATGCACTGTCTTCTCCTTTATTATTATCCTTGTGCTGTTATTTTCCTTTTCTGTCTTTCTCTCTCTCATACACAGGCAAACACACTCTCCATATATATTTTTATGTTCAACTATTTTGGCTGTTAATCCAGTTAAATTGGAATTTAAGCCCAAATGAAAATGAAGGAATAAAAAAACCAAACAACAACACAAAAAGGTAAAAAACGAACGACCGACCAACAAAACATTTACAAAACAAGCCACACAACAACAACAGCAATAACAACAACAACAAAAATATGTTGGTGGCTTATTGCTATTGCTGTAGTTATTGTTGTTGCTCTTGTCCTTTTTATTATATATGAGAGTGGATGATACAAAAAAAACAAAAATGAGAACAAATAAAGTAAGTAAGGCAGATACAACAAATAGGTCAGATCCGACTATATGGAGCCATTACAAACAAGTCCAAGTACTTTGTAGCCATTGTCTGTACAAACAACAGAAAACAGGTTACGTCTGGTGCAGCTCAAGGATCAATTCTTGGCCCTGACATATGGAACGTAACATTTGATGACATCTTTCGCATTGAGATGCCAGATGGCGCGCATCTTGTTGGATATGCCGACGACGTTGCGGCCATAATTGTGGCTCGGAATGTCAAAGAGGCTAGAAGAAAGGTCAACCAAGTAATAATAAGAATGAAGTCATGACTCGAGGACAGAGGACTCAAACTGGCAACCGAGAAGACAGAGTTGATACTTCTTACAAGGAAGCGTATACCGCTGGAAATCGACGTGATGATATGTGACACCACTCTGGCGACGCGGAAAGTAGTCAACTAACTTGGTAGTCGACTGGACCCTAAACTGACGTTCTGGGCTCAGATACAACACGCTGCAACCAAAGCCGCTAAGGTCACCTCCTTGCTTAGCAGGCTTATGGCCAATACTGGAGGTCCTGTACAGAGCAGACGCAGATTGATGATGGCAATAACGGACTCTATTCTGCTATATGGCAATGAGATCTGGGCAGAGGCATTGAAGGTCGACTGTAGGATGAAAATTTTATCATCGGTACAACGAACCGCTGCACTTAAAGTGGCATCGGCGTATAGAACTGTATCCAAGTCAGCAATACTGGTAACCAGTGCTGTGATACGTATAGGTCTACAAGCAAGCGAACGGAAGAAAGTGTGGGAGACTAAAAACGTGCACGGAGAGACAGTAAATGTCGACGACGCCAGAAAGCGGAGCATACAACACTGGCAAGAGAAATGGAACACTGAGACGAGTGGTAGATGGACGGCAAAAGTTCTCCCCGGTATTACCCCCTGGATAGAGAGGAAATTTGGTGAGGTTAACTACTATTTAACACAACTGTTATCCGGACACGGTTACTTTTGTAAGTACCTGTTTAAAATGGGGAAGATGACACGACCAAATTGCATCTATGATGATGCGTCGGTTGATGATGCGCAACACACTTTCTTTCATTGTGAGAGATAGAGATTGGAAAGAAGGAATCTTGAGGCCAAAGTCGGCGTCTGTACTGTCGAGAACTTCTGCGAAGTAATTCTAAACAGCGAGGAGAATTGGAACAGCATAGCCAGTTACACTAAGGCCTTACTGAAATCAAAGAAAATTGACTTGGATGAGGGAATTAGAATGAATGTTTAGACACCTTCTCGGATTTTGTTGCGCAATCCGGACGCGGATATGGGTATAAAGGGGCCAAATGGCCAGACGGATTCCACTTCTATGTAATACCACAGTAATTCCGCAGTGGGCACAAAGAGCCCAAAAGAGGAGGGGGGAGATTTAGTGGGTGAGGGCCCCCCACACACGGGGGATAGTGACGACTTCCCCTATGGTACGGTTAGGTACATGTACTCCTCCTCAGCGTAAAAAAATTTCTGTACAATTAAAGTACTTTTGATAAACGAACCAGAGGTCAGCAATGAATCATTTTCAGTACTCATAAGCACTCGTGAAATTTTGAGTATGAGTGAATCAACAATATTGAAATTTAATTATGTACTCTGATTCATTCGTACACATTACAACGTGGATTTATAAGTACAGGTTGCAATGAGTATGCGTACAACGTTGACATCAAACTCATGCCATTTGAAATACGTTTGATTATTTGTCTCAGTCTTATTTGTTGTTACATTTACAAAAAAAGGAAAAAGACACATAAGCAAAAAAGACAGAGCAGAAAGCAGAGCAAACACACAACCTTCTAGTGAGTATTTTAGTGTTCGTAAGCGATTCATACTCATTTTGTGCTTCGTATATATGTTGAGTTATGAAGAGTCGAAATCAATAACATCATACGGGTTGTTAAGTATGAATATGATAAGTATTTCAAACTTTGAATATGAGTAGAAGTTCCATGATATTAAAACAGGTATGAATGCGTATTAGTATCAGTAAGTAAATTATGAGTATGATTCGATTCTACTCATCTTTTTGAATACCCATTGCTGATCTCTTACACTGCATTTGAAGAACAATGAACTTTAATTTAGTCCCCTTGAGAATGATTATCAAAGCGAAGTTACGGATTTGAAGAGAGTTATTATCGTATATTTAAGTTGCTAAATATTTCAGCCGAAATGCTGCACGTATGAGCTAACCACTCTTCGAGGTGTAGGGTGTAACTAAATCCAGAGCAGAGCATAAGGACCCACACCATGTTAGTAGACATTTTCGGGATTAACAAGCAATTTTCATACTCCACAAAAATGTTCTCCCCAGCAAAAAAAAATCACACACACACACACACCCACATTCATATCCATGCAGCCATTAGCATGTGCCATACACGAAAGTAACTCTATTATAAGAGGACATGGTTGGGCACGAAATTGGGTGAAAATTAAATTTTTGATACCCCAAATAATATCATAAAATCTATAGTCTGACAAAAAGGGCGTTTAGTTTTAAATGTCGCCTGACTTTAATAAAAAAGAAATTTTTTTCGTTTTTTCTACAAACATTTCATTTTTAAAAAATGGATAAATGCTGTAGTATTACTACACAAATATTGATGTACAAGTATTTCTACAAAATCATTCAAATTTCTGCATTTGAAACAAAAAATCGAAAAAAATGTTGCAGAAAAAAACCTCGTGTTTATTTAGTGAAATTCAGTAAAATAGTGTTGGTTGTTGTGACACATTTTCACACTCGTTGACACTTCACTAAATTAATTGAAATCCATAAATGTTGACGGGTTTTTATGAGCGTCTATTTCCATTTCATTTCATTGCCGGCCATAAATAATGTCTGGCAGACAGCAACAACATCAAAAACCAAAAAATATTAAACAACTTACAGTGGACAACAAAAAAATTTAAAATAAATAAAAAAAAATTGCAAAACAAAATATGTAACAGAGGACAGTTTTAGAGTCACAAAAACAAATTCAAATAAATTTTAGCCAAAAGAAAAGGAGCAGAAAATTTAAAGAAAATGAAATGCATATGTACATATATGGCGGCCATTTTCTTTCTTTTTTATGTTTTAAATTGGAATTTCTCTTAAAAAAGGAACTTTTAAGAAAAATATGGTCACCTTAATTCAGTTGGTAGCATAGCGGTTAGTTTCATAAATAATCAAGCAGCTCAACATTTTTGAAGAAAGACATAAAAAACCGTGGCAGGACTGAAAACGTATTCCCTATGTAATGAAGTACTTACTCTCTGAGCGCTAGACAACATATTATTACGAAAATGAAAAATCTAGATACTGGTGTTTTGCTTTTACATCGCTTAACATTAAAATTATAAACAAAAGCCACAAAAACATAACAATGCAGTAAACAAACCTGTTTACAAACTATCGTACTGCATAATATAACAACAAACACCAGCATAAAAAATGGTAAACAAGTAAACAAAAATACACAAACAGCACTACAAGAATAATTTATATTCCTTGGAGCTGGAGAATATCTAGGGTGATCTTCGTTCTCAAGGCTGGGAAACCGTCCCACACTAAGGCAAATGATTATAGACCCATAAGGATGTGTTCCTTTTTCTGAAGACACTGGAAAGAGTCCTTAATGTTCATATTAGGACCTCGATTGATCCAGCGCTTCTATCCACTTCCCAACATGCGTACACAAGAGGTAAATGAGTGGAGACTGCACTACACTCTCTTATATCTCGGGTGGAAAAGTTCATGCACGTTAGGGAATACACTTTGGCTATTTTTTTGGACATTGAGGATGCATTTAATAATGTCGACCCGGACGCCATAGTTAGGGCTCTTGGTTCTCTGAACTATCCTTTAGTCGAGGATAGTAACCTCCACAGTGGGGGTCACAAATTGTCAGAGAATGGTTCGCAGAGGCACGCCGCAAGGCGGTGTTCTGTCATCACTTCTCTGGAACCTTGCAGTCAACTCACTCTTTAGAGGGCTGGAACATTTTGGCAATGACGCCATTGCTTATGCTGACGACATTGCCATTGCCGCGCCGGGAATTTGTCCGCAGACACTGTCGGACAAGTTGAACTTGGCGCTGTCAATTGTACGGGACTGGTGTAGGGATTTTGGACTGTCTATTAACCCCTCTAAAACCGATACGATTCTTTTCACGAGGAGATACAAAATTCCGACCTTCTCCCTTCCTAGCAGGCTAACCATCTAAACAACGATGTTTACATTTATAGAGACTTCGAGAAGGCGAAGTCATGAACACTCGCCTTGAATATTCATTAGACTGTTAACTTTGCCATATAAAAGGCAAGGCAAAGCAGGCGACTGAGTTAATGAACTTCAGTCAGTCTTGTGTGAAGACGCGGTGTGTTTGAAGAGAGTAATCGTGGTTTGAAGATCTCCGTTACAAAGATCTGTCGAATAATTGTTTAGTAATTGTTATTGTTTATGCAAAGGTTTTAAACAGAGGAATATCAAAAAAATGCAATTGTTGTTGTTTGCATCAACTTGTGAACAGTGGCACACAGAATTGTAAGAATAATAAAAAATGTTATTTAAAACTAAAAGGAAATTTATTTTTATTTTATTTGCTCATATTTTAAACGTTTTTAAAAGGTAAAAACGTAGCAAAATCTATTGTTTCTTCGAGAAAATCGAGCATTGTTTTCAAAAACAGATTCACAAATGTATCACAATTGAGCACAGTACGTTAGAGTTCCGATAACGGCTTGATGTACAAGCTTCACGAGCTTAAGCGAGATATGATGGCTTCAAAGTAGATCTATTCGTATGTCCGATAGACACAAATATCTTTATTCTAGCCGAGAAAGCTTATTATGTGGGGTATGGCCTTATCTAATAGTTCACAATAGTTCAAAGCATTGACCCATTAAAAACGATCTGCCAAATAACTTTTTTTTTAAATGCTTTAAAAAAAACTACTGAATATATTCTCAAATTTGTTTTTTTTTTTTTTTGAAAGTACAATCCTTCCGGTTAATAATGGAAAATAATTTCATTCAAATGGCTGCCTCGGCTGGCCATGCAGTAGGCTACACACGATCGGTCCAATTTTTAAGCACATTATCGATTGTGTGCAGCTGTATTTCACCAATGGCTTCACGATGGTTTTAAAGCGTCAATTGGCATAACACTTATCTTTGACGGCACCCCACAAATAATAGTCCAACGGTGTCAAATCGAGGTGGCCAAAATGACATCAGTTCTGCGGCTGATAATGCGATCTTCAAAAACAGGGCGCAAAACATCGAGTGTAGCTTCGGCTGTGTGGCACGTAGCGCCGTCCTGTTGAAACCAAATGTTGCCAATATCCTCCGCTTCAATTTTTGTGAACAAAAATTCCTTTAACATGGCCCGATAACGATCGCCATTGACTGTAACGGCCACTCCTTGCTCATTTTCGAAGAAAAATGGCCCAATTATGCCTCTGGACCGAAATCCGCACCAAAAACGTGACTCGTTTTGGGTGCGTCGGCTTTTCAATGTAAGCGTGCGGGTGTGCTGTGTCCCAAATGCGATAATTTTGGTTGTTTACATTCACGAAAAAAGCCACTAGTTGAAAAAAAACGTTAGATGGCGGACCCTATCTATCGTTTGACAGTTAATAATGTCAAAATGTGTTGACATTTCTGTTCTAAAACATTTGGCAAGTTGTTATCAAAACTTTAAAGGCAGAACAAAGCTTCCAAATTGTGAAAATTTACATCAAATTGCTGTGAAACATTATTTTCTTCCTTTTTTAAATGACTTTTTAAATGTTCTTCAATTTATTAATTTAACTTCTTCTGGTTTTTAAGTTGGATATTTAAAAATACACTTTCTAACCCGATATGACAGAGTTTTTGATTTAATTTTTGTTGTTGTTTTTTGCTTTCTTTCAATAAGCCTTAGGAAGAAAAAGTCCGTCTTTTATAATTTTCCTCTTCATTTTTCTAAATTCCCTGTAATAAATCATAATATTTACTTTTTTTCTAATGTTTTTCTTGTTGTTGTTGTTTTTGTTATATTTTGATTGCAATTTATTAATAAACAAATCACTTTTAAAGACTTTCAACACTTAACAAGTGTTTATACTTTGCTTTACAACTTTTGCCCTCTTGGTTTCCATTTTTTTTTCGTTTTATTGGCTTTCTGTTGTTTTTCTTCCATTTTTTTTTATTGTGGTTGTAGTTGTTGTTGTTGTTGTTTGAAACAAGTGTCAAATTTGTTACTCATTCTAAGGGAGTCCTTTTCTTAAGAAGAAATACGAGAAGAGTATGAAAAGTAGTCCATCGGGCCAACGGAAGATGGTAAACAGAGAAACTGGTTTAAGAAACCCACTAAATAAGACAAGCAAAGCACTTGGCACAGTGGTGAACCATACTCAATTGTGTATAAAACAGTGTGTGTGTGTCAGTGTGTGGGTTAAAATTTTCTAAATTATAATTTATGGCTGTTGATATGGCTTCTGTTGTTGTTGTTGGTTTTGTTCAAGGAAAATTGGAAAGAATTTACAAACAAGCGATACTCGACTATAATTTCAACACTTTGTTTGATATCGTTAAAATAAACACACACACAGGCATACATATGTGTGTATGTGCACACATATACATATGTATGTATATAACCCATACATGTGTAGTTAAACATATAATTTTTTTGTACCACTCTCAGCCACAAGAATTGTTTTTGCTCTGTTTTTACACAAAAATTCAAGTGGATTTTCATTGCCCGCAATTGTGTTGAGGGATTTCTGTGAAATTCCCCTTTTTTTAGGACAACTTAAATGAACGAGAAGAAGCAGAAGAAGAAATGGTTTAGGGATTTGAATCGTAATTTTATAAGAATTTATGACACTGATTTCAAATATTTTACAAAGAATTTAATTGGGGTTTTAAAAAAATTGTGCTTAAGCACTGGTTAGTTCGATTTAATGTAAAGGGTCCGCCAAATAACTTTCTTTTTTTGAAAATGCTTTAAAAAAAAACTACTGAATATATTCTCAAATTTCTTTTTTTATTTGAAAGTACAATCCTTCCGGTTAATAATGGAAAATAATTTCATTCAAATGGCTGCCTCGGCTGGTCATGCAGTAGCCTACACCAGAAGATGCAGTTTTTGGCAAAAAAAATCATATTTTCAGATGAAGCTCATTTTGATCTTGGTGGGTATGTAAACAAGCAAAATTGTCGCATTTGGGGCACAGAAAACCCGCACGCATACATTGAAAAGCCGACGCACCCAAAACGAGTCACTGTTTGGTGCGGATTTTGGTCCAGAGGCATAATTGGGCCATTTTTCTTCGAAAATGAGCAAGGAGTGGCCGTTACAGTCAATGGCGATCGTTATCGGGCCATGTTGAACGAAGTTTTGTTCACAAAAATTGAAGAGGAAGATATTGGCAACATTTGGTTTCAACAAAACGGCGTTAGGTGCCACACAGCCGAAGCTACACTCGATGTTTTGCGCCATGTTGAAGATCGCATTATCAACCGCAGAGCTGATGTCGTTTGGCCACCTCGGAGCTGCGATTTGACACCGTTGGACTATTATTTGTTGGGTGCCGTCAAAGATAAGTGTTACGCCGACAAGCCAGAGACAATTGACGCTTTAAAGGACAATAATCGTGAAGCCATTTGTGAGATACAGCTGCACACAATCGATAATGTGTTGAAAAATTGGACCGATCGTGAAGGCTACTGCATGGCCAGCCGAGGCAGCCATTTGAATGAAATTATTTTCCATTATTAACCGGAAAGATTGTACTTTCAAATAAAAAAAGAAATTTGAGAAAATGTTCAGAAATTTTTTTTAAAGCATTTTCAAAAAAAAAAGTTATTTGGCGGACCCTTTAGAACAACGTGTTCTAATGTTGAATTTAGTTTTATAATGTTGTTCAACACTCCTTTGCGATTATCATTGAAACTTGAATTCTATTTAAAATCTAGGTTTTATAGATGATATGCCTACAATGTCGGTAATATTTTAAAAATTCATGTCTGGGCACAAAAGAAACTTTAATGATAGGTTTCCAAGAAATCGCAAAACATTTTCTACTTTGCATTGTGGAAACAATTTACGGGAAAAGTTTTTTTCCTTCGTTTTATTATAAGAATGCTTGGAATTAATTGAAGTCACCGTTGTCTAGTAGATAGTGTGTTGACTTATTAGACTTAAGACCGCGATTCAAATGACAGTCCAGACATCAAGAACAAAATGACAAGAAAATGGCGCCTTTCTCTCAGCAGTCTTAATGCAAAAACTGTGAGAGTAAATGAAAAGTTTCTTTATATTGTTGTTGTTGCTGTTGTTAATGCAGCATAATCTCATAATAATTAACTACCAGAACCGATACAATTCAATAAAAATCTTTAACGGTTTTAACGGTTTTTTGTTATTTTTGTTTTTTAAGGTTAATACAGATACTGAGGGCATTAAAGGTTGTGACTGTATGTGTATGTATGTGTGTATGGTCTAGAGTCAGTGATTTTATTTAATAATGAATGCAAAATTGTGGTTGTGGTGTGATGGGGAGCAACATCATCCCATTATGTTGGCAAACATGGTGGTCGTAGTTGTTTACTGTTATTAGAACTTATAAAACAAGAGTCTATCGAAAATATTTATTAATTTTGAACTTTAGAGTCGATATAGATTTGGAAGGTAACAGAGCCTTTACGATCGCGTACACTGCCGCTATAAATAATATTTCGCGCCCAGGCACGGCATTCAATATTCATCATTTTGGCATTGGGTATATTTAGAAACAGTACAGCAATTAAGGGACTCAAATAGCCAGGCTGATTGATGTAGGGATAGTAGCATGCGGGAAAACCTTGGTTGGGATAGTGTTTGAAGGGTGTTTTTTTATAGAGGTATAGAACTTTAAGTTGGCATTACTTTTCAAGATGGCGACCGATTTAACAGCTGTCAAGTGATTTATTCTCAGTTTGGTTTGGCAATTCATCACGAATAGACTCACGCCTGAACAACGCTTGCAAATAGTGCAATTTTATTTCGAAAATAATGGTTCTGTGCGGAAAACGTATAGCGCACTACGTCAATTTTATCGTCGACAAAATCGTCCATCAGAGCAGTTAATTCGAATAACCATGGAACGTTATCGCACCACGTTTACTCTTATTGATAACTCATCAGCATCCCCAGAGACGCTGTACGGTGCGTACAGAAGAAGCTATTGCTGCTGTAGAGCGTAGCATTGAGGAACACCCGAATGAGTCCATCCGCCATCGAGCACAGGAATTGGATCTGTGTCCATCCATTTTATGGAAGATTTTGCGGATGGATTTGGTTTGCGTGCTTACAAAATCCAACTCGTGCAAGATTTGAAGCCAAACGATCATCAAGTAAGGCGTAGATACGTCGAATGGGCCCAAAACGAGATTACCGTTGTTCCCGATTTTCATAAGCTAATTTTGTTTAGCGATGAAGCGCACTTCTGGTTGAATGGCTACGTCAACAAACAAAACTGTCGCATTTGGAGTGAAGGTAATTTGGCCAAGTGTATGTGGAAACACCGTTACATCCAGAAAAACTGACTGTTTGGTGCGCTTTATGGGCTTCATTGGTCCGTAATTTTTCAAAAACGATGGTGGCCAGAACGTTACAGTCAATGGTGATCGGTATAGAGCCATGATTACTAACTTTTTCATTCCTGAATTGAATAACCATGATGTCCAGAAGATGTGGTTTCAACAAGACAACATGTCAAGCAACATGTCACACAGCTCGTGCCACAATAGATTTATTGAAAGACACGTTTGGTGACCGCCTAATTTCACGTTTTGGACCTGTGAATTGTCCTCCAAGATCTTGTGATTTAACACCGCTAGACTACTTTCTGTGGGGCTATGTAAAGTCATTGGTCTATGCGGTAAAGCCACAAACGCTTGACCATTTGGAAGACAACATTCGCCGTATTATTGCCGATATACGGCCACAAATGTTGGAAAAAGTCATCGAAAATTGGACGTCCAGATTGGACTACATCCGCGCCAGCCGTGGCGGTCATATGCCAGAAATCATATTTAAAATGTAATGCCACAAGATTATCTTTCGGATAAATAAAATTCATGTCAATCGAATAATCCATCGTTGTTTTATTGCAACTTAAAGTTCTATACCTCTATAAAAAACACCCTTTATATGAATGTACCCAGTGATTGTTTCTCCTTGGGTGCATAGAATTGAAATTCTGTGGGTGTGAAGGGAGTTTTGCCACCTTTTGATTTCGATTTATCGTTTGGAGTAGACTTTAAACTGTAAGTCCCACCACTCATGGATAAAATTAACGCATACTACTCATGTGCGAAACTAGGTCATAATCCCGACTAAAGGGTTGTAATGACCAAATAAGTTAGTAAATGAGCTTGGAATTAATTGAGACAGTTTTGTCTAAAATTTCTGCGTACGACTTAGTATATTGACTGATCCAACATGATTTCTAGTCACTCCAGCGAGCTATTGCATCAGTTCCAAGTATGTTTTTAACGACATTGTGACTCTGCTTCATCAAAATGGTTATCATAACAACCATCAAAGATTTATCTTTTTATCAGACTAAGACTTCCTCTGATACAATGGAATCTTGTTTTGTTTCCTTTGCATTAATTTTAAATCCTACGACTTTATTGCCAAATGAATTGATTAAGTTTTTAACAGCTGCAGCTGTGTTTATTTATAATCCAGACCATGTTTCTGTCAGTTTTTGCCAGTTTTTGCTGGGAATAGACGTGTTAACTAAAACTCTCGTAAAAAAAAAACAAAATAACATAGACTATTGGTGTTTATTTTAACACAAAACCCGTATAGAATCGTAGTTGAATCATGTGCCGTGTTGCTTGTTGTGCCGGTGTAGTGATTTTCTCGATAAATAATTTAAAAACATTAAATATTCTTTTATTTTTTCACAAAAAAATGTTCCATTTTGGAAAAATTATAACACTTTTTTTTCCACAAAATAAAAACATTGCTGATAGAGACAGTATTAAAAGTGCAAAACAAAATAAAATTGCGGTTGATCTTCTTCTTCTTCGGTTGATGAACAAAAATAATAAGAAAAGAAAATAATAAACAGCTGATTGCAAACAACAAAAAACGCCACCTGGTGTGGAGTAGTATTATTAATACTCACACTCCTGGGCAATAATCTAAGTGCAGCACGCATATATAAAAAAAGTAATAAAAATAATCAAAACAAATGGATGAAAATAATCAAATATTGGGTACTCCTTTACTGGGAAATCATGGTCTAAGTATTCCCAATGAAAATAGCTACCTAAAACAACAGATCGATGAACTAAAATCAATAATTCAAAAAATGAATCACGAAATTACAAACTTAAAAATAGAAAATTCCGAACTAAAAAGTTTAATGCAAAACTTTCAAACAGGTGAAAATGTAACCATCAATGAAAAAATTGAACACTCCTACAGAACAGATGAGGAAGAACTAGAGAGGGAAACAAATTGGATTATGGTCAAATCGAAAAAACGTAAGGCAAAATCCCCACCTGCCCAAACACCCGAACCTAAAAACATTAATCCGCCAAATCAAAGGAATCAAAATAGCAAACAACAGCCACAAATTAGTCAATCACAGTCTTGTCAACAACAGAGTAACCATCAACTTCAACAAAATATTATACAAAATACCAACCAACAACGCCATCAAAATCACGTACAAAATAGTTTACAAAAACAACCTCCCCCGATAAATATATCTGGGGTCTCAACATATGCTGAACTTAAAGAAGTAATAGTTAAAGCAAATCTCAAAAACTATAAGGTTATAGCATTAAACAACAATATTTGGAAGGTTAATACTGCTAATCCCGATGATTACAGATTATTATCTTCTACACTAAATGAAGAAAAAATTCAATGGCATACATATGAAAATAAAATCAATAGACCAAATAAAGTGATGGTTAGAGGTTTGCACTACACTTGTACTAAAGAAGATATAATACCAGATTTGAAAGCACAGGGATTCCATCCCTTAGATGCAGCCAACATAATCAAAAAGGAATCCATCGAGACTGATACAGGCATTTTACATACCCGCAGAGGGTTGCCACTTTTCATGATTACCTTTAGTAATGAAGATAAAACTGATGATATATATAAAATTAAAAACATTGCCAATATAAAAGTAAAAATAGAGGCTATAAGAAGAAATACTACCAGAATACCACAATGTAAAAGGTGTCAAGGCTTTAATCATACGAAAAAATATTGCAATAGAGAATCCAGGTGCGTAAAATGTGCCGGTAAACATTTAACTTCTGAATGTTCTAATTCAACCCAAACAGCACCCAAATGCGTAAATTGCCAGGGAAACCATCCCGCTAGCTATAGAGGATGCGAAATAGCCAAAGAACTACAAAAGATAAGAAATAAAAATCGATATTCAAGGTCAGAGTTACCAAACATCGAAGCCCAGATTCAAACAAATCAATTTGAAATGCAAACAAAACAATATCAACCACAACAACGTCATAACCAAATAGTTCAATATCAACCCACACCACAGATGCCAAATTCTCAAAAAAGAACATTTTCCCAAATAGTTCGAAACCAATCTACGCAGGATCCAAATAACAATGGAATCCTAGCCGAAATCTTGAAAAATATTGAAAAAATTAATCAAAGGTTAGATCAACAAAATAATACCAATGAAAAAATTTTTAACAAAATCAATTCGATAGAGCTTAGATCTCAAACCAATCAATAATCCACCAAAATGTATTCAACACTTCGAATAGCTATATGGAATTGTAACGGTTTGTTAAGCCGTTTACATGAACTTGAATATTTCCTAAATGAAGAACAAATTGACATACTTCTTATGTCAGAAAGTCATTTAACAAAACAATCATATGCCAACATCAAAGGCTATAAATTTTATAACGCAATCCATCCTGCGGAACGGGCAAGAGGTGGATCCTCTGTGATAATAAAAGAAAACATACAACATTGTGAAGAATCGAAAATTGAAACTGACATGTTTCAATTGGCTTGTATTTCAGTTAATTTAAAACACCACAATTCATTTAAAATATGTGCAATCTATATTCCGCCAAAACATAATATCAAGTATCACCAATACTTAAATATGCTTCAATCCCTAGGAACCCATTTCATAGTTGGAGGCGATTACAATGCCAAAAATAAAATTTGGGGATCCAGGCTCACATCACCCAAAAGTAGTGAATTATACAACGCATGCTGCAAGTTTAAATGCGAAATTTTCTCAGGAAATGAACCCACATACTGGCCTTCAAATCCAAACTCAATCCCAGATCTGATCGATTTCTATATTGCTAAAGGTATTTCTAAAAATTATGTATGTGTACAAAATTATTGTGGTCTTTCATCTGACCATTCACCCGTCATTATGACACTTAGTGATAATATCATACAAAAACCTGCTTCACCAGCTTTAATAAATAATAAAACAAACTGGAGTTTATTTACTACCTTGTTAAATGAAAAAATTAATTTGCAAACGCCTCTTAAGACCAAATACGATATTGAAGATGAGCTAGATAACTTAATTGATTCTATTCAATCATCGGCTTGGGAAAGCTCTCCGGAAATACAAAAATCTACATACACCTCTACATATCCCAAAGAAATACGGGACCTCGTAAATAAGAAGCGTAAGGCGAGAAAAAAGTGGCAACTTGAACGCACTTCAGAAAATAAAACAATTTTTAATAAATTATGTACAGATCTTAAACACTTAATAAATGAGTCAAAAAATAGTACCATGTCTAGATACCTGAAAAACCTATCTGCAAACAAAGATACAAATTATAGTTTGTGGAAAGCCACAAACCAATTTAATCAAGTATCACCGCATATACCACCAATTCGTAAGCCAAATGGCAACTGGTCTAAGGATGCCAAGGATAAACCTGAATTCTTCGCTAATCACTTTCAAGAAATTTTTAAACCTTTGCCAAGACAGACAGCTGATGAAAATGCTATGAAGAGTTTTAAAATAGATAATAAAAGTATAAAGCTAACTACCATAGAGGAGTTAAAAAACATTATACATAAAGACCTAAGCCCAAAAAAAGCACCAGGTTATGATTTAATAACCGGTAAAATTATGAAGAAACTACATGAAAAAGCCTTAAAAAAGTTATTATACATTATAAATGCATGTTTTCGCATTCAATATGTTCCATTGCAATGGAAAGTTGCAGAGGTTATCGTTATTCAAAAACCGGGTAAACCACCAAATGAAATTGCATCATATAGACCCATTTCATTACTTCCTGTAATGTCAAAGGTATTTGAAAAAATTTTTGTTAAAAGACTACAGTCTATAATAGAACAACGTAATTTGATCCCCAAACATCAGTTTGGATTCAGAGAGCGTCACTCCACAGTTGAGCAAGTCCATCGTATTATAGATGTTGCTGAAAAGTCATTAGAAAATAAACAAGTTTGTTCAGCCGTATTTCTTGATGTCGGTCAAGCATTTGATCGAGTTTGGCATCAAGGACTTCTATACAAATTGCACAAAGATCTACCAAAAGAGTTCTACAAAATTTTAAAGTCATATCTCACTGATCGCCATTTTCGAGTAAAATTGGAAAATGAATATTCAAATCTAAAAAAGATAGAAGCCGGCGTACCGCAAGGTAGTGTCCTTGGACCTATATTATACTTACTGTTCACAAGAGACCTTCCCATAACCCCATCTGTAACAATAGCGACGTTTGCAGATGACACAGCAATTCTAGCAACAGGCAAACACGAAAAAGAATCCACTAACAATGTACAAAACGCACTTTCAGATATCATAGTTTGGATCAGGAAATGGAGGATGAAACTCAATGAAAGTAAATCTATTCATGTGAACTTCACTAACAAAAAAATAAAATACCTACCGTTATACATAAACAATATGAAAATACCACATGCTAATACTGCCAAATACCTGGGCATGACCCTTGACACAAAAATAAAGTGGAAAGAACACATTAAAAAAAAACTCAGGAAATGAAATTAAAATTCAGACAATTATACTGGTTACTTGGAAGTAATTCTGAAGTATCTCTAAGTAACAAACTACTGGTGTACAACCAAATAATTAAGCCAATATGGACGTACGGAATACAGCTCTGGGGTTGTTCAAAGAAAACCAATCTACAAATGATTCAAAAAACACAAAACAAAATTTTACGTACTATCGTCAATGCTCCATGGTTCATACGTAACGATGATCTACATAGAGATTTAAAGATAAACACCGTAGTTGAGGAAACAAAACATCATGCACAAAAGCACGCAACAAAACTTCAGCTTCATACTAATGAAGATCTTAATGAAATATTTTTTTTTTCACAACCCCTATAGAAGACTGCATAGGACACTTCCAATGGACTTAGCTGTCAACTAGAAAAATATTCGTATATATATAGTTTATCATTCTTGAGAATAATTAATGAATTATTACTCATCACACTATTTGCCTCATATTGTAATATTACTAAATGAATTTTATTCAGTTGTAATTAAAAAAATAAAAAAAAAAAAAAAAAGATGTTTCTGTATTCTGGAACTAAATCTCTTCATAAGCCTTACAAATAAAAATAAATCCGGTTATCTTCTTATATATAAAAATTAATGTGTGTTTATTTGTTTGTGGGTTTGTTTGAAGTCTATAGACGGCTAAACGGCTGAACCGATTTTCTTGAAATTTTCACAGCATCTTCCTGTATGTCTGGAAGGAGTTAAATAAAATAAAATAAAAAAAGTATGAGTGTTAGTGTCTAACAAAATATTACGTATACGCCACCCGTCAGCTCTATGTAACATTTTATACACGACAGTAATTGGAATACGTCTATATCTTCTTCTTCTTCTTATATATAAAAATGAATGTGTGCTTATTTCTTTGTGGGTTTGTCCGGAAGGAACTATAGGCTACTTTTTATTTTAAAATTTCAAGTAGGCGAGGTGCCACGCCTACATACCCACATAAAAGTTAATGTTTGTTTGTATGTACGTTATAGAATCGTAAACTATGCATTTGATCATGTTATGATCTTTAGCAAAGTTGTTGCGCATCAGCCGGGGAAGGTTTCTAAGTTGGTTTGACCAATTTCCGACAGGTGGCGCCACTGAAAATTACTTAAAATCAATTAAATCGTAAACTGTGCATTTGATAATGTTATGATCTTTACCTAAGTTGTTGCGCATGATTCTACGAAGGTTTCTAAGTCGGTCTGACTAATTTCCGACAGGTGGCGCCACTGAAAATTACTTAAAATCATTTAAATCGTAAACTGTGCATTCTTTAACAAAGTTGTTAAAGTTGTTGAGTCGACGGAGGTTGGTGCGATTAATTTCCGATGGATGGCGTCACTGAAAATTATTCAAAATGAATGACAAGCAATTGATCGACCTACACCTCACGGAAGAAAAGAGCATTACGAGCCTCAAAATCCGACAAGCATTGGGACTGGAAAATCTTCGAGTATATGCCGCTGAGAGCCGTTCGCTTGAACAACTAGAAGTGGGGTTAGAAACTGTTCGAATGCGTACTACTTAGGCCCGTTCATCTGAATCATCAGGACAACGGGAAACAAAATCAATAAAATGATTTAAAATTAATTGGACATTTGTGTAATGTCTTTCCTTCAAATTTATTTTAGTTGGTGGCGCAGCAACACGCATAGGGTACAGCTAGTATTCTATAATTATCGCCAATTAGTTTCACAATTCCTTGTGATTTGAGTCTCATTCTTCTGCCATATTCATATTAAATACAAAAAATAAGTTCTTTTTTACGATATTAAAATAAAAAAAAACCCGTTTCATTTAAATTTACAACAAATAAAGACAGCCAGACAGAACGACATACACTTTCATTTGTCACTTCCTCTAACTGCTTCTCTATTTTCCTTTTTGTGGCAAATAAAACCAAAAAGGATTAAGTGTTGAAAAGAGGAGGAGGAGGAGAAGGAGGAGACTGCAATAAAAACGATATTTAACAATATAAACTTATAACTGGATTACTTAACATTCTCTCTCTCTCTCTCTCTCTCTCTCTTTTGTTAAATGTCATTGTGTTTTTTGGTATATTTGGGTAGAGGACAGAGAGCAAAAACGCTTTGCTTTATCCAATGATTGTTGAATTTTTGGAGAACAAATTTACCACTTATTTAACCATTAAAATTTGAGGTTCTTTTCTACTCTCTCTTTCACTCTCTCTGTCTTTCTTTCTACTAACCAGAGACAATGGGAAAGATTTTCTCTTAACTTTTGGTCCAAAATTAAACACTCTTGATGACAGCATGAATTTATTTCTTGTTTTAACTTTTTGTGGCTAAGCTATTCGTTTCATTTCATTTTATTTTCTTTTTTTTTTCTTTTTAAGGTTTGAGTAGAAGAACAATTTGTTTTACTTTGATTTCGAATAGACAAGAAAATTTATTTGATTTTAAATTCGTAAGTAATTAAGGAGATAATTAAGGATTTGTGGCCACAAATTATAAGGAGTTGGAGTTGAAATCATTAAAATTTTGCTTTAAAATAAGCTTTAATTTTAACCATAATTATGCTCATAAAATTGCATTCAAAATACCTTCTCATTACATCACGTTTTTTGAACATTGTACACAATTACAGTTTTCCATACCTAGAAGAAAAAAAAAATAAAATAGAAAATAACAGTTAGAAAATACAAATAAAATTGATGATGATGAAAAAGAATAAGAATGAAAGAAATCAGTAAAGAATGAAGTATTAAATCTTACAAATACCCAGACAGACATATACCCTCGAATAATACGACTCGAGACTCAGCTGTTTGTTGACAACAACAAAACATTATAACAAATGGCAAAAGTTCTCTGTTATGTTATTAAAAAAAGAGCGAACAATAATGTATTGTTTAACAGGGTGTGGCCAAAGAAATGTTATCACTATGATCACTTTCTACGAATGAACAGGCTTGTGGCATTTGAGTTTTTAGATTCATTTATACGCTTGAAACCACAAAAAGCGGTTCAGTACGTAGAAATGCTTTATTTTAAGCTAAAGAGTCCGCCAAATAACTTTTTTTTTTTTTGAAAATGCTTTAAGAAAAAAACTACTGAATATTTTCTCAAATTTCTTTTTTTATTTGAAAGTACAATCCTTCCGGTTAATAATGGAAAATAATTTCATTCAAATGGCTGCCTCGGCTGGCCATGCAGTAGCCTACACAATCGGTCCAATTTTTAAGCACATTATCGATTGTGTGCAGCCAATGGCTTCACGAATATGGTCCTTTAAAGCGTCAATTGTCTCTGGCTTGTCGGCGTAACACTTATCTTTGACGGCACCCCACAAATAATAGTCCAACTGTGTCAAATCGCAGTTCCGAGGTGGCCAAACGACATCAGCTCTGCGGCTGATAATGCGATTTTCAAAAACAGGGCGCAAAACATCGAGTGTAGCTTCGGCTGTGTGGCACGTTGCGCCGTCCTGTTGAAACCAAATGTTGCCAATATCTTCCTCATCAATTTTTGTGAACAAAAATTCGTTCAACATGGCCCGATAATGATCGCCATTGACTGTAACGGCCACTCTTTGCTCATTTTCGAAGGAAAATGGCCCAATTATGCCTCTGGACCAAAATCCGCACCAAACAGTGACTCCTTTTGGGTGCGTCGGCTTTTCAATGTATGCGTGCGGGTTTTCTGTGCTCCAAATGTGACAATTTTACTTGTTTACCCGCCAAGATCAAAATGAGCTTCATCTGAAAAAATGATTTTTTTTGCCAAAATCGGCATCTTCTGGTGTAAGCTACTGCATGGCCAGCCGAGGCAGCCATTTGAATGAAATTATTTTCCATTATTAACCGGAAGGATTGTACTTTCAATTAAAAAAAGAAATTTGAGAAAATATTCAGTAGTTTTTTTTAAGCATTTTCAAAAAAAAAGTTATTTGGCGGACCCTTTACAAATTCATTGCATTTATGCAATAAATCTTGTAAATTTCAATTTTCTTTTGACACACCCTGTTTGTTCAAGAACAAGTGATTTTTTTTCCTGTTCAAGAATAAAGCAAAGAATTATTGGCATTCGAACAAAACAACTATAAAAACTGATTTAACGGTTTAATGATTTTTTCCATTTTTTTTAAAACAGTAGCAACAGCAATAACAATACAAACAAACAGACTTACACCCACAAATAATGAAAAGGATAGACTAGGTTTTCAACACAACAACCGAATGAAATCAAAAGTGTTGAAATTTAAACAAAAACAAGAAACAACAGGAAGTTTTATAAACTCTCTTGTTATACTCATACGTAAACACCTATGTATACTCTTTAGCTGCAAACACACATACACCGACAATAACACGTGGTAACAAGGGTATGCAAAGCATAACACAAAACGAAACAAAACAAGAAAAGTGTAGAAATAAATAACCACCAGAGAGATGACATTCAGGGTCGGTATTGCAAAACAATGACAATTTGTTTCTGAATGAAAAACAAACGAAATGAAACTGGAAATAGAAAATCATAGAACAACAACAACAGCAGCAACCAACAAGAAGTCATTGTACTTGTTGTTGTTCACAACAGAACAAAAGCAGTAACAACAATTACTCACGCAGTGAAAAATAAAAAACAAAGAAAAAAACAAGTAAAAGAGAAAAAGTCACAGCTGCTAAATGTCTGTTTAAATAAATGTCTCTACGAGTTCAAAAAAAAAAGAAGTAGGTACTCTCTCTCATACACATACATGTAAACACATGCATGTTGTGTGTGTGTATCTCTCGTACACATATGAATGAATGGCAGCACCAGCAGTACCCATAATGCATTTTTTTCTTCTCAAAGGAGAAAAAAAAGGTACAATAAATTATTTTATTTTATATTTCAGTTTATTTTTTATTTTTTATTTCCTTTTTTATTTTTTCTTCTTTTTTCCGTACTTTTTCTCCTTGTAAATCCATTATTTTTTTTTGCCAATTTCGAAGACAGTAAGAAATAATAGGCGAGCGTGTGAATACAAAAGAACTGCAAAGCAGTGTATGTGAGAGAGAGAGAGAGACAGAGAGCCATGGCATAAAATGTTACACATGTGGCTTTTATTATATCGTTTCGTGTTTGCATATGAGGAAATTGCAATTTCCTCAAAACGTGTCTCAAACCGATATTAAAGGTTTTTCCATGCTTTTCCTTCCACACTTGAGAACGTATTCTCCAAAAATTATGCAAATACTTGTAAGAAATTAAAAAGAAAACGGAAAAAATTCTAAAGAACAAGCTACTGCGTATGGTTATTTAAATATTGTTATTTAATAAGGAGATTTATTTAATTTAGGAATTGAATTGTATTGAATTGAATTGAATGAGGTAATCGAATTAGCCACACAAGCTTAATTATACATAGTATTCAATTTTGAAATTGTTTTTTATAAATCTAACTTAACTTAAAGCTTTTGTTTCCTCACACAACCTTCCAGTGGTAGTGTAATGATTACGACAGTACTTTGTAAACATACATACATAACATGATTGATCATTACAACCCTTTAGTCAGGAATACGCCTTAGCTTCTCACACCACTCATGTTGTGTGTGTTAATTTTATAGATGACTGGCGGGACCTACAGTTTAAGGTCGATTCCAAACGACAGATTTTTTTAGAAACTTATCATTACAATTTTATTTCTCTCTCTCCGAGTTTTTGCCAGAAATCTGCTGAGAGGAAGTCTCCGAAGAAATATTTTTTTTTTTATATTTTCGTTTTGATATCTGACCTCGAGTTTGAACCGAGGCCTTACGTCTAATATGCCAACACACTACCTACTAGACTACGGCGACTTATAATCTTCTATGTCAATAGCTACGTCTAAAGCAATATTGCGCTACAAAATACAAATCCTTAAGCAGCCTATGTGTTACTCTAGGCAGCAAAAACTTTTTCATCTGCCTGGGTCGCCTTAAATGTACCTGGTTACGGATTTTATAATTTTTGTTGCTTTCTAAGAAGCATAATCCATAGAGGTTTTAAAGTTTAAAAGGGACCCAATTATTATGCCAACATAGTTGATAAAGGACAGTTCACATCTACCAACTCGGGCACGTAATTGAGTTACGATGCCACAATAATTGTTTCTTGATGTTGAACAATAGTACAGAGCCATGAGGAACACCGAGATTTCATATGTAGTACAGTTTCCTATTAATCATATGTATGTAAGCATGAAGTCGCCGTAGTCTAGTAGGTAGTGTGTTAGCTTATTAGACGTAAAGCCAAGATTCGAGCCCCAGGCCAGACATCAAAACAAAATATGAAAAAGAAATATTTCTTAGGCGACTTCCTCTTACCAGATTTCTGGCAAAAACTCTGAGAGTAAATAAAAATTGCCATGAAAGATTTGTCAAAAATCTGTA
Source organism: Sarcophaga variegata (assembly GCA_932273835.1). Classification (NCBI taxonomy): domain Eukaryota; kingdom Metazoa; phylum Arthropoda; class Insecta; order Diptera; family Sarcophagidae; genus Sarcophaga; species Sarcophaga variegata. The sequence continues at coordinate 117,810,043 of OW026361.1, forward strand.
GTTCAGAGTCGATTTTAAACTGTAGGTCCCGCCACTCATGTATAAAATTAACACACACGACATAAGTGGTGTGAGAAACTAGGTCGTAATCCTGACTGAAGGGTTGTGGTGGCCAATTATGTATGTGCTATTGTACAATAGTACAGAGTTATGAGGAACACCGATATTTTCAAATTCCGGATCCTAGGCAGTAGTAAAAAGTTGACGAGTACAACCGGTTTTGCCTTTGGCTAACCTTTGGCGGCATTGTTGGAGATGCCCTTTAATGTCAGAATTTTTATTTTTTTGTATTACTGGGGCAGTAGGCCCTTCCTTTAACACAACTGTTTCTACCAGATATCGCTTGCTAAGACGCTTTCCTCAGCTTCTTTATAATGTTATCTCCATTTTTCTGCACATGTACTCTTCTTATCGGGAATTAAGTCTCCTTATCAGCAAGAAAGTCGGGCTTAGATGTGCTACTACGATCAAATGTAGAATAAGACAGAAATATCTAAAAAAAATTGCCTTCAATTTTAAATTTTTTATTTTCATTCTAGGGGTTCACCGGCCTTTGACCAGTAAACATACAAGTTAACACGAAAAAAATCTTTTAAAGAATATTTTTTGATTTCTCTCGTTGTATTTTAAGGAACTTAACTAAAACTGTCGTCACTGTGTTCATAATTGACAATATTTCCTGGAATATTGAACCCCATTCATGCAAATTTATTTCAAAACACTCCAATCTAATCCGTTTAATAACAACAAGAAGAAGAAGAAGAAAATGGAGAAATTATTCAAACTTTTCAAACTCTTCTCCCCTTCCCCTTCTGCAAATGTATTCCTCAAGAGGTTTCTTATTAAAACTTGTCATTTATAAGCAACATTAAAAACAAAAACAAAAAAGTTTTTAACAACAACAACGACAACAACAACAATATTAATTCAGTGCAACAAACAACATGAGATGATGACATTCGAAACTTTTTCTTCCAAACAACAACGATCGATTTGACTGCAACAGAAAACAATGTGGCACACAAACTTGCAACAACCGCAAAAGCAATGATTGCGAAAAATTTTTGTTTCATTTGAAGACTTTAATGTTAAAAAACTAAAACTACAACAAGGAGAACAACAACAACAAGGAGAACAACAACTAAAAAGTAAAACAATCAAATGTTTATGCAAATGAAAATGAATCCAACATTCGATTTAAAGGGGGGCACAACCAACTGAATTGACAATTTTTTCCGTCTTTTTTTTTCACAGAAACTCTTCAACAAACCAACAAACGAATGAATACTCGCTTTACGTTCAAGTACTTATTTTCTCAACAAAATTTCTGACAAAATATTCACATGCAGCAAAAGAAAAACAAGAAGAAGAAGAAGAATAAAAAAAGACCAAATAGTAGGACTGTGGCAATGCAAAATATTTGTTTTAGTTTTACTTGACTTCCTCTATTTCGTATGGCTTAAATGCAGGTCCTCTTCACTAAGTGAGTGAGTGAGTGAGTGAGTGACAAGGTAGAGTCTTGTTTAATATGGTTTTAGAAGTGGCAGTGGCAGTGGCAGTGGCAGTGCCAGTGCCAGCAGAGAAAAATTGAAATGAAATATTCAACAACTTTCCATATGTAGATTATATGCTACGGTTTATTTTGTTTTGCGAATATTTTCTATTTTTGTTTCTATGTTTTGCTTTTTAATTGTATTTCCTTTTAGTATTTCAACAAAATTATACTAATTTCTAGTAAACAGGAAACGGAAATGTATATACGACTACTTGCATAGGTTTCTCATTTTTTATTTCTTTTTACGTGGCAGGCTTTATGAGGAAATTAAAAAAAATTAAAAGCATTAAAGAATATTGTTACGAAAATGGAAAAATCTAGATACTGGTGTTTTGCTTTCACATCGCTTAACATAGAAATTATAAACAAAAGCTACAAAAACAAAACAATGTATTAAACAAACCTGTTTACAAATTATCGTACTGCTTGATATAACAACAAACACTAGCACAAAAAATGGTACGCAACTAAACAAAAATACAACAACAAACACCAGCATAAAAAAGGTAAACAAGTAAACAAAAATACAACAACAAACACCAGCATAAAACAAATTATAAACAAGTAAACAAAAATATACCAACAACACTACAATAATAAATATTAACAAAATACACAAACAACAATAAGGAATGGTGTTTAATTTACGATTTATTGAAGTCGCCGTAGTCTAGTAGGTAGTGTGTTGGCTTATTAGACGTAAAACCAGGTTTCAAGCCCCAGGCCAGATATCAAAACAAAATACAGAAGTTTTTCTTCGGCGACTTCCTCTCAGCAGATTTCTGTCAAAAACTCTGAGAGTAAATAAAAATTGCCATGAAAAGTTTCTCAAAAAAATCTGTCGTTCGGAGTCGACTTTAAACTGTAGGTCCCACCACTCATGCATAAAAATTAACACACACAACATAAGTGGTGTGAGCAACTAGGTCGTAATCGTGACTGAAGGGTTGTAATGGCCAATTATGTATGTATGTATGCTTAAGTCACGAACATTTGAATTCAAGAACATTCATCAGACTGTTTACCCTGTCATATAAAAGGCAAGCCAAAGCAGGCGATTGAGTCAGCGAATTTCAGTTAGTCTTGTGTGAAGACGCGGTGTGTTTGAAGAGAGTAATCGTGGTTTGAAGATCTCCGTTACAAAGGTCAGTCGAATAATTGTCTAGTAATTGTTATTGTTTATGCAAAGGGTATAAACAGAGGAATAACAAAAAAAAAAGCAATTGTTGTTGTTTACATCAAGTCGTGAACAGTGCCACACAGTGCGTATAATAAAGAATTTCAATTAAAATTAAACACAAATTTATTTTTATTTCATTTGCAATCTACGAGCTCATATTTTAAACGTTTTTAAAAGCTAAAAACGTAACAATACAAAATAGAGCGCGTGGAAATATTCGCAGGCGGAGTCAAGGAAGAATAAGAAATTTTTCTTGAATTTACTCTGTTGTAAGAAACAGTGGAATTTTATAAGAAAAAAATATTTGCGTATCTATCTAATTTCATTTCCATTATATACATATATAATTGGTCATTCCAGCCCTTCAGTCAGGATTACGAACTAGTTTCTCAAACCACTTACGTTGTGTGTGTTAATTTTATAATTGATTGCTGGGACCTACAGTTTAAAGTCGACTTCGAACGACAGATTTTTGAGAAACTTTTCATGGCAATTTTTATTTACTCTCAGAGTTTTTGCCAGAAATCTGCTGAGAGAGGAAGACGCCGAAGAAATACTTTTTGTATTTTGTTTTGATGTTTGGCCTGGGGCTCGAACCCTGGCTTTACGTCGAATAAGCCAAAACACTACCTACTAGACTACGGCGACTTCATTAGTTTATCGAAATTATGAAACCAACCACGTACATTTCGTTTGCCATATCTGTGTGCCTGGTCTTGTGGATTTAACCCCCCATATAAATGTAAAAATCTAGTTGTGTTTGTGGTTTATTTAAATAGTTTTTATGTTGCATGAACTAAAAAACTAAAACCAAGAAAAAAAACTGAAATTTTATTTTAATGTGAATGGAGTTCTAGAGTTCCTGGTCGAGTGTCACATATTGAGTGCACAAAAGTATGCAACAAAAATTTTATTTTTTAATTTTCTGGTTTACAACAAATTTCATCAAGGATTTCTTTAAAAACAAAACAAAACAACTAAAAAAAAAACTTAGGAGAAGAGAAATAACACGATTTAAAACAAATCTTTATAAAAATATTTGAAAAAGAGAAACCAAATTTTGTATTTTGCAATTTAAAAAATGTCCATTAAGGCTAAAAGACAAATAGACACTCTCTGGGCGGCGAATGGATCGACGTTATCACCCAATTATCTTGCAAACATGTTTTGCAAGGAAATAGATGTCATATGACGGTGTTGATGATAATAAAGATGATAAGAGCGTACAGGATGTTAAAAATGAAAATGTCAATGGCGATGCTAACGAAGGCCAGGAATATTGTGCGTGTAGCAGCAGGCATTCTAGTGTTTTAAACAAATTGACACGATTTGGCGGCAGACAAAAAGGAGCAGCAGAATTTAAATTAACACGTTTCCAATATGCTGTCTGCAACAGTGTCAATACTGGGTAGAATATGACAAATTAACGAAACAATGCAAGTTTTTAAAGAAAGTCAAACGACTGCATTTAATGGAAATGCAAAATATCTTTAAGAAATTATTTTTCTTTGCTTTTGCAGAAAATTGTTTAATTGATTGAATTTTAAATTTATTTTTCTTTTTAATAAGTTTAGTAAATATTTTTATAATCCTTTTATTTAAATTGCTTACAATTATCACAAGTTATTTATTTTATTTTATTTTATAATTTTTTTCTATGATTTCCAGCTTTCCTTTGCATAAAAGAAACTGTTTTTTACTGTGTAGTATATTTAAATTTATTTTCTGTTCTTTTCTTTGTTGTTTCTCAGAAATCCTTTCAATTGGAAAATAAGTTTTATATTCAATCAAATTTTGATCGATAAATGGGGCACAATAAATTACTTTAAATTGCTTTATAACTGTCTGTCTGTCTGTCTGTCTGTCACGGCTAAGTGCATGTGTTCGTTTGTTTATTACCAAAGAATCAATAACAAAAGCACATTTTGCAAAATCAAGGCTTATTGTTGTGTTGCATCATGCATCACCAGTAGTAGTAGTGGCATGAACATACATGCCACACACACACACAGTTGTTTTGTCGTATGAAGAAGCAGAGGCGTAGAAAGCGGATTCCTTTAAGTGATTGCCGTAAAAGTCATAATTGAAGGTGTTGTCAGCACCTCTTGTGGTGGAAAATGATTTTCAAATGAACGTAACACATTGCTTAACAGAAATCAATCGAGTTTTTTGGGCAGCCCAGCAGCTAAGATGTTTAATTGGTTAGTCAAAGAGCCTAAAATGGCTTAATCATCTTGATTTTAAATCCAGCTGCTACCAAAATAAAAAATATTGTTACTAAAATGAAAAATCTTGATATTGTTGTTTTGCTTTTTCATCGCTTAACGTTAAAATTATAAACAGAAAATACAACAACAAGCACCAGCATAAAAAATGGTAAACAAGTAAACAAAAATACAACAACAATTACCAGTATAAAAAATGGTAAACAAGTAAACAAAAATACAACAAACATTACAAGAATACATACATAATTGGTCATTGCATTCAGTCAGGATAACGAACTAGTTTCTCACACCAATTATGTTGTGTGTGTTAATTTTATACATGAGTGGCGGGACCTACAGTTTAAAGTCGACTCCGAATGACAGATTTTTTGAGAAACTTTTCATGGCAAAAATCTGCTGAGAAGAAGTCGCCGAAGAAATGTTTTTTTTTCATATTTCGTTTTGATGTCTGTCCTGGGGCTTGAACCCTGGCTTTACTTCTTATACCACTAACACACTACCTACTAGACTACGACGACTACACTGCTTTTACATCGCTTAATATTAAAATTATAAACAAAATAATACAACAAACACCAGAATAAAAACTGGTAAACAAGTAAACAAAAATACAACAACAAACACTACAAGAATAAATGTAAACAAAATACACAATCAACTAATGGGTGATTTTTTAAGAGCTATAGGAATTTTTTTTAAAAAAACACATAAGGTTCAGAAAAATGCATGAAATCTTTAATTGAATCAATAGTACGGTCCATATAATTTAATGTTTGAAGATTATTTCGTGCAAATGTTAACCGAACTCGCCTCTCAATAAGTCCATTGTTACGCGTGCTGTGTGGCATGTGGCACCGTATTGTTGAAACCACATGTCATGCTCTTGCATTTTGGGCAAAAAAAAGTTGGATATCATCTCACGGTAGCGCTCACCATTCACAGTTACTTTACGATTCGCAGCATCTTTGAAGAAGTACGGTCCAATGATGCCACCAGCCCATAAACCGCACCAAACTGTGAGTTTTTCTGGTAGCTTTTGCAATGCTTCTGGCTGATCTTCACTCCAAAATCGACAATTCTGCTTATTTACGTATCCATTGAGCCAAAAATGAGCTTTGTCGCTGAACACAATTTTTCGATAAAGAAGTGGATCTTCGGTTAACTTTCCAAGAGCCCATTCACCAAAAATTCTGCGTTGCGGTAGGTCGTTCGGCTTCAATTCTTGCACCAGCTGTATTTTGAAAGGCTTCACACCTAAATCCTTCCGCAAAATTGTCCACGTTGCTGAGTATCAGAGGCCCAATTGCTGCGAACGGCGACGAATCGTTAATTGATGGTCATCATTAACACTGGCCGATACAGCTGCGATATTGTCTTCAGTTCGCACTCTACGTAATCGCGTTGGTGGTTTAATGTCCAACAATGTAAATTTGGTGCGAAATTTAGTCACAATAACCCGAGTAGCCGCTTCAGTGGGTCGATTAAACAGACCATAAAATGGAAGAAGCGCGTGATGAACTTTCTTAACAGAGCACGCATTTTGATAATAAAATTCAATCATTTGCAAGCGTTGTTCGTCTGTAAGACGATTCATGGTTAAATTATAGACCAAACTGAAGATGTTGGACAGTGAAACAAAACACGAAACGTGCGTGAGCTGTTTAAACCAGTGTTGCCAAAAAGATAATAGTTAAAAAATCACCCGTTATAATGAAACAACAATGTTTACATTTATAGAGATTTCGAGAAGGCGAAGCCACGAACATCAGACTGTTTACTCTGCCGTATAAAAGGAAAGGCAAAGCAGGAGTCAGTGAAATTCAGTCTGTCTTGTGTGAAGATGCGGTTTGTTTGAAGAGAGTAATCGTGGTTTGAAGATCTGCGTTACAAAGATCTGTCGAATAATTGTCTAGTTATTGTGATTGTTTGTGCAAAGGGTATAAGCATATGAATAAATAAGAAAAGCAGTTGTTGTTGTTTACATCAAGTTGTGAACAGTGGCACACAGAATTGTGCGAATAATAAAGAATTTTAATTTTCTTTGCAATCAACGAGCTTATATTTTAAACGTCTTTAAAAAGATAAAAACGTAACAATATCAATTTCATGCATATGAAGACTTAAATCATATTGCAATTCCCTTTAATAAAAATTAATAAACTTTAGCACTATAAAAGCAAATTATTTAAGGGGAAAAGATTGTCTCTTGTAAGCACGCTCATGCCTTCATTTATCGCATTTACTTCAAATATTACACTCCACCCTCTCGCCCTTTCTCTTCTTGAGTTGTATGTTTGTATGCCTGACGAAATTAATTTAATCAATTTACTGCAAAATCTACTAAGAATGCACAGTAAAAGATGAATGTTTTGTTTTCGGCTTTTCGATTATTTCTTTTGTTTTCTATTCTGTTGTTCCTACAATTACTGGCTCTGCCTGGTATATCATACAAGTCATCCAGTCTGACAAAGAACGTATGGAAAATGCTGAGATTTTTATTTTCTCTCCAATTCAATTCCATGCCGTATTGATTTAGAGAGAAGGCAGGAGCAGATGCAGTAGTAGCAGTAGCAGCAGCACATGATTTTGAGGTTCCTTACTTTCTTACGTTCACATCGTTTTCGGTTTATTTAAAATCCAATATCAATAGTGAGTGAGTGTGAGGGGAAGAGTAAGAAGTGCTAAAGTAGTGGTAGATAAATTGTTTTAAAAATGTTTGTTGTAGTCGTAGTAGGTATTTAGTAAACATGTAGAGGTAGTAACTCAAATTTCGCTTGAACAATTTCAATTTGACTTTTTAGCTTGAAAAAGTACTTGACTCGCTCTCACCCCTTGCTCTCTCTCCCGCTCTCTTTCTTTTTCTAAACTCTATACCAAGTGAATAAATTTGTTTCCATTTTTTTTTACATTTTTCATGTGAATGCCAGAGATGTTGTTGATGCTGATGCCAATACTGCTGCTGCTACTGACAATGATGATGAGATTGTTGCTGATGTTGTTGCTGATGTTGATGTAATGTTGTCTAAATGCCAGATTCCCCATTATGGAAATTAACGCATCGTTAGTCATTTGATGAGTTAATACCTCAGCCAGACTACCACATGTACTAGAAGAAGATATTCCTGCCTGCTGCCATCCACCATTTAGAGAGTGTTGAACCTTTTCCAACGATTCCGTTTTCCTTTTTGTATTTCATTTATACTCTGCTGCTGTCCATTCTGCCTTAGATGTTAGACGACTATTATTCATTTGCCTTCTCTCTTTTATTTTAATTTTTACCAAGTAAAACAAAAACAAAATCGGACACAAAACTTTGTAAAGGGTGTTTTTTATAGAGGTATAGAACTTTAAGTTGCAATAAAACAACGATGGATTATTCGATTGACATGAATTTTATTTATCCGAAAGACAATCTTGTGGCATTACATTTTAAATATGATTTCTGGCATATGACAGCCACGGCTGGCGCGGATGTAGTCCAATCTGGACGTCCAATTTTCGATGACTTTTTCCAACATTTGTGGCCGTATATCGGCAATAATACGGCGAATGTTGTCTTCCAACTGGTCAAGCGTTTGTGGCTTTACCGCATAGATCAATGCCTTTACATGGCCCCACAGAAAGTAGTCTAGCGGTGTTAAATCACAAGATCTTGGAGGCCAATTCACAGGACCAAAACGTGAAATTAGGCGGTCACCAAACGTGTCTTTCAATAAATCTATTGTGGCACGAGCTGTGTGACATGTTGCGCCGTTGAAACCACATCTCCTGGACATCATGGTTATTCAATTCAGGAATTAAAAAGTTAGTAATCATGGCTCTATACCGATCACCATTGACTGTAACGTTCTGGTCACCATCGTTTTTGAAAAAGTACGGACCAATGATTCCACCAGCCCATAAAGCGCACCAAGCAGTCAGTTTTTCTGGATGTAACGGTGTTTCCACATACACTTGAGGATTACCTTCACTCCAAATGCGGCAGTTTTGTTTGTTGACGTAGCCATTCAACCAGAAGTGCGCTTCATCGCTTAACAAAATTCGCTTATGAAAATCGGGAACAACGGTAATCTCGTTTTGGGCCCATTCGACGAATCTACGCCTTACTTGATGATCGTTTGGCTTCAAATCTTGCACGAGTTGGATTTTGTAAGCACGCAAACCAAGATCCTTCCGTAAAATCTTCCATAAAGTGGATGGACTCAAGATCCAATTCCTGTGCTCGATGGCGAATGGACTCATTCGGGTCTTTCTCAATGCTACGCTCTACAGCAGCAATAGCTTCTTCTGTACGCACCGTACAGCGTCTCTGGGGATGCGAGTTATCAATAAGAGTAAACGTGGTGCGATAACGTTCCATGGTTATTCGAATTAACTGCTCTGATGGACGATTTTGTCGACGATAAAATGGACGTAGTGCGCGATACGTATTCCGCACAGAACCATTATTTTCGAAATAAAATTGCACTATTTGCAAGCGCTGTTCAGGCGTGAGTCTATTCATGATGAATTGCCAAACCAAACTGAGAATAAATCACTTGACAGCTGTTAAATCGGTCGCCATCTTGAAAAGTAATGCCAACTTAAAGTTCTATACCTTTATAAAAAACACCCTTTAGTTGGAGAGTTACTCTAGAGAGTAGAGGTTATGGTGTAAACTGCTTTAATTGTCCTACTAAAGCTTTCATATTTTCTACCTCCTTTTAAAAAGAATCTCGAATGGAATTCAATCACAGTGTTAAAGTATTTCCTTTCTATTTTTTTTTTTTTTTTTGGTGAGATGATGTGAAACCTTTTTTAATCCACAAAATAAAGAAGATTTTAATGAAAATATTTTTGTGTATTTATGGGCTCTCCAAAAAGGGTGTAAAATGCTTTTCAAACGTTTAAACAATTATTTGCCTTTTGGGTTTGCCTTTGTATTGCCTCGTATACCTACATACATACATATGTATAGACAAGGCAGACATTAAGTTCAAAGTTAATGTTGATGTTGATGTGGCTCGACAGAACCCATGTAATTATTTCATTTTTTATTTTGATTGGCATTTAAGACAAAAACAAAAATTATTAACTACAAAAACAAAAACAATATGTAATAAAGGAAAGCAAAAGTGAACAACAACAATATCCTTTAGAAAAACAAAATGTTAGACTAACGTTAAGAGAAAGAGATAGAGGGATAGAGAGAGAAAGGCACATATTGTCACATGTGCTAAATGTCACCTGACTGACATTTATGAAGCCACCAAACCCAACCTGACCCCAAGCAGACGAATTCCACTTACACTTGCTAGTTCTGTCAAGAAGAAATTTCCATAGAGATCCAGTGTTTTGAACACTCACAGTTGTTTGGGGCAACAGTTTACGTTTTCTTTTCATTTTCATTTCATTTTTGTCATCATCAAACAAACATATGAGCCAACCTGTGTCATATTCTTTAATCCTTAAAGGATAAAGAAACCCTTTTTTCAATTTATGGCGACTCATCATTAGAAAAGCCTGAAGTAGTAGAGTTGAAAGCAAACGGTTGCCACTGGGGAAAACATATACAGCCGCAGTAATTGTATGTTTGCATTACAACACAGGAAATCAATTTCCAAGGTTTTGTCTCTTTAAAGAAGTCCTTGTTGTTGTGGAAACTCAAATTTAAAATTTGAATTATTAAAAGGGAATAGTGTTGTAAGGAAACCGTGTGAAATTTGAACGAGTTTAAGACTTCTAAGAGCAGCAGATGAAGTCGCCATAGTCTAGTAAGTGTGTGTTGGCTTATTATATGTAAAGACAGGGTTCGAGCCCCAGGCCAGACATCAAAACAAAATACAAAAAATAATTCTTCGGTGACTTCCTCTCAGCAGATTTCTGGCAAAAACTCTGAGAATAAATAAAATTGCCATGAAAAAGTTTCTCAAAAATCTGTCGTTCGGAGTCGACTTTAAATTATAGGTCCCAGCACTCATGTATAAAATTAACACACACAACATAAGTGGTGTGAGAAACTAGGACGTTGCACAATGACTCAATACGACCTCCGGGTATTGTACCTGTCTAAATTGATAGCAGAAGTACATGAGCTTTTCAGCTACTCTCTATACGGCATAAGCTAATCTACAAATCCTCATTCATTTCGTTCAATAAAAGTTGACTTAGCAAGGCTAACACATTTTAAATTCTTGGAAATTCGTTTGTCGGGATTCTAGATTGGATTTACAATATGTCTACGATGTAGGAAATTGTGGCATCAGTAACACATCTCTAGAACAATAAAGTACTTGGGTTCGATACGCATACAGAACTCCTAAAAACAGACTCATGCACAAGAGTCAAAGTTATTATGACTCTAATTGGAGACATACATACATCCATACATAATTGGTCATTAAAACCCTTCAATCAGGATTATGACCTAGCATCTCAGACCACTTATGTCATGTGCGTAAATTGTATACATGAGTGCCGGCACCTACAGTTTAAAGCCGACTCCGAACAACAGATTTTGGAGAAACTTTTCATGGCAATTTTTATTTTTAATCTCAGAGTCTTTGCCAGAAATCTGCTGAGAGGAAACCGCTGAAGAAATATTTTTTTCATATTTTCGTTATGATGTCTGACCTGGGATTTGAACCGTGGCCTTACGTCTAATAAGGCGACACACTACCTACTGGACTACGGCAACTTCAATTGGAGAATTTTGATTAAATGAATGTCTTCCGAATGTCTGACGATCTTAAGAAGGAAATCGTATTTAAAAATACCAAAAAAAAAGATGAATACGTGGAGCGCAATACATTTATCAGTATTATGTACGCTTAAGGGCTCGAATATAACCTCGTTGGCAAGCAGATAGCAATCGTGGAGTAGCATTCTGAATGGCGTTCATCAATTTATATTGTTACGTTTTTCCCTTTTAAAAAGTTTAAAATGTGAGCTCGTAGATTGCAAATAAAATAAAAATAAATTTCTGTTTAGTTTTAATTAAAATTCTTTATTATTCGTACAATTCTGTGTGCCACTGTGCACAACTTGATGTAAACAACAACCATTGCTTTTCTTTATTATTTCTCTGTTTACTACCCTTTGCATAAACAATACCAATTATTAGACAATTATTCGACAGAACTTTGTAACGGAGATCTTCAAACCATGATTATTCTCTTCAAACGCAACGCGTTTTCACACAAGACTGATTGAACTTCACTAACTAATTCGACTGCTTTGCCTTGCCTTTTATATGGCAGAGTAAACAGTCTGATGAGTGTCTTGAAGCCGAATGTTCGTGATTTCGCATTCTCGAAATCTGTATAAATGTAAAGATCGTTGTTTACATTCATTACAGTAATCCTTCGATTTACATCGCCTCGAATAACGTTGTTTCGATTTACGTCGTCAAATTTTTTGTTCCCTCTAACTTCAATTTGCGTCGTAGTTCGATTTACGTCGCCTTTTTTTGGAACCAACTGCGACGTAAATCGAGGGATTACTGTAACTTTTTTATGTTCCTTGTTAAAAACATACTACTTTGTAGTATGAGCAATATGAAATTCGATTTACGTCGTTTCGATTTACGTCGCCTTTTTGTGGAACCAACTGTGACGTAAATCGAGGGATTACTGTATTATTGTTTGAGTATTTTGTTTACATTTATTCTTGTAGTGTATTTTTGTATACTTGTTTACCATTTTTTATGCTATTGTTTGTTGTTATATTAAGCAGTATGATAATTTGTAAACAGGTTTATTTACTGCATTGTTATGTTTTTGTAGCTTTTGTTTATAATTTTAATGTTAAGCGATGTAAAAGCGAAATACCAGTATTTAGATTTTTAATTTTCGTAACAATATTATCACCATCGACTTCTAGAAAGCATTTGATATATTATCACATGAGGAAATACTCTATCTATTGTGACTTTTATTATTGTACTGGATACAGTGATGATGCCTAAAATCAGAGAAGCTAGAAGAGGTCGGCCTTTGCTTATTATCACATATGCAAGAGAAATTAGATGCCATCATTTAACAACTTACTATTAAAAACACTCTAAAAGCCTTATAAGTTCCACTGTATGTACAATGCATTCATGTGCCCTCTATAAGTCTTTTGTATTATGTAAACCTAACCTTCTTTTTAACTACCAATACAGCTTACCTGACCAGTGTTTTAACTCCTCTCTCATGGCTATGTGAATGAGAAACTATTTTATGGCCAAAGAAATATTTTTGAATACAAAAATGCGGACTTTTGTTTAAAAACCAAATTAATTCCTTAGCATTCCTTAACATACGAAAATATTTTCAATTCCATTCTCAGCTTCCCAGTGTATATTCTTAAAGCCAAATAAGATGTGTTCTTTTTTATTAAAAATTTCTGACCAAACAAACCTTGAAGCAAATTTTTGAATGTTTTTACAAAATTATAGCCTTCCGGTGTATGAAGCACTGTAGGAGCATAGGCAAAGGATTTATCCTCTGCCTCTTATTATTGTGTGGTTTGGTTATCAAAAGAAGGCCAACAACAGGTGGCCTAGCAGGTCGCTTACCATGTTTCTTGTGGTCTTGTCTTATGGGTGAAATGGTCAATGGTGTCTGGTCTGTCTGGTCGGTGTGAAATGAAAAGAAATTTTTCCTTGATGCTGCCACTATTGCTGCTGCTGTTTCTTATGGGGTCTTGTAAGAATTTTAATGAAACATTCTTCAGGAGTTGCAGTAAATCTACAGACTACATGTACAGACACAACGTCTTACTTTTCATTTTCCAACCTTCTTCCTCTCCTCACCACTTTATTCTTTCATTTTCATTTCTTATGTAAAATATTTACTTGAAAGCCAGAGAGATAGAGGGAGGAATGAAAGGGATGGTGATGGTATTAGAGAGTGTAAATTATATGACATTATCCATATTGTTGCTCGTTAGCTTTTTGATCTCTTTAATATTATGTCTGTATATAGAGTCTGATGAAGAGGCATTCTATATGATAGACAGACAGACGGTTAGGCAGACGGAAAGACAGAAAGACATACAGTAGAAAAGTTATTCATAATAATTTATAAATTATTCAGAAAGAAGAAGAAAAAGAGCAAAAATCGTTTATTCTTTTACAATTCTATGCACTCACTTGGGTATTTGTAAATAAATAACAGAAGAGAACAGAATAGAATACAACTGAACTGAATAGTAATAATAGTATCTATCAATTTCATATTATTATAGAGAAAGTTTACATTTTAAACAATACAGGGTGTTGAAATAAATTTCATTACAGTTGGTTTAAAGTAGAACAAAACAATATTGTTAGGAAAATTAAAAAATTACATCGGTTAACATTAAAATTATAAACAAAAGCTACAAAAACAAAATATTGCAGTAAACAAACCTGTTTACAAACTATAGTACTTTTTAATAAAACAACAAACACTAGCATAAAAAATTGTAAACAAGTAAACAAAAATACAACAACAAATACTAGCATAAAAAATGGTACACAAGTAAACAAAAATACAACAACAAACACCAGCATAAAAAATGGTCAACAAGTGAACAAAAATACAACAACAAACACCAGCATAAAAAAATGATAAACGAGTAAACAAAAATCCACAAACAACACTACAAGAATAAATGTAAACAACGATGTTTACATTTACACAGATTTCGAGAAGACGAAGTCATGAACGTTTGCCTTCGAGAACACTTATCAGACTGTTGACTTTGCAATATAATAGGCAAGGCAAAACAGGCGAGTGAGTTAGTGAAGTTCAGTCAGTCTTGTGTGAGACGAGTGCAATCGTGGTTTGAAGATCTGCGTTACAAAGATCTGTCGAATAATTGCCTAGTAATTGTTATTGTTTATGCAAAGTGTGCAAACAGAGGAATAATAAAGAAAAGCAATTGTTGTTGTTTACATCAATTTGTGAACAGTGGCACACAGAATTAAGCGAATAATAAAAAAATGTAATTAAAACAAAATACAAATTTATTTTTATTTTATTTGCAATCTAGGATCTCATATTTTAAACGTTTTTAAGAGGTAAAAACGTAACAGTATGAATTTTGAATTTGAATCATTAAATACACTCTATTAATGCCGCACCCTGTCTAGAATTTATCTTCCGAATTAAAAGTGTATGCATGTGTGTGTTTTTTATTGCAAAGTTTATAAATTATTCCAAATGCTTGTGTTTATTAGAATAGTCAGACGACATCTTATCAAGAGAAAATCAAACTTAACCAAGCAAATTGACTTGGAATGCACAAATTGAAAATTCTAAACAGAACAGTATTAAACAAAAACAATTACTTGTGAAGACATACATATTTTCACCGAAAATAACTTGTGATGATTTCTCCCAATAAAACATTTTCTTTAGGAATTACATTTCATCGATTAGATTCGAAAGTGCTTTGTCGCCGCTATACGAGTACCACATTTCAAAAGCCTTAACTAAAGTTTCATCATCGGTATGCCAGCTTTAACTGGTAAATGCCGAGTTATTGAAAAACCAAACGAAACCATGCACTTTAAATGCAATGAGAAATTGCACTAAAATCCCACTTCATCATAACAATAGCTTTGCATAGCGCGTAGTGGAAAACTAAAAGAAATGTATTCTTGTGAACAGCAATTTCGTTCATAAATTCTCCATAATCCATCTCAACTGCTGCTATTCTTTTGCAATTCTCCTGCTTGTTTTTTTTATTCCTCTCTGTGAGTCCTTTTGCAGTTTTCAAGTTTGTTAGTCTTTTTCTTTTTTGTTTCTTCCTGCCATAATATTACTTTCTTTTTGAGAAATTTTTAGCCGGGATTTTTCTTTGTGTAACATGTAAGCGATGTACGTATTAAATGATATAAAAGTGTGCCAGATACGACGAGGACTTGTTTAATTTTTTGATGAATTTATCTTAGACGAACAGTAGGTTAGGTTAGAGGCCGTGTACTTGTCAATTAAGACAAGTACAGTACCCGGAGGTGGAATTGACCCATTGTACAACGTCCTAGTTTCTCACACCACTTATGTTGTGTGCGTTAATTTTTATACATGAGTGGTGGGACCTACAGTTTAAAGTCTAATCCGAACGACAGATTTTTGAGAAACTTTTTTCATGGCAATTTTATTTCACTCTCAGAGTTTTTGTCAGAAATCTGCTGAGAGGAGGTCATCGAAGAAATATGTTTTGTATTTTGTCTTGATGCCTGGCCTGGGGCTCGAACCCTGGCTTTACGTCTAAAAAGCCAACCCACTACTACGGCGACTTCTAAGAGGCTTTTAAGGACTTGTTTGCCTTAAGGAAAAATCTTTACAATCTTCCACGTCGACATTACGGAGGAAATAGAGCAGAAAATATAAAGGCATTCATGTTTCAAGCAAATCCGTTGCAGATTTCTCAGTAACTTATGCCTTTGAAGACATATTAACAGGACTCTGTAGTATACCAGGACTGGTCATCATTCTTTTATCAAATATATTTTCTTCGAAAGAATTCATTCCTTTAAATGACTGCTAACTGGCATTAAGAGCATTGAAATTCATTTTTACATGTGAATATAAACAGTGTATGTATGGGTATGAGAATGTAAGTATAGAATGGCTTGTTTGTGTGTAATAGAGACGATAATGGTTTTTTCATGTCATACATAAGCTTTGAAAGTTAAAAAACAACAAGAAAAAAACAACAGAAAAAAATATTTTGAATTATTGTTAGAAATACCCCATGTACTGTTTGTTACACACGTATATACACATGCAATAACACTAATATTAACATCTACTCCATACATGCATACATACGCAACTAAATGTTTGGTTTCTACAATATGTTCACACACAACTGTAGTAGTCGTCGTTTGTTGTATGATAAAACGGTATACTACGGTGCGTATGAAATACAAAGGCAAACTGAAACACGAACACGAACACAAACTTAAACAAAATACGAGTACAAATACTTTGTGTAAATTTTGCGTTTGTCATATGATCTGATATACACAACAACAACAGCAACAAGGCATTATGCAGTCATACACATGCAAATCGTAATAAGAGCTTGAATATGCTGCTACAATATGAACAACAACAACAACTACAACAACTACAACTAAAGGAAAATAATAAAAAATGTACAAAAATTCAACCAACCATACAACCAACCAACGCAAAAAAAATATCAAAAAAAAAATACGAATCTTTTACAAGCAAAAAGGCCAATAAGAAGAGAAGAAAAGTAAAAAAAAAAATAAAAAAGAAAACATTTTTACGTATGACTGCTAAAAATCATTCGATAATAATAAAAATAGAAAAAATCACACATGGACACATACATACGTACATACATTTCAGGGACCCGGCCAGTACCCCGGGCAATGGTATGAGTTGTATGACTTCATTTCCATATTTTCATGTGTTTGTCTGAATTGTTTAACTGCTGCACTCTCTTTCCTGTACTTTGCTGTTCGTTATTCGTACGTTTTCTGTCATTTTTAATGCAAAATTTTAAATTCCCCAAAGTATTGAAACAGTTTTTTATTTCTTTTTCCTTTCCCTGCCTTTATGTTTTACAATCCATTTATGCAGGTGATAAAATGTTCAATTTCAGTTGGATTTTTTCTTAAAAAACAAAAATTTCTGAGTTTTTGTTGATTTTTTTGAAACCATTTAACAAAACACATGGCATTCTTAATCGAAGTTGAATAATATTTGATTCGTTGCATGTCAATCAAATCGTTATTTAAATATTCATGCAGGAATGTTTCAATAAAAATTTTAAAACAATAAGAATTTATAATTTGAAATGTTGCATGTCCTTAATACAACAAAATAAAAACAACAAATTTTTATTATAAAACAAAAAAGGAATCGTTTTTTTTTCGTTACTCATAAGCACTCATGAAATTTTGAATATAAGTGAGTCAACAATATTGAAATTTAACTATGTACACTGATTCATTCGTACTCACTACAATGTTGATTTATAAGTACATGTTGCAATGAGTACGAGTACAACGTTGACATCAAACTCATACCATTCGAAATATGTTTGATTCATAAGCCTAATCATTTAGATTCATAACTTTAGAAAAATACTTACAAATGATTAGAGTGACTCGAATCATTCATCAAAATTCGCAGTCTTAGTTGTTGTTGCATTTACAACAAAAGAAAAAAGGCACCATAAGCAAAAAAGACAGAGCAGAGCAGCAAGCAGAGCAAACACACAACCTTCTAGTGAGTATTTTAGTGTTCGTACGCGATTCATACTTATTTTGTGATTCGTATATACGATGAGTCATGGAGAATCGAAATCATTAACATTCTACGTGTTGTTAAGTATGAATATGATGAGTACTTCAAACTTTGAATATGAGTAAGAGGTTCCATGATATTAAAATAAGTATGAATGCATATGAGTATCAGATATTATGAGTATGATTCGATTCTACTAATCTTTTTGAATACTCATTGCTGATCTCTTGTATGAATATCATAAGGCTATCAGCACGGTGAAATAGAAATAGTACACCATACACACTATATGCAAATGGTAGTCTAGAGGGTGCTCTTTCCAACCGATAGTTGAACTTTTGTGAGTCAAGATTTTCAATTTAAAAAAAATCGATTTTTGGCAAAAAAAAATACATGAAAATCCTTTAGAAGATCAGTGAGTATGATATGGAGCATGTTTGTCAAGATATTTGTAATGAGCCACGGTACATGTGCGTGGTAGAGTCTATGTACGTGTAATAGTGTGAACAGTGTGGTTGTTTAGTGTTGTTGTTCAGTTTGTTGTATATATCTTACAACGATAATACTTTCACAGTTGTTGGCTTAGAATTGATAATGCAGTAATAGATTCCATTAACTCCGTGCAAATTAGCGTAGCAAGTTTGCTCTGCTTGCTGGGCATTAGATATTCGTGCGAGACGCACTAGGCTTGGCAGAGACGAGCAATGAGATGAGCAGTCTTTTCTTGAGCTGTGGAATAGAAGAGCCCAGCTTTATGTCTTAGGAAAAGAAGCAGATAATCTAACTGAACTGTTATGGATGGTTATTGAGAGTTTGAATGGCTTTGTTAGAAGCATTCGAATGCTGCTTGTGTTAGTGATAATGAAAGACTGTGGTAGTACATAGGGATACACGACTTATGCATCTACTTTAAGCCGACCACCTTAATGTAATTGCATTCTTAAGATAGATTGTCTTATTGTCTACACTTCGAAGTTATTACGTAAGTAGTCTTACTGATATGGTTTTATTATTATCATTTAATTATATTGTGCTGATGAATTTCTATACTTCTGCCATTCTTAATTAGAACTTCATTATTTTGAAATTTTTTTCCTTATAAAGGGTGTTTTTTATAGAGGTATAGAACTTTAAGTTGGCATTACTTTTCAAGATGGCGACCGATTTAACAGCTGTCAAGTGATTTATTCTCAGTTTGGTTTGGCAATTCATCATGAATAGAGTCATGCCTGAACAATGCTTGCAAATAGTGCAATTTAATTTCGAAAATAATGGTTCTGTGCGGAAAACGTATCGCGCACTACGTCCATTTTATCGTCGACAAAATCGTCCATCAGAGCAGTTAATTCGATTAACCATGGAACGTTTTCGCACCACGTTTACTCTTATTGATAACTCGCATCCCCAGAGACGCTGTACGGTGCATACAGAAGAAGCTATTGCTGCTGTAGAGCGTAGCATTGAGGAAGACCCGATTGAGTCCATCCGCCATCGAGCACAGGAATTGGATCTTGAGTCCATCCACTTTATGGAAGATTTTGCGGAAGGATCTTGGTTTGCGTGCTTACAAAATACAACTCGTGCAAGATTTGAAGCCAAACGATCATCAAGTAAGGCGTAGATTCGTCGAATGGGTCCAGAACGAAATTACCGTTGTTCCCGATTTTCATAAGCGAATTTTGTTTAGCGTTGAAGCGCACTTCTGGTTGAATGGCTACGTCAACAAACAAAACTGCCGCATTTGGAGTGAAGGTAATTTGGCCAAGTGTATGTGGAAACACCGTTACATCCAGAAAAACTGACTGTTTGGTGTGCTTTATGGGCTGGTGGAATCATTGGTCCGTACTTTATCAAAAACGATGGTGGCCAGAACGTTACAGTCAATAGTGATCGGTATAGAGCCATGATTACTAACTTTTTCATTCCTGAATTGAATATCCATGATGTCCAGGAGATGTGGTTTCAACAAGACGGCGCAACATGTCACACAGCTCGTGCCACAATAGATTTATTGAAAGACACGTTTGGTGACCGCCTAATTTCACGTTTTGGACCTGTGAATTGGCCTCCAAGATCTTGTGTTTTAACACCGCTAGACTACTTTCTGTGGGGCTATGTAAAGTCATTGGTCTATGCGGTAAAGCCACAAACGCTTGACCATTTGGAAGACAACATTCGTCGTATTATTGCCGATATACGGCCACAAATGTTGAAAAAAGTCATCGAAAATTGGACGTCCAGATTGGACTACATCCCCGCCAGCCGTGGCGATCATATGCCAGAAATCATATTTAAAATGTAATGCCACAAGATTATCTTTCGGATAAATAAAATTCATGTCAATCGAATAATCCATCGTTGTTTTATTGCAACTTAAAGTTCTATACCTCTATAAAAAACACCCTTTACAATAAGGAAGAATTTAATACTTTTGCGAGCTTTTAATTTTATTAACAATTTAAAGGAACATTTTAAAGCCTTTAAAATATTTTTGAAATCATTTTTCATTTGAAAAAAAAAGAAAGTATTTCGTTGTAAAATTTATAATTCTGTTGTAAACCGTACATCCCCCTTTTTGGATTTCAAAATGTTTGTTTGGTTCTATCAGCAGCCTCATCATTTATCATTAAATCAAATGTCAAAAACGAAGAAAGTCATGCCAAAAGCAAATCAAAATGAAATGGAAAAAGGGCGGCATAAGAACAAAACTTAATCGAAAATCAACTTTTTAAAATAGGAATTGAAGATGGACCCCAACAAAAAAAAACAAAAAAAGAGAAGAAGATGAAGAAAGAAAAAAATGAAAACCCTAAAAAGTTATTTAATAAGAAGAAAGGATTGGACATTTTCAAAGAAACTCATTTATTATCGATATGGGGTATGGACGGACAGTAACTTTGTGTTGAAAAGAAATGAAACAAAAACAAATAATAATCAGAAGATCGTATTTCATTTTGTTCGATATTTGGGTCAATCGATTCCATTTTGTTTACTTGCTTAAGAATATTCTTTTCGTATTTTATACAGGGTCCTCCCTATATAGTCGTTGCAACAACAGTCGTTGGTGGCAGCAGCAGATAATTTTTCAATTGACTTTTCCTTTTCTTTTTAATGTTTTGACTTATTAATGATGTTCGTTTGTGTTTCAAGGAAATACTCTTTAAACTCAAATGTATTGAATTTATTTTAAAAATTATTAACGTATCATAAATGGACATTAAGAAGGAGTTGATTTTATTATTTTTCCTTTAGTTTTTGATTTTTGTTTTGTTGTGAAATCAACAGATCTTCTTTGAAAATCAAATCGTTGTGTTTTCCTTTCTAATAATTCTTGTATTTAAAGTTCATTTTCTTGAAAGTTTCATTGTCAATTTAATGTGATTCTCTGTGTAAGCAACACCAGCTGTTTTACACTGTTGTAATTATGCTACTTTGCCACACACTGTATGTAGAATATTACCAAGATTGTGGCAACAACTTTGTAACTCTGTCAGGAGTCATGCAGAGACAGTGTGTCTGCTTTATTTAGAGCAGAATGAATTTTTAACGAACAGCAGTAGGTGGGTAACTATTTATTAAAAAGTCTATTAGGTACGGCTGTATACGGCTTATTTAATGTGAAACCAGAGATCAGCAATGAGTATTCAAAAAGATAAGTAGAGTCGAATTATACTCATAATTGCTGATACTTATACGCATTCATACTTATTTTAATATCATAGAACCTCTACTCGTATTCAAAATTTGAAGTACTCCTCATATTCATACATAACAACACGTATGATGTTGTTGATTTCGACTCTCCATAACTCAACATATACACGAAGTACAAAATAAGTATGAATCGCGTACATACATTAAAGTACTTAATAGAAGGTTGTGTTTTTGCTCTGCTAGCTGCTCTGTCTTTTTGCTTATGTGACGATTCGAGTCACTCGTATCATTTGTAAGTATTTTTCTAAAGTTGTGAATCTAAATGTGTAGGCTTATGAATCAAACATATTTCGAATGGTATGAGTTTGATGTCAACGTTACACGCATACTCATTGCAACCTATACTTATAAATCAACGTTGTAGTGAGTACGAATGAATCAGAGTACATAGTTAAATTTCAATATTCTTGACTCATTTATCGAGTCCGTCATCTAACGTTTTTTTTTCAACTTGTGCTTATTTCGTGAATGTTAACACTTAGCGCATATCTGATTTGACAGATAATTAGTTTTATCCTTGCGCTGAAAGAATATGGTTGTGTATACGCTTTAACAACGCTGGGAAATATTGCGACATTACTTTGAAAATCATGGTAATGTTGCAGAATGTGTGTGAAAATTGCTTACGGATTTTGGAAGAAGAGAAGCAGCCGTCAGCTCCGTATGTTCGTTATCTTCTGAAAAAAGTGAAAGAAACTGGCATCCTCATCGATAAACCAAAGCGTGAAAAGCCAAAAACAGTGCGTACACCCGATAATATTGCTGCTGTGACAGAAAGTGTGCGTGAAGCGCCATCAACATCAATTTACCGTCGTTTCCAACAATTGAACATTTCGGAGACATCATTGAGACGAATTTTGCATAAAGACCTTGGTATGACGCCATACAAAGTCCAATTGTTTCAGGAGTTGAAGCCAATTGACCATCCAATGCGTTTTCGCTTCGCTAAGTGGGCCTGCGATCGACTTACACAAAATGACGATTTTGGCAAAAAAAAAATCATCTTTTCAGATGAAGCTCATTTTGATCTTGGCGGGTATGTAAACAAGCAAAATTGTCGCATTTGGGGCACAGAAAACCCGCACGCATACATTGAAAAGCCGACGCACCCAAAACGAGTCACTGTTTGGTACGGATTTTGGTCCACAGGCATAATTGGACCATTTTTCTTCGAAAATGAGCAAGGAGTGGCCGTTATAGTCAATGGCGATCGTTGTCGAGCCATGTTGAACGAATTTTTGTTCACAAAAATTTAAGAGGAGGATATTGGCAACATTTGGTTTCAACACAACGGCGCTACGTGCCACACAGCCGAAGCTACACTCGATGTTTTGCGCCCTGTTTTTAAAGATCACATTATCAGCAGCAGAGCTGATGTCGTTTGGCCGCCTCGGAGCTGCGATTTGAAACCGTTGGACTATTATTTGTGGGGTGCCGTCAAAGATAAGTGTTACGAACGACAAGCCAGAGACAATTGACGCTTTAAAGGACAATATTCGTGAAGCCATTGGTGAAATACAGCTGCACACAATCGATAATGTGCTTAAAAATCGGCATCTTCTGGTGGAGGCTATTGCATGGCCAGCCGAGGCAGCCACTTGAATGAAATTATTTTCCATTATTAACCGGAAGGATTGTACATTCAAATAAAAAAAGAAATTTGAGTAAATATTCAGTGGTTTTTTTTAAAGCATTTTCAAAAAAAGAAAGTTATTTGGCGGTCCCTTTATATTCATGAGTGCTTATGATTAGCGAAAAAATGATTCATTGCTGATCTCTGTTTCAAACCCTAGTCTAGACATTTCGAAAAAAATTTCTTTCATATTTTAGAGATTTATTGTGGCAATTATAAAACAGTTTCGAATTCCATAATCATAGCGATTGTGCTAAGCAACTTGCCAGTTTTTATTTGGTCTTTTACTGGCTAATTTAGTGCCAAAGTGAATTTACTTGATTTACTTTTAACTTTAAACTAAGGGAGCTATCTGTATTTGAATAAATAAAATTTTAAAAAAATCTTAAGAAAAAAACTTCATGTTTTAGCGGCCACCTTAATTGAAACTCCAAGCATTTGCATTCTTTTTTTTTGCCGGCTTATTACGACCTCAACATGTCTCTGCCATAAAGATGAAATAAAAAAAATCTTAAAAGAAATATAATTTAAACATAAGCCCCCCTGTAATTGTTTCTATTTTATACTACACCCCTCAGCTGTTCTATTTTCCTCAAATACATACGTGTGAAGGATGCCTATAGTAAAGAACATTGAAGAAGAAAGTGTAAAAGAGCGACGTGCAACATACGCTCAAAAAAATTTATGCACAATAGGTGTTAATGTCACCCCAACACACACATATACACACCCATACATAATTGCTATAATAAAAAATTGTATGACACTTATGAAAAAAACACTCTCTTACACACACACACTCTCTCTCGCTCTCTCTCTCCTTTCGTTTGCTTATTTTGTTTCTTTTGGCTTCTTGAAGTTAAATTATCCTTTACATCCGGCATCCTACCGTTGTTGTTGTTGTTTTGAAGACTAAATAACTGCATAACTTTGTCAAGGTATTTGTAATGAGCCACAGTACATGTGCGTGGTAGAGTCTATGCACGTGTAATAGTGTTAACAGTATGATTGTTTAGTGTTGTTGTTGCTGGTGTTGTTGTTGTTGTTGTGTCGTCAGGCAATAATTCATATTAATTTAAGCTATGAAAAGTGAAAGTCTGACATTTTAATGGAATTCGTGAATTTTATTTCAATTTCTCACAACGGGAGGTAGGTTTTGTCTACAAGTATGTATGTATGTGTGCATATTGTAACACAACCACAACTACTTTTCTCTTGTTATTGGCATACCAGAAATTTATATTTTATTTTTACTCACATAAATACGGTATTACATGAGGAAAAGACTTTTAATTTTAAGTCTTAAAGAAATTTACAAAAAAAAAAAATTTTTTTAGCCTTTTTGGAATTTTTAATAGAATTTGTGAAATTTTTGTTGAATTGTTTTAAAATTTATATTTTGCATAGAACAGGCAACAAGTGCCTTATGTGGTGGCTTATTGGAAAAGAGCCTGTGGCTCAAGCTCTAGCTTAGACCTCTCGAACAACTTCCACTTATCAGTCTTCTGGCAAAAACAGTGGTGGTGAATATAATAATCGTCTAATAATCCAACACACTACTCACTTCGACTACAGCGACTTCAATCAAATCAACGTTAATCTAAATTTGTCGCCTGTATTTGACGGAATCAATACGAGTTCACTCATTGTGAATACGTGCTAATGAATAACGTATATTTGCGATGGACATATACCTACATACATAATTGGTCATTACAACCATTAAGTCAGGATTACGACCTAGTTTCTCACGCCATTTATGTTGTGTGTGCTAATTTTATACATTAGTGGTGGGGCCAACAGTTTAAGGTCAACTCCTAACGACAGATTTTTGTGAAACTTTTAATGCCAACTTTATTTACTCTCAGAGTGTTTGCCAGAAATCTGCTGAGAGGAAGTCGCCGAAGAAATATTTTTTCATATTTTTTTCTGATGTCTGGCCTGGGGCTTGAACCCTGGCTTTATTTCTAATAAGCCAACACACTACCTACTAGACTACGGCGACTTTGCGATGAACACAATTAATTTAATTGAAACCAGCTTTGATCGAAAAATATTCGTGTCCGTAATCAGATACGCTGCCATAATATTGTTACGAGAATAAAAAATCAAGAGACTGGTGTTTTACTTTGACATCAAACGCAACGCGTCTTCACACAAGACTGACTGAAATTCACTAACTCACTTGCCTGCGCTTTGCTTTGCCTTTTATATGGCAAAGAAAACAGTCTGATAAATGTTCTTGAAGGCGAATGTACATGACTTCGCCTTCTCGAAATCTCTATAAATGTGAAAATCGTTGTTTACATTTATTCTCGTAGTGTTGTTTGTGGATTTTTGTTTACTTGTTTACCATTTTTTATGCTGGTGTCTGAGGGACAATAAACAGGAAAGAGTGGTGTGAGGATATGAGTATAGTGTGAGGGACATTACACACTAAAAAGTGGTGTGATTGTTGTGAGAGTGTGAGCGGTGTGAGGAACAATACACACTAAAAAGTGGTGTGAGGGTGTGAGTGGTGTGAGGCACAACACTCACACCGTGCCCCTCACACCACATTTCCGTGCCCCTCACACCACATTTCCGTGTCCCTCACACCACTTTTTCGTGTCCCTCACGCCAATTCTTCGTGTTCCTCACATCACTTTTTAGTATGTGATATCCCACATATCGCCGTGGTCTAGTAGGTAGTGTGTAGGCTTATTAGACGAAAAGCCAGGGTTCGAGCCCCAGTCCAGACATCGACTTCCTCTCAGCAGATTTCTGGCAAAAACTCTGAGAGTAAATAAAATTGCCATGAAAAGTTTCTCAAAAATCTGTCGTTTGGAGTCGACTTTAAACTGTAGGTCCCGCCAATCATGTATAAAATTAACGCACACAACATAAGTGGTGTAAGAAACTAGGTCGTAATCCTGACTGAAGGGTTGTAATGATTATGTATGTATGTATGTGATATCCCTCGCACCACTCCTTCGTGTTTATTGTCCCTCACACCACTGTTTAGTAAGTGTTGTCTCTCACACCACTCACATACTCACACCCTCACACCATTGTTTAGTGAGTGTTGTCTCTCACACCACTTTTTCGTGTATGTGTGGTCCTCACACCATTTTTTTCGTGTGTGTTGTTCCTCACACCACTTTTTCCTGCGTTTTGTTCCTCTGGTTCTGGCGATTGATTGAAGTTAAAGGGACGTAAAATACTTTAAGAAGAATTTACTTTGCCCGCCCATGTTGTCCTGTTTTCCCACAAAAGGACGCTTAGTGGATTTTAAAATCTGAAATCTCAGAAAATTTCAAAATCTACTATGAAAACTTGCTCTGTTAAGGGTTCTGGCGATTGATTGAAGTTCAAGGGACGTACAATGTTTTAAAAACAATTTACTTTGAACGCTCATGTTGTCCTTATTTATACCTATATTGATTTATTTATCGGATTACATTAGCTTTCGGAAATGTGTGATTATCTCTTTATTGTAGTTGTCTTATTACGCAATATTTATTAACAGTGATTAAATATAGGACTTTTTTTTAATCAAATTTTGCCTTTTTATTTTATTTTACCCAGGAATTTAATTAATTTTTTCTGTTTTCCATTCCCAACATTAAATTAATTGTTTAACAGAGTTCTGTTAGTAACATAACAGAGCTCTGGTAACTGACTTGCTTTGCATCTGCACATCATGTTCTGTTTGCAATTTTTTTTTTTTTAAGAAATATTGGTTTTCCCTTCTGCAGCCTTAGGCGCTTACTGGCATTGGCCCTTTCCCTGATTTGATGTCATAAATTTCGCTAAAAAAAAAAAAGTTAAAAACCCATCATAAAAATAAAAATAAAACTTCATTTTCACTCATGTCTATAAATATTTGAAATAAAAAGAACAAGAGGAAATCTACGCAATTGCGTTTCTATCTGTAACGCTTTAATTCATTTTTAATTTTATGATTCGCCTTTATTTTCTTGCTCTTTTTTTTTAAACGAGTTCAGCTCCAGGAGATGTTTGAGAAAATTATGAATTTTTAAATTTTACGACAATTTTCTCTGGGTTTTTATGAGTCTCTAAAGTTTATCGAATGAGTTCAGGCTGGATGAAATGAAATGAAATTTTACTTTCATTTATTTGTTCATTAACATTTAATTTTATGTTCATAAAATGTGTTGTTTTGCAAAACAAAAAACAATGAAATAATAAAAGAAGAAACATAAAATCGTTCTGCAAAATAGAATTATTTAATAATTTTGCTGGGGGGGTGATGCGTATAAAAATAAAAAGTTTACATGAAGAGAAGATCAATCCAATTAAAGTCAAATGAAATTTCAAGGCGTGACTTATTTTGTATTTAAGCACCAGACAGTTTAATAATTTTTATATTTTATTTGGAAATTATAATTTAATTTCGTTTTTATTTATTTTCTTGTTTTACTTTAAAAGGTTTAAGATGCGGCGTTATTGTGTGTGCTATTAGGAAAAAATTTGGTTTAATTTTAAATGAGAATTCCAAATTGTGTAAAATTTAATTCCTAGTTCCAAAAATTACCAATTACCAATGTTTTGAATCTTGTCTTGTCATTTAGAAAATATAAAAACTGATAACTCAAGGATAAACGGAAATGGTATAGAACAGTCAGTACTTTCGACTCGATTAAACTCGATATGGCTGGATCTGCCCAACAAAGAAGTGAAATGTGTGTATCAGGAATCAGCAATGAGTATTCAAAAAGATGAGTAGAATCGAATCATACTCATAATTTCTGATACTCATACGCATTCATACTTATTTTAATATCATGGAACCTCTTACTCATATTCAAAGTTTGATGTACTCAACATATTCATACATAACAACATGTATGATGTTGTAGATTTCGACTCTCCTTAACTCAACATATACACGAATCACAAAATAAGTATGAATCGAGTACGAACACTAAAATACTCTGTTTTTTTGCTTATGTGTCTGTTTCTTTTTCTTTATAAATGCAACAACAACTAAGACTGTAAATTTTGATGATGGTTCAAGCCACTCGAATCATTTATAAGTATTGTAAGTATTTTTATGAATCTAAATGAGTAGGCTTATGAATCAAACATATTTCGAATGGTATGAGTTTGATGTCAATGTTGTACTCAAACCCATTGCAACCTGTACTTATAATTCAACATTGTATTGAGTACGAATGAATCAGAGTTCATAGTTAAATTTCAATATTGTTGACTCATTTATATTAAAAATTTCATGAGTGCTTATGAGTAGCGAAAAAATGATTTATTGCTGATCTCTGATCTGTATAGCGTACTAGACATTCATCCGCCATTAGAAAGTAAGATAATATCAACGTAGTCTAGTAGGTAGGTTCGCTTATTACACTCGAGGCAGTGGTTCAAACTCTAGGTCAGACATCTTGAACAAAACGAAGTAAAAAGTCTTCTGGAAAAATTAAGGGTCCCCCAAATAACTTTTTTTTTTGAAAAAGCCTTAAAAAAAACTACTGAATATTTTCTCAAATTTCTTGTTTTTTTATTTGGAAGTACAATCCTTCCGGTTAATAATGGAAAATAATTTCATTTAAATGGCTGCCTCGGCTGGCCATGCAGTAGCCTACACCAGAAGATGCCGATTTTGGCAAAAAAAAATCATCTTTTCAGATGAAGCCCACTTTGATCTTGGCGGGTATGTAAAAAAGCAAAATTGTCGCATTTGGGGCACAGAAAACCCGCAAGCATACATTGAAAAGCCGACGCACCCAAAACGAGTCACTGTTTGGTGCGGATTTTGGTCCAGAGGCATAATTAGGCCATTTTGCTTCGAAAATGAGCAAGGAGTGGCCGTTACAGTCAATGACGATTGTTATCGAGCCATGTTGAACGAATTTTTGTACACAAAAATTGAAGGGAAGGATATTGGCAACAGGACGGCGCTACATGCCACACAGCCGAAGCTACACTCGATGTTTTGCGCCCTGTTTTTGAAGATCGCATTATCAGCCGCAGAGCTGATGTCGTTTGGCCACCTCGGAGCTGCGATTTGACACCGTTGGACTATTATTTGTGGGGTGCCGTCAAAGATAAGTGTTACGCCGACAAGCCAGAGACAATTGACGCTTTAAAGGACAATATTGGTGAAGCCATTGGTGAAATACAGCTGCACACAATCGATAATGTGCTTAAAAATTGGACCGATCGTGTAGGCTACTGCATGGCCAGCCGAGGCAGCCATTTGAATGAAATTATTTTCCATTATTAACTGGAAGGATTGTACTTTCAAATAAAAAAAGAAATTTGAGAAATTATTCAGTAGTTTTTTTAAAAAGCATTTTCAAAAAAAAAAAGTTATTGTGCGGACCCTTTAGGTTACCAAAAAATCTTTCGTTCGGAGTCGACTTTATACTGTAGATCCCGCCACTCATGGATAAAACTGAGACCCACAACATGGGTAGTGTAAGAAGCTAGGTCATAATCCTAACTGAAGAGTTGTAATGACAAATTAAGTATGTACGCAAGTTAGGTAATTTGCAGACTTTACTGATCAAATTTCAATAAAATTCTTTAAACATTTCGTTTACTATTAAATTTTCGGTTTTTATTCTCTAACCATTATGCGGCATTGATTTGCTTTTGTGCTTAAAATTCCCATAATACACATGAAAATAAATATATTTTGCATATGTAAACCTAATAAATTATTAATAACATTACATGTTTAACTAATTACTCTTCTACTTCATTATAATCAGCGAGAAAGAGAGTTGAATTTTACATGAAAAACAAAAAAAAAAGAAATTAAAAATTAAACATAAATTCACTGGAATGTGAAAATGGTGATTCAATTAAAACCAAATTTAATTACAATTACTTGCCCGCATATTTTTGCACAGTGTATTATATGCTTATATTACATGTACTTGTATAGGTAAACAATTAAATAAATATGTGAGTGTAACTCTATGAATATACCGTAACGGTAACAAAAAGAGAGCTTTGCTATTTTGATAAACAAATAATTTTTTTCAGCATCATTTAATGTAAATTAATTAAAATCCACTTAATGTAATTGTGCGTATTCTAAACCTATACAGATACATGCATGCATAAATTTGTAGACACATACATACACACTGTAGCACATATTAATACAAATCATAAGCATGTATTTATGTGTGGGTGTACAAAAATAGGTGAATTTATTTATGCAGGCATTGAAATGTTAAAGCAACACTCTTCATTTAATACAGAGAGTATTAGAGTAACATGTTCTCTTTCTCATAAATAAACAAGAAAAAAAAAGGAAAGAGTGAGAGACAGAGAGAGAGTAATTGTAACGGGAAAAAAATTATTCAAAAATTATGTGGTTTTTATTATGAAAATTTCCCACAATTATATTTTGTTGGCGTGTGATGAGTAAATAAATGAAATTTATTTTTTAAATTTGTTTAAATAAATAATAATGTGGGTTTATTTAAATTAGCTGTTGCTGTTGTTGTTTGTTTTTTTTTTTAATTCTACTTTTGCATTTTATTTTAATGCCGGGTAATTATGTTAATTAATGTATAAATGCCGCTTTATTTTTTGAAAAGAATATCCCCATTATGTGTCGTTAAATGGGTGACAGAAATTATCTGGTGCAATCGACATTGTTTATGCGACACATTTAAGTGGTGGATTTGTCCTATGGTAGTCGCCGAAGTCTAGTAGGTAGTGTGTTGGCTTATTAGACGTAAATCCAGGGTTCGACATCCAGGCCAGACATCAAAACGAAATATGAAAAATATTTCTTCGGTGATTTCCTCTCAGCAGATTTCTGGTAAAAACTTTGAGAGTAAATAAAATTGCCATGAAAAGCTTCTCAAAAATCTGTCGTTCGGAGTCGACTTTAAACTGTTGGTCCCACCATTCATGCATAAAATTAACGTACACAACATGAGTGGTGTGAGAAGCTAGGCCGTAATCCTGACTGAAGGGTTGTAATGGCCAATTATGTATGTATACGTATGTCCCATAGTTAAGCTAATATTTGCTACACATATTCAGTATTCGGTTTCCATGTGGCAATGAACATTCAAGGCATTTTAATAATCATTCATATGTGTTTCCAATAACACCTCTCGTTTCTCTTATTCTATTTCAAGGAATTATTAAAACGCTGGGAAATGTAAAATATGTGCTTAAAATTTTAATTCATTTAAAAGTTTTTTTTTATAAATTTTTGGTCAGAAATTAAAAAAAAAATGGCTTTTAATTGCGAAGAAAAAAAATTATTTATTTTGGTGCGTTTGAAGCCCAAACAAATACCTGGAGATTAAAAATTATAAAGGGTGTTTTTTATAGAGGTATAGAACTTTTCAAGATGGCGACCGATTTAACAGCTGTCAAGTGGTTTATTCTCAGTTTGGTTTGGCAATTCATCATGAATAGACTCACGCCTGAACAACGCTTGCAAATAGTGAAATTTTATTTCGAAAATAATGGTTCTGTGCGGAAAACATATCGCGCACTACGTCCATTTTATCGTAGACAAAATCGTCCATCAGAGCAGTTAATTCGATTAACCATGGAACGTTTTCGCACCACGTTTACTCTTATTGATAACTCACATCCCTAGAGACGCTGTACGGTGCGTACAGAAGAAGCTATTGCTGTTGTAGAGCGTAGCATTGAGGAAGACACGAATGAGTCCATCCGCCATCGAGCACACGAATTGGATCTGTGTCCATCCACTTTATGGAAGATTTTGCGGAAGGATCTTGGTTTGCGTGCTTACAAAATCCAACTCGTGCAACAATTGAAGCCAAACGATCATCAAGTAAGGCGTAGATTCGTCGAATGGGCCCAAAACGAGATTACCGTTGTTCCCGATTTTCATAAGCGAATTTTGTTTAGCGATGAAGCGCACTTCTGGTTGAATGGCTACGTCAACAAACAAAACTGCCGCATTTGGAGTGAAGGTGATCCTCAAGTGTATGTGGAAACACCGTTACATCCAGAAAAACTGATTGTTTGGTGCGCTTTATGGGCTGGTGGAATCATTGGTCCGTACTTTTTCAAAAACGATGGTGGCCAGAACGTTACAGTCAATGGTGATCGGTATAGAGCCATGATTACTAACTTTTTCATTCCTGAATTGAATAACCATGATGTCCAGGAGATGTGGTTCAACAAGACGGCGCAACATGTCACACAGCTCGTGCCACAATAGATTTATTGAAAGACACGTCTGGTGACCGCCTAATTTCACGTTTTGGACCTGTGAATTGGCCTCCAAGATCTTGTGATTTAACACCGCTAGACTACTTTCTGTGGGGCTATGTAAAGTCATTGGTCTATGCGGTAAAGCCACAAACGCTTGACCATTTGGAAGACAACATTCGCCGTATTATTGCCGATATACGGCCACAAATGTTGGAAAAAGTCATCGAAAATTGGATGTCCAGATTGGACTACATTCGCGCCAGCCGTGGCGGTCATATGCCAGAAATCATATTTAAAATGTAATGCCACAAGATTATCTTTCGGATAAATAAAATTCATGTCAATCGAATAATCCATCGTTGTCTTATTGCAACTTAAAGTTCTATACCTCTATAAAAAAACACCCTTTACAAATTAAATTCTAAAAACTGCAAAAAAGTAAATTAACTATGTTTTCTATTAGAATTTTATTTTAAAATCGATAAGAAATTCTAAATACAATACAAAACAAACTGAACTACAGTTTAAGGGACTACAATTCAATTTTTCAACTTAAAAGTGGTATTTTATTAAAGTCAACAATAACTCGACAACCGCAATAAATACAGTTTCAAACAACAGACAGCAATGATGCAATAAGACAGACCACTGCAGCACTAATAATCCAGATACAGATACGATCGAAACAAAACAAAACTAAACTTCACTAGTTTTTGTTTTATTTAATAAAAAAATACTTGAACAACAACAAATACCAACTCACAATAGGATAAAAATATTGGATAACGGTATATCTATAACAAAAAATTTTAAAAAATCACATGTATTTGGAGTGAATGAAGAACACACAAAACAAAAATCCATCTAAACATGTTGAAAAAACGAACACAACACAACTATAAATAGAATGTGTGACGTTGTGTTTATCAAATATACTCATACACAATGGACACTCACGTATAGTTATTGACTACAGAAACATCAATTGAAAACCAAATGAACTTCGTTGACCATTTAAACTGCAGCCACGACCGTCACCCATCAACAGTAAAATGTTTGTGTTCATAGCAAGAGAGCGCATATGCTTGCTTGAGTATACGTATGTGTATGTGTAAATGTTTACTGTTGGTAATAATGATGATGATGATGTTACTTTTCTACTCCAACTATTTGATTTTTTTCTTTTGTTCTCTTTTTTTACACTCAATATTGAGAATGGTCATGCCATGTCACAATAATAACAGCAACACCAACAATAATAACAAAGTACGAGGAATTGTATTATTGTTTCAATTTGTTGTTGTAGTTTAATACATAGTTTCTTTCCTCCATTGGCTCTCATTTTCAGAATATTCCGTTAATAGAGAAAAATTGCTAAATGACCCATAAAACAACATGTGTTTGAATGTGTGTGTGTGTAAAAGAGTTGCAAGTATTGTATTGTATTGCAATAAAAAAAATTCAATTACAAAAACAACAAAAAAGAAGAATATATTCCCTTAAAAAATCAATTGAAATAAAGAATAAGGAGAAGGAAAATATAAAAATTGAGAGAGAGAAACAGTAAGAAAAAGAAAAAAAAATTGAAAAACTATGTGCCACTGTATGTGACTCTGGGGAAGTATTTAATGGCAGAAGAATGACAGTAAAAAAACCAAAATAACAAGGAACATAAAAATGTTGTTAAATTGTAAAATAGTGACTGTATTGACAGGTGACTGCTGTTTTAACATTGTTGACCATTCAATATGTTGCTGGGTATTGTTTTATATCATTGTTGTAGTGTGACGTTGTTGTACGTTCCTTAAAAAATACCGTATGCAGTGGAAACAATTGAAATTGGAGTTCAAGACAATTTGTTAAGTTATGGCACTAAGTGCCTGGTTAAAAACAACTAAAAAGGGCGAAAATAATATCAGATTCATTGGATTTTGGGGTTTTGAAGGGTCTTCCATAAGGTAAAGTAAGTTTCTGAAGAACGTTACAAAAATCTGCTTCCCAAGGTGGATTTCTTAACAATTTTTTTAAGTTCGTTTATTAAATTCGTTTCGTAAATGAACTTCTTGGTGTAGAACTAAAAATCGTTAACGAAATTAAACTCAGAAATAATGCGATACACACACACATAACCCACTGGACTTTTTAAGGACAGTTTTAAAAGACTGTCAGCTCAAACAGACACAAACACATACACACACACACACACATGCATGCATTTATGGGCACACATGTTTATAAAGGAATTAATAAAATGCCAGAGGGGGGCGGAGGGATTTCTTAGCAGAGTTTTATGACCCAATTTTCTGTTTCTGGAAATGTTAAGAAAATAAAACTGTATGCTGCCCCTAAAGGTTAAACAATAAGGCGATACAGACTTTGCGGGTAAGAAAATCTAAAGTAACACAGGGTATAAGAAATAGAAAATATGGCTTTCCCTACTACTACTTTACTCTCAACATTAATTCTCTAAGCATTTATGTGCCAGAAAATGAACACTAGTGTGTATGTACAAGTGTGTGCATTTATATGACGCATGAGGTGTATTTTATTGCGTATGCCATATAAAGCTCTCTGGAATTACCAAATAAAATCCATGATTTTATGCCAAATTGTCATGTCGGCCAAGTGTAGCTGGCAAATGCTGTTTCCAACTGTTTATGCGTTGCGATTTAATTTTTTTTTTCTTTTTTTTTTAGAAATTTTAGTGCATTTTTATGATTTGTTACAGAGATGGGAATAATATAAAACTGTTACACATGCATGCATGCGTGCCTTCAGTAACCGGAATATGCTTTTGGGTTTAAATGTAATTTTCGGTTAAATCCAGTATAAATCCCCCCTTAATAAGAGTAAAATATGTACATTATGGGTCTTATTTTAATGATTAGTAGGAGCTCAATATAATATTATATATGATGACCTCATTTACAAACAAACAAACAATGTGTGATGAACACATGCAAGCAGCATTACACACAGTGATGAGTGAGTGAGTACCAGGTGGCGTATGGTTTAATATTAAACGAAAATTAAATACTCACATCACTCATACTCCCATACTCGTGCCCACAAAGTACGTAAAGGGTGTTTTTTATAGAGGTATAGAACTTTAAGTTGCAATAAAACAACGATGGATT
The DNA here is from genome assembly GCA_932273835.1 of Sarcophaga variegata. NCBI lineage: Eukaryota > Metazoa > Arthropoda > Insecta > Diptera > Sarcophagidae > Sarcophaga > Sarcophaga variegata. The sequence goes on from OW026361.1 coordinate 117,845,914, forward strand.
ATTCGATTGACATGAATTTTATTTATCCGAAAGATAATCTTGTGGCATTACATTTTAAATATGATTTCTGGCATATGACCGCCACGGCTGGCGCAGATGTAGTCCAATCTGGACATCCAATTTTCGATGACTTTTTCCAACATTTGTGGCCGTATATCGGCAATAATACGGCGAATGTTGTCTTCCAAATGATCAAGCGTTTGTGGCTTTACCGCATAGACCAATGACTTTACATAGCCCCACAGAAAGTAGTCTAGCGATGTTAAATCACAAGATCTTGGAGGCCAATTCACAGGACCAAAACGTGAAATTAGGCGGTCACCAAACGTGTCTTTCAATAAATCTATTGTGGCACGAGCTGTGTGACATGTTGCGCCGTCTTGTTGAAACCACATCTCCTGGACATCATGGTTATTCAATTCAGGAATGAAAAAGTTAGTAATCATGGCTCTATACCGATCACCATTGACTGTAACGTTCTGGCCAGCATCGTTTTTGAAAAAGTACGGACCAATGATCCCACCAGCCCATAAAGCGCACCAAGCAGTCAGTTTTTCTGGATGTAACGGTGTTTCCACATACACTTGAGGATTACCTTCACTCCAAATGCGGCAGTTTTGTTTGTTGACGTAGCCATTCAACCAGAAGTGCGCTTCATCGCTAAACAAAATTCGCTTATGAAAATCGGAAACAACGGTAATCTCGTTTTGGGCCCATTCGACGAATCTACGCCTTACTTGATGATCGTTTGGCTTCAAATCTTGCACGAGTTCGGATTTTGTAAGCACGCAAACCAAGATCCTTGCGCAAAATCTTCACATAAAGTGGATGGACTCAAGATCCAATTCGTGAGCTCGATGGCGGATGGACTCATTCGTGTCTTCCTCAATGCTACGCTCTACAGCAGCAATAGCTTCTTCTGTACGCACCGTACAGCGTCTCTGGGGATGCTGATGAGTTATCAATAAGAGTAAACGTGGTGCGATAACGTTCCATGGTTATTCGAATTAACTGCTCTGATGGACGATTTTGTCGACGATAAAATGGACGTAGTGCGCGATACGTTTTCCGCACAGAACCATTATTTTCGAAATAAAATTGCGCTTTTTGCAAGCGTTGTTCAGGCGTGAGTCTATTCATGATGAATTGCCAAACCAAACTGAGAATAAATCACTTGACAGCTGTTAAATCGGTCGCCATCTTGAAAAGTAATGCCAACTTAAAGTTCTATACCTCTATAAAAAACACCCTTTACAATATTTCTTCTGTATTTTATTTCCTAAAGAGCAAAGGAACATTTATTTTAACATGTATTCTGCTATAATTTTCTAAAAAAAAAGAGAAGAAAAAAAATAAAAAGAAATTTGGAAATTAAGACCCTTGCCTCTCACCCTGCTTCTTGCAAGTAAATTTCATGTTCATGATCAACATGACCTTTCTTAGCATGGCCACAGCAAAGTAATAAAATCTTTAATTTTGATTAAGACTCCTTGCTTTTAACCTTAAGTGCCTGTGTAAAGTGTAAATTTTGTTTTTTTTCTCTATTTTTTGTAATTCTTTTTTTTTTAATAAAAATTTGTTATAAATTTTATTATTGCTGTTGTTGTTGTTGTTTATTAAATAAAGCTTGCCTTAAAACATCCTTTAAATCATGTGTGTCTATGCCTTGTGCATTTATTTATTGGAAAACCCATTTGTGCAGTGCATAAATAATAATTTTATGGCCAAGAAGGTGTTAATGTCACTTTAAGTTGCCATAATTTATTTCACAATTTTTGATAAACTTTTAAAGGAAGAACAAAATCATTTTAAAAGTACACACACACATACATATGCACTTACGGATACACATTTAAGTTTTAATAGCTTTTGATAGAAAAAGATTTATTTAAAATGCCTTCATGAGAGCCGCAATGTAAGTGCAGAAGTTTGAGAAGCAATAAGGAATTTAAAAGATTTACAAAGGAAAAGCCGAAGAAAGGCAAGACAAGACGCAATTTTAATATTCAAAGTTATAAATCTTAAGACTGAAAGCAATACTATGTTCAAATTTAATACATCGTTGTCTGTGGAAGAATTCAAGCAATTGATGGGAAATTAAAACACTTTCAGAGTAAAATGAAGTTCTTTGAAAAGCTAGTAGGTAGTGTGTTGGTTCATACCAGAGATCAGCGATTAGTATTCAAAAAGATGCGTAAAATCGAATCATACTCGTAATTTCTGATAACTTATACGCATTCATACTTATTTTAATATCATGGAACCTCTATTCATAATCAAAGTTTGAAGTACTCATCATCATATTCATACTTAACAACACGTATGTTTCGAGACACTTGAGTCATTTATAAGTATTTTTCTAAAGTTATGAATCTAAATGCTTAAAGGCTTATGAATCAAACATATTTCGAATGGTATGAGTTTGATGTCAACGTTGTAAGCATACTCATTGCAACCTATACTTACAAATCAACGTTGTAGTGAGTACGAATGAATCAGACTACATAGTTAAAATTCAATATTGTTGACCCGCTTATATTCAAAATTTCATGAGTGCTTATGAGTAGCGAAAAAACGATTCATTGCTGATCTCTACTACACAAGTAAAATTTTGCAGCCTTAGATATTTATATTTCGTTTGTAAATAGTTTTTTAAAATGCATACTACACAGTAAATTAAATCATCTTGCACTAGCAAACCTCTTATAGAGCTTTAAATGGTTTATTCAGTCGACGACCAGCAAAAAACCTTTCATATCGTGACACATTTCATATCGTCTGCGCACACGCCTTATGCCATCTGAATCCTTTAAATTAAACTTAGATTCGTCAGAAAACAGCACATTCCTCCATATTTAGACACTCCAGTTGAGATGGGCCTTGGCGAATTCAAGTTTCGCTTTTTTATTTTTAGACGATATAAAAGTTTTTTTTTGCTGGTTGTCGACTGAATAATCCGGCCTCTACCGACCTTCAACAAATCGTTCTTTCGCTAATTTTTAAACCTAAGCGGTTTCGTATGTGACTAGAAGATGCTGTGGGATCATTTTGGATTGTCCTTTTCATTCAGGAGTCTTCATATCGCGAAGTTTCACGTGGCCTTTCTCCAGGATGAGTAGAAGATGTGCGACCAATCTGCAAAAACTTTTTAATTAGCCTAGAAATAATTGATCTGTTGATCGAATATTTTGCACTCAATTGACCCAATCTGGAACTTGTGGGAGACCGTTAACTTAAAAATCAACCGAGAAAATTGCAGAACCAAAGACGATATATTTGCAGCCGCAAAAATAGCCTAGGAAGCTATATCACCTGAAATAATTAATAATTTCAAATCCTCTATGCCTAAAAGAATGGCATGTGCCATCCAGAATAAAGAATTCATAAAGAAATATTAATTTCAATAGTTTTTATCTGTACCTTAAATTGGGGGTGCTTTAGTTTTGTCCGCTTATATTTTCGACTTAAAATGTATTTTGAATCATAACTTTTTTTTATTGAATTCTGAATTCCTTAAATTTGTGTTTTTCAATAATAAGGATATAAATAAATAAAAAAGTAAAAAAATTATTAATAACTTTGTTTTCTTTAAAAAAATAATCATTTTAAAAAAAATGTACTGAGGGGGTGCTTAGGTTTTGTCCGATACTGTATATTCTAAATTTCATGAGTGCTTATGAGTAGCGAAACACATTCATTGGAGTTCATACTCTAGCTCAGACATCTCGAACAAAGCGAAAAAATAATATTTCCTTTAGCGATTTCCACTCAAAAACTCTGAGATTAAAATCAAATTGCCACAAAAAGTTTCTCAAAAGTCTGTCGTTCGGGTTCAACATTAAACTGTAGCTCCTGTCACTCACGGATTAAATTAACACGCACAATATGAGTAACATGAGGAGCTAAGTTGTAGTCCTGACTAAAGGCTCATAGTGACAAAAGACTTTTGTAATACAGACAAATCTATGTTCTATATGAGTTTCAATTGCAGAAATCCAAGCCATGTGATCCAAATTTTAGCAAAACTTATGCAATGAACATTATCGTCGTAGTCTAGTAGGTATTGTGTTGGCTTATTAGACGTAAAGTCAGGATTCGAGCCCCACGCCAGACATCGAAACGAAATACAAAAAATATTTCTTCGGCGACTTCCTCTCAGCAGATTTCTAGCAAAAACTCTGAGAGTGAAATAAAAACTGCCATTAAAAGTTTCTCAAAAATCTGACGTTCGGAGTCGACTGTACGTCTCGCCACTCGTGTATAAAATTAACACACACAACATAAGTGGTGTGAGAAACGAGGTCGTAATCCTAACTAAAGGCTTGTAGTGACAAACGACTTGTGTAATACAGAGAAACCTATGTTCTATAGGAGTTTGATTCAGTTTAAATTGCAGAGGTCCAAGCCATGTGATCCAAATTGTACCAAAACGTATGCAATGGACATTATCGCTAAGCAAAATACATAAATTTCATAATTTTCTTCAAAAAAGACCAATTATTTCGTGTAATTCAAGACTTCAACGAAACAAAGCTTTATGTACAGTTGCGTTCAAATGCTTTTTCTAGTTTAACCGTTCTAGTCTTCTTCCAAAGCTATTGCTGGGCTTGGGTTTCGATATCATAACACTTAATCCGTCATTTTTATGCTGAATAATATTAAAAACCTAGCCTATCTTGCCGTGCTAGAAACACAAGAATCTTTATTGCAGACTTGTTGGAAGATGATGCTTTTTTTTGGGTGTTACCGGCATGTCTCAGCTAAATTAGTACAGGGTGTATCTCTAAAGACCTTAGCATTTCGTAATATGGCTTCCCTTTCCTAGTGCACAATGAAAATTGCTATCTTTGTGGATAGCCTTACAGTGATTGAAGTGCTAGTTTTTCATTATATCGCCATAAGGGCAAAGGCCTTCAAGTATATGCAGATACCAGAACACTCAGCTTTTTCTAAAATGCATGGAACACAAAAAAAATCTGCATTGTTCGAGTGGAAATCTCATAAACAACCGAATAAATGATTATCGATCGTGTGCAAATAAAGGGTCCGCCAAATAACTTTTTTTTGGAAAAGGCTTTAAAAAAAACTACTGAGTATTTTCTCAAATTTCTTTTTTGGCTGTCTCGGCTGGCCATGCAGTAGCCTACACCAGAAGATGACGATTTTGGCAAAGAAAAAAATCATCTTTTCAGCTGAAGCTCATTTTGATATTGGCGGGTATGTAAACAAGCAAAATTGTCGCATTTGGGGCACAGAAAACCCGCATGCATACATTGAAAAGTCGACGCACCCAAAACGAGTCACTTTTTGGTGCGGATTTTGGTCCAGAGGCATAATTGGGCCATTTTTCTTCGAAAATGAGCAAGGAGTGGCCGTTACAGTCAATGGCGATCGTTATCGGGCCATGTTGAACGAATTTTTGTTTACAAGAATTGAAGAGGAGGATATTGGCAACATTTGGTTTCAACAGGACGGCGCTATGTGTCACACAGCCGAAGCTACACCCGATGTTTTGTGCCCTGTTTTTGAAGATCGCATTATCAGCCGCAGAGCTGATGTCGTTTGGCCGCCTCGGAGATGCGATTTGCCACCGTTGGACTATTATTTGTGCGGTGACGTCAAAGATAAGTGTTACGCCGACAAGCCAGAGACAATTGACGCTTTAAAGGACAATATTCGTGAAGCCAATGGTGAAATACAGCTGCACACAATCGATAATGTGCTTAAAAATTGGATCGATCGTGTAGGCTACTGCATGGCCAGCCGAGGCAGCCATTTGAAATTTCCATTATTAACCGGAAGGATTGTACTTTCAAATAAAAAAAGAAATTTGAGAAAATATTCAGTAGTTTTTTTTTTTAAAGCATTTTCCAAAAAAAAGTTATATCTTATATCACTTATTCTTTAAAAACGTTTTAAATTCTACAATTATTGTGAAAAACTTTACAATCTACATTCAATCTTCAGTAAACAAATTCAATGTTTCAGCAACATGTTGCTCAACATGCAGAATAGTTACATCAACATTTACGATATTTGTTTGCCTTGCTACAAACTGAACACAAACACAATACATATGATGATTTTAAATAATGATATTGTTGTTTAATTTTTACTTTTTCAAGTTCTGTACATTATGGTACAATTTGTAAATTTAATTTTTCATAACAAATAGAGAAACAAGAAAAAGAGTTCACTTGAAATCCTCTTGTTAAATATTTGCTAAACAATTCAGGATTTTGCATACAACTGTTGCTTCTCCTATGCTGCTGTTTGTTGGGGCTTATCTCGAGACACAATAATGAATATGTTATAGAAGAGAAGGGTTTACGAATGAAGGCAAAGATTTATAAACTCTTGTATTCTTGTGTTCTTTCTATTTCCGGTTTTATTTTCTTTTTATAGTTGGCAACAAATCATTTTCATAAACTTTCACATGAGCCCATATAGGAATACATACCTAAAGGTTTGAATGTGTGTACATATGTGCTTGGAAATATGTTTGCTGAGAAGCTTATTTTCATAACATGGCCTCATAAAATACACCAACAATAACAACAACAACAGAAAAAATATTATTACTATTGTGCAAAGTTTTATACTCTTAATATTTTATGATTTTATGGTTTTTTTTGCTTTATTTTGTTGGGATTTTATTACTCTTCAAAGAAAATGTAGGAGCACAATACATCAAAACAAAGCAAAAAAAAAAACAGAAAATAAAAGGAAAACTAAACGAAATATAAAGGATTTATGAATTGGAAAATAAAGCCAAATAAAGTTAAACATTGGCCCACATATGTACGCACGATACAAACAACAGCACACAGAAAATTAGACTAGCATGTTACTCTCCTTGCAAAGGTTGTTTCCTTACTTTCTCACTTATTTACTGTATTTTATGTTTTACACACGTACATATATTGTTGCTTTAGTGTTGGATGGGGGTCACTGTTTAGTTTCCATTGTAAACAAACTGGTTTCAAGTATAAATTGCTGAGACAGAGAGTGGGAGTTTGACTGAGAGTGATTACCGCCATAACATTTTAATATATTTGAGCACATAAAAATGATGAAAAGAGGTTTTATTCTCTCACTCTCACTCTCTCCCTCCATGCTAAGCTTTGTTGCTATTATTGTTTGATGGCGTAGCAGAGGAATACTCATTATGCACTTACACATACACTCCCATACACACTTAACAGTTTAAATGTTTAACAAACAGCTGTTGTGTTGCTTTAGTGTATCAACAGCATAACAATAGAGCATCTCCTGGCAAACAATAAATATGCTTGTGAATATGTATGTATGCGTAAGTGTTTTTCAAGTAGCATAGCAAGTATAACAGAATAAGATAGAGAGAGAATGTGGGGGTAGAGGAATTTATGTTAAATATTTTACGATTTTTAAATGACGGTTGGAAATTTGATGAAAAAGTAGGGCGATAAAAATTTTATGCTGATTAAATTTTTATTGTTACTGACAGTTTGTTCTCTTGTTCTCTCTCTCTCTCTCATTCTCTATTGCTTTCTACACACTTTATTGTCTAATTGTAAAACTGTAAGCATTACTTGCCTGCATTGCTAAGGAAACTTGTGTTCTTTTGTGTTTCTCTCTCTGTGCCTTGGTTGCCATTAGTTTTTGTTTAAATGTTATCGCTTTGCATTTAACCATAAATTGAAATTTATTTACTTTTATGTGTCTTACGTGTTGCTAGAATAATAGTTTTTAATTTAAATTTTACCGCCATAAATAAAAGAAATACTGCTGATTGCAGGCAATCTTTATTTATTTTTCATGCAGACCGGCGTGTGGGGTGGGGGGTCGCTGTCTTACAATCTATTGCGGTCAGTAAAAAATAAATGAATTCTAAACTTTTATGAGGGTTTCGTTTTGTTATAGTGTGGTCATTTTATTCCAAAAAATAATTAATTGAATTAATTTTCATTTTAATTTTTATTTTAAATAAAGGGTCCGCCAAATAACTTTTTTTTTTGAAAATGCTTTAAAAAACTACAGAATATTTTCTCAAATTTCTTTTTTTTATTTGAAAGTACAATCCTTCCGGTTAATAATGGAAAATAATTTCATTCAAATGGCTGCCTCGGCTGGCCATGCAGTAGCCTACACGATCGATCCAATTTTTAAGCACATTATCGATTGTGAGCAGCTGTATTTCACCAATGGCTTCACGAACGTTGTCCTTTAAAGCGGCAATTGTCTCTGGCTTGTCGGCGTAACACTTATCTTTGACGGCACCCCACAAATAATAGTCCAACGGTGTCAAATCACAGCTTCGAGGTGGCCAAACGACATCAGCTCTGCGGCTGATAATGCGATCTTCAAAAACAGGGCGCAAAACATCGAGTGTAGCTTCGGCTGTGTGGCACGTAGCGCCGTCCTGTTGAAACCAAATGTTGCCAATATCCTCCTCTTAAATTTTTGTGAACAAAAATTCGTTCAACATGGCCCGATAACGATCGCCATTGACTGTACCGGCCACTCCTTGCTCATTTTCGAAGAAAAATGGCCCAATTATGCCTCTGGACCAAAATCAGCACCAAAACAGTGTTTCGTTTTGGGTGCGTCGGCTTTTCAATGTACGCGTGCGGGTTTTCTGTGCCCCAAAATGCGACAATTTTGCTTGTTTACATACCCGCCAAGATCCAAATGAGCTTCATCTGAAAAGATGATTTTTTTTTTTGCCAAAATCGTCATCTTCTGGTGTAGGCTTACTGCATGGCCAGCCGAGGCAGCCATTTGAATGAAATTATTTTCCATTATTAACCGGAAGGATTGTACTTTCAAATAAAAAAAAAGAATTTTGAGAAAATATTCAGTAGTTTTTGTTATTAAAGCATTTTCAAAAAAAAAAAGTTATTTTGCGGACCCTTTATAACTAACTATGCAGTGTGCTTTTAAATACGTGTTTAATTATTTAAAAAATATAGCATTGTAGGCACTTCCGGTAAAAATTACAGAGAAAAAGAGAGACAATATACTCCTTCTCGGACCAGACAATAACGGGGGATTTTTAACGCACACAATTATGAGATCAAACATGACTGTACGCAACCAATTTAAAAGTGTCGACCACATAGTGATTGCCAAAATACAGGAGAATGCCAAAATACTGCTACCATGGTAAATAGTTTGAACAGAATTTTTATATTTTAAAATTTAAAAATACCTCCTGTTCCCTTAATAATTTCCCCCAAAAGTTTGTTAATTTCTAAGCACTTGTACACACGAATTTCTTGTCTTAATAACATCTGAAGTCTTTTAGAAAATTCATTTTGAAGTTTTTGTCTTCAAACTTAACCCACAAAGCAATTTTAGTGCGCGTTCTCATTATTAGATTGTGAATCTCCGCAGAGAGATAATTTTCATAAATAAAGTTGTTGCCATCAAAAAAGGGTCACTCACTAACTGACTTATGGTCAATTTGTTTAATGAAAAACTTTACAAGTGCCCTCATCATCAACATCAACATCATCATCATCAGCAGCAGCAGCAGCAGCAGTGTTATTAAGGTGGAGGAGAGAGTGATTATATAAAAGTGTACACTTGAGTGCATTATGAAATGGATAAAAAGAGAGAAACAAATTCCCATACATACATACAACGCTATGCAAAGGAAGCAACAACGGCAGTAGCAAAACTTAAATTATAAACACAAGAGAAAGAGTTAGAGAGATAAGGAGAGAGAGAGAGTAGCAGAGAACATATTTATTATTTTAGTTTATTGTAGCGTTTAATCTCGTTTCCTTAGTTTAATTTTTTAGAAAAAAAAGGAGAAAAAGTAGAAAAAGAAAAAAGAATTCCATTTAAATTATGCAAAACAGGCAAAAAGAAGAGGAGAATCACAAAAAAAAAACAACCATTTTTTCCTCTCTCTCTCTCAGCAATTAAATTCTTTTATTAACAATAATAAAAAAGCGTAAAAAATGTAATAAAAAAATTAAAATAAAATACAAAAACAAAAACATGAAAATGAGAAATAAACAAAACAACAACGATAAGAAGAAGAAGAAGAAGAGGGGAGAACAACAACAAAATTTATGTTAAAGACCTTAAGCTTATGAATAAATTAAAACACTTAACATTGATGTTTTAAAATATACAAGAACAACAATAAAAACAAAAACAAAAACAAAAAACTACAACTAAACCTAAAAGAGAAAAAGAAAATGGACACAACACTCAACACACACACACATACACCCAGTATGTACTACGCACCCACTCTCACGCAAGACGGTAAGGGAAATAGAGGAGAAAACGAACACAGCGATTCGAAAGATTGGAGCATGGCTGGATGAAGCAGGTTTGAAACTTGCTGCGCATAAAACAGAGGCCGTCTTGATAAGCGGCCGGAAGATAGTGGAGAAGATGGAAGTGACCGTTGGAGGCACAAGGATCGAATCGAAGAGGGCGATAAAATACCTGGGAGTGATTATCGACGACAGGTTGAACTTTAAGGAGCACGTGAAATACATCGGCGAAAAAGCATCTGTAACACAGGGAGCACTGGCGAGGATGATGCCAAATATTGGAGGACCAGGTCCATTCAAAAGGAGGATAATTTCGGCGGTAATAACGTCGATAATGCTGTATGCTTGCCCAATATGGTCGGAGGCACTCTCCGTGGGGACGACAAGGAGGATACTGTCCTCGGTGTATCGTCTAAGCGCGATTAGACGGATAAGTGGCTTCAGGACAGTGTCTGATGAAGCGGTATTGGTGTTGGCAAAGACAAAACCAATAGACATATTGGCGGATGAGATGAGGAGGATATACCTTCGCCGTCTCGAGCACCCGGAACGAATAGCAGCTATAAAAGCGGAGGAACGAAGGACTTCCATGCACAAGTGGCAGTCACGATGGGAAAGCAGTTTAAAGGGAAGATGGACATTTCGCCTTATCCCTGATGTAACCCTTTGGATGAATAACAAACATTGCGAGTTGAACTACTACGTGACTCAGTTCCTAACTGGTCATGGGTGCTTCAGGAATTACCTGCACAGATTTGGTCATGACACTTCCCCTATATGCCCAAACTGTGTAGATGAGGAGGAAGATGCGGAGCATATTCTAACATGCTGTCCCAGATTTAGATGGCCCGGGGAAACGAGTTTAGGACCAAACCGGCTAATGGAAGAGCTGTTGAATCGTAGGATTCTATGGAGTCAATATAGCCAGAGAATGGCTGAAGTTTTGATAGTACTCCGAAGACTGGAGGAACGGAGGCGAAATTTGAATTAACGAGATAAAGCTTTCAAGCTAACCAGCTCTCCGCGAAGTAATACCTTACGGCAGTCCCGCGGAGGGAGAGTGGTTGAAGTGTGTAGGGGGTGGGTTTAGTACGTAGGCACCAGTGATGGTGAATCGTGCACTCTTTTGTTGGAACAAAAGTGTCTTTCGAAGATTCCCACCTCCAGCTCAAGACAAAAAAAAAAAACCCACTCTCACGCACGAGAGCAGACAAATAAAGAAAAAACAATATGAAAACTTTCGTTCTGAACAGAAAATACTAGAGAATAGGGACACGAGTAACATTGGCGAAAAATTAGAATAAGGAGAGGAAGCTAAGATATAATGGTAGTTTTAGACGGAGCGCCCACACAGTCATAGTCAGATAGTTGAGTTTTCTCCTTCAAACATACATTTGCAGGGACGCACTATTGAACGGCAGTCTACTAAGATGGGTATGGCAGTAAATGAGGGCAAAACAACGTATATGTTATCGACAAGTAGAGACGTGTGGCGTATTGAATCTCAGATTATGGTCGATAACTATACTTTTCAAACAGTCAAGGAATTTATTTATCTTGGCTCCGCCGTTAGCACCAAAAATGATGTCAGTCTGGTGATCAAGGGCAGGATCACTCTTGCCAACAGGTGCTACTATGGTCTCAATAGGCAATTGAGTAGCAGACACCTCTCTCGCGCGACAAAATTAACACTTTACAAAACACTCATCCTACCCGTGCTTATTTATGGCGCAGAGGCATGGACCCTATTGAGAACTGATGCAGCAGCCTTGAGAGTATTCTCGAGAGAAGTACTACGTAAGATCTTTGGTCCAGTACGAGTTGGCGATGATTTCCGCATCCGATCCAACAGTGAGCTGTATAAGCTCCTCAACGACATATACGTTGTGCAGCGTATTAATATCCAGCGGCTGCGCTGGCTCGGCCATGTCGTTCGAATGGAGGAGGATGCTCCGGCACGACGGGTATTTGACGCGGGAATCTGCGAAAGTCGGCGAAGAGGACGACCTTGTATCCGTTGGAAAGACCAAATCGAGGAAGCCCTGTCATCGATTGGTGTGACCAACTGGCGTAGGCGCGCAAGAAGCAGAGGCGCCTGGAAGGATGTGTTGCTGCAGGCCGAAATCCATTAATCGGGTTGTTATGGCCTATTAAGTAAGTAAGAGACACAAGATAAGTAATGCAGTATTTCATGTATCATAAAGCGCTATTCCAGCTACAATAAGTGATTCAAAGTATTCTACGTGTACTTCAACATGAGCTCCTAAACGAAATCCCCTTAATGTGCGACAGAGATCAGCACTGAGTATTAAAAAAAAAATGAGCAGATTCGAATCATATTCATAATTTCTGATATTTATACGCACTCAAACATATTTTAATATCATGTAACCTCTACATATATTCAAAGTTTGAACAACTCATCATACTCATACATAACATCATGTATGATGTTAATGATTTCGACTCTCCATGACTCAACATATACACGAATCACAAAATAAGTATGATTCGCGTACGAACACTACAATACTCATTAGAAGGTTGTGTGTTTGCTCTGCTTTCTGTTCTGTCTTTTTTGCTTATGTGTCCTTTTTATTTTTTTGTAAATGCAACAACAACTAAGACCTTAAATTTTGATGAATGATTCGAGTGACTTGAAACATTTATAAGTATTATAAGTATTTTTCTAAAGTTATGAATCTAAATGAGTACGCGTATGAATCAAACATATTTCGAATGGTATGAGTTTGATGTCAACGTTGTACTCATACTCATTGCAACCTGTAGTTATAAATCAACGTTGTAGTGAGTACGAATGAATCAGAGTACATAGTTAAATTTCAATATTGTTGACTCACTTTGTATATTCAAAATTTCATGAGTGCTTATGAGTTGCGAAAAAAACGATTCATTGCTGATCTCTGATGTGCGATCATTTCTTCGGCGCAATCCTGCCCAAAAAACATACATATTTAAAATGATCAGCATCTGTTTGATATGATAGAGCTACGATATGGCAGTAAAATATTTTTATTGGCTACACATTACCTTATTCATTTGAAGCGTAGTGTAAATATACTCGTATTTAAATTTCGTTCATTTCAAGTAGAAAAAAGCGGTTTTATTTCTTTCCATACACAATTAAATTTCTTTGTACTTAATTTCATCGTTTTTTTATTTCCTGTTTTATTTTTAAAATTATTCACAAAACACAACAACAAGAGGTGTCTTCTGGGAATCCGAAACAAAAAGAGAAAATTACTTCTTGACTGTAATATTACATACATACATACATACATAATTGGTCATTACAAAACTTCAGCAAGGATTAGGACCTAGTTTCTTACACCACTTATGTCGTGTGTGTAAAATTTTCTTATATATGAGTGGCGGGACCTATAGTTTAAAGTCGATTCCGAACGACAGATTTTTGAGAAACTTTTTCATGGCAATTCTATTTTACTCTCAGAGTTTTTGCCAGAAATCTGCTGAGAGAAAGTCGCCGTTGGAATATTTTTTGTATTTCACTTGAATGTCTGACCTGGAGTTTGAACCCTGGTTTTAAGTCTAATAACACAACACACTACCTACTAAAGGGTCCGCCAAATAACTTTTTTTTTGAAAATGCTTTAAAAAAACTGCTGATTAGTTTCTCAAACTTCTTTTTTTATTTGAAACTACAATCCTTCCGGTTAATAATGGAAAATAATTTCATTCAAATGGCTGCCTCAGCTGGCCATGCAGTAGCCTACACCAGAAGATGCCGATTTTGGCAAAAAAAAAATCATCTTTTCAGATGAAGCTCATTTTGATCTTGGCGGGTATGTAAACAAGCAAAATTGTCGCATTTGTGGCACAGAAAACCCGCACTCATACATTCAAAAGCCGACGCACCTAAAACGAGCCACTGTTTTGGTGCGGATTTTGGTCCAGAGGCATAATTGGGCCATTTTTCTTCGAAAATGAGCAAGGAGTGGCCGTTACAGTCAATGGCGATCGTTATCGGGCAATGTTGAACGAATTTTTGTTCACAAAAATTGAAGAGGAGGATATTGGCAACATTTGGTTTCAAAAGGACGGCGCTACGTGCCACACAGCCGAAGATACACTCGATGTTTTGCGACCTGTTTTTGAAGATCGCATTATCAGCCGCAGAGCTGATGTCGTTTGGCCACCTCGGAGCTGCGATTTGACACCGTTGGACTATTATTTGTGGGGTGCCGTCAAACATAAGTGTTACGCCGACAAACCAGAGACAATTGACGCTTTAAAGGACAATATTCGTGAAGCCATTGGTGAAATACAGCTGCACACAATCGATAATGTGCTTAAAAATTGGACCGATCGTGTAGGCTACTGCATGGCCAGCCGAGGCAGGCATTTGAATGAAATTATTTTCCATTATTAACCGGAAGGATTGTACTTTCAAATAAAAAAAAGAAATTTGAGAAAATATTCAGTAGTTTTTTTTTTAAAGCATTTTCAAAAAAATAAAAAGTTATTTGTCGGACCCTTTAGACTATGGCGACTTGGCTGTAATATTGCCTTATTAAAAGATGTCGAAAAAAGTGTCGGTCGGTTGCTTTTTCTTTTAATTTTCCATTATACAACCAGCAACGCCGGGTTTAGCAACTTTGTGCCAAAAAAAAAACGAAAAAATATTGAAAGAAAATGAAAAAAAAAAATTATGAAGAGGGAGACATACTTAACGCACTTAATTAACTTAATTGATTGTCATTAAATTCATCCTCTTAAGAGAGTGTTTCATTTAAAATTCTTCCATTCCCTAACATACCTCATCCTCCCTCTGGTAGTCGTGTGTTTTGTTGCTTTTCTTTTTGCCTCAGTCTTTCCAGTTGCTTTGTGAAGAAGTCTTTTACGTTTTTCTTCTGATATTCTCGACTGGTTGTTGTGTTGTGAAATTAAAAGTTACCCAAAGAAAATAAGTTTAATGGGCCTAAATGTACTTCCTCCCTGTCAATTTGGCGTTTTATTTTTACGAGTATTAAGCCTACAAATTATTGTTGTTGCTATTGTTTTGCTTTTGTTCAAAAATAACAACATATTTTAAGGGGCTCAAACACACTAAGCAAAGAAAAAAATAACAATAATGAGAGAAAATAAACCCACAGAGAGAAAATAATGCCTGAAAAAGCAAGATAATATGAAATATGTTAGTAAAGGAGCCTTGGTAGCACGAGAGAACATAAAAAACAGAAGAAGGGAGAGGAGGGGTGACAGGAGTTTAGACTAGATTAGATAACAACAATTATAGTAATTTGCTGTTTTTTAAAGACTTTTAGAAATTTCTGAGGCATCTAGAATTCTATTTTTATTGAAAGTTTTATTAAGAATTGAATGTTAAATCTTGCAAAAGTATTTTCAGAGAGAGTATAGGTCTGCATGTCTTAATAAAATATTGAAATGGTTTTCAAAAGGTAAACAGCATACCGTGACATTTAAAAGATTAATTCATTAATTAACTACACACTTGAGTACCAGATATCAGCAATGAGTATTCAAAAAGATGAGTAGAATTGAATCATACTCATAATTTCTGATACTCATACGCATTCATACTTATTTTAATATTATGGAACCTCTACTCATATTCAAAGTTTGAAGAACTCATCATATTCGTGCTTAACAACACGTATGATGATCATGATTCCGACTCTCCATAACTCAACATATACACGAAGCACAAAATAAGTGTGAATCGCGTACGAACACCACAATACTCACTAGAATGTTGTGTGTTTGCTCTGCTTGCTCCGCAGGCTTTTTACATACATACATAATTGGTCATTACAACTCTTCAGTCAGGATTACGACCTAGTTTCTCACACCATTTATGTTGTGTGTGTTAATTTTATACATGAGTGGCGGGACCTACAGTTTAAAGTCGACTCCGAACGACAGATTTTTGAGAAACTTTTCATGGCAATTTTATTTACTCTCAGAGTTTTTGCCAGAGATGTGCTGAGACGAAGTCGCCGAAGAAATACTTTTTGTATTTTATTTTGATGTCTGGCCTGGGGCTCGAACCCTGGCTTTTCGTCTAATAAGCCAACACACTACCTACTAGACCACGACGACTTTTTTGCTTGTGTCTTTTTTTGTAAATACAACAACAACTAAGACTGTAAATTTTGATGAATGATTGTAATCACTGGAATCATTTATAAGCATTATAAGTATCTTTCTAATCTAAATGAGTAGGATTATGAATCAAACATATTTCGAATGGTATGAGTTTGATGTCAACGTTGTACGCATCATACTCATTGCAACCTCTACTAATAAATCAACGTTGTAGTAAGCAGGAATGAATCAGAGTACATAGTTAAATTTCAATATTGTTGACGCACTTATATTCAAAATTCCATGAGTACTTATGAGTAGCGAAAAAACAACTCATTGCTGATCTCTGTTGAGCACATATTTTTGAAGGGTCCGCCAAATAACTTTTTTTGAAAAAGCTTAGAAAAACTGCTGAATATTTTCTCAAATTTCATTTTTTGTTTGAAAGTGCAATCCTTCCGGTTAATAATGGAAAATAATTTCATTCAAATGGCTGCCTCGGCTGGCCATGCAGTAGCCTACACGATCGGTCCAATTTTTAAGCACATTATCGATTGTGTGCAGCTGTATTTCACCAATGGCTTCACGAATATTGTCCTTTAAAGAGTCAATTGTCTCTGGCTTGTCGGCGTAACACTTATCTTTGACGGCACCCCACAAATAATAGTCCAACGGTGTCAAATCGCAGCTCCGAGGTGGCCAAACGACATCAGCTCTGCGGCTGATAATGCGATCTTCAAAAACAGGGCGCAAAACATCGAGTGTAGCTTCGGCTGTGTGGCACGGAGCGCCGTCCTGTTGAAACCAAATGTTGCCAATATCGTCCTCTTCAATTTTTGTGAACAAAAATTCGTTCTACATGGGCCGATAATGATCGCCATTGACTGCAGCGGCCACTCCTTGCTCATCTTCGAAGACAAATGGCCCAATTATGCCTCTGGACCAAAATCCGCACCAAACAGTGACTCGTTTTGGGTGCATCGGCTTTCCAATGTATGCGTGCGGGTTTTCTGTGCCCCAAATGCGACAATTTTGCTTGTTTACATACCCGCCAAGATCAAAATGAGCTTCATCTGAAAAGATGATTTTTTTTGTCAAAATCGTCATCTTCTGGTGTAGGCTACTGCATGGCCAGCCGAGGCAGCCATTTGAATGAAATTATTTTCCATTATAAACCGGAAGGATCGTACTTTCAAATAAAAAAAGAAATTTGAGAAAATATTCAGTAGTTTTTTTTAAAGCATTTTCAAAAAGAAAAAAAGGTGTTTGGCGGACCCTTTATTGCATTTCGTTTAATTCATTTGTTTAAGGCCTTTAAATAAAATTTAAAATATTTTGTAAATTTCTTTTAAACGTATTTTTTGTTTTCGTCTACTTTTGTTAGCGCCAAACTAGAGGGCCTCTTTTACCAGCCAACCAACCAAATATTAATTATTTTTATTGTTTTCAATTTCCAAAAAAAAAAATGCTAAAAACAATAACAATAAACGACCAAAAAGCGAGCAAACGAAAGAAAGAAAATGGAATTTTATTTTTATTTAGTATTCAAAACCAATGGTTATTGGACTCGTTTATTGGGGGGTAAGCGTAACATACGCGTACGCCATTCCATTACATTCGTATAGTAAAACTGGCTCAAGCCTAACAATAGGTTTGTAGCGTGTAAAACCGTGCCGACGTACTGTATACGGTGGCATGAAAATTGTATAAAATTCAAATGAATAATGACAATTGTTACGGGCTGGTATTTGTGGTTGCAACCCATGTACAATAAAGCAACATGAATTTGTTGCAAATACCGAAAATAAAAAAAAAATATTCGCATCGTACACACAACAATGCAGACCGATAGACAGACAGACAGACAGACAGACAAATAGCAGGCTAGAAAACTAAATAAAACTATATACACAGACAAACACACTACAGATACAAACACAAATTTTGTTACACATCAGAACAAAAAAAAAACAGAAAAATCCAGGGCCAAGACGCACAAAAATAGGCTACAAAAAAAAACGTATGTTTCAGTTTCAAAAAAAATGGAAAAAAGAATGAAAAAGAATGCAATTTTCTAGTTTCACCACAAAAACATGATACAAAACACATGGCCTGCTTGTAAAATCAAGAAAAAAATTTTGAAAAATTAAAAAAAGAAATGCAAGTAGGCCAGAAAAGTGATGGTCGACAGAGAATTCAGGGTGCCTTATACAATCAGCAATTCTTGAGCAATACTTCCTTATAAGAGAGAGCAATGTGCCCAAGAAATATGCTGAATCTTCATAACTGATGAAAGACGTTTAACAGCTTACAGCCTAGACGGTTAGACAAATATGTTAAGTTAGATTAAACAGACAACCTCCCCAATAAGCTGAGCTTACTTGGGTCCTTTAAGTTCCCGTTATAGCATTAATATAACCTATTTAGCCATGTTACTATAGCTCTTGTTTGGTATCCCTCAACCATCCAGAGAGCCTTAAGAAGCTGTGGATTATTCCCATATTACCTTGGGCTAGACATACATATGTTTTGTCATTACAGACCATACAGATTGAACTTATGTAAGGTATTACAGGCAACAATTCAATGGCATGGTTAGGTTGGGTTAGGTTAGAGGACATGTACTTGTCAATTAAGACAAGTACAGTACCCGTAATGGTAAACAATTAAACAAAACTACAACAACAAACACCAGCATAAAAAATGGTATACAAGTAAACAAAATACACCAACAACACTACAAGAAGAAATGTAAATAACTATTTCGAGAAGGCGAAGTCAAGAACATTCGCCTTCAAGAACATTCATTAGACTGTTTACTTCAGTCAGTCTTGTGTGAAGACGCTGTGCGTTTGAAGAGAGTAATCGTGGTTTGAAGATCTCCGTTACAAAGACCTGTAGAATAATTGTCTAGTAATTGTTATTGTTTATGCAAAGAGTGTAAACAGAGGAATAACAAAGAAAAGCAATTGTTGTTGTTTACATCAAGTTGTGAACAGTGGCACACAGAATTGTACGAATAAACACTTAAAAGCATTGGTTTGAATTTTGAAATAGGTTAGGTTAGGTTAGAGGACGTGTACTTGACAATTAAGACAAGTACAGTACCCGAAGGTCGAATTAACCCATTGTACAACGTCCTAGTTTCTCACACCACTTATGTTGTGTGTGTTAATTTTTTATACATGAGTGGTGGGACCTACAGTTTAAAGTCGACTGCGAACGACAGATTTTTGAGAAACTTTTCATGGCAATTAATTTACTCTCAGAGTTTTTGCGCCAGAAATCTGCTGAGAGGAAGTTGCCGAAGAAATACTTTTTGTATTTTGTCTTATTGTCTGGCCTGGGGCTCGAACCCTGGCTTTACGTCTAATAAGCCAACACACTACCTACTAGACTACGGCGACTTCAATGGCAATATAACATTATCTTACATGATGGTGTAGGGTATAAAGGCAACCCGTATTAAATACTTTTTAAAGACTTGAAATATAAAAACCGAAAACAATTTTCGAAATAAATTTAAAACATTTTCGAAGATTTTTATCTCGCAAAATTTAAAATTTAAATTTGATTACAGATAAGCAAGGCATTGCTATTGCTAATGATAAAAATGCAATTTAAATGGTTCTGGTAATTTCAAACCTATTCCGTTTATACGCTGCCACTAAGTAGCATTTTAATTATTTGAAGTACAAGTTGTTTGCGTTTTGTTCGTAAGGCCTTATAAACCCCGATCTTTCCTACAATAAATAATGCAACCAACTTAATCATCAAAATGATTTCGTTTTTTTTGTCTTTATATGCCACACATATGTACATACATAATTGGTCATTACAACCCTTCAGTTAGGATTACGACCTAGTTTCTCACACCACTTATGTTGTCTGAGTGTTAACTTTATACATGAGTGGCGGGATCTGAAGTCGCCGTGGTCTAGTAGGTAGTGGTCGGATTATTAGACGAAAAGCCAGGGTTCGAGCCGCAGGCCAGACATGTGAATGAATAAAATACAGAAAGTATTTCTTCGGCGACTTCTTATCAGCAGATTTCTGGCAAAAATTCTGAGAGTAAAAATAAAATTGCCATGAAAATTTCCTCAAAAAATCTGTCGTTCGGAGTCGACTTTAAACTGTAGGTCCCGTATGTATGTGGCGGGATCTACAGTTTAAAGTCGATTCCGGACGTAAGATTTTTGAGAAACTTTTCAACGCAATTTTTTTACTGTCAGAGTTTTTGCCAGAAATCTGATGAGAAGCAGGTCACCGAAGAAATACTTTTTTTCATATTTATGTTTTCAGGTCTGATCTGGGGTTTCAACCGTGTCCTTATGTCTAATAAGCCGACACACTGCCTACTAGACTACGACGACTATGTCACAGTGGGCCTAAAAAATGTTCTAAGAAAAAAGAGATTTTTTTATATGCAGCGCTAATCCTGCATAGCTGGTTGTATTGTCCTAAAGACTCCTTGAAGTAGAAATTTAAAAGTTTGTTGGTTTGAATTATTTTTTTTTAATACTTTTTCTATTCTAAGCCCTCTATTATATGCCCACTCCATAGTACTCCTAAATATTATGTGCACAAATAGTTGTATAGAGGGACAGAGAGAGTGCTATTTAGTCCAATTATTTCTGTCTGTGTGAAATAGAAAATAAAAAAATATTGACAAGACAAGAGATCAGCCATAAGTATTCAAAAAGATGAGTAGAATCGAATCATACTCATAATTTCTGATACTTATACGCATTCATAATTATTTTAATATCATGGAACCTCTTACTCATATTCAAAGTTTGAAGTACTCATCGTATTCATACTTAACAACACGTATGATGTTGTTGATTTTGACTCTCTAGGACGCAACATATACACGAATCACAAAATAAGTATGCTTTGCGTACGAACACTAAAATACTCACTAGAAGGTTGTGTGATTACTCTGCTTGCTGATCTGTTTATTTTGCTTATGAGTCTTTTTTCTTTTTTTTGTAAATGCAACAACAACTAAGATCATTTATAAGTATTCCAAGTATTTTTCTAAAGTTATGAATCTGAATGAGTAGGCTTATGAATCAAACATATTTCGAATGGTATGAGCTTGATGTCAATGTTGTAAGCATACTCATTGCAATCTGTACTTATAAATCAACGTTGTAGTGAGTACGAATGCATCACGGTACATAGTTAAATTTCAATATTGTTGACTCACTTATATTCAAGATTTCATGAGTAACGAAAAAAGATTCATTGCTGATCTCTGCTCTGTAGTACTCTTAAGTATTACATATGTACACAAATATTTATCTAGAGGGAGGAGAGAGAGCCCTATTAAATCCAATCATTTACGTCTGCATGACATAGAAAATAAAACAAATATTGACAAGATATTAAAAACAAAACCACACACAAGCATATGTTTTAAATTTTAAGGAAAATTTATTTTAAAAATATTTGAAAACAATTTTTTTTGGTCTTGTATGGCCTTTAAAAATGGATTTTATTTTCGAAAATAAATTTCTTTAAAAAATTATTTTCTTCTCTTTTCTTTTTCTGTTGACTTTAACTTTAATCTGCTTTAGTTACCAAAAACAACAAGTCAATTATTTTAGAAAATATAAACAATTTATTTTATCTTCTTAGCAAGAAAATAAAATCGAAAAAAAGAAAAAAAAATCCGTAACAAACCATTTATGGTTTAAACTTTTAAACATTTATATTTTGTTGTTGTTGTTGCTGTTGTTTTTTTTTTGGTTTTTATTATTATTATTACAGTTATTACCAATCGAATATGTTAGGTTTCTTGTTTCTTTTTTACTTTACTTCCTACGCAACTGAACACATATAATCACACATAAGGACACACACACACTCTTATTGTCATGTTGCTGTGGCAAGAAGAATTTTTCCGTTTTAGGAGAAAAAAAAAGATTTTTGTTTTTGTACGAAAAGAAAAACTTGCAAAATAAATTCGAGTTAAAAACATGTGTGAGAGTGAAAGAAAATTTTTTAGAAAAATAAAAACATTGAATACAACAACAAAAAAACTATACAAACATAAACAGGATACAGGAAAGACACAAAACATTGTCTGTCGCCCACAAAAAAGAAATTTCATCTCTTCAAGATTGTTTTTATTTTCATGTGTTATTTCTAAATAAACTTGAAGTTTTTATGAGACGTTATTTTCGAAAAGCAAAACTCTAAACAACAACAACAACAAGAAAAACATATGCAATTTAGCCAAACCAACATGCAATTCTACAGCTTAAGTGTTAAAAACTATTCTCAAATGCATTGGAAAAACAAAAAATTTAAAACTATGAATTTAAATTACATACTCTAACATAAAATTCACATACACATGTTAGCAATTGGACTCTAGTAAATATTATTACATTTTGAACTTTTAAAAACGTTTAAAATGTGAGCTCATAGTTTGCAAATAAAATAAAAAAATTTATGTTTAGTTTTAATTAAAACCCTTTATTATTCGCACAATTCTGTGTGCCACTGTTCACAACTTGATGTAAACAACAACAATTGCTTTCCTTTGTTATTCCTCTGTTTATAGCCTTTGCATTAACAATAACAATTGCTAGACAATTACTCGACATTATCTTTGTAACAGAGATCTTCAAACCACGATTACTCTCTTCAAACACACCACGCCTTCACACAAGACTGACTGAACTTCACTGACTCAGTCGCCCGCTTTGCCTTGCCTTTTATATGCCAGGGTAAACAGCCTGATAAATGTTCTTAAATGCTAATATTATTGACTTAGTCTTCTCGAAATCTCTATAAATGTAAACATCGTTGTTTATATTTATTCTTGTAGTGTTTGTTGTTGTATTTTTGTTTACTTGTTTACCATTTTTTATGCTGGTGTTTGTTGTTGTATTTTTGTTTGCTTGTTTACCATTTTTTTATGCTGATGTTTGTTGTTATATTAAGCACTACGACAATTTGTAAACAGGTTTGTTTACTGCATTGTTTTGTTTTTGTAGGTTTTGTTTATAATTTTAATGTTAAGCGATGCAAAAGCAAAACTTCAGTACCTTGTTTTTTCATTTTCGTAACAATTTTTTATAAAATTGTACTCATAATGTTTAATGTTTGCATTCCTTTAAGTCTCTTTTTGAAAAGAAAAGAAAGAAAACTTTTGCCCAAGAATATAGAAAACAAAGTTTCGAGTTTATTGTGTCATTTCGCATATTGTTGATGCATTTCTGACGACACAGACACATGGATTGGTAAAGAAATAACCGCCAATTGAAAAGAGATATTTGAAGCTCGTTTCTTGATCGATATTTTATACCCTACACTTCAACAGCCGCAATTTGTTGTTGCTGCATGCTGTTACGTTTATGTAAAGGTTATCTCATGGTATTGCCGTACTGAACTTTAAAAATTTTGAAACAATAAGAAAGTAATCTAAGAAGTGGTCATTGAACATAATCATGGAGAAGTCAGTTTGAATGAGAAATAGCCGCCATAAATGAAAACTTAAGCTTGCTACAAGAAAGACATCAGACTAAAATTTATATACGTACGTAAACGGTGCGAAGTCGCCGTAGTCTAGTAGGTAGTGTGTTGGCTTATTAGACGTAAGGCCACGGTTCAAGCCCCATGCCAGACATCAAAACGAAAATATGAAAAAAATATTTCTTCGGGGACTTTCTCTCAGCAGATTTCTGACAAAAACTCTGCGAGTGAAATAAAATTGCCATGAAAAGTTTCTCAAAAGAATCTGTCGTTCGAAGTCGTTCGTTAAACTGTAGGTCCCGTAGGTCATGTATAAAATTAACACACACAACATAAATAGTGTGAGAAACTAGGTCCATAATCCTGACTGAAGGATTGTAATGACCAATTATGTATGGATGTATGTATGTACGTAAACGGTGCAGCGTTTAGTTAATTTTCGTTCTCCATAACAGATTCACTGAAACCATAGGAAATTTATCGAATTTTACAAAGTAATACCCTGAAGTCGCTGTAGTCTAGTGGGTAAAAGATTAAAACCTTATGGTCCTTTTAGTTTAGAAGAATACAACCCCCCTTAGCCCTCTCTGTGATTAGTACACTCACTAGATCGTAAGCGCATAGCAAACAGTAAAAACCCTCGATTTGATTGCCTAGAACTAGTAAGGTGACTGCTTTGTTTTATACTAAATTGGAATGACAATGAAAACATATACACAATTCGTCAATAATCCTCGTTGACAAAAACCCGTAGTAAAACAAAATTATCATCATTATTATCACATCTGCAGACAGAGAAGTTTTCTTTTGAAGGAAAGAAAGTTTTGCTATATGAATACAAAACAATATTTTGTCTTGTCTTAATATTAAAGGGTTATCCATTTCGTGGTGTTTCAAAAGTATTGGACTGGAATTCGAGATCTGTCAAACTAAGTTGTGAAACCAATTTTTTTTCTTTTCAGTTGAAAGTCTATCTATCTATCTGACTATCACACAAAGCATAAAAATTATCAAAACCTACTACAAAAATGGTGATTCGGCCACAGCCACATATCTTGCTTTAAGAGGAGATCATGGTTTACATAATCGCAAGCAATTGGCAAAATTGTGAAGAAATTTGAAGAGACTGGAGACAAATATTGAAAGGCCTGCGCATCATTGTTTCGCTCGTTCCGCTGAAAATATCGCTATGGTAAGTGAAAGTGTTGCCGAAGACCCAAATGTGTCGATTTCTCGTCGTTCTCAGGAATTAGGACTGTCTTACGGTACATTATGGCATATTTTGCATTTAGATCTACACCTACATCCATATAAAGTCCAGCTCACGCAACAACTGAAGCCAGTTGACCATTCACAACGTCGTAGATACGTGGAATGGGTGCTTGAACAACAGGCGGTGGACGACAATTTTTCGAACAAAATCTTCTTCAGCGATGAAGCACATTTCACACTCGGTGGGTATGTTAATGAACAAAATTGTCGTATTTGGGGTTCTGAGAATCCTCAAGTAATTGAAGAGAGGCCATAGCATCCAGAAAAAGTCACTGTTTGGTGCGCTCTTTGGTCCGAAGGTGTGATTGGACCTTACTTCTTCGAAAACGACGATGGAACAACTGTCACCGTCAATTCGGAGCGTTATGGTCATATGATAACCGACTTTTTTTTTGCCTGCTATTGAAGAATACGTCTTAGAGAATATGTGGTTTCAACAAGACGGTGCCACATGCCACACAACTCGAGCAAATATGGGTTTATTGCAAGAGAGATTTCCTGGCCGCGTAAATTCTCGTCGTGGCGATATCAACTGACCACCAAGATCATAAGATTTGACACCATGAGAATTTTTTTGTGGGGCTACGCGAAAGACCGTGTTTATGCAGATAAACCTTCAACTCTTGAGCACTTGAAAACCAACATTCGTCAACTTATGGCTGAGATACCGCCCAATATGTGTACAAAAAGTGGTCGAAAAATACCTCAAAAGGATCAATGTTTGCAATACTTCGCCTGGAGGTCATTTAAATGATGTAGTGTTTCACACATAATGTCAACATTCTAACTTAACAATACAGAAAGAAATATCATGAAAAAAATATTTTTTTTATGTGTTTTATTTACGTTTACTTTTGAATCCACGAAATGGATAACCCTATACTTTCAAGTTGTATTATTCTGGCATTAAATTAAATTATAGATTATGTTTCCAAAGATGAAAGTTTGTTTTTGTGCAAATAATTTCTGCTTCAAGTGTTATTACAAGAAATTCAATTCAACGAAATGAAATGAAATTATTGACACCTTTCTCAATAAAAAGTTGTCCTTATAACTTACAAGTTACAACTCGATTATCTTATAAAATTCCAAATGGAATAATCATTTTTACATGGAAACAATTTTTAACAAAAAAAAATATGTTCTCTCTTTGGGCACTTCATAACGTTTACATTACTTTGTCACCAACAGCCTTAAGTGCCATTAAAAATTGCAGATGACTTGCAACTGTAATGCCAACGTATAATAAAAGAATGTTGTTGCAAATAAATAAGAAAGAAGCAGAAAAATACACTAAAAATATGCAAATCGGCATGGATGTTTGTATTGTAATCGCTAAAGGAAATCAAAATATATTGCATTTGGTAATCATCATAGGCAAACAAAAACACTCTAAAGAATGCAAAAATTTTAAGTTCACATGTTCTGTGAAATCACTTCAAGCGAAAAATATTCGATGAATGATTGAAAATGCTTTTATTTTCAACAAATCTACACAGTATGGGACAAAAGTGTTGTTAAGCGGAGTAATGAAAGAAAAACATTTTACTCTGATGCTCGATTACATAACAAACATACATATAGAATTGGTCATTACAACCCTTCAGTCAGGATTACAACCTAGCTTCTCACACCACTTATGTTGCGTGCGTTAATTTCATACATGAGTGGCGGGACCTACAGTTTAAAGTCGATTCCGAACGACAAATTTATATGAAACTTTTCATGGCCATTTTATTTAGGTTGGGTTAGGTTAGAGGACGTGTACTTGTCAATTAAGACAAGTACAGTACCCGGAGATCGAATTGACACATTGTACAGCGTCCTAGTTTCTCACAGCACTTATGTTGTGTGTGTTAATTTTATACATGAGTGCTGGGACCTATAATTTAAAGTCGACTCCGAATGACAAATTTTTGAGAAACTTTTCATGGCAATTTTATTTATTCACAGAGTTTTTGTCAGAAATCTACTGAGAGGAAGTCACCGAAGAAATATTCTTTCAAATTTCGTTTTGATGTCTGATCTGGGGTTTGAACCGAGGCCTCTAATAAGTCAACACACTGCCTACTAGACTACGGCCTACAACCTACTAAACTACTGATGCTCGATTACAATTGATTAACTGCAGCTAACTATATGCAGCTATAACTGCAGCTATGTATATGGTACCCTATCCTAAGCTAAAATATCCTTTTTAAAATAATTAGACTTCAATTAAAATGTCAAGTAGTTTACATTAAAAATAAGTATTAAATAAGCAACTAAACGACCAAGTTTTGACTTATAATGATCAGTTGGTATACAAACAACTGAAAAAACAAAATGAATAACTACAGATCTTTTTCTCCATTGCTCCTCCAGAGAGCCTACTGCATGCATGAGGCAACTCCATCGTTTTGGTTTCCTGCTGTAATTGTTGCGCATACCCATGCAAAGCCGCAGTGCTTTAGTTCGCACAGTTTCGCTCGTCTCTAAGTTTTCGTTCGTCGACTTTGGCTTCTTTGCCTTGAGAGCTAATATTGAATTTCCTTGTGATAGTATGGCCGCTCTAGCTCCATCTTCTATTTTTTTTAATACGTCTTCCTCTTTGTTCAGTTAACTCTTAAACTCATAAGCTTTTCCCAGTTTTCTAGGAGCGTCTTCGGGTTGAAGAATAATATTTTCGAAAGCTCTTGTGTTTATGGCTCGAGGCTAAGCTACCACCTTTGAACACCTTGAAGAGTCCATGGCACGTTGTAGTCTGTGTAACATATGTATACAGCACAGATCAGCAATGAATCGTTTTTTCGCGTTTCATAAGCACTCAAGAAATTCTGAATATAAGTGAGTCAACAATATTGAAATTTAACTACGTACTCTGATTCATTCGTACTCACTACAACGTTGTGATTTACAAGTACAGGTTGCAATGAATATGCGTACAACGTTGACATCAAACTCATACCATTCGGAATTCATAACTTTAGAAAAATACTTATAATACTTATAAATGATTCGGGTGACTCAAATCATACATCAAAATTTACAGTCTTAGTTGTTGTTGCATTTACAAAAAAAAAAAAAAAATGGACACATAAGAAAAAAAGGCAGAGCAGCAAGCAGAGCAAACACACAACCTTCTGGTGTGCATTTTAATGTTCGTATGCGATTCATACTTATTTTGTGCTTCGTGTATATGTTGAGATATGTTGAGAGTCGAAATCAACAACATCATACGTGTTGTAAAGTATGAATATGATGATTACTTCAAACTTTGAGTATGAGTAGAGGTTCCATGGTATTAAAATAAGTGTGAATGCGTATGAGGGTCAGAAATTATGAATATGATTCGATTCTACTCATCTTTTTGAATACTCATTGTTGATCTCTGGTACGGATAACATAAGGCTATCAGCACGGTGAAATAGAAATAGTACACCATAGATCTAGAAGATCACTGAGCATGATATGGAGCATGTTTGTCAAGATATTTGTAATGAGCCACGGTACATGTGCGTGGTGGAGTCTATGTACGTGTAATAGTGTTAACAGTATGGTTGTCTAGGGTTGTTGTTCAGTATGTTGTATATATCTTACAACGATAATAATTTCAAAGTTGTTGACTTAGAGTTGATAATGCAGTAATAGATTCCATTAACTCCGTGCAAATTAGCGCAGCAAGTTTGCTCTGCTTGGTGGGCATTATCTAATGCCTAAAGTCTTGGCAGAGACGAGCAATTAGATGAGCAGACTTTTCTTGAGCTGTGGAATAGAAGAGCCCAGCTTTATGTCTTAGGAGAAGAAGCAACTGAGCAGATAATCTAACTGATCTGTAATGGATGGTTATTGAGAGTTCGAATGGCTTTGTCAAAAGCATTCGAATGCTTCTTGTGTTAGTGATAATGAATGAAATCTAATAGCATATTGGCACACTTGCCTATGCATCTGCTTTAATTCTACCACCTTAATGAGATTGTAACCAAAATTATGAGTATGATTCGATTCAACTCATCTTTTTGAATACTCATTGCTGATCTCTGGTATATAGTAACCGATTGATATGCTTCAGATATATTTTTTTTAGCGTATATAGTTGTAGCTTGAAATCATAAATCAATATTTTTCTATGACACTCTAAATATTCCTTGGACTTGAGAAAATTGATCGGCACAATTTCAGCGCACCAACCTTTTAATAGTTATGTGCGGATTTCTATTTATTGCCCTTAAAGAAGTGTTAAATTTTTATTCCTCACTATTACAAACGTATGTATTTCCCTGCAGCTAAAACAATAAAAAAATATTGCATCTGCAGCTGCTGATACTCAATTCGTATCATTGCCACTGAAAAGGGAATATTAGACATGAGAATATTTTTAACCACATGCTGTTGACAACAATAATGCATTTCCTCTACAATAAAACAAAAAAATTATAGTAAAAGGCATATCGAGTTACAGCATTATGGGATACAAGCCTTTTACAATATTACCATTAGGACATCATAAACCAATAAAAAAATGGAAAAAATGGAAATGAATAGGAAAGGTATCACTCAACTACACAAATTAGATTTAAGGGACATCTCTGTCCTCGTAGGCATGAGGAATAACTTTGTTTGCCCTGAAATTTCTTCAGATCGATCACTGAATTCGTGAACCTTTCAAACTGGTTGACAACTTGATCGTATGGGAGTTATGAAATCAAAGCCTCGATGGTCGCTGCCAGGACCAGTTAATCAGAAGTTGTCAGTTGGTACTTAAGACTATGTGTGCTCAAGAAAGATTTGATTTAACAAACTTGCTACTCTCTCCTATCCTATCCTTTTCAAAAGCTCTTAACTGTAAAGATATACCTAGGAAACAGCGCAATAGAATAACAGCTTCCCCTCACAATAGCATTCGGCCAATAAGAAGCTTGTCTTAACGCTCTTATCGCACTGCTTAATATAACAACAAACACCAGCGTTAAAAAATGGTAAACAAGTAAACAAAAATACACCAACAACACAACAAGAATAAATGGAAGCAAAAATACACAAACCACAATAATGAGTGTAAACAACTACGTTTACATTTATAGAGACTTCGAGAATGCGAAGTCAGGAACATTCGCCTTCAAGAACATTCATCAGAGTGTTTACTCTACCATATAAAAGGCAAAGCAAAGCAGGCGACTGAGTTAGTGAAGACGCGGTTTGCTTGAAGAGAGTAATCGTGGTTTGAAGATCTCCGTTACAAAGATCTGTCGAATAATTGTCTAGTAATTGTTATTGTTTATGCAAAGGGTATAAATAGAGGAATAACAAAGAAAAGCAATTGTTGTTGTTTACATCAAGTTGTGAACAGTGGCACACAGAGTTGCGCGAATAATAAAGTATTTTAACTAAAACTAAACACAAATTTATTTTTATTTTATTTGCAATCTACGATCTCATATTTTAAACGTTTTTAAAAGGTAAAAACGTAACCGCATTTTTCATTGAAGGTCAATTACTGTAGTGCATCGTTTGCTAGGACCTGCGTCACAAAAAATATATCAAGGAATTGTAGAATAACAACAAATGAATTTTGCATTATGTTATTGCATTTACATACATACATACATACATAATTGGTCATTACAAACCATTAGTCAGGATTACGACCTAGTTTCTCACACCACATATGTTATGTGCGTTAATTTTTATACATGAGTTGCGGAACCTATAGTTTAAAGTCGACTTTGAACGACAGATTTTTGAGAAACGTTTCATGGCAAATTTTGGTTTTACTCTCAAAGCTTTTGTCTGAAATCTGCTGAGAGGAAGTTGCCGAAGAAATATTTTTTCATATTTAGTTCAGTTCAGGCCTCACGTCTAATAAGCCAACGCACTACCTAGACCACGGCGACTATAATTGAGTCTATTTTCAAATACTGAACTTATTTGATCATTACAATCCTTCAATCCAATCAGGATTACAAGCTAGCTTCCCATACTACTCATATTGCGTGTGTTAATTTTATCCATGAGTGGAGAAACTTATAGTTTAACGTCAACTTCGAATGACTGCTTGGGGGTTTTCATGGGTTTTTGCTAGAAAACTGCGGAGAGGATGGCACCACATTTAAAATAATACTAAGGGTCATATTTTTACTACATCTTATATATGTGAGTCGCCGAAGAAATATTTTTTCATATTTCGTTGAGTTGGAGATGCCTGATCTGGGTTTTGAACCGAGGCCTCACGTCTAATAAGCCAACACACTACCTACTAGATCACAGCGACTTAATTTATTTCTTTTATTATTTAATTTATTGCTTTTGCTTTCTAAAATTAATTATGATTACATTTTTTAGCAAATACAACACCACAATAGCTTTTTCTCATAACAAAACTCAATAAACTTCCAGTGATGGGGAGACGAAGTCTCTGAGGGATAGGAAAGATGTTACGTTTATCAGTCAGGAAATGAAGAAAATGTTTTAATGTTTTAAAATGTACTTTGAATATAAAGAAATTTAATCTCATTTGAAAATATGCGCTTGAATCCCCCCAATGCGGTATGATTCTCTGCCCAATTGTTTCATTTTGTTTTTAATTTTTTTATTTCGTTTATTGTCAACAATATTAGATTTGTTAAGTTCTCTGCATAAGAAAAAAATGAAAGAAATCCGAGACTATTTCATGGTTGTTTATAAAAACACATTACAATAGTATCGGGATACGAGAGTACATATTGCAAATCTGTTAATGATCTGTTTTGTTGTCATTCCATTTCTTTTTTGTTTTCTTGTTTTTTGTTGATTGCATATCATTAGGCGAATGAATATCCTTTAAACAATGAAAAAGCAAAAGAAACTCGAGGAGTAAACAAGTGTAGTCCACTTACCAAAGGCAAAAAAAACGTTGCGTTCTTTGTGTGTTTTTGAATGTAGAAAGTAAGAAGCCAACCAACAGCCACAGTCATTGTCAAGGATATTTTGTGGTCTTTTAAGCCACTAATATAGAGAAAGAGCGTGAGAGAGCAGAGCAGCAGACTATGTAAATTGCTTTTTGGCTAAGATTGTCTGCACAAAAAACTGTAAATAGTTGTTGCAATAGAGCGAGAGAGAAAAAAGAACATATTCTTTGTTGTCTCACAGTGTGAGGTTTTTGTTAAAAGGAAAGAAAAAAGAGGACAGATTTTTTTGAATTTCTAGTAGACATCTGATTATAAATGCAAATCAATGTTATTTAATACAAGTGCTAAAGGATATTATCTCCAAACCACAATAAAGAAAAAACTAAAGAAACCAAGCACAACCAATGGAAATCAAAATGGAAATACTTTAAGGGGTTAGTGTACTTCAAAAAATCTCTTTTCCACTCTTTTCCCTCAAACGATACGAAAAGAAGGAGATAAACACAAAAAAATAGTACAAGGCGTCCTGGTAAGCGCCATTTAAATGCATTTTTCTCGAAATCACTTTTTTCGATCTGACAACCTCGATTTAATAAAGGGTCCGCCAAATAACATTTTTTTTTTTTGAAAATGCTTTAAAAAAAAACTACAGAATATTTTTTCAAATTTATTTTTTTATTTGAAATTTCGATCCTTCCGGTTAATAATGGAAAATAATTTCATTCAAATGGCTGCCTCAGCTGGCCATGCTGTAGCCTACACCTGAAGATAACGATTTTGGCAAAAAAAAATCATCTTTTCAGATGAAGTTCATTTTGATCCTGGCGGGTGTGTAAACAAGGAAAATTGTCGCATTTGGGACACAGAAAAGCCGCACGCATTCATTGAAAATCCGACGCACCCAAAACGAGTCACTGTTTGGTGCGGATTTTGGTCCAGAGGCATAATTGGGCCAGTTTTCTTCGAAAATGAGCAAGGAGTGGCCTTTACAGTCAATGGCGATCGTTATCGGGCCAAATTGAAAGAATTTTTGTTCACAAAAATTGAAGAGGAGGATATTGGCATCATTTGGTTTCAACAGGACGGCGCTACTTGCCACACAGCCGAAGCTACACTCGATGTTTTGCGCCCTGTTTTTGAAGATTGCATTATCAGCCGCAGAGCTGATGTCGTTTGGCCACCTCGGAGCTGCGATTTGACACCGTTGGACTATTATTTGTGCGGTGTTGTCAAAGATAAGTGTTACGCCGACAAGTCAGAGACAATTGACGCTTTAAAGGACAATATTCGTGAAGCCATTGGTGAAATACAGCTGCACACAATCGATAATGTGCTTAAAAATTGGATCGATCGTGTAGGCTACTGCATGGCCAGCCGAGGCAGCCATTTGAATGAAATTATTTTCCATTATTAACCGGAAGGATTGTACTTTCAAATAAAAAAAGAAATTTGAGAAAATATTCAGTAGTTTTTTTTAAAGCATTTTCAAAAAAAAAAAAAAGTTATTTGGCGGACCCTTTAAAAACCACTTGACTGATTTCTCTGAAATTTTATGATAATGTGCCCAAGAAGAATAGTTCTTGCCCGAACTGGGATATATTTGATACGTCAATAATTAATAATTTTTTTAAACAATTAAGTTAGAAATAATAGAAGAAAACAGGATAAAAATTAAAAACTCCCGCCTGTTTGTTATATTTTTACCTGTTAGTTAAAGCTGCAGCTAGTAACAGATTTTATAAAAATCCATTTTAGGATGACCCTCTTAAGGCTACCGCACTTCACTACAATTGAAAAAGAAAAATTTATAAATTTTAATCAAATGTTCTATTTAAAATATAAAAAAAATTCATTTGTTTAAATAAATTTATCTTTAAGAAAAAACTCGAAAAAACGACCTTAGAAAGTATACTAACCCCTTACAAAATTTTGCCAGTGTTTAGTGTTTTGTGATGCTTTCATTTAAATTTTTCAACATTTAAAATTTTTGTTTCAAATTTCAAATATTTTTAATTCATTTCATAAACATTGTTGTTGTATTCTTATCATTTATTATTGTTTAAATGTTTTACTCGTTTTATCACTAGAAAAAGCAAAAAAAAAAACGACAGAAAAACAAACGAACAAACACATAAATCCACTCTACAATTTGGCAATATTAAATATGTTCCCCGTGCTTTTACTCTTACTCTTACACACACACACACACATACATAGTATAGCAGAAAAGTTCTTGAAGAAAAACTTTTAATTCAACTTGAGCCATAAAATGCACAGAATATTCAAAGTTTCCTTTCTTTTTTGTTTTTTCCCCCGTTATTTTTAACTGTCTTAGCCTCTCCAGCATGACAATAACAGCAAGTACATGTGTGTGCTTGTGTATGCACATTCACCAACTCCTTACATTCTCTTGAGGCACAATCATCATCATCATCATCATGATTATCATCTGTAACTTCATTACTGTACTCATGTAGAGAGGGAGAGCAACACAAAAGAAAAATTAAAAATTTTTGGTGGTAAAAACGGGGCGTTACACAAAAATTTCATTTATTTGTTGTTGTTTCTTGTTTGTCATCAGTGGAATAACGAAAGAAAAATATTTGAAAAAAAATGAGAAGAAGAAGAAATCTTTTATGACAATTACAAGTGCATTAAAGTTTGTTTTCATAAGATAAGTTTTTTGCCAAACAGTAGCAAGAAAAAAACGGAAAAAAATAAAAGACAAAATGAAATTGTTAATCATTTTTAAAATCAAGTTAAGCCCTCATTTCTTTTATATTTTAATGGAAACTTCAATTAAAAACGATTTGGAAAAAATGGAAACAGTAACTCCATCACGTTTCATTTAACATTACAAAGGTAAATATTTGAGGAA
The DNA here is from genome assembly GCA_932273835.1 of Sarcophaga variegata. Classification (NCBI taxonomy): domain Eukaryota; kingdom Metazoa; phylum Arthropoda; class Insecta; order Diptera; family Sarcophagidae; genus Sarcophaga; species Sarcophaga variegata. The sequence goes on from OW026361.1 coordinate 117,880,779, forward strand.
AATAACTGGAGACGAATAATAAAATTGCCATGAAAAGTTTCTCAAAAATCTGTCGTTCGGAGTCGACTTTAAACTGTAAGTCCCGCCACTCATGTATAAAATTAACACACACAACATAAGTGGTGTGAGAAACTAGGTCGTAATCCTGACTGTATGTATGTAACACGAGACGAAACACAGTTGTGGTGGAAAGCGTGGTTGAAAACGTTCTCTGGCCTACTTTAAATATAAATGAGAAGTAAAGAATCTTCCCTTCTTCATGGCAAATACAACCCCACAGCTACTTCAGAAGGCACTCGATAAAATGCCAAGTCTATGGGCATGTCTTCCGATAAGGCAGTAAGCCAGGAGACTGGGCATGACCATCTGATTTAATAACAAAGGCCAGTAGAGTCTAGCAATAGTATGTGTATTTTCTTGCTGCCAGCAATGAGGTCTCTTTCTTTAAAATAACCCGAGAATACCTAGACTAACTAAGACAATCTGAATACCTATACCCTGTAACTTATTGGAGGTTGTCATTTCTAAACAAAGTTCGCCAGCAATGCAATTGCTAACAATATCCCTATGTCCTCGAATCCAAATTATATATCATATAATATACAGCTATGGACATATAAATGGCACACATTTGAATAAGTTTTTTTTTAGGCTAAAGTATGGCGAATACTATTAATCAAAAACAAATTTTTGGATTTATATAAAGGTTTATTATTCGTATTTAAGAATGATATAAACTTAAGTTGAAATTCATTAATTAACAAAAAATATACATAATTTATAAAAAATACCACTGGTTTGAGCTGGACACATAAATGGCACAAATTAAAAAAGTCCTTTTAATATTGCATTTGTTGATTTTTTGGTATGTACAAATGCCCTACTATTAATATTTTGTGCTGTAGCCTTTGTTTTGGATGACAGCTTCGCATCTACGACCCATACTTTCCACAAATTTTTGGCATTTTGTTTTGGGTATGGCATACCAAGATTCCTGAACTGCAGACCATAAATCGTCCATATTTTTATAACTTTTTTGGCGATTTCAACCTTGACTTCATACCACAGGTTTTCAATAGGATTTAAGTCAGGGCTCTGGGCTGGCCAATCCAAAACGGGAATCTGTTCCGAACAAAACCAATTTTTTACTAGGTTTGACGAGTGTTTGGGGTCATTATCTTGCATGAATTTCCACTTAATTGGCATAGAATCGAAAGCGAATGCTTCCATATGGTTTTTAAGAATATCCAAATATTGAAACTTGTCCATTTTTCCATTGATTTTTACAAGTGGACCTACGCCATGCCAAGAAAATGCACCCCAAACCATAATGCTACCACCGCCGTGTCTTACCGTCTTCTGCGTGAACCGAGGCTTATAATCTTGGCATCTAGGACGACGAACAAAGGTTCTGCCATCTGGTCCAATTCTATTAATTTTTGTCTCATCACTCCATAACACGTTTTTCCAAAAATTAATAGGATTGTCCTTATGGGTTCTGGCGAAGACTAAACGTTTTGAAACATTTTTTTTTTTTGAGAGCAATGGTTTTTTCCTGGAAATGCGCCCAAACAAATTTGCCTCGTTTAATCTTCTTCTGACAAGCCTGCTAGATATTTCCAAGCCAAAAGATTCATTAATATCAGACGCTATCTGCCGTGAAGACTTGAATGGATCAATTTTTGCCATTCTTACCATTGCTGCATCTGGTCTTGGCTTCCGACTTTTGCCCTTAATCAATACATCGGGATTATCTACACATGATTTAATAGCATTGTAAACTTTTTTTCTTGAAACTTGCAGTTCTTTAGCAATTTCCGATACTTTTTCCCCATTTTCATGCATTTTCCATATGATCCGCCTCTCTTCGCTTGTTGTATGATTGCCTGATCCCATTTTGAAAAAAATTTTCTTTATACTTCTTTTTTTTAATTTTTTTAACACTTCACCAAAGAATCATGTGATCTGAATGAAATCTACGCGTGCAATAACTATTTCAAATAAAGTGCCATTTACATGTCCACTTAAAATCAGCTTTGTTTACGCAAATATAATAACGGTAAATAATAAGCAGAATATAACGGAATATTTGAGTGCTGCTGAAACAAAAATTCTTAGAGCAACAATCTTAAGAGATAATTGTAGCATTTTATAAATTTTCTAGTTGACAAAACAAAGTTTTTTTCTTAATTAAAATGTGTGCCATTTATATGTCCATAGCTGTATATATGTATATATATATATACAAATCCAAATTATAGTGCCTCTTAAATGGTCCGCAATTCCCTGAAAATCCACGGAGTTCTTGGGCCAAGACATGCCCCGAAGTGATATTCGTTAGGGATTAAATCAAAAGATATTCACGCAAATTGCCGCCACCTAATAGCACCGCTTTCAAAGTGATCAAGACTTCCGCCTAAAATACACTTCAACAGACAAGCTGACTCTGTGAAAGCTTAATAAGCCGCACTTACTTGATCTGTGGATCTTGGCAGCAACACTTTCCACTAAACTTGGTGTTTTACTCAGTACAGAACAGAATTGGTCATTACAACCCTTCAGTCAGGATTACGACCTAGTTTCTTACACCACTTATGTTGTGGGCGTTAATTTTTATACATGCGAGGTGGGACCTACAGTTTAAAGTCGACTCCGAACGACAGATTTTTGAGAAACTTTTCATGGCAATTTTATTTCACTCAGAGTTTTTGCCAGAAATCTGCTGAGAGGAAGTCGCCGAAGAAATATTTTTCATATTTTATTTTGATGTCTGGCCCGGAGCTCGAACCCTTGCTTTTCGTCTAATCAGCCAACACACTACCTACTAGACTACGGCGGCTTCAGTATAAATTGTAAATATACGGTTTGGGCTTGTTAATCAACATTTTCTAGAGATGAACTACAGCTGTGGCTCTAGGTGTACTTAATTCAGGCTATTCACAGTCTGTAACTAAACAACAGATGGACTTAAATATGATTTGTTTCTAACAATACTCTGGTACCCTACTCTACTCTACTCATATGAAATCTCCAATTGAATTCAAGTTTAAATCGCAAAATTAAAGTAAAATTTGAAACCAAATTTAAATATGAAATCCTTTTTTTTCTTCCGTTTAATATAATTCAAATCAAATTCTTATTCTTTTTTTGTATTTAAATTATTGTGATTGTTGTTTTTGTTGTTGTTGTAGTTGTTTAACACTTGTTAACTTCTCTTTAGTCTGTTCTATTGTTGTCACAAACACAAAAAAAGCTCAGACACATGTGCTCTCACATAAACACACTTAAAATAACACTCATGCACACTCATATACGTACACATACACTCTCTTTAGCACTCAAGCAACATCGTTTAAAATGTGAAAAGACGCGACATTTGAGATTACAAGTTAATTAGTAAATATTATACACCCAGAGAGAATGTATACACACATACGCAGACATTAAACAGCAACAGCAACAATACATACGGACTCATTCATTCGGGTAAATAATTAATTACACAACATTTGACTTGTGCTCTTGCATTCACACGAGCACTCACACATTTAAACTCATCACACTCATTGTTCGTTCTTGCATAGTTAGATGAGAAAGTAAGGAAATGAATAGAAAAAATGAAAGAATGAAAGAAGTTTGAAAAGGTTACGAAATTAACATCATTATAAATACTCTTATTGTAATGCCTACCCTCTCTTTCTCTCTTTGTTTGAAGAGAGAGTAAGAGAATACATGTGTAATTTTATTCGTATAGAGACTATTCATTAAATACCATGAAAAAGAAAATTTGTAAACAAATAAAACAAAGAGAAAAGCAATGCAAAACAATTGTTGCTGGTTACTAAAGAAAGCATTGAGAATCTGGAATTGATTTCTCCTTCTTTATGTGTATGTTTTACTCTCTAAAGCTATAGTTAGTCGAGCATTCACGGAACATATGTACGTTCGTCTCTAGCATGTGAAAGGCAATGAGAATGATTACCCAACCGTAATGGAATTTCAGTAAACATTTGCATGATTTTTTGATGCTATAAACGACCATACATTCCGTGAACGTTGGGATAATTCTAGCTTTACATCCACTAAAATGAATTTCTTGTGTTTCTTTTCATTTCGATTTTAATAAACGAATGTGACTTTTGTGAAGTGAAAGTGTTGTCCAAATTGGCTTTAATTTGTACGGTATATAGCTTCACTTCACTACAAATAAAGAATTGAATTTCTATTGCAAAAAAACACAAGAGACTTAATAACTTAAAAACGGGTTTGTGTCTTTAATATTATTTTATTTTATTTTATTTATTAATTACACCTAATTCTGTTTTTACACGGTCTTTTTTTACACGGTTTTGATATAACACGGTTTGAAAATAAAATATTTTTAATTTTGTTTATACGATTTTATTCCATTTAGCACGATTTAAAATTTTTTGTGCTTAAATTTTTTTGTCAAATTTAATTTTTGCAAAGTATGTTCATATCACAAATTTAAGGGAATTGCCTTTTTGCGCGTACAAGCAAATTTACTGGTCAAAGCAAATGTAAATGGCACAAATTTAGGGGAATTTCCTTTTTATGCATACAAGCACAAAGTTCAGAGCAATTGAAATGGATTAATATTTTGTGTTGGTAAAAAAAATTTTTATTGGCGAATTTATTTTTCTATCATTACATTAAATTTAACGCATTAAAATAAAAAGTAAGCCAAAAAATATTTTATATTTAATAAGTTATTTATATTTTTAATTTTGTTATATATTTTATGAATCCCTAAAAGAAAATGTCAAATAAAAAACTTCTCAAAAAATCCTTGTTTTTCACTAATTTTAATAGGTTTTAGAGATTAGGAACCAATCACCTATTTTTGCATACGATCAGTGTCTTTTTTTACACGGTTTTTTTTTACACGGTTTTTTCTGGAACCAATCTCCCGTGTAAAAACAGAATTAGGTGTACAATACAATTACAAATTATATTCTAATTATATACGAGCGGAGTAACTTCACCATATGCTCGGTGAAGTGTCACAGACCAGAGTCTCTGGTGGGAATCGAACCCAAGACCCTCACGCTAATAGTCTAGCACACTACCCACTAGACTACCAGGGCACCCTGTGTCTTTAATAATTTGTATTGCATTTTTGAGGATTAATGTCTAGCGTACAATACAGAAGTGGTAAGTTTAATTCAAAATGCAAAGACATTTAGGGTTGATCAAAAAAAGAACTAAAATCATAACGCAGATTGAAGATTGACATCAAACTTGAGAAGCTCTAGCAAAACCCTTAGAAGCCGCTCTAGAAGTCATCTCGAAACATTTGCAGGATTCATTCTAAGCAAGGAAATAAAATATTGCACTAGTAAAATCCGAATAACGCACCTCTTTAAATTCAAACATACATAATTGGCCATTACAACCCTTCAGTCAGGACTAAGGCCTAGCTTCTCACACCACTTATGTTGTGTGTGTTAATTTTATACGTGAGTGGTGGGACCTACAGTTTAAATCGACTCCGAAGGAAAGGTTTTTTAGAAACTTTTCATGGCAATTTTATTTCACTCTCAGAAATCTTCTGAGAGGAAGTCGCCGTTTTTTTTTAATATTTCGTTTTAACGTCTGGCCTAAGGTTTGAACTCGGGCCTTATGTCTAATAAGCCAACACACTACCTACTAGACCATAGAGACTTCAAGTTATAAGGAATAAAATAATGGGCACTAGAGTGTCTATGTGCAGCAGCATGTACATCGTCCCGATTATGCCAGGATTTAATTGCATTGTGTCTTACTGCCATCAACTCAGTCCTCTGCCTTAATAAAAGGTCAAAGGAAAGCTAGTCAAGTATAACAAATAATGCCTTCGCTGGAGTGAAACAGAGTAGTAAACTTTATCCACACTTCGTACTTTCCCTTCATCACATGTGCTAATACGAAATGTAGGGTGTAAACCATAGAGCAGCAACTCCATATGCAGTTTTCCAATTAGCAACTCGAGCAGAATAAAGAATTTCTATCCCTCATTTCACCCACATTTACTGCGATTACACAAATGCAGCGCAGGCAGTATTGCATTGGATGCAATTGGATGTTCTTGTATTTTATTTCCTTTTTTTATTTATTTGTTGTTTGCCAGAAATGTGCTAAGAGGAAGTCGCCGTTTTTTTCTTACATATTTCCTTTTGATGTCTGACCTGGGATTTGAACTCGGGCTTTATGTCTAATAAGACTACCTACTAGACTACGGCGACTCAATTATGATGTGCTAAAATCGAGCCTGATAATCCCAATACACCTGAACCGATTACATTTTATTCAATTAGAATATGTGCCCAGACGACATAAAGCCCCCTGTAAAGTATCATTTAAGAATATTTAGTAGGTTTTGCTTCAACTGCCTTATTGCTTGGACAATGACTCGTCCAAATACTATTTGATTCGACCGATGGAAAATAAAGGGTCCGCCAAATAACTTTTTTTTTTGAAAATGCTTTAAAAAGAAACTACTGAATATTTGTTCAAATTTCTTTTTTATTTGAAAGTACAATCCTTCCGGTTAATAATGGAAAATAATTTCATTCAAATGGCTGCCTCGGCTGGCCATGCAGTAGCGTACAACAGAAGATGCCGATTTTGGCAAAAAAAAAATCATCTTTTCAGATGAAGCTCATTTTGATCTTGGCGGGTATGTAAACAAGCAAAATTGTCGCATTTTGGGGCACAGGAAACCCGCACGCATACATTGAAAAACCGACGCACACAAAACGAGTCACTGTTTGGTGCGGATTTTGGTCCAGAGGCATAATTGGGCCATTTTTCTTCGAAAATGAGCAAGGAGTGGCCGTTACAGTCAATGGCGATCGTTAGCGGGTCATGTTGAACGAATTTTTGCTCACAAAAATTGAAGAGGAGGATATTGCCAACATTTGGTTTCAATAGGACGGCGCTACGTGCCACACAGCCGAAGATACACTCGATGTTTTGCGCCCTGTGTTTGAAGATCGCATTATCAGCCGCAGAGCTGCTGTCGTTTGGCCACCTCGGAGCTGCGATTTGACACCTTTGGACTATTATTTGTGGGGTGCCGTCAAAGATAAGTGTTACGCCGACAAGCCAGAGACAATTGACGCTTTAAAGGACAATATTCGTGAAGCCATTGGTGAAATACAGCTGCACACAATCGATAATGTGCTTAAAAATTGGACCGATCGTGTATAGGCTACTGCATGGCCAGCCGAGGCAGCCATTTTAATGAAATTATTTTCCATTATTAACCGGAAGGATTGTACTTTCAAATAAAAAAGAAATTTGAGAAAATATTCTGTGGTTTTTTTTAAAGCATTTTCAAAAAAAAAATTTATTTGGCGGACCCTTTAGCTTGATAATGGTGTATCCCAGTAGCATTTCTGTTGGTGCCAAAAGTATCGCAAGAGAAAAGCTATTAATTTGCGATGACCAATACCGCGAATACATTTATTTTGTAACATTTTTTAGCCAATAAATGTTGAACAAAACAACACAATGAAAAATCTGAAGAACTTTTAAATTATTTACCAAAAAAATCTAATTTGCTTTAAAGTATTAAAAAAGATTTCAATTCCCTTTCGTTTAATCTTTTAAATCGACTTTAATATGTCAACTGCAATTGTTCAAATTCACACCCTTTTCATGTACCGCTATCCCCTTTACAGTCCCCCCAAAAAAACTTTTATTTCTACGATTTAAATTTGTGGTTAAATTTCATCATTATTACTGTCACTAGCTTGCTCTCTCTCTCTGCTTTGCCAACAAGTCTATCAGTTTCAAGGCTACACAAAAGACACAAAACGGAAAACTTTATTTTCCATTCGTATGCTTAAGTTTCCTTGAAAAGTCTTTTGCCTTTGGTGGTAGTGGGTGAATTTCTTACAATTTCTTTTTTTGTTTTCTTTTCGTTTCGTTTTCTTTTTTTTGTTTTTGTTTTTGTTGCATAATTTATAGATTTAAATATTTTACATTAACTTTTACGACTTCATGTATAGACTTGGAAAATGTCTATGTACGACAGAGTATTTATGCATTTTCAATGAACAGTTTCCCTTTTTTCGCATATTTTCCTTTAGAAAATAAAACAAAATGAGAATGAAAATGGAAAATAATAAAAATTTAAGACTTTTCCAATATTTGCATTAACATACACATGTGGTTCGATAAACCAAAGTAGAGTAAGGCATGGAGAAACAGGAGCCTTCAACCACATGAGTGGTTGCAAGTGAATAAAGAATTGAAAGTCTTGTATGGTTGACTATGAATAGAAAGTTTTCCACATCATTTACAACCACGCACATATGTGGTGGGTGCAAGTCTTTAATAGTGATGTACGAAATTGTAACCAAATCGGTAACCAATTTATTGATATTGTTACGCAAATCGAAACGACCGAATATCGTTTAACAACAAAAACGATAAACTAAAGCCACACGATACAAATACACACTAACACAAGGAATACAAGTGAAGCTGACAATGCAAGATTAAGGACCGTTTTTAAAGCCAAACGTAGGGAACTCAAGATGGCTATTAAGAGAAGCAAATCGTTCTGCTTTAAGGAGCTATGCGACAAAGTCGATGAGAATCCATGGGAAGGAGCTTATAAGGTGGTTATGTCTAAAATAAGGAGCTGTAGAGGACTAGCGCCAACTTGCCCAGTACTCCTGAGGAGTGTGGTTGAAACTCTTTTTCCAATACAGAGCATTGAGAGGGAAAATATAACAGTAGACGAGAATGCAAATTCTATTGATGCCATGGATCCAGTGACGGACCAAGAGGTGATGCTAGCGTCGGAACGTTTTTGAAATGCCAAGGCTCCAGGTCTTGCGTATCATTAGCAGCTATCTTTCTGATAGAATACTACTCTATGACACAGATGAAGGAGTTAAGAGGTATAAAATAACTGGTGGAGTTCCACAGGGCTCTGTGCTAGGTCCACTGCTATGGAATATACTCTACGATGGAGTGTTACGTCTCCCAGTACCAAGAGGTGTGCAGATAATGGGTTATGCTGACGATATAGCAGTAACAATTGTGGCGAAGGAATTGCATCAAATTGCGGCTACGTGTATGACGACGTTGACTAGAATAAAGAGCTGGCTTATGTCAGCGAATCTTCAACTGGCTGGACAAAAAACTGAAGCTATTTTGATAACGAGCAGAAAGAAAATTGAATGGATTACACTTAATATAGACGGACATAATATAACTTCTCAGCTAGCGCTTAAATATTTAGGAGTAATGATTGACGTAAGATTAAATTTTAGAACAAATATTGAGAAGGCTTGTGAGAAGGCTGCTCGAGTGAATGCAGCATTATCCCGCATTATGGCTAATATAGGAGGGCCAAATCAGAGCAGAAGACTGTTATTGGCAAAGGTTACTCAGTCGATAATGATGTATGCAGCACCTGTGTGGGGACCGGCGTTGGGTATTAGAACCTACGCTAGAGCTGCAAGGTCTTTGTTTCGTCTAAGCGCCCTTAGGGTTGCTAGTGGTTTCCGCACAGTTTCATATGAGGCTATTAGTGTCATATCTGGTATAACTCCCCCTGATGTTATGGCTATGGAACTGAAAATGATATACGATAGAGTTCGTATTGTTGGTAGAAAATTAACTACGGAAGAACGAAAGGAGAGAGAAAGACAACAGAGTTTAGACGAATGGCAGATTCAGTGGGATACTGCGACGAAAGGGCGATGGACACATAGACTTATCAAAAGTGTACAAAGTTGGGTTGAAAGGAGACACGGTCATGTTGACTTTTACATGACACAGTTATTGACAGGGCATGGCTGCTTCAGGGAATATCTCTGTAAATATGGCCATGACAATGAGGTATCTTGCTCCTTCTGCAATAATGGAATTGAGAATGCTGAGCATATTTTCTTTTATTGCGATAGATTCAGATTGGAACGCGAGCTGTTAGAGACGATGATAAATGAAATAGTGACACCAGACAGTATAGTTCCGCATATGCTGCGGTCTGTTGAGGTTTGGCAATATGTCAAAATGCTGTCTGCAAATGTGATGCAGGAATTGAGAAGGATAGAGAGAATTCGTAGGATAGAAGGAGATAGAGATCAATAGTAGCAGTCAATAGGCTAGAACTCGTCCTGTGATGAAATACTTAACGGTAGTACCATAGGACAAACAGGTTCGAATCGTAGAGGTGGTTTTTTAGTGGGTTAAAGTCTCACACTACTGTTGCAGTGGCAACAGTGTCTTTCGATGATTTTTTTCACCTCAAAAAAAAAAAAAAAAAAAAAAAAAAAAAAACAAGGTATACAATGAACGTGTTGATTATCATGTGCACACACACATATGCACAACGAACCTGGTTGCGGCTAGTACCAACAACAACTTAAAGTAAACCAGCTACGACAAATATGCAACGGACAACATAAGCAAAGTCCACAAACAACAATGTATTAGCAATAGAGCTCTCGAGAAGGCGCGAGCGAGAACCTTCCACATCGAGAACGTTCATCATACTGATCATACGTGCGTGCGGACTATAAAAGGGCTGGACAAAGCAAGCAGCAGTCAGAGTTAATTCAGTCAGCCTTGTGTGAAGACGCGTTGCGGTTTGAACGTACAAGTGATACTGCTTGCAAAAAGGTAGTAAGCGGAGAAGATCTAACGAACAGTTGTTATTGTTAACGTGGAGAGAAGTGTGAAATAGAATAGTGTACAACAGTGTTGAAAAATTCAGTACTTTGGTACTTTTTTCAGTACTTTTTAATTTCAAAAATACCGCAGTACCTCTTCGGCGTTTTCAGTACTTTTTTATTATTACATATTTTATATCTTTCGCTTTTCAACTATTAATGCATTAGCAACATGTTCAACGCAATGCTAAAGGTAGAATCAGCCTTTAGCCCCGGTTTGTCAAACGTTCACGGAACGTACCTTCGTTTTTAGAATACGAAACGCAATTAAAACGCTTGCAGAACCGTATTGTTATATCGGTAAGCATTTGCATTGCTCTTCATATGCTAAAAACGAACGTTCCATCGACGTTAGACTAAACGGGGCTTTTACGTTTTGTTACGTTCCGAATCAGTTGTTTTTGTCTTCTATGTGAGGAGCACGAATAAGTCGTTAGTTTTTCTGTTCCGTGTCGTATGTGTATTAAATGTAAATAAATAAACAGTCTAGTAGGTAGTGTGCTGGCTTACTAGACATGAACCCACGGTGAAACTTCTATTAGAGACTTAATGCGATACATTCGTTCTTTGAATTTCCCTTTCTTGACCTTCTGGCAACTCTGAGAGTAAATAAAATCTGTCGTTCATAATCGACGTTAAACTGTTAATTTACTCTTGCATAAACTTTATAATCCTGATTAAAAGTTTGTAATGATTAGACATCTCGGCGACTTCCTCTCAAAAGTCTTCGTGAAAAAACCCTGAGAGTAAATAAAATTGTCAAGGAAAATTTCTCAAAAAAATCTGTCGTTTGAAGTCAACTTAAACTGTAGTTTCCACCACTTATGGATAAAAATTGACGCACACAACGTGGGTGGTATGATAAGCTGGGTCGTAATACAGGCTAAATAAGCACGTTCAACGTCTTTGTTGAAGGCATAATTATACAGTGCGTTCTGTATAAGCAAGGGAGCGCGCAAAGGCCAATCCTCATCGATTCATATACAGCAGTATACAAACAACTAACACACAACATAAGTGGTGGTAGAAGCTAGGGCGTAATCCTAACTGAAAGGTTGTAATGACCTATTATGTATGTATGTATGTAGAACCAATCTATTTGTCATAAGGTTCACACTTTTCAATTTTAAGAAATAAAAAAGTTAAGTGCCTTACTCCACAGAAAACTTTTGATCTTCCATATAGGATAACATCAACAAAGAACATTATCAGAAGATCTAGCAGCACCAATAAGTAAATTCACCACAGTCTAGTGTGTTGGCTTATTATACGTTTCCAACAAAACGAAAATATTTCTTCGGCCTCTTCCTCTCAGCGGATTTCTGGCAAAAACTCTGAGGGTAACTAAAATTGCCATGAAAAGTTTCTCAAAAATCCTTCGTTCGGAGTCGACCTTAAACAGTAGGTCCCACCACTCGTGTATAAAATTAACACACACAAAATAAGTGGCGTGAGAATTTAGGTCATAATCCTGATTAAAGAGCTATAATGACCAATTATGTATGTATGTATGTATTTTTTTACAAAAGTACCATTTGATGCAAAAAAGTACTCTTTCAGTTATAGTTCAGTACCATTTCAAAATTCCAATTTTGCAACAGTGGTGTACAAGCAAATTGTTGTTGTATCGTTAAGTTGTGTACGGTGGCACACAAAAGTAGTGTAAAGAATAAAGAGAGTTTATGAAAAACTAAAGACATATTTGTTTTCACTTGGTTTGCAATTAACGAACTCATATTTAAACGCTTTTAAAAAGGTAAAAACGTGACAATGTTGTTAGCCTAAAAAGAAATTGGAATAAAAATTAGTTTTGGATCGCATTGAATTCCTATCGGATAAGAATGCCAAGGGAATTGTAATCAAATTTTAAAGACGTCACGATACCTTGAAGTCGCCTTAGTCTAGTAGGTAGTCTGTTATCTTGTTAGAAGTAAGGCCACGGTTCAAAAACCAGGGTCCGACATCTCCAATAAAAGAAAATCCAAAAAAGTATTTCTTCGGCGAATTCCTCTCAGCAGATTTCTGGCAAAAACTCTGAGAGTGAAATAAAATTACCATGAAAAGTTTCTCAAAAATCTGTCGTTCGGAGACGACTTTAAACTGTAGGTCACGCCACATATAACGGCTACATATAACGGCATTTCGAGTCATTAAACCCACTCTCAAGGACTGCGAGACACCTATATATCCGTGAAAGTAAATTGGCCATCAAATGCATTAGAATTGGATTCGCAATTGTTTTTAGACAAAAATTCTAAACCTGCACGGCTTCATGAAATTTAAAAATAAAATCTTAAATTGGTAACCAATACCCATTTACCTATGTAGGTATCTTAACAAGTACTCTATAGATTTTCTTCTTTTTTTTTTGAGTATTTTGAAGGCGTTTTTCCAAAAATTATACCCCCTCAGCAGTAAAGCAAATAAAAATAAAAATTCGCTGAGTTTAGTTTTTTGGGCGTCTATTGTTTTCCTATAACCCTGTCATATTGTCATTTTATTTTAATTTCAGTTTCATTTTTTACATTTTCATTTTTTATAACTTCAAATCGTTTTTACTACAATGAAAAAAAAAGGAGGACTTCCTCTGTTAACTTTCCATCTACAAATTTATTTTATGAACAAAAAGCAAGGCAGACTACGACATTTTTGATTTTTTCCCCCCAACTTTATTCAATTTTATATCGAAAGCGTTTGCTGATGAGAATGGCGTTGAAACAAATGTTTTCGTTTTCCCAGACAGTATGAGGGGCACACGCATATATTGAGTTCCATAAACAAATAATCAAAATATGGAAATTTTTATTGTTATTACTGTTATTACTATTACAGTTGTTTTTATTATTGTAACAGTACTTATAAGGACAAAATCACATCTGCTTTTTCAATCAATAATCATGAGATTTTGTTTTTTTTTCAATACAGGCCAGGCAAGATGTCTAAAATATTTCGTTTAAGAAAATTTTAAATTAATTTTCTCCATGAGATTTGCGAAAAAACTTTATGCACAAGCAACTAAAGTAAATGGGGTTTATTAAAATATTTTGTATGTTTTTTTTTTTTTTTTTTTTTTTTTTTTTGTAAAAATGCCGTTATGTCATAGTTATCTCGAAGGAGTCAAAACCTTTCGCCATACCACGATTTTCGAAATGATTTGAGGCCATAATAATACGTACTTTTGGATGCCCTGGTAGTCTAGTGGGTAGTGTGCTAGACTATTAGCGTGAGGGTCATGGGTTCGATTCCCACCAGAGACACTGGTTTGTGACACTAGACCGAGAAATATGGTCAAAGTTACTCAACTCGTATATAATTAAATATAATTTTTAATTGTATTATAATTAATAAAATAAATAAATACATACATACATACATAATTGGCCATTACAACCCTTCAGTCAGGATTACGGCCTAGCTTCTCACACCACTCATGTTGTGTGCGTTAATTTTATACGTGAGTGGCGGGACCTACAGTTTAACGTCGACTCCGAACGACAGAATTTTTGAGAAACTTTTTCATGGCAATTTTTAATTACTCTCGGAGTTTTTGCCAGAAATCTGCTGAGAGGAAGTCGCCGAAGAAATATTTTTTTTTTCATATTTCATTTTTTTTTATGTCTGACCTGGGATACGAACCCGGGCTTTACGAATAGTAAGCCAACACACTACCTACTACACCACGGCGACTTCAATAAATAAAATACAATAAATAAATAACAGTTTTTAAAAAAAAGATTAAACATAAGCTTCATAAAGTAATTCATTATGGATTTCAGGAAATTGACAACTTCTTCTAAAGGGTGTTTTTTTATAGAGGTATAGAACTTTAAGTTGCAATAAAACAACGATGGATTATTCGATTGACATGCATTTTATTTATCCGAAAGATAATCTTGTGGCATTACATTTTAAATATGATTTCTGGCATATGGCCGCCACGGCTGGTGCGGATGTAGTCCAATCTGGACGTTCAATTTTCGATGACTTTTTCCAACATTTGTGGCCGTATATCGGCAATAATACGGCGAATGTTGTCTTCCAAATGATCAAGCGTTTGTGGCTTTACCGCATAGACCAATGACTTTACATAGCCCCACAGAAAGTAGTCTAGCGGTGTTAAATCACAAGATCTTGGAGGCCAATTCACAGGTCCAAAACGTGAAATTAGGCGGTCAACAAACGTGTCTTTCAATAAGTCTATTGTGGCACGAGCTGTGTGACATGTTGCGCCGTCTTGTTGAAACCACATCTCTTGGACATCATGGTTATTCAATTCAGGAATGAAAAAGTTAGTAATCATGATGGCTCTATACCGATCAACATTGACTGTAACGTTCTGGCCACCATCGTTTTTGAAAAAGTACGGACCAATGATTCCACCAGCCCATAAAGCGCACCAAACAGTCAGTTTTTCTGGATGTAACGGTATTTCCACATACACTTGAGGATTACCTTCACTCCAAATGCGGCAGTTTTGTTTGTTGACGTAGCCATTCAACCAGAAGTGCGCTTCATCGCTAAACAAAATTCGCTTATGAAAATCGGGAACAACGGTAATCTCGTTTTGGGCCCATTCGACAAATCTACGCCTTACTTGATGATCGTTTGGCTTCAATTCTTGCACGAGTTGGATTTTGTAAGCACGCAAACCAAGATCCTTCCGCAAAATCTTCCATAAAGTGGATGGACACAGATCCAATTCCTGTGCTCGATGGCGGATGGACTCATTCGGGTCTTCCTCAATGCTACGCTCTACAGCAGCAATAGCTTCTTCTGTACGCACCGTACAGCGTCTCTGGGGATGCTGATGAGTTATCAATAAGAGTAAACGTGGTGCGATAACGTTCCATGGTTATTCGAATTAACTGCTCTGATGGACGATTTTGTCGACGATAAAATGGACGTAGTGCGCGATACGTTTTCCGCACATAACCATTATTTTCGAAATAAAATTGCACTATTTGCAGGCGTTGTTCAGGCGGGAGTCTATTCACGATGAATTGCCAAACCAAACTGAGAATAAATCACTTGACAGCTTAAAGTTTAAAAATATGAGTTCGTTGATTTCAAACAAAGTAAAAACAAATTTGTGTTCAGTTTCAATTAAACTCTTTATTGTTCACACTATTTTTGTGTGCCACCGTATACAACCTGTCGTATGTAACAATAATCTGCTTGTTTAGTTCGTTACTCTTCTCTGCTTACAACCTTTTTGTAAGCAATACCACTTGCACGTTAGATCTGTATAGCAACAAGCAACGTGTCTTCACACAAGACTAACTGAATTATTACTGACTCGTTGTCTGCTTTGTCTTGCCTTTTTATATGTCCACAAAATCAGTCTGATAAACAATTTTGAAGCAGCAAGTTCTTGTTTTCGCCTTCTCGAGAATTCTATCGCGACTGCATTGATGTTTGTGTATTTTATTCACATTGTTTGTTGTTGCGTTCTTGTTTACTTGCCTATTTACTTTTCTTTCATACTTGTTGTTGGTATATGCAAGCAAGTTCGTTATATTTGTTAGTGTAGCTTTTGTTAAACGATGTTTCATTTTCGTAACAATATTTTTACTAGACATGCCTTAGGCATGTGACTATCTGTTTCCTAGAGCTCGTAATGTACACTCTACTTTGATCTCATTAATAGAACCATTAATGCGTTGACTTTCTGTTGATATTGAGTAAGTAATTAAAATTTTTATTCTTTTTGATTTTGATGTAAACTCTATGCAACTCTATAAACGATAAAACCCTTTCCTAACTATTATCATCTAAAAGTTCTTGCTCTCCTCCTTGTAGGATAGAAATTTCAATTAAATTCCATCATTAGCTTTTGAATTTAAATGATAAGATTGCCGTTGATTAATTTCATTTTTTTTGTGGGTTATTAAAACACAATTTATTAGCATTTGTGTGTGTGTGTTTGGGTAAGAGAGCAATTTTCCTAATTTATCTTATCCACAATATGGCGTCTACATTAACGCAATTGATATTAAAACGAAACCATTACAACCAAAAATGATCTACCACCGTACGAACCAACACTCATTGTTTACATTACTGGTAGCCACAGAATGTCTCAACAGAAAAATGACACAGAAAATAGCAAAAACCGAACATAATATACTCTTATAATAATCTCAACAACAATAAATACATTATTGTTGTTATATGTACCTGTTATTGTTATTGCTGTAGTTGTTGTGTTAACATTACAACTGCAACTCTTTCCATCTCTGATACACACAAACACACACACACACGCATCCATAAGCAAAGAGAACCAACAAACAAATAAAGAAAGTGATCAGACCACCAGGATATAACCAACACATTTCAACAATGTTTTATTTGTTTAAACAATTCAACTGTGGCAAATAGAACAACAATAACAACAACAACAACAACAACACAAACAAAACTAACAAAATGACTACTAAATACGAACAACAAATGGTTTTTCTCTCTCACACAACGAACACAATATTCATGCCTGCATGTTCATGTAGGCAGCCAGGCGGGAAAAACGGACAAATAAAATGCAAATACAACAACAACAACAACAACAGCAACATGTTACAATGAATCCAAAGAATGTTCAAATCAATGGACGAATGAATAAACGAACGAACGAACGAACGAACGAATGAATTTGTGAGTGCATGGAATAGACTGGTATTGTGGAGATTATTCCACAACAAGAACAACATGCAGGAAAAGAGACATGCACAGGCAAGTGGAAATGATTATAAACATGGACATTGGATACAATGTCTGTGCACATAAAAACATATACATCTGCACACATATATGCAAAACAATAAAATTCTCATTTTCAAACACACATACACATTCACTCTCGTTTACAACTTAAATACAAATATGTATGCATACTAGGAATAGTGGAGTGTTTGTTTTAGTGTACAAAGTGACCACATAATCAATTGTCACAACATTAAGAGAACTAAACCAACAACAACTCTAACTACAGCGGCATTTTGCAGAGCAGCAGTAACAGTTGAATCAACAACAATAACCGTGTAATGAGCATTAAAACAAAAACAAAACAAACTCTCTGTTAAGCGAAAGAGACGGAACGAAAGAAAAATAAAATGGAATTCCATTCGAATCTAAACATGATTCTCATTACACATGGTGGTCGTCTTCCACATAAGGACGAATGAATGTTGTTGGCAAGCATTTGTAAAATGTTTTTTAAATATTAGGGTGGCACCTATTTGTTTTTGTGAGATAAAACCTAATAATCTCACTCAAACTAATAGATTAATGTGATATTTCTGTAACACAGGCTATTTCACTTGCTTGTCTGTTTATACGGGAAACTCAAATAAAATTCAGTGAAATAGCCTGTGTTATAGAAACATCACATAAGAAACTAATTCGACTTATGCACTGAAAAATCCTCTACAAAATAAAGAAGTCACGGGCACAAAGTTCTCGTTGTAAACGCCTCCTCCTAGTATTTTACTGCCTCATCAATTTAGCCACGTAATGACGTTCATTAACAAACACATGCAAATTAGTCTACGTTGTTAAATATTTCTTTTTCGCACAGTCACATAATCCTTGTCTGGTTAAATAAATATTTTTCATTGAAATACAACGAAAAAGAAAAGAGAAACGTACGAGTACACGTAAAAATACTCGAAAACATTGAAACGGAAATGCAGTTGTTTTTCTTTGGAATTTTTTTCTGTTTTTAATATTTTTTATTTCTTAAATAACGAAAGAAAATTAAAACAAATATTGATTTTATGTTGGTAACCCAATTGCATTCATTTGCTAAGTTTAATGGCCTTCTGGTTGTAACAATTGGCAGGTTAAAGATTTTTCGTCTGGCAAATATGAAATTACTTTCAGTAGAGTGCATAAAAATGATGATTCTTAAGCTTTATTGTTATTGTTTATTGTTATTTTTATAGGCCTAATATGGTTAATTACCAGACCACATATGTATGATAAATACGGGAATACGATTTTTAATTAAAAAGTTATTGCGTTTGAAACCCATCAGTTCTATTGATTTAAAATAAATTTTTCCCCAGACAATGACGTTAATAAAATTTTATTAGCAAAACTATTATTTAAATCAGTTTACATATAGGAAATGGCCGGCTATTAATAATTTATGATCATAATTCAGAGTTTAAGGGCAAATAAAAAAAACCATATTTTTATTGTCCATTTTATTGAAAATGGCCACCGCCACTGGACACTGCGCGCTCATTGAGAATAAAAACTTCTTTAGAAGTCATTTTAGTCACATACTGTGTTAATTACAACAAACAAACTTAAACATTTAATAAACAACTTGAAAACTATAAGAGAGAGAGTGAGAGAGAGACAGCGAAGGAGAGTGTATAAGAGTATGTGTATGTGTAAAGTCGAAAAGTATAAAGAATAGTTTTTAAGTACAGTTTTTGGCTCATAATTCATTAACACATGGCGCATATAAAGTCCTAACAGGGTTACCAAATTGTTTTATATGTTGACCAAATAGTCCATTTCTTTGGTATTCAAGTGCTTCTTAACTAACTCAAGAAAAATACCTTTAAGACGCAAACATAATAAAATTTATTGTTCAACTAAAATATATGTACCACAGCTACAGTTTATGGCTTGTCACAGTGTTGCAAAATCAAATTTTGAAATGGTACTGAACTGTAACTGAAAGAGTACTTTTTTTGAATGAATGGTACTTTTCTAAAAAAATAGATACATCAACAATTTTTTTCAGAAACTTTATCGTGGCAATTTTATTTACTCTCAGAGTTTTTGCCAGAAGGTAGTCGCCGGAGATATATTTTTTTATATTATTTCGTTTTGATGCAAATGTCTGACATGGGGTTTGAACCGTGGGCTCACGTCTAGTAAGCCAGCACACTACCTACTAGACTCCACTCGGAACAGAAAAACTAACGACTTATTCGTATTCCTCACATACAAGACAAAAACACCTGATTCGGAACGTAACAAAACTTAAAAGCCACGCTTAGTCAAACGTCGATGGAACGTAATGTAACATACGTTCGTTTTTAACATATGAAAAGCAATGCAAATGCTTACCGACATTACATTACAGTTCGGCAAGCGTTCTCATTGCTTTTCGTATTCTAAAAACGAACGTACGTTTTATGGACGTCTGGCTAACCGGGGCTAAAGGCTAATTCAACCTTTAGCATTATGTTGAACATGTTTCTAAGCTATTAATAGTTGAAAAGTGCAAGACATAAAATATGTAATAATAAAAAAGTACTGAAAGCGTCGCGGGAGTACTGCGGTATTTTTGAAATGAGAAAGTACTGAAAAAAAAACTAAAGTACTGAATTTTTCAACACTGGTTTGTCATGTCAATAGAAGACAGAACGCCATCAATTACTTGATTTTTGTTGAATATTTGCGGGTGAAGTCGCCGTGGTCTAGTAGGTAGTGTGTTCGCTTATTAGACGAAAAACCAGGGTTCGAGCCCCAGGCCAGACATCAAAATAAAATACAAAAAGTAAGAAACTAGGTCGCCAGTAATACTGACTGAATGATTGTAATGACCAATTATGTGTGAAAGCCAATCTAGATTCAATGATTGAGACATTGATTTCAATATCTTAATCATTTAGGCATTATTTCTCGCCGAAGACCTGCGGCAATCAAACAAAAAATCAGACAAACATTTTACAAAAACTAAAATCACACGTTTGGTTTTTTTTTAATTCCGCTGTTAACAATTAAAATTTAGTACGCACCTGCTTTTATAGCAGTTAATATTGTTGTTCTTTCTGTTGTTGTTGTTGAATGCAAATACCGTTTCTTTTTCTCTACAATACATAGTTAGGAACTTTTTCTTAAGAAACTTTTCTTGTGTTCATAAATATTGCGTAAAATCTACCTCATGGAAGTTCGTAATAAATCGTTACGGTTTCTCTCTTCAGCTACTATGTATGCAAAGAGAAACTGAGTGTTAATTTGAAAGTATGAGTCAAAGTGTATGTGTGAGTATGTGTGTGCGTGTTCATATTGACCTTAAGATTATACAAAGAGAGAGAAAACAATATTCTCTGAACTATATTGTACAGCCTGTACTGTGTATTGCTTATAGGCACTATAAACATGCCCATGTACGCACATAAGCAATTATAAAGGGTCCGCCAAAAAACTTTTTTTTTTTTTGAAAATGCTTAAAAAAAACTACTGAATATTTTCTCAAATTTCTTTTTTTATTTGAAAGTACAATCCTTCCGGTTAATAATGGAAAACAATTTCATTCAAATGGCTGCCTCGGCTGGCCACGCAGTAGCCTACAAGATCGGTCCAATTTTTAAGCACATTATCGATTGTCGAAGTTACACTCGATGCTACACTCAATGTTTTGCGCCCTGTTTTTGAAGATCGCATTATCAGCCGCAGAGTTGATGTCGTTTGGCCACCTCGGAGCTACGATTTGACACCGTTGGACTATTATTTGTGGAGTTTCGTCAAAGATAAGTGTTACGCCGACAAGCCAGGGACAATTGACGCTTTAAAGGATAATATTCGTGAAGCCATTGGTGAAATATAGCTGCACATGCATGTGTTTAAAAATTGGACCGATCGTGTAGGCTACTGCATGGCCAGCCGTGGCAGCCATTTGAATGAAATTATTTTCCATTATTAACCGAAAGGATTGTACTTTCAAGTAAAAAAAGAATTTTTAATTAAAAATTTAATAATTTTCAAAAAAAAGTTATTTGGCGGACCCTTTAGATATAATAGATCAACGGTGAACGCAAAGCAAAAAGCATCCTTGGGCCTGACCTCGTCTTCAGTACATTACATCACATTAAAACTTCTGCGATTATCCCTATTGTTATCGAAACAACGAACAGGAGGAAATGAAAGAAGATGAAGATTTCTGTTCGAGTTTGCAGAACATAATTGCTAGCCTTAAAGAAATGATTAACTGGGTTATGCTCTTGCATTTATTCAAGCATATTACTGGCTAAAGAATAGGGTCAAGAGTTTTATGATTTAGTTTATATTGTGTCCATAAGGTTAATAACATTTAACTGCAATACATACATATGTATGTATATGGTACCACGGCGCCTTTGCATCTTCTGCCATCCTAGTAAGTTGCTACTTATTATCCTAAGGACAAATTAAATTATTTTATGATTTTCCAAACAACCATAAAAATAAAAAACAAAAACTACATGAAGTATCACATACGAGTACATCCATACATAATACATAATTGGTCATTACAACCCTTTTAGCAGGATTACGACCTAGATTTTCACACCACTTATGTTGTGTGTGTTAATTTTATACATGAGTAAAGGGACCTACAGTTTAAAGTCGACTTCGAACTACAGATTTTTGTGACAAAATTTTTAATGGCAATTTTATTTACACTCAGAGTTTTTGCCAGAAATCTGGTGGCGACGAAATACTTTTTGTATTTTGTTTGATGTCTGGACATCTGTCTGATGTCTGTTGAGAGGAAGTCGCTGAAGAAATATTTTTTTCATATTTCGTTCAGTTGGAGATGCCTGACCCGGGGTTTAAACCTAGGCCTTACGTCGAATAAGCCAACACACTACCTACTAGACCACGGCGACTTCAACATGAAGTATCACATTGGTATCCTATAATACGAAGAATTTCAACTACGAACGGAACTCTACTGTCGTTGGAACTCTTCACTCAGCTAACAATACTAACTTGTATACGTTAGTAGTGAAATACTTTAATGATATCGACGCCTCAATTCTATAACGTTCTAAGTACACTTAATGTTAATGTTTTTAATGTTCTTGCATTTTTAAATTCTACGTTCTCTAACTTAAATACTGTCAAAATTTGGTTAATATGCGCCGATCCGTTCCAAAGTTATAGGGAAAAATCTTCTTAGAATACACATCTAGTCGTATATCGCGTGATAACTTTGAGAGCTCATAACTCAGAACACACTTTTTCGACTTAGAATGTTATAGAACGGAGGCGTCGATATAAACTCCTCAATATTGTTTAATTTTTTTATTTTTTGCTATTGAGCACTAGTCACCCATGTGTGGATTTTTATGCGATAGAACTGTAGCTACTTTAACATGTTCATCAGCTACACAATTACCCACGATATCATCGTAACCATGAATCCGTATTAAACAGCCACAAGAGTCACGGCATATGGCGACCAGTTTTAACCTAGAAGGGATCTGCTTTCAGACCACCTGTTAGAGAGAATAGAAGTCGCCGTAGTTTAGTAGGTAGTGTGTTGGCTTGTTAGACGTAAAGCCAGGGTTCGAGTCCCAGGCCAGACATCAAAACAAAAATACAAAAAAGTATTTCTTCGGCGACTTCCTCTCATTAGATTTCTGGCAAAAACTCTGAGAGTAAATAAAAATTGGCATGAAAAGTTTCTCAGAAATCTGTCGTTCAGAGTCGACTTTAAACTGTAGGTCCCACCACTCATGTATAAAATTAACCCACACAACATAAGTGGTGTGAGAAACTAGGTCATAATCCTGACTGAAGGGTTGTAATGACCAATTATATATGTATGTCAGAGAGAATAGAAATGTTGGTAGTTGGAGATTCCTTACTAAGGATAAGTTCCTCAACGTGATTTATGTTTTTTACATCGCCGTAAAACACGCAACAGTAGTTAAAGAGCCGTCCCTTTTGTCCCCTTTTTCGTTGCTTTAAAAATGTATAAATTGATACTTTTTCTTTGATTTGGTAGTACTTTTTGGTTATTTATTTGCTATCTACAGCTCAGTTGTTGTATAAACAGAAAGATCCTGTGATACTTTTTATCTCATGAAGTACTTTTTAAAACTTTTGAATAACAAATATTGTTGAATACATACATATATTAAAAGGTGAAAGGGTAAGTACTTTCTTCAGAAAAGGTACCAAAAGTACCATTTTACATGTTAATAAAGGGTCCGCCAAATAACTTTTTTTTTAAATGCTTTAAAAAAAACTACTGAATATATTGCCGATTTTGGCAAAAAAATCATCTTTTCAGATGAAGCTCATTTTAATTTTGGCGGGTATGTAAACAAGCAAAATTGTCGCATTTGGTGCACAGAAAACCGACACGCATACATTGAAAAGCCGACGCACCCAAAACGAGTCACTGTTTGGTGCGGATTTTGGTCCAGAGGCATAATTGGGCCATGTTTCTTCGAAAATGAGCAAGGAGTGGCCGTTACAGTCAATGGCGATCATTACCGGGCCATGTTGAACGAATTTTTGTTCACAAAAATTGAAGAGGAGAATATTGGCAACATTTGGTTTCAACAGGACGGCGCTACGTACCACACAGTCGAAGCTACACTCGATGTTTTGCGCCCTGTTTTTGAAGATCGCATTATCAACCGCAGAGCTGATGTCGTTTGGCCACCTCGGAGCTACGATTTGACACCGTTGGACTATTATTTGTGGGGTGCCATCAAAGATAAGTGTTACGCCGACAAGCCAGAGACAATTGACGCTTTAAAGGACAATATTCGTGAAGCCATTGGTGAAATACAGCTGCACACAATCGATAATGTGCTTAAAAATTGGATCGATCGTATAGGCTACTGCATGGCCAGCCGAGGCAGCCTTATTTGAATGAAATTATTTTCCATTATTAACCGGAAGGATTTTACTTTTAAATTAAAAAAGAAATTTGAGAAAATATTCAGTAGTTTTTTTTTAAGCATTTACAAAAAAAAAGTTTTTTGGCGGACCCTTTATAAAATATTTAATATTCAAATAGGATTTCTTTTGATTTCATATTCAATTGTATTATGATTTCCTTCCTTTTACCATAAATATATAAAATATGTACATATCAGCGTATATAAAACCCTAATGTTGTATATAAAGACGAGAAAATTTTATAAAAAAAAGACTACGCTTTGAAAACTGCTGCATATGTGGGCATTGGTGGGTATAAACTTTTTACTTTTCGCCATAAAAATTATAAAAATTTCCTACAAAAAGAAATTTTATTGCAGTTTATGTTGCAACAAAAAAAATTTACGAAAATGCATTTGCATTGCAACAACTTATGTGCTGCAGTAAAAGGAAAAAGTTGAAGGGGAACGGAATCTCGTTAAAAAGTCATAAAATTTAGACGTCGCTTAAATCTGTCGTTGCTCGTTTAAAGAAAATCTTTTTCTTGTTACTTCTACAGCTTTTTTCCTTTTCAGTTTTTCACCATGAGGAGTCTGCAGTCAGGCTCTCAGTGCTTCAAGTGAGGTGTCTCAACTAATGTGATGTGTTTAGTTTGCTTAACGATTTCCGTATCCTGTACGCAATAGCTAACGTTACGGCGTCTCTTAATAACTGTAAGTAGTAAATGCATTGAAAAGCATTCCTTTTGAGTTTTATTTGATTTTTCTTTTCATTTTTTTGTGCGTTTTTGCTTTAAATTATTGAATATTTTCAAAGAATATCAATTTACAATTGAATTTCTTGCTCTTGTTTCCTATGAAAAAATGTTTTCCTTTTTTGTGTTTTTATTCGTTATGAATTTTTTTGTTTGTTTGTTTCCTGTTTAATTATTTCATGACCTAAAAAACAATTTGTTGCCACATGCCATAAATTATTATCCTTTTTAAAGCAATAGAAACAATACGCTCCCATATATCCTGTGCTGTATGTGAAACTTGAATTCATTTAAAGTTTTTCTCCTTTGTGTGTTTTTGTTTGTTGCAAGCAAGCATATTGAAAACAACAGCAACTTGTTAAAAGTAAAATGCGATGCAGGCAACGTGAATATGTACCAAAAGAGAGTTATGCTACACAACAGAGATCATTAATGAGTAATCAAAAAGAAAAGTAGAATCGAATCATACTCATTATTTCTGATACTTATACGCATTCATACTTATTTTAATATCATGGAACCTCTACTCATACCTAAAGTTTGAACAACTCATCATACTCATACTAAACAACATGTATGATGTTGTTGATTTCAACTCTCCGTAATTCAACATATAAAAGAAACACAAAATAAGTATGATTCGCGTACGAACACTAAAATACTTACTAGAAGGTTGTGTGTTGTGTGGGCTCTGAAGTCCGCAGACCATTCCCGATGAGAGGAGAGGCCTGAGCATCTCCTGAGGTGGCACCAGTTGCCACAGCTGTTACATCTCACCGATGTTATGTTTCTCCTAATGATCGTATGGCACACTGAACAAATCCATACAGGACCTGGATTCTGTTCAATGCCAGCTCTTATTAGCAGGGTACAGAGCAAATGTGCTGGCATAATTTGCTCACCTTGGGAAAAAACTTCCGATTGATACAGCTATCGCTGGGTTGACAATCCTTGGCCGATGTTGAGTCGGGTCGTTCCGGAGCGAAGATCCTATTGTCGTGGGAACGAGGTTGTGTGTTTGCTCTGCTTGCTGCTCTGTCTTTTTTGCTTATGTGTCTTTTTCCTTTTTTTTGTAAATGCAACAGCAATAAGACTTGAAATTTTGATGAATGATTCGATTAACTTGTAACATTTATAAGTATTTATAAGTATTTTTTCTTAAGCTATGAATCTAAATGCTTAAAGGCTTATGAATCAAACATTTTTCGAATGGTATGAGTTTGATGTCGATGTTGTACGCATACTCATTGCAACCTGTACTTATAAATCAACGTCGTAGTGAGTACGAATGAATCAGGGGACATAGTTAAATTTCAATATTGTTGACTCACTTATATTCAAAATTTCAAGAGTGCTTATGAGTAGCGAAAAAACGATTCATTGCTGATCTCTGCTATACAAGTAAAATTTTGTAGCCTTGGAACTTTACATCTCGTTTGTCAATAGTTTTTTAAAATGCATACTACGCAGTAAATTAAAAAGAGCTTTAAATGCCTACTCGTACATCCCCTTACGTGCTGCCAGTATTCAGAAAGCTATAACATACATAAATAACTGGTCCTTACAACCCTTTTGGCAATATTACGACCTAGTTTCTCACACCACTTATAATGTGTGCTTTAATTTTTATACATGAGTGGTGGGACCTACAGTTTAAAGTCGACTCCGAACGACAAAATTTTGAGAAACTTCTCATGGCAATTTTATTTTCTCTCAGAGTTGTTGCCAAAAATCTGCTGAGAGGAAGTCGCCGAAAAAATTTTTTCTAATTGTTTTCGTTTTGATGTCTGATCTGGGGTTTGAACCGTAGCCTTACGTCTAATAAGCCAATACACTACCTACTAGACCATGGTGACTTCAACATGAAGTATCACATTGTTGTGCTCTGACAGGAAGAATTTCGACTACGAACGGATGGAACTCTTTACTCAGCTAACAGTACTAACTTGTATACGTTAGTAGTTAAATACTTTAATGAAATGAACTCCTCAAAATTGTTTTATTTTTTATTTTTTGCTTTCGCCCAATAGTCACCCATGTGTGGATTGGTATTCGATAGGAGTGTAACTACTTTAACAATTTCATCAGCTACACAATTACCCAGGATATCGTCCTAATCAGGAATCCGTATTAGACAGCCACAAAAGTTACGGCATATGGCCACCAGTCTAGACCTAGAAGAGTTCTGCTTTCCGACCGGCTGTCAGAGAGAATAGAAATGTTGGTAGTTGGAGATTCCTTACTAAGGATGAGTTCTTCAACGTGATTTATGTTTTTTACATCGCCGTAAAACACGCAACAGTAGTTAAAGAGCCGCACTTTCTTGTCTGTTAAAAATCTATTTTTTGTCCCTTTTTCGTTGCTTTAAAAATGTATAAGTTGGTACTTTTTCTTTGATTTAGTAGTACTTTTTGGTTATTTATTTGCTATCTACAGATCAGTTGTTGTATAAACAGAAAAAATCTGCTGAGATGAAGTCGACGAAGAAATATTTTTTCTTATTTCGTTTTGATGTCTGATCTGGGGTTTGAACCGTAGCCCTACGTCTAATAAGCCAACACACTACCTACTAGACTACTGATGCTCGATTAGAATTGATTACAATTGAGAAGCTTTTCATGGCAATTTTATTTTCTCTCAGAGCTTTTACCAGAAATCTACTGAGAGGAAGTCTCCGAAGGAATATTTTGTTATATTTCATTCAGTTAGAGAGGCCTGACCTGGGGTTTGAACCAAGGCCCCACGTCTAATAAGCCAACACACTACCTACTAGACCAAGACGACTTCAAGTTATAAGGAAACAAATAATGGGCACTAAAGTGTCTATGTCCAACAGCATGTACATTGTCCCAATTGTGCCAGGATTTAATTGCATTGACTCTTAATGGCATCAACTCAGTCCTCTGCCTTAATAAAAGGTCAAAGGGAAGCCAGTCAAATATAAAAAATAATGCCTTCGTTGGAGTGAAACAGAGTAGTAAGTAAACTTTATCCACTAACTTCGTACTTTCCCTTCATCACATGTGCTAATACGACATGTAGGGTGTAAACCATAGAGCAGCAACTCCATATGCAGTTTTCCAATTAGCAACTCGAGCAGAATAAAGAATTTCTATCCCTCATTTCACCCACATTTACTGCGATTACACAAATGCAGCACAGGCAGTATTGCATTGGATGCAATTGGATGTTCTTGTATTTTTATTTCCTTTTTTTTTTTATTTATTTGTTGTTGCCAATGTTGTTGTTGTTGTTGTTGTTGTTTTTATATCATTTTCATTTGTAATACATTTTTATTCTTTTAAAAAAGCAATGGGAACAACAGCAACAACAGCAACAACAATTTTAATAGGTCATGTAAGTTGGAAATTTAAATTAAAAATTCAAATACAAGGCAGAAACAAAAGGGCAGACAGACGATACCACAGACATATGTATGTATGCATGCGCTAGTAAAAGTAAAAATTTTATTTTTTTTTTTTACTTTTTCTCTATTATTTGTTGTTATTTTTAAAGAAAACGAATTTAATTTCTTTTTCTGTTCCTTTTTCGTATATTTGGGCTGCTCTTTAATATGTTAATTATTTAAAAGGCCTCCAGGGAATTTCGAATACATACTTATTTACTTGGATTCTCTTTCGTTTTCTCCTGTCTTTTCTTTTCTTTTCTTTGTGTTGTTATTATTGTAGTTGAACATTGTTGTAACGTTTGCCCTGTAAATCTATTCCTGTAAAGATAGCAGAGGAGCACAGACAGTGAGAAAAAAAAAAGAAATAAATGCATCAGCATCGTCCTCATTTAATTAAAAGTTTTTGGCATTTTTCTTTGGAAAAATTTTTATTAAAAAGTGAAAAAAAATTATTAAAAAATTATTAAATTCATACAAGATTTAAAGAAGTTTTTCAAACACTTTTTATGGGTTATAATTGAATTTAAATAATTTTGGTACTTTTTTTACCAGGAGAACAATTTAAATTCGAGCGTTAGAAAATTTATAAATTTACAAAGAGAGCCTGTAATTCAGTATGGAACGGTATGATGTCCTTCAATGAATTCCGGAGGTTGATATATCGAAATTATGATACTTTGTTCCTCCTAATCGATCAACTGAAAACGAGTTGTAAATTGAAAATTTACCAGAAGCTGAAGCAAAGAACTTCTCTGAATTTCGCAACAGACGCAATTTTTGTAATGTTTGTTAAACAGACACACTGATTAAGTGAAATTACAAATCGATATGGAATTCACAACACGTCACATATTACAACCACCCGATAAAGAAGTGATTTGCTACATATCACAAAATACCGCTCTACTTAAATCATAGAAAATATTGTTACGCAAATCGAAACGACCGAATATCGTTTAACAACAAAAACGATAAACAAAAGCCACACGATACAAATACACACTAACACTAACAATACAATGAACGTGTTGATTATCATGTGCACACACACATATGCACAATGAACCTGGTTGCGCCTGGTACCAACAACATGTTGTTGTGATGGACAACATAAGCAAGGTACACAAACAATAATGTACTAGCAATAGAATTATCGAGAAGGCGAGGACAAGAACGTTCATCATACTGATTACGTGCGTATAAAAAGGGTAGCAGGGCCAGCAGCGAGTCAGTTATAATTCAGTCAGCCTGTGTGAAGACGCGTTACGGTTTGAACGTACAAATGGTATTGCTTGCAAAAAGATTGTAAGCAGAGAAGACCTAACGAACAGTTGTCAGTGTTAACGCGGACAGAAGTGTGAAATAGAATAGTGTACAAGCAAATTGTTGTTGTATCGTTAAGTTGTATACGGTGGCACACAAAAGTAGTGTAAAGAATAAAGAGCGTTTACGAGAAACTAAAGACATATTTGTTTTTACTTGGTTTGCAATTAACGAACTCATATTTAAACGTATTTAAAAAGGTAAAAACGTAACAATATGTTGTTATGAATATTAGCCTTAATTAGGACCAAAAGTAGGCCTGCCACAGAGATCAGCAAAATGAATCGTTTTTTCGCTACTCATAAGCACTCATGAAAATTTGAATATAAGTAAGTCAACAGTATTGAAATTGAACTATGTACTCTGATTCATTCGTACTCACTACAACGTTGATTTATAAGTACAGGTTGCAATGAGTATGAGTACCACGTTGACGTCAAACTCACAACATTCGAAATATGTTTGATTCATAAGCCTACTCATTTAGGTTCATAACTTTAGATAAATACTTATAAATGATACGAGTAAATCGAATCATTCATCAAAATTTACAGTCTTAGTTGTTGTTGCATTTAAAAAAAAGACAGAGCAGCAAGCAGAGCAAACACACAACCTCTTAGTGAGTATTTTAGTGTTCGTAAGCGAATCATACTTATTTTGTGATTCGTGTATATGTTGAGTCATGGAAAATCGACATCACCAACATCATACGTATTGTTAAGTATGAGCATGATGAGTACTTCAAACTTTGAATATGTGTAGTATGAGTATAATATTAAAATAAGTATGAAAATGTAACGGGTGATTTTTTAGCTATTATCTTTTTGGCAACACTGGTTTAAACTGCTCACGCACGTTTGGTGTTTTGTTTCACTGTCAAACATCTTCAGTTTGGTCTATAATTTAATCATGAATTGTCTTACAAACGAACAACGCTTGCAAATCATTGAATTTTATTATCAAAATGGGCTTTTGGAAAGTAGGCCGAAGATCCACTTCTTTATCGAAAAATTGTTTTCAGCGATGAAGCTCATTTTTGGCTCAATGTATACGTAAATAAGCAGAATTGTCGATTTTGGAATGAAGATCAGCCAGAAGCATTGCAAAAGCTACCAATGCATCCAGAAAAAGTCACAGTTTGGAGCGGTTTATGGGCTGGTGGCATCATTGGATCGTACTTCTTCAAAGATGCTGCGAATCGTAACGTAACTGTGAATGGTGAGCGCTACCGTGAGATGATATCCAACTTTTTGCAAGAGCTTGACTTGCATGACATGTGGTTTCAACAAGACGGTGCCACATGTCACACAGCACGCGTAACAATGGACTTATTGAGAGGCGAGTTCGGTGAACATTTTATTTCACGTTCGGGATCGGTCAATTGGCCGCCTAGATCGTGCGATTTAACGCCTTTAGACTATTTTTTGTGGGGCTATGTTAAAGCTCATGTCTATACAGACAAGCCCGCTTCAATTGACGCATTGGAAGACAACATTGAAGCATTTATTCGTGAGATACCGGCCGAAATGTTGGAAAGAGTATGCCAAAATTGGACTAAGCTGGTGGACCATTTGAGGCGCAGTCGCCGTCAACATTTGCATGAAATAATTTTCAGACATTAAGTTATATGGACCGTACTATCGATTCAAATAAAGATTTCATACATTTTTCTGAATTTCATGTGTTTTTCTTTGAAAAATTTTCCTATGGCTCTTAAAATATCACCCATTATAAGTATCAGAAATTATGAGTATGATTCGAATTTACTCATCGTTTTGAATATTCATTGCTGATCTCTGGCCTGCCACTGACTCTGGTATTCTGCTTTTAAACCCGTATGTTATAGGACACATTCGCTACCCAATCTTTTGGTGAATTTCGTTTCGTTTTTTCATATTTGGAGTCGCCGTAGTCTAGTAGGTGTGTGGCTTGTTAGACTCAAGGCCACGGTTCAAACCCCAGGCCAGACATCAAAACGAAATATGAAAAAATATTTCTTCGTCGACTTTCTCTCAGCAGATTTCTGGCAATAACTCCGAGAGTAAATGAAATTGCCATGAAAAGTTTCTCAAAAACCTGTCGTTCGGAGTCGACTTTAAACTGTAGGTCCCTTTACTCATGTATAAAATTAACACACACATTATGAGTGGCGTTGAGAAGCTACGCCGTAATCCTGACTGAAGGGCTGTAATGGCCAATTATGTATGTATGTATGTATGTATGTATGTATGTATGTATGTATGTTTTTTCATATTTCTTTCACCTTAAAACCCAACTCAACAATGAATTTAAGTGAAACTACCGCTGTCAGGGTAAAAAATCCTAATAAGCTGATTATAAGCAATTTTCTCATTTTCTCTTCTCTTGCTTTTATTCTATTTCATTACATACATATTTACATTACTTAGTTTTTTTTTCTCACTCTCCTTCACTCAAACAGCCTCCCTACCGACTTAACCATAAAAACCTTTTTAAATTTTTGACCTAAACAACGAAAGACTCGTAAAAATTTCAATTGAAAATGAACAACAACGAGAACCGGAAGCATCGGCTGGCTTATGATGATGACGATGAGATTTTTCATTCTGTTTTTTTTTTTATTTTTTGGTTGCCATTTCAAGAGTTTTTCTTTTGAATTTTGAGGAACTCGTAATAAAAGTTTTGTAGTTCTTTTTTCCATCAGTCCTCGGAAATAGTACACTGAAATGGGTGAGAGATGGTATGACATGGAAAATAGGTTACAAATGTTGTTGCTCTTTTTCTCGTCGTTGTTGTTGTTGTTGGGGAAAATGTCATTTTTAATTTATTTCATCTTTTTGTACCTTCTTTCGCTCTACGAGTTCTTCTGTTGGCCACAAAAGAACACTCAAACACGCATACACATACAGACACCATCATTTCCAACCTTGTTGTGTAAAACAACAATGATTTCTGTTGTTGTTAGTCTTGTTGTTTTTATTTTTACAAGCATTGAGAAAAGGAGAAAAAAAACTATACTAATACAACAACAGTAATGGTAACGGTAATGTTAACGGTAACAAAATTTTCATAAATACCACTGTTAGAGCCAAGAGTAGGAGCCACATTTCAAACAGGCAGTAACAACAATAACACGATGGGAAACATAAAAAAACAACAAATGAAAGTAAAAGGAAAAAAGACGAAAATAGAGAATGAAAGAGAAAAGCAAAAGAAAGAAAAAATGTATCCCCTTAAACACCTTTAGGCAACAAAATCTGTCCAAACAAGTGGAGAAAACAGCCAAAAAAGACCTGCAGCTGTCAGAGAACATAAAGTGACATCTAAATTAGAGGGGAGTTAAGCTAAACACACGCAAGCACACATATACAAACAATCATTACTGCTCTCTCTCTCTCCCTCTATTTGAGTTGTTGTTTAGCAAGATAAAAACTTGAGAAGAATGAGCAGAAAAAAAACAACAAAACAAAAAACGGAAAAAAATTTCACTGAACTGAACAAAGTTTTTGCTTGAAATACAATGAAATGTTTTTATACTAAGTGAGTGTGTGTGTGTGTGAGTGTGTCTATTTAGAACAGCGAAAGTTGACAGCTGTTTTTGCTCTGTCTCTCTCTCTCGCTCTTTCGCCTTCAGATTTTTAAGAGTTTTTCAAGATTAAACATTAGAAAACTTTGATAAAGATTGCATTTAAATTTTGTTTTATTTTTAAATTTTTTCGTTTTGTTCTTTTTTCTTTTAATTTTATTCGCAGATAAAGATGAAAATATGATTTTAATTTCATTCATGCAAGTTTTATGTTAAATTATCAAAAAAAATAAGAGGCAATTTGGTAAAAAAAAAAGGAAGGAATCACTAAAAAGGTACGCTGTGTCGAAAACACTTATAAAGGGTCTGCCAAATAACTTAATGCTTAAAAAAAACTACAGAATATTTTCTCAAATTTCTTTTTTTTTTTATTTGAAAGTACAATCCTTCCGGTTAATAATGGAAAATAATTTCATTCAAACGGCTGCCTCGGCTGGCCATGCAGTAGCTTACACCAGAAGATGCCGATTTTGGCAAAAAAAATCATCTTTTCAGATGAGGCTCATTTTGATCTTGGCGGGTATGTAAACAAGCAAAATTGTCGCATTTGTGGCACAGAAAACCCGCACGCATACATTGAAAAGCCGACGCACCCAAAACGAGTCACTGTTTGGTGCGGATTTTGGTCCAGAGTCATAATTGGGTCATTTTTCTTCGAAAATGAGCAAGGAGTGGCCGTTACAGTCAATGGCGATCGTTATCGGGCCATGTTGAACGAATTTTTGCTCACAAAAATTGAAGAGGAGGATATTGGCAACATTTGGTTTCAACAGGACGGCGCTACATGCCACACAACCGAAGTTACACTCGATGTTTTGTGCCATCAGCCGCAGAGCTGATGCCATTTGGCCACCTCGGAGCTGCGATTTGACACCGTTGGACTATTATTTGTGGGGTGCCGTCAAAGATAAGTGTTACGCCGACAAGCCAGAGACAATTGACGCTTTAACGGACAATATTCGTGAAGCCATCTATGAAATACAGCTGCGCACAATCGATAATGTGCTTAAAAATTGCACCGATCGTGTAGGCTATTGCATGGCCAGCCGAGGCAGCCATTTGAATGAAATTATTTTCCATTATTAACCGGAAGGATTGTACTTTCAAATAAAAAAAAAGAAATTTGAGAAAATATTCAGTAGTTTTTTCTTTAAAGCATTTTCAAAAAAAAAAAGTTATTTGGCGGACCCTTTATAAGGTGTAGTAAAAATAAGACCCTTAGTATTCTTTTTATTCCTCCCGGCAGTCCTCTAGCAAAAACCCATGAAAAGATAATCAGTCGTTCGAAGTTGACATTGGATTGAAGGATTGTAATGATGAAATAAGTTGAGTATTTGAAAATAGACTCAATTATAGTCGCCGTAGTCTAGTAGGTAGTGTATGGGCTTATTAGACGTGAGGCCTCGGTTCGAACCCCAGGTCAGGCATCTCCAACTAAACGAAATATGAGAAAAATATTTCTTCGGCGACATCCTCTCAGCAGATTTCTGGCTAAAACTCTGAAAGTAATTAAAAATTGCCATGAAGAGTTTCTCAAAAATCTGTCGTTCGGAGTCGAACTGTAGGTTCCACCACTCATGTATAGAAATTAACGCACACAACATAAGTGGTGTGGGAAACTAGGATTGTAATGACCAATCATGCATGTATAATTTCTACTGCCTACTCTTATGAAAATTGAAAATTGCAAACTTTTTAAGACAATAAAAACGAAATATTTTATATCGTATCAATTTAAGCATTAATTAATCACCGATATAAAATCATATGAAAACAAAAGTCACCAAGCAGCCTACGCTTTCAAACATTCATCACACTGAAAGCCTTTTTACTTTCGTCCATAGGCATCAAACGCTTTTAATTTCTAGCTTTTTATGCACTCATAATGTATATCCTTGTAGCAATAATGAAATTATTTTAATTTATTTGCCGTGTTCAACATAAAACATCTTAATTGGGTAATTTTTCTAAGCAACAGGATATTCCGGTTCTCATATACAGGCCTCCTTAATGCTTCTTGCAGTGACAGAAAATATATTTTCAAGGAAATACTTTCGTGTAATTAACAATAGAATAAACAAGAACAACGGCAGCAACAATAGCAAACGAAATCCATTTAATTAAACAAACTTAACCAATCGCCAGTAACAACAACGGAAGACGATAAGGTAAATGTCCTCTGCAGGACACAAAAAACAAAAAAAAACAACATGAACAGCAACAGCAACAGCAGTGTAATGTAATTCTTAAATTATTTAAGCAGAACCACCACGACACAGCCAGCTACTTACTCACTCACCACCTCTTCTTTTAAGATGTCCTCAAAGGAAATAAAATCGTTTCCTACAAGACGGGATACTCAATCGAAAAGGATTTCCAAGGTTTGGCTTCAAAGCAATAAATTCACAAAAGGAAATGATTTTTATTATTAAATTATTTCAAGGATAACGAAATAGAAGAAAATCTAATTCAATTACAAGCAAGATTTTTATACCAATTATCCCTACTTACGTACATATGTGTATGTGTGATTATTATTGATTATGCCTCATTGGAACAGCGTGGAGAACTATTGCAATAAAATTTAACATTGAAAATGAAATTCATTTCTTTAAATTTTTAAAATTCATTAAATAGTTATTCAACATTTACCATCCAATTCCTGCATTGCATGTAAAGGGTCCGCCAAATAACTTTTTTTTGTGAAAATGCTTAAAAAAAATCTACTGAATATTTTCTCAAATTTCTTTTTTTATTTGAAAGTACAATCCTTCCGGTTAATAATGGAAAACAATTTCATTCAAATAGTTGCCTCGGCTGGCCATGCAGTAGCCTACACGATCGGTCCAATTTTTAAGCACATTATCGATTGTGTGCAGGTGTATTGTACCAATGGCTTCACGAATATTGTCCTTTAAAGCGTCAATTGTCTCTGGCTTGTCGGCGTAACACTTATCTTTGACGGCACCCCACAAATAATAGTCCAACGGTGTCAAATCGCAGCTCCGCGGTGGCCAAACGACATCAGCTCTGCGGCTGATAATGCGATCTTCAAAAACAGGGCGCAAAACATCGAGTGTAGCTTCGGCTGTGTGGCACGTAGCGCCGTCCTGTGGAAACCAAATGTTGCCAATATCATCCTCTTCAATTTTTGTGAACAAAAATTCGTTCAACATGGCTCGATAACGATCACTATTGACTGTAACGGCCACTCCTTGTTCATTTTCGAAGAAACATGGCCCAATTATGCTTCTGGACCAAAATCCGCACCAAACAGTGACTCGTTTTGGGTGCGTCGGCTTTTCAATGTATGCGTGCGGGTTTTCTGTGCCCCAAATGCGACAATTTTGCTTGTTTTGCATACCCGCCAAGATCAAAATGAACCTCATCTGAAAAGATGATTTTTTTTGCCAAAATCGGCATCTTCTGGTGTAGGATACTGCATGACCAGATGAGGCAGCCATTTGAATGAAATTATTTTCCATTATTAACCGGAAGGATTGTACTTTCAAATAAAAAAAGAAATTTGAGAAAATATTCGGTAGTTTTTTTTTAAAGCATTTTCAAAAAAAAAGGTATTTGTCGGACCCTTTATTTTTTAATTTTGAAATGAAAATCATTTCGTTAACGTTACAATCGCATCAGAGATCAATAATGTATCGTTTTTTCGCTACTCATAAGCACTCATGAAGTTTTGAATATAAGTGAGTCAACAATATTGAAATTTAACGATGTACTCTGATTCATTCGTACTCACTACAACGTTGATTTATAAGTACAGGTTGCAATGAGTATGAGTGCAAGGTTGACATCAAACTCATACCATTCGAAATATGTTTGATTCATAAGCGTACTCATTCAGATTCATAACTTTAGAAAAATACATACAAATGATTCGAGTGAGTCCAATCATTCATTAAAATTTACAGTCTTAGTTGTTGTTAGACATTTACAACAAAAGAAAAAAACACAGCAGCAAGCAGAGCAAACACACAACCTTTTAGTGAGTAGTTTAGAGTTCGTAAGCGATTCATACTTATTTTGTGCTTCGTGTAAATGTTGAGTTATGGAGAGTCGAAATCAACAACATCATACGTATTGTTAAGTATGAGTATGATGAGTACTTCAAACTTTGAATATGAGCAAGA
This sequence comes from Sarcophaga variegata, assembly GCA_932273835.1. Classification (NCBI taxonomy): domain Eukaryota; kingdom Metazoa; phylum Arthropoda; class Insecta; order Diptera; family Sarcophagidae; genus Sarcophaga; species Sarcophaga variegata. The sequence goes on from OW026361.1 coordinate 117,918,298, forward strand.
GGTTCCATGATATTAAAATAAGTATGAATACGTCTAAGTATCAGAAATTATGAGTATGATTCGATTCTACTTATCTTTTTGAATACTCACTGCTAATCTCTGGCACACATCCCATTCCTGTGTTGCATGTATTTTTTCATTTTCAAATGAAAATAATTTCGTTAATATTGCATTGGCATCACCACCGAAATCGTATTCATTTTTAATGTTAAACTAAATGCCTTATATTTTTGTCGTTTATTTTATTTTTCAATATTTCTCTGACATTTTTATTGTGTCAAGCTCGAAAGTAGAGACAATAAAACGAAGAGAAGAACTTTGTTTGAATTGCGACAAAATTCATGAATATTTCATTGGACATTTGCTTCGTATTGGAATTACCAAAAAAAAAAAATTTTGTTTATTTGCTGTCATTGAGCCAATAATGGAAGCGAAGTTTTTTTGTTTTTCTATGTCTATTTTTTAGGAGGGCTGCTTTGAAAGGGCCGAAATGACTGCAATATTTTTGAGACCAACAGACAGGAGTTTTCTTTTTAATGTGATATACGCTGCCGGTACCAGGGAGGCAGATTTGGTGTGAGTTGGATTTTATTTGTGAAACTTTTTTCGTTATTAGAAAGGAAGTAGTATGTAGTCATCAGAGATTAGCAATGAGTATTCAAAAAGATCTGGAACAGATCCCAGCCGGACTATTGCAGGGCGTGTTGCGATGAGGAGGAGTTGGAGACTATCGAACAACTCCTCTGTAACTGTCCAGCTCTTGGTAGATTGAGATTGAGGACCCTTGGCAGGGCCTTCTTTGGGAGCTTGAATTCAGTGTCGAGAGCCGACATCAAGGCTCTCCACAGATGCATTAGTGGCTTCGGCTGGTTGAGAGGTACTAGGACTTCATCGGTGTAGTCGCGCTCTCCCACCTTTTTGTTGTGTCTGGTCTGTGTGATTCCTCCGCTTTCCACTCCCCCCTTTCTCATATACACTCCTTTCATCCTATCCCCTATACTATCCTTCCCTACTTTAGGACGTTGTAAAATGGGTCAATCTGACCTCCGGGTACTGCGCTTGTCTTGACTGACAGGTAAACGTCATCTAATCAAACCTAATCTACCGTAGTCTAGTAGGTCGTGTGTTGGCTTATTTGACGTAAAGTCAGGGTTCGAGCCCCAAGCCAGACATCAAAATAAAATACAAAAAGTATTTCTTCGGCGACTTCCTCTCAGCAGATTTCTGGCAAGAACTCTAAGAGTAAACAAAAAGTGCCATGCAAAAGTTTCTCAAAAATCTGTCGTTCGGAGTCGACTTTAAACTGTAGGTTCCGCCACTCATGTATAAAATTAACACACATAACATAAGTGGTGTGAGAAACTAGGACGTGGTACAATGGGTCAATTCGACCTCCGGGTACTGTACTTGTCTTAATTGACAAGTACACGTCCTCTAACCTAACCTAACCTATTGTTTATGCAATCCTAACTGAAGGGTTGTAATGACCAATTATGTATATGTATGTATTCAAAAAGATGAGTCGAATTGAATCATACTCATAATTTCTGATACTTATACGCATTCATACTTATTTTAATATTATACTCATACTACTCATATTCAAAGTTTGAAGTACTCATCATGCTCATACTTAACAATACGTATGATGTTGATTTCGATTCTCCATAACTCAAAATAAATATAATTCGCGTACGCACACTACAATACTCACTAGAAGGTTGTATGTTTGCTTTGCTTTCTGTCTTTGTCTTTGTCTTTGTCTTTTTCTATTTTTTTTTTTTTTTTTTTTTTTTTTTTTTGTAAATGCAAGACCTTAAATTTTGATGAATAATTCGAGTCACTCAAATTATTTATAAGTATTTTTCTAAAGTTATGAATCTAAATGAGCAGATTTATGAATCAAACATATTTCGAATGGTATGATTTTGATGGCAACGTTGTATGCATACTCATTGCAACCTGTACTCATTTATAAGTACGTTGTAGTGAGTATGAATGAATCAGAGTACATAGTTAAATTTCAATATTGTTCAGACACTTATATTCAAAATTTCATGAGTGCTTATGAGTAGCAAAAAAACGATTCATTGCTGATCTCTGCTAGTAGAGAAAAATTTTAAGCGAATTCAGTACAAAGATATTTGCAGCAGCCTTTGAAAAAACAAAATGAAATAACAAAACATTGAACAAATGAAATTGAGAATTTGTCTTGTAACTGATTAAAAACCAATATTAATAAATAAATATTTAATTCATAATATAATTGAAGTACTTTAGTTAATGCAGTTAGTTTTACAAACTAAAAATTCATTACATTTTCCACAAAACTTTCCCCCAAAAATTTTAAGAAAAAAAATGAAAATAAAAACAAAACCCTGAAAAAACGAAAAAGAGAAGCCAAAATAAGAGTAAAAGTTGTATTGAAAATTATTTCTAATCAGCTTAAGTACTTACGACATGTTTTACAGCACCTTAAGTAAATAATCATATAAAAATATTATATTGTACGTATGTATGTATGTATGTACTTATGAAACTTATGGTATATTGTATTAAATACACACTGATATACATACATATATACATTGGGTACTAACTAAGTATATCCCATTAGATCAAAATAAACCAAATGAAATCGCCATTGAATAGGAAAACTTTTTTAAATTCAGATGTACAAAATTAGTAAAGATTAGTAGACTCCCTAGAAAAATGAAATTCTACACGATCACTTACACACATTTGGCTGTAGTTTGTATTTTGAAAACCCTCTTCGTTTTGGCCACATGGGTTATGTGTTTGTATTTGTTAACTCATATATAAATATAAATATTATCTTTAATATTCCTTTCTCTGTTTCTCTCTCTGTTTCTCTGTCTCTTCTCTTAGTTTTTGTCATACATTACTTTAATAATATTTACACTTGAGAAAACAACACACAAGCACACATACATATACAAACGAATTAACAGTGCTCTGATTTCAATGTATTAGAGCGAGGGATGGAGAGAGAATTTTATTTTTTCTTCTCTTGTGTGTGTTAAAGAGATTTCGTTTAAAAACATATTTTTTTTGTAAATATTTTTACCTTTTATTTTTTGTTTTTCTTTCTCTTTAGTTGGTATAAATTTTTATTTATTTGTTTGTTTCTTTGTTTGTATGTATGTATGTATGATTATTTTATTTTTTTCTTAAGATTTGAACACACATATTTATTCAAACAACGCTAGTCCTTAGATCTCTTTCCCTTTTATTAACACAAAATAAAGATTCTCATGCAATAAAAAAAAAACACAAGAAATAAGCAAAGATTTGTTTTCAGTTCAGTAATGCCAACCTAGTAATCTGTAAACCAGGCTATATTTTGCGATTTTTTCATTAAAAATTAATTGAAAAAAAAACAAAACAAAATAAATCGTGGTTTAAGCTCCAGTTCAGACATCTCGCACTAAGCGAAATATGAAAGACTTCCTCTCAGCAGTTCTCTACCAAAAAACTCTCAGAGTAAAACAAAACTGTCATGAAAAGTTTCTCAAAATCGACATTAAACTGTAGATCCCGGTAGGAATCAGGAATTACTGAACAATTGCTGTATACAGTCCTTTCTACACATAAAGTGTACCTTTAATAATATGAGTAGATCCTCCATTGTAAACACAATGTAGCATTCTAAGTCATCCAGACGCCGTATTTTTTCTTTGAAGAAAAGGCGTCTCTGAAAAATATGACGTTTGTTTTCCTATGAAGAACCGGTACTTCCATAAAATTATAGCGAAAACATAAGTGAAATGAGAAGCGTATTAACAATTTGAATATATCCAGATGGTACCGTGGTTCTTTTGAAAAAAGCTGTAGTGGTTCTAAAAAAGCGATGACAGACAATGATGTCTACTTTAAGAACCGACAATATTGCTAAACTATCTATTTAGTAAAGTTAAGCCAAATAAGAAGTCTGCATTAAACTAGAAATGGACATTAACATACTTAGGGAGGATTTTAACGGGCAGAAAAAGTGAGCGTTAAGCTAAAGGCAGGATCATCTCTACCTTTAACTTTTGAAGTTAAATTTATGTTTAAACTTGCCATATTATATATTATTTTCAATATGACAACTTCAAATATAAACAAAATGAGCAAAAAAACTTTTTTAATTGAGCATTGTTATCGACATTGCTCTGTCACTGCCATAATTTGCAAAAAGTTGACTTTATTTTATCTGTAGGTTGTAATAACGAAAAGAAATTAAAGGTGACTTTAAAGTTCACTTTAGCTAAAGTTACCTTTAACTAAATCCAACTTTAACGGCAAGTTGTAATAATGACCCTTAGTGGGATATCCTAATGTCCTATTGTTTAATTTACAATCTTTGCAGAAATTATAATAATCTCGAATATGGCAAGTGGCTTCAGAAAGAAGAAAAATACTCGTAGAAGTCGCCGTGGTCTAGTAGGTAGTGTGTTGGCTTATTAGACGAAAAGCCAGGGTTCGAGCCCCAGGCCAGACATCAAAACAAAATACAAAAAGTATTTTCTTCGGCGACTTCCTATCAGCAGATTTCTGGCAAAAACTCTGAGAGTAAATAAAACTGCCATGAAAAGTTTCTCAGAAATCTGCCGTTCGGAGCCGACTTTAAACTGTAGGTCCCGCCACTCATACATAAAAATTAACGCACACAACATAAGTGGTGTGAGAAACTAGTTCGAAATTCTGACTGAAGGGTTGTAATGACCTATTATGTATGTATGTATGAACACATAAGCGAAATGAAAAGCGTATTAACAATTTGAATATATCCAGATGGTGCCGTGGTTCTCTTGAAAAAATGGTGGAGTGGTTCTAAAAAAGCGATGACAAAAAATGATGTCTACTTTAAGAACCGATACTATTGCTAAACGATTTAGTAAGGATGAGCCAAATAAGAAGTCTACATTAAACTAGAAATGGACATTGACATACTAAGGGAGGATTTTTGTGGGCAGATAAATTGTTTTTCATTATTATAATAAGACAATAAGATAGAAGAGAGCATTAAGCTAAAGGCAGGATCATACTACCTTTAACTTTTAAAGTTAAGTTTATGTTTGAACTTGTCATATTATATATTATTTTCAACATGGCAACTTCAAATATAAACAAAAATGAGCAAATACAACAAAAAATGAGGCCGTCTTTGCCAATGCGTTTACAAAGAAACATTTTTTAATTAAGCATTGTTTCGCATTGCTCGGGCACTGCCATATTTTTCTAAAAGTTAACTTTATTTTTTTATCTGTAGGTTGTAATAACGAAAAGAAGTTAGCTAAAGTTAAAGTTAACTTTAAAGTTCACTTTAGCTAAAGTTAACTTTAGTAAAGTTAAAGTTAACTTTAAAGTTAACTTTAGCTTTTTGTTATTACAACCTACAGATAAAAAAATAAAGTTAACTTTTAGAAAAATATGGCAGTGCCGGACCAATGCGATAACAATGCTTAATTAAAAAAATTTTCTTTTTAAAAGCATTGGCAAAGACGGCCTCACTTTAACTAAAGTTACCTTTAACTAAACCCCACTTTAATGGCAAGTTGTAATAAAAGCCCTTAGTGGGACATACTAATGTCCTCATTGTTTGATTTACATAGATTCTGCAGAAAGCGTAATAATCTCGAATATGGCAAGTGGCTCCAGAAAGAATAAAAATAGAAGCATTAGGGCATTAAGATTCTGTTACACATTCCAGTCTTTTTAGCGAGAATCGTAAGAAAATGATGGGACTTTTACAGAAAAGAAAGTATTGTCATGAGCTTTCTACCCATGGAATGCAGATCTTGTATTAGTATTTTGGAAACTCACATGTATTACAAATACAGCCTTGAAAAGTCAGGTCATTGGCTCATCACCATTGACGAATTTTTGAACCATTCCGTTAGATTACACACTTCAGCAGATATTTTTACACTTTTTTACAGCCAAGAGTTTGCATCACCGGTTTTATTAGATTAAAATTCTATTTCTCTCACTGTTTTTGTTTTTGTTTTTTTCATTTAATTTTCTTTTTGTTTTCGTTAAGCTTTAAGCTTTAGATTTCGTTGTTTATTCTGGTGTTTGTTTGTATTTCTTGTTGTTTGTTGTTACTGTTGTCGTTGTTGTTGTTGCTGAGATTTACCTTTTAATAAATATAACGTACAAAAGTAACTACAAACAAAACATAAACAACAACAAAAATAATAAGAAAAGTTAAGTAAAAAAGAGAACGAGAAATATTGTATGTGTTCAGTAGATAAATATTATGTCTCTGACAACATTTGCTTGTATTTACACACTTACGAACCTATACATCTAAACAGTATTGCACTTAAAGAAAAACCAAATAAATCAGGGTATACTTTAAGGCGTATGAAGAAGGAATTCGTCCTGATTACAAAGACTAAAGGGATGTAGGAGTTTATATAAAATGCATTTAAACAGCAGAAGAACTAAGGCTAAAACGTATTTCCTTGTAAATTTTTGTTAAAAACTTAAATTTTTTTTTTAATTTAATTTTAACCAAAGCAATCAACTCCTACCAGCCTGTCGAAATGTTTAACAATTTATGATTGTCTGTATCGTTTTGAGTCTTATTTATGATCAAGTCCATAATTTGTATCCTCTTTGTCTGTTAATGCCACCTCATTATTGTATAACTTGGTAATACTTCTCCTTCTTCTGCTGCTGCTTCTACTTAAATAAACTCATCTCTCACTTACAGTATCAATAGGAGGTTTACTTAAAGTCTTGTAGTACATTCACTCCACCTGGCATCGTATCGTATCGAAATAAAGACTTATCCATACGAAATTGCCATAATTTGTCATTTTTATCTGATTGAACTAAGACCGTAACAACAGTAACAACAAGATGAGAACAAAAGTAGCTAAAATTATACACCAAAATACCCTCATTTTTTTGATTGTGGTTCTTTATTAGTTCGAAATATGGCTGGATGAGACTGTGGTACGTACTTCTTTGTTAAACACTTGCCATGGAAATAAAGAAACCACATATGCTCTACACATACATACAGTGATGGAAAAGGAAATACAGGACAGAATTATTTGTCTCGGCCTGTTAGAGATCAACAATGGCAACAAAACATTTTACGGCAAATACTCACATGTATGTACGTTCACATGTGTGAGTAAGTAAATGTTTAGGACACACAACACATACGCATATTGGTAATTCAACCTCACTATTTGGACAGACTATTGAGACAGTGTTACATAAATAGCCACACAGACAAAGGGCAATTTGCTGTCATCATTATCAGTTCGGAACAAAAACTGTGTGAAGAGCCCATCAATGAGGGCAATACAATCCCAAAAAAAAAAAGAAGTGAAGAATGGAAAAAATAACAAGAACTATCGTTTACTAAATGAGTATAACGATGATGAGAAGCACAGGATTAAAAAAAAAAAACTGAATACCTTTAATGGAAGGAGGTTTAGGAACACAAAATGCTTAAAAATTATTTTTTTTGTTTTCTTTTTCTATTTTTTTCGATGTTGGCATCAATATTGCTTCGAAAAAGTGCTAGACTTTCTTAAATTCAAAATTATTTGGAATATAAAGTGTGTTTTTTATAGAGGTATAGAACTTTACGTTGGCATTACTTTTCAAGATGGCGACCGATTTAACAGCTGTCAAGTGATTTATTCTCAGTTTGGTTTGGCAATTCATCATGAAGAGACTCACGCCTGAACAACGCTTGCAAATAGTGCAATTTTATTTCGAAAATAATGGTTCTGTGCGGAAAACATATCGCGCACTACGCCCATTTTATCGTCGACAAAATCGTCCATCAGAGCAGTTAATTCGATTAACCATGGAACGTTTTCGCACCACGTTTACTCTTATTGATAACTCGAAGAAGAAGCTATTGCTGCTGTAGAGCGTAGCATTGAGGAAGACCCGAATGATTCCATCCGCCATCGAGCACAGGAATTGGATCTGTGTCCATCCACTTTATGTGAAGATTTTGCGGAAGGATCTTGGTTTGCGTGCTTACAAAATCCAACTCGTGCAAGATTTGAAGCCAAACGATCATCAAGTAAGGCGTAGGATCGTCGAATGGGCCCAAAACGAGATTACCCTTGTTCCCGATTTTCATAAGCGAATTTTGTTTAGCGATGAAGCGCACTTCTGGTTGAACGGCTACGTCAACAAACAAAACTGCCGCATTTGGAGTGAAGGTACTCCTCAAGTGTATGTGGAAACACCGTTACATCCAGAAAAACTGACTGTTTGGTGCGCTTTATGGGCTGGTGGAATCATTGGTCCGTACTATTTCAAAAACGATGGTGGCCAGAACGTTACAGTCAATGGTGATCGGTATAGAGCCATGATTACTAACTTTTTCATTCCTGAATTGAATAACCATGATGTCCAGGAGATGTGGTTTCAACAAGACGGCGCAACATGTCAAACAGCTCGTGCCACAATAGATTTATTGAAGGACACGTTTGGTGACCGCCCAATTTCACGTTTTGGACCTCTAAATTGGCCTCCAAGATCTTGTGATTTAACACCGCTAGACTACTTTCTGTGGCGCTATGTAAAGTCATTGGTCTATGCGGTAAAGCCACAAACGCTTGACCATTTTGAAGACAACATTCGCCGTATTATTGCCGATATACGGCCACAAATGTTGGAAAAAGTCATCGAAAATTGGACGTCCAGATTGGACTACATCCGCACCAGCCGTGGCGGCCATATGCCAGAAATCATATTTAAAATGTAATGCCACAAGATTATCTTTCGGATAAATAAAATTCATGTCAATCGAATAATCCATTGTTGTTTTATTGCAACTTAAAGTTCTATACCTCTATTAAAAACACCCTTTACAACTGATATCGTTAGGGCGGCTTTTGGGCTACAATTTATGTACAATAAGGTACCTGCAACAAGTCACTTTCATATCCATTCTCGACATTGTTGGAAAAAGTGAATATTTTATAATTTTTAACACTTTTTATGGGATATGTTTTATTGTTTTAGGACTATTATTACAACTTGCCGTTAAACTTGGGTTTAGTTAAAGGTATCTTTAGCTAAAGGTAACTTTAAAGTTACCTTTAACTTATTTTCGTTATTACAACTTACAGATAAAATAAAAGTTAACTGTTTGCAAGAATATGGCAGTGCCGGGGCAATGTCGATAAAACTGCTCAATTATACAAGTTTTTTAACGCAGTGGCAATGACGGGCTTCGTTTTTTTGTTGTATATGCTAATTTTGTTTAAATTTGAAGTTGCCATATTGAAAATAATATATAATATGGCAAGTTCAAACATATACTTAACTTTAAAAGTTACCGTCTGTAGTGGTCTTTGATATGGCAACACCCATCCCAGAGATTTCAGATATAATAGAATACAACTATGTAAGTATACATTTACGGAGCAGTTGTTAGAGAATTATATTGGAGAAGGGGAAGGCAATTTGGCGTTAATTAGGCAGAACGCTATGAGGAACATAGAGAAGTCACAGGCGGATAATTTGAGGTATTTTAATGATCGTCACGTGCCTGCTAGGATTTTTGAGGTAGGTGATTTAGTAGTAGTTAGGAATGCCGATACCTCACCAGGGGGCAGTAAAAAACTTATCCCGAAATATCGTGGCCCGTACGTTATTCGGAAGCAATTGGGCAGCGACCGCTATGAAATATCGGATGTCAGAAATTGCCAAATAACTCAAATACCCTATAGAGGTATAGTAGACTCGAGTCGATTAAAAAAATGTGTAGAACGGAATAACTGCAACAATTTAGAAGACCCTAACGGAGGCAACACTGACCAATTTGAGGATTATGAGGTTTTAGATGAGGAGCTTCTGAGAGAGGAGTGACAGCAGAAGGCGATTGCATGTCAGGTCGGCCGAATTGTAGTGGTCTTTGATATGGCAACACCCATCCCAGAGATTCCAGCTATAACAGAATACAACTATTTAAGAATACAACTATGTGTAGTTATCATCTCGGTAAGCAAAATAATTCTGTACTTCTCATTTCCGCGTTATGTGCGGCACTTTTTGTAAAACCATTGAAAAGAGAAGACCTACAATAAAGAATAAAATCACTACACGTTAAAAGTTAGCTTAACGCTCACGTCTATCTTATTGGGTACTCATAATAATGGAAAACAATTTATCTACCCTTTAAAATCCTCCCTTTAGTTAACGGCAAGTTGTAATAATGGCCCTTATTCTATTAAACACTTCTCACTGACTCTTTTAGCCTAGCCCCAGCTCTATTACAATTTTTGGTTGTTGTCTTTGCTAATTAAAGTCATATTTATCTCTGTTTCCTAGACGATGATGAGCGAAAACCTTTTTATCTTATATGTACGTTCCGTAACAACTTCTCATATATTTTTCACTGCAACTTCAAACTCCACAAATCATGCCATTTTATATGCTTCCCAGAATTCCTTTCTTTGAATTCAGAAACTGTCATAAGGACTTAATGCAATATAATGCCACATTAGTGCTAGTGCTATGAAACCTGCAACGCTGGATCTAGGTAGTCCATTATACTTCCTCGATTTCAAATACGAATTTCTTTAACTTCACTACGGTCACCTTAATTCTATTCCTTCAGACTATATTGTTGACAATTCAAGAGGAAATTTTAAAGTAGCATTCAAATCTTTTCTTTGTAATTACAACCACATACAGGGCCACCACCCCTACCCCTGTTATAGCGTTTTCGCCTATGAAAACTTTTCTTCTTTTTTCCGTTAATTTATTTGTCTTATTTGGCCATTTGTATTTTAATATGAATTTCTTTCATACATTCATTCATTAATTAATTTCCCACATGTTTCATTCATATCATGATGAACTATTTGAGTTCATTAATGAATTCCATGTTGTGCGAGTCATGTACGATGGGGGAGGGCCGAATTATGGAAAACTTTTATTCACTAGTTTCCTGAACTACGTATGCTTTGACCCAACCAATGAACGAAAATAAAAAAAAATTAAACACAATTCCCGCCAGGAAAACAATAAAAGTCTAAGAAATGTGAGCTGAATTGCTAAAAATAAATGAGAAAGTTTAAGAGGAAAATATTAAAGTGTTGATATTAAATAGATTCTGTAGAGTTTAAAAATGTGTTAAACTCGACTTAAACTCCATTTAAGGTGAGCCCCTACTACTTCAGCACAATGTGTTGCATAGCAATGCAAACCTGACTTCCTTTTTTCTAATACGTTTCGAAATTAATTGATTATTATGAGCGTTCCTTGTGCAATAAGCTTAATGAAAGCATAGGCTAACATATTGTTACGAAAATGAAAAAAATCTAGATACTGGTGTTTTGCTCTTACATCGCTTAACATTAAAATTATAAACAAAAGCTACAAACACAAAACAATGCAGTAAACAAACCTGTTTACAAATTATCGTACAAACGCCAGCATAAACAAAATGGTAAACAAGTAAACAAAATTACACAAACAACACTACAATAATAAATATAAACAACGATGTTTACTTTTATAGAGATTTCGAGAAGGCGAATTCATGAACATTCGCCTTCTAGAACATTCATCAGACTGTTTACTGTGCCATGTAAAATGCAAGGCAAAGCAGGCGACTGAGTTATTGAAGTTCAGTCAGTCTTGTGTGAAGACGCGGTGTGTTTGAAGATCTCCGGTACAAGGTTAGGTTAGGTTAGAGGACGTGTACTTGTCAATTAAGACAAGTACAGTACTCGGCGATCGAATTGACGCATTGTACAACGTCCTAGTTTCTCACACCACTTATGTTGTGTGCGTTAATTTTATACATGAGTGGTGGGACCTACAGTTTAAAGTCGACCTACGAACGACAGATTTTTGAGAAACTTTTTCATGGCAATTTTATTTGCTTTCAGAGTTTTTGCCAGAAATCTGAAATACTGAAAGAAATACTTTTTGTATTTTGTCTTTGATGTCTGGCCTGAGGCTCGAACCCTGGCTTTGCGTCTAATAAGCCAACACACTACCTAACAGACTACGGCGACTTCTCTCCGTTACAATGATCAGTCGAAAAATTGTCTAGTAATTGTTATTGTTTATGCAAAGGATATAAACAGAAGAATAACAAAGAAAAGCAATTGTTGTTGTTTACATCAAGTTGTGAACAGTGGCTTACAGAATTGTGCGAATAATAAAGAATTTTAATTAAAACTAAACACAAATTTATTTTTATTTTATTTGCAATCTTCGGGCTCATGTTTTAAACGTTTTTAAAAGGGTAAAAACGTAACAATATGAATTCGACACCAAACGGACTATACTTTTTTTTCAACAAACAGTCGTCAATAGATGGGATTCTTTCGGCTTCAACCAAAATAACACGCAAACTCTCGGTTTTACTGCTGAACCTTGCTTTCAGAAGCTATTTCTTCGCATTTCCAAACAATCTGCTTGAAGCAGGGATTGCAGGGGCAGTTCATCGGAATGTAAATACGTAATGAATGACTCATATTTGAGTTCAAAAAAATTTTAATTTTTATTTCATTTCAAATATCCATTAAATGCATACATAAGCATTGTGGAAGACAATTTTAAAAAAAATTATTTTTTTTTTATTTATTTGAGGTTTTCCTAACCGTTCTTTGCAGTCATAAATTCTTTGTGTTTTTGCCCAGACAAATTGATGTTTTTTAATTGATTTATTTTACAGTGTTATTATTGTGTAAACCAATGGAATGGAATGGTTGCTGCTCATAAATGGCTTGAAACGACAAAATAATGGTTAAATAGAGGAGAATTTATGATTCTTAAAAAATGTGATAAAGAAAAAAGCCACAATAAAAAAAATAAACTTTTAAAAACACAATCGTTTACTTATTGACATTGTGGTCGGTCGAGACATTTCGAATTGGCAATGGCACCACAGAGCAAATGGCCAGTGTTCAATGTTTGGTTCAATGACAACGAATTCAAAAATCATTCATTCATTCATTGAAAGAAATTAAACTGTAAGTGAAAATACAATATTTAGCAGAGTGCTGCAGCCCCTCTCTACTGCACTCCACTCCCTGACAATAAATGAAAAATGATGCTTTTTGGCGTTTGCCTTTTAGTGTCTCCCTTAAACATTTTCGAATGTTTTTGGAAAATATGTTCTTTTTTTTTGCCTCTCGCTTTTATTGAAAACTTTAGAATTTCTAATAAATGGTTACTTAGATCTTGTTAGAAATGCCAGAAGGTGGAGGTGGAGGACAAACGTCTTTTCTATGCCTCGTAACTAAGTGACGAAAGTGTCGAAAAACTTCCATTTGATTTATGGTTTAAAGTGCATTGAAATAAATTTTATTTCATCACTTCACACAGGCCGCGTTCCACTAAAAACAAAAAACAAAACAAAAACGAAATAAAAAGAGTGAAAAGAAAAACTTTTACTTGGTGAAATAGTGGTGAAAGTATCCCCGACAAATGGACACTTTTTCTTTTTCTGTTAAAAGATTTCATTTCTTTTTCGTTTTATTGCTGTGTTTTAAATTTACAATATGCTCGTAACTTACTGGGTATACAAGTGTTGAAAAGTTTTTTCTTTTTTTTGCCTACAGAAGTGTTCAGTCAAGTAGCACAGTAAAATAAAATAACAACAATTTTGTAATAATTACGCAATAATCTATTCTAAAATTTGGCTTCCATAGTTCAAATAATTTCAAAACAATTTTCCATTTTAACTATAATTTTGCTCCTTACTGTGTTTTGTCTCCATTGCAGTGTTTGTGTTCAATTTAGTGGCAATTACATGAAATCTATACGCAAGACTTGGCATTGAACTTAAAAATGTCAGACGACGAATAAAAAACAGGTACAGAAAAAAAACCCGTGTATTTTTTTATTTTCATTTTTTAAATGCTAAGGTTTAAGCAGGGAAAATTTAAGAGAAGGGATTTATTTAAGTGAAATGATTTTTTTATTACTATTTAATATAAAATGATGTCAGTCTGGAGATCAAATGCAGGATCACTCTTGCCAACAGGTGCTACTATGGTCTCAATAGGCAATTGAGTAGCAGAGACCTCTCTCGTGCGACAAAAATAACACTTTACAAGACACTCATCCTGCCCGTGCTTCTTTATTGCGCAGAGGCATGGACCCTATTAAGTACAGATGCAGCGGCCTTGAGAGTGTTCGAGAGAAAAGTACTACGCCAGATCTTCGGTCCAGTGCGAGTTGGCGATGATTTCCGTATCCGATACAGCAGTGAGCTGTATGAGCTCCTCAACGACATAGACGTTGTGCAGCGTATTAATATCCAGTGGCTGCGCTGGCTCGGCCATATCGTTCGATTGGAGAAGGATGCTCCGGCGAGACGGGTATTTGATGCGGGAATCTGCGGAAGTCGGGGAAGAGCACGACCTTGCATCCGTTGAAAGGACCAAATTGAGAAAGCCCAGTCATCGATTGGTGTGAGCAACTGGAGTAGGCGCGCACGAAGCAGAGGCGCCTGGAAGGATATGTTGCGACAGGCCGAAATCTGTTAAGTAAGTACGTAATATGCCCCCAGAAATAAAAGCAGATTTTTTTATGTCCTAAAAGGCATCCACACAAGAAATAAAAGTCATTATGGAAGTACAAATAAACATGTAAATTGTTTTCGATGCCAAACGAAATGTAAGAGACTTTCGAGATCCGCAGAACTAATGAAGACTGAAATAGATTGTAAAATTGATTCTTTGTCAATGAAAAAGCCGCATTCTAGTAGGTAGTTTGTTGGCTTATTAAAAGTGAGGGCGTAGTATAACCCCTGTCTCATATATCTCCAACAAAACGAAATTCGAAAAAATATTTCTTCGGCGACTTCCTCTCTGCAGTGGTCTGGCAAGAGCTCTGCGAATAAATAAAATTGCCTTGAAAAAAATCTGTCGTTCAGGGTCGACTTTAAACTGTAGGTCCCTCTACTCACATATAAAATTAACACACACAACATGAGTGTAATGGGAAGCTAGGTTGCAGTTGAACTCAAAGAGATGTAAGGACTTTCTTAAAGTAGGTAAATCTGCGTCAATTACTGGAAGACTAAAATACTAAACAGAATGAAAATGATATATATTGTTGTCTATCTAGCAGCCATTAATCAAAAAAAGACCAATAGTAGATAGTAGTAACAAGAATAGCAAGCTGCTATCGAGCAGCCATTGAACAGCGATTAATCCAAAAAAGACCAATAGTAGATAGTAGTAACACAAATAGCAAGCCGCCATCGAGCAGCCATTGAACAGCCGTTAATCCAAAAAAAAGGCCAATAGGAGATAGTAGTAACAACAATAGCAAGCCGCCATCGAGCAGCCATTGAACAGCCATTAATCCAAAAAAAGACCAATAGTAGATAGTAATAACAAGAATAGCAAGCCGCCATCGAGCAGCCATTCAACAGCCATTAATCCAAAAAAAAGACCAATAAGGAGATAGTAGTAACAAGAATAGCAAGCCGCCATCGAGCAGCCATTGAACAGCCATTAATAAAAAAACAAAAAAGACCAACAGCAGATAGTAGTAACGAGAATAGCAAGCCGCCATCCAGCAGCCATTAATCAAAAAAAAGACCAATAATAAAGTGTGAAAAAGAAAATGCGTTCTCATACTTAGGACTCTCGTTAAACCTATACAGCAGTAGTCAGAATTATCTTGTCCTAAGGCTGCCTAGTACGATAACAACTCCTTGATAGGGCAACTAAGCTCATCCTTAAAAGCGAATACAAAGAGCCGTCTGTTTTATTATTACGGCACCATAACCATATAGACGCTGGTAATAATTTTACTCATCTTCTCACTGGACCTTTGCATACGTACCTTACCTATTTCGGTGCTACAGATTATATAACGCTTCTTCCCCCTAGGCCAGTTTTGTAAGGACTCCAGCAGTTAATACTAGTTAGCGTCTACGGACGACTAGACAGTGGCATATGGATCGAATATCGGTCGCTCAAGAATTCTCACGGAATTGAAAACCTTCAGGGTTCAAATCACAGGCCAAACATCAAACCAAATACAAAAAGTATTTCTTCGGCGACTTCCTCTCAGCAGTTTTCTGGCAAAAACTCGGAGAGTAAATAAAAATTGCCATGAAAAGTTTCTCAAAAATCTGTCGTTCGGAGTCGACTTTAAACTGTAGGTCCCGCCACTCATGTATAAAATTAACACACAAAACATAAGTGGTGTGAGAAACTAGGTCATAATCCTGACTGAAGGGTTGTAATGACCAATTATGTATGTCTGTATGTATGTCTACCTAGCTATGACCTTTCGAAGAAGTTCAGAGCAGCAATTAAGAAAAGAGGGAAACTGGAAAGTGATGTGAAAGCTTCTGATACAGAGACGGTATTGAATTAATTCTTGTCTAGACTATATAAAGGTTTCTTGCAAAGTTTGCTCAAATTCCAAAGGAGCGGTAGTCAGTGTCCCTGGTTATATGGCCAATAACCTTTACATAATCCATAGAGATGAGAGAAAGGAGGAGACTGTTCTTTACCTCTTAGTTATATGTTGAGAAAGTAAGTATCTGGGTATCCACCATGTAAACGATTGTATTGATCGTTTATGGATGGGCATTGGGAATCTAAATTCAAGTCAACACAACTTTAATTGGTTTCCTTGGTCCATTTGCTTAGCATTTTTTGTCTCCGTTCATTTATTTCCCTTTTATTAATAAATTTCCCAGAACTCTAGATTACAACGGTCAAGGGCTTTCAATTTAAATCATCACTACAACAACATTAACAGCAATAACATCGTGTTGTCATCAACAACCCTGAAAAAAAGGGAACAACACAACAACCCAATAATACATATTAAATCCTCATTATTAGGAAAATATTTGTCCATTATTTAGAATTTCCCGGCCTCTCTCTCTCTCTCTCTCTCCCCCCCCCCCCCTCTCTCACTCTGTTTCTCACTCCAGCCTCTACACGAACAATTAACATAATGACAATGTCCTCTTTAGCTTATGCCCTTTTTTGAAAGAAAAAAAATGGAAAACAAAACAAACAGGATTTAGCCATAGCCTATGCTGGATAATAATGAAGATAATGATGATGTTCCCGCTGATGAGGACAATGATTATAAATTCAATACGTTCCATAAAATATTGTACAATATTTGTACAGAGAACAAATTACGCATTTGTTGTCCACTTGTCCGCTTGTATTTATGATACCCTCGGGTAACATCTTTTATTTTGCAGCTCTTGTGTTTGTTTCTGTTGCTGTTGCTTGTGTTTGTACGAAAATTATTGTTGTTTGCAATGGCAACAACCTTAACAACCATAACAACCATTGTCAGAGCCTAAAACAGCGTATAAAAGGCAGGCAAATGTAACAAACGTTTGTTGTACTCGCCGTAATTAGTATTCAAGCTCCAAAGTTATTGAGTCGTTGAAATTCCTAAAAACGAAATGCAAACAAGAAAAAAAATATAAAAAAAACCCAATGAATACATCAGTAGGAGCGATAAAATGAAACCAAACGAAAAAAAAAATATTGACGTTCTTATTAGAATTTTTTGGTGAAAACATTAAACCGACCACGGAAAACTGCCAACGTACTTATTATAATGGTTTCATAATTACAACAAAAAGCTTTCTGAAATGGCTGTGAAAAATATTAAAGCGTGTGCAAGCATATTTAAAATGGAATTTAAATTTTGAAATTTCTATTGTAAAAAATCTCAATGAATCAATTTAACTTTTGCACTAAATTATGTTTATATTTTTTCCGCCTCTTTAAAAGATTTCTCTACGCAGTTTTATTTTCATCAATTCCTTCCTTTTTTTGTTTCATTTTCATTACATTTTCATGCAATCTCTTCCTGCTTATTTAAAAAGCTCTGTTTGGTTGAAACGTTGTTCAGCTTCCTATACAATGTATAAAGAGCTGATGTTTTTTTTTTTTGTAGTAGTTGTTGTTGATACATTACTTCTATTCATTTTAATTAAACGAGATTAAGTGTAGCAAACCAGTGAAACAGTGAAAAACGAACACATGCACGTAAGCAACAACAAAAAAATGAAAAAAAAATAAAAAAAATACCGTATGAAATTAAATGGAAACGACAACTACAACTACAACTGCAAAGAAATTAAAGTTTAAAAATGTAAACAAGGAACATGTACACGCACTTATAAAGAATGAAACACAGGATAATGCAGCGTTATTTGCCATCTTTAATACAACAGCACTAACCAGCAAACAGCATTCGTTTAAATATGATGATGTTCATCATTATTATTATGAGCGAAATATGTATGTGCGCTTAGCCAAGAATTTTTCACGTTAAATAAACAAACACAAACACATTGTACGCAAAGCGAGTAAAGAAAAAAGAAACAATTAATGTAAACAAACATCCATAAGACCATACATAAACACACAGTGTGAGTGGTAACTGTGGGGTTTAAAAATATTAAACAATGAAACTATTTACTGTATGTTGCGGCAAGTTCTACAACGAAGTTGGGTGTGGAATCTTTTCAGAATAACTGAGTCTTAGATTATCCCTTGAACAACTCTATTACTGTAGCCCTATTCAGGCTAAAATAATTGCTATAAAAACAGATGCTATACAAATTCCTTATAAGAGCATGTAAAGGGTGTTTTTTTATAGAGGTATAGAACTTTAAGTTGGCATTACTTTTCAAGATGGCGACCGATTTAACAGCTGTCAAGCGATTTATTCTCAGTTTGGTTTGGCAATTCATCATGAAGAGACTCACGCCTGAACAACGCTTGCAAATAATGCAATTTTATTTCGAAAATAATGGTTCTGTGCGGAATACGTATCGCGCACTACGTCCATTTTATCGTCGACAAAATCGTCCATCAGAGCAGTTAATTCGATTAACCATGGAACGTTTTCGCACCACGTCTACTCTTATTGATAACTCGCATCCCCAGAGACGCTGTACGGTGCATACAGAAGAAGCTATTGCTGCTGTAGACCGTAGCATTGAGGAAGACCCGAATGAGTCCATCCGCCATCGAGCACAGGAATTGGATCTGTGTCCATCCACTTTATGGAAGATTTTGCGGAAGGATCTTGGTTTGCTTGCTTACAAAATCCAACTCGTGCAAGAATTGAAGCCAAACGATCATCAAGTAAGGCGTAGAATCGTCGAATGGGCCCAAAACGAGATTACCCTTGTTCCCGATTTTCATAAGCGAATTTTGTTTAGCGATGAAGCGCACTTCTGGTTGAATGGCTACGTCAACAAACAAAACTGCCGCATTTGGAGTGAAGGTAATCCTCAAGTGTATGTGGAAACACCGTTACATCCAGAAAAACTGACTGTTTGGTGCGCTTTATGGGCTGGTGGAATCATTGGTCCGTACTTTTTCAAAAACGATGGTGGACAGAACGTTGCAGTCAATGGTGATCGGTATAGAGCCATGATTACTAACTTTTTCATTCCTGAATTGAATAACCATGATGTCCAGGAGATGTGGTTTCAACAAGACGGCGCAACATGTCACACAGCTCGTGCCACAATAGATTTATTGGAAGGCACGTTTGGTGACCGCCTAATTTCACGTTTTGGACCTGTGAATTGGCCTCCAAGATCTTGTGATTTAACACCGCTAGACTACTTTCTGTGGGGCTATGTAAAGTCATTGGTCTATGCGGTAAAGCCACATAGACTCTTCCATTTGGAAGACAACATTCGCCATATTATTGCCGATATACGGCCACAAATGTTGGAAAAAGTCATCGAAAATTGGACGTCCAGATTGGACTACATCCGCGCCAGCCGTGGCGGTCATATGCCAGAAATCATATTTAAAAATGTAATGCCACAAGATTATCTTTCGGATAAATAAAATTCATGTCAATCGAATAATCCATCGTTATTTTATTGTAACTTAAAGTTCTATACCTCTATAAAAAACACCCTTTATATCGATATCTTGTTTAAATTTTGTGTTAATTTTTTCCTCCCACTGTAGTACTTTCCTTAACATAACAAAATGCAAACTGCTTTTAAGCTTTAGAATTAGAGAGAGAATTACAGAATTTTATATGAAAACAAAATGAAAAGAAAAAAGAGAAAAACAACAACAAAACTTACCTAAAAAAAACAAAAACTTCGCACGTCAACAAAAACAATGGAGTGGAATACATGCTCCTCGCTGGGTATTAACAGAGGATGTAACAGCTAAACAAGTTTATTTTCTTTGTAACTGTCTCGCTCTCTCTCTCACTCTGTACGTACGGTAAGTGAAAATATGAGCGAGTGTTTGGGTGTATATGTATAAAAGAGAACTTTTTTGTTATATACATACACAGTATATACGTAAACACGTAACATATTTAATCCTTGTTAATAATTAGCTGCCGTAATACTTTTGCAACGTGTTCGTAAAGGAATTGCAAGTCCTACATACAAAAGCAACAACGTATACACAGCATAAAAGTAAAAGAGCGTTTGTGAGAAATATATTTTGGAAAAAGGTATATACATACATATATGTACAGTGGTGGCCTTATAATTAGAAACGAATTAGCAACATGTATGTTTGTTTTCACTGTGTACCTGGGATCAAAGGCTTTGTTTGGGGGACGTCTTACATACGTTTTTCCATCAGATTGGGACAAATTAAACTTAGATTCGTCACTCCAGAGAACTCTGTTCCAGAAACATCGTTTCTAATTATTAAGCCACCACTGTGTAATTTAAAGAGTTTGTTGTTTTAATGAAAATTAAGTTTCTGCTGCTTAAGCTTGTACAATTATTAAGATACTCGTGTACGACAGCAGCAGGTAACAAGCAATATGAATAAAAATGTAAAAACTGCTGAAAATATTTAATCACCAAAATTGAAATGCGTAGGGTGTATGAGAAATTTTATAAGACAATGCAATAAGCAAATCAATAGGAATATTATACATACATACGTACATAATTGGTCATTATAACCCTTCAGTCTGGATTACGACCTCGTTTCTCACACCACTGATATTGGCGGGCCCTACAGTTTTTTGAAAAAATTATCAAGGCAATTTTATTTACTGGGGTTTGAACCATGGCCTTACGTCTAATAAGCCAACACATTATCTACTAAACTACGGCGACTACAGGAATATAAGGATCATACGGTAATAATAAAAAATTCACTTCAAATGTGTGGTGGTCGATTACTTGTGCGTCAGCCTTTCTACTTATTTACTTAATTGGCCATTAAGAACATGATTAGTGGATTTCGGCCTGCCTTAACAAATCCTCCGAGATGCCTCTACTTCATTTGCATCTTTGGTCACACCAATCGATGACAGGACTTCTTTGATTTGGTCCTCCTCTACGCCGACTTCTGGTAATGCCCACATCAAATACCCATCTAGACGGAGCATCCTCATAATAACTGGTCATGACAACCCTTCAGTCAGGATTACGACCTAAATTCTCACACCATTTATGTTTGTGTGTTAATTTTATGAATGAGTGATGGGACCTACTGTTTAAAGTCGACTCCGCACGACATATTTTTGAGAAACTTTTCATGGCAATTTTTATTTACTCTCAGAGTTTTTGCCAGACATCTGCTGAGAGGAAGTGACCAAAGAAATATTTTGCTCGTATTTCATTTTTTGGAGATGTCTGACCTGGGATTTGAACCGTGGCCTTACGTCTAATAAGCCAACACACTACCTATTAGACCACAGCGACTTGATAGAAATTTTATAACATTGTTTATCTGACATACATGCATAATTAGTCATTACAACCCTTCAGTCAGGATTACGACCTAGTTTCTCACACCACTTATGTTGTGTGCGTTAATTTCATACATGAGTGGCGGCACCTACTGTTTAAAGTCGACTCCGAACGACAGATTTTTTGACAAACTTTTCATGGCAATATTTATTTACTCTCAGAGTTTTTATCAGAAATCTGCTGAGAGAAAGTCGCCGAAGAAAAAACAAAACACTACCTACTAGACTACGGCGACTTCAATTGTATATCTGGCGCTCACCATTTTTTTATTTCAACAAACAACAGCAAAATGACTTGGAAGAATTTTTTTGCACTATCCACGTATTACAAATTTAATGAAACCAATGGCAATCGTTTGCACAAATCACCACAATACGGAAATATTAAGATGTCATCAATTCGTTAACAAAAACAGAGTCTTGTACAAACCGCTGAATATTCAATCATACGAAATTAATGTCTTTTCCAATACTCATACGCACCCATACATTCATTCGTTATGCGTTATAATTTCCGTTTTTTTTTTCGCTTTTGCAGATACTCAGTGAAATGTTCATTTTTATCGTTGTTTCCATCCTACATACGAGTACATATGTATTAAGAGACAAATTAAAATGCATTTAAAAATTTCTTCTGTTTTCTTTGCCTCATTTCCTTGCCAGGGATGCAGCAGACAGAGTGAAGTAAAAATATTTTTGTTAACTTTTTACGGCAAAATTTTACCCGTAAATTATAAGCCACTTCTTGGCATGTTTGTATTTATTTTTCAAGGAGAAAATGAAACACAGAAGAGAAGAAAACAAACAAATTATTTTCTTATTTGGTTTCTTTTCATTTTTTTACGTCTTTTGTAACAAAACTTGCAATTTAAATGCAGCAGCAGGAGGCAGCAGGCAGCAACAGTTAGTGGCAAAACAAACAAATAAACAACGATTAGTTCAGTGAGTGAATGAATGAATGCATGTGTTTGTGTTTGTTCTTGTATTTGCAATAATAACAGTCAAGTAATCAACTTTTCATTTAAGCTTCTGTTTTGTTATAAAAACGAGCATAAATAACAAATACTAGGTTACAACAATTGCAACAAAAAATATTTCTGCAAAAAGTGCACTAAAACGGTAAGAAATTGCCACAAATTGTTAAGCATTACACACCCAGACACACAATCCTACAAAATATTAAGAAAAATGAAAATTAAAAATGAAAAATAAAGAGAAAATAAGAATAAAAATTAAAATTAAAGAAAATAATGAATTTGCTAAAGGAGTAGTAAAAGGATATAAATTGCAGAGAAACAATACAAAACAATACGAAAATAGGAAGACATTTTAATTAGAGTATGCCAGAATAAGAAAAGGAATTACAGTGACTTCATTTTCATTTAATTTCTTCTGTTTTGTTTTTTCCCCTTTTTTGTGTAACACAAGAGATTTGTAAAGTTAAATCTGCAGATTAAAATGAAAAAAAAGAAAGAGTTCTCGTAAGATTATGATTAAAAACCAAAAATAAATATGAATTCCTAAGGAAGATGAATTCAAATGCAATGGGCAATTGATTAATGAAGACTTGAACTACATTTTTGTGTTCGCCGTTCTACCAAGTATGTAGGTGACTTGCCTTATGGATAACCTCTCATGCAGATCAAAAGTTTGATAGCACACATTACTTGAGTAAAACCTTTAACCCTTTGACAGACACTGACGTCTATAGACGTCATAACAAGGACTTCTGGGGGCACATGACGTGTATACACTAGGGATGCCAATCGGGAATCCCGAATCACAAAATCCCGGGATTCGGGATTTTTCGATCCTGAATTGTCCCGAAAAATCCCGGGATTTCTCGGGATTTTTAAAAATCAATCCCGTTTGGCATCCCTAGTATACACGTCATAAATTGTTTCCTTCATAAAATCGGAGATACAGCAAGTGTCCCACGGGAAGGCCTCCTAAAATGTTGGTGTCCGTTAAAGGGTTAAAGAAACTGCCAAAATCTTCTGCTGTTATTCTGAAAGCGAATGCAGCAAATGCATTAACATCCAGCGGCTACACAGGCTCAACGATGTTATTCAGATGGAAGAGGATGCTCCGTGAAGTCGCCATTGTCTAGTAGGTAGTGTGTCGGCTTATTACACGTAAAGCCAGGGTTCAAGCCCCAGGCCAGACATCAAAATAAAATGCAAAAAGTATTTCTTCGGCGACTTGCTCTCAGCAGATTTCTGGCAAAAACTCTGAGAGAGAAATAAAATTACCATGAAAAAGCTTCTCAAAAATCTGTCGTTCGGAGTCGACTTTAAACTACAGGTCCCACCACTCATGCATAAAATTAACACACACAACATAAGTGGTGTGAGAAACTAGGTCGTAATCCTGACTGAAGGGTTGTAATGACCAATTATTATGAGGATGCTCCGTTTAGATGGGTATTTGATGTGGGCATTACCAGAAGTCGGCGTAGAGGAGGACATAATCAAAGAAGTCCTGTCATCGATTGGTGTGACCAACTGGCGAAGGTGCAAATGAAGTAGAGGCACCTGGGGGATGTGTTAAAACAGGCTGAAATCCACTAATCGTTTTCTTAATGGCCAATTAAGTAAATAAGTAGAAAGGCAGACGCACAAGCAATCGACTGATGATATTGATTTTGTCGCAGTGGTTGGCAAACTACGTCGATCAAAAATTTACATAACTTGCTCTTATATTCCTCCTACTCCTTTTTAACTACTACCTTATGATCCTCAGATTCCTGTAGTCGCCGTAGTCTAGTAGATAGTGTGTTGGCTTATTAGACGTAAGGCCACGGTTCAAACGCCAGATCAAGAAAGAATTCCGAGAGCAAATAAAATTGCACTGAAAAGTTTCTAAAAAAATCTGTCGTTCGAAGTCGACTTTTTAAACTGTGGGTCCAGCCACTCATGTACAAAAATTAACGCACATAATAAAAGTGGTGTGAGAAGCTAGGTCGTAATCCTGACTGACCAATTATGTTTGTCTGTAATCCTGTAAGAAATAGATTCTTAAGCAAATTGTGCTTTAACAGATATTACATGACTCCAAGGAATTATTTGTGCCCTTTCATACATTTTTCAAACCCTATAGTCCTTACATAAAATATGAAAATCGTTTAAACGAAAATAATCAAGTATTCTTATACTCTTTAATCGATTATTTTATTGTTTCAAAATGATTTCCAAAATCTTCTTTAAATTATTAATGAAAATGAATTGAACTGCCCATAAAGTCATTATCCTTTCCATTTTATTTAATAATCGCATCAAAAATCTCAAATAATAAATCCCAAGCAAGAAGAAGAAGTAGAATAAAGAAAAACTATTTTGCAGGACTTTAATATCAGAGTCACGTTTTCAATTCTTTTGCCCAGTAAAACTGACAATAAAAAGTGAATAGAAATTGAAAAACGAAACACGAAAAATGAAGAGAATACGATGAAAAGAAAATGATGGAAAAAGAAATCCTTTAACCCGATTGAAAACTATAATTTAGCCAGACACAGATGTAACTTGTAAAGTGAAAAATTACAGTAAAAAACAATCAAAAAGAAACAAACAAACAAACACACACACAGAGAAATAGAAATAGAAATGTGAGGCAACAACTACAAAAGAAAACATGCAACACAAAAGACTTGTTTTAGAGACGGCCGTTTTTGCAATGCGTCTCGACTTTTCTTTTTAACACGTTTTTACGCCATAATGATTTAGCCATCATCACAGTAGAACTGAACCGTACCGCACCGCATCACATTGAACTGAACTGAAAGGCTAACATTTTTATCCGCACAACAACAGTACACACACATATATAGTAAAGGGTGTTTTTTATAGAGGTATAGAACTTTAAGTTGGCATTACTTTTCAAGATGGCGACCGATTTAACAGCTGTCAAATGATTTATTCTCAGTTTGGTTTGGCAATTCATACGCCTGAACAACGCTTGCAAATAGTGCAATTTTATTTCGAAAATAATGGTTCTGTGCGGAAAACGTATCACGCACAAAATCGTCGACAAAATCGTCCATCAGAGCAGTTAATTCGATTATTGATAACTCGCATCCCCAGAGACGCTGTACGGTGCGTACAGAAGAAGCTATTGCTGCTGTAGAGCGTAGCATTGAGGAAGACCCGAATGAGTCCATCCGCCATCGGACAGAACGTTACAGTCAATGGTGATCGGTATAGAGCCATGATTACTAACTTTTTCATTCCTGAATTGAATAACCATGATGTCCAGGAGATGTGGTTTCAACAAGACGGCGCAACATGTCACACAGCTCGTGCCACAATAGATTTATTGAAAGACACGTTTGGTGACCGCCTAGTTTCACGTTTTGCACCTGTGAATTGGCCTCCAAGATCTTGTGATTTAACACCGCTAGACTACTTTCTGTGGGGCCATGTAAAGTCATTGGTCTCTGCGGTAAAGTCACAAACGCTTGACCATTTGGAAGACAACATTCGCCGTATTATTGCCGATATACGGCCACAAATGTTGGAAAAAGTCATCGAAAATTGAACGTCCAGATTGGACTACATCCGCGCCAGCCGTGGCGGTCATATGCCAGAAATCATATTTAAAATGTAATGCCACAAGATTATCTTTCGGATAAATAAAATACATGTCAATCGAATAATCCATCGTTGTTTTATTGCAACTTAAATTTCTATACCTCTATAAAAAAACACCCTTTAGAAGAAAATTGTTGAGGAAAAAGAGGAGCAACCAGGAAAACATTTACAACATCAAGGCAATAAAAGCAACGTATTGCCAGTAAGCCAAAGGGAAAGAGTATTTGACGGCTGAGAAAAAAACAATTGCAAACCAAAGCCAAAAAAAAAGAATCGGAAACGCAACCCAAAAAAAAAGAATTTCTATTCATGGTCACCAGTGTTTTTGTTATTTCCAATAGATTATTAGCAAAACAACACACAACAATAGAATACCAGAGATATTGCCAAAAACAAAAAAAGAAGAAGAAAAAAAGAAAATAAAATCAATGAGGTCCTATACAAATATTATTTATTATTTATTTGCTTGCTTCGTAATATCTAAACACCATTTCTTAGACGTCTTAATTTGAATAAATTCTCTTAATGGCTTCACTTCATCACGTAGTCATTAAGGAAAGACAAGGATTTGATCTAAAGTAGCAAACGCCATCAACCATGACAATCTTAAAGGGTCTTATGTCAACTGACATACACCTACCAAGGCAAATCTCTGATGCTGATTGGCAAGAACTTATCAGTTAGTTCTGTGGCATTGCTTCAAACGTTATCAACATGGGTGTTCCAATGACTTCATATTGTTATGTTTTTAGCTTTTCAGAACGTTTAAAATATGAGCTCATAGATTGCAAATAAAATCAAAATAAATTTCTGTTTAGTTTTAATTAAAATTCTTTACTATTCGCACAATTCTGTCTGTCACTGTTCACAACTTTATGTAAGCAACAACAATTACTTTTCTTTGTTATTCCTCTGTTTATCCCCTTTGCATAAACAATAGGTTAGGTTAAGTTAGAGGACGTGTACTTGTCAATTAAGACAAGTACAGTACCCGGAGGTCGAATTGACCCATTGTACAACGTCCTAGTTTCTCACACCACTTATGTTGTGTGTGTTAATTTTATACATGAGTGGTGGGACCTACAGTTTAAAGTCGACTCCGAACGACAGTTTTTTTTTTGAGAAACTTTTCCATGACAATTTTATTTACTCTCAGAGTTTGTGCCAGAAATCTGCTGAGAGGAAGTCGCCGAAGAAAATACTTTTTGTATTTTGTCTTGACGTCTGGCCTATGGCTCGAACCCTGGCGTTACGTCTAAAAAGCCAACACACTACCTACTAGACTACGGCGACTTCTTGCATAAACAATAACAATTACTAGACAATTATTCTACAGATCTTTGTAACGGAGATCTTCAAACCACGATTGCTCTTGACACAAGACTGACTGAACTTTTACTGACTCACTCGTCTGCTTTGCCTTGTCTTATTGTATTGCCTTATTATTGTTTTGTAACTTGGCATATCTACATAATTTATATACCCTAGCAGAACTGCATACAAACTTTGTATTGATACATTTTAAAAGTCAGCCTCTAATGAATGTTCTTGAAGGCCACGAACATTCGGCTTCGCCTTCTCGAGATCTCTATAAATGTAAACATCGTTGCTTCATTATTGTTGCTTTTGTATTTTGTTTACATTCATTCGTTGTATTTTTGTTTACTTGTTTACCATTTTTTATGCTGCTGTTTGTTGTTATACTACGCAGAGCGATAACTTGTAAACAAGTTCATTGTTTTGTTTTTGTAGCCAGTATCTATTTTCGTAGCCATATTAAAGCGTTATTATTACACACATACATAATTGGCCATTACAACCCTTCAGTCAGGATTACGGCCTAGCTTCTCACACCACTCATGTTGTGTGCGTTAATTTTATACGTGAGTGGCGGGACCTACAGTTTAAAGTCGACTCCGAACGACATATTTTTGAGAAACTTTTCATGGCAATTTTTATTTACTCTCAGAGTTTTTGCCAGAAATCTGCTGAGAGGAAGTCGCCGAAGAAATATTTTTTTTTTTATATTTCATTTTTGATGTCTGACCTGGGATACGAACCCGGGCTTTACGAATAGTAAGCCAACACACTACCTACTACACCACGGCGACTTCAAGCGTTATTATTAACATTAGAAAATATTCTCAAACCTTAATTTGTTCGCCATTAAATGAAGATTCTAAAGTAAATGATATTGGCCTGGTGGCGGAATTATCCCTCTTTCTATTTGTTGTCTGTTATTCCAGCTAATGGGTGGTCAGGTTAGGTCAGGTCAGGTTAGCGTGGTAGCTTTAATTTACCAAAAAGCTCACTTGAGCACGCATAGCGTTGTGATGTCACGCAGCCTCTGTACTAACCAAGTTCCTCCGATCCAAGGAGGGGGAAGTTGGTTAGCGCAAGAGCTGCATATTTTCCAAAATGCACGACTACCCCACGCTGGAAAACCAGCCAGAAAGTTTGATAAACGAGGCTATGTCCTTGATATCAATGGACGATAGCTCCGTCAAGCTGACAAGAGTCGAAGAGCCAAATAACCTATATCTGCACCCCGCAAGGGATGGGCGTTGGCAGAGAAAGTGGATGACAGTCTCTTTCCCGGTGGATCTGCATCCACGGCAGAAGTCGTTAAATGGAAGTCGCATTCTTTCCGCGTGTCTACCCATTACACAGTGGCCTGTAAGCATGGCCACTGTGATCGAGATGATATTACGGCCAAGTCCAAGTAGCTGGTTGGTACGCCTCCTATCCATTGTGGGCCAAGTGAGCCTAGCGATGGAGCAGGACTCCTCATTGATCCAGGACTGGTTGGCATCCCGGGAGAATTTTCGCGCAATAGCCAGTTTGAACGAGGTAAGTGGCATTCCCAAGTTGATTGAGATTCCGGAAGTAGTGCGCCAGCCCTGGCCAGCTCGTCGGCCCTGCAGTTTCCCGGAATATCGCAGTGTCCGGGAACCCAGACAAGTGTGATGCCGAGGCGCCCAGAAAGGAGATTGCTAATGGGTGGCTTATCAAGTTTCTTAATGCTTAGAAATTTGTCCTCTTAAATTCTAATGTATGCTTTTATGACAGTCCAATTATCAATTGTATTCGACAATACAATCTGGAATATTCAAGACCTACTCTGGGCATTTTATATTCTTGAATCCAGCAGTTTGTCATGTATATGCGCTCTAATATTCCTTTCTGAGTTCCTTAAAATATTGAATTTTAAAGCATCATTCGTTGAAATAAGCACACAAGTAAGAGAAAATTGGTTGCCATATGTGTCCACGATTTTAATGTTGAAAATGGTGTAAAGTTTCGTTTCTACTTCCCATATTCTTATGCTAGTGTGTGGTTTTTGTTTACTGAAAACAGAAAAGAAATGAATAAAGGCAGTAACAAAGAGAATCCAAAAGTCCTTGTCTGTTTGATGTCATATTTTGTTACTCACTTGCTCTCACACTCCACTCGTTGCGTTAAGCTCGTTTTGAAATCATTGTGCATTCGTATGTGTATGAAGAAAATACGCGTTTAAATCTTTTGTTTTTTTTTCATCTCTTTTGATTTCCTTATGTTTTTCCAAGTACAACTTATTTTGATTTTGAACTCCTTTTATCTCTCTTCTATTTTTGATAAATAAATAGAATGTTTCTTTCATTTTTTTTCTAAGTAGTCTGCCTGTTGGTTTGCTTTTATTTTTACAATTTCAGCCTGCAGATAAATGTCAGTGTCTCGCTTTCTTTTTTTTTTTCGTTTCTTCCTTTTTTTATCTTCACATATGATTTGTTTTTATATTTTCATTTTTCCTTCCATATTTATTTAATTCTATTCTAGTCGAGTCTGATCTGGTCTGGTGTGGTACATTTTTATACTTTTATTTTTTATTTAATGCAGTAGAGTAGACTGGAATATCAAATGCGAATGTACATACATTTGTATGTGATAGAAATTCATAAGAATTTATGGAGGAATTTTAAATATTTATTAGTAAGGATTTAAAAGTTATAAAATTAAAAAAATAGAATAAAAAATACATATGCATACATACATACATAATTGGCCATTGCAACCCTTTAGTCAGGATTACAACCTTGCTTCTCACACCACCACAGTTGGGACCTACAGTTTAAAGTCTACTCCGAACCACAGGCTTTTGCGAAACTTTTCATTGCAATTTTAATTACTCGCAGAATTTTTGCCAGAAATCTGCTGAGAGGAAATCTGTTTGAGATGTCTGACCTGGGATTTGAACCCTGGCCTTGCGTCTAATAAGCCAACACACTGCCTACAAGACTACGGCCACTTTATTCATTATTTACAGACTTATGTATGGATTTACATACAGACATACATAATTGGCCATTACAACCCTTCAGTCAAGATTACGACCTAGCTTTTTACATGGATTATGGATTTATTTAAAAAATTTGGAGATCATCGAAGTAATGAAGAAAATTAAGAACATTAAGAAAGTCAATCAATTAATTCTAAGCAATAGAAGTCAATCACAAGGTCAAAGAGATCAAAATACTATCTACATAAGCATGGTTACTCAGCTTAAAATGTGTAGAATTCCTTATGAATTCACTATCTGTGGATAGAAGTTAAGTTTTCTTATATTAGCGACGAAAGATATATTCTTTTTTAAAGGGAATGTTAAGTTAGCTGAGACTGAATTGCAATGATTCATACCAGAGATCAACAATGAATCGTTTTTTCGCTACTCATAAGCACTCATGAAATTTTGAATACAAGTGAGTCAACAATATTGAAATTTAACTATGTGCCCTGATTCATTCGTACTCACTACAACGTTGATTTATAAGTACAGGTTGCAATGAGTATGCGTACAACATTGACATCAAACTCATACCATTCGAAATATGTTTGATTCATAAGCCAACTCATTTAGATTCATAACTTTAGAAAAATACTTATAATGCTTATAAATGATTCGAATCCTTCATCAAAATTTATAGTGTTAGTTGTTGTTGCATTTACAAAAAAAGGAATAAGACGTATAAGCAAAAAAGACAGAGAAGCAAGCGGAGCAAATATACAACCTTTTAGTAAGTATTTTAGCGTTCGTACGCGAATCATACTTATTTTGTGAGTTTTGTAAATGTTGAGTTATGGAGAGTCGAAATCAACGACATCATACGTGTTGTTAAGTATGAATATGATGAGTACTTCAAACTTAGAATATGAGTAGAGGTTTCATGATATTAAAATAAGTATGATTTGATTCTACTCATTGCTATTTTATCTTATAACAATAGCCTTGAATAGATTAAAACGAAACAATTACACAGTCCTGCATGGGTTTCGCAAATAAGATGGCTACAGTTGTTTCCATTCCAGGCATTTTGCGTGCTAAGCACAAATCTAGGTTCAAAAACTTTCCATCACGTCAGGTTTTAAAGAAAAACTGGGTTGAAACCCCTAAAAATAGCGTTTTTGGCAATTTTTGAAAATTTGTAAAGCTAAACACTGACGTGCTAGAACCATCGCTATTGTCAGAAATTGAGAATTGATCTTTGCTCTTTAAAATGAGCCGAAAGCCAAATTGTTTGCATGCACCCTTAAAGTAGGGGGTGGGATTATATCAAGGGGTGCAAGAGAAAAAAGAAACACATTGCGGAGGTCCTTAAAAATTAATCAGATTTACTTGAAAATTGTTACTCAGGGGTTTTTGGGGTCACTGATTACAGATCTTCATTCAGATTTAAAAAATTCAAAATGCCGGATGTAATATGGTTTGTTTAATTTTTATAAACCTCTATTTCTAGGGGTTTCAACCCAGTTTTTCTCGAAAACCTGACGTAAGGGAAAGTTTTTGAACCCAGATTCGTGTCTAGCAAGCAAAATGCCTTCGGAAACACCTGGAGCCATCTTATTTACGTTTATTTGTGTTTTTTATTATTACAAATATTTTGTTTTTACAATACAAAATTGCTTTCTAGATTATGTAAATAGAGATTCATTCTAATTATTCCAGTAATTGTGATTTTACTCCTGGTTTAGATTTTGTAATTTTATGTTCCACCATTTAATTCCCGTGTCTGTTAATTCATTTTTAAATTGAAATTTATTTCAGAATTCTATTTTATTTTTGCATTAATAAAAATTATAACTTATAAATAATAGAATATAAATTATAAATAATTTTTTATTTCATTTATTTTACTACGTATTACGTACACATTAACGTAACCACATTTAAGCAATGCCTGTGGAAACATGATGGATATTATCGTGTGTAATAATTAAATATTTACTGTGGAAAATTATGAAAATTTGATTTCAGAACTCTATTTTGTAATGCAATTATAAACCGCAAACATTGATATCATCACGATGAAACATGATGATGATGATGATGACTTCAGGTAATCCGACGGGGCGGGGGGTAAAACAATAGCAAATCTAACCGCATTGCATGTTATTGGACAATATACTTCAACTAAATGCAAATGTATTTAACACATATATATTTATGAAAAGACATACATTACTATTGACTGCATCAGTGTATGAGTGTGGATATACTCGTACATACACACATGCATATGTTAAATATGTATGTTTATTAAATTGTTGACAGTGCATAATTGATGACATATTTTTTTTTTGTTCCACTTAATGTTTGTTTGTATTTGTATTGTAATAAATATGAATACCTATGTACATATGTATGTTTGCATCTATACACAGATATTCATTTCATTTAATTTAGCAAATATTTGTAATTTGAAATGCGTTGATATTCCTGTCATATTAACTGTGATGACAGACTCTTTATTAAAATGAGAAAATGACAATCTAACACGCAATGATAAGTCTACTCATTAAATGCTGATGATGATTAAAATTGTTTTCAATTTAATTGAAATTGAAGAATATTCAAGTGAGGAGGATATCAGAGATTAGCAATGAATCGTTTTTTCGCTACTCATAAGCACTCATGAAATTTTGAATATAAGTGAGTCAACAATATTGAAATTTAACTATGTACCCTGATTCATTCGTACTCACTACAACGTTGATTTATAAGTACAGGTTGCAATGAGTATGAGTACAATGTTGACATCAAACTCATAACGTTCGAAATATGTTTGATTCATAAGCCTACTCATTTAGATTCACTTAGGACTTTAGAAGAGTACTTATAATACTTATAAATGATTCGTATCATTCATCAAAATTTACAGTCTTAGTTGTTGTTGCATTTACAAAAAAGCAAAGAGACCCATAAGCAAAGAAGACAGAGCAACAAGCAGAGCAAACACACCACCTTCTAGTGAGTATTGTAGTATTCGTACGCGAATTATACTTATTTTGTAAATGCTGATTGAAGGAGAGTCGGAATCATGTATGAGCAAGATGAGTACTTCAAACTTTGAATATGAGTAGTATGAGAATTATATTAAAATAAGTATGAATGCGTATAAGTATTGGAAATTATGAGTACGATACGAATCTACTCATCTTTTTAAATACTAATTGCTGATCTCTGGAGGGTATACAAATTGGGTCGAGAAGAGATAGTACGACTTCACACTCGATGTGAAACATACGAATTCATTCGTATCTACCAAGTGGAAGTCTACAGCAACAAAAGATATGGAGTACAGGACAGGAAGCACATACAAAGTTTGGATCACATTATCCAACAGTCAGGCCACAATTAACACGTTCATCGCCACGATAATATCAGAAAAATTTTCACATAGGCCACGGTAACTTTATTAGATAATTCAGTTAAAAATGTGTCAAGGAAACTTAATGTATTACAGAAAAAAATTTTTTTGCCAAAATTCTCGGAAAATCACAATTTTTTTATGTCAGACATATATGACTGACATGACCCTATATTTAAACTTTTTTTTTCGACCAGCCGTGTCAGTCTTATATGTCTGACGCATCCAAACAAGATACAACAAGTATTGACCGTTGTTTTGAACACAGCGACGTTTGCGTCGAACATTTGTGATTTACCAAATCGCGTATGTCAGACACATATGACTGACATGGCTTCTGTAGAAATTCTTAGCGTCAGACACATATGACTGACATGGCGATGAACGTGTTAAAGCACCTGGCTCATGTGTGGTTAACTCAAGAATAGTGTGGATGAGGCAAGCTGAATCAGATAGACACTAGAAACAGGATCACTCGACTGGCGAATACTCTTCTCTTCTGAAACCAAATAGATTCGAGACAATCTAACTTACTTTGCTTACTTACTTTAGTCGGGATTACTATCTAGCTGCTCACACCACCCACGTTGTGTGTATTAATTTAAATCATGAGTTGCGTGACCTACAGTTTAAGGTCGATTCCAAACGACAGATTTTTGAGATATCTTTCATAGCAATTTTATTTTTCACTCAGAGTTTTTGCCGGAAGACTGCTGAGGGAAAGTCGATGAAGGAAATATTTTTTCATATTTCGTTTTGTCGGAACCTAGAGCTCACATCTAAGCACGCCATTTACTAGAGTACGGTGACTTTGGATAATTACAGTGCGAAGAAGTTAGAGTCATGCATCAGACTATCCACAACTACTAGCCGAGCACTGTAGGGTCGAAGAACACTATTTTTATGGCATATATGGATCGCCAAAAGACCAATATGTAGATTCTGTGATGATCCCAGATGAAAGTACCTGCATTCGTATCAAGTAATAGGCAAGGTATTATCCTTACTGACACCTAACAACCTTCTGAAATTTACCAGATCTATAGAATTGGAAGAGATATTATATGGAAATCCTTTATAGAACACCAGCACTTTCTTAAAATAATAATTCAACAAACAAAAAAAAAGAGAATAAATAAAATAAAAGCACACTATTTATCTCAAATAGATTTCAGATTCACTTAAACCAAATTTCTTACATTTTTATTTCTGCTTTTATGCCATTTAAAATCATTGTCAAAATATTTATAAAATATTCATATTCTACTCTACATTACAAGTAAACTTCACTATGCTGCAGTCCTTCTCTCCCCCCATATCCTTTGGCAAAAAGTTACAAAAATATTTGCCAAATAAAATTCAAGAGAAAAATTTTACATAGAGCAACGCAATTATTTGCAGTTACAAAAGAAAATAAAGGAGGAGGTAAAAAGAAAAAAAAAACATCTGAAGGCAATAATATTTTCTTTTAAAAACATTTACACACAGGAATTTCATTTTACTAACGTTGTGTTTTGAAAAATATTTTTTGAAAAATTTTGCATATTTTACGTTC
Source organism: Sarcophaga variegata (assembly GCA_932273835.1). Lineage (NCBI taxonomy): Eukaryota > Metazoa > Arthropoda > Insecta > Diptera > Sarcophagidae > Sarcophaga > Sarcophaga variegata. The sequence continues at coordinate 117,953,847 of OW026361.1, forward strand.
AAATGTATCACTGCCATCAAAGGATATTAAGCTTACAACTGAAAGTAATAGCAGATGTGAGTAAAATAATAGCGTAAAATATTCATATAATTGGTCATTACAACCCTTTTGGCAGGATTACGACCTAGTTTCGCGCACCACTTATGTTGTGTGTGTTAATTTTTGTACATGAGTGACGGGACCTACAGTTTAAAGTCGACTCCTAACGACAGAAACTTTTCATAGCAATTTTTATTTCTCTCTCAGAGTTTTTGCCAGAAATCTACTGAGAGGAAGTCGCCGAAAATATATTTTTTCATATTTTCGTTTTGTTGGAGATGTCTGACCTGGGATTGAACCGCGGCCTCACATCTAATAAGCCAACACACTACCTACTAGACTACGGCGACTACCACCGTAAAGGCTGTAACATAATTTGCTTACAATGCTTCCCCAAGTTTTGCAATGATAGCTTCCGACAATGTGGCAAGCTTATCTGATCCAACAGCTTGTAATGGTTATCCGCCTTTATAGAGCAAACGCCCCCTTTGTACCACAGTGGACGTTTTGCCTTTAATAAGTCTAATTTTATGAGGTTACTTGCATTATGATGATATTTTTATGCTTTCAACTGCATACACATCTTTGTTAGAGAGTGCCCATATATAGTTTTAAGCAGACAATTTGAAAACCTCAAAAACTGCCTGAATGCTTAACAAGTACTGGTGAAAACATGCGTTTTCTTATTTTACTTTTACTTTGTGGTAAAGACATACATACATACACTTAAACAAACACTAACACACACACATAATGCGTATAAATTCATGTTACATTTTTGTTAAAACAACCGAAAATGACAGACACATATAGACGGACAGATATATAAAGGGTGTTTTTTATAGAGGTATAGAACTTTAAGTTGGCATTACTTTTCAAGATGGCGACCGATTTAACAGCTGTCAAGTGATTTATTCTCAGTTTGGTTTGGCAATTCATCATGAATAGACTCACGCCTGAACAACGCTTGCAAATAGTGCAATTTTATTTCGAAAATAATGGTTCTGTGCGGAAAACGTATAGCGCATCATAAGCGAATTTTGTTTAGCGATGAAGCGCACTTCTGGTTGAATGGCTACGTCAACAAACAAAACTGCCGCATTTGGAGTGAAGGTAATCCTCAAGTGTATGTGGAAACACCGTTACATCCAGAAAAACTGACTGTTTGGTGCGCTTTATGGGCTGGTGGAATCATTGGTCCGTACTTTTTCAAAAACGATGGTGGCCAGAACGTTACAGTCAATGGTGATCGGTATAGAGCCATGATTACTAACTTTTTCATTCCTGAATTGAATATCCATGATGTCCAGGAGATGTGGTTTCAACAAGACGGCGCAACATGTCACACAGCTCGTGCCACAATAGATTTATTGAAAGACACGTTTGGTGACCGCCTAATTTCACGTTTTGGACCTGTGAATTGGCCTCCAAGATCTTGTGATTTAACACCGCTAGACTACTTTCTGTGGGGCCATGTAAAGTCATTGGTCTATGCGGTAAAGCCACAAACGCTTGACCATTTGGAAGACAACATTCGCCGTATTATTGCCGATATACGGCCACAAATGTTGGAAAAAGTCATCGAAAATTGGACGTCCAGATTGGACTACATCCACGCCAGCCGTGGCGGTCATATGCCAGAAATCATATTTAAAATGAAATGCCACAAGATTATCTTTCGGATAAACAAAATGCATGTCAATCGAATAATCCATCGTTGTTTTATTGCAACTTAAAGTTCTATACCTCTATAAAAAAACACCCTTTATTTAAAAATCGTATTTTTACAGAATTATCTGTATTCATGTACATATTTGTTGTAAAATGTTCACAAGAACTCTTGTATTTTCTTTTAAAACTGATGTTTTATGTCGTTTCATAAACAGCCACCTGTTGCTGTGTCTAGTCTAAGCCAAGAAACCGAGAATTGGCAGTGGAACTAAACTAAGAAAGTATCACAATAGTACCATGGGTTTCCACATATTTTTCTTATTTTTCTATGCATTTACATATCCATATGTGTGTATATAAGTATGTGTATTTGTTGCGGTTCTTGAAGCTCTTAAAACAAGCCATGCAGCACAAATAAATCTCAAATGCACACAGAAGAAGAATTATTTTCTTTTCGATTCACTTATTAATTCTACTCTGTATTCTGTGTTTTCACTAGAATTTTCATTTCTTGACTGCTACTGTTTCTTATTGTTTTCTTCTTCTTATTGTTGTATTGTTGTTGTCTTTTTTTTAACAAAATTTGTTATACCAGCGGCTTATTTTATGGTCTTATGGACACACTCTTCTCTTTTAACTTCTATGATACATGTGTTTTAAACAGTTCATACAACATAAGGAGTATGTCAAGGGTCCGCCAAATAACTTTTTTTTTTGAAAATGCTTTAAAAAAAAACTACTGAATATTTTCTCAAATTTCTTTTTTATTTGAAAGTACAATCTTTCCGGTTAATAATGGAAAATAATTTCATTCAAATGGTTGCCTCGGGTGGCCATGCCGATTTTGGCAAAAAAAAATCATCTTTTTAAATGAAGCTCATTTTGATCTTGGCGGATATGTAAACAAGCAAAATTGTTGCATTTGGCACACAGAAAATCCGCACGCATACATTGAAAAGCCGACGCACCCAAAATGAGTCACTGTTTGGTGCGGATTTTGGTCCAGAGGCATAATTGGGCCATTTTTCTTCGAAAATGAGCAAGGAGTGGCCGTTTCAGCCAATGGCGATCGTTATCGGGCCATGTTGAACGAATTTTTGTTTACAAAAATTGAAGAGGAGGATATTGACAACATTTGGTTTCAATAGGACGGCGCTACATGCCACACAGCCGAAGCTACACTCGATGTTTTGCGCCCTGTTTTTTGAAGATCGCATTATCAGCCGCAAAGCTGATGTCTTTTGGCCACCTTGGAGCTGCGATTTGACACCGTTGGACTATTATTTGTGGGGTGCCGTCAAAGATAAGTGTTACGCCGACAAGCCAGAGATAATTGACGCTTTAAAGGACAATATTCGTGAAGCCATTGGTGAAATACAGCTGCACACAATCGATAATGTGCTTAAAAATTTGACCAGCCGAGGCAGCCATTTGAATGAAATTATTTTCCATTATTAACCGTAAGGATTGTACTTTCAAATAAAAAAAGAAATTTGAGAAAATATTCAGTAGTTTTTTTTTAAAGCATTTAAAAAAAAAGTTATTTGGCGGACCCTTACATATGTATGTATGTATATGCGTATTCATTTTATTCAAGGCCAATATGACAATTTTCTCTAACATAATACATACGCGTACTTTCTCTCTCTCTCGCTCTCTCTCTCTCTCTATTTTGTTGCAATACAAGACAAATTTTAAATTAATTTGCTTTGCCTAGTTTAATAGCATGGCTGTGAAGCATTTTTGTTTGTATATGTTAGTTTGCACTGATGCACGATATATTTCTACAGTCTACGAGTATATAACAGAAGGAATTAAAGAATGACTAACTGACTGTATGTCTGCATTCAATTGAATTCTTTCTGTTGATCTTTGCAAAATTTATCTTTCTGTCTGCTTAGGTTTTCTATTTTTTTCTCTATTTTCTGTCTCTAACGTCTTTCGCTTTCTATCTCTCGTTTTTAGTGTTGCTTGTATTAACAAGTAATTTTAGGCAATTTAAATTGAAAAAAATTGAGAAAAAAAAATTAGAAAAAGATGACAGTTATAAGCATGTGTAATTCAGTTGAAGTTTATTATGCTCGTAACTGACTACGTTGCTTTAATTTGCCTTCAATTTTAAAGAGAAATTTTTTCAATTTAAGCTTTAAAGCTTTTTTGTTTTGAAAGTTAATCAATGAATACGTTAGTCTTCCATACTTTAAAGGAAGTAACGTAATGGAACGATGTTGACAGTGAATTTTTTTTTTATCTCAGCAAATATGACGTCAGTCTGTAGATCAAGCTTAGGATCGCTCTTGCCAACAGATATTATCATGGTCTCAATAGGCAATTACGTACATAACATAATTGGTTATTACAACCCTTCAGTCAGGATTATGACCTAGTTTCTCACACCACTTATGTTGTGTGTGTTAATTTTATACATGAGTGTTGGGGCCTACAGTTTTAAGTCGACTCCGAACGACAGATTTTTGAGAAAGAAGAGGAAGTCGCCAAAGAAATACTTTTTGTATTTTATATTGATGTCTGGCCTGGGGCTCGAACCCTGGCTTTTTGTCTAATAAGCCAACACACTACCTACTAGACCACGGCGACTTAATTGTAAAAGCTTTCACACGAAAGCGTTAAACTGAAAATAGCCGTACGTTCACGGAACGTAATAGAACGCTCTTGTCAATGAATTTATTTACCTCAGCAAAAATGAAGTCAGTCTGTAGATCAAACTTAGGATCACTTTTGCCAACAGATATTATCATGGTCTCAATAGGCAATGAGTAGCGGAAATCTCTCTTGTACGTCGAAGCGTATACTCTACAAGTCTCTCATCCTTCCTGTACTTCTTTAAAGTGCAGAAACATGGACACTACTAATCACCTATGCAGTAGCCTTGAGAGTATTCGAGAGAAAAGTCCTACGTAAGATCTTGCACTAAACAAGTTGGCGATAATTTCCGCATCTGGATATTTCCGCAAGAGCTGTATGAGAACCTCAACGAAATGGGCATTGTGTAGTGCATTAGCATCCGGATGCTGTCATGTCATTCTGATGGAAGAGGGTGTTCCAGCGAGACAAGCATTTGATAAAGAGACTAGCGGAAGTGTCTACGTTGGATTGAGGAAGACCTGTCATCGCTTGATATGACCAACTGGCGAAGGCACGCAAGAAGCAGAGGCGCCTACAATGATGTGTTAATGGCCAATTAAGTAATCTCAACCGTGAACTAAATGTAAAAGCTTTCACACAAATTTCCAATGAAATTAAAATTAATTTTAAGCATCCATTAAACGTTGACATGTTACACAAAGGCGATGGCGACACTGGTATTTGAAGTAAATTTAAATATATTTCCAAATACATTCCATTTAATGTAAAAATATAAGAGATTAGAAATTTGAAACTTTGAAAAATGTTGGTTCTGTCTTTCCATTTCATTTGATTTCATTAAAATTTTGTTGTTCTTGTTGTCTCTGATCAAATGTCATTGGAGTGTAAAGAATTTGACAAAGAATTAAAATTGTAATGGAGTTTTTATCAAATATGCAAAAATAGAAAATGGAAAGACAAATAGAAAATCCTTTAGGCCTTTGGAGAACACAACACAAATAGCAACTCAGCTACTGAATAGCTGCCAGAAAGCAAAAGGAAACTCTGCATACAGCATCAAACCAAATAGATGTATATTTTTTCAATATCCATTAAGTGTGGGAATTCCAACAAATGTTTCTAGAGAGAGTCAGTAAAAAAAAAACGAAAACGAAAACAATTTTCAAAATCAAATGTTACAACTTTTGCATGCAAATGTTAAACAAATACGAGAGTTGAGTTTGCCAATGTATGTTTGAAAACAAAAAAAAAACTTTTTAACTTTTTTAAACAAAAATCTAAAACTTTAAATAAATTTCCAATGAAACGGGCTTTTCGCAAAAAACTATGCCATAATAATGTGTAAACATGTTAGCCTAAAAGTATGCTAAACATTTCATTCTCTTAAATAAATAGAAAGAAATCAACAAAGAAAAGTTACAAATTTCAGTTTCAGTTTCTCTGTTGATTTTCAATTAAATTAACTTGATGATGAGCTCAAGCACAAGGCACATAAGGATAAGAATAAAAACTGAAAAGAAACGTTAATGAGATAAGTTTTACTTTTGCTTTCAATTACACGCTGAATGTAAATTTTGCTGGCATTTCTTTTTTTTTACCATCCAGCTTACGTTGTAATTTATCAATAGAACGCACGCACCCATTCATTCATATACCATAAGTAGCTATAATGATTACATAGAGTGAAAGGAAAGACAAAAACATAGGTTGTTAGGGTAGAGAAATTGACTTTAAGATCAAATTCTTTAACAAGTTAACGTGTTACGTGTTAACGCCTGTGTATCATACAGAGAAGAGAGAGAGCGTGGCTGTAGATAACATTACACATGTTACCTCATTAGTGTAAATGAACCTGATTAGTCAATTAGTTAAACTCAGTGTTGTTTGTTGTAAATTTCGCCTTGTGCGTGCAGAACGTGAGCTTTGAAATTGTTCTCCGGATTATTTAACATTCAATATATTGAAGAAGGTCACAAGGAAACTCAAAATATCCCTTAACATATGCTTCATTATGGTTGAGTATACTTATCACATATGTATGCCTACATATGTTTATGCCTACGTATCATTAAAACTGAAGTTAATTTCAATAAAATGCTAATTTAGTGAATTCATTCATTCATTCTTTGCGCCTGTTTATGTGATTTTAATTATCAGATGTGCTAGAATTTATACGAAATATTCATGAATTGCCAGTTAATTATGGAATTATTTTTATGAATTATTTTTGTGAAATCAAGTGGCAAATATCATAAATTCAATAAAATTAAATCATAACAATCTAGATTCGTATTGTAAAATGATAACATATGGTACACAGTACTTTAAAACACTTTCCCTCTTAATGTTGAAAAATAGCATTTGATGGGATTTCGCATTATCTTTATATCGACGGTACAAGACTGGGACTTCAACAATTTGACAGCCAAGTTTTTTATGATGAAAAATATTTTCAAATAACATTAAAAGAAAATTAGTTAGTAGGGTTCGATGTTAACCTACAAATATAAGTTGTTTGAAATTATCAACAAAAACTGAACAGAACTAAGTGGTCTGCAAAGAAATAGCGATCAGAATGAAGGGTGTTTTTTATAGAGGTATAGAACTTTAAGTTGCAATAAAACAACGATGGATTATTCGATTGACATGAATTTTATTTATCCGAAAGATAATCTTGTGGCATTACATTTTAAATATGATTTCTGGCATATGACCGCCACGGCTGGCGCGGATGTAGTCAAATCTGGACGTCCAATTTTCGATGACGTTTTCCAACATATGTGGCCGTATATCGGCAATAATGCGGCGAATGTTGTCTTCCAAATGGTCAAGCGCTTGTGGCTTTACCGCATAGACCAATGACTTTACATGGCCCCACAGAAAGTAGTCTAGCGGTGTTAAATCACAAGATCTTGGAGGCCAATTCACAGGTCCAAAACGTGAAATTAGGCGGTCACCAAACGTGTCTTTCAATAAATCTATTGTGGCACGAGCTTTGTGACATGTTGCGCCGTCTTTTTGACACCACATCTCCTGGACATCATGGTTATTCAATTCAGGAATGAAAAAGTTAGTAATCATGGCTCTATACCGATCACCATTGACTGTAACATTCTGGCCACCATCGTTTTTGAAAAAGTACGGACCAATGATTCCACCAGCCCATAAGGCGCACCAAACAGTCAGTTTTTCTGCATGTAACGGTGTTTCCACATACACTTGACGATTACCTTCACTCCAAATGCGGCAGTTTTGTTTGTTGACGTAGCCATTCAACCAGAAGTGCGCTTCATCGCTAAACAAAATTCGCTTATGAAAATCGGGAACAACGGTAATCTCGTTTTGGGCCCATTCGACGAATCTACGCCTTACTTGATGATCGTTTGGCTTCAAATCTTGCACGAGTTGGATTTTGTAAGCACGCAAACCAAGATCCTTCCGCAAAATCTTCACATAAAGTGGATGGACACAGATCCAATTCCTGTGCTCGATGGCGGATGGACTCATTCGGGTCTTCCTCAATGCTACGCTCTACAGCAGCAATAGCTTCTTCTGTACGCACCGTACAGCGTCTCTGGGGATGCGAGTTATCAATAAGAGTAAACGTGGTGCGAAAACGTTCCATGGTTAATCGAATTAACTGCTCTGATGGACGATTTTGTCGACGATAAAATGGACGTAGTGCGCGATACGTTCTCCGCACAGAACCATTATTTTCGAAATAAAATTTCACTATTTGCAAGCGTTGTTCAGGCGTGAGTCTAATCATGATGAATTGCCAAACCAAACTGAGAATAAATCACTTGACAGCTGTTAAATCGGTCGCCATCTTGAAAAGTAATGCCAACTTAAAGTTCTATACCTCTATAAAAAAAACACCCTTTATAACTGCTCCCAAATCAATTTGCTGCTGATCTCATTCTCTACTTCTACACTGCTATCTATGGATTCCAGATTATCGTTTTTCTGGTAGCTTTACCGGAGTGTGGCATGTAAACCTTTATTTCTGTATCTGCTGGCAGCGGAGCGGAAGGAGATTTATACAGCGAAAACAGCTGGAAATCACATAACCGGTTGCTTCAGGGAAAACACCATTTCAAAATGGCAACAACGATGGAACGAGGAAGATAGAGGAACATGGACGGCGAGGCTTATTCCGGACATAAGGCCATGGATTGGTCGGAAATTTTCAAGAGGTAAATTACCACGTTACTCAGATGCTATCGGGTCATGGATATTTTAGAAAATATCTCCACAGAATGGGCAAGACCGCCACTCCTGATGACGCAGAACACACTGTTCTCGAGTGTGCACGCTGGCATTGTACTGACGTCAATAGTTGGAACGAGCACAGTTGCTAACATTGTCGGGGTTATGATTGCGAGTAATGAAAATTGGACCTCGGTTGTGAATTACGTAGAGCGTATTCTGAGACGGAAAAAGAGGGATCTTGAGGCTGCGAAACAAGTAAGCATGTCAGCGTAAGTGATACTGTCACATGCGCCAAGCGAAACCGGAACGAAGATTTTGACGAAAGGAATAGTGAAGACGCTTAGATCTCTCCGCAACTTTCGATACGCAATCCGGACGCGGATATGAACATGGAAGGGTCAAAGGGCCAAAAGGACTCCACTCCACAGTTCCGGAGTGGGCACAAACAAATCCACAAGAGACGAGGGGGGATTTAGTGGGTGAGGGTCCCACACACGGAGGATGTGACGACTTCCTCTATGGTGCGGTTAGGTACAGTTACCCCTCCTCGGCGTAAAAAAGAAAAAAAATGTTAAATTGCATTCCATGTATCACAGGAAATACTTAAGCTTTCAAAAGCCTGTAATACAGATAGTCTCGTCGTTATTTCAGGAATTTATGCGCATGGTTTCGTTATATTTGGTTTAAGGTTGCAGAAAATGGAGATATATACAATAAAAGTTAAGTGAGTCTAGAAATACGTTTGAAACTTAGTCACATAGCCTTAGAGCACCTAGAGCAGTGATGCTCAAAATCCAAATTTCCTATCACATGTGATAGGCAAAGAAAATTCTGCTGACGCTGCGTTGACACACGTACACTATAAACTTACTTGTGTGGTTTCTTATAATGATCGTGTGTTTGTTGCTTTGTTTGTAGTTTTGTGTTGACCTCAGAGAACAAAATCAATTCAGTTGATGTTTAGCACTTGATGAAGCAAGACCTCGCTACACCAATTTTTTGAATGATTTTTCGTTTTTTGTAAATACACGCAGCAAAATGTTTGATGAAAATTGGGAATATGATTTCTTTTTATAGAGAATATGGATGGTAATGCACAATGTATTGTATGTTATCGCACTTTATGTCGTAATACTTTTTTATAAAAAGACGTTAGGAGGTTAACCATGCATACATACATACATACCTGCATCAATATATTCATCAATACATACATGCATACAATATATTCATCAATACATACATGCATATACACATACATCAATATATTAATCAATACATACATACATACAGACATCAATATATTAATCAATACATACATACATACAGACATCAATATATTCATCAATACATACATACAGTACATCAATATATTCATCAATATATATATACATACATGCATAAGTTCATTATGTAATAACATGCACGCAACACAATAAACCAATTTTAGTTCCTTTTTTTTATTTTCCCAGTGTACGATTCTCAAAAATTAAGTTGAAATTTGTTCTCCGCTGCTTTACCAACACAACCAAAACTATGATAGTATGTGTTTGAGCACCACTGATCTAGAGTATGCATACGTATGTATGTACATTCAGCACTTTTTATTTATGAAACAATTTCTAAAAAAATTGAATTATTATTGCCGATATTAAGAAGTGTTAGTAGAAAGAAAACAAAAAAATTTCGCTAACGAAAAGAAAAATTGTGTAAATAAATTATAAAACTCTTGAGTCTTGATGCACATAATCCATTACATAGTTTTTTATATATTTTTTTAATTTTTCAAATGAATCGAAAGTCATTTTAATATCTTTATCATTTTTCTTAATTGTTTTATAAAGATTAAACTCTGATTTCAATTCAAATTTAATTTTCCCATTGTTTTTATTACAATTTTATGGTTTTTGATTAATTTCATTTCATTTTTAAAACTTAATGAGTTTCAACTTTCCCTAATGAAAACTTTATTTTCATTTGTTTTGCTTATCGGAAAACAGAAAAAAACAAAAAAATCAAATGAACTCTTTCTTCATTATTTCTTGCACCAAAAGAATAAACTTTTCTGATCTCATACTTTAATGTTTATTTGGTGTAAGTTTGTATGTGTGTTTTAAGTTTTAAATATGAATTCAAACTTATATTCGCTCATATTTCCATTCATAATTCGACGAAGACGAAAAGCCATATTTTGTTTGCACTTAAGACTTTCCTTTGTATAATAAGTTCGTACTTAATGATTACGTATATGTGTGTGTCTGAGTGTGTGCGTGTGTGTTTCTATTTGTGTTCATTTATTTAAATTTAAAACTAAAAAATGTAAAAAAAATGAAAACGAAAATGAAAATGTAGATACGTAAACTGCTCTTTATTATAAAGAAAGATAGTTTTTCTCTGAACTCATAAAACCACTGCCGAATAAAAATAAAAAATAATGATGATGATAATGAAAAAAAAACGAAGAAAACTTTTTAATACTACCCACAAAAAAAAAGAAGAAGGAAAGAGAATACCAAAATATTGGTACAGATAGGGAAGCTGATGTTGATGATGAAAAGAAGCAGAAGCAGAAACAGAAGCAGAAACAGATAGAAAAAGTTTTTGGCATATTTTGTGCAAGTGGCAGAAAAATTATTTCTTAAGTTTAATGAAATAAATCATGAAATAGTCGACTAAAGTGAAACTTCTTTGTTTTTTTTTGTTTTTTTTTTAATAACCAAAGAATAATGAAGAATGCAAATATGTTCGTAAAATAAATAAATTTTGAAGACACTGAGAAAAATTTTTGGCCAGCACAACGAAAACACGTTTTTGTGATCAGCAAATTGATAACAGAAATACAGGTTTACATGTCGCACTCCGGTAAAGCTAACAGAAAAACGATAATCTGGAACCCATAGATAGCAGTGTAGAAGTAGATAATGAGAGCAGCTATATGGAAGCGGCAAATTGAATTGGGAGCAATTATATTGCATTGCTGAAGTCTCCGTAGTCTAGTAGGTAGGGTGTTGGCTTATTAGACGTAAAGCCAGGGTTCGAGCCCCAGGCCAGACATCAAAACAAAATACAAAAAGTATTTCTTCGGCGACTTTCTCTCAGCAGATTTCTGGCAAAAACTCTGAGAGTGAAATAAAATTGCCCTGAAATGTTTCTCAAAAATCTGTCGTTCGGAGTCGACTTTAAACTATAGGTCCCACCACTCACGTATAAAATTAACACAGTCAACATAAGTGGTGTGAGAAACTAGGTCGTAATCCTGACTGAAGGGTTGTAATGGCCAATTATTTTTATATGTATGTATATTGCATTTAATTTGAAATTAGGGTGCCCTGGTAGTCTAGTGGGTATGTGAGCTAGACTATTAGCGTGAGGGTCATGGGTTCGATTCCCACCTGAGACTCTAATCTGTGACACTACACCGAGCATATGGTGAAGTAACTCCGCTCGTAAATAATTAGAATATAATTTGTAATTGTATTGTAATTAATAAATAAATAAATAAATAAATAATTTGAAATTAAAACAATAATTAAGGCCAGATCATGTTTGCGAGATTGTATTCCCATTGTTGAGGTAACAAAAGAAAAATGGGAAGAGTCTTCTCATTTTAATTGCATTAAAGTTTAATAACTTAGAATAAACATTTCATTCCATTGCGATTACATAACGTATGACAAATACCCTGAACTCAAAATTCGTGGATTGTAATACATATATACTGTTGGATCTCTTTTATCCAGAAGCATTCTGATCGCTATTTCTCCACAGACCAATTAATTATTTTCTGTTTTTGCTGATAATTTCAAGCAGTTTATATTTTTGTAGGTTAACATCGAACACTGCTAACTAATTTTCTTTTAATATTATTTGAAAATATTGAATTTAAACTTTTTCTATTTTTACTTTTTTACATTGCCATCACAAAAAACGAAAAAACTTGGCTGTCAAATTATTGAACTACCGGAAGGGGGAAAGAAAAGAAAGTGGACATGATTTACTGTGTACACATTTTAATATTTAAAGAGAGTGTAGCAAAAAAAATATGTACATTTTGTTGACTCTAAATTTCATGCTCATCGAGCTGTACTAAATGATTATGATAATAAAAGTACTACTCATAACCAAATAAGCACAGCAGCAACCGCACAGCATTGAACAGAACAGAGAACACAGGCAACAGGAAATAACCGAAGCAACAAAACCAACAAAAATTATATGGAAAACCAACAATCACACCCAAAGAAAAGTTAACTGTGGAAGCCAAAAAGAAAAAAACAAAGAAAGAAAGAGAAAAAGAAAATTGACTTTTCATTTCTTAAATAAACTGTTGCTTCTTCAGACAGAACAGAACCGAACAGAACAGTGGCATTAAAGAAATACTGACATATTACTCTCTTACACACACACATAGGATGTATAAATAATTTGCCATAAAAATTGTAAAAAAAAAATAACAAAACAACAAGAAAAAAATAATTCTTCTTCTCTAAGGAGTTCTGATACTGTCGACATTCCTTTGCTCTCGCCAAAACACTCATTACAAAAGGCATTCGTACACTTACAGTTACACGGTCACACTTACACTCATACCATTACATAAATTCATGCCAGAAATGAACGTTTGGTAAGAATGCAGGGTGGTTGAATAAATGAAGTACAACAACAATAACAAGCACATTTTTGTTACTGTCTTGCCAACTGGAGTTTTTAAATGATAAAACCGAGAGAGTAAGAGTAAGAGGAATGAATAAATAAGCGAATGATGGAACAAAATAACTCGACTTGGGATTTATGACTTTGGCAAAGAAAACAGAAAATTTAATGAGTCGTACGTAAGTTAAAATGAAATAAAATCAAATGAAATTTGTGTCAGTACAGCACACTATTGTACGTACATATATTTTAAATTGAGAGAATGTTGAATAGAAACCTTTCCGAAGACAATTTGATTAAAAAAAAAAATTTTAATTTAAAAAAAAAGAATAAGAACAAAAGAAGAAAGTATTTCTGGAGAAAGTATTGGCATTTAATGTTTGTTTTAAATAAACATGCAAAACACTAGATTAAGAAATAAAGGTTTGCCATAAAATAGAAAAAAATGTATCGTAGCCAATAATAAGATACGAACTTATTTAACAGTGGCGAAAGCGAAATAGAAACTGATGATTAAACACGTTTTATACATTCCACGGTGTTCCTTTTGAAACAGAGTCGTTATAAAATTAGAAAATTCTCTGTTAACCAGTAAATTTTACTTCTCTGCTTATTATATTTGCTAAAGAGCTTCTTGTTTTTAATTCAATCATATCGGCGCCTCCGTTCCATAAGATTCTAAGTCGAAAAAGTGTGTTTTGAGTTATGAGCTCTTAAAGTTTTCACGCGATATACGACTATATGCGTATTCTAAGTAGATTTTCCCCTATAACTTCGGAACCGCTCGGCACATATTAACCAAACTTTGACAGTATTTAAGTTAAAGAATGTAGAATTTAAAAATGCAAGAACATTAAAAACGTTCTAAGTGTACTTAGAACGTTATAGAATGGAGGCGTCGATATTATCGTTTTCGCTGACACGCTTATTTATAACGTCTAGATTGTTCCTTAAGGCAAGGAAGTATACAAGATCTATTTTTAGTTGAATCGTAATCTTCCATGAAGTCGCCGTAGTCTAGTAGGTAGTGTGTTGGCTTATTAGACGTAAAGCCAGGGTTCAAACCCCAGGCCAGACATCAAAACAAAATACAAAAAATATTTCTTCGGCGACTTCGTCTCAGCAGATTTCTGGCAAAAACTCTGAGAGTGAAATAAAATTGCCATGAAAAGTTTCTCACAAATCTGTCATTCGGAGTCGACTTTAAACTGTAGCTCCTGTCACTCACGGATTAAATTTTAATTCTATTGGAAATTCGTGTGAAAGCTTTTACATTTAAGTCGCCGTAATCTAGTAGGTAGTGTGTTGACTTATTAGACGTAAACCCAGGGTTCAAACCCCTGGCCAGATATCAAAACAAAAATACAAAAAGTATTTCTTCGGCGACTGCCTCTCAGCAGATTTCTGGCAAAAACTCTGAGAGTGAAATAAAATTGTCATGAAAAGTTTCTCAAAAATCTGTCATTCGGAGTCGACTTTAAACTGTAGCTCCTGTCACTCACGGATTAAATTTTAATTCTATTGGAAATTCGTGTGAAAGCTTTTACATTTAAGTCGCCGTAATCTAGTAGGTAGTGTGTTGACTTATTAGACGTAAACCCAGGGTTCAAACCCCTGGCCAGACATCAAAACAAAATACAAAAAGTATTTCTTTGGCGTATTCCTCTCAGCAGATTTCTGGCAAAAACTCTGAGAGTGAAATAAAATTGCCATGAAAAGTTTCTCAAAACACTGTCGTTCGGAGTCGACTTTAAACTGTAGGTCCCACCAATCATGTATAAAAATTAACACACACAATATAAGTGGTGTGAGAAACTAGGTCGTAATCCTGACTTATAGGGTTGTAATTGCCAATTATGTTATGTTATGCAATCTTCCATAGCAATTTAACGTTGGGAATACAAAATTCCAATCAAACGTTAAGAACCAGAAACTACGGAGTACTTCTGTTATAAAACATATTTCCTTATCACTAACTGTAGTAAAATTATTCGATCCATATTAAACTGACAATTAAATGCAACCCTCAAGTATAGGAAGTTCTTGACTTATTTAATCCAGAAGGGCACAACGAGAGATATGTCACACTATACTAAGAATCTTAAAACGGAATTGTATGGAATCATCGTTTAGCCTTTTATTTCATTGTTGCGAAGGCAAAATTTCCTCTTCTGAAGGGTCCGCCAAATAACTTTTTTTGTGAAAATACTTTAAAAAAAATCTACTGAATATTTTCTCAAATTTCTTTTTTTATTTGAAAGTACAATCCTTCCGGTTAATAATGGAAACTGATTTAATTCAAATGGCTGCCTCGGCTGGCCATGCAGTAGCGTACACCAGAAGATGCCGATTTTGGCAAAAAAAACCATCTTTTCAGATGAAGCTCATTTTGATCTTGGCGGGTATGTAAACAAGCAAAATTGCCGCATTTGGGGCATAGAAAACCCGCACGCATACATTGAAAAGCCGACGCACCCAAAACGAGTCACTGTTTGGTGCGGATTTTGGTCCAGAGGCATAATTGGGCCATTTTTCTTCGAAAATGAACAAGGAGTGGCCGTTTCAGCCAATGGCGATCGTTATCGGGCCATGTTGAACGAATTTTTGTTTACAAAAATTGAAGAGGAGGATATTGGCAACATTTGGTTTCAACAGGACGGCGCTACGTACCACACAGCCGAAGCTACACTCGATGTTTTGCGCCCCGTTTTTGAAGATCGCATTATCAGCCGCAGAGCTGATGTCGTTTGGCCACCTTGGAGCTGCGATTTGACACCGTTGGACTATTATTTGTGGGGTGCCGTTAAAGATAAGTGTTACGCCGACAAGCCAGAGACAATGGACGCTTTAAAGGACAATATTCGTGAAGCCATTGGTGAAATACAGCTGCACACAATCGATAATGTGCTTAAAAATTGGACCGATCGTGTAGGATACTGCATGGCCAGATGAGGCAGCCATTTGAATGAAATTATTTTCCATTATTAACCGGAAGGATTGTACTTTCAAATAAAAAAAAGAAATTTGAGAAAATTTTCAGTAGTTTTTTTTTAAGCATTTTCACAAAAAAAAAGTTATTTGGCGGACCCTTTACCAATGCCAATGCATTTCGTTAAAAAAAAATTGATGCCTTAAATTATTGAATGATTCGAATAAAAGAAACGAATTCATTTCTTAAATTTTTGTTTTATAAAATCAGAATGTATGGCTACAGTTTAGTATTAATTTGTATTGTAGATTTTACCTTTAGTTTTCTTTAACTTTTTAAAACTGAACTACACTTTAATAATTCCCTCTACTTGCCATTATTCTGATGCATATTAATAAGATGATTTGAGTCCCTAAGGCGTTAAATTTAATTGAATGACTTTTTAATGAGTTTAACATTCGCTCTTTATTGTTAATATTTTTTTCTTTGCTTTTTTTTCATAGAATTTATTTACAAACGCTAACCGCAGGCATATGGATTTAAGATTTGATTTTGTAAATCAAATGTTTAGGAGATTTTAACGAATATTAATTCAATAAGAAATTTTATGTAATTGAGATGAAAATTATTATCATAATTATTTATTTGTGCATTATTATTGCATTTTAAGTCGCTTGTTGAAGTCATTTTAAATTTTAAAGGCATTTCTTAAGTGCACGCATAAATTATTGCACATTTAAATAAAATAAACGAATAAAACAATATTGTGCAGCACTGTTGGCGTATGTTGCAGCAAAAAAAAACAAAAGAATCACAATAGATTTAATGCCTCAATGAATATTTGAGATGATTTAACATGACACAACCAACTTCCGGAAGTTGTTACACTCTACAAGAGATTAAACACAAACAGACGACACCAACAGGCAACACATAAACAACAACAACTTCAATAATTGTTTACAAAGCTTACTCTATAAAACATGCATACATCTACACTGTTAAACAATGCGTTCATGTAATGATGGTTGTTATTTGCAAAAACAAAAAAAAATAAGAGGAATTACTCATACGCCACGCGTATCACTTTCTCTTTTTAATTGTTCCCGTTAAAGTACATACAGAGTTGTATTTGCTGTTACTGCTGATGTTGTTGTTTTTGTTGTTAATAAAGAAATAAAAAAAATTCCTTTCTCTGATTTGATTTCACTTTAAAACATTTGAAATTCAGAAACAACATTCTCAGAACAACACTTAGCTCCAAAGAAAAATAAATGTGAATGAGACTACTTTTGCGATTGTGAATGTGAATGTGAATGTGAATGTGAGTGTGTGTAGGTGTAGAGAATTATAAAAATCATTACATGTTATATTATTCAAGCTTATCTAAGAGCAACCATATCTAAACGTTAACAAACAACACAAAAAAAGCGAAAAACGAAAAATGATCCCAAAGTAAATCCCTTTTAACAAGTATTTTTCCAGCTATATAACGAAGAAAAAAGAAACAACTTTTAAATCCTTATTGGAGGGGAAAATATAAAAGAAAACAAGATTGAAACAAAATCAGAGATTTTTCTCGCTATAAAATGCCTTACAGTGGTAGCAAAGCATCAAAAAATATGCAACCATCACAGTAAAACAATGCAGACACGAAAACAAAATCATATTTTTAGTTTCCATTTGAATTATAAAATTTCAAATAATTGCAAAATATGTCAACTTTTCAAATTGATGGCTAAATTATGGCATGTTTTAATCCCAAAAACGTGTTAAAACACAAAAAAATTTATGTGTCTTGTGAAACAATTTGTATCGAATGTATGTACATATTTCGACCCACTGTTCCTTACACAAATGTACACCGTATTTAAACGTAAAGTAAGCGTATATGACTGCGTAGAAGTATACATGTGTGTATATGTACATATGTATGTGTAGGTATTCCATTGCACAGTTACATGAGCTGGAACAATAAAACTCTCTGCATAAGTAGAAACGATAAAGCATCATTATCTGTGCGATTAAACAGCAAAAGCAGATGCTTCTCCACCATTCGTACAACCATCCAGCATCATTATAAAGTCTGTTTGTGTCTCATGCTGCTGGTGTTGCTGCTGCAGCTGTATTTTTCAACGTTACTCAATACAAAATTCCGTTACTGGTGTTTAGATTATGCTAATTCGATATAAGAATGTATGTGTTAAAGGAAAACCACCTCCACCTCCGTTACCACCACCACCACTAACAACTAACAAACGATTCAATGTGAATACAAGTGAACAGGAGTATAACGTTAAAGCTTTGCGACATACAATGCGTGCCTTATAAAAACACCCACAGTTGGTAGTAAAGGAAGACACCAAACAGAGTTAGTCACACACATAGTCAGTCTGTCAGCTATTCAGACAAGTAACAGAGATGAGCCGTTAACTTTGAAAACGAAGAAAAAAAGCCGCACAAGAGTGTGAATTGTAGAATATTGCTGTTGTTGTTATTGTTGTTGCTATTACTTATACTTTCATAGAAGCGACCATAACGCAGTCAAGTTACAAATTCATAGAGAGAGAGAGTCATCCGTTGTTAAAGCAATTCATGGTTGGGTGTTTAGTATGCAAGTGACGTCATGACAATCGATATCATGCAAAATAGCTAGAGTTTCCTTTTCTCAATTCATTTTTTTTTTCTTTGGTGTTTTTGTTGTGATAAAGTTTGTTTCCTTTTTTTCTTTGTTTCCCGTTGTGGAAGTGTATCGTATGGTTGATGCATGTTGCTGTATGCTGTGTGTACTTCAAGATGAATAACGCCTGATAAGCGAACTTGTTAAATAGTGAAATACATTTTTAAAGTGGAAAATAATCATAAAATTTAGTTTAACTTCGATTATATGTATTTCAAGTAGAATAGCATACAACAGCAGCGTAGCGTACAAAAAAAGAAAACTCTTTTGAATACAAAATGTATGTATGTAATGCTTCTGTATTGAAATTTATCAGCACTTAATGCAAATGAATGTTTTTCGTATACAGATTTATTTATCGCTGAAAGGAATCGCAGCTTTTCTTATTGTCGTCTCATTGGATTGTTGGATGTTGTTGGCAAGATGCAGTCGGATTTAAAGAGCTGGTATGAAACGAGTATACGGAATAACGAAATAATTCAAAAATAATCCCAAAAAAAGAGGAAAAAGAAACGCATACAAAACGGAACGAAATTTTCAAAAAGAATAAAGATAAAAATTTTAAATATATTCCGTGTAATACTGCCTTAAGATGATTGAGAACGTTTTTCGTTTCGTTACATACCATACTCGTACTTATGTGCATAATAAAATGGTGATGTGGCGTATGATTAATACAATATTTAGCATATGCATGCAATTGAACTTGATGAGTAGATACACAATTAGGCTAAAAACCTTTATATCAATTAGAAATAATATTTCAGATAATTAGTAAAGTCGTACAGAAACTATATTGAATCCTAATTTCAGTGCATTTGTACTTAAGATTTTTCTACACAACTCAGCTTGATGTAAACTAAAATGTGTTATTATGTCCTTAAGCCTTTAAAATCATACGAAATATGATTCCTCAACACGGGAAATGTGTAGCAAAATTTCAAAAAAACAAAGATTTTTTGATAGGCAACTAAAGGGTCCGCCAAATAATTTTTTTTTTTGAAAATGCTTTAAAAAAAACTACGGAATATTTTCTCAAATTTCTTTTTTTATTTGAAAGTGCAATCCTTCCGGTTAATAATGGAAAATAATTTCATTCAAATGGCTGCCTCGGCTGGCCATGCGGTAGCCTACACGATCGGTCCAATTCTTAAGCACATTATCGATTGTGTGCAGCTGTATTTCACCAATGGCTTCACGAATATTGTCCTTTAAAGCGTCAATTGTCTCTGGTTTGTCGGCGTAACACTTATCTTTGACGGCACCCCACATATAATAGTCCAAAGTGTCAAATCGCAGCTCCGAGGTGGCCAAACGACATCAGCTCTGCGGCTGATAATGCGATCTTCAAAAACAGGGCGCAAAACATCGAGTGTTGCTTCGGCTGTGTGGCACGTAGCGCCGTCCTGTTGAAACCAAATGTTGCCAATATCCTCCTCTTCAATTTTTGTGAACAAAAATTCGTTCAACATGGCTCGATAACGATCGCCATTGACTGTAACGGCCAAGGGTTCATTTTCGAAGAAAAATGGCCCAATTAAGCCTCTGGACCAAACAGTGATTCGTGTTGGGTGCGTCGGCTTTTCAATGTATGCGTGCGGGTTTTCTGTGCCCCAAATGCGACAATTTTGCTTGTTTACATACCCGCCAAGATCAAAATGAGTTTCATCTGAAAAGATGATTTTTTTGCCAAAATCGGCATCTTCTGGTGTAGGCCACTGCATGGCCAGCCGAGGCAGCCATTTGAATGAAATTATTTTCCATTATTAACCGGAAGGATTGTACTTTCAAATAAAAAAAGAAATTTGAGAAAATATTCAGCAGTTTTTTTAAAAGCATTTTCAAAAAAAGTTATTTGGCGGACCCTTTAGTTATGCTATTTATGCATACAATAGTTAAGATAGATAGCCCACCAATGATCTGAAACCCAGGTACACATGCGTAATAATATGCCATATGCAGAGTGTACGATTAAGTTTTGCAAATCAAGTTCCATTTGCATTCCTGGTAATAAGTTTCTTTCCTTTTTTGCAGATTTATCGCTGAACTCAAATGCGTTTAAGTTTAAAAGACTTTGCCAAAATACCCTTAGCGGTATACGAATACTTATGTACACGTTCACCGTATTTATTAGCCTATAAATTTATTTATTTCAACAATAGAAATGGAAAAATTTATTGTAAATTAAAAAAAAAATAATCTTTAGTTTGTAATTATTTTTTTCTTCTTTTAAATTAACATTTCTTTATAAAATAATATATTAGTAGTCCCATATCACTATATGGGATGTAATATTCTATGCTCAGTTGTATTTAATAAACCATATGTACACACAGGTTCCTGTAGTCGGCATTTAATATAATCAATACCTCTTTGCATACAGTGGAATAGTAAATTTTCCATTTGACATTTTCCCCTTTTAGTTTTTTTCCTTTTTCTTTTTTTCTTTTGCCTTCAACTATTCTTATAGATTTATTTATTTTGTTTTTGTTGTTGTTATTGTTGTAATTGTTAGCCTCTTTTTCTCACTGTGAACTGCAACTGCAACGACAACTTACTTCATTCACTGCCATCATCAAACAATTTTACCGCACCATCTACAGCAGACTTACTCGCTTTAAATCGTAAAACATTAAAACGACAGACGAAACAGCAATGGAGAATCGTTATACACACAAGGCCCACAGTTGGATGCAGAAATATTCATACGCGCGGTAAAAGAAAACGAAAAAAAGAAAAAAGGAAAACGAAAAACATTTGAATTGTACAAAAATACTCATACATACAATGGCGCAATACAATCATCGTAAATACATAAGTTCATCTGTATGAGCAAATATTTATTGTATATGAGTATCAGACTGTGTGTGTGTGTGTGTGCAGATGGTTATATTTATGCCGAGAAAAATCAAGCAAAAAAAGGGCGATATTTTATGCCTGGTGACATGGAAAAGCCATTATAAAATAGTAATGAAGACAACAACAACAACAACAAGCAAACAAACAAAAACAACAAAGAGAACAGAACTCAATATAAAACAACAATAACAACAACAAAAAAGTAGAGCGAAATAATTCTGAAATTAAAAACAAAACAAAAAACGGTGCAAGAGAACAGAAAAAGAAATTTCAGAAAATATGTTAAAACAAAAAGGCATACAAAAGATGAATGAAAGAAAAAAAAATAAACCAAAAGAAAAACAAAATGAAATGGAAAAAGATGTGAGAATGCAAAAGAAGAAATTATTGCAGCAGACGGAAGTTAATGAATATGGACAGGAAATGAAGCAATAATTGTAACGGAAAACAATTTTCGAGAATGGAATTTGAATCATTAAAATTCAATTTGAAAGTTTGTTAAATTATTACATACATACCTACACACACATGCACACAAAAATCCGTTCACATATACATATGTACATACAAATGCCCAAGCAAACAAGTTAATAGTGAAAGGGAAATGAAGAAATCAACGAGTACATCATGTCGTATGAGTGCTTTTCAGCATTTCTTGACAAGTAAAGCAAAAAATCCTCCATAAAACTATAACACTATCTATCAGAGAGAGAAAGAGAGCGAGAGTGTGAATTGTCAAAATGAAAAAGAGAAAACATATCGACTGGAAAACCAATTAAACTACGAGATGTCATATAAACGATTTCAACAGCCGAAAAGGAACCACAATTTGGAACCCCCTGTTAATGTCTTAAAAAAATATTGTCACAAAACTATTCCATTTTATTTTAAATGTTTGACTTCCAGCAATCGTTATACTATGGCATGCAGATTAATAAAATTGTTTCCTATTATTTGAAACCAATTCCTAAAGCATAAAATTGTTTAACATCAGCTCGATTGCTTTTTCAAATCCATTGCAAACCCTTACTTGTTTATCTCTAGCAACACCATAAATCTTTAAAGTTTTTTTATTCTTTTGTTCGTTCGTTTGTTTGTTTTTCTTTTCCTTTGGTCACTGTATTGCGAAAAGTATTTGGCGTTTATATCTCTATTTTACGAATTTGAATATTTTTTGTTTCATTCTTTAGACAATTGTTGGAAATTCGTTGTATTTTCCTACATTTTTTTTTTTTTGCTCATGTTGATTGATGTTCGGCAGATACATAGATTTACTGTTATAGTTTTCGGCTTCAGCTTAATTTCGATTAGAGTTTAGAAAGTTTAAAGGATTTCTTTGCAGTTAACTTTAAGCACTCCTTTAATTTCTGATCATTTAAACCAGTGCCGTGATGCTTAATGTGAAACTAAATTTTCGTAAAAATATTGCGAAGCTATTTGAAAATTATATCATCGATGACAGAGAGAGCAATTGTTAATGGCTTCACATATAAAGAATATTTTTCAGGCAACAGTATGTTGATTTCTCTGTCACCATAACATTAGAATGCTTGCAAAGGCCTCTTTAATCTTTAGCAAGTAGAATTTTTGACCTCTTTAGCAACCTTGTGATCAGGCAAGATCAAATTAATACGTCTAAACTAATTTTAAATAAAAACGTACATATTTTAGACGTTTAATTTGATTTCAGAAGGAAACACAACACTATTTAACAAACCTACATAATGAAACATTCGCAAAAATTAATACTGCTTTGCTATTTTCTTAAACATTTCCCAAGCATTTGACAGTGCTTGTCCGTATTATTGCGTTGAAAATGGAATTATTTTCCTCTAATCCTATTCTGCCTTGAGCCACTTTTGATTGGCTACGTATTGCTTGGCATTTGATCAATCTCTTATCTTTATTTCCCCTTTTTTGATTATTTGTCGCTCTCATTTTATAAATATTTTGACGATTTTCTCAACATAATGTTGTTCAAAGTAGATATGAGAACAGTTTAGATCTACAATTAACGAATGCAATTTATTTAAGCACATGGCATAGAGAACATTTAGGTAGTCATTGCAATAAACGTAAAGGTATAAAACATTAACACTTTTGTACAACAAATATTGTAGAGTAGAGGAAAGAATGTGGCCAAATAAATGTGGACAAGTTATAATAATAAAATATTAGAAATTTTAAACGATAACACTTAGAAGATACGGAAGTAAGTGACAACTTTTGCATAGATCCATCCATTCAATCCATTGTATGTTGGCCATCTATTGGTGTTCGCGTGCATTTGTAAAATTTTAGATGGTCACGTAAAATATTAGAAAAAGGGCAGAGAAGCAAATAAACAGAAATGAAACGAAACGAAATGAAATCAAATAACAATGGAATATTTTATTAGTATGTATATGAAATTCTCTTTAAGAAAACATATCGTTAGTATAATTCGCAAAGACGCTAAGTCCACTTTTTTCCAAAATTGAGATTTTAATGCAAAACGGTAGCACTATACAAAATACATATTTTACGACAATAAAAATGTCATTATGTAGTTTAAAGTTGTTGTAATTTTGTGGTTTGCAAAAACGCTAAGTCCACAAAACTACGAAAAATATTAAAAGCACGTCCTAATTCCACGAATATTAATTATTAATTATTATTAATTTTTGATCTAAGTCATTTAAAGAGAGCTATTTTGTAAAAATAATTGCGTTTAAAAAGTTTACAAATTTTAAAAATTGAAAAAGCTACAATGTTTTTGTGTCTCCTGTACAATTTGAAAAAATGGACTTAACACATTTGCGAATTATACTAACGATATGTATATAAATAAGTTGTAGTATGTAGTATATGCATACAATATTTTATTATTTGAGGAATTTATAAAGTGTTGAATATAAAATATACATACGTACACATTTAGATAGATGGATACAAAGAATAATAACGAATATGATGTGATTGCAGTTTAGTTTTAGGAAATTACAGAACAAAAAAACGATATAAATATTACAACAAACTTATCTTCGTCAATCTAATTTCATTAAGCTGTCTTCCTAACGTATTTCAGCATTTTGCAAGTAAAACCTAATACGGTAGCAGAAGATATTTTTACATTGAATTTCATCGAAATAAAATATTCAAAGAACTTATGTGTGACTAGTTTAGACAAACTTTGTATGTTGTGCAACAAAGATTAATGACAACAAAAGTTCTCTCAGATTATACAAATATTTACAAAAGCCTCCTCGTCCTTTTGGAAATTTACGTGTCAGACATTAAATAACAGCATTGAAATATTTTTACCGTTATTTTCTAATCACAGTTTTCACATTTGAAAACTAATTTTTTAAAGAACAAAAACAATATGTTGCCACTATATGTTTTAGTATTGGGGGTATAATTAAGTCCCTGCACTATGTTATTTCATTCGTATTCTAATGAATGTTAATGCATTCTCCTTATAAAATCAGGATTTTTAAATTTCAACTTTTTTTGCATTGCATGAAAACCGTTTTAGTCAATATTCAAGTTTATTTGGGATATGTACTCCAATAAGCATATTATACAACCAGATTAAAAACTACTGTACGCCAGGCATTGTTTGCTTAGCCAAGACATTAATCTCATTTCATTTAGCGACCTCTATTATCAAAAAGATGAACCCTACAGAAGAGATTTGGTAATACCAACAAAAGCGGAAACGTTCACACATACAAACGTCTATTGTCTATTAAGGTAAAATGAAATATGTGTATGTGTAGATAAATTTTCTCTAATTAAACTTTCAAAAGTTAGTATTTTAATATTAACAAATTTATGATATCATCAAATTCAAATTACTCATAGTTTTCAATGGAAAAAAAAATCATTTTTATTTGTTCGCAAACACTATTAAATTTTATAACTTACCTTAGCCTTAACTTTTATAATTGAGATGGCAGCACTCGTGCTTCAATTTTTTTTTTTTATTTCATTTCCTTTTTTTAATTTTTAATACCTACTCACACACACTCGCGTATTTATTCTACTTGCATTTTCTTTTAACACATCATCGCGCTCTCACGCCCTCATTCTGTTACGCAAAAAAAAACGCATTGCTATTTATTTAACACACAAACGCACACGAACATTAAAGAGAAAAAGAGATATACATATAAAAACCCGTGCAAGCATATAATTTCTAAACGAACGAACTACTACACTCTTACTCTCTTTGCTTCTTTTCGATTTTATTTCCTGTTTGGAACAAAACCTTAACACACACACTCGCACGTATATTTCGCAATATTAATTATACTACCATGGCATATTAAAATAAATATGTACATATATGTACATATATACATATATGGGGAACACCTCTTTTAAAACATGCTCTACTTTTTCTTTTCTTTTCCGACTCTTTTTTCCATCACACTATAATCTAATAAAAAAAAAAGAACGCGTCTCGCTCGCTTTGTTAAGAAATGAAAAAACGACACCGCGCAAGGCAACCAGATTTTACACAAGCTTTTTACACTTTACATAACAAAAATGTAAAGATATAACACATTTAATTGATAATTTACAACATAGACTTTATTTTATTATACACTACATTTGATTTTGTAATATTTTTTATCACTTATTCATTAATACTTTACGACCGAAAAATTAGACATCCACGCACGCTTAATAACCGCCAAAAACTGTTACAAAGAGGAAATTTCATATGACAGCTAAACGATTACTTTTCAGAGTTGCCACCATTTGCATTTAGTACTTGCGGGTAACGGGTAAATAGAGACGACATTTGAAATTCGAATAAAATTAACGAGTTCAAATGACCGTTGGCAAAAAAAAAGAACAAAATACTGAGGTTTTTTATTCCATCATATTAATAAAATGTAATAATTTATGTGGATTCACGTCTAATAAACCAATACACTACTACTACTAGACTACGGCGACTGTATGTATATGACAATTTTACTTTTACATTATTTTCTAAATTTTTTGGATTACCGCCATAGCGCTTTAATTATAAGATTCATATTATGTTGTGTTCTTTTTTTGTTAATTATGTTAACAAATAAATAATTTGAACGGAGATTTTCTGAATTATTCAATCATTCAAACAAACAATGTTTACATTTTTATAGAAGGTAATTGAGAACATTTATATACTTACGCCAAAATTCCTCATTTAATTTATTTTCTATTCCATGAAATACTCACCCCTGTTGCTTATCGTATTTTTTCTCTAAATTCAGAAGAATGTTATACAATACATCACTTATGATATAAAAAGTTCAAATTTATTTCGTTTTAATTCAGTATTTTTGCAACTAGTCGACAGAACATTAGCGATCAACAAACACGTAAAATACATAATTTATTACAGTAATATAATCCGTTTTTTCAATTTTCCGTTATTTAAAAAAGGTTTTTAAGTCATCTTCAAGAATATACAAAAAATATGAATCTAAATCTGTGTGTACAGTGTTGCAACTGCAAAAATATCATTCATCTGAAATATTCAACAGAAGGTCAGGGACAAATGATTGTTTCTTGTAACAACAGTCTTGACAATGAATTAAAAACTGTAATACAACAAGTAAAGGAATTGAATATTTTAAAACATCACGTAAGAACCATGAACAATAACTTGGAGGATACATATCAATATGCTTTGGCAAACGGCATTAAAATTAAAACAATCCAGCTGGAGATGAAAAAATTAAAAGATGAAGTCAAATTATTAAAAGATTCTCTTATTAATTCGGAAAAACCAAAGAAGCGCGCTATGAAACCATTATTAAACCACTTGCATACTAAAGAAATAGGCATTATTAACGGACATCAAACTATCGACGAAATATTTGCTTTAAATTACAAAATTAAATTAAATTTAGAAGAACCAGCAACACCAAATTTCTATAAGGCTAGTTTTATTAAGTCCAGCACCGACAAACGAAAGAATTCTAATACGAAATGCGAACATAAATCAAAAGCTTTATTAGAGAGCCTAACAGATTTGAAAATCAAGATGATACCAAATACCTTAGACTACTACATTTGATTTTTTGTAACAGACAGACAGTTATTAATAAGTTAACAATGTCCAAATTGTAATTACATAATCATTTCATTTGTAAACTTTTATATTTTATTATGATAATATAACGTATAATATAATAAATACATACATATATAATTAATATATATTGTTACCAAAATGGAAATGGAGTTTTGCTTTCACATCGTTAAATCGTAAACAAAAGCTACAAAAACAATGAACTTGTTTACATGATAAACAAGTAAACAAAAGTATGCCAACAAAAAACCAGTATCAAAAAGGGGATAAACAAGTAAACAAAAAGGCAACAACAGCACTGCAAGGACAAACGTAAACCAAATACACGAACAACAATAAAGTAAACAACATGTTAACATTTATAGAGATTTCGAGAAGGCAAAGTCATTCTCCTTCAAGAGCATACATCAGACTGTTTACCCTGCGATATAAAAGGCAAACAAAGCAGGCAACAGAGTCAAAAGAAAAGTCAGTCTTATGTAAAGATGCGGTGTTTGAAGAAAGTAATCGTGGTTTGAAGATGTCCGTAATAAAGATAAATCGAACAAATTGACTAGTAATTGTTATTGTTTACGCAAAAGATTGCAAAGGAAAATAACCGAACAAAACAATTGTTGTTGTTTACATCAAGTTGTGAACAGTGGCACACAGAATTGTGCGAACGATAAGGAATTTAATTAAAACTGAACACAAATTTATTTTTACTTACAATCTACGAGCTCGTATTTCAAACGTTTTTAAAAAGTAATCGGTTTTTAAAACCACTGTAGCCATATCCTTCTTTTTTTGGTTAGGTATTCCACACAGTAAGCAATCTGGTGTCATAAATTAACTGCCATTTGTGAGAACTTTGTTTAGTATTCACATTATCATATCACACATATTAAATCCATTAGGGGGACTTTTAATTTTAAAATTTATTAATAAAAAAAGGCAAAAATAAAATAAAATCTTATCAAATGAAATCGTCATAATAAATATCTCTTAAGAAAATTGATAAACAAGGCGAATAAACGAATACAGTAGCATTAAATCGATAACCAAATTTTATACAAGAATTTCGGGGCTTAAAGAATTTAATTCATGCTAAATAATCAATGTTTCTTATTGTTTTATTTATAGATTCATATTAACATGCCCTATAAATCCGTATTTACTATATTTTATTCAGTAAACTTATATACGATGTTAGTAAGTGATATTTAACGCCACTTTCGCACAGTCAGTAATAAAATAATAAAAGTTGAAATCAACTTATCGATAAAATCAACACACCTTTTTCTCAAATAGGGTGTAGTTGGCAAATCAGTGTTCGGCAAAATGAAACTATAAAAAGCCCTAACAAACCCATTTGTATCAATAAATGGCGCGAGAAATGTATAAACTAATTTTGACCGCTGCAATACTTTTAATATTGTCGACTTCTCATGTCATTCAGGCTGACAAAAGGCCTATTTCGGATTGTGTAAGACTTAATACCGTAACATTGTAAAGTCTAAAAATTAATCGTTCTTTTATTTTCTAATACAATAGGGCGAACGTATTTTGAATGATGGCTACCATATGGAACGCCATACCGTTACCACCGATGACAATTACATTCTGACAATGCACCGCATACCCTATTCACCAAAACTGAACAATTCCAATGCCCGTAAACCCGTGGTATTTCTTATGCATGGGATGTTAAGTTCTTCTTCCGATTGGGTTCTTATGGGACCCAATAAAGCCTTGGCTTATATACTTTCAGATGCCGGTTACGATGTCTGGATGGGCAATGCTCGTGGTAATACTTATTCCAAGAAACACAAATATTGGCCCACCTATTGGCAGATCTTTTGGAATTTCAGTTGGCATGAAATTGGCCTTTACGATGTGCCAAATATGATCGATTACGTATTGCAGAAAACCGATGAAACTCAATTACAATATGTAGGCCATTCCCAAGGCACTACCGTCTATTTGGTTATGATGTCAGAGAAATCCAAATATAATGAGAAAATTAAATCGGCCCATCTTTTAGGACCAGCAGCCTATATGGGTAACATGAAGAGTCCTTTAACTAGAGCTTTTGCTCCTATCCTCGGTCAACCCAATGCCATTGTTGAACTTTGTGGTTCTATGGAGTTTATGCCGTCCAATAAATTTAAACAAGACTTAGGCATTGAAATGTGTAAAGCCAATTCGCCGTATGTGGAAATGTGTGCCAATGAAATTTTCTTAATTGGTGGCTATGATTCAGAACAGTTAGACAGGGTATGTATAATTAAGCAATAAAGTATGTATTAATGAAATTTTATGTTAATTTTAAATTAAAAATCTAGGATTTATTGGAGCACATTAAGGCCACTTCTCCTGCTGGCGCATCTGTCAATCAAAATCTACACTTTTGTCAGGAGCATAATTCGAAAAAATTCCGCAAATTTGATTATAGTGTAATACGCAACCCATATGAATATAATGGTGCCCTCTTTCCGCCAGACTACAAATTAAAAAATGCTCGTGCTCCTATTATGCTATACTATGGTGCCAATGATTGGATGTGTGACGTTAGCGACGTCTTGAAATTACGCGATCAATTGCCCAATGTTAAACTGGACTATTTGGTGCCTTTCAAAAAGTGGACTCATTTAGATTTTATTTGGGGTTCGGAAGCCAAAAAATACGTCTACGACAAGGTTTTAGAACAAATGAAATTGTATGAAAACTAAATTTATGTGTATTTGTTAAACGTTCAAATGTTATGTCTGGGTATAGATACATATGAATGTAAATTCGACTTGATTACCATACAAATTGTGTTTTAATTTTTTAAAAATTTTGCTTATAACTGGAAAAGAACTCTTGTCACAAATTATTTAATTCCCTATTGTGCAGCATTTAAACGTAATGAAGCATTAATTTTATTCGAGTATTCTAGATGAGGTAGGTACCAACTACCTGCCTATAGTAGATGATAGTCCTAATCGTCTGATTGCATGTACATGGCCAGTACAAAATATGTAATAGGTTTTATTGAGTACAAAAGTTGAATTCATTTTAGAATAAACAACATATCCTTCCATCTCTCACGCGTAACTCTTCTCTGGATTGGTTTTACAGTTTTTATTCTTTTTTGTAGACCAGCTCTAGTAGTTAATTTTGAATTTGTTTCGCTATTTGATTTATTTTTAG
This sequence comes from Sarcophaga variegata, assembly GCA_932273835.1. Taxonomy (NCBI): domain Eukaryota; kingdom Metazoa; phylum Arthropoda; class Insecta; order Diptera; family Sarcophagidae; genus Sarcophaga; species Sarcophaga variegata. The sequence continues at coordinate 117,984,747 of OW026361.1, forward strand.
TTTTATGTAACGAATTATTTTTTTTCTTGTTTTTTTTTTGTTATAACCGCCTCATTGTAAGATACAGGATTCTTTTTCTTTCGTTACTAGTACTGGTTTGTTGAAGTGTTAAGGTTCTTCTCGTCTGTTTGTGGTCGTTTTTTATTTCTTCGCATATAAAATATAAATTTTGTAATTTAGACAAACAAAATAAATACCAAAGTGAGTTGTGGTTTATTTGTTCAACAGTAAAAAGAATTTTGAAGAAATGAAAGCGTTAAAATTATTTTTAAATTAACTTTTTATTACAAATATTAAAAAAAAAGAATACTAAAGTGCCATTAAGAGCACATGTTAAAATAGTATTAAGCGAATAATATTTATGATTTTGTTTCAAAAAATTTGGTGTGAAAACAAAACAATATTATTGAAGCAGTTTCAAAATTAAAAATATTTGAAGTGTTTTTATTTCAATTTGTTTCTTTTTTCTTCTCATTTTATTAAAAAGAAAATACATATGTACATATGTATATGTATTGTATATAAAAAAGGTTCCCATTTAATAAAGCTTTAATGGCACAAATTATATTTAAATAGATTTTTTTCTTCTTCTTTTGTATGTTTTTGTTAAAAAGATCACTTTATGAATTAGAAACAAAACAAAAAAGGAAAAATTAAATTTAATAATTTCTAATTGGTACATAGATTTAGAAAAACAATAAACGATATATTGTACAAAGTTTTGAAAAATAAAAGTTATTTTAGAAGTGAAATTTCCATTGTTTTAATTTTTTTTTTAATTATTTCTTTTATGTTTCATATAATTTTATTGTTTAATATTACATCGCTTTATTAGCAATAAATATTTTTTTTTTTGTTTTAATAAATTGTAATTGTTTTCACATTTTATTAATTTATGTTTATTATTAGCATTTATTCTCAATTATAAACTATTACACAAGGCCACAAAAGTAAGCAAACATGCGCATGATGACTGAAAATATATAAAATTTTTTTTTCCTTTTACAAAAAATTTAAAATGCAAATGAAATTGATCCCTCGTTTTAAACATTCTAACAAAGCTTGATTAATAGAATCTAATTAGTATATTGTTGAAGATCTAAGCTTCCTCTTCGTTTTATGAATTAATAATAAAAATAATTAAAGCCAGTTAGCCTTGCAGTATATCATATATATTAGCGGTATCATCTCTAAACTCTGATGCTACTCAAGGTTAAAAGGGTAACTTTTAAAAACTAAATATTTAAAAAAAAAAACAATAATGTTTTTGTGAATTATAAAAAATGTAAACTTCTCTTAGTGATATAATTTTGTTTGTAAAATAAATTCCTTCCTTACTATTCGCTTGCATCAAAACTGCCTATAAACCGTTGGAATAATGTTCTAAAAAAAATTTGTACTAAAATTTGTTTATAAACTAAAAAAAAAATAATTGAATTGTTTAAAGCCTATAGTAAAACGTTTTTATAAAACAACAAATAAATGTTATTAAAAATAGTTTGTTTTCATGTATTTTAATTGAATAAATTTAATATTGTACATTAAATGTAAAAAATAATACAATTTGTTCGCATTTGTTTTCCTTTTATATACAATTAAAAAAAATGTCTGTATACTTTTGTGGCATAGCGTAGTATATGTTTCTTAGTTACTTAAATATTATTTTTAAACCTTGCTAAATATTTTCTTTTTGTTTTATTTATTTTTTATGTTTCATTTGTTTTTTTTTATTTTTTTATTTTTATTTTTATTTAAGTATTTTTTATTTGTTTTCAAAAAATTTTACATTTATTATTTAATTGTTTATAAATGTTGGATGATCTCATGAGAATGAAAATTTATTGTATAAAATGAATGCATCAATGAATGAATCCTATGAATGTTTCAAGTGTGTATGAATGCATGAATGTTTTTGTTTTGAATGATGTGTTGTTGGTTGACAGCACGGCTTTAGGAGAAGGATAAATGGTTTGTTTGATTTTTTCATATTTGAAGTGAGAAGAGCTTGTTAGTTATTACTTAGTATGTATTGAGAGACAGAGGAAGTTGTGATTTGTTTTACTTATGCCTCATCACGTTTGCCTTTTTAATTAATTGTAAACTATTCAATAGCAATTTACTTTTTAATTTTTTTTTTAACTTTTTATTTAAGATTTTCTTAATTTTAAATTATCGTTCCTTTAATTAACTGTTTTGTTTTGTGGTTTGTAATAATTTCTTTCATTTAGTAGTTGAGCCTTTTTTTATTTAAGAAAAATGCTTTTAGAGGCTCCTCCTTTTTTACTGCGATAATTTTGCGTTTCTTCTCTTTCCTTAGATGTGTTCTTCTAGTTGGCTGGATCTTGTATACAGTCGGCCTCTTTATCCCTTCTTTCTGTTGTTGTTTTTCTTTTAATGATTTTCTTTAATAATTCTTTAGGAGGGGAATTGATTGTTTGTGTGTATTTGTATTAAAAAAATCGAAATGTATCCGGGGGGGCTTATTTTAAATATCATTTGCTTTTAAAGTTATTACTTTTGCTTCATCAATTTAAATTTATTTTCTCTATTTTTTATTAGAAGTATGTTTTTTGTTTCTTTTCATTTTCTTTCTAAATTACAGCTTTGTTGTAACTAATTGTATATAAATTAATAATTTTTGTATTTGTTTGTTTGTTTTTTTTTTCTTTTAGTTTAAATTTTTTCCTTAACGCTGCTTCCATTTAGTTTTATTTTATTTTTAGTTATTTGTTTGTTGTTTTCATTATCCAACTCTATCAAATCTCTCATCATCTGCCATCTATGCCATTTAATTTTTTTTCTATACATTGGTTGGGTACGTATGATTAGCTGTTTGGTGTTGGCTAATGATAACGATAATGGTGACGATGTTGTTCCTGATTGTTGGTTTAATATTTTGAGTGGTTTTATTGAATTTTTTATTTTCCCTTTATGATGTTGTTATTTTTATTATTATCATTAGTATTTTATATAGTAATAAATGTAAATGTTCTTGTAATGGTTGTTTTTGTTGTTGTTTGTAATTTCTCTTAAAGGAAATAATCTGGTGTTCTTCGTGTAACATGTGGTTCTCCACGTCTGGGTGCTGGATCGAACTGTAGGCTGTAAAAATCATACAAAACATTAAATCAGTTTCATACGCTCGACATCAATTAAGAGAGTTTAGTTCGAATTAGGTTATAGAAAAAGTTTTGATAGACAAAATAAAAAAAGCATATAAAAATGAAATAAAATGCAACGTTTATCAGTTAGGTGAACTATAAACGAACGACAATATTCACAGTTTCCTTATCAAATTTTTCTAATGTACACAACAAAAGGAGAGAATTGGTTATAAACAAATTAATAAATAAACATTGCATAGTTAAGTGAATTTAAGATTAGATAAGTAAGTATTAGCAGTATTTTTTTTATAGAATTAATAAAAATATAGCACTTTTAAGGCTTCCTATTTCCATTGTACCCAAATTCTGTATGCAATTAACTATTTGTTTGTACTTACAATGAAAATTTGAGTGAATCGTCTAATTCCATAAGAGCCGCTTGATTACCACATCGATAACAATAATTTGGCGCTGAGAAAATTGTGACAACATTACGATCATGACACCAATTATAGCCTTCCATAACCAACTGATGGGCACGTGACACCAATGTTAAACCATTTGTGTTATTAAATGTTTCTGAAATATCCTATAAAGAGAGATAGAAAAAGACACAAATAAACATTCAATAGAAAAATAAATATTAAAATTTTTTAAGATGCGACATACTTGACCAAAGGTGTAACCAGCACCACGTGGAGAAATACCCCAGCCACCTCTGTCATCGGGATCAGACCAGAGCAAATCGCACATGGGACCCTCATGGGGCACCTCTTGTAAGCGATCCAGCGCGCGGATATGATCCAAACTATCGATAGATGGACTGAGACCACCATGCAAACAAAATATTTGACCGTCAACCAATGCCGTCAATGGCAAATAATCAAACAAGTCGGTGAAATATTTCCAAACGTTTGCATTGCCATATTTACGCAGACACTCATCATAAAAACCATAGACTTGTGTAATTTGTCGCGATTCGTGATTGCCACGCAATATGGTGATTCTTTCGCGATAGCGAACCTTTAACGCCACCAGTAATGTAACAGTCTCCACCGAATAAAAGCCACGATCAACATAATCACCCATAAATAAGTAATTTGTATCTGGAGATTTGCCGCCTATCCGGAACAGTTCCATAAGATCGTGAAATTGACCATGCACATCGCCACACACTGTTACCGGACATTTAACTTCTTGAACATTTGATTCTTTGGAAAGAATTTCCTTAGCCTAAAAATAGAATTTCATTAAAATTATTATCATTATTATCATCTATCATCATTGTTTCTAAAAATAATCAAATTTATTACATTCAACGGTTTTGCCGTGTCGGGCGAGAGCTCCGAGTTCATCAAGGCTCAGCAGCTCTAACATCTTAAAGGATAATATATATGAAAAACTATATATTCCTTTCATCTGGCAAACGCTCTAAGGGTAAGTAATTGCCATGAAATCGGTTATTCGAATGCAATATATTAACAATTGGGAGAAACACAACACATTACAGTTTGGATAACACAGTACCTCTCAAAATAAAACTACTATTTTTATATGAATATTTTAAAGGTTTTATTGTTGCAATCCCCCAAAAGAGTTCAAGAATAACCATTAAAGCATGAGCAGTTAGAAATTCGTTAGAAAATATTGATTGTAATCACTAAGATGTTTGTTTGCTAGAGATAGACAGCTCGATTACCTTCGTTGTGTAGTATAAGATTTGAGAAAAATACAAGACAAATTTCTTTGGCAAATAATTACGGAAGCTTTTTTAATTCTGCCATCATCATGAAAATCACCATCAGCATCATCATCATCATCATCATTCACCATAAAATTCATTGTGATTTTTTTGTTTGAAATTACACTGTTCGCTGTCGTGTGTGTCGTATCGTCTCGTCTGATGCTATTTTCATTTATTTATAAGTTTGAATGTCTTATTTAATTTTATTTCTTTTGAGAAATTTATATAAATTTATTTTATTAGATATTTGATGCTGATGAACGGCCCTGATGTAGTTGTATTGCCGCCTCTATCATTTATCTGTCTCTTGGATCTTCTTTAAATTTGTTCGTCTCCTTCTCTTGTCGTCGTCTTTTTTACTGCAAGTGCAGCAAACGAGCATAAATAGAGAGAAAATGTCAGGCAATTTATTTTTTTATTTTTAATAAATTTAAGTGTGTCCCTTCTTTTTATGCGATAGTTTGTAACACTGGTGCAATGATAGCACAAACCGATTTATTTTTAATTGTGATAAATTTAAAAATACTCATCAGTCATTTACACACAACTACATACATACTTTTAAACACAAAAGCATACATTTTTATTATATTTATATCTACCAGCTCTAGAGAGCTTAACCGTGCCGTGCCATACTGTGTACTATCACTATCAAGGCGACAGTGTTTATCATGTTGGTCTTATTGTCTTTTTTTATTCCTATTTTTTGTTTTTGTTTGTAGAATATGTGATTTCATTTTGTTTTGTAGATGAAAAGGGGTGAGAAGTTTAAAGGGTTAGATTAAATTTAATCGATTTATTTACATTTAAATGGTTTTAGGTCATTGAGTTAATTGGTTGGCTGTGAGAAAGCATTGTTAAAAATAATTTTCTTTTTCTTCTTCTCAATGAGACATTTTCAAATATTGCATTATAGTGTACTAATGAAAATTCCCAATACAAATGGCCAAATCAAGGAAATTATTCTAAAAAAAAAAGTACAATTTAGCGGTTGCACAATAGTCTAGAGACATTTGCAAATATTTTAATTTTGCGCCACCAGTACAAATTTCATTGTCAGTTATAAATGGAAACAATTTCACAACTATTGCCCAAATAGAATGATACTTACAAGATTGTCAAGAGAACAAATTGCTACCAACTTGCTATTAAATTACTTTCTGATACTCAAATTTCCAAAGACAAAATTTTGAAGTTCAATAACCTCATTGTAATGGCAATGTCTACCTCCCCGAAAAAGTAGAAAAACCTATATTGGATAGATCACGGGAATAAATCGTGAGTTGTAAACAGAAAAATGACACAACATTTAATAAAGTAACTGAAGAAAACGATAAAGAAACAAAAAGAAAAAAAAAACTTTATATTTACATGTCTTGGGTTTGAGCTTACGTTGCCTTCATGTTTATATTGATCACGTGAGTCCAAAAACAAAAAATAAACAATAAAAATTAAAACACAAAATACAGTCAAAGCTATAGTTATAGGAAAAACAAGTTTTAATTTTTTTAAATTAATGCAACAAATTAGATTGTTAACGATAGATAGATAGAGAGAGAGTACGTACATACATACATACAGTATATGCCCCAGAGTGGTTTTATTTTTCTTAGCGTAGATTATATAAAAGGAATATAAATTCAAATAATGTAATGCATATTTTATTTCTTTTACAATACAATGTAGTAGTCGTAACGGCCATAACATGACATCAAATTTACCATCAATCGATTGATTTCCGCTGTTGTTGGTTGATATTTATTCATTTTTTTCTTTTTATGTTTGGTTGGAGGAACTCAAATCCAATTCAAGTAAGAGTGGAAAACAGTTTACTTTGCTGAATTGTTAACGATTTCATTTGTTTATTATTTATTAATTTTATTTTCTTTTACTGTTGCCAGAAACTTTCCTTAAGTTTAAGAAAACCATTTTATTTGCGTTTTTAATGAAACTATTAAGGAAAAAGAAACCAATAGAAATTATTAAATGCCTATCGATTTGTTAACGGCTGCAAATACTTTTTAAAATACACAATTCTGATATAAAATTGAATAATTGCATTATTGATTACGTGAAAAATTCAAGTTTTTTTAATTTATATTTGTAATAGATGTTTGATAGGCTTCGGACAGAAAAAAAACCCTAATATTATTGCAGCGTCATAATATTATTGTAGTCGACGTACTCTAGTAGGTACTGTATTGGCTTATTAGACGAGAGCCCGTGGTTAAATCCCCCGTCTCAAACATCTCGAACAAAACGAAGTATGAAAAAATATTTCTTTCCGCGACTTCCCCTCAGCAGTTTTCTGCCAAAAAAAAACTCTGAGAATAAATTAATAAAATTGTCATGTCATAATCTATCCGTCGAAATCAACTTTAAACTGTAGGATCTGCCACTCATGGATGCAACTGAGACAGAGAACATGTGTGGTGTCAGAAACTAAGTCGTAATCCAGACTGAAGGATTGTAATGACCAATTATGTAAGTATTATTGGAGCTCATATCCAGGATAAGCTCGACAGATAAAATAGGTCAGTTAGCCTAAGGGTCTATAAAATAACAAAAAAATGATAGCAATGTTTCGATTGTTCAAAAGCTAAAAATTGCACAATAATTTACACACCACGTTAATGACTCGCCTGAATTTGTGGGGTTCGAACCTTACAGTCCAAGCTCTACCACAAACTGATTACCAACTGGCGCCTGTGTTGAGCGATCGTGCCAGTTTTTCTAATAGAAACACTAGAATTTCTATGGCGAAAATCATGGACAAATCAACTTTTTATTTGTACGCACACAATATAATTAAGACAAATAATATTATTTAAATTGAAAATTGATTCATTCATTTAATTTTGTTCATTTATTAATTCAAATTGATCCCTTAGTACAGAAAAGTCTCGAATATATGTATGCAGGAAAACGTAATGAACTAATACGTCTTGCATATTTTTTATTACCTCATAGAACAATGATATTTGTATATTACCTGCTGTCAGACAATGGCGTTCCCATATAATAGTTAGGTTTGAATTTTCTACAACACGTAATCACAAATACAATGGCACAGTTGTAATTATTTTGAATTTGTAATTCTTAATGTTATATTTAATGTCTAACGTATTGCTACTTAATATGTTACGTTACTTTCATTCATAAACTCTTTAAGTACTACGCAAAAATAATACCCACATACGTACATATATAGATGTACATAGTATAAGAGAAACAAATGGAAAATAGAAGAAAAACTAAATGCTCTGTGCTATAAGATAAATAAAAATAAACTTTTTAGCAATGTTTTGATTCAATATATGTATATGTAGTACATTTGTATACTAAAATAATATGTATTTATATACAAAATGTCTGTATATACATATATTATTTAAGAATATTAAAATATACACATGGACAAAAAGGTTTTTTCATAAACTAATTTGCTAGTTTTTCGTGTAAACCACCAATGACAAATATGTCGAAAAAAAAAACGTTTGAAGCATTTGTTTACAAAAACAACCAACAAATCACTTGAGTGAGTCACAGTTTAGTGTTTTCTTTTCACATTGGAAACAGTACAAAACTAAGGGGTCGTGAACTAATTTGGTTCGTTTTCCACACAGAATAAATAAATATTTTTATTATAATTTTATTCCCTTTAAACAAAAATTTAGAAAATGTTGTATTATCACAGCGTAGGAAGTGTAAGAACATTTTGCCAGGTGTGTCAGTTCGAATAGAATTGATTATTTGTGGCAGACAAAGTAAAGCAGCGCACTGAATTTTTTATACTTTTTTTAATGATTTAACAACAATTCGATTTGAAGGTCAACTTCATTAGTCCTTGTAGGTGTATATGAAATTCTTTACACTTGTTGTAGGTATTGTTTTTAAAAATTTCTTTAATGTAAATTCAATATTTTATTATACCAATTGGGTATATACATACATACATAAATAATATCCATTCACTCTAGGTAACAAACTATTGAAATCAATAATAAAATATATAAACTTGAAAAACTGCAAGACATTGTTTCTTTAAATTTTATTTACAAAACAAAAAATATAACGGTAAACAAAGCAATAAAAAAGGAAAACAAAATCAAATGAACTTATCATTTATCGCTTTTAATCAATCTCAAGTGATAGAACCAACAAACAATTTCTTTGCGGCTTTCAAAACATTGTGTAACAAAAAAACCATTACTGTCAATAATCGTAAATATTTTAAGGTGTAATAATGTTATCGTTAATAGACGTCACCTTTTACACTATAAGCTTCTACTACTTTACTTTTATTATTTAATCTAAACTGTTGAGTAATTTTATAATCTCTACTCTTGAATGTATGTATTTTGTTTATTTACATGTTTTTTGCTCTCTTTTTAGATAATACAAGATCGATTGGATTTGTTATGCTTTTGAAGTAAATATTAGGATTAAAGAAAGAGAAAAATGGCAAAAATTTAGTTCATTTTCTAAACCATCAAAACATAAATAATTGTATGTATGTATAAGTTTTTTAATGTCTAACAATATAAGATATGCATGTATATGTGTGTATAAATAAAAATTACCATTAACTAATCTTATTGATATTGATCTCATATTGGGAGTATGATTTCAATTCTAAATCTGAAGGGATTTGAGCATTAAAACAATTTTTGATAAGATGAATAATGACAATTTATAATTAGAATTTTGAATGAAAAGGATGTATCTTACATCACTGATAATTCGATATTTACCACAGGTCACTGTTCATATCAAAGGCAAAAACAGGAAAGCTAGTATCCTACAAGTCCTGGTGGAACAAGGTTATTTTTTGTGTAAGATATTTCACCCAACACATTTAAAGGATATAAACGCAATAAACTTTTCCATATGGTCCAATCTAAAGGACAAACTATAAACTAATATCAAGTAATGCTAACCAATTAACTCCTGGCAAAAAGTCAGCATTACCTCAATCACGAGGTGATAACTAAACACTATACATCAGGCATATAATTGCATCAATTACTTGACCGGACTGCATTAACATGCGGTATTATGAGCAATGAATATTTTTATAAGGTCCTGAACGGAAATAGCAACCCCATATTCAGGGAAACGAGCTCCATCCTAGTTTAACTTAGTACCGATCCTACCCGCAGCAACTCAGAACCTTTGTTCAACATGTAAACAAACCTTTCATAACACGAAAGATCTTTTTCGTTGTCCTAATTGATCCAGACTTGTGCTAAGACCGCCAAGAGTTGCACGATTTATAATATCACAGACAATTCAAATTTAACCAAATAATTTTAATTTCAAAATGAAGCAACCCCTCGCTACAGCTGTTGCAAAGGTTTTACAACAATAACAACTAATATTCTACTTTTAAAAGTATAAATTTTTATTAAAAAAAAATTTAATTTTTAACCCTTTCATACCCGAATTTTTTGGGCCAGAGTTAAAAATTTTTTAAGGACATGTGTTTGTTAGTCATGGGCTAAATATGAAGTGATATTAAATTCAGAGTCCTACGAATTCTGGTTTTACACGTTTTTAACCAAGCTTGTTTGCAAAAAAAATCTTAAAAAAATTCAAAATTACGGAATTTATGAACAAAAATGTACAATGTTGCCTATAGGCAACATCGGGCATGAAAGGGTTAATGACGATTTTAAATGTTAATATAAACCTAGTATATACATACACACACAACTGTAATTATGTGTAAAACTATGTAAATCAAAATAAATAACAGATATTTTTGTCATGTTAGTTCAAGAGGGTTATTGGATTTGAAGTTATAGTCTGATGTCATTTATTTGCATTAATATTTATTAAAAGTGAAAGAAAACTGAATCCATGAATGCATAGCTAAAACAAATATATACATTAAAAAAAAAAAAAAAAAAAAAAAAAAAAAAAAAAAAAACTCTTATACGGCCTTTGTTTATGTTGTCATTGCTTTTTATCAATCTGTTCATTTCCGCCTGAATTAAAGAGTTGTTTTATTACTTTTAAGTAAAATTTTAAATTGTTTTATACAAACTGAATGTATTGAGAAGAAAAATTTGTAAAAATTGGTAGTAATGCACTATATTGTATATTATATGATGATATTTGTTATATATTTTGTATGTATAAAACTTTTAAATGAAAACAACTACAACAAGATAGTATTTCTTAAAAACACTTGAAATTAAAAACAAGAACCTTCCTTTTGCTAGATAGCCAGCCAATATTATAGTATTCGCCACTATGCCAAACAAATTCCAGATGAAACATTAAATGAATGAAAATAATAATAAAAACACAATAAAGGGCTGACTCATGTATGTATTTAGGTATGGGCCGGCTGGCAGACTGGTTAGAGAGAGTGAACATCAAATAAAAAATAAAACTTAATTACTTTTTTAATACAAAATTTATAAAATGATTTATTTTGGATAGAAAAAAAAATAACAATTAGGCTTACTCCACAACAGAATTCAATCACAAAAATGTTGGTTGTCTGCTTTTTAATCTAAATAAATGTATTTGTACTACATGCATACATATGTATATATTACGATAGTGCGTCAGCACTTTGAAAGATTTTTGTTTTTTATACCTCTTCTTCTCATTGATAATTTTAACTTTTTTTATATCTATTTTGGCAAATGTTGCACGCCATAAATATATGTATTAATTCTCTTTGCAAACAAATATACATATTAATATTTATGTATGTATACATAGTATATACCTGTGCAATAAACCTTTTCTTCTTTTTAAATTTCAAAATGAATCTGTAGAATATTCAAGAATAATTTTAAACGAGTAACTTTTAATTGAAATAAAAATTTCATTCAACTAAAATAAATTTTGATGTCGTCAAAATAATTTATTACAATACATATTCGCAATTATTTTGTAATTAAAATTGTCAAGAGTTCAATGTATTTATAATGTTTTAAGATGAATTGTGGCCAGTGTTACTAATACTTATTTTTTACGATAATTTCGATAATCTTGCAAATTATTAAACTTAAATTGTATTTCGGTATCAGGATAGTAAACCTGACTTGCTCAAGAAAAGTATAAACATTACAAATGATATAAAATTGGTTCTTTTTAATACCGATCTAGCGTGATCTAATCGCAATGTCACAAAGTGCGATACATATTACAAAATTAATCTTTTCAGTAGACTCATATAACACCGGTTAAAAGACGACATTTAAATTTATAATTGTGTAACTACGTAGACTTATACTTTGGGTAGCAAATAAAACCTGAAACTCTCTCGTAGTCTTTGTGTGGATTTTAAGTGTTTAGGGCTGATATCACAGTGCAACAGTGCAACCACACTGCAAACCATTGCATAAAGTGATTTTGACTTCATAATCAGATTTTTCTTCCGCATTTTTTATATTTTGAGTGAAAAGAACAAGCAGTGCTATAACCCTTTGTTTATCTTCACGTTCCGCTTTACTTTATAATGCGCACTCTGACATCAACATAAATGCATTTCATCCTGGCTTTTGGTAGACAGTGCACATATTATATTATATATCAGAATATATTAAATTATAGCACATACATATGGATGTATGTGTCTAAATGGGTAATTTTTACAAAATCTACAGCGTAAGGAGAAAAAATTTGTCTCGCTTTATGGATGGCAACCGAACACCAGTTGAATTGTTAATTGCTAAAACTGTTATAAATTGATATTATAGATAGCAACTGAAAATTAGGAAATGAAATTCACTACTATAAAATTTTTTTGCACCAATTTTCTGATTGCCAGTTGGGAACGTGAAAATATCTTGAATGTCATGTGAAATCAAGCTATTTATTTATGATTATAAACAATCAAGTTTCATACTTCATCAGAAACGTCTGATTCTATTCAAAACATTACTCTTTAAGATAGCAGAGCCTTCGCTTTACCAAATAATTACATTTGATTCTCCCATTGTATGTATGTATGTAGGTATAGATGAGATGAGAGCATATGAACTTATTTCTTATTCACTGTAAATAATATAAATAATGACGAAACATTTTTGCGAATACATATGATAAGAGAATTATGGCTGGAACAGGTAAATCCAACGTAACGAATTTTTGTGTAAAGAGAAAGAAAAGAATGCTATTTTAAAAAAAAAGTTATAAAAATGCATCTCACAAAAAATATTTAAGACTGGATAACACAAGCCGAACAAAGGTACCAAAACCGGTCTCAAGTGAATTCTAAACGAAAAACCAGTCTAAAAAAGATTAATAGACAGACAGACAAGCAGAACAGACATGAAGGTTGTTTGAAAGAAAAGGTTGAGGAAAAAAACGTATAAAACAAAGAAATTAAGTGATTCTCCACAAACATTTCAGCAAATAAAACAAATATGTATTCTCCCTCTTCTATACTAAAATACGAAAACTAATGCATATCAATAGAATTGTTTGTTTGTTGTCTTCAGAAAATGGCTACTTATTAAGAACATAACCTTAAATTATTTACCTAGTTGCTGACGAAAGACGAAGAGAAAGAAACAAACATTTCCATTAAGTTTCCTTTTTTCAACTTTGTTTTTTAATTTACCTCAATTGTTTGTAATTTAAGAGACTATTTTATTTTAATAAGAAAAAAATAAAATTTGAAAATTTTCTTTATTTTGTATATTTAAATAAAAATGAACGCATCATAAAAAAAATTAACACACTTTCGTTAACTTCTCTCTTCTTTTAAAAACACGGCGAAGAAAAGGAGACAGAGAGAGAGAGAGCGAGAGTTTTAAGAGAATTTACTAATCACCACACACACATCCTCAAACATTGTATTTTTTCCAATTGTAAACATATTGTCTTCTCTGTCGTTCTCTAGCTAAATTTCCAAAACATTTCAACAATTTTCGAAAATTACTAAACAGGGAGAGTCCAAATGAAAAATGGCTGACTTTGCTTAAGTACAACAATACGAAAGTAAAACAAACCAAAACAAAGATGACACTAACGCTCACTCTACACCTTTTGCCAAACAAAATGACACATTCGAAAGAGATAGTTATATTTTCATCACAAACGCTCAATATTTGCAAAAAAAAAGAAGAGTTCATGACGAAAAAGGTCTTTTTGGTAATATTTTTTTTTTTCTTTATTAAAGAAATTTTTTTTGCATGTGATGAACTTTTTTACCTTTTTGCACTTTTTATTCGTCATTGTTGTTTAATGATAAAATTCAGGTTCATATACATACCTTTTCGCACAGAGTTCTAACTTGTGCTTCTGTCAATTGATTACATTCATTCAATTGTTCAATCCATTGATCCAGATCTTTTGTTGTTGCTTTATCCTCCATTGCAGTTGAAGTGGAGGAAAAAGTCTCGTCAATCTTTGTCGATTCAATTTTGACGGCTTTTCTTTAACACAGGGGGCGAAAAAAATTTATATAATCCAATAAGTTGGAGGTAAAAGTTCGTTTAAAGTTTATGTTTCGTTTCTTCGCTCTACGGTTTCTTTTTTTTCGTTCTTTCCTTCTAGGGGCGTTATAAGAAATTTGCTAAATTCTCCTTATAAAATTTTGAAAACGCAAATTTCAGCAACAACGTCTAAAATTAGTTTTAATGAATAAAAACACGATAAATGTCTTATAAAAAACGATACGAACGAGTGAAAAAACGACGAACGACTGACAGTGCTTCACTATTTTGTCTACAGCAATTATAATAGATTTAATAGTGATATATGTTTATCTCTTTTTCACATATATGAAAATGCTTAAAACTTGTTAACTTTGTACAAATTACTTTTATATTCTACTTCTTTCTTTTATATTCTACTTTTTTGCGTTTTAGAAAAATTTATATTATAAATCACTTAATACTTTATTTTTTATTGCAATTTAAAATTGATGTCTCCGTTTATATCAAGTCTTTTTAGAATTTGTTTTATTTAAATTAATATTGTTTTATTTTAGATGACCGATTACAGGAATATTTTCACGAGATGACAAATAAGAATGCTGACAAGTCATAAAGAGTACATGTTGTAATATACTACCAAGTTGTGTAAAAAATGTGTAATGTTGCCAGTAAGAACGAATAGAATGAATAACGAAATCAATGGTACCAAGTTGTGAAACAGAATAGGTAGACATTTTTTTCTTTCCTGACAACACTGATGATGGTGGTTGGAAAAAATCATCCGTTAAAAAAAAAAACTATAAACAAAAACATATTTTTTTCAGTACTTTTGTACTTTTTTGAGTACTTTTTAATTTCTCCGGGAATTTCTGGCAAAAGAATTAAAAAATTTCCACTATAAAGTTTCTCAAAAATCTGTCTTTTCGACTTTATAGGTCCCGCCAATCAAGTATGTAAGTAACATATAAGTGATTAATGTAAGTGATTAATATATAATGTATGTAATTTACAATTAATTTAATATGTAATTTTCAAAAGTACTATTTGATGCAAAAAGGTACATTTTTCAGTTAGAATAGGTTTTAGAATATTATTTCCTTCCTGGCAACACTGATGCAGTTATGTACCAAAATTTCTCTTTATGGTAACAGTGGTGGGTGAAATATTCTTTTTTGTTCGTTCAAAAAAATAAACGTTCTAATTACTTTGTACATTCCGCCATGTCACCATAGATACTGCATTATGAACGGTGTGGTTTGTGTTTGTGGATTAAGGATTAATAAGGGAAAATAAATAAAGTACGAGATTTATTGAGTCTGAATTAGTGGAGTCACGAACACTGTGAATAAAAGAGGTCACTAAATTCAACGAAAGGAGGTAGTGTTGCCAGTTCAGTCAGTTAATTATATTTTTTTTATGCACTTTGGACTGATGACACGTTTTAGAGGATAAACTGAACAGAGTGTTTACAGCGCCACCAGTCACTTATTGGCAAATATGATAAACGTCAAACATAGAAATGCATCACTGTATTTTAATTTCCTTCTTTTTCACCAAAACCCTCTTGAGGTTGGACGTTCGTTTGATAGCGCTCCGCTAATAAAATTTTAAGAAAATGACTGAGACTTTGCAATTACGTGGTACCCTTTTGGGACACAATGGCTGGGTTACCCAAATTGCCACCAACCCCAAGGACCCTGATACCATCATCTCTGCTTCTCGTGGTAAGTACTTGGCATCATTTTGCCGCGATTAAAATCCTTAAAAATCTTGGTAATCCTTGGACAGATATTAAGAAATTTTCCTTACTTTTATAGACAAGACCTTGATTGTCTGGAAGTTGACCCGTGATGAAGACACCAACTACGGTTTCCCCCAAAAGCGTTTGTATGGCCACTCTCACTTCATCAGTGATGTAGTATTGTCCTCTGATGGTAACTACGCCTTGTCTGGTTCCTGGGATAAGACTTTGCGTTTGTGGGATTTGGCTGCCGGCAAAACCACTCGTCGTTTCGAAGATCACACTAAGGTGGGAAATTGTGTTTTTATTGTTTGATTGATTAAAAATGAAAAAGAATAGGAAATTTTGAGTATACCAGAGTTAGGTTTATTTGAACAAAAAATGGTATGGAGTTCGTTCCTAGTTAGATGTAGAGATAGGATCTTAGGGATTTTAAAATATAGTTTATAAACTCCATACCGAAAAACAAGATACAAATGTGTCGCCCATGCGGGGCAGAATTTCTGGTTGAACATCTTTAAATTGATATGCGGAACGTTGGCTTGCACACAACTGCATCCATTCAAAACCACCTCTTCGTAATGATTAAGAGGATAGTGGTTTTCTAGTAAGTGTTTACCTATTAAGAAATTTTAATTTTGTTTTTCGTTTCATCTTATTTGCTTTTGTATTTTAAACTAATTGGTTTTTTTTTCTATTCCTTTTTAATCCCTATCAATTTGCTAATTTTAGGATGTTTTGTCTGTTGCTTTCTCCGCTGACAACCGTCAAATCGTTTCTGGTTCCCGTGACAAAACCATCAAGTTGTGGAACACTTTGGCTGAATGCAAATTCACCATCCAAGAAGATGGTCATACCGATTGGGTATCTTGCGTACGTTTCTCCCCCAACCACTCCAATCCCATCATTGTATCTTGCGGTTGGGATCGTACCGTCAAGGTCTGGAATTTGGCTAACTGCAAGTTGAAGAACAATCACCACGGCCATAACGGTTACTTGAACACTGTCACTGTTTCCCCTGATGGTTCTCTCTGCACCTCTGGTGGTAAGGATTCCAAGGCTCTCTTGTGGGATTTGAATGACGGCAAGAACCTTTACACTTTGGAACACAACGACATCATCAATGCCTTGTGCTTCTCCCCCAACCGTTACTGGTTGTGCGTTGCCTACGGCCCATCCATCAAGATCTGGGATTTGGCATGCAAGAAGACCGTCGAAGAACTCCGCCCCGACATCGTCTCCAACGGTTCCAAGGCTGATCAACCCCAATGTTTGTCTTTGGCTTGGTCTACTGACGGTCAAACCTTGTTTGCTGGTTACTCCGACAACACCATCCGTGTATGGCAAGTCTCTGTTTCTGCTCACTAAGCCAAATAAACAGTTTTACAGCATTTTACTACTACAACCATCAACGTTATTAATTGTGTGCATCCTGGTGATCATCACAACTGTAGCCGCGACGTATGTTAAGCAAAGAAAGTGTAGTGGATAATGAATATTTTACGTTTAGAAAAATGTATCGTATTTTGAGCGCTGATTTGTTTATTATATAAACAAATAAATAACAAGTTTAAAAAATTAAGCCACTTTTTTATTCAGACTGAGCGGGAAAGTTATCATGGATCATTTTATTTTTTAATTCTCATACTATTTAGCAGTGTGGGACCATATACTATTGTATTTTAGTTTTTAAGGCATATGATTTATATCAATAAAGTAGGTTAATTTATTCTATACTCTAAAACGAGTGTCCTAAATTTTTATTGACCCTGGGTAAACGCTGGTGTGGATTTGTGAATAGAGATTGAAGCAGCTGTTCGTCAGGAAGAATTTTAAACTTGATGTGCAACGAAATGTTGAACTTGTAAGCAAGTAAATGCGAAACGTTAGAGTAGTACTTTTAGAAGTACATGTAAAAAATGTATTGAAGAAAATCGAGGAAAAGGGTATAAATGGCAACTAGACGCTTGCCAACAGCATGTAACTGGTGTCGCAGCTCAGATTCGATTGCTATTCAGAAAAGACCACAATGATAAGATGTACATTTTTTTTCTTTCGTTATTCTGTACAAGTTTTCCCTTGAAATTTGTTTCTCTTTCCAAGAATTCATGGTAATTTTTGAAAGAAATGTAAAGAGCAGGCACACATGAATGCCAACTGAACTGCTGGATATCTGATTACTGGTAGGTAGTGCAACTAAAATTCAGTTGCTCTTCAGAAAATACAAATATGGTTCTTTTACTCCTTATTCTGAAAGAATTTTATTACGATGTCTGTTTTAATTTCTAAAATGGAGAAGATTTAGAAGTTCTGAAATTTTTTAAAGAAATGCAAAAAGTAAGGATATATAGATATAAAGCTCAATAATACTGCGTACCTTTCTTCCCAGGCGAATTAATTTGATTTGTTATGCAGAACAACTAAAAATTTGTAGTTACCGAACACAATTTACAAGTAAAATTGTTTAAATGTTGCTTGTGTCAGTTGCCATCTGTAATACTATTTTCGACAACTAAAGTTGAGTTGCCATTCATAATCGAGCAATGAAATTAGCAAAGAATGAAAGAATTTGAACTCCGAATGCTTTTCAAAGGGTTTCATTTAATTTTATCATAGATACGTTTGAGAAGAAATATCAAAATTTCTTTTGATTTGTTTTATTATCACACACAAATGGTCAAAATTAAAGAGGCTTGTTTGTATACTAAGGATTTGGAGAAAATATAAATCTTTAGTGCATTTAAGCATGATTATTATGTTTCTTTAATTCGCTCTGATTATATTCTCTGACGGATTTGAAGGTTTAAGGTTCTAAATTTGTGTCACTTTAGTAAAAGATATCAAAAATTTTAATGGAATTTAATATTCACGTACAATTCGCTGAAAGTGTAAATTGACAAATAATAGCTAATTTTAATTTAAATAGTATTTTTCGTTATGTAAACATTGTTCATTCACTTGCAATTACGTGGTACCCTTTTGGGACACAATGGCTGGGTTACCCAAATTGCCACCAACCCCAAGGACCCTGATACCATCATCTCTGCTTCTCGTGGTAAGTACTTGGCATCATTTTGCCGCGATTAAAATCCTTAAAAATCTTGGTAATCCTTGGACAGATATTAAGAAATTTTCATTGCTTTTTATAGAAGATTTAGAAGTTCTGAAATTTTTTAAAGAAATGCAAAAAGTAAGGATATATAGATATAAAGCTCAATAATACTGCGTACCTTTCTTCCCAGGCGAATTAATTTGATTTGTTATGCAGAACAACTAAAAATTTGTAGTTACCGAACACAATTTACAAGTAAAATTGTTTAAATGTTGCTTGTGTCAGTTGCCATCTGTAATACTATTTTCGACAACTAAAGTTGAGTTGCCATTCATAATCGAGCAATGAAATTAGCAAAGAATGAAAGAATTTGAACTCCGAATGCTTTTCAAAGGGTTTCATTTAATTTTA
This sequence comes from Sarcophaga variegata, assembly GCA_932273835.1. Classification (NCBI taxonomy): domain Eukaryota; kingdom Metazoa; phylum Arthropoda; class Insecta; order Diptera; family Sarcophagidae; genus Sarcophaga; species Sarcophaga variegata. The sequence continues at coordinate 118,004,206 of OW026361.1, forward strand.
TCATAGATACGTTTGAGAAGAAATATCAAAATTTCTTTTGATTTGTTTTATTATCACACACAAATGGTCAAAATTAAAGAGGCTTGTTTGTATACTAAGGATTTGGAGAAAATATAAATCTTTAGTGCATTTAAGCATGATTATTATGTTTCTTTAATTCGCTCTGATTATATTCTCTGACGGATTTGAAGGTTTAAGGTTCTAAATTTGTGTCACTTTAGTAAAAGATATCAAAAATTTTAATGGAATTTAATATTCACGTACAATTCGCTGAAAGTGTAAATTGACAAATAATAGCTAATTTTAATTTAAATAGTATTTTTCGTTATGTAAACATTGTTCATTCACTTTTATTTTCAAACAGTTTTCAATTGAAAGTTCTTATCTAATTTTATAATTGTAAAAATTTGATTAATTAAAAATTAAATTTTACACGATTTTTTCTCAATTTTTTTAACAAAAAGATTTAGAAAATTCGATAAAAAACTAATGCGTATACGAAAAACAATTTTTGTTTAAGATTAATTTTAAATTCATTCTTTAAGAAATGAACAGAAATAACATACATAAATATATTTATAAAGAGTGTAGTAAAGAAAAAAAAGCGAGAATTAAAAATAAATAAATAAATAAAGAACATAATTTGGTTTAAACTAAAAAATATAAAACAAAAACACAACAACCAAAAATTGTCTTAAAGATTCTAAACTTGAGAGTGAGATGTTGTAAATATGTGTGTATGTATGTATGTGTAAGCATGTATCATCATGAAAGAGCTCTATAAGAAGCAGGCGGTTGGTTATGGTGGGTTTTTCTTTGCTTGTTTTACTTTAAAACAACGAATACTAAAACTTAAATCTTAAAATGCTTAGAAGATTATAAATTATTGAATTTAATTTTAACTTTGGACACTTGTTTAGTTTCCAAGTAATCAAGTTTCTGGCTATTACTATGCGAATGCAAATAAAAACATAATTCACATAATTTGGGTGCTTTATTTAGAATGCAACAAAGAGTCGAACTTGCGAGGATCGATGATTTTGTATTGTTTTTTCTTTAGAAATTTTATTATTTTGCACGAACACTATTCGAACGATTTAAATTGGTTGAAGCAATAGCTGAAGCTGCCGACTTAGCAGTCTCCTTATTTTGACCACCGTTTAACGTAGCTGAACCGTGCGATGACGCCGCAGCTGCTGCTGATGATGATGATGCATGAGGATTTGCATTCGTTGCTGAACCAATGCGATATACACCATTTTTAAAGGCTATTACTAGAACAGTAATATTGTCAACTGAACCACGATAATAGGATTGCATGGCCAATGATTTGGCACCGTAATCTGGTTCATTAATATGTTCCTTAATAAAACTGCAAGCTTCCTCATTCGTGAATGTATCCCAAAGACCATCAGAGGCCAAAATTAAAAAGGTCGGCCTTAAAAATTCGAAAATGTTTGTGAGATTCTATTAGATTAATACATTCTAATATTTCTATTATATATTCAAGACTTACTTGTGATCATTTAAATCAAATGTTAATATATCAGGGTTGGCTATGACTAGATTTTTGTCTTTTAAAGGATAATCACCCAAGGCTCTTGATGTAGCCAAAATGCCAGCTACTCGCCAAACGCCTCTAAAAGCTATGAAACCACCAGCATCGTGAATTCGTTTACGTTCTCTTACCTAAAAGGGGAATACAAAGTAAAAGCAGAAAAAAAATTAATTATGTAGGGTGTAAGTGCTTAATCCAAAGTATTCTGATTTGCACGATAAGATTAGAGACTTAAATAAATTTATGATACATTGATCGGTGATTCATCTAATTAGAAAAAATGTACAGAGGTATTTTATGTTGTTATTTGTTGTTGGAATCGGTGATTTCAAATTTAGAATTTAAAATTTTTAGTCAAAAATTTACTTTCGAAAAAATTCGCATCTCAAAAGTGTGATAAGATAAGAACCATTCACGATAAGGAAACCCACAAGCAGGTTTCGAATTAGATTTTTTTATTATCAAGTAAGTTAAGAATTGAGTTTTATTAAATTAATAGATTTTATTACCTGTTGTGGTTTATGGTCGAAAGACAATGGTATGGCAATACCTCGCGAATTGCACATAACACCACGAGAATCGCCTACATTTGCTACTATTAAACGGCTGCCTTGAATTATTGCAATCAATGCTGTGGTACCGGCTATATTGGTCTGAAACGTTTAAATATGTATGCATGTGATTTGTAATAGTTGGACTATTTTTTTATTGAATAATAAAACTATACATACCGTTTTTTTAGCCGCCTCTACTAATTTATGATCAGCTGCAAGAACCTCATCTGTTATAAGCTTGCCAAAATTGATTTTACCATTTTCTATATAACATTTGGCATCAAATTGTTGAGGTACCTTTCCATCGTTTGCCGGTGCATCCTTATTGTTATTATTGTTATTTAAAAAACTATCCTTAACACTAGAACCGCCACCTACGCCACGCAGGAGAGAGTTTAATTGTAAAGTAAAAACATCTGATGAATCTTTATCACTAGTTTTCTTAGAAGAGCAATCATCGTTAACACTGAAAATAGAAAAAGGGGAAAAATAATCAATTAAAATTGTATAAAATTTAACGTCAATTCTTGTGAAATAACTTTTTTAATCACGAAATGAAATGAATTGCGTTTCCGTTTAACAAATCACATTGTTTTTTGTGTGTTTGTGTTTGTATACACAGTAAAATTTTAAATTTTCTTTCTTTTTTTATAATTAAATGTCTGTCTATAATAATAAATAATGTCCAGATTACAGATCTTTTCACAAAAGATGCAATTTATAATTTTCTGCGCACTTTTGTGTTTGTTGTTTCTGTTTTATTTACAAACAAAAAAGTTTTTAAAAAGAAAAAGTAATTGAAATGATAAACGTGTATGTTGTTTTAGTTTTTCATTCAAGAGCAGTTGTTTTTTTTTTTGATTTAGCTTACCTTGTAGATTTTCGTAAACTATCACGTCTTCTAATTACTGGTTCATTTTCCTTATTGCTACCATCATTATTATTGTCTTTGCGGCTGGCTTTCCTTTTCATATACGGACTAGCATCGTACTCCACATAGTCTTTGTCAATGTCGGCTGCATTAGCAGCTGTTAAATGTTTTTGGGCACTCAACAACTTTGTTGTTTCAATAACTTTATTATAAATATTCTTAACCAATATATCTTTGGCAAAATCAGCAGCAAATTCACCACCATGACCATCGAAAATAGCAAAAAATGATATACCCGTATTATTATTGATGTTCTCCTCAATAATGAAACTGAAAATATCGGAAAAAAAAGAAACAAACAAATTCGATTCGATTAGTAACAAGGGAAATATAAAGAAATCAATTAACAGAAATCAAATTACAATAATGACAAGAAATAGAGTAGAGAAGATGTTACAAGTTCAGACATTGAACGTGTTTTGTTTTTTATTATCTTTATTATCTAACCCTTTAGAAATGAATTTAATACGTGCAAAAATGCAGTTTTCTGGCACAATTTATTGTTCTTTGATAAAATACGTATCGATTGTATAATGAAATATTTCCATACTCAATTGTATGTCCATACATTGTTCATATTATATGTACATATGTATGTACAAGTGTGTATCATAAATGTAATCTTTATAAAGACAAGAAAAGCGTTAATGAGAGAAGTTGGACAAAAATAATTCAAACATTTATCACAGTTTTGATAATATTTGCTTATATTCCCATAACGTTAAATGCTTAAGTGTGGTATGTACCCTTTATTTCTGTTACCAGATTTCTGATCAAAACAAGTGTTTTTTTTTTGTGGACCTAGCCAAATATATACGGAATTATGGGCAGATATTTGTTTGTTAAGATAGTCTCGTCATTATTTCACGAATTTATGCGCTTAATTTCGTTATATGTTATATGAAGTCGCCGTAGTCTAGTAGGTAGTGTGTTGGCTTATTAGACGTAAAGCTAGGGTTCAAGCACCAGGCCAGACATCAAAACAAAATACAAAAAGTATTTCTTCGGCGACTTCCTCTCAGCAGATTTCTGGCAAAAACTCGGAGAGTGAAATAAAATTGCCATGATAAGTTTCTCAAAAATCTGTCGTTCGGAGTCGACTTTAAACTGTAGGTCCCACCACTCATGTATAAAATTAACACGCACAACATAAGTGGTGTGAGAAACAAGGTCGTAATCCTGACTGAAGTCTTGTAATGACCAATTATGTATGTATGTTAAGTGCTCCTGGCTTACACAATTGAGTCAATATTTTAATCGCTAAAAGACTTTCATTTAGCGGTCTGAGCTGATTCAAAAGCTTGGTATTACCGTGCATAATCCTTGGTTGTTCAGGTGTTATGGTATTTTCTATTCTAAGTAAAGTGCGTATAGCTTTCTTTCCTTTATTTCTTTTATATAAACAGATCAACTATTGTGGAACAATGGAATAATTACAAAGATACTCTGAGGCAATCCTGAAAACCATTACCGATTAGAGACTGAATAAAAGCACTCCTCCTTTACATGTATACTTGAATCATATTGGCGTGGTCGAAAATGATGAATGCAGGATATGTGGAGGAGTCATCGAGACGATGGAAGACTTTTTAGGTCATTGTCTAGCACTAATCCCAATATTTTTTTTTGGGTATAATACAATAGCAGATATTAATCTTCTAAGAGAAATGGAGCCATAGACTTTCTATAGAAAGTATGATTGGCATCCCTTCAAGGTCAGCATACAACCTATGTACTTGATGGCTTAAGTGTAAGACGATAGGCATGAGTTATTGGTTTCTTCTTCTTCAACCTACCTATCTACGAGTCTGGGAGCTATAGGATTATTTTTGTTGTGCAAATTTAATTCATTTAAAAATAATTGACGGCAATTTTTAGTTTTCTCCTGAACTAATATATTTCTTAAGGAACAGGAAATTATACAATGGAACTTATAAATGTGTTATACGTATACATATTCACATACTGTAGGGCATTTTATTAATCGGTTTTCGTTCTTTAAATGACTTTTATTTGTTAAATTTACTTTAAAGCTAATGTACCCACAACATATGTATTATTTTTGTTTTAAAAATGATCGGTTGATTGAAAGAATTAAATATTAAACAAAATAAAAATATTAAAAACAAAACATTTAAAAATATTATGTGTGTATGTATGTTTTTATATTTTTTTGTTTTGTTTACCACAAGTTGAATTGAGTTTATTTTGGAATTTTATGTGTGTTGTGTGTTTTTTTTGAAAGCGTTGGCGTGTAGCTCTTCTGTTCATCTATTTGTATACTTTTTTTCTTTCAAAAATTCACATAAAATTCAATGCTAATAAATAATAACAATGAAATGTATCGTATACTAACAAAAAAAAAAAAAGACAAATGAAGACAATAGAAAAGATTCGTCTAAAAAAAGTGCGACTTTAAATTCATTCATATTGAAATAATGTATTTTGAAAAAATATCCTTTTTTAATTGTACTGAATAAGGTGTTTTTACAAAATTTCTTATTTCTCGTTATGAATTATTTTTTTCTTAAAATGTTTTCATTTATATTTATGGAATTACTTTGAAAAACATCTGGATTATTATGGCCTAAAAGTATGATCATTCACATGTAGTCCTCACTCAATGAATTTGGAATCTGATCTGTTTTAATAATTCGATTTGTAAAAGACTTTCGGAAACACTAAACGTATGATATTAAACTTTTTACATACATACGTTACAATATTGTGTAAGTGTAAAGATGTCTGAATTGAAAATATTTTTGGTATTCTGCCAAAAATATGGGATATCGAAAATAATCTCAATATAGATTTTAAACTGAGGTGTGGTGTGGTCTAGTAACTAAAGTGTCTCACTACAGGATCGTTAGGCTATCCAGGTTCGAATCCCGGGAAAAGACGATACTTATTATTAATAAAAAGATAAACGAAAGGAAGAAATAAAAGTTAAAATATAGTAGAATTCGTTATAAGTAAGGCCAGTGGTGGCCTTATAATTAGAAACGATGTTTCTGGAACAGAGTTCTCTGGAGTGACAAATCTAAGTTTAATTTGTCCCAATCTGATGGAAAAACGTATGTAAGACGTCCTCCAAACAAAGCCTTTGATCCCAGGTACACAGTGAAAACTGTAAAACAAATTAACAAACATACATGTTGCTAAGTCGTTTCTAATTATAAGGCCACCACTGTATATTATTAAAAGAGTTTTCTTTTTATTAAAATTGTTAATATCTTTTGTCTGAAATAAACAGATACTTTTCGGAAGACGCATTCATTAAATAAAAATATACGCTTTGATGCGGCACATCAAATGGCAGACAAATCTGTGGCGCTTTTTATTTTCGACATATAATTCAAATTTATAATCCAGAAAATTTGTTTTTTCTTATAGAATATATAGTATACTAGTATGAACAATAGAATGCTTAAATGGAATACATTGGAAAGTATACAATATATTGTACTATTATTCTTATTACATTTATATTATCGCATTTACATATTTGAAAAAGCAGAATACAGAATATAGAATTAATTTATTATTATCATTTTTGCAGGGTAATTACTGATGTCAAAAATATGCGCACGTTCTATTAGATTATTAATGTGAATTTCATTAAGAAAGAGACAAAAATTAAGGCTGCAGATACGGCAGAATTTAACTTGATCTCCTTGAAATATAATACTTTCACAAAGTATTTTTCGATATATTCTAGTACAGAAAAAGTATGTAGTTTAAAGAAAATAAATCTTTCTTAAATAATAATGTCACCTTTCATTTGGGAGAAATATCAATAATCTTATTGATCCTTCTTCGTAATTTTTAGGTTAGTTTATAAGTTCTACGGATTAAAATTGTCTTACTATCAGTGTATTTACAGTGTATTTCAAAAAAGCGCTTTAGTTGTTAAGTGAATATACTTTTAAGAGATTTAAACTCTGTGTATAATCAACAAATATTAATAAAAAAAATAATTATTTAAGTACCTATATAGTATAAAAGCTGACGTCAGGAAACGGAATAGAATTATACAATATTTTAAAATTTTAAATAATACAAACAATTAGATGTGAATGAACTTATTTGTCATAATGATTTAAATTATTATATTTATAAACAAATATTTGTATATAATTTATTAAAAAAAATTTGTAAAACTATTGCAATATTTTCCTGTGACAACATGACCTTTTGAGATGGAGATAAGGTTTAAATAAATAATATGTGCGTGTGTATGTATATACATACATGTAATTAATTTAGGCAGTAATCATTTTATAAGATAAGGATTAATATTAACTTTCTACAAGTACAAAGGTTTTCACTTATAATGGGTTATTAGTAAATAAAATTATTGTTTTATTATTGGAAACAAGTTGAATTTTGTTTGCAATATTATATTATTCTGGAGAGTTTAAACACATTAAAATGCATTTCCATTTATTAATGGAGAAGTAGATGTTAAACAAATCTGTTTATTATATACTAAACTTCTTAAACATTTATGGGATATAAATGACTGCAAGAATATAATAATAAAATAAAAGGATAAACAAAGGATTACACCTGATATTGTGAAATAATTTGAAGAAAAAAACATTTAAAGTAATTGGAAGTGCGTTTGTGTCAACTTTAACCTTTAGAAAATTTATTAAGACTATCAACACAAACATGTAGTACTACAGTTTTTAGCTCTTCTCTAAGTTTAAAGAGTTAACTACTTTTTTTCAAGTTCTATATCTTCTATATAAAAACATGGAATATTTGTTAATATTCATTTTTATATTGTATTTACATGTATGTCCATATGTATGTACATACGTTTGAAAATTGTTCAAATTGTCTACATACACGGCTAACACCTAAGAGGGTCTAGTATTACTATAAGCCATTCCAATCAATGATATTAAACACTTATGTACATAAACACACTGAAATGTTTGTAAATGAATGTAAACAAACAAAGAAATTTAATTACGACTATATATATTACATATGTATGTGCATATGTCTGTATGTACATACATACGTGTTCTATTGATTTTCTAATATTCTTTTATTTAAAATGGAAGTACAATTAGATTATTATTCTATTTTTAAATTTAATGTCTTTTTTTTTTTTGGTTGAGTGTTATTTTAATGTCTGCACTTGAGTACAAGTGCAAATTGAAATACGTTTTCCTCGATTCGAAAAAGCAATTTAAAATCAATTTTTCTGTTTATTTGTAGTATTCAATATTTAAATGTTTATTTTCCTTAATTTATAAAAATTTGAAATTAATTAATTAATTAATGTTATATTATATACAATTCCATGGAGGTCGATTGATATAAAATTATAAATTTATTACAAATTTATAAATTTTATAAAGAATTTCTAAAGAATTAGGAGGTTACTGATTAGTTGAGTTATAAATATTATCCAATTAAATAAATAAATTCTTTTCTTTTTTAACAACAAAAACTGTTACTACCGCTATCGGCACAGTTTTTTCAAATGAAAACTAATAAAGGTATGAATGTACTTGGTGCGAAAACAAAAAAGAAAAACTTACAAAAAATTGAATACAAATTAGAAATTTTTAAACAAATTTTATAAAAGAATTAACAGAGGCTCAATGTATAAAAATAAAGTTTAAGTCACAGTTTTATTTCAAATTTTATGAAAGAAAAACCTTGCAACTCACTTTAATTCATTTGCAATATTACTAAAGCGAAGATATGGAGAATAACAAAATTGCTTTGGAGAAGTAAACAAATATAAATAAATAAATCTGATATACACTTACCGATCTTCCATACGAGGCCTTCTGCCTAGTATCGCGTATGCTGCGCTTTGTGTACGTAAAGCTTCCCACGATTGATGGTCACCTTGACCGGATGCTTCCAATAATTTCAAGCGATTTGATTTCTGACGGCCACTTAAAGTGGCCTGTATGCGACCTAGTAAACCACGTGACCATGTGTCTACAGCTTGTAAATAGAGTAGTAAAATGAATAGGATTACACCGCAAAATATAACTTCTGGTCGTAAAACATAGAGACGACACAATTTCCATATATAGGCTAATGGTGAATTAATGGACGAAAAGCCCACAGCAAATTTCGATAGAATCTTCATATGTGAAACGTATGTTTGATAAAAAACTTTATCCTCAAGCTCGTCATCCATGTAGCGAAATAAAAATCAAAACAAAACAACGCAATGAATCAAAGAGTCCCTTTGACTATTCACTAGGAATAAACACTGCAGGGGTCACGGTTATTGCTTTGTTTTTTACTTTATTTCAATTATTATAAACTGTAGCGAAGATTTTTTTAAACACAAAACAAAACAAAAAAAAAAACAAAAATTATTTAAAGGGAATGACTGGCTGCTATTCTATTCTTATTGTTCAAAATTGATTTTTATTTTCTTCTTAAACAACTGCTACTAAGTCACTTGATTTTATTTATTGTATGTTTATTGTTATTATTGTTGTTGTTTTATGTTATTTTTTTTCAGTATGTAGAGTATAATATCTGTAATATTACAAAATAGCTTATAAATAACTAAAAGAAATGATTTATTGAAGAACAAAAAAAAAAAAAAAAGAAATGATTTGCACAGCACAGTATATTTATTTAGAGAACCGACGATTTGATACACTCTTCTTATGATTTTATTCGTTTAGTGTCTATGTATGTATGCATATATCGAGGTGACCCAAAAATTAAATTATGAAGTGAAAATCTTTAAAATTTATTTTATTTTCATTTTGTTGATTTTAATTTTATTCTCTATTTGCCGCAGTGTTATGTATTTATAATGAAAATAAATGTTTTCTGTCATTCTTTTTATTGGCAAGCAAGCAAGCTCATCTGCTACGTACGGTATTTTGTTATTTATTTATTATTTATATGTATGCATGTATGTATTTACATACGTAATTATGCCCTATAAACTATATTAATTAACATATACAATATGTAGTTGTTGCTATAGTTTTAAGCAAGAAAAAAAAACATCATATCAAATACGATTATAAAATTTGTTTTAGTTATTAACTTTTAAAAAGATACATTTAGGTAATTGCTTTAATGCATGCATACATACGTATGGATGTGAATTCTACAGTTGCACCAATTTTCGTAAAATAATAACCTTTTTTTGTGAGAGTTCATATGACTTTGATTAAGTTTTGCAAAATTCCTGTGGGACTCGTACATCCAAATGGCTTTTTTGTGTCCAGTCTACTGTAAATAGTGGTGTAGTGCTTAGCTACTGGATAATCGAAACAGTGCTTATAAGACAGTAGCATTCGCTTTTCACTGATGTTCAATTTTGAAGAACACTCAAGAACGCACTGATCAGAAAAACAAGCAACTATGTAACTTATTTTGTTCTAGCCTTCCAAGCACATTCTTTAAAAATTAAAAAATTACTGTAATTTTGGGCGTTAGAAAAAAATCATGGTGCCTAGGAGTGTTAACACAATACTAAAATCGTGGATTTATTGTTAGAACTTCTATTAAAAACGTATCTTTTTTCTTATTTCTTTGCAGATACTGAAAGTTATTAAAACTTTATAGGTAGTTTACAAATTTTACACTGTGTTACACAGCGGGCAGTGTATATTAAAGTTCGCTGTGACCCAAAAAGCAAAATTCGTTGATTTTGTTTTTGATCTTATTTTATTTATTATTTATTTTTCGCTTTCACATGCCAAGAATATATTTTTGTACTTAAAAAAAAAAACAAAAAACAAAACAGATTTTCACCCCTATTTATTTTTGTGTTCTTCTTCTTCACTACTTTATAATTCGTTCACACTTTTTCACAAATTTCTTATAAGATTTTTATTCTTTTTCATCTTTAATTTTATACGAATGCGTTTAATGTTATCGCGTAATGCTTTTTTCAATTTTATTTTAATTTATTTTTAATATTAAAAAAGATTTATTTCCTTAGACATGTTATAAATATGTATGTATGGATATATTTTTATTACAATATATACTGCAATGATTTATTTATACACCATATTATATTGTACATATTGAACGTAGGTATGTATTTATTTAATATATTAATATGAAGTTTTATTTAAAAATTTATTTTATTTATATTTTTAAGACGTTGTGGAAGCGTGTACTAAATTTTTAGGAAGCATTCCAACTTTGCATGTATAACTTCTTCTTTTAATAGAGAGCAATGCAATCCAAAGTGAACTTCTAAACGAGAAAGCCAAAATGAAGACACTGAGTATGCAAAAACATTTCAGTTTTCTAGAGAAGTTCTCTCGTCGGCCGTTTTAATTTTATAGTTATGCCAAGCGTCGTTATAATAAAATTTTCATTTTTACCGTTTATTTATATTATTTTTTCTTTTATAGTTATTTATTTCTCTCGTTCTCTTTTTGTTTTAACAGACAATTGTCGTGATTGTCACCGTTTCTGTTTCAACTTGTTGCCTCTAGTACCGTAAAGCAAAGACTGAAATTAAACGAATTGCGTGTGAGCCATTTTACATGTGTTCAAATTATAGTACGTACTACGTAAAAACAAATACTATACATCTATATATATACATAGATTTATATGAATATATTCATATAAGTATTGTATTATTACTCTAGTTAGGGGTATATTCTTTAGTATTACAAAGAGAAAAAAGTGAGAAAGGAGAGAGACAAACAATGAAAAGATTGAAAGTGTTTAATTCGTTGTGACGTGAATTTATTTATATTTTTGCACATTTTGTTTTTATTTCAAGTATTCGCTTCAAACATAAATGAAAGCCAATAAATGTCGGTTCACAAGAAAATGTCAAACTATAACAGGGTGTATAACGGTATTGTAGAATGTATTGATTTATGTACACGGATATTTAAATTAAATTAAAAGTTAATTTTGAAACTATATTCAATTTTAAAACTACTGGAACGATAGTTAAAACTTGGCAAAAGCGTTTTCGAAGATTATATCAGAAAAATTTCAATTTGCACATATTTTTCAGGTATCCTTTACCATTGAAATTTGTAGACCACCTGGTTGCCTGTTGTACATACGTAAATTCTAAAATTATTGATTATATTTAAATTTTCTGTTATTATTTGATATTTTATCAATATAAACACACTAAAAACTAACGGAATTGTGTTGTAATAATAACAATACTTAATAAAAATGGCTGCAGAAAAATCGGAACCGATTGTACTTAAAATTAAAAGATCTGGGGAAATTTGAAGCAGTGTTGCAAAATTGAAATTTTAAAATGGTACTGAACTGTAACTGGAAGAGTACTTTTTCGCATCAAATGGTACTTTTATATAAAAATACACACATAAATGGTCATTACAACCCTTCAATCAAGATTATGATCTAGCTTCTCACGCCATTTTTTTATGTGTGTTAATATTGATACATGAGAATCAGATTTTTTAACAAACTTTTCTGGCAATTTAAAAATTTAGAGTATTTGACAGAATGAGGTACCCAAAGGAATCTTTTCTTCATTTTTCTTTTTGTTGGAAGTGTCTGACATGGGATTTGAACTGTGGGTTCACATCTGGTAAGCCAGGACACTACCTACTAGACTGTTTATTTATTTATGTTTAATACACGTACGAAACTGAACACAAAAACTAACGACTTATACGTGTTCCTCACACTGCTGATTCTGAACGTAACAAAACGTAAAACTCCCATTTATTCAAACGTTGACGTACGTTTTAGCATATGAAGAGCAATGTAAATGCTTAGTGAAATTATATTACGGTTCGGCAAGCGTTCTCATTGCTTTTTACTTATCCAAACGTTCAAAGCGGGGCTTAATGCTAATTCTACCTTTTGCGTTGCGAATACATTGATAGTTGAAAAACGCAAGATATAAAATAACAAAAAAGTACTGAAATCGTCGCGAGGGTACTGCGGTATTTTTGAAATGAAAAAGTACTAAAGTACTGAATTTTTCAACACTGATTTGAAGGGTCAAATATAAAATTCTATACTAAACTATTTGAATTTTGGATTTGTATTTAAAAAGTTCCAAAATTTTAATAAATTCTTTCAATCATCTTGCTTTGAAATTGAAACGAAATTCGAAAGTATAACAAACTTTTTATAATTTATCAAAAAATAAAAAGCTGTAACAGAAAACTAAATTTCAACAATTTTTAAGCGGTAAAAAGGGGCTAACCTTCTTTTTTCGTTCTTTTTTACAAATATACCTACCCATATGTATGTATATACAATATGTGCATATAGAAAATTATCAAAATTATATTTTATTTTAAAAAACAATAGAAATAGAATTGCATCGATTTCAGGCTTGAAAAAAGATTTATAAAACAACATTTAAAACCCAATTATGTATGTAACGTAAAACGTTATTGAAAATCGATTATTTTTTAAATCCGTTCACTTTTTAAGAATGATAAGTTAAAATACTATTGAAATATAGAAATAATACCTCCAAATCTTATGTTTACGTTAAGGTTATTAAGCATTTAATTTTTAAAGAAATGTTTGTAATTCTATTTTCCCAATTGAATTATATTTCAACACGATTAAGAAAGGGTTAACCGCGATTTTTATTATCTTGTTTGCGTCTTGTGAAATATCTGCACGCCTGTGAATTAACACTGATACGTTTCCGATTATTACGTTAAATTTTGTGGCACTGTTTTTTTGTTAAGAAATGTAAGAAAAAACAGTAAAATTTATACTTTTTGTTTTGCAAATTTATGATAAATTAAATTTACTTAAGTTATTAACTCAAGAAATATAGTTTTGGTAGATTAAGATTAAATTAATGTTCCTTCTTCTTAAAAGTATTCGTAAAATTTTCGCGTTCATATAATCTTCATCAAATAATTTATTTAAAATAAACTACTTCACCATTAACTTGAAAAAAATGGCGACAAAAGTGATGTGTCGTACAAGTAAACCACTAACGATTAAATAGTGACAAATTTTTTATAAATTTTTTTTATCATATGAATTATAATATTTAAGAAATCATATGATAAAAAGTTAAAATCACTACACCATTGGGACATTTATGAAAACGTCATTAATTTCGTCGTCTCTATGTTTTCATATTGTTGTTTGTATAGAGATACCGATAATAAAGATATAAATGCGCATTTGTATTGTGAATTTTGGCAATAAACTTTCATTTAAGGTATAAATACAATAAAAGCAAATTGATAAATGACAAAAATTACAATTTAATACAAAAAATTCAAACGTTTATGGATAATATTTTTAAAACTATTGTAATAATATAATATTTACCTGAATTAAAACTAACTGAACGTTTTAGAGAGCGACTGAATAACGTATGAGTGTGAATATAACAACTAAAATGACTACTATTACTATTTGTATACATATTATAATATTATTTGTTGTTATAATTAAAAATTGTCAAACTGTTCACTGAAATACGGTCTATCGTTAATGCATTTGTATTCTTCATTATGGTAATGATGATCATTATTTACAACAAATCAATTTCTTTTTCAACACATTTGCACTTTGAAATTCTTCTTCACTTCTCACAATAATTATTATTTTTCTTTAAATGAAAATTTTTTCACAAATTTGTCAAGTTCATTGCTAAAATCCTTGAATATTTTTCAACTCTTTATTATTGCATATTAATAAATTTTAATATATTTTTGCACTGCAGAATTGTGTTTGAATTTCTTATTTATTGAATTTGTAGAGAACAACTGAATATACAATATTCTTGAATATTAGTTTAAATTTTATTCTGTAATAGAATTGCACAGAATGTCAGATAAAAAGCAAATGACAAACAAAAAAAAAAAAAAGCAACAAAAAGTATAAAAAACCGAACAAATAATATAATTTATCGTAAAGAAAAAATTGTATTCTTTAGTTTTGTTGCTTTCTTTTGCTTTTATTGTTTTTATTTTTATTTTTGTTTAATTTAAAATGACAATAATAAATACGAGCAAGTGTACTACTAAACTAAACACCTTTAAAAGCCCACTACTGCCTATAAAATTTAGCGCTTTTAGCATTTTCACAATGGGCCAATATATGCAAATAATTTGAAGCACAAGAAAATTAAAATAAAATAAAAAAATCTATAGGAAAATAGTATAATCAATCTTTGATTTGAATTGAATTGATGAAGAAAAAATTAAAAGAATATAATGAAGACAAAATCATTTTGAAAAGGGTAAACTATTTTGATATTAGAAAACATTTCAAATAACATTACAAAAATCGAAAATAATGAACTTCGATAATATAAACGTAACGTAAAATATTGTTTAAGAGAAGTAACAAAAATGTATGTATGTAATTAATTGTAAACTATACGTACTTAATACAAAGTAATTAGCAATTTTCAATATGTATACATATTTTGGGGTTTGCATCGTTAACTAAAATTAAAATTGGGAATTCGACTAATGATTTATTTAGTCATTGATTGCATATATTATGTATTATGATATGTTTTCATTAACAATAAAACAATAAAAGAAATTATTATTGTATGGCACTTGTTTATGATTTAGTGTGATTTTTATTATGGGCTAATAACTATCTCTTATTTCTTACAGAGACTACTTGCTATGGGACTTGAATACACATTATTGTCATTAATTGTAGATGTATACCAAACTATAGTTTACAGGTACCATAGTGCACTTGTTTGTTTATGAAATACTCAGAGAATGCTTTCAAACGGATTAGATATTGTATTATAGGTTAGTATGTACTCGAGCAAGCAGGTATAGATTTTTGCATTACATTACGTATACGTCTCCGTGTGTCATTTAAGCTCAATTATAGCTTACAAACTTTATTACTATTAAGAACTTTGTGTGTCCATTGCGGTCGATGTTTTCTTTTTTTTGTATTCTCTTTTCTACGTTCTTACTAGACTATCTAGACTGTATTTTCATTAACAGCTGAACATTTTTTTATTTAATACGAAACGATAATTTCATATGAAATTGAATTTTTTGTAAACGTATACCTTATGAAAAAAAAATGCAAAAACATTTACTAAAGAATTCACTTGGGTTTGACCTATTTCAGTTTCTATAGAGATTAACAAATATTTGTTGTAGCCAAAATAAAAAAGAAGAAAATTCAGTGTATATGTATGTCCTTAATTCGAATGAAACTATTTTCATACGCTACACTTGCCCCTCGTTGTGTTCAGTTTATTAAAAATATTAAGAAATATTCAGATGATCTCTACAATCTGTGTTCCATTTAATTTATGTTCGCTTTTCCATCGTTTTAAAGGAGGTGTGTCTATGCAAATAATCTAATGCTATCAATACTAATACAATCAATTTCAAAGTCTAATTTCTTTCTGTAAAATAATAACTAATAATAATTCAATATGCAGACAAGCATATATATTTACATACTATGTTTTAAAATAATATGGTGATTAAAGCAACACTTAATATTTCGCTGCCAATTTTATTCTCATTATCAGCATCAATAATTCAATGTTTTCTTATCACACACAAACACATACACACACAAAATATAATTTGTAACATCATATGTTCGGTATAAAAAATTATTTTCTATATAGAAAGTGCTTTTAGTGGTTAGTTCATTATCAGAAGTCAAGCTTAAGACATCTTTACAATGCTTAAGATTAATTATAAGCCCAAAAACGAAGTCATACAAATCAATCAATTTTGGCTTAGAGATCATTGCAGATGTAACAAGTGTTACAATGAAGCCACCAAGCAGAGGCGTTTCAATTTATTGGACATTCCCAAGGATATCAAAGCTGAAGAAATTCTGTATTTAAACGATGGAAGATTATTGCAAATAACATGTATGTACATACAATATACATCTGTCAGATGATAATATTATTATAATCTCACTTCATAGAGACACGTCAGGGATAACACATACAAATATTTTATTTTAGGGAGTGACGATCATATTTCGGAATACGATCTAGATTTTTTGTATTTGTCACAAGTTGAGAATACTAAGCTGACTAATCACTTTAATAACACTAAAACTAAATGGAATCTGCCAATAATTCTACAGAATGAGAGACACTTACGCTATAAACTTACCGATCTGGTTGCTAAAGATGAAAGTGTAAAGGATTTGGTTGCATCACTGGTACGTTATGGTTTAGTATTTATTGATCAAGTACCTCCGAATACCACCATGACCGAAATGGCTATACGTAGAGTGTTTCCGATTATGAAAACATTTTTTGGTGAAATGTACACATTTTCTGATGCACCCGATCATGCTGATACTGCCTATACTAAAGAGTATATTGGATCCCATACTGATAACACATATTTTTGCGATGCAGCTGGCCTACAAGCTCTTCACTGTATTGAACATGTGAATGGCAAAGGTGGTGAAAACTTTTTCGTTGACGGCTTGCATTGTGCCATAGAATTGAAGAGACGTAACCCTAAGGCATTTGAAATGTTAACAAAAGTTCCCGTACCTGCTGAATACATCGAAGATGGTCAATATCATACTCATTCAGCGCCATTAATTCGATTGGATCCCACTACCCACGAAATAATACAACTACGTTTAAACGTATATGATCGAGCTGTTTTCAATACATTGCCACAAAATCAAATGGAGGAATTTTATGATAGTTTCCGTCAATATCTCGAAATCATAGAGAGCTCCGATAACCAATGGCATCTTAAATTAGAACCCGGTACAATAGTAATCTTTGACAATTGGCGTGTTTATCATGGTCGTCATGCGTATACCGGTCACAGAACTATGACCGGTTGTTATGTACAACGAACAGATTATATCAGCAAAGCTAGAGTTTTGGGTATAGTAGATTAATCAATCAATTAGAATTTCAAAGCTTCAGGTTTACTTATATTTTTATTCGTAAAGGAACTAAATAAATAAAAAAGAAAGAAACTTATTAAACATTTTGATTAACCAAATCGTTAAAAGTTAATGAAATTTATAGAATATACGATAATTGATGAAAAAAAAGAAAAAATTTATTTTAAATTCAGAAAAGACCACTGCAAGATGTTCCAATTCATTTCCTTAAACGTTTTGATTTCGCAAAACATTGGGAAGTATCGGTGTCAGGCACGTACTAGAGAGAAAGCAAATAATTATTAAGTTTTCCCATTAAGCATAGAAGAATATAAATATAAAGGACGAACACAAATGAAGGTTAATATAATAGGATAAATTCTCTACTTACAGAATCATCATTGCGTTTAGATGGTCGCCATAGGTTTTGAGGGCGACAATATTCAATGGTACTGCCTTCAGCTTCTTCATCGGAAGATGTTGACGAATAGATAGAATTTTTTAAAGTCGACTGTCTGACTGGCTGATTACGTCGTTTTCGATTATTGCTAATATTAGCGAAACCTATGGAACTTTGTGGAGAATCAGTTGCCGGCTGTACAGGACGTTTAAATTTGTAATTGCGTTGAGAATGATTATTATCAGGTTTTTTATTTTCATTGTCGTCCAAAGTATTCTCATCTAGATCAGCCAATATTGTGTTCGTTTGGGGTTTAATTTTAGATGAACTATTCCGCAAGTCCTAAATAAACGGATGTAGATTGTTTAGCATTTAAAAGCAAATATTTATAGTATACCTCGTAACTGGCCTTAATGGTTTCGGAGGCATCCTGTTGATCTAAAATTGACACTGGCTGAACAGCCTTTGAGGGTTGAGTGAAGGCTCTTTCAATTCGAAAAATTTTATTATTTAATTCGTCTATGACAAGCTGTAATTAACTACGTTATAATAATCTTAATAATATTAAATACAAACTCCATTACGTTTTTCGCTTTTTCTAATGAGATTTTATCCAGTGTAAGTTGATCTATAAGACCGTCTTTATGGATTAATTCTTCTCTAAGTTTCTCAAGTTCCTGTTGAAAAAAAAACGTTGGTGTTTAAGTATTTTATTTGATTTTGTAAATTATTTTTTAAAATTTACTTTGATTTTTTCGCCATTAGTTATTCTTTCTTCGTTTACTTCCTTTTTATAAATCTCGAAATCATTTGTTTGTTTATCAAAATCTTTGCCCATTACCTCAAAGTTGTGGACTGTTTCTAAATGTAATTTGTTTAGCTTGGCAAACTCTTTAAGATTATCTTGTAACTTTTGCTGAAGTTCACCGCAATTGTTGATTAATTGATGATTTTCCTCCTTTAGTTGTTGCAAAGAACGATCATAACCGGCTTCAAGTTCATAAAATTTTGTTTTAAAGCAATTAAATTCATCGTAAACATGTTTATTCCTTTCATTTAGTTCTTCCAAATTTGTATTGATTCTTACGATATCTTCCTCCCGTTGTTTGATACTAAAATACATTTTATTTTCATTTTAGGTGAATAAAGTCTTCAATATTTCGTTTTATATCAAGTCTTACCATTTTTCTAATTCGTTAATACATTTATCTTTTCCTTCCAATTCAGAATCTAAAAGTTGCAACTTACAAATGGCATCTTTTAATTTGGATTTCAGCTGGCATATAATGATCTGCTGATTTTTTAAATAGGCTTCAAGGTCCATAGTTGGGGGCATATTCGATTTTTTGCAAGTTGCTTTAATTCTACCAGAGTCTTTTGTCATTTTTTCCAAAGATTCTAAAACATAATTTTAGGCTTTGTAATATACTTAATACTTGCGCTATGATTTTAATTAATAAACAAATTGCAATACAAATAAATATCTGATACGAGTATGTATTATATACTACGTATTATCATGAATGTGTATAGAATGGAATACTCTGAGTCTCTATCCGAAGTAATGCTTTCTCGGGTTCCGAATAGAAAAATACTCAGGAGGAGGTACATTTTTAGTGTAATCACCATATACCGGATGTGACGACATTCTACCTCGTTACAAAAAAAACAACAACAATGTATTAACTTCAGAGCTATGATTAATACAGTAGGACCTTGATTATCCGTAATGGTCGGGACCGGAAGCATTCCGGATAATCGATTTTCCCGGTTGAGTACCAATTTTGGTTAGTTTTTTAATAGATATTTTTATTAGTTAATAAATGAATATGTACATATTTATATAAAAACTAAATAATTCAAGGATTATATATACATACATGTTTCAAAAATATAAAACAAACCGACCTTCTCAAATTTCTAAATTAAACTAAACAGGTTTCCATATGTATATGCTTCTGACTCATCGTATACTAAAGAGGGAATTCCCCTTTTTCGCTTGTTTGTCCAAAATAATAGAAAATTTTTTTTGCTTATAATCACGGATAATAGAGGTAATCACGGTTAAACGATGCAGAAAAATTAAAGTCGATGCAAAAAATTTTCTTTTTCTATCCCGGATAATTGATGTTGCCGGATAATCGAATCACGGATTATCAAGGTCCTACTGTACTAAGTTTATGGTTTCCAATTAATTTATAACAAATGATGTAAGACAAATTACTCCGCATAATCTGTTGCTGATGGAATATTCTTTGATTTGTTTTAGAATTTAATACAATTAAATTGAACCAGGAATTTCGTTACCAATAAATTCACTATTCCACAGGCTTTTTTAAATATACCGTCAATATCCACAACTACATTTCTATTTGAATGTTCAAAGAAAAATAGCCCAATGACTTATTGGAATCAAAATGCTCACGAAAATGAGAAGAGCATAAACCTTTTTCGGATATTGAGATTGGTTTTGGAATAGCTATCCCCTTGTTTGGTTAAATTAAACGTAAACATTCAATAAATCATTAATACCTTGATCAGCTTCTTAAGCCTGAAGTGTGAATTAATAAAATTATACAAAAATCGAATAGGATTTCAATTTTTCAAAAAAATTTCATTTGTCTAAACACCGTGCCAGAAAATAAAATGCAATATGATTAATTTAAGACATTTATTTTGATTTAGTAAACATACATACATATAAAAACGTAATGAAATTAATCTTATATAATAAAGAAAGAAATGACATATACGGAAATATTTTCGAATTCGAGTTAAAAGGCATTTCTTAGGACTTGTTCGATACACGCGTAATGTTTTATTTTATTTTGTATTTTTTTTTTTGTAAAAATAATATAATATTGCATTTGTATGAAAAAAAAAAAGAATTTATTCATAATAATAATTATAATAATTAAACTATAAACTTATTTAATAGAAATGTATTTCTAACAACAATGGCTTTTAAAATATATGTATTTTAAATTATTTAATTAAACAAGATAGATTTGCATACGTTTGTTTTAATTTATATTTATTCGATATGGCATTTATTTCTATTTCTATTTTTATTGAAATTTTTTTAAATAAATTTCAACAAAATGTTTAAAAAAAACATACTGTTTCGTTTTGTTTACGGACCATTTTCACTGATTATAAAAAAAAAATAGTTATAGCTTAAGTATATTAATTGTTGCTGAATTGTTGAAGCTGTGAAAAAAATTTCGTATTTATTTGTCGTATTTATTATAGTTTTTGTTTCTCTATAAATTTTCTAACACTGTCTGTAGCGCTCGGCATTTGTTTGGATATTTTTTAAATGATTCGATAATTCAGCATGCAATGGTTGCAGTTCATCCTGAAGTTTCTGTAATTTATCGTTCTTTTCCTTGTAAGAATCTTGCATGAGTTTTAATTCACGTAATTTTTCTTTAGTATCGACTGTCAGTTTAGATGCTCTTTGTAGCAATTGTTTTGCTCTTTCACGAGCCTTTTCTGAATGTGTGGCACGATCAGTGAGTGTCTGGTTTGCCGCTGATGATGAGTACTGTAGTTTTTGTGCATCGGCATGGGCGTTTTTGGCAGACTCATTAACTTTATCGGCTTCCTTTTTAACATCTTTAGCATCGAGTTCATTTTTCAGAATGTTCTTTTGAAGACGATTTACCTTTTTTGCCAATTCTTCAACATGTTGAGCAGTTTCATTGGCAGGAGCTTCCGCTTCACTTGTTTCCGCATCGATTTGGTCTAAATCCTTGGCTGCTAATTCTATGTTGCTATTAGCTTGTAGAATAGCCTGAAGAGCGATTTCTTGCGAAACATCAGCATCGTCAAGGTTTTTGACAACAGTATTGGCAGTGGTTAGAATTTCGTTGGCAAGCTCTTTTGTGGCATTTGCTTTCGCTTGTAATTCATTCACGCGAGCCAAATCACCACGGGTGTTGTAAATAATAGATTCCACGTTCTTAAGTGATGATACAGCGTTATTTATTTTTCCACCCAAAGTTTGAATTTCGATTGGATCCAAAGTCAAGTCGAGCGTTAAAGTCTTTTGGGCCAATTCTTTAGTTTCAGAAGGTAAGGCAGTTTGATTTTTCATAAAATCAGTCAAGTTTTGAATCATGACTTCACCGCGTTTAATATTAAGTTCTGTGCGATTTAAATAACGTTCGGCATCTTCATTAGCACTCTTGGCCTTCTGATAAGCCTCGGAAGCATTCACTTTCGCCTGGAATAAAGCTCGTATAGTTTGGTCAGCTTGATCTTTCTTTTGCTTAATTTCTTGCTCTGTATCTTTGGCAACCTTCAGAGCCTTTTCAGTACGTGTCAGTGCTCCAATTTCGCATGACAAGCCGCCACACGTACCACAACCAGCACCACCACAAACATTGTCACAGGGATCGCTCTGACTGCCACAAACTTCTTTATTCAAATTGGGAATCATGGATGTTAGAGTTTGTAGTTCCTTATGGTACTGGTCTATTATTTCCTCATTGGCAGTGATTGCAGAAACATCTTCTTTCATTTTGTTAGCCAAAGTTTCGACACGTTTACAATTGCGATCGGTGTTGGTTGCAAAGTCTTCTGCTTCATTTTTAATTTTCGATAAATCCAAAACTCTTTCATAAGCATTACGGGTTAAGTTGAGAGCACCCTCAATATTGGATTCTTGTAGTTGTATGCCATGCTCTTTAAGATCTTGCGACAGTTTTCTTACCAAAGCAGACTGGCTTTGTAAACCTTCCAGTTCAACAGCCGATAAACTTAAGGCAGAGTAAATATCCTCCAAGCTGGATTCAGTATTAATAAGTTTTTGACCGGCATTAGTCAATTTAATTTTCAGACCTGCTACTTCTTCATCTAAGCCCTCAATGTCCTTCAAACTAACCGAGGTGTTTTGCAACAAGTCTCTAATATTTTGTAGTTTCTTGTCCAGAATATTAAACTCTGATGTATAGGCGCCAGTTGCACCGATCAGTTTGATTTCTTTAGCTCTTTGTATCGCATCAGCTGTGGCTTCTTCCAGTTCCTTTAGGATTAAGTCCCAGTTATTGAAACATTCGCCGCAAGGCATACAATGAGGTGATTCGCCAATATAACCGCGAGCACATTCATTGCATTTGTAGCCACCAATTCCTTCGTGACAAACACATTGTCCAGTTTCACGATCACACTGAAAGTCTGCTGAACCGTAAGGATCACACTCACAGGGTTGACATTTTTCATTAGGATTGCCCCAAAAATTGGACTGACATTGATTGCAAGCACGACCGCCAAAACCAGGCTTACATTCACATTGGCCATCATATCTGTTACATTGCTCTGACAAAGATCCAATTGGATCACATTCGCAAGCTTCACAACCTTCACCTGAGGCAATTTTCCAATGATTTACGGCACATTCGTCACAACGTAATCCGACAACATTGGGCAAACATGGACACTGCCCAGAAACTCGATCACAGTATTGTAGTGTGTTGTTAGTGCCTAAGAAATCACAATCGCATTGAACACAATTTTGATTCAAAGCGTTACCGAAGAAGCCATCGCGGCAGTGTTCGCAATGTTCGCCTGTAGTATCATACAAACATTTCAAACACATACCAGTACGCCTGTCGCAGTTGCCTGTATCATATACGTCAATATTGCTACTACAATCACACTTTTCACATGAGCCGCCAGGAGTTTCAGCATCACCAAAATAGTTATCAGCACAAATATCGCAACGTGGACCATCATAGCCCTCCTGACAGTGACAAATCATGTTATTGTTTCGTGGATCTAAAGAACAACCATCAGCATGTGCATTGCCGCTAGCTATTGTATCAGGACAGCGGCAGGCACGACAACCAATTTCGCTGCCTAAGAATGGGTTGCCATAATAGCCATCTAAGCAAGAATCACAACCATAACCCGTTGTAAAATCAGCACAATTTAAGCACTGTCCAGTACGAGCATCGCACTGCTGGGCATGTCCATTACATTCACAAGCTTGACAATTGGGGAAATTCCAGAAACCTGGCTGGCACTGATCACATTCACGGCCATACGTATTTGGATGACAACTACATTGACCTGTTATTACATCACAGTTGTTATCCTTAGCTCCTATGCTATTACAATCACATGCCTTGCAGCCTTCCGGTCCAAAACCATAAGTACCCGGAGCACATTGATCACATTGACGGCCCACAACATTTGGTTTACAGTGGCAATAACCTCCTTTTGATACGCATTCTTTACTTAGTGATCCTGTGGGATTACAATTACACATACTGGCACCGTCATGAATTATAGTACT
Organism: Sarcophaga variegata; assembly: GCA_932273835.1. Lineage (NCBI taxonomy): Eukaryota > Metazoa > Arthropoda > Insecta > Diptera > Sarcophagidae > Sarcophaga > Sarcophaga variegata. The sequence goes on from OW026361.1 coordinate 118,028,779, forward strand.
GACATAATTCTCTAATTCGCGACAACGTTCATTAGCAAAGGCAACGTAGCGCAAGTCATACAGTGATTGATTACAACCCAAGTTATAGTACTCTTGGCGTCGATCGTCTGCCAGTGGAGAACCACTGAACACAGGTGTCAGTTCTATTCGAGGTATCAATGTCAGGGAATCTATCATTATTGTGGCTGTAGGATTATCTTCATTTTGTCTGCGTCGTTCAAAGTGAATCTTGAATTTGTAAACTTTTCCTGCTTCCAAGCACACTTCCCGCAGAGCAATAACTTGACGTTCACGATCTGGTAAATCAAAATGTACACGAGATATACTAGAACCTGGTGGTACAGCCGCGGCACAATCTCCTGCTGGATCAACTTCGTCAGGTCGTATTAAAGTGATAAAGGCATCTTCCCAATTTCCTCTAGAAGTAGACTGATAACGAATGACAACGTCATAGGGCATTGAACGTGGTATGTCATCAACTGTTATAATTAGTTCAGAATTTTCAGGTACACGAATGAAACCAAGACCTGTTGAATCTGGTATACGATCCTGTGATGGCTGGTATGGAACCATTGTGCAGTTCCCATTATTGGAGTATGAAACGCAGTGCCTAGATACTTCAGCTTCATGTACCATAACCAATTGGTGTATGAAGTAGTTTTGCTTGGGTTGCGAGCAAGTGCGGCCTGTCATATGAGAGCGGCAACGACATTGACCGTTAATGACATCGCAGAAGTTGTCATAAGAACCACCAATATCACAATCACATGGTGTGCAACCATCTTCAGATTCTGAAAGTCCATACGTTTGAGGAGCACATTGGTTACAATCCTTTCCAGTAACTAAACGTTTACATGTACATTCCCCGGTGTACATATTACATCCCGAATTGTCTACAGTACCGAGAGTGTTGCATGTACAAGCTTCACAACCATCGGGATTATCATCAACTAAATTCCAAAAGCCATCCTTGCACATATCGCAACGTCTTCCCTTAACATTTGTTTTACAATGACATGAACCTGCCTCTATTCCATTTGTAGGATCATTAACAGAATCGCAAATACCTTCATCTACTGCACCGATGAGGTCACAATCACAAGGTTTGCATACATAAGGACTACGAATATCTTCCAATGGATCTCTATAGAAGAATGGCATACACTCTTCACAATGTTGGCCTTGCGTATTGTGCATGCAGTTATCACAGACTCCTCCTGATACACGGCCCGATGCCTCAAAGACAGCTTCATCAAAATGGCAACTGACAGCGTGATCGTTACACTCACATTTCTTACAAGCATTTGTCTGTTTTCCAAAGGCAGGTTTCCAGGGAAAGTCGTTGAAGAAATCTTCACAGGATTCACAATTGAAACCCTTTGTATTGTGAGTACATTGACAGCGGCCATGTACCATATCGGGCTCAGTGGTTTCTGTACCATCTAGCGGCAGACATTGCGAAGCGTGACCATAACAAGAACACGAACCACGTACCACCATGTTGTTTATGCCATAATAATACTTTTCTTCATTTTCCAAACGATTGTCCAATAGATTGTCGCCCAGCTTGTGAAGTTTCTTAAATACGACGCGAAGATTAGTTACTTTTAGCATATTTTGTACATGCGCAGCATAAGGATCAGTGACATTAATGTTTGGCGGCAACACACGGAAAATTACTTCGCCATTACGTGAAGGCTCAACGTTTGAGTACCGGGACGTGCATACCACATCGGTAATGTTGCGTAATATAGTGGGTACACCAGGAAAAGAGTCAGCGCAGTCATAGGCGAAATAACGGTATACATGCCATGTCTGACCGAAATCAAATGATCGTTCAATGTACATAGCGGCCGGACGGAAAGTTGTAAACGACATAATTAAATGCGTAAAATGGAATTCTGCTTCCAAATCTAATTGAATGGAAACATCCTCTTTGCCATTTTCGGATTGCCACCAAGTGGGTATATTTGTGCCAGGTTTAGTTTTATACACTATCTGGCCAATACGATGATTCTTGTAGGGGTCGTTACGTGTTTCCTCTCGTGTATCACAGAGGAAACATTTCTTGTCTTGCAAATGCGACAGAATGCAAAAACGTTCGGGAGCATGAAGACCACATGTTGACGAGGCGGTTAAACGATTTTCACGTCCAATCAGTAAATTTCCTGTAGCCGGATAACATGATGATCTTTCGCAAGGATGCGTTTTAACAAATTGTCTAGGTGGATTGCGCGGACGATCACGTCTGCCAGCATACTTCTGCTGAGCCTCGACGGTGCGAATAAGACACGAAATACTTATTAATACAATAACAAATATTGTTGCGATAAGCCTGAAGCGGCTGCTGGCAGAGCCGCTCCAGCATGACTTGGTCATGTTGTTAAGCTATTTTTGCTTAATGATTTTTCTCTCTGATTTGATTTTTGTTGTTTGAATTGTTTTTGTTTTTAGCTTTATTTATTAAATATGAATGAATGTGTGTGTGTGTATGTGAGTGTTTCGAAGATTCTTGTTCTTTAGTTTATAAATTTCCGGTCGTAATCACAAATCCATACATAGAGCAAAAGGCGGTCGCTCCAATTTCAATTTTATTCTTTTTTTTTGTTTTTCTTATAGGTCGTAGAGATAATTTACTGTGCCTATGACAGAGTGCGAAGAGTTTATTGAGTCGCTGCTTTTTTCTAAAACATTGTACGATTGAGTCGTTAATAGTTCACCTGAAATAAGACAAAGTATTAACGCTTATTTTTTTCGATAATTGGAAAAGAAAAACTTACTTTTCCTTATAATGAAATAATGAACGAATTTTGTAGTGGCGATAATGTTTTACGGATCTGCAAAAAATAAATTTTTAATTGTTTATGTTACAAATCAATTAACGATAGAAGTATGGTGCTAAAACTACTAGTCGGTATATTACACGGTGAATTATTGATCATCTACTATATCAAGTGACAGTTAAAATATTTTTATAAATTATTTTATTATCTTGAATAAGTTTAAATATTTTTAAAATTCAACGAATTTTTTTCTTTTCAGTTCTTAAAAACATTATAATTAATTTTTATTTTTATTTTACGTTACTTTTCAAATTATTAAAAAAAAATTATTTCAGAAAGTAGTATTAAGAAAAACTAATTCTAGTTTTAAACATTTATTTGAATAATAAATGAATAATTTAAATTGAAATGTTTCTTATTTATATCGAATTTAATAGTAATTTCTTAATGTTCAATAAATTTTAATGGACGTAATATTTATTTCAAATTAAATTCGTGAATTCGTCATCTAAATTCGCCATTTAGCATTAAAGGGTTTAAAATAAAACTAAAATATTCAATTTCCAAAAACCATAGGAACAAAAAGTTAAAAAAAATTTTAAAAGTTTATTTATCTTATTAAAAAGATATTTTATATGTATATATGTACATATAATATTGTTATTATTATTATTAAACAATTGATTTTGAGCTTTCACTGTATAAATCCTTTCTTAACACATATTAAAGGAAGATATTTTATTGCATTTCGTAAAAATGTTTAATTATTTTGTTTCCGCTATTTTTAGAACAACACACATTACTTATCAGTGAATTAGAAATTATTTCCTTTTCTTTCGAATTAAGTCACTAATTTGATTGAATAATTCTAATGTTAACTTTTATATTCAAATACTCTTTTTATATGAAATTTATGATTTGATTTTAAGATGATTGATTCTCTTTTGTACCGGCTTTGAAATTGAATTCTATTTTTTTTTTGAAATATTCTAAAATATTATATTTATTCGCTATACATTATCCGTTATACCGCTATGAACCGAACTCGTCCAGATACTCGCCAAGACTGAGCATTAGTTTAAAAAAAAAATACTTTTAGCACACACATATACGAAATAGTATTGTGTACATATGCATATGGATTGAATGAAACTGAAAATATAAATACTTAGCATGCATGAAATGAAAGGCGATAAAAATATAAACATACGTACATACTTACATACATACATAAGTATATTTAATTTTTTTTTAAGCAAGAATTATAGTTTTAAAACATTTTTATCAGTTTTTCTTAAGACAAATACACTGGCATGTGGACTCATTTTACATTTTGCCTTCCGAATAAAAGTTCTTATCAGCATCTTTAAGAATTTATATTTTGAATTATTTGTCTATAAGCTTTGCATTTTAATTCATTAAATGCCATCGAATATACATATTTTAGAGTAGTAACTTCATTAAAACAGAGCTAACAGTTAAACGCACTCTAGTTGACACAGTTGAGTAAAAAATAGGAATTAAATTTTACAACACCTTCTATGATGTGATTTAACCTTTTTGGAGAAATTTCTAATTTGAAGCTTTTTCCATTGTATTTATTTTAATTCATTGATAAGAGTTCATTCACTGACTGATCAAATAATGAAAATGAAAAGTACGGTAAGAACTGATCAGTAAGAACTTGAAAAGTAACAGACAATGGACTGCATTTTTCTATCTTGAAGAAATTAATGAGCTCATATGAGCTCATTCCAAGTGTACAAATTACTTGAGTCAATTGAAACGTTTTTGTTTAGGAATTTTACGTTACGAATAAAAAATAAAATAAATTAAACCAAAAATATACATAAATAATGGATGTGTGCATATACATACTTCTTTTTTATCTCATTTGTATAATAAATATTTGCATTATACTTATTTTGTGTGTTCATTAGCTACATTTATTAGACTAGAGAAGATGTATACATATGTATGTATGAGTATACTAATTATTAACCCTTTTGAATATTCACAACTTTTTAACCACAAAATTTATATGAACACCAATACTACAATTTTAAGAGTTTTAAGCTTTTTTTAAATGATATTTTTGATTTATTCAGCAATAAAGTCGAAGCAAGAACGTTGGTTGAAAGTATTGTATTTTTAATATAAACAATGAAATGTAAACAAAAACTGAAAATTTAATTAAAAAATTAGTGAGCCTGCACAGAATCATGCCATAAACAGTCACGAATATATAAAATTTTTATTTAGACTGGACCACAACATTTAGATCACACGCACAAGAAGACAGTGAAAAAAGTACCAAAAGTCCAATACGAACCAGAAAAACAGACAATAATTTCATTTTTAAAAAATGTGATTGAGTAAATAAATC